>JAEIHA010000140.1:6172500-8572500 GCA_018904595.1 Zaprionus indianus
AATAAAAAAAACACATCAACAAAAAAAAAAAAAAAAAAAAAAAAAAAATAAAAAAAAAAAAAAAAAAAAAAAAAAAAAAAAAAAAAAAAAAAAAAAAAAAAAAAAAAATATTAAAAAAATTAAAAATTTTAAAATTAACCAAAATTAAAAATTTAAAAAAAAAAAAAAAAAAAAAAAAAAAAAAAAAAAAACAAACAAAAATAAAAAAAAAATATAAAAAAAATTTTAAATTAAATTTTAAATTTTTAAAAACAAAAATTTTAAATTTAAAATAAAAAAAAAAAAAAAATTTTTATTTATAAAAAAACAAATTTTATATTTATTTTTTTTTATTTTTTTTATTTTTTTTTTTTTTTTTTTTTTTTTTTTTTTTTTTTTTTTTTTTTTTTTTTTTTTTTTTTTTTTTTTTTTTTTTTTTTTTTTTTTTTTTTTTTTTTTTTTTTTTTTTTTTTTTTTTTTTTTTTTTTTTTTTTTTTTTTTTTTTTTTTATTTAAAATTTAATTTACCCCCCCCTTTTTTAAAAAAAAAAAAAAAATTATTTAAAAATAAAAAAAAAAAAAAAAAAAAAATTTTTTTTTAAAAAAAAAAAAAAAAAAAAATAATAAAAAAAAAAAATAAAAAAAAAAAAAAAAAAAAAAAAAAAAAAAAAAAAAAAAAAAAAAAAAAAAAAAAAAAAAAAAAAAAAAAAAAAAAAAAAAAAAAAAAAAATTTAAATAAAAAAAAAAAAAAAAAAAAAAAAAAAAAAAAATTTAAAAAAAAAAAAAATAAAAAAAAAAAAAAATAAAAAAAAAAAAATAAAAAAAAAATTTTAATTTAAATATAAAAAAAAAAAAAAAAAAATAAATTTTTTATTTTTTTTTTTTTTTTATTTAAAATTTTTTAAAATTTTATTTTTTTTTTATATATATTTATAAAAAGGATTAACAGATTTAAATAGCTTATGTCTGACTGTTTTAATTTAAATGCTTTACGCACAAATTTTGTTATGCTAGCGACGCTCGTGCTCATTTCGTTTCGTTATTTGCATAGATTTAAACTCGTTCAGCTGTAACAAACAAAATTGATCAATTTGGTCTATCTTTTAAGAGCTTAACATAATCAAGAGCAATTTTTAAAATTTATGAACAATTAATTAACCATTAAACTTAAAATAGATATGTCTATATACAAGCATTGAGTATATCTTATTCGTATTGTTCGTAGGTGTTCAACTAATTCGTTGAAATACTTTTCCAATCGTCGTACGATGTGGCTGTCGCTTATTTTCACGCTTTTTGTAACAGGGGACGTCGTCGGAATCGATGTTCGCTTTACAAACATTCAGTGTGAAGTTCTTGATCCCACTTATTGTGCCTATAAAAAATGTGAGCTTAAGGTACTTGGCCGCGGAATTATTGGAGTTAATGTACATGCGCTGCTCCTTACGGGATCTTTTAACAATGCTAAGGTAAGGTTTCATAAATCTTCAAAGACTGAATGAAATTGGATAATTATTTTCAGGTAAATCTTAGTACGTTTCGCAAATACAACGGTTATCGTCCGTTTATGTACAATAGAACAATTGACTTTTGCGATTTAATGTCAAAAAAATCAAATATATTAACACTAGAAAAAATCATTGTTGATATATTAGCCGAGAGATCAAACATAAATCATTCATGCCCGTATAATGTAAGTTATCTGAAATCTATTTCGAATTAAATTGCTTAAATCGATCAATTTTACAGCATGACATAATTTGCGACAAACTGGTTTTAAAGGAAGAGCATTTTAAGTATATGCCAGTACCCTCAGGCGAGTACAAGTTGACAATTTCAGCTGCCAGCGACAACAAATGGAGAACAAAAGTTTCCGTATATGTTATCGTCAACGAGGGGTTACTGCATAACTAAGACGGTCTCCAAGACTAAAGTTACGTTCATAAAAATGAAAATGCTAGTAAGTAAAAGGTAAAGTGTTTATACCGTCAGACTATTGAAAATGGTCAAAAACGCCAGATATAGCCACCAAAAAATTTTCAATTAGATTCGACTGCAAGCAGTTAAATTGATTTTCAACATTTTTCTAAGCTCCTTTCTCCCTCTGTTAATTTAAAAAAAAAAAATGCCGAGCTGAGCTGTCAAATTTATTAAATATATTTGAAAAGTATATGTTGTTGTTGTTGTTATTGAACATTTATTAAAAATTCAGCAATAAGGTTGAAATTAAAAAAAAAAATTGTATTTTCTTTTATTGTCGCAAGCTTAGTTTTCTCTTGTTAGAATTGTTTAGCTTTGAAGCAAATCTTCTTTACGAAGAAGTTGCACGTTTACATTGGTTTTCCACTTGCAGTTGGTGCCGGTTTTAATTTGTACCTTATACTCACCGGAAGGTATCGGAAAATACTTGAAATACTCTTCCTTAAAAGCAAGATTGCAAAATATCAGGTCATGCTATAAAAGTTAAAAAGTAATCAATAAACGTAAAATATTATTTTCAAAGAACTTACATCGTAAGGCATGTATGGCTTAGATTCGATTTGTCAAAAGCAATGTTTTAATATGATCTTCTCGAACGATAAATTGTTTGTTTTCCCTAACAGAAAACTCACAAAAATCGATTGTTCTATTATTTCATGTACATTTAATCCAACAATTCCACGGCCCAGAACCCTGAGTTCACATATCATAAAGGAGCAATAGTAAGAATCTAATACTTCGCATTGAATGTTTGTGAAGCGAGTCACGGTTTCGGAGACTACAATAGAGGCAAACAGCAGGAACGTAAGTGAAACAAACATTGTATATCACCACAGTTCTCAAACGACTAACCTTGATTTTATTTTAATGCTTTTATATTGTATTAAAATAAATAAGGCACGAAAAACAACTGCGCAGTCTGTCTGCAAATTTGATTTTAATATTCTCGCGATAATAACACACTCGATCGTAGTTTAATTATCCCAGAGCAAAACATTAATGTTAATGAGTTTAACCCATTTTGTCACCAAGCACAAAAGTTTAAAATATTCTTATTCTAGACTAACTAACTAATAAAAATTTGTGTGGAAGCCACATCTTTTTTAGATAGGTCCGTTCAAAATCGACTGAGCTTGGACTAGTTTCTATTTAGCATGAAAACCAAGCCCAGTAGGCTACTTGCCAGTTTCATTTAATTTAAACTTTTCAATATTCCAAACACTATTTTTGGTTTTGATAAAATTTTTCAATTGCCCACACTTTATTACTTTACTAAAAATAGATATTTTTAAACAATGTTAAACCTTAATTTGTTAGCTATATCAAAAATTTCTGTTGAAATTTTTATCAATTCACGGTGTCATGCTAAAGCTAAGAACAAAAGTTTAATTTAACTTTTTTGAATGAATTGAAATCATGAGTTAACTTTTTGCCACTGCAGGGCGTGGCATTGCCATGTTGATGACTGTGTGCCGTTGATTAGGGATTCAGTTATTTGCATTTTGTCCAGCCAAATAAAAAATTTGTCAGGAAACAAAATTACATAAATTACGCAGTCTACTTTTCGGCGTAGCTGCCTTAAATTTTATGGTAAAAATCTTTTTGGGCAACCAGAAAAATAATTTTGAACTAATTAGTCACATGAATTTTGATGCCAATGTAGCTAACAAAAAAAGAAACCTCTCGTTAGCATAAATTTCAAAATAATATAAGAAGCATAAGCCAATTTGCACTGCGGCTAATTATGACTGAGATTGAGTGGCAGAAACTTTACCGACAGTCATAATGAGTGAGATACGAGCACCTTTCAAAAAATCACTGCACATCGTTCTAATGTATTGGGGGAAATGTTGGAAACTCAATCAAAAAGTTAGTCTAAGCTGTGTCAGAACTTGTTGCCTGTGTCGGGTGTGGCTGTTGTTCTGCAGCTTTATTGGTTGTATAAGCAGTAAAGTTAGTTGCCATTATTAACAAGTTTTCGTTATGCAAATGAGCTTTGAACAATAACATTCACTAGTTAAGGGTAAAAGCGATTCTCGGTAACTATTTTAAGTGGGTTGCTCTGTACTGTGTGGTATCCTTTGCTCTTGTCCTATCTAAATATATTGATTGCCCTTTTAACGTTTCCAAGGAAAATGCAAAACTAAATGAAATTGATGAATGTTTAAGTGACAAACGTCAGTTGCCATTGCCATTACCATTTCCCTTTTCCATTGTCTGGCTGACAAATGAAACCCTACCCCACGACCAATGCCAACTCAATCTCAATCAATTTGGCAACATGACGCAAGAGAAAGAGGGAGAGAGAGCGGGATAAACAGAGATGATGAGAGCAAGAACGCGAGCTCGGCTGAGTGGAAACCCAAGAGATTAAGCTCGTGCTTGACTTACACAACTTGCCGCAATTACAGCGGCATATTCGGCTCGTGACCTTTGGAGCAGCCTGGCATTGATTGTCAATGATGCGCAGCCCCCTTCCCTTTCTTCTTCACTCAGCCTATGCCATGTCATAAATCAATTCGAGCGAAATTTTTGGCTAAAGCATTAAAAGCATTACAAAAAGCGCAATTTTTTCTTGTGCTCCCCGCCATGCTGTCATGTCTTTGTCATGTTGAACAAAAGCAGTTGCCTGCTCTGCCGGTTGCCAGCTTTGCTTGTGGCTATGGCAGCAGTGTCCGTGTTGCGTATACGCCCCGTGGCACACATGCAAAGGACATCGTGGGCAAATGAATGAATGGCAAACTCAAGGCAATCTTTTGTCTGTCTCGAGATGGGAGCATGTATGTGCCTTGTCTAGTTGTTCCAACTGTGGTTGTTGTTCTTGTTGTTGTTGTTGTGCGTGTGTGGATTTTGCATGTTCGCATTGCTTGAAGCTTGCGCCTGGCATTTGATTGTTCTCCCCTTACAATGCCTCCAGAATCCAACGTAACCAAGCAAATATATCTCCATTGCCAGCTCATTTATATGCAACCAGCCAGAGGCCACATTGAACCTAGTAAAACACACACATACACATGTATTTAGTTTACATATCTTATGCGTATGCGTATCCTTATCGCGCTGCAGGTCAACAAATGTGTCAACTAAGCAGTTGCTGAGCGCTTAAGACGACACGCTCTCCTCTGCTCTGCTCAGCTCTGCTTGTGTCTCTTTAAGCCCTGCTCTTAAGATTGCCATGATATTGGGTTCCACAATGTGGCATGCAACACGTACCACAAGCAAGCAAGACCACAGAAAAGACACTTCATTTCGGTTTCGTTCGGCAAAAACAAGTTTGACAGCTTTGAAGCTCGAGCTTCGAGTTGGCTTCCAACTGTAGAATCTTTGGCATAAGGTAACAAGAATACTGTGCGTCTCCCTCTCTCTGTCTGCCTGCCTGCCTCTGGTGCAGCTTGTGCGTTTTTTGTTGCAAAGTTCATTGCCACGACAAGCTGAGGCAGAAAACCCAGCGTTGTCTGCCACAATGAAAGTGAAGATGAAGATGCAAATAGCTGTGGAACAAGTCGAACCTGAGCATAGTTGGCATACTTTACTTCCCCAGAGACAGAGAGAGAGAAAAACCGAATGCCAAAGAGAAGAAGAGAACAAAAAGTCGAGTTGCCATATAAAACCATACTATCATACACATTGTATGGCGAGAAGCTGAGGGAACACAATAAAATATTGATGCATTGACATTTTCGAATGCTTTCAATGCACATGAATGCACATGAATTATTTTCAGCTAACAAATGGCGACAGTTCAATGTTTTGCGGCTGCATTTTCCACGCAACAACATGAACAACAAAAAAAAATGAAAATGGAAATGGAAATGCCAAAATAAAATTGCAAATGGCGATTGGGGAATAGGGGAATGGGAATGGAGTAGCAGCAAATGGCGAACGCTTCTGTTGACATTTGAAAAGCAAAACTAAAACTGGCAATGCGGAAAAATGAACATGAATTTTAATTCGTTTGGAATTTTGTTTCCTGCTTAGCCAAATTTGTATTTTATTTAACGTAAACCAAGTGAGAAACTGTTTGAAAAACATTTTAATTAACCGTATAAATATTTAAATTGACAAACAATTGACTAATTCGATTAACGTTTAGCATTTTTACGCTTAATTTTAAACACGTTTCTTTTATACTCATAATAAAAAAAGGAAAACAATTGTTGACTATTATATATTTTAAAATTGCATGCAGTTATCCAACCGCAAATCACTTAAAACACTTTGTATAAATATGATCCCAATAAAATTGGTCAAATCTATATATTTATTGTTACGATTTCAGTGTTAAAATTCAATTTCGTTTGATTGTTTGAGTTCTACACTATGTGGATGCTAGTGTCATTGGCAGTTATTCTGCTTGTCCGTCAAGGATTTTGCGAAACCACAACACGGCTCACTAATCTTCAGTGCGAGACTATGAAACCAAGCTATGCAATATTTCACAGATGTGATCTTAAAGTTATCGGTCGTGGAATTGTCGCTGCAAATGTTCGTATGTCGTATACCTATACTGTACCAAAAATGACAGTAGGTTATGTAAAAATGTAACGCTGCAAATGATCATTTAAAAATTATTTTATTATTACTTCAGATTAATCTAAGTCTTTGGAAAAAATTCAATGGGTTTCGGCCTTTTATGTACAACGTGACCTTCGACTTTTGTGAGACGATGAAAAGAATTCATAAGCTTTCTTTTCAGACGCTTTTTCTCCGGACCTTGCTAGAAAAAACAAATGTGAATCATAGTTGTCCATACAGCCCAGACGTATGTATTGTAGTTTAGAGTATTATCAATTTTAATTCGCTGTATTATTTTGGGTGTTGCAGGAAGATTTGATTGTTAAAGATTTGGTTATTAAGGAGGAGTTTCTTAAGTATTTTCCGCTACCTTCAGGCACCTATAAGCTAATGCTTCTACAGTCACCCACTGACCGGTGGCAGACGAAAATTGAAATACATTTTACGCGCATGGAGGATCTAATGAAATCTTAAAAGAGTCAAATTAAGATCTAAATGCACATATTTATTTATTATTTTATTTTATTTCATATTTGATAAACCATAAAAAAAGTTAATACTTCGATTACCTACAAATTCAGCCGCAATATAATTGATTTATATAGATACATTATATAGAATATATTTTTAAATGCGGTCTATGATACACGTATGTATTGGATAGTATATCTAATTTCACATAATTATTCAACCATAAACATTTTTAGATACCTTTTGGTGAAATTATTCTAATATAAGAACCATTTTTTTTATTTTCTATGATATAGAAAATTATACATACAAGTATATAAACATCCAACGCTGAAAATTGAAATTTCATTTGAAGTTTGCTCGCCTGGGAATTATTGATAAAGTTATGTGTGCTTTTATTTATACACAAGCGATGCTGGTTCTTCTAGCAATTATCCTTTGTGTCGGTCAAGGATTTTGCGGAAACTAATACTCGTTTTACGAATGTTGAGTGCGAGGTAATGGATCCATCGTTTGCTAAATTCCTTAAATGTGATCTCAAAATTATTGGCCGTGGCATTGTAGGGTTAAATATTCAACTCAGGTATTTTAAACTTCATCGCAAGGTCTTGGTAAGTAAAAATATACAATATATATATACTTTTAATACTGTTGTTTCTTCAGGTTAATCTAAGTCTTTGGAAAAAATTCAATGGCTATCGTCCATTTATGTACAACATGACATTTGACTTTTGTACAATGATGAAGAAAGTCAATTCGTTATCGTTTGAAACGCTATTTTTTATGGCTGCACGGGAGAGATCAAATCTAAATCATTCTTGTCCATACGATCAGAAAGTAAGCTCATTTCCATTTTATTTATTTGGATTCTATTTTTTATAACCTTCTTGCGACTTACAGGAAGATTTGATTGTAAAAGATTTGGTTATTAAGGAGGAATTTCTTAAATTCTTTCCCCTACCTTCGGGCAGCTATAAACATCAGGTTCTGATGACAACAACCAACGTGTGGCAAGTGAAAATTAATTTTCACTATGTGCGCAACGAAGATCTGATGAAATCATAAAAAATTTATATTTTAGACAACCTTATTCTAAATAATTATTCAAAATAGAAATAGAACCTTTTGCTCATATATTAATTACTGTTTATTAATTTTACATTCAAGAAATGTGTTATAAATTATCATAAAAGTAGATGATGATAAATGGTATTGAGCTGTTGTTGAAGTAGTAGTTGTTTATACCTCCGGTTTCTTTTAATTTTGAAGTAATGAGTATCCTGACCAATATTATAAAACACCAGTTTCTCGAAGCGAAATCTCTTGTTTTTTGTAACTCTTTCAGAGCCCAAGAAAAATTATTGCCATATTTCCGATTGAGTTTGAACATTCTGCAGAGCCCGGGAAATATTGTGGCTAAATCGTAAACCTCTAAAAGGTAAGAAGAAACTTTGTAATATATATTTAAAATCTGTGTACCATTGCAATGATTAATGTAGCCACATTGATTACATTTTTTCCGGCTGCAATGTTCTTTTGTTGCCATGACGAACATTTCTTACTTTAATGGCTTATTCCACGCGAAGAACTTCTCATATATCTGGCAAATTATTGCACATTTATCACATAAGATTTTTTGCAAAAAATTTCCTTTTGTTGCTTAACGTGCAGGGTTTGCAGGGCTATTCCCCCCTTCCGCCTCCCTGGCTGAACGGAGTAGCGTGCACAATATTAACCGCATCATTACGTTTGCATTCATTGCACAGGCAACGTGACATTTCAATTGGCCCAAAGGCGGGTCGAAAGTGTGCGCGAGGACTACATAAATCCGCAACGGATGCCCGCCAAGCGCTCCCCTAAGTACAATACAACATGCACACTCGCACACCTACACACACACACACACTACACCCCCGCATGCTGCTAAGTCAGCACGTACAAAAAACTCCGACATAAAATGTTGGCAAACTATCGAGGAGGGCGCTACAGGACAAAAAAAAAATAGCTAAAAAGTGTAAGAAAATCAGCAGCTAAATGGCTGAAGGGAAGGGGGGAAGGGAACTGTGCGCGTAGCTGGGGTTGCACATTTTGCTACTTAAAGCCACAAAAGCCACACACGCACGCCAGCTACGGCGCACACATCCTCACACACACACACACACACACAATAAGACTGCGTCTTTATCACCGCCATTGTTGTTAATTTTGCAGGGCTGTCAGACGGCTTTGCGCCGGAAACGGAAACTAGCAGCACTTGCCTGTCGCGGCAACGTCGCGGCTAATGTGTCGGTCTGCCAGTGTGTGCGTGTGTCGCTGGTGTGTGCTGGTGTGCGACATTTACAGTTGAATTATGAGCGCACATAAATAAAATGTCGTTGGGAATGGCGCACGACAAAATGGCTGCTAAAATTTCCGTTACGCTAAGGTTGGAAAATTACCTGAACTGCGTCGTTGACACGAAATTGAGCCAGCGTGTAGTATGTGTCGTCTAACGAGGCGCAGACATTGACATTTAGTAACGTTCTTTCTCATCACACTCGCATCGAATAACAGTGAAGCGCACTCTCAACTAGACGACAGATTCACTTGAATCCCAGACAAGACTAGATAAGACGGGGAAAGAGGAGTAACTTCTGTATATCGAAGGTCTAATACCTATGCAGTGTTAGGCATAGGTTCGGGCTTATTTCTATTGCCAATAAGTATTATAAAGTGTTTTCCTGTTATGATGGATAAGATTTGATTTCATAATTTTTTAATTAATTGTTGAAAACATTGAAATACGAGGGTCGTTTGATAAGTCCGTGACTTTTTGAATAAAATATATATTTTTTTCGTCAAAGAAGCGTTTTATTTCTCAACATAATCTCCTTTTAGCTCTATACATTTAGTCCAGCGTTTTTCCAATTTTTTTATTCCTTGCAAATAATAGGTTTTCTCAAGGCCCTCAAAATAGTCGTTTGTTTCTGTGATGACCTCTTCATTTGACCCGAATCTCTTACCGCCGAGCCATTTCTTCATGTTTGGAAACAAAAAATAGTCACAGGGGGCTAAATCTGGAGAATATGCTGAATGGGGTAGCAGTTCGTAGCCCAATTTATGAAATTTTGCCATGCTGACTACACACGTGTGCACCCGTGCATTGTCCTGATGGAACAGCACTTTTTTTTTTCGCCAAATGCGGTCGTTTCTGCTTCAAATCAATATCGAATCTGTCCAAAAGCTCTGAATAATATTCGCCGGTGATCGTTTTACCCTTTTCAAGGTAATCGATGTGAATGATACCTTGTGCATCCCAAAAAACTGTGGCCATGACCTTGTTGGCCGACAGACCCACCTTGGCCTTCTTTGGTGCACGTTCACCCGGAGAAACCCACTGTCTTGATTGTTCTTTGGTCTCTGGTGTGGTGTGGTGGATCCATGTTTCGTCTACGGTAACGAAATGGCGCAAAAATTTGTTTGGATTGCGGTTGAACATCGCCAAACACTCCTTTGAAATGGTCACACGGCTTATGGTCGTGTGTGAGCAATCGCGGCACCCATCGCGCGGAAAGCTTTTTCATGTCCAAATATTCATGTAAAATGTGATGTACCCGTTCAGTTGAGATGCCTACAGCCTCAGCTACCTCACGCACACAACACACACTCACACAACACACACACCACAGCACACGGAACAAGACCAAAATGAAAATGAAAACGAGCAAATCCAAAGAGCAGAGCGATTTATATGGCAACAAACGATTTACTTGCTCGACGAAGTTGGGAGGCTAGCACGACAAGTAAATACTCTATAAACAAGTTGTTTATAGTTGCAACTAACACACGCACACAAAGGTAAACTTTGCTCAATGCAACTCTCAGTCCGCAAGAGTTATTCAAACTTCGAGTGAGTTTTCCCTTTGAGTACTTTACAGTCAACTTTACTTTATTCAAACACACACATACCCCCTTTTGCTTGATACCCTATAAATGCATATACAATGTATAAAATGTAAAGTTTTTATTTCTCCGCTGTACCAAGCACAGAGGGCAATTTATGTTATGCCATTTTCAACTGTAGAGCATAAAATATGCTGAGAATTGAGTGGGTTCCGTTTCGGGGTCAGTGTAAAACAAATGCCGACAAGTGCAATTACAAAAGGTGGTCAGAGAGAGAGAGAGGGAGAGAGCGGAAAAGAGAAAAGAGAGAGCAGTGGAAGGTGTAAAGAAAAGGAAAGAGCTTCTGAGCTGAGGCTAAATGCTTGTAATGCACGGTAAATGCCATTGCGAGTGCGGTCAAGCTCAGCTACAACTTTGGTTTGTGTTGCCAACATGTCTGTGTGGGCGTGGCAAAGTGCTGGGCGTAGATGGTGCATGAGTCACGCGACATTTTTGCAACTGCAATTCACGCTGACATTTCGCCATTTAATCACTACTACTACCTTTTTATGGCTGCCGTGTGAATCAATTAAACGGCATATGAATGAATGTACTTTATAGACAGATCCTGAGATATAAGTCTGGAAGATAAATGAAGCTGTAGTTGGAATTTATTGGGCAAGGCACACAACGCCAGCTGAGCATGTAAAGCGCCTCATTTCAGTTGCCCCGTTAATACGCGTTGTTAATCCTTAACTAACCATAAGAAAATGCTTGTTTATGACCAAAAACATAGCTCACATGGCACATACACACACTATACACCCCTTGCACAACACATACACCCCTTACACAACACACACACCCCTTACATTCTGGCAGCCATAAAAGTTTTCATACAGTTTCGCCGACCCTAAATGAATTTATGTCATTGGCACTTCATTTTAAGCCCGCGATAGGGATTGCTACAGCGAGTTACCCTGGCCAAGGTATCCCCTTCCCTGCCCTGCACAGGCAATTTCCCCGACTGCACCTTCATCTACTATTCCCCGCTCAACCGCAAGCCGACAAGTTTTGTGTCTTGTGTCTGACATTAAATTAATTTGTTGCCTACAACTTTGGTTGCTCAGTGTACACTCCCCTTTCCACCCCTCGTCCTCCCTCTTCACACTTCACCCGCCTAGGCAACTCCTCCGCCTGCAGTCGTTGGCGAAAAACTTGTTAAAGATGAAAATAACAAGAAAAGTTTTAAATCATTCGCAGGGCCAACAACAATGACAAAAGTTATGCCTGCAACTGAAACAAAAACGCAACGTGAAAAGGCGTGTGTGCTGGGCGGGTTAATATTGGCATACACTGCGAGAAAGTAAAAGGGTGGAAGGCAGTAACAAATTGAAGTTTGAATTGACTTTATGTTGCGCTGATTTTGACGCAGTTTATAAAGGGATTTTTCTATCAATTTTTTCATTTCTTAGCTGCTTTTCTTTCAGTGCATTCTCTTGTATCCGCCTGGCCTTGTATTGACACTGCAGCGCGGCTGTTCTGGCACTCATGTTGGCTGTCTCAAGTGTCAAGGACAGTGCTAAATTCACACAGAGGCGTAGCTTGAATCAGACACAGCTGGCGATTACCACACTCACTATACAGCATGTATTATTCGGGCTTTATATACCATATTTGTTGGGGAATGCGCCATTAAAGCATCAGCCCTTCTCCCACTCCCTCCCCCTCTCTCTCTCTCTGTTTCCCTTTTTAAGGCAACTTCATTAAGCGCTCGTTCTGTTCGTTTGCATCGGTTTTAGTAAACCAATTACGAATTCGAGTTCCGGGCAGCAGTCGAAATGTGATTAGAGTGCAGCAGCAGCAGGGTTGCTTCAAAATGAAGTTACAGTTACACAGCAGCACAGCCAGTTACAGTTACAACTGCTGCTGCTGCTGCTGCTCCATTGACCAACGACCACTGGGCACATAAACCATTTTACGAGCAAATTTTATAAGCAACAAACTGGGCTTGTTAAACGATTCAAGTGATGAGGGAAATGGGGGGGACGGACAGGAGCTGACAAAATGCTGTGACATGCACTTAAATCAATTTACGTACTTTGGTCTGGCAACGCTGGCACTGCGAGCAGTAAAAGTCGCCGCTTAAATCGTGCGCATCGACGACGCTGGCGCCATGTGCTTTAGTCCTTTTTGGGTTTGCTGCTGCTGCTGCTGCTGCTGCACTGCTGGCAGTAAATTAAATTTGCCCCATAATGGACTACAAACATGCAAGCATGCCACCCAGCAGTTGCAGCAGCTACGTGTGCAGGCAAACTTTGCATATGCAGCAGAGCAAGCGAGGCAAGTTTGTTGTCTTTGCATTTGCTTGTTAACTGGCGCACATAAGTAGACTACACTATTTGCTATGCGCATCCTGCGTGTTGGCGAACCCCCTTCTCCCTCCCCTCTACTTCTTCTACCCGTTTCGGGTCAGCGCATCCGGGCTTGTCTGCCAGCCATGAAAATTGCCCAGCTTCCTCAACATTTGCTGCATTGTTTGTTGACCCAGCTTGGAATCTCAGCGCATGTCACTGTCCTCGCTTAGTTTCTCCCCCTTTCTTCCCCTTCTCTCCCTCTTTCCCCGTTTCTTCCCCTCTCTCTCCCTCTCTCGCCCTCTCTCGCCCTTTCTTTCCCTCTCTTTCTGCCTCTTTGTCTACGCTTTGCTTTACACTTCTGGCTCATAGCTGTCACACGTCTTCCTATGCTAGAAATTCTTCATGCCCTTTCTTGCTGCCTTTTATATGACTTCCTCTCTGCCTCCCTCTCCTCCTCTCCTTCCTCCTCCTCTCTCCACCCCTGCTGCCTTGCTTTCTCTCCTCCTCCTGCCTGCCTTCTGCATTCATTCATTCATTCGAGCGTTTTACACATGTTCCTGCAGAGGACTTTTAATTATGACCGGAATTTTCATTTCATTTGCAGCAGCACAGATTTCTACAGCAATCCCTTCATCTCTTTTCCCTCTCTCCCCTTCTCTCTCTCTCTGTTTGTTGTGGGTGCACTTTGGCTGGGCAATTAAATTCGCGTTTATTTAATCAAGCATTTATGGCCGATTAGTGCTATTGTTGATTGCGCAGCAGCAGCAGCAGCGGCTGATTAATTACTTAGCTGACACTCAGCTGGGGCGCATTAAGCATACGCACCGTTGCACAGAGATTGATGACAGCCAGCTGATTGATGTGAGAGCAGACTCCCTCTCTTGTTCTCCTCTCTCTCTCTCTCTTTGCTCTCCCACTATCCATCAAGCTAGCGCGTCTTGTGTTTTTAATTTCATCATCGGACACAGCATATGCCACAGCATCCTGCCTCGTTAGCTGCCACAACTCATGTCGCATGCAGCGCACGTAGCAGGCAGCGCGCGCGCAACAAAACAATTGCGTCGCGCAGCGGTTTTTGTCATCTCTTTCGCACACAAACTATTTGGATGACAAGTCGACGCCTTGTGGCATTCTAATGCGCTTAAAGCTGTCAAATTTCGCGCCAAGACAGGCTTTTTAATTAGATCCACTGGGAGAGAAGGCAGACAGGCAGGCAGGGGGGGAGAGGGAGCAGAGCAGCGCGCGTGCTTTAAGTGCGTTGCACGCTTTAATGTGAGAAGTCTCCCTCTTCTTCTTCTTTTTGCTGTTTGTCTGTCTTGTTTCTCTGTCATGTGTATGCGAGTCACGCGGCATCTTTCAAACTTGGCATTAAATTTCAAATGAAATTGCTGCTGTCTGCAATGCGATACTTACAAGCACACACACACACACACACTCCCACACACACACCCACATAGAGCGGAATGTGTGCGCATGTAGCTGGCATGTGTAAAAAAATCAGCGCCTGCTGAAAGCAGAAGCAGCAGCAGCAGAAACATTTGTCCATATCACGTATACGCTACGTTGTCGCACAGCCTGCACAACTATGCGAGCAGCAGCAGCAGCAGCAGCAGCAGAAAAAACTTGTCAATTTGATACGTTCGTTCCTCCCCCCACTCTGCACTCTTTAAAGCTGCCTTAAAGCCCAGCCACATTGCGCATACGCCACGTGTAGCTTATGCCACAATATACAAATGTTATTTTCGCCATTTTAGCCAAGCATAAATACCGTTATACTCATTCTCGTGCGCTCAACTCATGCATAAATCTCTTTAAAGTAATCAGACAAAGTCACATAAAGCTAAGGCAGAGGGAAGGGAGGGGGGAGGGCAAGGGGGGGTACACTTGCGCAACTCCAACTACATAAATAACGGTGGCATATGCGGGATAATAACCTAATGCGTTTGCGCTGCTGTCAAAATATATATATACAATAAAAGCAGAGCAGAAACAACTTACAGACTCCCCTCTGTCACTTGCCCCCCTCTCTCTCCTTACCTTTAGCTACTTCTCCTGTCCTTACCGTCGGTCGCATCATCAACGACATTCTCCAGCTTGGCGTCGCCAGGACAGCTGCTAAAATGTTTGTCAAGGTGCAAATTCAATAAAAATAAAGAACGAAAAAAAAGAGAAAGACTTGAAAAAAACCTCGCGTGGGGACCCTTCGAAAGGTAACAACAACAGCAACAACAACAACAGCAGCAACAACAACAGTAACAACAGCAACAACAACAGCAACAACAGCAACAAGGACTCTTGGAGTGTGCTTGGCTTTTGGCATTTGCTGTGCGAGGCAAAAGTCAACAAACTTTGACGACCTTATCGAAGTCGTTGTCACGCCCATTGATGGGCGTGTCATTTAGTTTCGGCTGTTCGAAATTATTAAAATTTGGCCTTTGTGTGACATGAAAATAATAAAAACAAGAAGAAGAAGAAGTCAATGTCGCCGGGGCGTGCACGAGACGCTTCCGCTTGAGTGCCAAACTTTTCATTGCTCGGACAATATTATGAGAATTACACACACACACACAGACAGGCACACACACACAGTGGGGACACATGCATAGCAAACAAATGGCCAAAGTTGCGGTAGAAGAAGCTGTAAAAGCAGACACAAGTTTTATCTTTACGCTTGGCCGCCGCTTGCGGCATCCCAAGTCGGAAAACAAAGCCAAAGACAGCAGGAGCAGCAGCGTCCACACAGGGCAACAAAGTAAATTCCACGGCAATGAAGTGTAAAAATAACAAAAGCTGCTACAGCTTCTGCCTCACCTGGTCGAAGATGGAGCTGAGGAAGGAGCTGGGCCTGGACTGGGTTGCCTAGCAGCGTCTGCCAGCTAAGGCTAGTGCTGTGCCCTGGTGCTCCTCCTGCTGCTTTTGCCTCTGCTACTGTCTTTGCTTCTCCTTATGATCTTCTGCCAGTTCCCTCTTCTGTGCCTCGTTCTTCTCCTGCCTCTGCTCTAGCCTCTACTTATGGCTCTGCTGCTGTCTCCTGTTCCTGCCTCTGCTTCTTCTTTCTGTCCTCTCTTTCCTGCTGCTCCTCTTCTACCTTTCCTTCAGCTCCTCTTCCATCTCCTTCTCCTTCTTCCTTTGCCTACCCCAGCTAGTTGGAATTTAATTTCACAACAATAGCCCAGACTCGTGGTCCGCCGCTTCCCGCCCCGTCTCCGCTCCCTCCCCCCTGCCCAGTTGACCAAAAACTTTTGGTTTAAATATTTCCTTTAAAGTCATTTCTACGTAGCTTCGTAGCTTCGTGCCACGTTGCTGTTGTTGTTGTTGCCCTTCGCTTCGCTTGGCTTTGGCTTTTAACGCACATTAAGTCGGAATGTGTCCTGGCAGTTTCAGTTCCTTTGGCGGCCATTTCTTATGGCCATTTGCACTTTTTATTGACTCGCCGCGTGACTCTTTTCCACTTCTACAGTTACCCCTCCCCCCTCCACCTCCTCTCCCATTTCCTTGCCCCTTGGTGTGTCACGTGTACTCACTGAGGCTACATTCTTTCTCTGCCTTCTCCGGGGGTTTCTTTCCGTTCATTTTGTTGGGAATTGCTTTGACTTAGTTTGCTCTAATTAGAACTGTGAGTGTGCGAGTGTGTGTGCAAGTATGTGTTCCTGTGTGTGTGTGTTTGTGGCAATTAAAATTGCTTGCAATTTGCACGTGCCTCTTTAAATGCAATTAAATTCGTTTAATTAGTTTTAACGACAGCCATTTGCCACTTTCTCCCCAGGACTAATCGCATTTTTAATGCTTTAACTATTTTAAATGTATCCAATTTGTACAGGAAAATGCCAAAGAAAAGCACTGAGGAAAAACCGCAAGTTAATTTACTCATTAATAAGCAGTTTAAGCTAGAGTTAAACTAAGCCAAATAAAGGCTGCCCTTATAATATAAAATTGTTAGAACATTTTTAGAAGTTTAGCTAGTTTCAGTTTGAGGTTTTGCAGCTTGTCTGTCTCTGCTTCTAGTCTGTGCCACATTTTGGGGCAATTTCCCACAGCAGCTATCAATAATTTACGCCACAAGTGGCCCAAATGCCATTCGAGCTAGGTATTATATGTCGTGGCAAAGTCAATTTCTAATCTGTTTTCACTTTATTGTGACGGCGTCTCCTCTCCCTCTCTCTCTCTTCCTTTTCCTCTGCTCACACTGCCTATGCCAATGTTTGTCAACTTGCCATCAAAGCACTCATCTATTCCATTTCCTACTCATCCTTTTAGCCCACTCCCCCTCCTCCCTGCTCACACAACAATGCACATTCCCATTTCTTGCCATTGGGCGTCAATTGCTTTGCTCGACTGTGTCAAGTGTCTGTCATGTTTGTTTGCTTATGTCAAGTGTTTCATACGCTTGTCATACCTACACACACACACATACAGTATAGAATACATACTTATACATACATATATATTGGCTACACTTGCTCTAGCTCAAGTGCCACCCTTGACACGTCTGCCTCGTCTAAGCCAGCAAAGTTGTCAATATGTTCCACACTCGAGTGCGGCAAAAAATTTCCACACAAAACGCTACTCAATTTATCAAATATATCCCATTTATTATTGTTGTCTGCTCTATGTTTTTTTGTATATGTTTCCTAGATTAATGTTTATTGCATTTTATGACGTAAATCGCATAATATTTTGGCATACTTTGGCTTAGCAAATCATCAACACGTTCGCAGGGCGTGGGAGGTGAACTAACTCAATTAACATGCTTGTCTAAGCACACACATATGGGCACACACACGGGCACACAGGCAGGGGCCTTTCGAGTGTGTAAAAACTAAGGACTTTAATTTGGCAGTGAGTTGGACTGGTAGATACCCTGGAGGGGAGAGAAAGAGGGATCAGACTCAGCTTAGACTCTTTTGTTTACAGTTTACTTTAATTTCTCTCTGTTTCCTCTTACTTCTTCCATCTTTCTCTCACCCTATATCTATCTATCTCTCCCTCCCTCTCCCCGCCTCTCACACCACTTCTTTCAATCTCTTTTTATCTGTTTTTCTTTCATCTTTTCACACACATTAGCTTTACTTACTAGCCAATATACTCAAGTGCTCAGAGCTTATGAAAACAAAATATTTATCTTGTTCAACACACCCACTGCATAGCATATTTACAGGGTATTAAAAGCGTATAATTGTTAACGCAATAGCCCCAAAAACCGGACCCCAAAAGCGACTGCCAAAGCCATTCAGCAGGACACGGCACGTAGCACGTGTGCGAGGCAGGCAACCGAACCGAAGCGAGCCCAGCACACTCAAGTGGCATATGGCAGGGCTGAGGGAGTAGAGTAACGGACAACAATGGAGCACACACACTCACACAAGTGAAGTGGCAGCAGTAGCAAACAAATTAATATAGGCAGAGGGAGGCATAGCAAAAAAGGAAAAACTTTATTTGTTTGCACAACAATCAAAAGCCCCCATAGAGCAGGAAGAGGAAGGGGTAAAGGGGAGAAAAGGAAGAGAGAGAGAGAGGTGTAACAACTGCCTGGAACTGCTTACATTTATAAATATTTATGCGGTGTGCAAATTCTAATCCAATCAACATCAGTCAAATGCGCAAACAGCAACAACAACAAGAAACGGAAAGAAAAACCTCCAAGTAGAAGAAAACAAAAAAAAAAACCAATTTGCCAAATCAAAAATTGCACTTCCAGAGTTTTCCCTCAAGCCCCTGTCCCCCTTACCCCTTCCCTGCATCGCTTCCTGTTTCGACATTCACTCAACTGCAATAAATTCGATTTTATAACTGAATGCATCGCACTCTCGCTCTCCCTCCCTAACTCTCTCTTTCTCCCACTCTCAAAGTAAGTGAAAATGCAAAACTAAAAATCGGACGCGAAGCGTCGTTAAAATTGTTTACTGACTTTTGGCATAAACTAAAAATAATCGAAAAGCAAAAAAGAAAAACTCAACGCCAAGCCACATGCCAAAAGCAATAGGAGGACTCAATCGTCCGCGTTCCGTTTATGTGCGGACAACTAGATGTACCAACGGGGCGTATAGGGTAAATAAAATGCTTATGGCCCGAGAGTTAATGCCAAACAGTTCGTATACGTATAGCGTAGTGTAGTCTGCCCATATAGCTTGTGCCCTGTAGCTGGCATAGTGCTTGGCTGAGTGCTTTCAATAAACGAAATTGCTCGTAGAGTTTTGTACACACCGCCGGCCATGACCTTAGGCACATTTTCACACGCGCGCAACTTGACAAAAGGCCATGCAGTTAGAGCAGAGAAAGACAGGCAGGAGAGAGAAAGACAGCAGAAGAGAAGAGGCAGTGAAAGAGAGTGTGTCGCAAAAACTGAGCACGTTAAATAAGGCTGCAGGCAACTCACGACTTGGGTGTATGCACAGTGAAGCAAATTTATACAAAGGAAAAACTGAACCTGCACAGGCTCTGAACAGTGGAGCCTAAGATAGAAGGAAAGGTAGACATAAATATATAATTTTGGCTTATTAGTTGCAGTTTTATCGACTTGCATCGCGTAGGTAGTTTTCTGTAATATATTTCAACGAATATACTCCATTTACTAGCCTAAAGTGCAACGATATCGAATTTGCTACAGATTAAAGCAATTGAAAATACATTAAGGTTGTATGAAGGTTTTAGCAGTGTTTCTATAACTATTTAGCAAGCAGTTTATATACTTTTTGGGCTTTCTCCTTTTAAATACGAGTTTTGATAAGGTTTTTTGAATAAAATATATTTTTTTCCCAAAGAAGGTTTTTTCTTTTAGCTCTATACATTTAGTAGCATTCAGTTTTTCAACTATAACTAATGTATCTTAAGCAAGACAAAATATGTTAATTCATACAATTTTTAGGCCTTCTGCATTTTCGTTAAAATACAGGTGTTTGCTTTCAATGCCTATAAAACGATGACCATTTTCAATAGTCTAAAGGTATAAAAATGGAATATTCAATCGATTAAACCCTGCGTGGCTGCATGAAGTTTCTTCCTAATCCCATTTTAAAGCAGCCTATCAATATACAGGCTAATATACCCCTTCTATTGTCCCACAAGAGGGACGTAAATAAAACACATAACTCTTGTCAAGCAGCAGCTTTCAAACTGCCTATGCGCTGCAGCTAAGCTAAGCCTTCCCCATTCAGCCTGTTCCTATTAAAATCACGCCCCGAAAGTAGGCAATACTTTCGACAGAGCAGCCCGTTAAAAGGCTCTAAACTCCTACGGATCCTACGACGGCTTAGACATAAACTTGCAGCACAAATAGCGCACATAGCGCGACGCATATATAACTTCATCAACGCCAGGCTCATAAAAACGAGCCGAGGGGCCAGCAAAAGAGAAAAACCATAGGGCACACACAACAAACACACACAGACATAAAGTAGAGCAAAAAATTTGGTTTGCTCAGGCCAAAGACAACAATGGACAAGGACATTGAGCTGAGGCCAATGCCAACACACGAGGGCTTCTTGTATTTGTGTGTTCGTGTGTGTATAAGCAAAAGTCCATTATTACATTTTTCACGCCAATAAAAACAAATACAAAACACAAGATGGAGCGCAGCCCACAAATGTTGAGCAACTGCTAAGCTTTAAGCTCTTGTTGTTGCTTCAATTGTTGTTGCTTCAGTTGTTGTTGCTGTTGTTTATTTTGTGCTCTACTGTGCTCAGCTTTAGGTTATTTTTGGCAATTTCCTTTTTTGTCGAACATTTCTCTTGGTCACTCACGAAAATTACTAAAATTGTATATCCGTTTCCGGTTCAAGCTGAGGCCATGTCCCATTTTTGGTCCCATTTGCTAAGGTCCTTGGAAATGAAACTACTTTTTGTTGTGTGTTAGAGGGCGCATAATTTATGGCACATCACGTATACGACGGCTGGTACACACACACCCACACACACACATATGCTCCCAATTGCTGAGGATAAAGATATCAGAGGGCGACAAGTTTTTTGTGCCCAAACGATGCAGACAGTTTTTTAGCTTCATCACCTCCCTTTCTCGCCCCTTTCTTCCCTTTCTTCTCTCTTGGGGCATGCCCTGAGCAATTAACAAATGAATACTAATTGGGGAATGCAACAATTAACAAGGCTCAAGGCCAAAGGGTCAAGCACCCAAAGGGGATAGTCAATTAAAACGTACTCCCAGCTTACTAATATAAGCAAATTCCAGGAAAATGGCAAAAGTTTTACCAACATAAAGTTATGAATATTAAAGTCACTTAAAGTTAAACTTAATGTTGTTGTTGTTGCAACTCAGGCTTAACACGCGGCACGCGGTAAACTTATAATTTGTCTAATTAAAAGTTTCGCTGATTTGCGCGTTAGCTTACGAAAGTCACGCAGCAAAGTGCAACGCGGCCAACAGCTGCCACGTGCCACGTGCCGCACCTGCCACCACCATCTGACTGACGCAAAGTAATGCGAAACACAACGCAAACAATTGCACGAAGTGGCAATAAAACAAATCAAAAAGCAATGCATCAAACGATGCATGCAGCATTGTGCACATGCGTATGTGTGTAGGTGGGGAAGGGGAGGGGGGTAAATGGCTTGTCACTTTACAACTTTTCTTGCGGTCACAGAAATTGACTTAAAGTTTATACTCTCTCGCATAGCATCAACTAAATGTTTCGCCTGTTTTCTTGCTGCTCTTATTGCTAAAGTTTTTTGGTGCCCAGCACAGTGGTCCGAAATACGCGTAAAATGTATGAAAACCAAGCACACACAGCGATTGAGTTTTCAATTTTCCAGCAATTTGACTTAATCATGTTGTGCAACAATTTAGTTTTTATTAATTAATCTCCGCCCGTGTGCGATGAGGCATAACTCAATTTCCAGACTCATTTTTGTGTGTTTAGAAAAGAATAATAATTATTTTATACATAAAAACTAAATCAATAAATGACAAAGGCCAGAATAGATTTGGGCTTTAAACATGTCGCAACGTGTCTACGAAAGTTTGCAGATTATTTTTCTAATAGTTTGTTTTGTAACTGCATGTGAGAGCTCCTTCATCATCACTAAGGCAGAGTGTATGTCTTTGGATCTATCGTTTGCTTATTTTAAAACTTGTGAAGCAAAAACCGATGACAAAGGTAGCACGAAATTGGATTTTTATGTCGATATACGCTATAAGAAGCCCATCGATGAAGTAATGGTAAGCTTAACAATAATAGTAAAATATCCAATTTATCTAATATCTTTATTGAATATTATATTTTACTTTTCACAAAGATAGGCGTCGCTTTGTACAAGATATCGAAGACCTACCGCATTCCCATATTCAATGAGACACTCGACTACTGCGCTTTCATGCGGGCAGAAACTTTTGTAACCGGAATCTTTGGCTTTATAAATGAGATTCTTAAAAAGTATACAAATGCCAATCATCCATGTCCTTACCAGGTTAATATTTTGGTAGTTTATTTTTGCTAATTTTCCTGTAATTCAAAATGTCGTTTTTGCAGCATGATATTGTCGTGAAAGCGCTTTTTGCAGATCAATTACTTCCCGCAATACCTGCACCTACTGGGAACTATATCGTTCAATTGCGGGTTGGAGCCTTTAAGAAGTGGAAGGGAGATGTCAAATTTTATGCAATTAAAAGGAGTTGACCCTTGCACAAAATGCTAATAAATCTTTATTATAGATTTTAAATTTTCGGTCGGAGTTGCCAGACATTTATATTTGTCATTTACAGAAATGTTAAAATATTTTTATGTTGTATTCAGTGATCGAACCTGCTCTGGAGTCACGTTAAATTGAACATTCTAATTGCAGACCGATCGCTTATCCTCCTATTGACACGATTGATATACATACATATGAGTGTTTAATAAACGCTACACAGACACTTGATCAGTATAAAGGGCATCAGTTACAGTTGAAACATTAAACCAACGAAATGCGTTTAATTCTCATTTTGCTTGCAATTATTGTTCTGCCCGGAATTATAAGGGGTGCTTTCTACAATCTAAACAAAGTTGTTTGTCACGCCCTTGACAAATCTTACGTTGAGTTTCCAACATGCGAAATGAAAATTAGAAGTCGTGGTGTGGCAGTTTTCAATTTGAATATGACGCTTCACAAAAAGCCTGTTCATAGTGTCGTTCTCAACCTGGAACTCTTTAAAAAATCCAATGGTTATCGCCCATTTTTATTCAATCAGTCAATCGATTTTTGTTATTATCAGCGAAATCCAATGGCATACACTTTGTTCCAGTCATTTCACAAAACTTTTCTCGCAGCGTCAAACATGAACCATACCTGCCCTTATAATGTAAGTATGATGTATAAGTTATTGCAAAATTGTTCATATTTCATTGGTTTTACAGCACGACCTCATAATTAAAGACTTGGTCTACGACAAACATACAATGATGGACTTGCCTATGCCAAATGGCGAGTATATGGTCGTAATTAAATCATCGGCTTTTAAGATTTTGCGGGCTGAATTCAAAATATATGTCACGCGAACTGATTAATTTCAGAAAAATAACTTTGAAAATAAATAACAAATGCAGTTTACAAATTTTATTTCTCTTTTTAAATGCACATACAATTATGAGATTAAAGATTATTTTCAATTTTCCCATTTTATGATGGGAGAGTTAAAAGTAGTTAGAGTTATGAATACAGTCGTTTTTGACAAGCCACAGACAATGGAACAAAATTCAATAATCGTGAGAATAAAGTTTTTAGTTCTATTATGTATATTTTGTCCATGTGCAGGATACATTAAAATATTGAAAGCAGAATGTACATCATTAGATTTATCATTTTCGTACTTTAAAAGTTGTGAAATGAAATCCCAAGAAAATAAACACACCATAATAAATTTTTATGTCGGGATGCATTATAAGAAGCCTATTGATGACGTAACAGTAAGTACTCTACGCTGATATACGGTGACACACAGAAGTAAATGAACAATTAATAAAAACATATTTTTTTGTAAATTAGGTAATTGTTGGTCTCTATAAAATATCTAAGACGTACCGCATCCCCCTATTTAGCGAAACGAACGATTTCTGTGCTTTTATGCGTCAGAAAAATATGATGTCGAAACTTTACAAATTTGTAAGCCAACATTTTGAAAAGTACTCGAATATTAACCACACTTGTCCATATCAGGTTTGTTTTCTACTTCTCCAATTATTGTTTTAATTGAGAGGTGGTGATTTTATTACAGCACGATATAATTGCGAGAGGTGTTGAAGATGGAGTGTTTTTGCCCCAAATTCCCATACCAACTGGAAATTATATGCTGCAGATGCGCTTTGGAGCTTTCAAGAAGTTAAGAGCAGATGTAAAGATTTATGGCAGAAAAGAATAGTAGCATATATGATTAATAAATATTTAAAAAAAAGCCAATTCCAGAAGATCTGAAATGTTAGCTTTACAGTTCTACTCCTTATTTAACAGAAACTGCTCCACAACAAGCACTGTCGACTCGTTGCTTTGGAAAGTAATCGATAACTAGAGTCGACCCTGCTGATTGCTCTTTCTTTCAGCGGAAAACGTCAAGCCGAGCGTACGTAAAATTTTATGCTGTTATTTTTAACGCTGTAATATATAATAAAATAGTGTAAATTCTTTGAAATAATTTGCTAACATACAGTAACAGTATCATTTAAATAAATATCAGTTGTAATTTTTCGAAAATAAGAAGGGATGCCTTGTAAATAAAGAGATTAATATCTAACCTCAATGATTTCTTGTACCTTTACAGCAATCGGTTGAATTGTTGGAATAATGGTTAACGGCCGCATACCCTCGGTCTTCTCGAAGACCTATGTGACTCCCCGTCGCCCTTATGAAAAGACGCGTCTGGACCAGGAGTTGAAAATCATCGGCGAGTATGGTCTGCGCAACAAGCGTGAGGTCTGGCGCGTCAAGTACGCTCTGGCTAAGATCCGTAAGGCTGCCCGTGAGCTGCTGACTTTGGATGAGAAGGACGAGAAGCGTCTTTTCCAGGGTAAGTTGTTGAAAGAACAAAGCCTCCTAGCCACGTTGTGATGAACTGTATTAAAAAATAAATATTCTGACACTTCTTGTCTGAAAATAAATCATTGACGTTAACCAATACACACTGAGAACCCTAAGTCTCATCTATCCAGCTGACTGTAGATTTGAACAAAACTCATCTTATCATCTTCCCCCTGTTTCCCCCCGTAGGTAACGCTCTGCTGCGTCGTCTGGTGCGCATTGGTGTCTTGGATGAGTCCCGCATGAAGCTCGATTACGTGCTCGGTCTGAAGATTGAGGATTTCTTGGAGCGTCGTCTGCAGACACAGGTGTTCAAGCTTGGATTGGCCAAGTCCATCCATCACGCTCGTGTGTTGATCCGTCAGCGTCACATCCGGTAAATATCGCTTGGACAGTGGGCAAGAAAAGCCTCGTGTGTTAAAAATGTTCAGTAAGACCACTTGGGAGTCGAACAAGCCGACACAGGCTTGCACCGGCTCTCAACGTCTTTTGGTTGTGTAGTTGATATCTCTTCAATGAGGATCACTCAAACCATAATGCATGACTGCATTGCGTAAGTTGCACTGAACAAATTTCCTCCAAACAGCAATACGCTGAGTTTCTAGAGGAGATTAACTAATTGTCTTCAATATGTTTACTCCATTTATAGTGTGCGCAAGCAGGTGGTCAACATTCCCTCGTTCGTCGTGCGCCTGGATTCCCAGAAGCACATTGACTTCTCCCTGAAGTCGCCCTTCGGTGGCGGCCGTCCTGGCCGTGTCAAGAGGAAGAACCTGAAGAAGAACCAGGGTGGTGGCGGTGCTGCTGCCGAAGAGGAGGAGGACTAAACTAGAACTCTAAACTCTCCTTTTAAAGTGAAAAAAACGTTGAATTAATTACAAAATAAATGTAAAAATTCTGAAGAAAACATGTGTTTGATTCTGTACTGTAGTTGCCCGGCGTTACCAGATCGATGAAAAATCACCCACATATTTTAAGCATGTGTTGATATAATTTAACATTAAATGAATGAAGAGCTTCAATAGAATAATAATGCTTCATTTTATTTAATAGTTACAACTAATTTAAATGCAACCTTCCATAACTACTCCGGCTCATGTTCTGCATGCCGTTTGTGACGTCACAGCAGCTGCGACATCATGCACCTGCGCAGGGCACCACCACACTCGCACGCATTGTACCATGCGTTGCCGGCAGTCTCAGAGCGGCTTCTGGCGAGTGCAGCTGTGTTTTGATTTTAATTTGGAACAAAAGTTGGCATTCAAAATCGTGTCGTTTTTGTTATCGAAATTGTTAAACAAAAAGAAATACAAAAGCATAGAATAAAGCACACAGCAGCAGAGTGCACACAAAAAATGCCGAAAGGGGTGGAGAAAGCGAAAGTTAAGGTGAACCTGAAGGAGCGGGTCGATGACGAGAGCTGCGATCTCAGTCTCTCGGAGTTGACGGAAATACCAGTGCGTGAAATCGTAAGTAAATTACAATTGTATTTATGTGTGTGTGTATATATAATGCATAGCTAATTATCTGATGCGTTCTATCGTGTCTGAACCCCCGACCCCTGCACCCATGCACCATCCCCAAGCAAACAAAGCGTAGCCTTGTCTGCCAAAAGTCTAGCCAGTCATTGGCCATCTCGCTCTAACAGCCACAACCATGTTTGTGTTTGTTGTTGTTGTTGTTGCTGCTGCTGCCGGCTGGCTTGCAATTAACGCTGACGTTGACTGCGCGTTGCATTTACACTTGAGAGCGCCGCAGCAGATGTGTGTGCTGCGTGTGTGTGTGTGTGTGTGTGCTTGAGTGTGTGTATGTGAGCCAAAAGTGCTTCAGGGGGTTGATTTCGTTGATTTGCCACCCCTCGACCGACGTTCTTCGCAGCAAGTTGCCAAAAATTGTAGTTTACCGTTTGTTTCGGGGGTTTCTTTTTTGGATGCAGAAGGAACAGCACACACACACATCCTGTTTGTAATCGAACTAATTTTCAGTTGATTCTCTACCTTTGCAGGCTTCGTTCAAACGCGTTACCTTTCTGGATCTCTCCAGCAATCGCTTAATCACACTCGGCGTAAGTAAACCTTGTTTATATAATATTCCATTCATATATGAATATTGTACATTTCATTCCACTAGCGCAACTTCACCATCCTCACACGACTGGTTAAGCTCGATTTGAGCAAGAATCAAATACGCGTTCTACCCGAAGACTTTGGCCAGTTGGAACAGCTGCGTCACTTGGATCTGTACAACAATTGCCTGGAACACTTGCCCCTGAGCTTTGGTCGGCTGCGTCGTTTGCGCTATTTGGACTTGAAGGGGAATCCTTTGACGCCAGCCTGGCAGAAAATCGTTGGTCGCTGCTCCACACTGAAGGACTGCCAACACGCAGCCAAGAATACTGTAAGCCAAGAGTACCCAAGAAGGGCCACTCGAGTGCCCTGTTGTTGAGTGCCCCGTCGAGTCAAGTGACCTTTCAACTTACACTGTTGTTTTGCAGGTCAAGGTTTGTGTAAACTTCAAGTCCGAGTACCTGCAAAGGGAACGCCTGGCGGCCCAAGAGCGTGAACTGAACAATCTACAAATGGCTAGCACTGGCATCGGTGCAGATGGTGATGGCAGCCCCAACTCTCTGCATGGCTCAAAGCCCAATGGCACTGAGGCTGGCAAGAAGAAGGCAAATAAGAAATCCAAATCAAAGAAATCGGGAGTTACAGCCGAAAATGAACTGACAATCAAAGCCGTCAATCCGGCGGGCTCCAGCAAATCAGCCAATCAAAAGCACAATCAAAAGAAGAAATCTTCGAGCTCGAGCAGCTGCTGGTTTAGATCTCTGTCGGGTGTGGCATTATCCTCGCTGATTACGTTTCTGGTACTCTTCATAATCAATGTACTGATTATCTATATGATAATGTTCAAGAACCCAGACATTGCGGACAAACTAGTGGAGTATATACCACATCAGTATCGCGATTGGATATTGACCAAGACGGAAATCTTTCGGCTACGCGTCACCGACTGGATCTCGGAGTTTCGTACGCCACCAGAGGAACACTGACGGTTCATTTATTTGAAGCCATAATTCGCGCTGGGCTTCAAATAAAGATACATTGGAAAAACATATATATTAACAAAATTCGGATGCAAGCGCGTGTGTGGAGGAGGGACGGAAGGGGGAACAAACCAACCAAGTGGAAACAGGAAATGGAAAATCGAAGAAATGTGTAGACAACACCACCTCGACAAATAATGAACGATAATGATACACCCTAATGTACTGCCATATGTATGTTTAAATATTCACGTCCATGGGCAAGAAATTTTTACCGACTCACACACACACAAAAACAAACATATACACTCAATCTCAAGCGTTACTCTCTCAACTATCATAACAATAGATCAAACTGAAAACTCAATAGTAACTGAAACACAGTTTAAAACTGGCCACACATAGAAACTACAGACACAGTCCACGAAAAAAATCACTCATCTAATAACTATATAGATACTATACATACATACATCACGTATGTATACCAAGACTCTCTCATCGATAGTAATCTCCGCAACATGATCACAAATACATTCTGTAAGAATTTCTTGTGCAATTTATATTTTGTTTAAACTATGTCCCAGCTCAATGTTAGCATGGATTGATATTAAATTAATGAGTTGTTGGATTTTTATGATTTTTGGTTTGAATGCTGACAGATTTGAAATCTCATGTAGAGCCTAGGGTCATATACTATATGATATTTGCAGATCTGATCGGAAGCATATGAAGGCGAAAAGTGGTTTCATATTATTTATAAACTAATTGAATTAAATATTCTACGTAATTTACGAAAACTATGTATACAAAAAGACTTGCTGATTTTTGGAATAAAGTTTTACATTTTAACAGACCAATTAAGGTGTAATTTCTTATATATATTGTATCTGACTACTCATGGTCATGCTCTGTTAAACTATCTAATCGTAAAGCCAATAAAGTCGTGTGTGTGCATGAAAAAAATAATAATATTTTATTATCAATTCGGATTATTATCATAATTTTATAGCCCCATGTCGGGCTTTACCACACTTCTGACCCAAAGGAATGCCAGATAGTGTGATTTGAATTTATTTGAATTGCATTAAACATAAATAATAAATAAAATGCTTATCAGGTGCTTCAGTAATATTATTTTTAGTCGATGCTCTTAGTTCAGGTGCTCAGTACTCGACAAAAACTTTGATATATTGCGACGGAAATGCTGAAATAGAACGTAGGTTATCAATGATTTAAATGATTTGATTTTTTAATGGCAAGCAACAAGAATCGATTCAAGGATTACGAAGCACACAAATCGGATGACTAACCAAGTGGATAAAGCAAAGAACCAAAAAACTTTAATGTATTCCTCTCTATGAAAAGTAGCTGAATAGCTTTAAATATAACGGTTACTCTCTGCCGGTATGTCTCTCCCACTTGCCTCTCTCTCTCTCTCTCTCTCTCTCTCTCTCTCTCTCTCTCTGTTTTTCTCTCTTTCTATTGCCCAAAACACACGGCACGCGAACTTGAAGCATGTGTAGCGCCAGTTTTTGTTTACATCGGCAAAAAAAAGTCACTTAAGGCCAGTTCGACAATTGGCTTAGTTCGCACTCAATTGACAGTGACTTGCAGAATTTATACCGGTTTCGTATGGGAATTTCACCATAATAATATGCATCACTTTTTATCTACTACATTCCATGTAGAATAGATTCACCTAGAACACAATGACGTATATTTTATTATCGTTTGTGGGAGGTACGAATAGTTAGATGGTTGATTGCAACGCGGCATGATCTGGCAATTTACTACGTCATATACTATAGTATGCACCTTTGATAGATATTTAAAATGATATTCTGTTATCAATTAGTTTCGCAGAATTAGATATACTGCAATACTAACCTCTTTTCTGCTGATGCAATTCTCTAACATGCCGTATCAGCGCTCCTTTCAAAAGAACCTCATGTCATATTTCGCTTATCTTGCTCTCTGTTTACTCGTTTCTAATTTAAAGTTTTATGTTACCAACTCTAAAAAAGAAAAAAGAGTATTTACTCCTCTTATGAAAGCGGCAGGCCAAATTTCGTCAGCCTGTCCCTGTCCCTGTCCCTGTCCCTCTCTATCAACCAAGCCCTTCTTATGCTGCTCCTTTTTTGTGCTGTCCTTTGCCTTTGCGCTTGGCTCTCTTTGTCCATTTGCTTTCGTACTGTAACAACTGCATTGTGTGTGCGAGTGGGAGTGAGAGCGCACGAGCGGTGGCTCTCTTTTATGCTACATACATACATTCAGCCAGTAGCCGGTCGCGTATTCAGCAGCGCTCTCTCGAATTTGTTTTTGGCGCGTCAGTGCCCTCTCTCACTTGTTCTCACCCTCGTGGCGGGTGCTCTCTCTTAATTAGACTCTCTCTCACTCGCTTGCTCTGTGTCTCTCTCTCTACAGTATTTATAGTCGTGCATTATTTGTGCCAGCGTCATTGGCTGCGAGATTGTGAGTCCGCGTGGTTTACCTGTTCCTCCGTTTGTGGGCTGCATATTGTGTGGGAAAAAGCGGTGCTTTAATATTCAGAACGTGCACATGCATGCAAACTTATAGAGACATGTTAGTGCATGTGTAGAAACAAACAGTTAAATACAACGCGATAATCATTTTGTGGAGTGTGTGGAGAGAAGAAAGTGCTAATCCGAGCAGACAAAAAAAGCAGAAGAGGCAATAGTGAGTAAAGTAAGTACGCGCACACACACACCAGCACACACACGCAGACACGCGTCGAAAAGAAGACGAAAACGAAGAAAAAATGTCAAGCACATGGCACAAATTTTTGTGAACATTTGTCTAGAAATAGAAACTCGAAAATGCAAGGACAAGAATAGGCGCGAACATGTTATGCAGTCTTTCAAAGTGGAATATGATAATGATAAATTGTTTTGGTGAACCATAAGAGGTACCCCCCTCCGCCATTTACCTTTCAAAAACTGAAACCGCATGCAAATTTATTGGTTATGCATATAACAAAAGGCTTAACGGCTTAACTTGCACGCGAAAATGTGTTGCATATTTTTCTCTGTTCGCTCTTGTTGTATTTATAAAATCATTTTTTGAAACCAGAAACAAAACGCAGTTTCTCCCAAGTTGTACAGTGCTTTTGACACGCGTCGACGTCGACGCCAACGCTGACGTTGCACCGGATTTCTAAACGAACATCGCAATTTGTATACCCTTTCGTTGAACTTTGCGTCCGATTTAAGCTATGCGTAATTTATGATTTCCATGAATGAAAACACGCGACAAATTACAACAAAAAAAAAAAAAACAGAAAAAATGTAAACAAAAATTACAACAATAATGAAGAAGAGTGCGCGCGCTTTCTAATTCACCTGACAATTTCTCTATGGATCATGTGTCTGTCTGTTGGGTTGTTCAATTTGACTTGCTGATGTTTATGCCACGTAATTTAACGCTAATTTAACAAAAGGGGAAAGTCAAGAAATTTTGCAGACAGCGCAATTCGCTTCACCTTATGGCTAACGTTGAAAAATGATCCCAAAGACAACAGTTCTCAAGACTAATTGGAATTACGTTGCAGACAGGTTATCAAGCAACCTTCTTTTTGCCAACGTAAGGTGTGTCCTTATCGCACACTATTTGGACTTGAAAACTAAACACACACAGGCAGACAGACTGACATACACACCCCTATACACGTTCATAACACACTATTGCAATTCATTTTTCAATGTCGCTTTGGGCTATTGATTTTTGTGCCCCGATAATTAACATAAAAGAATTTTACAAGCGGACTGAAAGCAAAAAAAAAAAATACGCAGTAAAAACTGTGACGTCGGACGGCGTGACGGAGAAAGAGTGAAAGAGGAGAGGGAGAGAGAGAGATGGAGAGTCAGGTCAACACGTCAGCAACTGTTGCGCGTGGGCAGCCTCCTTTGGGATACTTGACACAAATACAATGCAGCAGACACACTTTCCGAAGCCAAATCATCTATTTATACATAGTTCCGCTCATTAGGAGTATTATGTCTTTAGGACGCTTAAGACTTAGGCTGTTCCAAATGTAGTGTGACATTATCGTATTGTATAACTTGGGGAAATATGAAAAACAGTCAGTAAGACCCCATTTTAAAAAGTCAATAGATCGTTATATCACTAGTTATACAATAGGGGGACAAATATGAAAAACACTCGATTATTATCTTAACGTGCTCCCATTATTATGCAGTGACCCCCTCGTTTTTTCTTCCCTGCTCTGTCTATTCTGACTTGTTTACCGTTATTGTGAATACGTGTGCTCCTTGACATTTGTTCTTTACGATGTTCTTTCTTCTTGTCGTGTTTGCTTGTCAATTTGCGCAAATTGTAGCGCACACGCCCTTACACTTGACCGCCCTCGGTACGCGGTACTAACCCTTCTGCATTCAGTCTAACTTGCCGCCTCCCCAACATGACTTGCCTAACAAATTGATTTATATTTAGACGCAACCAATTGCCGTACCAACCTAATGGCACACCTCTAACCTCAACTTTTTTTGCAGTGAAAGAACTAATTGAACCATAATAGAAACAAGAAGCGTCCCACGTGATAAAACTCTATAAATTAAACCAAATATGCCGAAACATGTAAAAAAATGAACACTATTTTTTGGTTTTATAATGCCATATGCGATAACAATGAGTGCACTCTGTAGATTCTTATCAGTATCAGGATCCCCCCCACAGACTTTGTTTGAGCTACTGCATTATCTATCTAGTGTGTATAATGTTCATGATAATTACTTCAATTACTTCCTCTGACAACGTTGCACGCAATGTCAACTCTTCTTCCCTGCCTTATCTAGAAGCACACGAAAGTTACGCAGCAGAGATTTCAAGGTCCTAAACACGTGCTAAGTATTTATTGAGATAATGTTAATAGTTTGGAGTCAAAAAGATTCCGATGTTGACAGCAGTTGATGATAGCAGTTCGGAAAGGCGTCTAATTAATTTCCTAACGATTACTAGCAAATTTTACAATGACTTTACAGATTCTACATTGATTAAAAAAAATATTATTGAATACACAGAAATGTTATACTTAATTTGTTGATTGTTTTTCATGTTTCCAGTTTCAGTAACATTATATTTACTTTCATTCATTGATAGATCAATTTCTCAAAGAAAATTTTTGCGTTTGTTTGCCAAGTTAGCTGATGAAATTTCTATGAAACTTTGCACAGCGACGCGTTGCATGAACTTGATGCTAAATATAAACACGAGTTTTTCTAAATTAAAAATAAATTACTCAAATCACATATAAATGATGTACAGTTGTATTCGGTTCTCCAAGACTTTTGTGGTATTTCCTATGCTTGGTCGTCATATTCGATGATTAATGTAGCCTTATCAGAGGAAATACTTTATGTTTGCTCGATATAATGCTGATAATGTACCCCTATGAATGAAATACATGTAGCTTTTAAAATAAATAAATGCAAGTTCGGCAGAACAAAACACATTATGATTTCTAATGCTAAAATTGGAACACGTGTTTTTAGGGGCCTGACCGGGTGGTTCAGTTTTCAGACGATAGAGGAGAGGGAATAAAAACTGAGAGAGTGAGAGACGAAGAGAGACTGCAAGAGATTCGAAGAGTGAGTGTAAGAACCACTCTCTGTTCACAAACACAGGATGCTGCGCTGAATAGCTGAGAGAGAGAAGAGAGAAAAGAAAGAACGACTACGACGTGACGTCACACATCATCTGGCATAACGTTTACGTCACAAATAACATGGTGGTGAATGGAAGTTCTGTTTATAGAGCAAACAGCAAACAGATGCGCCTATTATAGTTGGAAACTGGGACTCAAAAACCCCCTGTTGGGTCTGGTCTAGGTCTGAATAGAGAACAATTCTATCGCTCTTCTGCGTCGCATTCAATTCTCTGTTGGCCTCTTTTAACATACAGATACATTTGTTCGACTGTTTCATTTTGTCAAAATTTCATTTTCAAGGTTGTCTTTGTGATCTTTGTTGATTTGAAATTTCTTATTTGTTTTGGGGTCTTGTGATGCATAGAGAAGAATGATTTATTTTAAGGCCTGTCAATTTATACAGAATGTTATTATGCTTAATGTGCCATTTCTTTTGAACTTTGAACCCTAGATTATTCAGTTCTTCTTATGTATGCATGCAAAAGAAACGTACTCGAAAACGTAAAGCTTTTAATTGGATCCCTCAACAAGTGTCAAAGACACGCGTGCAACCTTCTAATTAAGAATGATAAAAGCAATTCTTTTTTTCGGGAATTTTTCGACAATTTCCAGCGAAAAGAAATCATCAGAGAATAGCATAAAAAATAGACAATCGAACACTTAAAAACATTGTAGCATGCCTCAAGGGCAAGTTGTGTGCGGTTATCTGTGCGGGGAAGACACACGTAGTTCCCCCATCGGCGCCGGTTTTTTCGGCTGTGTCACGGTCTCGAAGCCGGTTCGAAGTGTATCAAACGGTACACGCAACATATAGTCGATGTTGGCACGGATACTATAAATCGATCAATTATCTAAAAGTTTCACTAACACCGCTTTTCGCCGGTTCTGCCGGTTCGTAGGATGATACTGTTGTTGTTAGTCAGACCATTTGTTACGACCTCACTATAAATAACACATATCTGAAAGCAAACAATACCCACTAAAAAACTGTGCCAATTTTTTATAGACTCGCACTGGGTGAAGGCTCTTTCATTTCATAATATAAACATCTAGCTATATCTATATCTATATACATTGCGTATATTGTACACGTATTTGGTTATTCTATCTGATTTACCTCACCTAATAACTGCCAGTATCACACAAATTCATTCAGAGCGTGGCACTCTCATTGTTTTGATAATACGTACGACAATCTTATCTGGGGCCGTTGGGTCTTGGGGTAATGGTAAATAAAAGTGAGTTATAGCCGCGATTTGTCTGCAGTGCATAAATCTGGCAGCGAACAAAGCAATAAAATGTGTAAAGATAAGAAAAAGGTGATGGTAGTAAACGATTAAAAATCTATTAATTCATTGGTCAAGGAAATCAGTTCTTTGTACGATCGTAAATATTGGTTTATACGAGCTTGGAGGTGGTGGTAAAGAATTCGATTACCTATGCTACAAAGTACGTTCCAAAATAAACAGGACTTTTTAAAAATAGACAGGACAAATGGTTTTATCGGAAAAATCAATTAAGTTTATTCAAAATAGTCTCCTTCTGCTTGAATACAGCTTTTTGCACGGTCCAAAAGTTTGTCGAGCGAATGTTTTACCTCGTTGCCCGGTATGGCCGCCAGTATGCCGGTGCAAGCCTTTTAAATGGCCTCCACGTCTGCAAAACGCATTCCTTTCATCGGCAAATGCATTTTTCCGAAAAGGTAGAAGTCGCACGGTGCCATATCAGGTGAATACGGGGAGTGGTTGATCGTTAATTTCGGTCACAAGCGTCGATCGATGAGACGGCGCATTATTGTGTTCGCTCTTTGTACGTAGGTCACTTTCGCACCGATGACTAAAACATACTGGCACTTAAAACGCAATAACATCACTTCTAATAGATGGAATGTTATGAAATTTTTACTGGAAGTCAATGAAGGATAGCAGATTCTAACATATGGATGACGCCACTAGAGGCCGCTAGATTCAAAAAGTCCTGTTTACTTTGGAACGCTCCTTGTATAAGAGGTTTTGATTTCAGTTCATAATGTGTACAGTATCATATGTACATAGCTTCGTGAGAAGAGCCTTAGGTATTCGTTCGATTTGAGGGAATTTAGCGTAGCTGGCAATAGTCAAAGTTCATTCAACCTTGCCGCCAAAATGTGCCGAAGTCAACGAAAACAAATGTGTAGGAATAACAATAATAAGCTCAGAAACTTGAGCGTGCAAAAGTTGTCTACGCGGCATCTGTAAATGGCCGCAAAAGCACATTAATCTTGTGACTTAATATACATATTCACATATATAAAATATATATTGTACATACGTGACGGTATATATGACGTAGTTTAACCCTGTTCCAGCTGTGCTAATCGTTAGTTCTCGCATAGGGCGAAGCAGAGAGGCCACAATACGTTAATTGATTACGTTAAATGCCAAAAAATATGGTAGTGCCACAAGGTTCTCTAATTGAAGTGACGCATGTGACAAGCGACAAAACGACAACTATCGCAACTACCTGCACCGACCGCCCCCGCTTCATTTTGTTGACATTTTCTTTGTGAAATCTAACACATTTTCCGAATTTGGTTGAGGATTTAACATGAAAATATTAATAGATTCACTCATCACAACGTTGACAAAAACAGAATGGTGCGAATGATGGAGAACGGTGGCGAAAGTGTATGCTAAAAATATAACTTATTAGATGAGATTTAAGTGACATATAATAAAGAAATCAAGTGAAAACACAACTGCCAATTGTTGTCGCCGTCGCCGCAAGAGCAAGAATTTCTGGAATTTATTTCAATAAATTAAGTAAATCAAATGTCTTTAGTCGCGAATTTAAATGCGGCGCACGAATCAATAAAAAGGCAATTGAACGCATAAATTTGATCGAATTAAAGCCACAGCTACACACATTCAATTTGTATTCACGCATATTGTGTGTGTGTGTGTGTGTGTGTGTGTGTGTATCCCCCCTAATCAGTAATCAGACACTGTCTGCTGATTCAATCAATGGAAATTATATTAGTTGTAACACGATGCATAGCTATGGCTCACATATTCCGGCTCTAACTAATATTTGCTTACATTTTTCGAATAATTGCAGATTGTACACTGTGAGAAATAACAGACAAACACAAAATGGTGAACGTTGTGGTATGTATTATATGTTTATTATATATGAATATAATTCAATAACTAATTTATAACAATTACTTTTGCTTTTCTTTAGCCGGACAACGGCTCGAAACATGCGCCACAGGAAATGGAACAATTTCTGCCTGGAGATGGCACCAACAAGTGAGTATCAAGTATTCACTCTATTTTGGGGCACAGATGAATGAATAGAATCTGCTGCATTGCGTGCTTGGCAATTAACCGTTAGTCAGGCCACATAAATTGCCACAACGAAGCCGGCGCCATTTAAGTCGCGAAATTTGTCTAACTATATAATTGAGCAAGCAAGCACATGATCTGACATTATCTATAAATATATACAATACGTATGTGGATCATCAACAGTGATCTTAATCTCAACTTGTGTGCTAAATCTAATTATAAACAATTAGTATGACTTACGTATGCGTCAAATCAGCTTTAGGAAAATGTACTATAAGTTGCTCTACAAGTACAGAGTCTCAAGTCCGTATAAGGCCAAGAAAACAACCTTGCAACGCAAATAAAATCTCTGTTTGTACTTATTTGCAATACCTTTAGTCAGCAGCCGTTAAAAAGTTGATTTACATACTTAGATTTGCTGAATTGTTTAGCAGTTAAACCAAATAACTTAATTTTTCAATAGTCATTTCAACATTTTGGCTAAAAAAAACTTACTTACTTCAATGCAAAATCAATCTATCAACTTAAAGCTTCAAAAAATATTATACTGGATAAAAATCTGTTGATTTTTGAAATGCAATGCAAGTTACAGATCAGGCAGTCATGCCTTCTACCCATATTTCCATCATAATCATAATATATGTATGCATATGTCGAAAATTGTTAGTAATAACAACTCACTTCGATATTTATTACACCTAAGACAGTTCTGATCTTGCTTGTAAACACAAGCTGAGACTTTTGTTTAGTTTTCTCAGCAGAAAAATGTTATTCAAAATCTGCTGTCGTTGCAAATATTGACAGACATGTAACGAGAGATCTTGTCTAAATGCTAAATAAATACACTTTTGCAATGCAAATATTTTTTTTAAGTCGTTTGTTTTTCATTGACACTGGCTGATAAGGAAAATATATTTGCATAGATCGGCATGAATTTAATTAAATTTAAAAAACAATACTCACTATAAAGTTATTAGCGTTTTTGTTGATAACTTTCGGAACTTTTATTATCACTAAAAACGTTCAATGTTATTAGACAAAGGCAACAAAAGCAATTTTTGTTGTATATTTTATTGAAAACACAGATTCGTTTATAATGCAAATTTGAATTGCAGTGTTGCCGGAAGAATTCTGCCATATGCCTTGTAATCTGTAATCACAAGTATACGGTTTGCAGTGTTGCCAGTTAAGCTTTATTTTCGCCAGATCAATCTCAAATGCGACAACAATAAGCAGCGGGAAATCTAGCTTTTTCTTTTAAATTGCATACAAATTCTGGCAACACTGTCAGTGCATTGTCGAACTGAGAACGATTTAAAGAAATTCGTAGAAAGCCTGAAAGTATGCAACACTCTTTACTGCACCCATTTTGGCAATTTCCTCTTATGCTGACGCAATGAAGCCGTATGTTTAAATCAGGCTCTTTTAAGCCAACCTCGTCGACCAATCACAACAATCGGCACACTCCAAATGCGGCTAATAATGCGCTGCAGTTGATGTTGTTATTGTAGCTGCTCTTGTAGTTGTTGTCTTGTTTTTGTCTTGATTGTTAACATCGTCGTCGTCAGCCAACGACTATAATTGCAGATGCAGCAATTCCAGAGAGCCAAAGAATTTCACTGACCGCTGCAGCAACGTATAACGCTCGTATAAGAAAATGCTGCACTTCAGTTGTGGCTTTCAGTTGTTTAGTTGACTTACAGTTGGTAGCAGGTGGAGATCAGAAAGAGAGATCAGACGACAATGAAAGATTTAGAACCCCCAAATGTTGAGCTGAGGTCAACAAAAAAGAAAACAGAATGCATAAAAAAGTATCTTTGTTCTAAACTTGAAACTCTTCTTTACAGATACAAGATACAGCCACGCAAAGCAGATGCCGAGCAGGCGTTGGCTAACAATGACTTTGATCCATTTCAAATGCGCGACAATGAACATCCCACAACGTAAGTGCAGCTTTCGAAAGTAACTAATGGATTACTGATTTCTCTTCTCTAATCTTGATTTCGCTAATCTCTCTTCCTTTGGCATTCAACAGTGATGGTGAAACATTAACGCATTTGCTGAAAGCTTCCTTGGGCACTGGTATTCTTGGCATGCCCTATGCCTTTAAGAATTCTGGACTTGGACTGGGTATCATTGCCACCATCCTGACTGCCTTTATCTGCACGCACTGCAGTTACGTGCTGGTAAGACTGCAAGACCTCCTACACAATATGCCTTTAGTCGATACTTATTGATCTCTTTAACGCAGGTAAAATGCGGTCACAAGTTGTATTATAGAACGCGTCGCACCAAAATGACCTTTGCCGAAATTGCAGAGACTGCATTCCAGAAGGGTCCCAAATGGGCACGTTCCTTTGCTCCTGTGGCAAAGTTCTCAATATTGTTTGGCCTGTTTTTAACGTACTTTGGCACTTGCTCTGTCTACACGGTGATTGTGGCCAAGAACTTTGAACAGGTTATCGAACATTGGTTTGGTATTGATGTCGATTCACGTGTCATAATCTGTGTGATGCTTATTCCCCTAATCCTGATCGCCTGGGTGCCCAATCTTAAGTACTTGGCACCAGTATCAATGATTGCCAACGTATTTATGGGTCTCGGATTGGGCATCACATTCTACTATCTCGTTCAGGATTTGCCTCCAATTGAGGAGCGTACAATGTTCACGCTGGGAACAATGCCCGCCTTCTTCTCTATCACCATATTTGCCATGGAAGCTATTGGTGTTGTTATGCCGCTGGAGAATAACATGAAGACACCTCAGCATTTCCTTGGCATTTGCGGTGTGCTCAGCCAGGGCATGTCGGGTGTTACATTGATCTACATGCTGCTGGGTTTCCTGGGCTATCTGCGTTATGGCGATGAGACTGGCGATAGTATCACATTGAATTTGCCCACTGATGAAATTCCTGCACAGGCTGTTAAGGTATTGATTTCACTTGCTGTCTACTGCACATTTGGACTGCAGTTCTATGTGTGCCTGGAGATTGGCTGGGATGCCATTAAGGAGAAGTGCACCAAGCGTCCCCTGATTGTTAACTATGTGCTGCGGTAAGTCAACATGGTGTAGTTAATGAAGGAACTCTTTAATAACTCTCTTCTCTCTCTTTTTTTGTCCCTGCAGTACCGTGCTGGTCACTGGCGCTGTTGTGCTGGCCGTTTCAGTTCCAACCATTGCTCCCTTCATGGGTCTCATTGGTGCCTTCTGCTTCTCCATACTCGGTTTGATCTTTCCCGTAAGTCGCAATCAACTGTTCTTGTTCTTCTAATTTACTTATACTTTATCTTTCTTCGCCAGGTTGCCATTGAGATCATCGTGCACTGGGAAGAAGGTTTCGGTGCATACAACTGGATACTGTGGAAGAATTTCTTGATCACTATTTGCGGCATTTGTGCGCTTGTCTTTGGTACCCAATCGGCTGTGCAAGATATCATCAAGGTCTACAGTAGCACAGGAGCCCAATAAACAACGGTTTCCTTTTAGAAGAAGAAGAAGAAAGAAATAATCTCTCCTGTGCATATGTTATGCAAAACACAGTGCTATACCAAGGGATATATATTTATTATATACACACACACCCACACACACACGCTATATATGTATACAATTGTAAAGAGCTATATATGTGTATATATATATACTTTTTAGCATAGTGTGAAGCCGCCCCAGAGAGAAGTTGGCTTCGTTTTTCCTACAGATCTAACTATTGTTAGATTTAAAACAGGCGCCCTACAAATTTTAAATGTTTTTTTCTTTTTCGTAGTATCCTAAGACATATACTATAAAGAACAACAAAAACACACATACATATATACACACACACACTTACACCTACACACCTACACAATTAATTGAGTGCCTAACTTTATAGCACACTGCAAGAAAAACTGTCAGTTTTAGCACGTTTTAGTACACATGCAAAATGCAATTATATTAAATCTACTACGGTAAATGTAAATTAGTTGATGCGTACAATTTAGTACCGTTCTAAACAGTTAACTAAGCTTAAACACTTACGCTCTCCCTAAACTAAAACAATAGAAACAATGCCGATAATAGAATTTTAATGATTTTAGTACATGTTAGTAAGCAAGTAAAGAAAAAAGACTTTTTATAGCACGTTTTCCCTTTCTTACTTACCTGTTATCCCTTTCCCTTTCTGTTCTATAATGAGTATTACGAAAGAACCAAATAAGAAAACATTTATTATTTTCACTATGCAACGTGAATTTTAGCGTGTTTAGTAGATAAGCAATATGATTTGGTCCTAGGTTCCTACGATGAAAGAGATCTGCAAGAAAAAGAGAAAACCATTCATTGGTTTTGTATATAGTTTTTTTGCATCATGTTAGGGGCCTTCCCCACCAAACACCCTCCCCCTCTATATAGATAATTTCGGCATTGAGTTACTCAGATTAAATATATATTTTTGTACGTAGTTTCATTTTCAGAGAGAATCGCAGCGATATTCATAATTTACACTTGTGTTGCCTAACAATTGTATTTTATTTATAGCTTTAAACAAATTAAATATTACAACTAAATGAGAAAATATAAAATACATAATAAAAAGAGAATACACCGAAAATAATATCGAAATTAAAACGCAGTTCTTGCATTTAAAATATAAAAAACTTGTATGCAACGAAGCAAATATTCAGCTAAATAATATGGAAATATACTATGATGATATGGCAATTATCGAAACTTATGAAACTTGTCCATAAAGAGCTAAGATTGATATCATTGTTTAGTTTTTGAAAAGTGTTTAAAAATAACAATGCAAAGAAACAAACATAAAACTCGGAAAACATAATAAAATACTAAAGATACTTAAAATATGAGCAAACTTGGTTTATTTAGTTTATGATTGGGAAGAGTTCTGGGAACTAGTTAACGAAATTCGAGCAACATTTCAAATGGACCAACCTTGCAATTAGCAAATCACTTGTGCAACTTAATTGATCAATTTGTTGATCATGATCTTCAGTCCACTGCGTTGGCAATAGCACGTGTCCAGTCTTGTATATAATCGAAAATCGTGCATTAATTGGCATAAAATAAACGCACATTCCCTAAATTGATTCGCAGCACTTGAGTGATCAGCGATCGGTTCCGCACTATGTACAAACGGTTGGCATTAGGTGGAGGAGGCAGTTGAACCTGCCCACTGCTGTCCGACTGTCGTAACCTCCGACGAGTCAATGTGCTCTTGAGGCCACTCTCGACGCTCGTGATATTGGCTTGTCATACGGTCTGTCTTGTCTTTTTTTTTTGCGACAGATTTGGAAAGGGTCTGGGAATGTCTGCTGGATCCTTGACTCGTTGCTGCAAGCGATGGTGTTTCTAATTTATAACAAATCACGAGTGGGAGAGAGAAGTAAATAAAGAGGGCAGTGGCGCCTCCAGGAAACTCGCCGAGTGAAGCAATTAGCGTCGACCGCAACAAGATGATGATGACTGGCTACCAATTTGGTGCAGCACTCACTCAGTCTAAAAAAACTGCCCACTGTTTGTTATTTGTTATTGTTGTTCAAGGTCTACGGCGATTTAAAATAATTAATCTCTTGATTGTCATCCTCAACTCCTCTCGACTGCTCGTCTCAACTGTTTGCTGATGTTGCATCTTGATCTTTTGATTGGAGGTCAGACAAGAAGATCAGCAGCCGCAGCAGCAGCAGCAGAAGAAGTTGCCCCGATTTTTGTGGTTTCTTTGGCTTGCGGCTCTGCTCGTTGTAACGCGTGTACATTGTTGTAATGTAAAACCATTTGAGAGTCGATTGTGTAATTGCAATAATTATATTTCTGACCCTTTGTGTTTCCCGTTTTGTGTTTGGCATTTCAAATACTCATATATATTGTTTCAAACTCATTTGCAGTTCAACTCGACTCCTCTTTGGTTACTTTCGCTGCGTGTGCTTAAATTTAATTTGATGTCTTGTCATTTGCTCATATATGCAATTGGAATACTAAGCAACATAGTGTGGGAATCTCTTGAGTGTTCCAGTTTCGTATCTCGAGTTAGAAACGCAACGCGAAATCCTCTCGCCGCATCGCAAATCAATTCACTTCACTTCACTACACTTTCACAAGGCCTGCCAAGGCCTCAGCGAAACAACACAACATCTTGTTGTAGTATTTCTAACAGGCTTTCGAGTGGTCCAAACAGACAAATTATACAAATACTTATTATAATAACAAAAACCATCGATAAATTCAAAAAACATTATAACAAAATTGTTAACTTGTGAAGCGCAATCAACAACAAACTCGAGCTCCAACGGTACACAAAAACAAAAGAGCCAAAAAATTAAATAGAAAAAAAAAATCAATAACATTCACTTTCAATTGGAAACAAGAGGGGGGCAGTCAAAAAGTATATTGTAATTATGCATAACAAAGATATTGCAAACCAGAAATATTGAAAGTTGCAAGTGAAGTAGCGCATCCATCAGGCAGACACAAAGGCAACAGAGCAGAGCCAACTCAACTTGAAGGCAGTTAACCAAGTTAACAACAAGATTAATTAATTGACTTTTCGGTCAAAAAGTGTGTCTGCATTTTTTGCTAGTTTGCGTTTTTTGCTTATTTACTCTTTCTGCCACATTTGCCGCTAAAACAAATGAAGCGCTAAAATAATTAAATGGTAACTAATTTTGTGTTTAAGCATTGAGGTAAAAGCGAAAGAGGAAATGTCTGTGTCGATTAAGCTAAACAGCATTGTGTCAGTATTTGAGATACCCTGTAGGTAGAAGTAGGCAGCGAAAGGGTGTTTTGGAAGTCACAGTGCTTCAAAGAAATTACAATAAGCTTTAAACTGAAAATAAATAAGAAAATTTTGAAGATATAGTCATGCAATTTTGGGAATAACTTATGCAATATATAAGCAAACATATTAATTCATTAAATCCCAAGAATCACTGCAGGTATATAAAGATATGGACATTATACTTTATGCTTTACTTCTTCATAAAACTCTTTCGAGATATAGTCATAAAATTTTGGACAGACATAGATGATCATATAAACTAGCAATCCTCAAACTTTCAATAAGTTCCCTCTATATTCAAATTGAACTGTATAAATTAATTTGTCAACTTCTACTCTCATTAAACATGAAAATATTAAAGACATTGTCATCAAATTTAGTGTATATGCATTTGAAAGTATAGACTGCCAATCCCCTAACTTTCAATATGTTCCCATGCAAAGTGCAGTCAATGCATCCTTTTCTACCCACACAGCCAGTCTAGACCAACCGACCAGATCACTTTAGTCAGCTTTTATATCTTCTATTTTGGGCAATCTTTAGCTTATGATGGCAGCAACAACACCATGATGATGATGACGATGATGATGATGATTGTCGTGCCGAACTACCACGTGACGATGATCGCAGTTTGCTGAAAGTTGCCGACAGAGGCAGCAGCAGCAGCAGCAGCGACAGCAGCAGCAGCATCGGCAGCTGAGTTCACCTGGCGCAGGCGGGCAGAGACCGCCAGAGATCAGCATAGTTTGTGCATTTGCATTCATTATGTTTGGCACCGTCGACGCGACCACAACACGCCACCGCACAACGCATTCGTCGGTTCTTCCATATCGTCAGTTTCTCGAGCGGGCACGCGAAGATCGACAGTTGTTAATCCGTTAGCAGATTCTTTGCGCTTTTAGCTCGTCATTCACCGCATGCACCTGCCTGCCTCTCTCTCTCTCTCTCTGTGTATCAGTGTGTGTGTGTGTGTGTGTGTGTTGCAATAATTTTTGGGGCTTTTGAAAAATGTGCGAAATTCGGATTTGTGTACCGAGCATCTAATACGTGTTTGCTAAGATCTAGAGTTCTGTCAACTCGATCAACTTGACCTTTTGCTCGCGATTCACATTCTTTTGAAATTGCAATTGAATTGGAATTGAAATTGATCATACATAGTGCGGAATAGTGGAAGAATAAGTGAAATAAATCGTCAGCAATGTTGTCACCATATGTTCTACGATTAGTTCTGCTCACCTGCCTCAGCTGCGCCAGCATCTATGCCGATGACACAGAACGCCACCACAAGGTGTGTACAATAGACCCCCCCCCCCCTTCTCTGTAGGCCATAAATAATCCATGCAAAAACCAATTTAAGAAACGTCAAATCTATCGCGAGCAAGTGTTGCCACATGCGGGCGGCAAGATACCGGACACGGCATTCGAGACGGATCGTTTATTTCTAAACCGTTTGCAAAAGGAGGGCATCTCGTTGCCGGATGGCATTGTGCCGGAACAGCGCAATCCGCAGGCAAGTAGTGACAATTGACAGTTGCGTAGGCACAGGCACATTACTATTCTCCTTCCTTTGCAGGTCTATCAGTATTACAGCAAGCCTATGCGCACCGTTTATCGCATTGCCCTCAGTTCGGATGGACGTTATACTCCCCGTGAGGGTCGCTATCACTATCGTCAGGTGCCCACGGTGGAGACCACCTATCTCTATCCACAGGCCTTGGGTCGTCCGTATGTGCTGGTGCCGCCAAAGCATGCACTGCCCACCTATCGACAACTGCAACTGCACAATCCATTGCTCAATCAGGTGAAATTCCAACCCAAGAAAGGTGAGTAACCTACTGCACAGCTTCGCATGCCTCACGCCTGGCTGACTTCACTCCACTTCACTTCATTTTACACCCCCCCTCCCTTCCTTTCTCTAGTACCCAATTTTCTGGAATTGGCGCCCAGCGTGCTGGGCAAGAGTGGGCATGCCCCGAGCTCAGCCAAGGCGCAGTCCTATCAAAATGTTAATCTTCTACATGGTCCAGCGCTGTCTGCATTCAAGAAGACCCCCGGCGGTAGCAAGACATATGTGGATAGCTATGGCAAAACTCATGTAAGCGCACATAACAATCATCTCTCTCTCTCTCGACATGCGACGACCATGATAAACACTATTTTAACGATCCCATTCAACGTCAAAAACGTTTTTCTTGCAGCTCTACAGTGAATTTGATGACTTGATCAGCAAACTCGACTTGAATCCCGCAGCACAAAAGTTGTATTAGTATTCCTAAGTAAAGAAGAAGACGATTTCTATGTATCATATGCATTAAGTATTAAGTTTAGTACAATCTCCATTGAATCTACGACTACTATCAAGCCAATCAATGCTATAAATACTTCCATATTAATCATATAAATAATACAATATCTTTTGATTGTATTTAGTGAATAAGTGAAGTAATTTAAGAGTAATTTTTGCTTTCAAAATAAAACCTACGCGTATTGCATTATGCTTAGACATGCACACACATGCACATGCATGTTCGACATGCAATATCTACTTATATGATGCATCTGACATGCACTTATCATCATCGTTTTGCCTAAAAGTTTCGTTTACAATGTAATAATTAGGCGTTACAGGTGCAAAAGCTTGCAGAGAAAGAGATACAGAGAGAGATACAGAAAGAGAGAGAGAAGCAGCTTCCAAGACTGAAATCGAAAGTTGTCCACGAAGTCACAAACGAAGCCGAGGCTGCACGAAGCGCAGCCGTTAGACCGTTAGACGGCTACCCTTGAAAGCTCGAGCCGTGCTGAAGTGGAAAACTGCACTTAAGTTTCAGTGCGATTTTCAAGCCGAACGCAGACGGTTGAAGCCAACTCCAGTTAAGTTACAGAGCGAAAACCTGATACGATCTAATCCCAAAATATGTCTCAGCTACTGACGACGAAGCTGGGCGCGCTGCTGCTGCTGTTTGGCGGCGTCTTGGCCATTGAGGTTCAGGTTAGTTGGCATAATATTTACAGAGATCATCTCCTGGCATGGTCAGCCAGCTAATTAGTTTGTATGAAATGTGTCCAGAGGGTGGGAAGCAACCGATCCCGCCCTATCTCCGCCCAATCGTTACGGAGCTGGAGCTGGAGCTCGTGCCTCAATACGACGACGTTCACTTTTGACCCAAAAATTGTAACATGCAACTGAGGCACACACACACACACAGTACCACACACGCACACACATGTCTTACACTCGTTCACACACATGTCTAATTGTTTGCTAATAATGTGTGTGCCCCAGGGGGGATTTCGGCGGACTCTGTGGAAACCGGTTGGGCGCTTATGCAATTGGCAACGGTTGATATTGTGATTTTCTTTTATGTCTTTTACATAGGTGCAGAAGTTCGGGCATTTGTATAATCCACCACAACCGGAACATCATGAACGGCCACAGGATAAGCAGGATTTGAATAAAATACCCGGTGTACCTGGTGTTGGATTATCCTGTTTATCACGTGGTGCCGCACACACAATTCAGTTGCCACAATGTGCCCGCCGTTCCGGGTATGTACGCAAATGTGGAGACTGGCTGCCAGGCTTACCATGTGTGCCACGACGGACGCGAGGGTCACCAAGGTGCATCGTTCCTTTGCACAAACGGTACCATATTCAATCAGAAGGAGTTCGCCTGTGACTGGTGGTACAATGTTAAATGCGAGGAAGCCATCAGTCTATACCAGTAAGTAGTAGCAGTAGTTTTCACAGAGTAACAATATTTCCATTAATTGAATTGTTTTTTAGTCTCAATGCCGATCCGGAACACAATCCGTATGTGCCCAAAGAAGAAGCCAGAGCTGGAGCTCGAAGCTCACGCGGCACATGGTGCACATGGCGCCTTTCTGATAAACGCTTAAGCAGCTTCTCAATGTTCTCCCGCACTATTTAAAATTTGTATTTTTAAAACTTTTGGCACTAATAAAATTGATTGTTTGTTTAAAGCGTTTGTTTCTTTATTTTCTTCCGCTGTTTCCCTTCTTTTGTAACTGCCGATAGGCGTATCGATAAGCTAATCGCTGTTATTGGCTTATGTTAATGACTATCGGTAATGTTAATTAACAGCCAAGTACTGTTAAGGATTGTGTTTTCTTGTTATCGATAACCGGTGCAAAGCGAAAACAATTGCCAAGTTTCATTGTTTACATTTTTTCTTTAAAAGAATATTGTAGTTTTTATCAAATGGCGGCTACGCGTGAACCCAATGCAGCTGGCTACAACATTGCTCGGGATCCTTTGCTTGTTAAGAATCGCATATTCGTTGGAAACCTACCGACATGTACGTCTGAAGAACTGGCGAGCATTTGCCATCCGTATGGCAAAGTTCTGGGAGCTCTAGTGCAAAAACACTTTGGGTTTGTTCAATTCGAAGACGAAGAGACAGCCAATAAGTGTGCCAGCGCACTTAACAAATCCTGCTTCAAGTCGAACACATTAACTGTGCGCAATGCCAGCATCAAGATAAAGCCAACCAAGATGAAACCCAAGCCGGGCATGCACATTCCAGGCTCCGTCCCAATCCCAATGGCGGTGCAGGGCGGTCTAGTGATGTCCGCCGCTGCCGCATCTTCAGTTGCGCCCATTAATGATTGCGAGATCATTGTAGTTAATCGTGAGAATACGTAAGTACTAAGTAAACCTCTAGTTGGGCTCAGCTGAGATGTTTCTCTTTAAACGTAGCAAATACGCCGAGTATATTGAGGATCGACTGCGCAAGGCTGGCATGCGTGTGGATGTGCTCTTTCCCAATGAGGACGTCATGCTGGATCAGGTACTCAGTAACATTTCTGCTCGTGGTTGCCTCTATGCCGTCCTGGTTACACCTCAACACGAAGCACTGAACAGCATCACTGTGAATATTTTATACGGCGTGCCGGCAGAGCATCGCAATATGCCACTGGACGATGCAATAACATTGATTGCCACTGACTTCCGGCTGAAGAAGCAACGTGATGCAGTCACCGCAGCGCAGCTACAGGCGAATCTACAGCAACCTCGTCATCCTGATGCAATGCAGCAACTGATCGAAATGCTGGCCGACAATCGTCCCTTGACTGCCTTGCAGTACGAATACATTATCAAGTATCTCGAGGAGAAGCACGAGGAACAGCTCAAGGTGGAGTTGGGCGAAGCAACTGCCTTGGCCAAACTCCAAGCAACCGATCCAGAAATCGAGTTACAAAAGAAAATCCTCAGTATTATGAACAAACCCGCGATAACCGAGATCCCCTGCGATCTTATGTATCCCACATTTGAAGCGGCCTCAGCGGATAAACGCCTCATTACTTTGCTGCAAGATTCTAGAATATTGAATGCACTCGAAAGCATTTACAACACAGATCTGGTGGAAACAGTAGCGCAATATTTGTAGAATTTAACTTTTTTTTATGATTGTAAATTTTAAATGAAATAGGATAACAAATAAAACTAAGGCCACGACTGTTTGGCCTCATGACCCTCGTACTTGCGACGATACTTAAGACCCGTAACAAGTGTAGAACTCTTGGGAAAAGCTGTTTGGCCACCGAACTTTGTGTCTGTCTCTGGATTGAAGCGCAAATATTCGTACTGAATGTGCAAATTCTCCGGCAATTCGATGCGCTTCAGTGCATCAAGTGGCACAGTGGTGTCCACAGCCTGCTGATAGAATGCTATAACATCACCAACGGTAGTCAGCTCATGCACTTGCGAGTTGGGCACTCCATGCTGAAGATCGTGGAAACAGGCTGAGAGGAACTTGAATTTCTCTTCCAGGTTCGTCAGCTGTCTCTGATCTCCACCGTTGGTCATCTGTAATTTGGCAGCTACTGCGCGTACGCGATCTGCTGTATCGTTACCGGGAGCATAAGGTTTATTCGGACGCAAGAATCTGTAAACAAGTTCAATATTATTGTAAATAATAAAAACATTTGGCTCATTTTCAATATTTACCCCTTGGCAGCGATGGATTTACCAACCGATTCCAGTGTCTTTGCCTTTGTGCGTTTGGCGGCTGCGTAGCATCTCTGCTGGCCAGCCACAATCTAAAGATGTTGAATTCGATTAATGTTCCGCATTCATTTATTATAATTAATTAATAAAACTCACATTTTGTGGCAATAAGAAAAAACCTTTACGTAAATTCACCGCTGCCATTATTTAGTGTTGTAAAATACAAATATACCATCGTTAACATTACTATTTTGCGTATGCAGCCCTGCCCAGCTGTCAAAAACTATCGATAGCTGATAACTTATCAGAAGCATTGAAATTAGCTTAAAAATAATTTTGTATAAAATTTAAAATTTATCAGTACCAACTACCTAAATTAAAAGATTGTAAAGCAGTTGTAACTTGCCAAAACATTAAATTAACGCAACCTATCGCATAATACGATACATCGCAATGAACAATTTGATATGAGAGGCTTATCGATATTTTAGCCATCCCTAAATGTCATTGCTCGTCTCTTTCTTTTTCCGGTCGCCGAAATGGTACGACGCAAGAAATCTTAAAAGCTAAAAAATAAATTTGTAAACATCTTAAATGTTTGTGAAAATTATTGATTCTTTCTTTGAAAACATAAAACAACAATGGATTATTCAACAGTGTGTAATAATATTTTGTAAATCATTCTAGGGTATTGATATCAACCACAAGTACGATCGCAAGGTTCGCAGAACCGAACCCAAATCCCAGGATGTTTACCTGCGCTTGTTGGTCAAGGTAATAAAAAAAAATACAATGCCAAAGTGGAATAAGTTACTAATTCGAATTTATGTTGTGTGTTACAGTTGTACCGTTTCCTGCAACGTCGTACCAACAAGAAGTTCAACCGTATCATCCTGAAGCGTTTGTTCATGAGCCGTGTCAACAGGCCCCCAATGTCGCTGCAGCGCATCGCTCGCTTCTTCAAGGCCGCCAATCAGCCAGAGTCGACCGTGGTTGTTGTTGGCACCGTTACCGATGATAACCGCCTGTTGACCGTTCCCAAACTGTCGCTGTGCGCCCTCCATGTTACCCAGACGGCTCGCGAGCGCATCCTGAAGGCTGGCGGTGAGGTTCTGACTTTCGATCAGTTGGCCCTGCGTTCGCCCACCGGCAAGAACACCCTGCTGCTCCAAGGTAGACGTACCGCCCGCACTGCCTTCAAGCACTTCGGCAAGGCTCCTGGTGTGCCCCACTCGCACACTCGTCCATATGTTCGCTCCAAGGGACGCAAGTTTGAGCGTGCTCGTGGTCGTCGCTCCAGCTGCGGTTACAAGAAGTAAGCAACAACAACAACAACAAGAACATCTGCTTGAGGAACCGTTAGACGTGGTCGCTTTTTGGTTAAGATATTGATTCATTGATTAATTGCGCCTCTTTGCAGGGGCAATAAAGAATTTTTATTCCAAAAAGTGAACAAAATCATTTCTATATGTACAAAATATCTTAAAAATACAAACAACAACAATAGTTTCCCACCCCCGATTCAATGCAAGTGTGTGCTCCAGTAATTGATAAGTGGCTGATCCTGCGGCTGCACGCCGAGCACCTTCTTCAGCTTGCTCTGCACGCTGCCCGACTTGGCATGATTGAGGCAAATGACTTTGCTGCAAGAAGGAAGGAAAGGGATTCAAGTGGATTACGATATGATGAAAGTAACTCTCTTTATAACTCACTTCTTCCACTCTTCGATCAGAACTTTGGTCTGTTTGTTGAGCACCAGCTCCGTGAAGGTCTTCTCCTCGACAGCTTTGACTGCCTTCAATAACTTGACCATGAGATCGGGCACTGGAATTGTTCATCTTGGATTAGTCTAGGGTAACTAGTTTATAGCCTTTGCCAACTTACATTTTCTGGGCAACTCGCCGGGCCACTTGACAGAGACGATATCGTTGCCATTGACATGCTTGTCCAGGAAATCGATGCGAAACACTGAGCTGCTCGCCATAGGCACGGCAATATCATTGGATACGGATATGATCTTATATTCAGAACTGATGGAATGCTGATGCTGTGCATCGATGCGCATGAGATTATTCATTGGCTCCGGAAGCAGCTTCTTCAGACACATCATGAAGAGCACCGTACGCTCTGGAGCTCCACGAACTATGATCTTAACGCCGGTCAGAGCACAATAGCAAACTCTTGCAAAGTCATCCTTGGGCACAACTTTCTTGATGTGACGCAGCGAGAAGAAACCCTCCTGCTCGGGATCCTCTTCGTACATTTGTATCATTGGCAATGTGGAGCTGTTGTAGGTGAGACGCTGTGCAGGCGGTCGACCGCTGCTCTGTGGCGGCAGCCATGGCAGATTACCAAAGGTGACGTGCTCGGTAAGGAAACGCGAGCCCGCCAACAGTATCCAGGCAAAGTGTGAATGCAGCTGGGGGAAGATGTGCTCCTCGCCGGTGAGCTCTATCAACGAGCGAGGCGTCGGCATCAGAAACTGTGCACCCGACAAGCGTCGCTGGCGTGCCGAATAGTTCAGCTCTTCGGCTGCTTTGGTGCGTTGTGCGCCCGCCTGCAGTTCAGCGGAGATCTTTCGTAGGTGCTCGGCAAGAAAAGGCTTTGTGTTCAGCAGAAAATACTTGTCTTTCATCAGAACTATTATCGAGAACAGCTGATAGTAGCCGCGGGCCTGCAGATCACTCACACGAAACGTGTGACTGAGTATGTGGCCGCGTGATGAGTCGCCAAAGAAGACAAAGCCACCGTCCACATCCTTATTCGAGTTAATCTCACAGCTGAGACTACGGACGGCTGCCTGCTTGACCAGATTGGCCACCTCCGCCAGTGTTGCTATTTTGGTGCTCACGAATGTGGCTCCACTTTCTGTATCCTTACTGTAGATTGCATTGTTGTTGTTACGCCCCAGTGTATAATTGCAGGCGGAGCATGTCTTTTGTCCAGCCTGCTGTTGTGGTTGATCCAGATTCACCAGATCCTCGACTTTGGTGTCGCGCAGCGTCTGCGTACAGAAGATGGCGCAGGGGCCATGCGCTTCGCAAAAGTGGCATAGCGCAATAACCGCGTTCATCTATATGTTTGAGAAAACTTTAATATTGTTTACAAAAGAATAACAATGTAATTTTTTTGCAGGCACGCGCTTGTTATTTATTTTTATTATTTGCAGTGTGACCGCAGAGAATAAGTACTTAAATACTGCATCAAAATACCAATCATACCAAATGCATTAACTTAGTCTTCTTTTATAATCAATGCTAACGTATTATAGTTTATTTTGCGCATTAAAAATATTAGTCTAAATATTGAGCTGTTATTTTTTATAAAAATTTTGCAAATTCGTTTCAATGGAATACCAATATTTTCAAGATACACGGATACCAAAAGTTATCGAATTTTTCCGATACCTACTTATCGATAAAATGAAAACAATAGTTAATTCGCGCTCTGTGAAAATTGTGGAAAAGTCTGGCTAAACTAAAAAAGGTTTTATAAATGACCCAGCCAGCACTTGTTCTGTGTGAAATAGCAGACGAACATGAGGATGTTGATAATGATACAAATAAGGAGTTGTTGTTCACGTTTGGAAAGAAACAATGGCAAGTAAAACCTTCGTTGGCTGCAAGTGGAAAAGAGTTGGCGGAGCTTGTAGAGAAATGTGAGTAAACAAAATGAGTTACTTGATTATTTATAAACAAGTGTTCAATTATTTATGTGCAGTTAACAAGGCGCGTACCAAGAAACTTTGCTTAAAGGCAATTGGAAAATCTCTTGTACTGCTACAAAGGGCAAATGTCAGCGCCCAAAATGCAAATACACTGGACATACAGCTTGCTACGGAGTTATTTCCTTTGGTATTCAAGGACTATGCTCCCACTTTGGAGTTCGAGTTGGTTAAGGAGCAGCAAAATCAGCGTGAGCTCAAGAGTTATGTGACAACACTACTATACCATGCCCTCTCCAGTAAGCACCAGGAGCACGAGGAAAAGCCAGAAGATCAGGAGCTCTCCATGCCAAGTTGCTTCAAGTCAAAGCTAAGAAAATATCAGCAGCGTACTGTCAGCTGGATGTGCAGTCGTGAGCGCGTTTCCAATCAATTCCCTGCCAGTTACACTCTGCTTCAAACTTCCAATAGTCAGCATCAAGTATTCAAGCACAAATACTGCCTGCAGTTCTATGCATTCCAGGAATCACTGCCTACGATAACATTGCCACCAGGCGGCATATTGGCCGATGAAATGGGTCTAGGCAAGACTGTCGAACTACTGGCAACAGTGCTGCTCAATCCCAGACAAGATGTCAACAACACTTTCTGGCTAAACTATTTGGAAAATGCCCTGGATAATGTGCCGCTCAAGAAACGCCGATTGCAAAAGCACCAGGTCCATTGCATTTGCATGCAGGAAAAGAGAAAGAAATTACAAAAAATTCAGTGCAATATTTGTCAATTGTGGCAGCACCGCAAGTGCATCAGGGATGAGCAGGAGAATTATATGTGTCCCAATTGTTGGACAGAAGCCATAAATCAGAACTCTGATGAGCTGGTGATGTCAGCTGCCACAGTCATCGTATCGCCGAATGTTATAAAGATGCAATGGTACCATGAGATAAGCAAGCATATCAATTCATCTCTGAAGGTACTTCTCTATCCGGGCCTGCACTCGGGCGTCTGGTATAGTCCCATGGAGTTGGCACAGTACGACATTGTGCTAACTGATTATGAGATACTTCGCAACGAGATTCATCACACTCCAAGAAAGTCATCGAATCGTGAGATGCGCTACGAGCAACGGTATATGCGTCCCACATCGCCGTTACTTATGGTGGATTGGTGGCGCGTCTGCCTGGACGAAGGTCAAATGGTTGGTGGTAGCTCAACAAATACTTCGGAAATGGTGCACGAGTTGCCCGCCATCAATCGCTGGGCGATCACGGGCACACCAATTCAACGTACCATTGATGATTTGGTGCCACTATTGCATTTTATAGGTTACCATGAGGCCTGCCAGCCTCGGGATGCCTGGCAAACGGTGGCCAATTCCTTTCTGCTTAATCACAACACTGCTCCGTTGCTGGAACTTCTTCAACATTGCATGTGGCGCACCTGCAAAGTCACAAGTGGAGGAGGAATTAGGTATACCACCGCAAACGGAAGAGATACATCGTCTAGAGCTGAGTAACTTGGAGTCGCTTTACTATCGCGAAGAGCACGCCAATTGTACAGAGCAATTCCTGGCAGCCGTTGCCAAACATGCCAAATACAATCCCGATACGGACAGCTCCTCTCTGTCCTCCATTTCACCTAAGCTCTTAAAGAACATATTGCAACCATTTTTGCGAATACGAAAGACATGTTCAGTTCCCGTTGTGACCAAGAAAAATGTCTCGACCACTAACTATATGAATCCCCAAGAACTGCTCAAGCATCTAAAGTCCAACAATGAGTTGGAGTGCAAACGAGAGCTTCGTACATGGGCCTCGTCGTACAATGGCATTGCTGCAATCCAGTTTATACGCAAGAAGTTCGATAAGGCTGTACAATTCTATAAGCTTGTACTCAAATTGGCCAAAGATTACAATCAGGAAAACATATCGTATGTATGAAATGAAGTACAACATGGAAAATATCTTTAATAAACTATTTAATCTGTTATTATTTTTTTTAGCGTGGACAGTTTGCTGCAGATACATGCGCTGTTCAATTTATTACAGGCATCCAAGTTGGCACCCGTTCCGCTGGACGAGGATGAAATGAACGGTTACTATGAAAAACTTTATAGCCTGGAAACCAAGTATTTGCATGAAAACTCAGCCGTGCTGAAGTCAGCTGCTAAAGCCTATGATTTGAAACTTTTTGATCTGGATACGTTGACCGATAAAAGTGAATCAAGCATTTTGGATCTATTTGCCACTCTCATTCAGATAGACAACTCCTGGAATAATATAATATATAATAAGATTGCAGATGAGTTCTTTGCACAGAACGTTCCACTGGATAAACGAACTGATACGAGTTCAATGACGGGATTCCTTTATGTAATCAATAATTGGCATAGGCGCACGATGAGGTTGTTCGATAGGTTGTGTGTAGAATTTGAATACCTGAATGATATTCTGGTACAACAATGCGGTACAGTGGAAAGGGGACATTGCATATCAGCTGACACGTCTTATTTCATCAAACATGTCTCCGAATGCCATTTGGCTAATATTCTGGTAAGAAATAATCACATAAACTTGTTGGATATCTGCTTAAATTTGTCTTTATTTTACTTAACAGGATGATAATCCCAATAAGGTTGTGAATGAGGATAACTCGAGACAGCATAATCGCTGTCGTCTTTGTAAGATTAAGGATTATATGAATCAGTTTGAATGCATGCTTTTTATGAAGGAAATGGACAGAGGTGGTGTTCGAACAGAAGGAACCGAGAATCCCAGCATCGAAATGATTGTTTTAAAAAGTAAAAGCATACCTTATATTACCTTCTTCAATATATAATTAAACATTCCAATACCCTACAGCCTGCTTCACATACATTATGAGCAGACCGGAGCTTAGCGATTGGAAAGTGGAGTGCAAAAATAAATTGGAAATTCTCGAAGCCATGCAAAGTTTGGCTAAGCTACAGATCAAATACTGGATCGAAGCGGAATATGTGATAAAAACCTTTGACGAGTTGGATATGTGTAAAATGCGTATAATGCTTACGGAAGATCCTAATCAGGTATCGAATCATCGTATAATGTATTGCCAGCTGGATGAACAGACGCAGTTCAATTTAGCCAACATATCAACGGCACAATTGAACTATACACGCCTATCGGGGCGTCTCAAGTATCTCAAACATCTGAAAGATGATGACGACGATAAGCCGTGTCCCATTTGCCAGACACAGGATGATGAACGGGTAAACTAAGAGAATTTCATATTCTTTAAGAATTGTTTATAATTTTAAATTGTCTTTGCAGTATGTGATGTTGTCCTGCGGTCATTTTTTGTGTCAACTTTGCTTGGATAGAATGAGAAAAAACGTGAGTCGTGATAGTATCACGAAATGTCCGTTGTGTCGAGAGGATTCCCCACAGTATGTTAACAATAATTACTTTGATCAGTACTTTGTAATAATAACTTTAATATATAGATTGTATTACTCCGTTCGCAAGAGCATAAAGACATCCAAAATAGTCGGTGATTTCTCTACAAAAATCACATGTATTGTCGAACTTGTGCTGAAGATTCAGCAGGAATGCGCCGAGAAGAAGCAGGAGCAGGAGAAAATTCTTATATTCTCACAGTGGATGACAATTTTGGAGCATATAGCAAGTGCTTTGCAACTGAATGGTATCAATTATCGCAGTCAATTCTCACAGCGCAATATTGATGACTTTAAGGTCAGTTTTTATTGAAGCTCTTTTTTTAAAACTGTTAATAATTGTTATATAATATTCTTTTTAGGACCCTGAACAGAATGTTTGCTGCCTGCTAATGCCTTTGGCACGTGGTTCCAAGGGACTGAACTTAATAGAGGCTACACATGTGTTCCTGGTGGAACCAATTTTGACGCCAGGTGAAGAGTTGCAGGCAATTGGACGTGTACATCGTTTTGGCCAATCAAAGTAAGCTGCAACCAAAAATTGTTTTCATTTTCAATACATTTTGAATGACATTCTTATATCATAATAGACCCACGACCGTACATCGTTTCATTGTAAATGAAACCATTGAGGAGAACATATTAACACTGATTCGTTCAGTCGATGACAGTTCAACCTTATCCACACATTGGGATCTGGATAATATGACACTGGAGAGCTTGAAAAATCTATTCATACTCAAAGAAAAGGAGTAACAGTATTAATTAATTAATTAATTCTTTAATTTATTTGGCTTAAAACTAACTATACTTAAGTCTAGGTGTATACGGCTACCTATATAGCTGCCATAGTATTGCTTCTTGTAAATATTACATGTGTATTCCTCCTCGTGTTTATGATACAATTTTTAAAATCTTATCATTTAGACATGATCGATCTTAAGATCATCGAGTGTGGAGCCCTCAGCATGCGCCTTTTGTGCATAGTAACCATCGTAGGAGCTTTGCGCCTTTTCGATTTCCTGCTGTTGCTGCAGTTTCTGCAACTGTTCATAGGCTGCCTCTTGTATCTTCAATCTCTCCATGTCTGCTCTGCGCTTCACTTCGTTCTCCTCGAACTGCTGTGCCTGCAGCTCAGCTGATGCTGCTGCACGCTCAGCTGCAGCTTCCTGATACTCGTCGTACGAATGAAGATTCTTATCGGTGGCTTCGATTTTATGCAGTGAGGAGAGCTGCTCCTTTGCTGCCTCTGCAATTTCCTTACGTTTCGCTTCCGCTTTGCGCCTGGCCTCGCGTTTCGTTCGCTCCTGTTCCTCCAGTTCCTCGCGCGCTGCATAGAACTTGGATGATATTACTGGTGGGCGATTCTCGTGTGTTCTCTGATGACGTTTGAGCGCTGTCTCCTGGCGGAAGTGTGTGCCGCAAGTCTTACACTCGAATGGCTTTTCCCCAGTGTGTATCCATTCGTGATGCCGCAAAGTTTGCGCCTTTGCGAATCTTTTGGGACAAAAACGACATGCGAAATCTTTCACCTTCTCGTGAATGATCTTATAATGACGCTTCATGTTGCCGATGTTATTGAATCCCTGACCACAGCCGGGGCAAATGTGTTTGCCTTCCTTCTTCGTGAAGTTAACTTGAGGCGACCAAGAAGGCACCGATACAGATGGTATCGGATTCACAGCTGTGCCAGCTAGTTGTGCGATATCTACACGTTGTACTCGTCTTGGATCCTTAGGTATAGTGGCCACCGATTCAGCGCACACTTTCAGCAACTCATCGGCTGCGTTTTGGGACATGATCACTTCGACGCCATCGGCTGTTGCTGAAGTTGTTGCTGGGGCTCCTCCTGTCACAGCCGCATTAGTTATTGTCGATATCTCCTGTGGCTCGCTTGGCGTACCTGAGGCACCCTCACCAAGCTCAACTTGCCGCTGGCGATACGTCTCGATGGCGCGTAGTACACGCTTCTCGTGTGTCTTCAAATGCTTCGTTAGGCTCTTGGGGTAGAGGAACTTCTTGCCACAGACCTTGCACTCGCATCGTTTCTCCCCCGTGTGCGTCATCTCGTGTATCTTGCAGGCATGCGACTTACCAAATGTCTTGCCACAATATTGACACGCATAGTTCTTGATCTTCTCGTGTACAATCTTGACGTGATTGGCCAAACTTTGTTTGTTGTGGGATGCGTGCTCACATATATGACACTTGAATTTCTTCTCCTGCGTGTGTGTTAGAATGTGTGTGTTCCATTCCTGTCGCGTTGTCTTGCCCACACCACAGTAGGGACACACATAGTTCTTTATGCCCGCATGTCGCATCAGATGATCCTTAAGAGCGCTATTAATCACAAATCGTTTGCCACAGATGTTGCAGGGAAATGGGAGCTCCTTGCCATCGTGCTTGTACATGTGCTTTTTGAGGGCCATGGGGCAACGGAACACCTTCTCACACTCTGTGCAGGGGTAATCTCTTGGAGGTGCCGCCGCCTTGGAGATGTTGTGTACCTTTTTCATATGGAAGGTAAGCAAACGAATTCTAGGGAAAGTCTTGCCACAACCCTCTACACTGCAAGTGTGCACTTCCGAGAGTTCCGTATGTGCATGATCCACATGCAGACGCAAACCACCCGCCGTTGTGAATCCCTTGCGACAGCTCTCCACTTTGCACTGGAACGGCAGCAGATCGTTGTGGTGTTTCATGTGCTCCTCATAGCGTATGGCCTTCTTGAATTTCTGATGGCAGATGTGGCAATCAATGATGCGATGAAGGTGCCGCTCAGCTGCAGGAATTCGCTTCCGCTTAGTCTTTGATTTCGTTCCTTCCTCGTCGGATCCTGAGCTGAAGTCCTCATCATCGTCATCTGCAGAAGTCTTATTGGCTTTTGAATTTCTGCCTGTTTTTGGATTTGCTCGCAGACGTTGCGCCAGCGGCATGTCGTCATCACCGTCACTACTGTTTGGTTCGAAGTCCAAATCGTTGTCGTTTTCATTGCTACTTTCCACAGAGGAATCATCGTCAAACATTGGCAATATTCCGCCTTGATCCTCCACATCATGCTTAACTTCCTTTTCAACTTCCTCAGCCTCCTTGTCGCAATGTTCTAGCATTTTGAAGACATCCTCTTCGTTCTCTATAATCTCCATTTTGTGATTAAGGAGAGGATCATAGTTGATACGCTCCTCTTCCTCGGCAACCAAATCTCCGTCAGGTGCCGACACATTTAGCACATCGAAATTGTCGACTTGATTAATGCGAACAGCTGTTCCCGATTTTGTTAGGAAATTATTGGCGACCATCTCCTGGAATTTTTGTACCGAGTCCACGCACAGCTTCTGAAAGTCATGCAGGTCGTTTAGCCGGCTGTAACATTGGGTGCACAGATTTGTTGGAAAACCGTCCTGCTGTTCCACCGACAGCGAGGTGCAGACACACAGTTTCTTGGCCAGACCCGGTACCAGGAACAGGTCGTAGGCTGCATCGTTTTGCAGGTGATTCAAACAGATCCGACATATTGTGTGAATGGAGTATTCACTCCCTTCATACATTTTTTCTCGTTTGTTGAGATTTTGAGTTTGCAATCAAAAAAGAATTTATTATTGCGGAGAAAAACTTTACGCGTCAGAGAGAATCACGAGTACTCGTTGTCTAATAATCGGTTACTTATGCAATCAGGTAAGATTATATCGATAGTTCTAGTCGTATCTATCGGACCGGTAAAGTTATTTGTTTTACTGCTTAGTTTATCAGTTATCAGTCAAGTACTATATACGTAATTATCATATATATACGTAAACAATGCACAGAAAATACCCTGTGAATCCCTTTTTTTTTGGATTAGAAAGACGTACAGATATTTATATACGAGATTATATATTTTTGCTTACACAATAACCATAATAATCATGTTGTTAATGTGATTTTATTCTAATCTTAACTTGAAAGATATAAATTTGCAATTTTTTCATTTTGTTCACAGTAGATATATATTCTCCCATTCCTCAGGTGGAAGAGCGGGTAATGATGCTGCCGTTGAAATTGTAGTTTCTGATTCTTCCAGGATCGGGATAGGTATCGCAGAAGATACATACGCTTAAGAAATTGTGCTGGGTGAAGAAGTTTGCCGAACTAATTAGGATAAACCCTATAGGTTTAGTAGATTAAGTTTGTAATACAACACGTACATATTAATTAATATTTAATATTTAAAATGATTAAGTCGATTGGGTTTTACATGTGTGTGGTTTCATGAAGCCATTTGAGGGTTTCGCATAGGTCAGTATGGTCATAATGTTTCTTAAATCGACTGGGACAGCTGTAAAATATGTATATATAATATATATATAACTAACATAAGATGTTTTGCTCCACATACTTTAAATCTAATTCTTATTCTCACCGTTCGCTTTTACACGTGATCTAATTTAAGTGTATCCGAACTACCATCGGCCTTCTGTCCATAGTAGCTATCATAGGAGCCCTTTTCGCTTTGTATTTGCTTCTGAAGTCTATTCAGCTGCTCGCAAGCGGCCTCCTGAATCTTCCGATTTGCCTCCTCTTGTTTCCGTTTGGCCTCATTCTCTTCGATCTGTTGGGCCAACAATGCGGCTGTGGCAGCTGCACGTTCAGCTGCGGGATCCTGATACTCCTCGTGAATCTTTGGTTGTCTCTTGTTCAGCTCAACCTTTAATCCCTTTGCCTTGCTGACCGAAGGTTTTGGTGGCTTCTTCTCTCGTGGTGGCTTTGGCGGCTTATCGTGTACCTTTAGATGCGTCTTCAAGACCTGCTCTTGACGGAAATGCTTTCCACAAATCTTGCACTCGTACGGCTTTTCACCTGTATGGATATATTCATGGTTGCGCAAATATTGCGCCTTGGCGAATCTTTTGGGACAATAGCGACATGCGAAATCCTTGACCTTCTCGTGAATGATCTTATAATGAAGTTTCATATTGCCAATGTGGTTAAACCCGCGACCGCAACCGGGACAAATGTGCTGACCCTCCTTCTTGGTAAAGTTCACCTGTGGCGACCAGGAAGGCACCGATACAGATGATATCGGATTTACAGAAGTACCTGCCAGTTGAGAAATATCCACACGTTCCACTCTGTTCGAGTTCTTCGGCTTGGGAGGGATGACTGGGGGCAGCGGCTTGACGTCCACCGGCTCAGTCATCTGGTTCTGGTTATCCGGGTTTACATTAGGGGTGTTCTGCCCATCTCCATGCTCAGGTGGCTTGACAGCTGTTGAAGGTGCTGGTACATCCCGCTTCTCGTGGATCTGCAAATGCTTGGTCAGCCTCTTCTCGAAGAGGAAAATCTTTCCACAGATCTTGCACTCGCAGCAGTTCTCTCCCGTATGAAGTCTTTCGTGTATCTTACATGCGTGAGATTTGCCAAAGGTCTTGCCGCAGTATTGGCAAGCGAAGTTCTTGATTTTCATGTGAACTACCTTGACATGATTGGAGAGCGCCTGCTTATTGTGGGAGGCATGATCGCACTGGCGACACTGGAACTGTTTCTCCCTGGTGTGCGTTAGAATATGCTTGTTCCACTCCTGACGAGTTGTCTTGCCCACGCCGCAGTAGGGGCATACATGATTCTTGACGCCAGCATGGCGCAGAAGATGATCTCTGAGGACACTGTGGATGTGGAAACGTTTGCCACAGATTTCGCATGCGAAAGGCAACTCCTCTCCGGTGTGCTTGTACATATGCTTCTTCAGGGCCGTTGGACAACGGAAAACCTTTTCGCATTCCGTGCATGCATGTTTCTTAACGTCTGGCTTCTGCACCTTGTGCACCCTCTTCATATGGAAGGTAAGTAAAACCGAACGGGGGAAGGTCTTGTCGCATCCCTCAAAGGTACAGGCGTGAACCTCAGAGAATTCCGAATGAGCGTGGTCCATGTGGAGTCGCAGACCACCAGCAGTCGTAAAACCCTTCATGCAAGTCTCGACCTTACATTGGAATGGTAACAGATCATTATGATGCTTCATATGCTCCTCGTAACGGATCGCCTTCTTAAACTTCTGATGGCAAATGTGACAATCAATTAGGCGATGACGGTCACGTTCTGTAGCTGGAATGCGTTTTCTCTTCTGTTTCGTACGTGGTTTATCGTCATCCTCATCATCATCATCATCTTCTGATTCTGAGCTGGAGGAAGAATCATCATCCGATTGTTGTTTCTTTTTAGCCTTGCCCTTAGATGATCTGGTACCTCGGAGACGGGAAAGAGGCATAGCGTCGTCAGATTCACTGCTGTTTGCTTCAAAGTCACCATCGTCTTCTTCGTTTTCCTCCTCATTCTCACTGGATGACTCCTTCTCCTTTTCCTCAACATCTTCTACTTCCTTATCAACATCTTCGAGCATCTTAAAAACGTCATCTTCATTCTCAATTATCTCGATTTTGGTATTTAATAACGGATCAAAATTAATGCGATCTTCCTCTTGCTCCCCTTCTGGTGGCGCAATATTCAGAACGTCAACATTATCAATTTGATTTATATCGGTTATTACGGGTGTAAAATAGTTATTGGCCACCATCTCTTGAAATTTCTGCATAGAGTCCACGCATAACTTCTGGAATCCATGCAAGTCGTTCAGCTTAGTGTAGCAATTGGTGCAGAGATTCTTCGGGAAACCGTCGTGCTGTTCCACGGAGAGGGAAGTGCACACACAGAGTTTCTTCGCCAGACCAGGGACCAAGAAAATGTCGTATACCGCATCGTTTCGCAGATGATTCAAGCAAATGCGGCATATTGAGTGTATGGAGTATTCACTCCCCTCATTCATTTTGAAAATTGATTTTTCTTTCCAATTGTCGATTGCAGATTTTTGTTATAAAATTTCCAGCACAATTTCTCTGCTGAGAAAAACTATGTATACGCGTCCATAAAAGGAACGAGCACTCTGCCTATCGGTTACTTGCACGACCTGTCACGAGTACTCGATACTTTGTGTGTTTCGATTACTTCTTGGGCTTTTTTAAAAATAATTTATCAGAATTTAAATATTTATATATTTACTACTTTAATTCATAGTGTAGAATACTAAAGTTAATAAACATACATTTTTATTGTTATTGGATTATAATAACGTGCAAACAAGCCGTAATTAATAATTGTGAGATAGCAAAGATGGGGAATGCTACGTCTGCCGGGGTCAGTATTCAACGGAGTATTCATCCCTATGTCTCAGTAATATCCTTTTTCAGTGCATCAACAATACCAGTTTCAGGGACAGTGAAGCTACCATGAGGAAGCTTCTCGATGAGCAACTGCTTCTGCAACTCCTGAAGCTGTTGACAGGCAGCCTGTTGAATCTTTTGAAGCTTTTCCTCCTTTTTTCGTTTTGCTTCGTGCTCCTCCCGTTTTTGATCTTGCAACTGGGCCTTAGCTGCCGCTCGTTCTGCCTCCGGATCTTTAAACTCTTCGAAAACTTTCTTGCGAAGGCTCTGCTTCGGGTCAATTTTCTTCTTGGGTACTTTGGGTTTTTTAACTCTTGGCGGTTTCGTATGGGTCTCTTTGTGTCTTCTTAAAGATGCTTCATGAGCGAACCGTGCATCACACATTGTACATTCATAGGGCTTCTCTCCCGTATGGGTATATTCATGATGCCGCAGATATTGAGCCTTACCAAATCGTTTGGGGCAGTAGCGACAGGCGAAGTCCTTGATCTTTTCGTGAATAACCTTATAGTGAAGCTTCATATTTCCAATGTGATTGAAGCCGCGACCACAACCAGGACAAATGTGCTGCCCTTCCTTCTTGGTAAAGACGGGCGTTTGTGGGGACCAGGATGGAACGGTAACAGATGGTATGGGATTAATAACCGTGCCTGCCAACTGGGAAATATCCACACGTTCCACTTTATTGCATCTCTTCTTTTTAGCTGGTGCAGCCTTAGGTTTCGCTTCTCCACCTTCCTCACCTTCATCGCCCTGTGGTTCATCAACTGGCTCCGGTTCAGGTGGTACATCCCGCTGCTCATGTAGTTGCAAATGCTTAATAAGTCTCTTCTCGAACAGGAAACGTCTTTCCACAAATGTTGCAGACCGAGATGTTTTCTCCTGTGTGACGTCTCTCGTGGAGTTTGCAGGCAAAGGATTTGCCAAAGGTCTTGCCACAGAACTGGCAAGCGAAGTTCTTGATCTTCATGTGAACCACCTTGACGTGATTGGCCAGTGCCTGCTTGTTGTGTGAGGCGTGATCGCACTGGCGACACTGGAACTGTTTCTCCCGGGTGTGGGTCAAGATGTGCTTATTGATTTCCTGACGTGTGGTCTTGCCCACACCACAGTAGGGACACACGTGATTCTTGACGCCAGCATGTCGCAGCAGGTGATCCCTTAGTTCGCTGTTAATATGGAATCGTTTGTCGCAGATATTGCATGAGATTGGCAGCTCCTCTCCTGTGTGCTTATACATATGTTTTTTCAGCGCCGTTGAACAGCGGAATACCTTATCGCATTCGGTGCATGGATGTTCCAGAACCTCAGGCATAATTATTTTATGATCCTTCTTCAAGTGATGGTTGAGCATACGAGTGCGTGGGAAAGGATTTATCACATCCCTCCACGGTGCAAGGATGCAAGGTGCAGAGCTCCCAGTGCGTGTGATCGACATGATGCCGCAAACCTGCTGCTGTCGTGAATCCCTTCTTACAGGTCTCCACTGTACACTGGAATGGTAGTTCCTCATTGTGGTGCTTCATGTGATCATCATAGCGGGTAGCAACCTTAAAGTTCTGACGACAAATGTGACACTCGAAGGATGGTTGACGGCTTGAGGGTTTTTTGGGCTTATCTTCATCGGTGGCTTTGGGTTTCCCCTTTCCCTTGGTGGCTGCCTTTGTGGGACTATCTCCACTACGCAAACGGGACAGAGGCATAGAGTCATCCGAATCGCTGCTGCTTGCATCAAAGTCCGAATCCTCATCGTCATCCACATCTTCTGCACCATCTTCTTCAGAACTGACGGACTTGGCGTCGTTTTCCACATCCTCTGGTTCTAGATCGGCATTTGCAAGCATTTCAAAAGCATCCACTTCATTCTCGACAATCTCCACTTTGGTACTTAACAGTGGGTCAAAATTAATGTCCTCCTCCTCGACGGGCACATCGGCAAACTGATGCACTTCATATGTCTCCACCAGTTGGTTATCACTTTTGACCAACAGCTCCTTGAACTTTTGCATAGAATCCACACATTGTTTCTGGAAATCATGTAGATCATTCAAGCGATTGAAGCACTTTGTACAAAGACTTTTTGGGTAGCCATCGTATTGTTCCACCGAGAGGGAAGTGCAGACGCAAAGTTTCTTTGCCAGCCCCGGGAGCATGAACAAATCGTAGGCTGCAACGTGATGCAAGCTTGACAGGCAGGTGCGACATGTTGTATCCACAGAGACCTGACTCTCTTCATCCATTTTTCAAATGTTTTCGATGAAATGTTCTAATATTTTTTGCAGCAACAAAACTTCTTCGGTGAAAAGTAAACTAGTATCTTGAAGATACTTTCTTCTTCTAAGGTATCGAATACTCATAGCGAGTACATCACATTGAAGCCAGTACTTATTTCGAGTACTCCCATCACTAACAACGCCATCCAAGGTATGTATATGCAGGTGTGTACATTTGAATGTGCATGTGTATGTATATATTTTTACACTTGGTTGATTTTGAAAAAGTACATTAATTTTATAAATTAATGACCTTACTTAATAATTTTACTTTAAATATAATCGATATATTTTTTAAATTATTATTTAACCTTTTATATTAATCATATTATATGTAAAAACGTATTCTTAAAATCCAATTCGACCCACCCCAATTTGAATCTCCAATTGTATATGTATTAAGATCCGGTTTACCAATAATACAACCAATATGCCCGCATCTTCACTTTTAACATGTTAATGAATGGTTTTTAGATAGTTTTCTGTCCCCTCCCTTCCCAAGAGAAAAGATCCCGTTTGAAATATATAATATTCTAATTAAGCAATAGATGACATGATAGTACATAGACAACAGATATACATAAATATTGTGTTTATGTTTAAAGTAAATTAATATTGTATTACAATACATTTTAGTTTGCTGGAGCAATTCGAGGGTATAGATCATTAGGGAGGGCGCAGGCGGTTGGTTCTTATAGAGATGTAAAAAATTAAAACTATGCTTTAAAATATTGCTGCATGCTGCTAATTCCGAAATCTCCTTAAATTTAGACATGATCTATTTTGAGAGCGTCCACGCTGATACCCTCAGCCTGAGCCTTTTGTGCATAGTAACCGTCATAGGATGTAGTTGCCTTCTCGATCTCCTGCTGTTTCTGTAGCTTATTGAGTTGCTCACACGCGGCCTCCTGAATCTTTCGTCTCTCGATATCCGCCTTCCGCTTGGCCTCGTTCTCCTCGATCTGGTGAGCCAGCAGCTCAGCTGTGGCAGCAGCACGCTCTGCCGCCGGATCCTGATACTGATCATAGTTCCTTGGCTCGCGGTCAATTTCACGTGGCTCAATTTTATGGAACGCTTGTGGCTCCAATACCTTCTCAATGGTTTCCTGCACATATACAGGCCGCCTGCCGGGTTTGTCGTGTGTCTTGATGTGTTTCTTCAATGCCGTCTCCTGGCGGAAATGTTTACCACAAATCTTGCACTCGAACGGTTTCTCTCCGGTGTGTATCCATTCGTGATGCCGCAAGATCTGTGCCTTCGAAAAACGTTTCGGACAGAAACGACATGCGAAATCTTTGACCTTCTCGTGTATGATCTTATAATGGAGTTTCATGTTGCCAATGTTGTTGAATCCACGACCACAGCCGGGGCAAATGTGCTGGCCTTCCTTCTTGGTGAAGTTCACTTGAGGCGACCAAGAAGGCACCGATACAGATGGTATGGGATTCACCGAGGTGCCTGCCAATTGAGATATATCTACACGCTGTACGCGTCGAGAGTTCTTAGGCTTCGCGGCCGCCGCCGCTGTTGCTGCTGATGCTCCTGTTGTTGCGGGCCCGCCGCCATAACCCTTCAGCATATCGTCTGTCACATTGGGATTCGTCAACGGATCACCCTGCATATGATCTGGGGGTGGTATGTGCGAACCTGGGAGCGGAATGTTGAGCGGACGATGTATATTCTCCGGTGGCAGATCACGCTTCTCATGGGTCTTTAGATGCTTAGTCAGACTCTTCTCGCAGAGGAATACCTTGCCACAGATCTTGCACTCGCAGCACTTCTCGCCCGTGTGTGTCCTTTCGTGCACCTTGCAGGCATGAGATTTGCCAAAGGTCTTGCCGCAGTATTGGCAAGCGAAGTTCTTGATCTTCATGTGAACCACCTTGACGTGATTGGAGAGCGCCTGCTTGTTGTGGGAGGCGTGATCACACTGACGGCACTTGAATTTCTTCTCCTTGGTATGTGTCAGGATGTGGGCGTTCCACTCTTGGCGTGTGGTCTTACCCACGCCGCAGTAGGGGCAGACATGATTCTTGATGCCCGCATGCCGCATCAAGTGATCCCTTAGGGCACTGTTGATGACAAATCGTTTGCCACAGATGTTGCATGGATATGGCAGCTCCTCGCCCGTGTGCTTGTACATATGCTTCTTGAGGGCCGTCGGGCAGCGGAAGACAGTGTCGCACTCCGTGCAAGGGAAGTCACGCAACGGGGCTGCCGACTTGGAGATATTGTGAGCCTTCTTCATGTGGAAAGTGAGCAGACGAATGCGTGGGAATGTTTTGCCACAGCCATCAATGCTGCAGGCATGTACCTCGGAAAGTTCTGTGTGGGCATGATCCACATGGATGCGCAGTCCGTTGGCTGTGGTGAATCCCTTTTTGCATGATTCCACCTTACACTGGAATGGCAGCAAGTCGTTGTGGTACTTCATGTGCTCCTCGTAGCGAATAGCCTTCTTGAATTTCTGATGGCAAATATGACAGTCGATGATGCGATGCAGGTGACGCTCGGCAGCCGGAATGCGTTTGCGTTTTGGCTTGTCCCTGGGTCCCTTGCCATCGGGATCATCATCGTAATCGTCGTCATCGTCAGATGATGAAGTGCTCAGCTCTTCGTCGTCCTCATCAGTCACTATCTTTTTCTTTCGAGGCTTTTGTTTACTTGTTCTGGCGGTGCCTTTTCCACTTCCTCCGCGCATTCTTTGCGCAAGGGGAACATCGTCGTCGCTACTATTGGGTTCAAAATCAACATCTCTATCGTTGTCGTTGCCGCTCTCAGTGGAAGACTCATCGTTGAACATGTGCACAGTAAGAACCTCGTCTTCTTCTTTCTTTTCCTTGATTTTCCCTTCCTTTTCAACTTCCTCAGCCTCCTTGTCGACGTCTTCCAGCATCTTGAATACATCTTCTTCGTTTTCGATTAGTTCCATCTTGTGATTCAGCAGTGGATCAAAGTTAATGTGATCTTCATCTTCGTTGGGCATATCGTGCACTGAGGCAGTTGGATCCAGGACATCGAAGTTTGATTGACATGTGAAGGCATTGCTGGCGACCATGTCTTGAAACTTCTGCACAGAGTCGACACATAGTTTTTGAAAATCATGCATATCATTTAGCCGAGAGTAGCAACTGGTGCAGAGATTTTTGGGAAATCCATCGTTCTGTTCCACAGACAGCGATGTGCAGAGGCAAAGTTTTTTGGCTAATCCTGGTACCAAATACAAATCATACGCTGCATCGTTCTGCAAGAGATTCAAGCAAATACGACACAGCGTGTGGATGGAGTATGTCCTCGCCACGTCCATCGTGCTTGGTTTTATAGTTTTTTGGAAAATTTTACGTTTTCAGTTGTTTGCCAGCCACAAAAAAATAATATTGACAAGAAAAAAATTGGTATACTCGTCAGCCAACTAGAACGAGTACAACTATCGGGTACTTGCGTCGATGCGTACTTATTATCGACGGTTCGATTACAGATGTACAATAAGAAGGCAATTTACTCAAAATTAATCGAGTTAAATCAATTAATCAGTTAATTGTATTGTATTTAGCTATATTCTCCTAAAAATAATTTAATTCTATAGAAAATTATAGCGTTAATCAAAGAATAGAAAAGTATCGATACTTGTTGAACAAGATTAGCCGTTTTACCCACGAAACATCGATAGACATAGCATAAGGCTGTGCATCGATAATCGTTAAACGCTTTAAATACATCTGCAAATCAAATTAGAAAATTATTTTGAAACTTGTTTTTAAATCGGCACCCGCTTTTCTGGACATGAGCACAGTTACGACATATTCTGTGCATTCAATGTGTCGAGTTTGCTTAGTCTCTATTAATAGGAGTACAGCGTATGACCTGTTTTTATTGCCCGATCTCGCCAAGACCTTCACAGTTTGCACTTCCATGTTGGCGGAACCGCAAGATGGATATCCTAGGTGCCTCTGCTCAAGTTGTTATGGCAGATTAAATGATGTACACGATTTTCAGAAACTATGTGTGGCCTCGGTGCATCGTTTCAAGCAAATGCTAGCCAGTGGCGTCGTCCTCCCAAATGACCCGTTTGAGCCGGTGGAGGAGGTGCTGGCTAAGGATGAGCAGACCGAAAATGATTACGATCCTTTGCTGAGCCACAAATTGGAATTGATTGAAAATGAAGAAGATGTCTTCAAGCTGCTGGAGAATGTAGATAAGGAAACAAATAATGTAGAGGAAGCACAAGGAAGCGACTCCTCATCCACAGCAGACAGCGTCAGTGAGGATGATGTGCCCTTGGCGCAGAGAATGTTTAACAAGCGCCGTGCAACAGATTCCGAATCAGGCAGTGAAAAGCGGCTCGCTTCCTCAAACTCCAAACGCAAACGAATTCCTGCGTCAGAGCGTCATCTTCATCGGATAATTACCTGCCAGATATGTCAACAGAAGTTCAAGAAAAAGGTCAACTATGAAGAACATATGAAGCATCACAACGAACTACTTCCCTTTCAGTGTAACGATGAGAGTTGTAAGAAAGGTTTCACCACGGCGGCTGCACTGCGTCTTCATGTGGACTACGCGCACACAAAAAGTGCTGAGGAGATTCCTTGCACTGTGGAGGGCTGTAATCTGTCCTTTCCGCGCACAAGACTCTTCACAATCCACCTCAAGAAGGTTCACAATATGTCCCGAGCAACTGTGCCGCGAGTGGAGCAACCATGTAGCGAGTGTGGTATGGTCTTCCGGTGTCCTGTGGCACTGAAAAAACACATGTACAAACACACGGGCCAGCAGCTTCCCTATCCATGCAATATATGCGGCAAGGGCTTCCACATCAATAGTGCTCTAAAGAATCATCTACTGCGTCACGCTGGCATTAAGAATTATGTGTGTCCATATTGTGGTGTTGGCAAGACGACGCGTCAGGAATGGAGCAAACACATACTAACGCACACGCAGGAAAAGATGTTTAAATGCCAGATCTGTGAACATGCCACGCACACCAAACGAGCCCTGGACAATCATGTGAAGATCGTGCACGAGAAGATTAGGAACTATGCGTGCCAATATTGTGGTAAAACATTTGGTAAATCTCATGCCTGCAAGATCCATGAGATGACACACACGGGGGAGAAGCGTTGTGAGTGCAAGGTGTGTGGCAAGAAGTTTCTGTACACCGAGAGTCTAACGAAGCATCTGAAAATACACGAGAAGAGCGTGGAGAGGGCTATAGAAACGTATCGCCAGCGGCAGGTGGAATTGGGTGAAGCAACCGACCAAGCAAGCGACAAGATACCAAGTGAGAATAACTCTGGCGCTGATTGCCAAGCGGCAGATCAGCTGCAAAAGGTCTGCGCCGAATCGGTGGCCACAATTCCCTCGCGATCCTCGTCGTGTGGAGCGCGTGGATATTGCACAGCTGGCAGGCACTGTAGTCAATCCAATTCCTGCCGTCTTGGTACCCTCCAATGTGCCAACACAACTGAATCTTGTACAAAAGGAGGGCATGCACTTCTGTCCTGGCTGTAATCAAGGCTTCAACAATTTGGGCAACATGAAGCGTCATTACAAGAGTGTCCATGAGAAGGTGAAGGATTTTGAGTGTCGCTACTGCTCACGTCGCTTTGCGAACTCACAATCCCTGAAACAGCACGAGTGGATACATACGGGCGAGAAGCCTTATGCCTGTAAGACATGCGGCACACACTTCCGCCAGGAGGCAGCCCTGATACGTCACCAAAAGGTGCACGAGGAGAAACCACCGAAACCAGAAAAACCTCCAAAACAAATTACCGAACACTTCCGTCAAAAAGAGCTGCAGAAATGTGAGAAAAGACGTAAAGTGGAAGCGTGGCGCCAGAAAATCGCTGAAGCAGCCAAGGAGGAACTGCAGGAGTTGGCCAAACAGCGGGTGTTGGAGAAGCAACAGAATACCTATGAACAGTATCAGGCGGCAGCAGCGGCCGGGAGAACTCAGACACCTGAAGAGAAGGAGGCCAAGAGCTAAGCTTCCATGAGGGAACATTTTAGTTGTAGACTGCAGAACAAGAGTCCAAGAGCTAAGTGCAGGCTTCCATGTTAATTGTTGGTTAATATTTAACTGATAGATAATTGTTATAAAGTATTGTAATGTAATGTAAAAGATATTTTCATAAAACAAACGCAATATAAATGTAAATTTTACAATTTTTTTTCTTTTTACTTTTACTTGCTTGTTATATTGATGAGTGTGTTGGACTTTAATGATATACAACTATTTGTACCTCAAGTGAAATACCTTGAAATACCCATAGTTGGTAAGATACGACAAGACGATGTGGTGGTGGATGAGTGAGTGATGATTGTGACATGTGTGTGTTGTTGATACGTTAAAATGATGATACAAAATCCTTGAAAAAACTCTACAAGTAGATAGCAAAATTTCTTGTAAAATGATACAAAATTTTCTCAGACATACATGAAACGTATGTGGAAATTTTTATGTGGCCTGTTCCTAGATGTGGAAACAGACTTCCCCTAGTTATGATTTGTTGGTTCATTGCTGATGTCCCTTGCCTTATGGTGCCTCCGGTGTCTTCAAATTGTACTTGGACTTTATGTTATTCAGCTCCTCCTGCTTTTTGTCCACGTCCACACGTTTGAAGGCCTTGTTCGACTGATAATAAAGGACGACCAGATAACGATTGCACACATTGAAGCCCGATAGATGGTCGCATGCATTTTTGGCATCGAATATATCTTCATATACGACAAATGCGGTGCCCCGTGTCTCTGGGGTATTGCCACTGCAGAAGAAGGTAATTGAAATAAATTAATTGTATGTACTTTAATAAATTTGCGTTTCATTCATATATGTATGTTACTTACACACGTATCTGGCGTATGGCACCGAATTTGCCGAATATGTCGTACATCTCATCGGAAGTAATTTTGTATGGCAAATTGCGTACATACAGTAGCCGATTCACCTCGGGCGGCAGACGAATCTGCAATAATAAATAAATAATGTTGATGTTTCTTTTATTGTATCTCAATTGTTCCTTTGTGTGTGCCGTTCGACATTTATGATATTACTCACGTTGTTCCGCTTGTTCATGACTGAACGCGAGTGCTCTTGAAATGCGACTAAGCTCAGAAACTTTCACTTGGCCGACGTTTTGTTGGCGTTGCTGCTGCTGGTGCCGCTGACTGCTAATGCTTGTTGACCTCGGGATGAATGTCCTGAAGCGTGGTCCTTTGTTTAAAATTAATGGGTCTCTGACTGTCTGGCCTCAAACCACAAACAAAACAACTTCATAAGAAGAAGAAATACTATTTGCTTTGCCAAAACATCATGTGTAGCAGAAATGTTATTAGCAGAAAACTGTTATTAACAGCATGCACACATTTCGCTGCAGACAAATTCTTTTAATTTTACCACTTACAAATTTAGATTGATTTGAATTTTTAGAAAAATCTGTACAATAATAACTATACTCAAATGTATATATTTCTTTTAAAACTGACAGTGATTGTAAATACTGTGACTTTAACATAAACAATTCACAATATATTTCATAATTTAACAGCACTGTTTTCGGTATTGCTTGCAATGTGAACGTACTTGATTTTGATCATACTGTTGGTCACACTGAAACACCACAAAAAAATTTCGTCTGGCAAAGGAAAAGTGAAAAAAGAAAAATTAAGGGGTTTATCAAGTGTACCCAGAAGAATTAGTTTTAACGCACACCCAACAATATTGAAGGTAAGCGTTGTTGGCCACATTAACAATAATCAAATGTCGTGCATATCTAGTACTTTGCGAGTATAAAGAACATGGCGGCAGGGACAAGCCTCAAGTAGTTATTACATTATGAGTGTTTTTTTCACGCTGTCTGTATAACTGAGCATGTGTGTGTGTGTGCGAATATGCGTTCGTGTATGTGTAGAGATGGCCTCGGTCAAAGTGACTTGTACTACCCTTTAAGAGGGCGTTCAACTCGCTTAGAATTCGATTTGTGGGTGGGGTTGGTTTATTAAAATGTGTTATCGCTAAATCGCTTTGGCTATCGAATTCGCAGCATCTCTCATCGACACCAGCAACAAAATGACGTGGGAACCGCAGGCAGAAGGACTACAGCAGATCATTGCGATCTTAAAGGAATCTCAGTCGCCAGACACAGCGATTCAAATGGCAGTGCAAATGGTAAGTTGAGAACTTGTGTTTATCCACAAATTATAAATACCAATGTACTTTGTTTAGAAACTGGAAGAATTCAATCGATACCCAGACTTCAACAATTATTTGATCTATGTGTTGACCAAATTAAAAAGGGAGGATGAACCCACACGCTCCCTGAGCGGATTGATTCTAAAGAACAATATACGTATGCACGGCAGTAATCTGCAGCCTGAGATTATTGAATACATTAAACACGAATGCCTGCAAGCTGTGGGCGATGCTTCACCCTTGATACGCGCCACCGTTGGCATCCTTATAACCACAATAGCCAGCAACGGTGGCTTGCAGAATTGGCCACAGCTGTTGCCATCTCTATGTGACATGCTCGATAATCAGGACTACAATGTTTGCGAAGGTGCCTTTAGTGCGCTGCAAAAGATATGCGAGGATTCGGCTGAGATACTGGATTCGGCCACCCTTAACAGGCCACTAAATGTGATGATTCCCAAATTCTTGCAGTACTTTAAACACAGCAGCCCCAAGATTCGTTCCCATGCGATTGCGTGCATCAATCAGTTCATTATCAATCGCTCGCAGGCGCTGATGCTGCACATTGATGCGTTCATTGAGAATCTATTCAATCTGTCCTCCGATGAGGACCACGAGGTGCGCAAGAATGTTTGTCATGGACTAGTCATGTTGCTGGAGGTGCGCATGGATCGATTGATGCCACACATGGCACAGATCATTGAGGTAAGACGGAATGGTCACCATCTCTTATCGTTACTTACAAATTCTACTCATCTTTTTGCTTCAGTATATGTTGCTGCGTACACAGGACTCCGATGAGGGCGTGGCCCTTGAGGCGTCTGAATTTTGGTTGTCACTGGCTGAGCAAAGCATATGCAAGGATGTGCTAGCACCGTACTTATCACAGCTAGCGCCAGTGCTGGTGCGTGGCATGAGGTACTCTGAAATAGACATTATACTCCTTAAAGGAAATGTCGAGGAGGATGATATGGTGCCAGATCGTGAGGAGGACATACGTCCACGTTTTCACAAGTCCCGCACACATACCATCAAAACTGCTGAAGCCAGTCAGGCCTCTGGTGGTGAGGATGATGAGGATGAATTTGATGATGGATTGGACGACGATAGTTCGCTATCTGAATGGAATTTGCGTAAGTGCAGCGCTGCGGCACTTGATGTACTGGCGAATGTGTTCCGTGAGGACTGTCTACCCATTGTGCTGCCCATATTGAAGGATACATTGTTCCATGAGGAGTGGGTTATCAAAGAGAGTGGTGTCCTGGCACTGGGCGCCATTGCTGAGGGTTGCATGCAGGGCATGATTCAGCATCTACCTGAATTGATTCCCTATCTGATCATTTGCTTATCCGACAAGAAGGCGCTGGTACGCTCCATCACCTGTTGGACTTTGTCGCGTTATGCCAACTGGGTGGTGAATCAACCACATGATCAATACCTCAAGCCTCTGATGGAGGAGCTGCTGAAGCGTATTCTGGACTCAAACAAACGTGTGCAAGAGGCTGCCTGCTCGGCATTTGCCACACTCGAGGAGGAAGCATGCACTGAACTGGTGCCATATTTGGAATATATACTGAAAACACTTGTGTTTGCCTTCTCCAAATATCAGCATAAAAATCTATTGATCTTGTACGATGCCGTTGGCACCTTAGCTGATTCCGTTGGGCATCACTTGAATAAGCCTCAATATATTGAAATCCTAATGCCACCATTAATTGAGAAATGGAATTTACTAAAAGACGATGACAAGGATCTGTTCCCGCTGCTCGAGTGCTTGTCGAGCATTGCAACTGCACTTCAATCCGGATTTCTACCCTATTGTGATCCCGTCTATCGAAGATGTATATCGCTCATCGAGCAGACAATCAATCAGGAATTGGTAAGCTGTCCACTCGACTTGTTATTCCTCTATTCATTCCCCTCATTTCTTGCCTGCTTTTAGCTGTGCAAACAGAATCACACATTCGAACATCCCGATAAGGAGCGCATGATTGTGGCCCTGGATCTACTCTCCGGCTTGGCCGAAGGTTTGGACAGACACATTGAGACTCTGGTGGCCAATAGTAATATTATGCATCTACTTTATCAGTGCATGCAGGATGTGCTGCCCGAGGTGAGTGCGCCTTTATATTTCGTGTTACTGCAGGTTGATTATAACCAATATCTTTCCTTTAGGTACGTCAATCCTCTTTTGCCCTGCTGGGTGATCTGACCAAGGCCTGTTTCCCTCATGTTCATCCGTTTATGGCCGAATTCTTTCCTATATTGGGCCAGAATCTTAATCCCGACTTCATTTCGGTTTGCAACAATGCAACATGGGCAATTGGCGAAATTTGCATGAAGCTGGGTAAGCAAGACGATGTCAATAATGTATATAGTACATACATATATCTGTCTATTCAGTCTATTGAATCTCTTGGTAGAAAAGAGTATTTTTACTCACTTGTGCGTGTGTCTATTTATAGAGAAAGTATAATTAAATTATATTATTGTTTATATCAACAACATCATCTAGGTGAGGAAACCAAACAGTACATACACCTTGTGCTGACCGATCTTTTTGTAATCATCAATCGTGCAAATACGCCCAAGACACTGCTGGAGAACACAGGTGAGTCAATGGAAAAGAATCAAATAGAGAAATCTAATAACCTTTATATGACTTTCTTGGGTATCGATTTATATATGTGTGTTTATGCGATCAATACTTTTATGTATGCTCTGAATGTTTGTGTGTATGTGTATATGTATATGTATGTGTCTATGTACATATGTATATGTATGCGCTGAAGCTATTTACATCGATCCTAAACATTTGTTTCTGATTTCATTTGACGTTGCATGAAATTGCAACAGCAACAGCAAAAACAACAAGTTATACACTCGCAAAGAAACACAGATACAAACACACGCACACACTCATACACATAACATGCATATTGTGGAATTTTTGTGCTTATTCATAAGTTAAATCGAAGAAACAAGAGAGATAAACAACATATAAAACATATACACAAACAAAGAAGAAACAACAAACAATTAAAACAAATAAATGTAATATAATTTATTCAGTTTATTTATTTATATTTTTCTGTTCTTTTAGCAATAACAATCGGTCGTCTAGGTTATGTGTGCCCAGTTGAAGTGGCTCCTTATTTGCCCCAATTTGTACGACAGTGGTGTGTAACACATTTATCAACTACTTAGTTTATACTTTCTTAGCCTAACCATACTTACTTATTAGTCTTATACCCCCTCCTCCACCCCCTACATAAATTATGCTAAATCATAACTAAACACAAGCAACAGCAAAAATAATTAACTTGATTCCTTCATTTATTTCATCCGTATATTACAAGTTGATTTTCTTATCTAATTTCCTAAATATTTCTTATACTTTTCTTTTATTTTTTGCTTCCAATTTGAGTGTCTGCCTGTGGCATGCTCAGATTTGTTAAACCAATGTACTCTAACATAATGTTTCATGCCACACACAGGTGCACGTCGCTGCGTCACATACGAGATAACGATGAAAAGGACTCGGCCTTCCGTGGTATGTGCCACATGATAACCGTTAATCCAGCCGGCGTAGTGCCTGACTTCATATTCTTTTGCGATGCGATTGCCTCTTGGGTGAATCCGCCACAGGATCTGCATCAGATGATACAAAAGGTTAGTGTGAGAATAACTTTATATATGTGTATATATTACTAATATTGTTTCTTGCACAGATTCTGCACGGCTTCAAGACGCAAGTCGGTGAAGAGAATTGGCGTCGATTTGTGGATCAATTCCCGCCAACTCTGGCTGAACGGCTTGTAACCATGTACAACATCTAAGGCGGTCAACACAGCAACAGCTCCAAAAACAGCAGAAAGCAGTTAGCAGTAATCTCTTTTAGTAATCGCCAGCCACCCACAAGCAACTTATTAACTAGACAATTATGTTCAAGTATGCGAGTTAAGTCGTCGTCTTTAAACTTAGTGTAAGCACAGTAGCACAGACCGATGTTATATTCATATATTAACATATATTAGCTGATTCGATCCAGTTTCGAATAATACTTACAACAATTTACATTAATATTTGGAATTTTCAACTTATAAAGTCAACAAACACACACACAACACACTTACATATGCATATACATATATTTAAAAAAATTAACTAACTACATTTATACAAAATATTTAACATAAACAAACTATAGACACATATACTGCAACAAATTAACGTACTTATATGTTTCGATCATTTTAATTCGAACTGGATATAATTTGTCTGTCCGCTTCAACGCAGATTGTATAATATTAGGTTCCGGGTTATACTAAACCGGAAACAGTGCTACACACATATATATATATATATAGAATATAGATTGAAGAACTGGAAGAACACATAAGCCAAACACACACACAAGCAGCAAGCCCATAATAATGCATACACTCCCAAATCATCTTCATAACCAGTTTAAAATTGCTGTTATACACTGTGTTTACTTACAGATAATTATTGGTAATTATTGTTTTCATATAAGATAATTGAATTAAATCTAGAAACAAAAAAAAATTGTAAAACTGAAAACGAAAATTTCGACGCGTAAATTCTAATAAGATATAATATAATGAAAGTAAATCAAAGCAAATATCGTCATCGGAAACTAAATCAACAGAAAAGTCGTTGGGCTAATTGTGAAATGAAAATCAAATGAAAATCGCTGCAAAAATTGTTACAAATATTTAATATATATTTATCAACAAAGACTGATGTTATAATGAAAAAAAAAAAAACCAACAACTCCGTTCAATACCATAATAGAACAGCATAATACATTAACTATCTGCTAAGTTTCACAAAAAAGCCCAACACTTACTCAATGAAAATCAAATCGGGAAAATTGGAATAAATCGTTTAAGACATCGTCGTCGTCGTCGGGTATATCGCGTATCGGGTTTTAACGGTTTCGCGTTCGCGTATTTTCGTCGCTCGTTCGTTCGTATCGTATAAATCGTAATCTTATTCGTGTATCGTATATCGTCGGGTAATAAATGAATGAAACGAAACAAACTGATAAATAATATAATAGAGTGCAACTGTTACTGATACAAATTTACTTATATAATGTATACGACATGATATTTATATGCTATGCAAACTATTAGATTGTTTTATAGTTTTTTGATTTTTGTTAAACCAAAAAAAAAAGAAAACTTGAGATTAGAATTCCGTTAAATATGATATTTATTTTGTGCGATCCTTAGGCAAAGCAAATGTTAAACAACAACAAAGAAGAAGAAAAAACAACAAAGCAACCCATTGACTGATCACTTTTTAAAGTATTATATAATTTTGTATAGGGAACGTGTTTAATTAATTTTTCAGACTTTTGAGCTATAATTTGTGTATAGACTTGTTTGATTCTTTAAACTACCTAATATATACTATATTATTTATATTGATGTTTGTACAAAACAAATTTTTAACGATTAGGTGTAAAGTGGACTACTAAATGGAAAACAAGTCTTTGAAATTATCGCGGATCAAAAAGAAAGAAATGAAAAATAAAGAAAAAAAAAACGAAAAACTAAATAAAACATGATGTGGTGTAGAAGAACTCAAAATGAACAAGAAAGGAACTCAAACAACAAAGTAAATCTAAGTAATAGTATTAATTAATTGTGTATGATTTCTTTTTGGATTTCGTTTCAAAAAGAATATACAGAAAAAACAAAGGGGGAACGTGTGATAATAATGTAACTTCGGGTCGTTCGTTCGCGTCGCGTTAAAAAAAAAAAACAAATAGAGCATATATACGAAATATGAAATATAATTAAAACTACGGGACTTCCGCCCCCGGGTCCCCAATAATAAATGAAACAAGCATAACTAAATACACAGAAATGATAACTGAATAATAAGCAAAGGCAAAACTAAAAGAAACTAAAAAGAAAAAATCGTGATTTCGTTGTACCTTAAACCGAATTCATCGCGGAATATCGGTCGCGTTCGCGTGCGTTTGTATCTCTCTCGGGTGATCTTAGTGATTAGCGTTTAAGCAGAAAAAAAACAAAACAAAAACAAACTTATTAATGAATGAAAAGCAACAACAACAAAACTAAACACACACATACAAATACATAGAAAAGAAATATATATATTTAACAAATAATTTTAGATTATACAAACTAGGTTCTCATTCGATATGCTCGTTTAATAGTTTTTGTTTGTAATATTAAAAATGTTAGGAAACCTAAAAAAAACATTTTAAATTCACTTAGGGAATTTTTATTTACCTCTTCATAGACAACTAGCACATACAATCACACACAGTACTAACACACACACATTAGCATACAGGCCATACATAAACTGAAACTCAACTTAAAGTAAAACACTGTCAAATTTTCCTAAAAACTTTCTTTTATCAAAACTTTTCAACACACTCTCTATCAATACGACACACAAATTACCACACACAGTTCTGTCTATAATGAAATTGAATATATATACACTATATACATATATACTAGGCGCGTATATACACAACTAATGATGTATGTATAGAATATAACAAATCCTTTACACAAAATGTAAAAATCAAACAAACAGAAGCTCTAGACGCTCTGTTTAATAAAGCTGAAGCTTGTGCATTCAGTCTCCTCCTCGGGAGATTTGTGTAAACTATTCAGATACCCAAATAAATATGTATGTATAACATAATCGTCAAACATGAATATATAGCAACGTGTTTCAATTACTTTAAAAGGAAATTCAACATTTATTGAGGCAAATTACAGGAATATCATTCAAGAAAAGTAAGTAAAATGATTGTATATATAATAAATTGGCACAATTGAAATCTTATATATTTAATAGATGTATGTAAGAATATATACGACGTGACTTGTTGACTGTAAGTTTCAGGGGGTTACAAAACTAACAGTGCATCTTGCGACAGTCCGTCGAGATTGTTGTTCGTATTTTGTTTTGTTCGTTCGTTGTCCTTAAATCGTATCCAATTTTGTCATCTCTCCACGCTGTTCATCATAGTCCAATATATCAGATAGTCAAGTCGTCTGTCCGTTATGGGTTCCCAAGTCGTCTGAGGTTTGCTTAATTAATCGGGCAAGCGCCCTGCCAGATATCACCAAACACCATGTTGGGCGTTACGCGTACATCCTTCTTGTTAATCTGGATATTCTTAATGCAACCCTTGAATGTCTTCTTGGTCTTAATGCCAGGCGCCTTCTGGAACGCGTGATGGCCGCCCATGAACAGTGGACGATTCGTTTTGGTCAGAGCTGAGAACTCATTGCCTACACCCGGTTTGGAGCTGACATAGTCCACAGCAATGGTAATGACGAACTTGGATTTGATGGCCTGCACTGTACGCCATTTGCCATCGCAAAAGCTGCCATTGTCGGCAAGTGTGAAGTTGGTCTGGACAACGTTCTTGGTGTCCGACTTCACGGTGAAGTACAGCGAGTTGTCGACCAGCTCAAGAATCAAATAGGAGTTTCTGCCATGCACCGAGAATAGGAGACCATCGGGCTCACGTGGTCGGAATTCGAAGGTAATTGTGACCTCAGCGTTGACAGCAAAGCGTTCGAATAGCTTTACATAGCCAGTGTTCTCATGGAAGAATACACCTGTCTCTACTTGATCTGTGCACGGTACAACGTCGTACACCGTGGGCTCAGTCTCCAACGCCAAGCCATTGAACTTGATCTCCTTGATGCAACCATTATAATTGGTTGTTGGTCCAGGCAGATAAGTTAAACGCTTCAGATCATCCTCCACATATTTGGAATAGCCACCCACATAGATAGGGAACTGCGTGGCAAATACAGGCGGACTAATATTCGGCAGCTCAATAGCTCCGGGCTGTTCCTTGCCATCGACTGTCAAGCTAATCTTGCGATTAGTGCGCACAAACTCCAGTGTATGCCATTCTCCATCGAGTATATCGATTTCACTGGATATGTTCACCTTAATGCTGGCTCCCACCTGCACCTGATGGTACACATGTCCATCAAGCAGATAGAAAGCAATCAAGTCATCTCCCTCGCCAGGTGCATAGAACAGGAGACCATTGGGATAGCTGGTGCGCACAGTCATGCTGACATCGTAATGCTTCCTTAGCTTCACTGGCAATGTGTTATACTCCAATCGTTGATACTTCATTGAATAGAAACGATAACCTGCCTCGATGAAGTCCACATCGTAGTTGGGCTTGACCGGCAGATTACAACTTTGATGGATTGGGTTCAGAGCAGGGCGTGGTCTGGTAACTAGCGTTTTTGGTGTGGTTGGTGGTCCGAGCGGTGGCAGTGGTTCTTCTTCTTTGTTGTTTATGATCACCGGTGCTTCTGTTGTGGTTGTTGTTGTAGTGGTGGTGGTGGTTGTAGTTGTTGTTGTCGTCGTACTTGTTGTTGTTGGTGTGGTTCTGATTGGTGCTTCCTGCTCTGCTATGTCTTCATATTTGACTGGTGCTATAGGCTGTACAGGTAGTGGTTCCTCCTGTTCACTCACACCCTTGGGATAGTATGTTGGCAATGAGCTAGGTTGATAGTCTAAAAAGGGTAAGAGAACAGATGTTAGATACTCAGCAGAACCTTGTACTACCCAACTCTTACCCAGTACATCCTCGGGACATCCATTGATATTGCCATTCTTTTTCTCTGCACTGTCCGCAAAGTTGATAATCTCTCCATTCACCGTCACATCGTTGATGCAGCCCACAAAGTAAGCCAGCGTGGATAGCGCATCTCTCGGCGGTCTATAGTTATCGGGCAGACCAGCAAAGAATATATCGCCGCCTCTGATGAGCGGTGGATTTGGTATCTCCATGGAACTATAAATGAATACATTCATTAATTAATTGAGTTACGAAAATATTCATTATAAATCCTACCGTTTGTCATCGATGTCATCTACGGATAGCCTAAACTGACTGTTATCGTGGTGCACAGTGACAACATGATCCTCGCCATCGTTGTATTGTCGCTGATCCAAAACTATTTCGCCGCCCATGCTGCGCAGTGTTAGGTATCCATTGTCGATGGTCAGGCCAATGGTAGAGCTCTGATCATGATTGGCAGCATAGAAGAGCACGCCATCGGGGCTGCGGGTCTTGAAGCGGAGCACCACATAGAAATTATTCTCGGACGTGATGTCAGCAATGCGTAGGAAACCATATTCGTGTGGTGGATAAGACAATGAGGTCGAATACTTGTCCGGGCAACCCTCGACGAAACCGGTGCCATTGACATACGTTGTCAGATCAACTTTGTAGCCCGAGATAGTCACATCATCGATGCAACCATCAAAGTTCTGTTCGACAATCTCCGAATGATTGCGTCTGCCAGGGAAGCCGCCAAAGTAAAGACGCTGCAACTTGGGCATTTCCTCGTCAGCGCCTTCCGGTGCCTCATCCTGGGAGATGATCACATCGTCCACCTTAAGCAAACCACGACGACCGTCTCTCGAGGCAACAACACGATGCCATTCATTGTCATTGTAACGATCCTGACTGCCAGTGGAGATCTTCTGATTGCCCAGCTTGAAGCGGAAGAAGATGGCACCATCGACCAACTCAATGGACATGTAATGTTTATTGCGTCCATAGAAGAACAGCAGTCCGTTGCTGGCATCCTTGGCAGCCTTAAAACGGAACTGAACACTGGAGCGTGTCTTAAAGTTGAACGGCGATGCCTTCAGTTGGACAAATCCATTGCCCTTGAAGCGTAGACCCGTGACTGGCGCCTGCTCCTCGAGCAGAACATCACGTTCGCGTGCACCATCTTTGTTCTCCTCGGCAAAGACAAAGTTCCATAGACCGACCTTCTCATTACCAATACGTAGATCTTCAATGTCACCACGGAACGAATTGGCACGTATATCATCGGGTGCTGAGAAGTCGGAGGGTCCAGGAAGACCACCCACAAATAGACGACTATTACGATCCACATGTAGCACATTGTTGGCGCCCACCAGATTGCTTGACTTGCTGTGCTCCACCGCTTCTCCATTCGGCAGTTCCTCACGTATTGTCAACTTGGCACTGGAGCCCAAACGATCAAAGATCGCCTGATACCATTTACCATCGGCAACATATTTATCGCTTGTAATGCGCTCGGGTCCATTGCCAAGATCGATGGTTGCAATTGGATACCCATTAACAATCTCCAGGGCTACAAAGTCAGTGTTCTTCTGATTCGTTTTGTTATCATTGCCCAGATACAACAGGAATCCGTTTGGTTCATTTGTTCTGAAGAAGGTCGATAGCTTCGTCTTGGTGGCCAACAATGGAGCCTGCTCCGGCGTCTTTAGTTCCAGCACTGTGCTAGGCTTGAATTGTACACCAACCTTGATATTGTTAGCAATACGGCGAGCACTTTCAATCTTCTCCTTAAGATGTTCAATATCTTGTCCGAGCTGCTGACTCTGTTCGCCCACACGCTGCTGCTGCTCTTCAATCTCATCGGCCAGTTCACTCAATTTGGGCACCGAAGTATCCACATTATCCAACTGATTGTTGGCCTGTGCAATTTCCTTGTTCGTGATGTCCACGTCGCGACTAATGTTGCGTGCCTTCTCCAATTCCTTGGGAGTTTGGCTGCTTACGGGCTCCAGTATCTGCAACACATTCTGTAGGATTTCCAGAGCATCGGTGGCATTCGAATTGGAGTTCTTCCAAACGTCACGCAATGTCTCCGCGGGCAGCTGGCTTATCAGTACATTAATCTCCGTGAGTTGCGCATCTGTGGCAGCATTGAGCTGAGAAATCTCCTGCACTTTGCCAGCAGATCCATTGAGACGTGGCTCCAATTCGTTCTTCACCTTCAGCAGTGCCTGTCGTGCCTTCTGCAGCAGCTCCACAGACTGTTCATCTGCATTCGCCGCACGCTCTCCGATGCCATTGGTAATCTGTGTCGCGTTGCTGGCATCATTGGTGGCATCCTGACTTAGCTGTTCAGCGGCCTGCACGGCATTGACAATATTAGAGTAGGCAGTGGCTGCTTCAATCGCTGGTTCCTTGCTGGACATCATATCCGCATATTGATGGGCCAAATTTTCAGCCTGCACTTTCAGTTCGGCTGCGCGTTGCTCAGCTTGTTCGGTGAGTGCTTCGGCTTCCTTGTGATCCGCATCACGCTCTGGTAGATACTCATCGACACCCTTGTTCACCAACTTCAGCTCTTGCAGTGCACCGCGTAGATCCTCCAACTTGGTATCGATCTGTCCAAGTGTCAACTCGCCATTTATCAAAAAGTTACCCGCCTCCTTGATGTTCTTCTCTGAATCCTGTTGCTGTTCCGACACCGTATCGAACTTGGAGTTATCGTAGGCACGTTTATTGCCCACATTCAACCGCTCCACATCGGCAGACTGTGCCTGCGACTGTTCACTCCAGTTGTAGAGGTCCTCCAGCTTATCACTGAACTCGCCAATTTCATTCTTGAGCGCATTCAAACTCTTGTTCTGTTGCTTTATCGGCTCCACTAGCTTGTCCACTTCGTCGTAAAGCTGACGAGATTTATCCAGCACCAATTCATTTGATTGCAACTCAATTTGCGTAGAATTGATTTTGTTGAGAATCTCCTTGGCCTGCTCGAGGGCTGCATCGATTTTCGTACTGGCCGTGGCTTCCAGGTTCTCCGAGAGTGCATCGACAGCTGCAATGGCATCGCGTGCCTGTTCTACACTGCCCAATGCTTCCTCATGCACAGCCGTAACGTTGGTCAACAAGATACCCGATCTAGATTGTATATCCAGGGCATTGTTCAGGGTCTGATTAACCTGCTTGGCGTATGCCTTGCTGGCAGCCTCCAGTTCGCTGTTGAGTTGCTGTGATGGCAACAGATTAACCGTTGTAGGGTCGAGTGCTTGCACCTTGGGCGTCAGCTCATCAGCAAGAACATCATAGTAGTTCAGTTTCTGACTGGTAAAGAATGCCATTGTCACTGTCTGGAAGTCCTGTAGCACACCATCGATCTGATCGCGCAATCTATCCGTAACATCGAGCAAAGCATGGTGGCAATTGTTGCACTCCATGCAACCATCTTCGGTGAGGACCCAACGATTGGGACATGCCTCGCAACGATCTCCAATGACACCAGGCAGACAGACACACTGACCCGTCTGCGGATTGCAGCCAGTGCCGGCGCGAGAGTAACCTTGGTTGCAGTTACACGGTGTGCAGCCATCGCGTTCGTATTTCCAGTGATCAACAGCGCAACGATCGCACTGACGTCCGGTGACGCCGGGTTTGCAAAGACCTGAAAGTATCAAGGTGTAAGTATGGCACATACCACATATATATCTCGATCTTCTCTACTTACAGTGACCTGTGTGAGCGTCACACTGCGTCGAATTGGAAGCAGGTCCACAATCGCAGGCACGACAACCAATGCCGGAATCGAAACCATAGTGGTCGGGCTTGCACTGATCGCAACGTTCGCCGATAACATTCTCATGACACTTGCACTTGCCCACATAGGGATCGCACTCCAGGGTACCGAGCTCATCACAGTCGCAGCTCTGGCAGTTCTTTAGCTGCACAGCATCGCCATAGAAACCAGGTGCACACAAATTGCACGCCATGCCCGATGTGTTGTTCAGGCAGCGCAAACATTCGCCAGTGCGTGTGTCACATGATCCCTGCTCTTCGGGATTAATGTTGCCCGAGCACTCGCAAGGCTTGCACACGTCTCCTTGCGTCTCGGGGTCACCATAGAATCCATTGGCACAGGCCTCACAACGTGCACCAGTATAGCCAGGCAGACACTCGCAATGGATTTCATTGCCAGACTCGGAGATCTCACAGCCAGTGGCAAAGTTGTTGGAATCAAATGGCAGCGGGCAGGCACAGATCATGCAATCATGTGGTGTTCCATTTGTAGCATTGCCATAGTATCCTGCCACACATTGCTCGCAATGATCGCCCTGCGTCGAGTGCTGACAGTTGGTGCAGATGCCGGTGCCACAATCGCAGGTCTCGGCATGTCCGTTACACTCACAGGGCACACAATAACCGCCATAGGGTCCATTATCCACGCGATGGTAGCCCTGAGCACAATCCTCGCATGAGTGTCCAGTGTAGCCGGGTGGACAATGACAATGTTCGACAGCCAGGAACTGATAGCTACCAGTGCCGTTGTCATCCTCATCGGCCAAAGTCAAATAGACATCGGAGAGTTGTGTATGCAGTGTTTGTTCCCAGTAATTGGCGCGTATATAGATCGATGTTAGATCACGGAGTGCCATCATGAAGTCAGCACGGCTAACTGCTTTGCCCGTTGGCGTCAGGAAGTTGCTCTCAACCATTTGCAGATGATTCTTAAACGGCAAATTGCTGCTGGGCTGCTCGTAGCTCTGATGTACGAGCACTTGATCTTTGCTGAGCAATATAACATCGGGTGCATTCAAGGCCTTGCCCTCAAAGCCAGTTGTAAAGAGCAGTGTGTAGACAAGCTCACCGCCATACGCGGAAATGTGACTGTTCTGATTGAGCAGATAGTCCAGCACACCAAAGTAGGCAACACGCTGATCGTTCTCATCACGTGTGGTAAAGTCCGCCTGCAGCGTTGTCTCATTCACAAGTAGCTCGTCTTTGGTGACATCCCAAATATCGAAATCGATTAGCTTCTCTTGGAAATTGGCCGAGTTGATGGACACATGCTTCAGCAAGCTAACATTGTAGACTCTCAGATAGGCGCTATCACAGCGTGATGTTTTGCCAAAGCAGAAACAACTGGTGCATCCCTCCGGATTGCTGTCCTGCAGATTGTATGTGCCCTCCACACACTGATCACAGTCGCGTCCCACAACATTCTTCTTACAGAAACAAGTGCCGTCCACCTTGTCACATACTTCCAGTTCAGTGCCGGGTTTGTGGCAGCTACACTGGCTGCAACGTGGAAACTCGTAGTATCCATTGTCGCACACATCACAAGCTCGACCCACAATATTCTCACGACACTCGCAGGAGCCATTGAATAGATCACACTGCTGGTTGCCCCTGGCAATACCCAAGTAGTTGCAGTTGCACTCCTCGCAGCCAATCACCTGATGGAAGCCATAAGTGTTCGGTGCGCATCTGTAAAGAGATGTTGATAAGTTTCCAGCTTACATATTATAAATATTTCTTTACTTACTTGTCGCACATGGCTCCAATCACATTTGTTGGGCACATACACTCGCCGGTGGTTGCCTCACACATGGCAATGCTGGGGCAGCTGCAGGGTTTGCAATCGGGGAAACCTATAAGGTGAAAAGTATAAGGCTTGATCTAGTAGACTCTTCTTGTTTCTAACTAACCATAAAATCCTGTGCGACAGGCTGTGCAGCGACGTCCAATAACATCCTTACGGCACTGACACTGGCCACCAAACGGATGACATTCAAAGCTAGTGGATCCCTCGTAGTCGCAGTTACAGGGCAGAGCACCGCTGTTGTAGTCGGCGGTCAAGGGAGAACACGGCATTCTTGCAGAATTCACTGGCATTGTGCGTAATGTGATAATGATCGTGGCCACATTCTTTGATGAACTCCTTGGTCTGATCGAATGTCTCCTCAACCAACAGATCCGGATTGTATTGCTTAATGGGCACAGCCACCAAATAATCCAACCAAACATCTTGTGCACGAGTGTTCTACAAAGGCATCAAAGTAACAATGAATAACAAGAAAAAATAATTGAGCAATTCATTTCACTCACTGTCAACGTGAACTTGAAGTCATCCTCAATGTTGAAGAAACCAGCGTCACCACTAATGACACCACGACATCCAGAGCTGGATGGACAGTGTTCAATGTCGAACTTGCCATCGTATTGATTCTTGCCAGCAGTGAGTGTGTACAGCACTTGGTACTTGGGATGACTGGGCTGATAGTACTTGACCAGAATGACATAAGCACCAGGATCGGACACCTTTGATTCGATAACAATTGTGCCGTCCACACGGTTGTCCAAATGCACAAGCTTAACACGATCATCAAGGGCTGCATATGGTGGCTTATTGACTGCAATGCGATCCTCGTGATCGGTTTCAAACTCAATCTTCTTAGAATCGGGCACTGAACGGAATTTAGGTGTAGCGCATTGTTTGTCGTGAATAACGCACACAGGACTCGGGTTAATGTAATCAATGGACCATTGATCCACAGGAATTGCCGACACAGAGATAATTGGTACACGGTAAGCATCGTCAAAGTCAGCCTGTAATAAGAAGAATAATGTTAAAATACCCCTTTAACCTTTTCAAGTAAATTGAACTTACGTAGATGGTAACTGGCTCCAGATTCTCCTTGTTGATATTGAAGATCTTCTCGCTGCCATCGTCATTGACTGGCGTGCGACATACGGTAGAGTACAGACAGGGATACAGATAGACCGTAGAGTATGAATCCTGATCTTTGCCCATCCTGAGATTCACATCGTAAGGAACTGGATAGTTGCGTTCACTAATGTAGTCGATTACAAAGATGTAGCGACCACTGTGCGGCACATTCACAATATAGTTGAGCTCCTTTTGATTGTTGCTCAGCACAGGAATCTCTCCAACGTGTCCAACAATTTCTAAGTGCTCCGGATCGCTGTAATATTCCGTAGGATTGGTGGGTTTACCATTGTCGTTGACAATGAAAGGCATTGTGGCTGGCTCAAAGACATCAACTGAAGCATATTTATAATGACGACACAACTCCATGTTGCCAAGCTCGCAAGGGTTTGAAATGTGACGCGTCAGAATGGATGCTTCATAATACGCAGCAGGCAGGAGCACAAAGTAGTCCAGCATTACTTGCTGTTTGGCCTTAGTAGTGACACCATAGGTTCCCGGATCTAGAACAACAGCCGAAGGTTTGCTGCCTTTGGGTCCAGAGACGGTGACAAACTCCGGTTGCGTTGTAGGACGCAGCAGAACTACGACTCTGGAAAAGATGAAGAAAATAAGTAACAAGTAACATGGAAAATCATTTCAGCTACTTCACTTACTTTTGATCTACTTCCAGTGGATTTTCGGACTGTATAAGAATGCTTGCAGTAATATTCTTATCCGAGGGATTCATATAGCGTATGATAATGCGATACAGTGATGATTTGATCACGGTCACATTGTTGCGTACTTCGTTCTGTATGTCATTGAACACTGCATAGCCCTTGCTGCTAAAGTCCGGAAAGACTTCCTCATTGTACTGATACCGCACCTTGGCGCCCGATGGCTGTTCACCGTCTTCGTATTCGTATTGGAACTGATGCAGGGTGGGGAAGTAATGCGTTGTCAGTGGCTGCGTACAGGCACGTCCAGTGACACGTGGATGACACTTGCACTGGCCATTGATCTTATCACACTGACTGTCCCAAGAGCCGCCCACATCACAGCTGCAGTCCTTGCAGCCAAACAGGGAGGAGCCATCCAGGTCGAAGGTGCCATCTTTGCACTCATTACAGCGACGTCCAGTGGTGTGTGGCTTGCAATGACAATTGCCAGACTTGGAGGCACATGTATCCAGTCCCGAGACAGTACCATCAATATAACAATCGCATTCCTGGCAACCCTCGGGATTGGTGATAGTCAGATTCCAGTAGAGTGGCTTGCACTCGTTACAAATGCGTCCAGAAACGCGCTCCTTACACTTGCATAGCTCACCCACCGGCACTGAACCACAGCCGGCAAACTGATCGATAACACCAGCTGGATCACAGTTGCAATCCTCGCAAGCAGGGAAATTGTAGAACGATTCCTTGCACTTCTCGCACTGGCGACCATCGAAGTTGGGTTTACTGTACGAGAGGGAGACAAAGATTGAATATGATGATAACAATGAAATTATATTAAAGCTTTGCCTACCAGAAGCAACCATCCTCATTACAAGTGACACCTTCCGACCCGTGTTCATCGCAATTACAGGCTGCAAAAAGTTCAAACCTTAATCTTTATCCAAATCTTTATACTCCTTTCAAACTTACGCAAACACTCGGGATAGTTGTAGAAGCCAGCAGCACACATGTTGCACAGTTTGCCAGAATAGTTGATGAGACAGTTGCACTTGCCGGTGTTGTCACAGGTAATGGCTGAGCTGCCTGTGCTGGAACAGTTGCATGGCTGGCAGGAGGGGTAGTTAAAGTAACCTGGCAAGCAGCGATCGCAACGTGGTCCACCGAATCCTTCGCGACAAATACATTGGCCTGACTGCTTGTTGCAAATCTCCGGCTCAGTGCCCTGATGATCGCAGTCACAATCTGAAATAGAAAGGGAAATATTGTTATAAATTACAGTTGTAGTTTATTCTCAATATCTCTTACATGAGCAGGTGGGTTCGTTGTAGTAGCCATCCTTGCAGCGCTCACATTGTGCGCCTCCCCAGTTGCTGAGACAGGTGCAGTTGCCGGAGACAACATCGCAGTCGTTGTTGATGGAGCCCAACTTGTTGCACTGACAGGCTTTGCACTCCGGGAAGCCGTAGTAGGATTCAGCGCACTCTTTGCAGTATGCACCAGCAAAGTTGGTCTTGCAGGGGCAAATACCATTGACCGCTTCGCAGTTGTAGCCATTGGTGCCGTTCAGATTGCACTCGCACTCGCGACAACGCGGATAACCATAGTAGCTGAAGGAAGAGAGCAAGATTAGTGACAGTGCAGGTTTAGTCTTTTCTATTTTCAACTCACCCATATGAACAGGAGTCACAGTTGGGCGGCTGGAAGGCGGCACGGCATTCGCACTTGCCCGTCTCTTCCTCACAGTGTCCCGTCGAGTAGAAGAAGTCGCAGTTGCAGGCTGCAAAAGAGAAACAATTAGCCAGGTCTGTTCTCATTCGTGGAATCGCTTTACTTACGACTGCAGACATCTGTCTCGTTCCAGAATTTGCCACGTGGACGATAGTACTTTGCTTTACACTTGTTGCAGTTGGTTCCTTCGGTGTTGTGCTGGCAGTTCTGGCAAACGCCACCACCATCGTAATGTCCATGAATGTCCAGGGAGAGGCCCTTGCGGTTGACCTCCTCATCGTATTTGCACTCGTTGCTGTGGCCATGACAATTGCAGGCTGAGAAAACAATAAAGGATTAGGATTACAACACTGGCTTCCATTATGTCTACTTACGTTCGCAGTTGAAGGGACGCGCATTGGTGTTCTGACGCCATTTCTTCTGCTCGAAACCGGGGACAACATTGGTTGCACTGAATGCCGCAGGTGTGATGCTGGCAACGACAGGCCAGAATGCGCACTGGACTGCTGGGATCCTTGACGTCACAAGTGTCTGCGTGTCCGTTGCACATGCAGCGACCACCAATGGAAATATCCTTGATGGAGTAGAAGTAACGACGTGTCACGGTGGGATCCTGACGAGCCACAGACATCAAATGGCCTAGCAAATTCTTGGTACGCAACAAACGAATTCGCACATTCGTAGCACGTGTCCATTCTTGCAACACAGTCGAGTTGAAGTAGTTCGTTGCCGAGGGACGTCCATTGAGCAACATCACCGGGATTTCTCCGTTCTCTAGCGGCACAATTTTCGAATATTCCGTGGTGCAAATGACATCGTTATCCTTTGCAATTGGTTTGTACGTATCCTTGCCAAAGTAAGTCTCACAATCGGCGGGTGTATCGGAGAAATGCTGCCATGGTGTCCAGGTCTTGCCATAATCCGTAGACTTCTCCAGTGTCCAGAGACCTGGACGCGGGGAGTTGCCCATGCGTATGAACAGATATGCGACATGAAATTCCTGAAAGAAGAGATGAGATTATACTTATTATATGACTTTCTACTTGAGATACCCCTGCTTTTTTGCTCTTTGTAAACTTCTATTACTCCCCACTTGAATTCGTCATACATTCCTGGCATGGAACTTCTCTTAAGAGTCTCGAGATTCGCTCTAAACATAAGCTCAATTCACAGTGCCAGCAAATTCATTAAAATTTATTAGCGTTGCGTACACACAGTACAATCTATGTGTGTGTGTGTTATGTCAATATGTGTGTTGTTTGCTTGTATATGTACTATATCTACTGAGGCAGCAGCATGAGATCATGAAAGAGAATTAACTCCACGCGGCTCTCCAGCACACACTAAATTTATCTGCGTCCGCCAAATGTTTGTTTATTTTGTTTCCCTCCTGTTTGCTTTCCAATTCGTATTCAATTGAAACGAACCAAACATTGGGGATAAACATAAGTACATAAATAGTATATACAGACATGGTATATAAGAAATATTGTACTCCGCGGTTTATTTTTGCGTAAACATGTGTTTTCTCACTCGAGTTGAAATGAAATCATTCATTAAAATTGAAATCTTGCAAGAATCTTGAAAGAGTGGAGGTTCAAATGGTTTTATATGGAATATTTTGTTGGAAATAAGAACTTTGTTATATAAAAAACTTGGGAATGTTGTTAAATAAGAGAGTTGTACATGAAGAATGCTACAACAGAGTCTGTGTTATGTGGGAATACTTGTAATTCTGAACTGTGAGCTATTCTTTAAAGAAAATATTGAAATTCTTCATGGAAGAAGTTAGGAAACCTATGTTTACAACATGCGAGAAAGAGTTCTCTTCTTTGGAGAACTACATGTGTCCTTATAATATGTCTTACAAGATAAGATAATTCTACACTGCATAAAATCATCTCAATTCTTTCGGCTAATCTTTTAGCTGGCGTCAGCTAACTATAAATACAGCTAGTGCAGCTTGAGAACTATAAAACTATGTGCAGGCGTTGCACTTGTACAGTGTCTGGGACTGTGTCAGATGATCTCATTTCATGCCGAATCTTAAGTAGTTGAAATAATTCTATATAGTACATTTTTTAATAATAAGGCTTCTCTGGCGCTGGGGCCGCCACATGTTCTCAGCGTTTCCGTTGCAAGTGCGATAAGCTTGGTGACCCCAAAGTATTTTTTTAGAACGATTCAAGACGTAATGATAAGCGCGTGGGCTTATGCCAGTAGTTGCTGCTGCTGCTGCTATCACCAGGAAAGTATGTATGTATAGTTGTGTTTTATAATTTAAATCTGAAACTGAAACTGTATTGTCCCCATTAATGCTAAGAATTCTGCTTGATTCCCTCTTATCGCTCGAAAAAATAAAGGAAAACGAAAGAGTCAATGTTCTGTGGCGAGTTTCTAAGCGAGCATGTAAGCTGAGACAGCCCAACATGCTCGGTATATATATGTACATATATTATGTATATACGTATATATGTATCGTATGTATGTCTCTACAAAACAAGCTGATAACCCGCAACTCCAAAGGGAAGCAACTCAGCAAGATTTTTCGCTGCGTCGTCGTCGTCTTCGTTGTCGACGTCGAAAATGAAATGAAAACCCATTAAAATCGTTTTCAAATTTTACGAGCCTGTCTGTCTGTCTCTCTCTCTGTGCACATGCCAGAGGAGCCTGTCTGGAGCAGAGACTTGAGCTGAGATCGAACCCGTAGCCGATGCTGTTACTGCTGCTGCTGCTGAACCCATAAGAACGTCGTTGCATCGACTTGTTTTGTATTGTCTCGTATTCTCTCTCTTCTTTCCCAGGCTACTCCACCTTTCTTTTTTGTCTTCTTCTGTCTGTTGTTGCTGCTTACCTGTTCGAAATTGATGGTCAAATTGACTTCATTGAATTTCATGCCTCGGGACAAGGGCGGACTCTGCCACCAGGCCTCGGTGCCATCGATTGCATTCTCCGGCGGATGATTCTTCTCCGGAATTTTGGGATCACAGTAATCGCAGACCTAGAATACACATACACACATGTGTTTATTACTTCGGTGTTTTAAAAATAGTTTCGAATTTGAAAGTTCAACACATGTGGCACGGTCGGAAGAATTCAACATGCAGCACATTTTGTTGGATGGGGAAACATGAAAATTTTGTATGTATACGAGAAAGTAGAAATTTAAGATTGATTCCTATACCTGTCCCTGAATAACCGAGTAGGCATTATGATCGTTTTCCGTATTTAGCTCCGACTAGTTTGCAGTAGAGCTCAGGTCCATCAGTGTCCTCGCCACATGTGGCTGTTGCATGAATCTTACGGCCTGTGGCCAGATTGAAATATGGCGGCGTCAGTTCAGCCCCACACAATGCCACTATCAGGCACAGTGCAAAGGCCACGCCCAGAGCATCAACTGAAGCCACACGCAGGCCCATTGTGCTCCCAGCTTCCGCACGCACACACACACTGCACGCACCAAAGTCCTTTATCAGTCCCTTTTAAAGATCACTTCCGGTTCACTTTGCTTATGTATTCCACTTTCTTATCTTTCTTTTTTTATTCACTTTTTACTTTTCGATTCTTATTTCTTTTTCAGAGCCCATCCAACCGCACTGGATGGCTCGTCGCGAGCAACTGAACTTCAAGCGACGAGAAGTTTTCCTCGAGACCCCAAATATTATATGTATCAGTGTCGACTGATGGATTCGTCTTCGACTGTTCGTCGGCTCAGCCAGCCCGATTCGTCCGTCGGGTTTTGGCTGTCGGGCCGACGACTGCCGGCGATCCCGGCCCATTTATTACTTCATCGGGGCACAGCTGAGAGCCCGAGATTACGTTTTCGATCTTCGTTTGTTTTGATTTCGTTGTTCGTTTGTTTTCCTTCGCATTTCCAGTTTCTCGTGGTCTCGTTTGCGCTCTATTTGTTTCGTTCTCTCTGCCGGCCGGCTTTTTAATGAGAAGTAAACAAGAGACCCACAATTGGAAGAGAGTTTGGGTTTTCTCTTTTGACGCGGAGGAAATGCCAGCATGAAGTTCACTGCAAATAATTATATTGCCATTTTATAATAAGGGTAGTAAACGGGTAATATAATACCAACGAATCGTTGCTTCTGCCCAATTGGTTAAATCCATTATCTTTAATACGCCACAATTGCCCGACATTTAATCACCTTAAGCACATCTTTGTTATTGTGAATGTTTTTAGTGCGGAGTTTTGATTTCGATAACGATCAATGCTTTTATTTATAATTTGCTGGCGCCATTAACTCCTACTCGCAGGCCACTGTTGTCTAACAGTTGAGTTACATGTTGAGCTGCCTAACAAAATAATAAGAAAATTTAATTTATTTCACACCTTTTAAAATACATGCTGTACAATTTACAACGCAACTTAGTTTTGCTGACTTGGACAACTCAAATGTTGTTGTAACCAAATTAAACAGATACTCACAAGTCAAACAGTCAACGGGTGTGTTCGTTGCACTTTTATTCCGGTGGCTGTTGCCGTATTGTGCAAGCGCCACAAACTAACTCCCACGCGGCTGTGGTGTGCCGCATGTCCGTGTCCACTGCTGCTTAGATTTCGATAGTTATCGATCCTTAATTTTAAATATGCTCCCAAAATCCCACGCGCCACAGTTAGTGAACTGTTGAGCTAAATGCAATCCTGCAAAGTGCCGAATAAGAATCCGAGTAAATACAGTTATTTTCGCGAAGCGTTAAATTAAATTTGAAATATGCAAGAAAATTAAATTACAATTCATATTAATTATTATTCGATTAACAGTCGGTTTCGGATTAGTTAAATGTTGAAATTTATTGAATTTGTTTGTGCTGAGTGTGCCTTATTAGGTTTTGCAAAATTGCTGCGCTGAAGGTGAATAACGGTGAACAGTCGAACGCGTTCAGGCTTGTCCAAAATGAAACAAGACTCAACCTACAATCACCAAAAACTTGAAGTTTATTGCTAGAGCTATTAAGAAGCCTAAGAAACCGCTCGAGCACGGGCTGACTGCTATTTACTAAAGCGAACAGCTTTGAAAATCACGATCAAAAAACTGTGAAATTCATTACCAATGCAGCGACAGCGCAGTCGCCGTAGCAGCCGCTTTAGCTGCGTGCTTGTGCTTGTCTCTATGTCTAAACTGGTTAGTAAGCAGCCAATGGAACTGAACTCTCCTCTTGCAATGACAAAAAATATACTCGTAATCGCGCACTGATAAAGACGGCGGAGTCTGTCAACGGTTTTTGGCCTCAATTCTCTTCTCGGGCACCAGTGTGCAGCTGTGCTGCGCGGTTCCATAGATGCAAACGAGTTCTGATGACGTAATAAGCATCATTTACCGCTTCTTGTTGTTGTCTTATTTCATGCAACTCACGCAAATACACGCGTTGAGTGTTCGGCGAAAAAAATGCAAATATATTTTTTTAATTTTTTTATAAGTGATGCAAAAAATCTAAATAAATTCTTTTATTTTGGTTTGAGTGATGCAAAAAATCAAAAATGATTTGGTTTGTTAGTTTTTTGTGTAATTTTTTTTATTCTTTTTTCATTTTTTTTCAAGTGTTGCAAAATATAAAAATGATTTATTTTTTCAGTGTTGAAGTGGTTGTGTCATTTTATTTACACTCAAAAATGCGTGTGTTGTGATAAATAAAGTGGTACATAAACGATAAACTCTTGGATTTAACTGTAACAATCTGATGGTAAGTGCATTTTTAATTATACTATAATTATTTTGGGGTAATGCTATTTATCAACATTATTGTCAACAAATATTTGGTTAGTATCCCATATTCATTCATAAACCAAACATTCTGTATACCACAAATATTTTGCCCAATGCTTATTGGTTATTAAACCACTGTGCAGGCGCTGCCGAAGTTAGCGTTGTCGTTGTTTACCTGGTCTCACACAGCGTTTCATTTCATTTATTCGCTGTTGTGTTACTGATTTTGAGTTCAATTCGGTTCTAAGTTTCGACGCGTTTGCATCGGCGCAGTTCTTGAATATGGTGCTTTTGAAAGTAATTAAATATCTTGTAGGTTAGTGCATATTGAGAGAAAACGTTGGCGGAGTTATTCAAATTTATTATAACGTTATATCGTTTAATTTTATTTACATGTGCCTCTCGAAAAGGCTGCGTTGTGCGTGTCTGCAATGAGCTGTCCCAGAACATGAATTCGCTTAACAAGATGTTCAAATACCATTTACTTGAGGCAAATTAGCCGACAAATCGGAATACTCACACAGCTAAAGTTGTATATTTGTACCTGCGCACACACCCCTTAACCTTTCAACTGTATATACGAGTACTTAATGTTTTGGCAAATGTTAATTACGCCTGTCATTTCTACTTCAATAAAGTTTTTACTTAAAAACAACAAAAACTCGACGACATTTAAGGGAAATAAAAGTGTGAACACTGTGTGCCGTATGTAGCGGCAAGAATAACCTTGCCACAATCGGCGTGCACACCACAAGAGGCGTAGCGTGGTTGTTGACTTGCACAATTCGTGCTTGGCTATTAGAAACTCTATTAACGGCTTTCGATTTCTGTTTGAGTTTTGAAGAATTGTGTAACTCCGTTAGTTGGCCATAATCTTCTGACAATAATTCTGTAAATCATGAAGTAATGACCGAGTATAGACGGTTATTCCCCAGAAAATTAAATATAAATGATTTTTAAATCATAAAGCTTATTATTAGCGATTTTTAAGTACATGTTATTAACTTTAAAGTTGAATTCTACAGTGGAAAACTTTCAACTAGAATAATTAAATGATATACAGAGATAGGCAAAGAACTTCGAACGTGTGTAGCTCTATGGACAAGGCCTCTTAATTATAAAAACAAACAATGATTTTTCAATTTTTTTAACTGGCCTAACAACGCTGACCCGGCAGAAAAATTAGCATACCTAGCCAAGATTCAAATGTGGAAAAGGGGGTTTTTTGTCTAATTTCCATACAATGTCAATTCGTTTGTATAGAGCACTCGAAAGGTTTCTAAACTCTGTAAGAACTTCTTAAGCTTATAAAAAATTTAAAGAATAATGAGTTATACTAAATATATATTTATTTAACAGTTCTTTTAACAATTTTTATATTAAATATTTATCTAAACTCATTCACGGCCCATCATTGTTCTGCCAAAGTTAACCACACTGCTGACAAAGCTAAGCATCGATGTAATCATACTGTGGGCATGTTTCGAACTCTTTGTGGACTCCTCTCCTGCATCATTTTCTCTCTTGATTTTGGTTGGTCTATTTTTGACCACTTTAATTTTTGTCTGTGTCTCAGCACTGTTGAAAAGGCGATCCACAAGTGGCAAAATGATTTTACGTCCATCTTCTATGTTGATTTCATTAATGCTATCATCTTCACTGCTGAAATCATCCAGTCGGCGTCCTTGTGCTACAAAAAGATGATGGATTGGGTTAGATAAATCCTTATTTAAATTCTTCTCGTACATACCGTAGAACACAAGTGCAGAGCTGATAAGAATGGCTGATAAGAACTTAGCTAGATGCATTGTTGAGATTGCTTGATTGAAACTGGAACTGAAACTGATTGTGAATGCAAATTGTACACTGAACTTATACGCACAGACGGTCGAGCGCAAGCCAGACAGTCTACGTGATTCTGAGCGGAATTCAATAGGAACTAACATAATGCACGTTTTCATAAAATAATTGTTTTATTGTTAAGTAAAACTTATTTTACGGTTTTTATATGTATGCAAATTGACGTGTGTGAGACACGTTAGAGTTTGTTTTTGGACGTCAGTCAATCCATTATTCATCCGGTTATGTCTGACATGCAGTTTGATTTTTATATATCTTATATGCATTGTCGAGCTCAGCGTCAGCCAGACGTTCGTCGGGTACTCCAGGCCAATTCTCCCAGCATTTCACCGTGGATGATGACTTTACCAAGGGATGGCTTGCAGTCATTGCTATAGCATATAAAGCTGGAATATAGAAATATATAATGAATACTCGTATAAATGCTGCTACTCCTCACCAAGTAAAATGATAAGGTACATTATAAAAGATGTCTAGTTCGATTAAAACTGCGAGGCTTTGCAGAAGAACACAACGGTTTTATATCATATGTTGTGGCTACCATCCACGATACGCAGACAGACCGAAGCAAGACCAGCTTTTTGCCCGCATGAATCCAAGCGTGGCGCTGGACAAAAGCGTATGAAAATAATCCCATTCAGAAAGAGGGGGCTCGAGGCGTCGCTTTGTCTCGCGTCGGGCAAATACGTTTGACGTCATTGATGAGAGTCTAAAATCCCAGCTGTCTGAGAGTTAATTTTGTCTGCGTGTATTTTTTTTTTATTATCTTAAAGGCGTAACATTTATTTCGGGTACAGACATATCAATCTTTCTCGTGCCCAAAAAAGATTGTCCAGTGTTCGTACTCCGACGTCTGCTGGCATATGAACGTTTCCATCTGGCAGTAGATGTCACTGAAGTCGTCATAAGCTAAGTAAAACAAGTTTTAGTTAAGAGGATGAATATCAAAATTAAAGTTGAACTTTTTACATACTCTTCTTGCCCTCGTGACATGCGGCAACATCTAAATGACATTTTGATGCGTATTTGCGTATGCATTTTGCCCGTTCATCTAAGCGGCATATTGCGCTACTTTCCTTCGGCTTACTGCAGGAGCTTTCCAATGGGCATGGTGGTATTATGAGCCCATGCGACGGACTCGCTGTGTCATTACTTTGCCCCACTGTGTAGTCTAGGTCAAAATGCAAATAAAGTCAATTAATCAATAGAGACGTTAGATACAAATTTGGATACTTATCCTTTTCTACTCACAGAACAGTAGCATGAATGTGCAGATTATTCTAAGGAACATCGCGAGACTAGTTTGCACTATTTGAAGCGCAATGCGGTACTGGAGACTATCTTTGCATTGTTCAGTCTCCCCTTAGGTTTGAATGACAGGAAGTAAATAGAAGGTGGACGAATGCTGATAAGATTACACGATAAACTTGAAATTCTTTATTATTATTTACCGATCAAACATGCAAACAAACTGTAAGCAATCAGAATAAGTGTATTCTTATCTATGCACATCACTGCAAAATAAATTTAAATGAAACCAACTTCATTTCAGTGTTATAAACTAAGCTTTTTCCCATAAAATCTAGCTTTTTTTCCATCACAAAAACAGTGAACAGATTTAAATTTACCATTTTCAAGTCGGGGCAGTTCTAAGATTTTTATTCAAATAATTGTGAGCAAACCGTAGCATACTTTTGTGAGTTGTGTGTATTGTGGGAATATTATTTGTTGCATACTTAAGTGCATCATTTTGTTTTTGACTGACTGCGATACAATTTGGCATAAATGCCGTTTTTGGCCAACAACTGAGCGTGGCTACCCTGCTCCACAATGCGTCCAGCCTGTATAACACATATGGTGTTAGCATTTTGCACCGTGGATAGTCGATGAGCAATTACGATGCAGGTGCGGCCAGAGCAGGCAGAATCCAGGGCCTGTTGCACCACCTGTTAGCAAAAATCAATGAATTAATGTTTTTATTTTAGGTTAAGCTCTTTAACTAACTTACCCTTTCGCTTTGCATGTCCAGAGCTGATGTCGCTTCGTCTAGCAGCAAAATCTTGGGATTTCTTACCATTGCGCGTGCAATGGCAATGCGTTGTTTCTGTCCACCCGAGAGCTGTGTGCCCTTGGCGCCCAACATGGTCTCATATTGTGCAGGCAGTGCCATAATGAAGTCATGAGCATTGGCCATTTTGGCAGCCTCAATGATCTGCTGCATTGGAATGTCGCGTGAAGTGTCGCCATATGCGATATTCTCCCCAATCGTCTTCTCAAACAGCGATGGCTCCTGAGACACAATGCCCAAGCGGCGACGCAGTGTTTTCAGTTCCATATCATGGTGTATACTTTCCTGATCGATTAGCTATAGATAAAATGGTTATTTGCAATATGTAACTGCTGTTCAGGGAGCGGTTTCTTACAATCTTGCCCTCATTGGAATCATAGTAGCGTAGCAGTAGTTGAACACAGGTAGATTTACCCGAACCAGAGGCGCCCACCAAGGCAACCGTTTGTCCCTGTAACACATCCAGATTGAAGTCCTGCAGCACTGAATGATCAGCTCGTGAGGGGTATGCGAAGTTGACGCCACGGAAACTAACGCCCGCATCGACAGCGTTTGTCTTATTGTAAATATTGCCATTTTGTTCAGTCATATTGGGGGATTGAATAAGCGGACGACGGTCGATCATCTCGTACATGCGGGTTGCGGACAGAAGAGCTGCATTAAATGCCGGCGTGAAAGCTAAGGATTGCGCCAAAATAAACAGACCATACAACATTGTATTGGCAATTCTATAAAGAAACATTAACGTATCGGATTCGCCAATAAATTTAAACATTTGTATGTAACTTACTTCATCACAACTTCAAATTTGATTCTGCCATCGGCGCACATGAATCCACCGTAGGTTAGGGTAACTGCATATCCAAAGAACATAAGAGTCATACCCATTGAATTGACCAAACCTCTCCACCTGAGACGCCTTTTGATCTGCATTCGGAATCGTTCAACTTCTTTATCATAGATTGCAATTAGCTCCTCTTCTCTGCGCAAAGCTGCTACTGTGCGGATCTGTGCTATAGTTTCAGTGGCAATGCGGCTAGTTTCTTCCAACACTTCCTTCTCCTTTATTGCTGACTTCTCACTAAACTTTGCCTCAAACACTATCGAGGCAACCATGAAGGGAGCTGTGCTTAGACACACCAATGCCAGCTCCCAGGAATAGGAGAAAGCAATGGAGAAACTGCAGATAAAATTAGTGAGAGCTTGTATAATGTTGCTGAGGGGAAAACCAATGGCACCCTGTACGCTGGCTGCATCACCAGCCAAACGGGCAGACAAAGCTCCCACACTATTTTCTTTTTCATCAAACCAACCCATTTCCTGTTTCATAATGGCACCAAATGTAGTGGAGCTAAAAGGAAGTACAGTATATTAATAAATTGGAAATAGAGATGTTACTACGACTTACCGCATGCGCGATGTAAGCCAGACGCCGGCAAGGTTATAGAAGAAAGTCTGGACAAAGCAAAAAATGCCCGCGCAAATGCCAATCACGACGCTAACAATGGACATGGCAGAGCTGCGCGCCAGCACATCTTCGTCTTCGGGCTCGGCCAATGAGGCATATAGCTCGGCCAGAACAATAGAGAAGGCAGGCATGGCACAGCCATAGAGACCCGCACATATGGTACCTATAATAAGGAATCCCCATTCTGGACGCGCCCAGCTGAGGACACGAACGAATGTCCGTGGATAGCTTATGTTTTTTGACTTCTTCGACTTCTCTGCCTCATCAGTTTTCGAAAGTTCCGCATGTCCATTAAGACGCTTCATTTGAAATTGTGCATTCTTATCCAGCACTGTCAGATGGCTTGGAAATTGTTCCACATCGTGAGATTTCTTACGTTCTTGTGCCAATTCTTCGCCCTCATTGAGTAACTCATCCGCAGTATCATCATATTCATGGGCAGCAACCATTTTATAGTAATAGCCTTGCTTTTTGATGAGATCTTCATGTGTTCCCTGCTCCACAGCCTTGCCGTTTTCAATAAAAACAATCTGATCGGCATGTCTGATGGCCGACAGACGATGAGAGACGACAAGTGTTGTGCGTCCTTTGCACGCCTTATCCAATGCCTCTTGAACCAGCTTTTCCGAGTGATAGTCCAGGGCGGAGGTGGCCTCTATATGAGGTAAAAGTGTATAGATGTGGCTTTCAGGATTATAAATAAATCAATTTACTCACCATCTAGCAGGAGAATTGTGGGCTGCTGTATGAGCGCTCTAGCTATAGCAATTCGCTGTCGTTGTCCTCCAGAGAGCTGTACCCCTTTCTCACTAATGTGAGTATCGTAACCCTAAAAAAAAAACGTTAATGAAAACTGAACAGTAAATGAAAATAATACTCGCCTTCTGTAGAGCGATGATAAATTCGTGTGCATTAGCTTGTCTAGCACAGTCCTCGACTTCCTTTTGAGTTGCATCCGGTTTGCCGTGTCGTATGTTTTCACCTTTAATAATAGAAATCTATTGTTGAGTCTTAAATAATCTATAAGTGTAGACTTCCCACCTACCTATAGTACCCTGAAACAACACTGGTTCTTGTCCGACCACAGCGATTTTCGATCGCAGCCAGCTTATATTATATTTGCGAACATCTTCACCATCCACAAAGACCTGTCCAAAAACAGGATCGTAGAATCGTTGAAGTAGTTGCACACAGGTAGATTTACCGCACCCTGAGGAGCCCACCAGAGCAACAGTTTGACCCTCGTTAACAGTCACATTGAGACCTCGCAAGACCGTAATATCCTTCCGAGCAGGATATTGAAAGAATACATCACGAAACTCAATGCTACCTTTCAATCCATGATTGAGTATTTTTCCACCTTTAGATAGTGGATCTATAGCGGATACACGATCGATAACTTCGTAAATGGCATTTGCAGATCCACGAGCCATGGCAAATGTTTCCAGGAAGGGCGAGGTACGCGATAGCTGATTTGCTCCCACAATGATACCTGAGATAACTATCATCACTACTGCAGGAGTATATTTTCGGTCCTCCAGGGGCATATCGCCACCACGATCGTGTAATATCAAATTTGCTCCATACCAAAAGGCACCGGCACCAACAATAAACATCATGGCCTTCATAACGGTATCGCTGAGCCCAGAAAAGGCGCCTTTCCATTTGCCAGCCTTGACAGCAGGCTTAAGAAGATTATCATAGCGAGTAGATTCAGAACGTTCTCCACCAAATGCCACCACTGTGCGAATGGCACCAATGACTTCCTCTACCACAGAACTGGCACGCACATAGGAACTTTGTTCTTTAGCAGTCAGTTTGCTTTGGTACTACGTAAATTTAATTGTTGAAAATTAGAAACAGATTAAACTAAAGCTCTACACTTACGTGGGCAACCACTGTATTAACCACCATAGTGAGAGGTATATAAAAGAACATGGACAAAGCCAATTTCCAGCCGTAGACAAAGGATATCACGACGCTTATGCAAACATCGCAAATGATTGTCAAAAAATGTCCAAGATTTTCGGCCATGCCTGTACGGATTTTCTCCATGTTGCTAAAGAGTATCCATTAATCGTTTAATTCTAACAGTATTCATACTACCTACTCAGTTATGCGTACAGCGAAATTCTGATCCTTGGCCATATCATGCCAGCCAATTTCCTGCCTGATAGTGGCTTTAAAAAATTCCCGTCGCATTGCTACAGTTAGTTTCAAAGCCAGATGATTGAATATATTCACAAAGGTCATCCCAGAGAAAAGCATAAGTAGGGAATCCAGCGTCATAAGTATTCCAAAGGCCACGCTATCCTTGCGCAATGCCTGCATATTCTCTTCATAAGTTGCATTGGTGCTATAAATTGGATATGAAATTAAATTTAGAATCGAAGAATCCTAGTTTAAACTTACAGCTGCTGGCCTCCACCGAATATGGGCAGTGCATGTGTACTTGAACTAGTGCCGATGCCTAAACTGCGATCGATAAACATGGCTACAAGCTCACTATAAACCACAATGGCAATGGGAAAGACAAGGGCGTGAAGTAGGGCCGCTATAAGGGCACAAAAGAGGAGCAGGAAATCAATCCCGTGCGCATATCGAAACAGATGTATATAGTTGATCATCGGTGCTTTTGGTTCTTTAACCTTGGATTTTTTTGGCTCCTCAGTTGCTGCATCATTGACATCACTCGGATCTGCCATTGACGTAAATTAAACCGTAGTAGCTTTCTCCAATAAACATTTACCCCCGGGGTTAATTGATAGTTATATAGTTCGTCTGACGCGATAAGGAAATACTATCTTCACTTGTTAAATTCAGGGAGCTAAACTTGAATTATACATATATATAACAATTAACTCATCCAGTTAACGAACACTTGTTTACATTGATCTTTACGTTGAGTGTTTCAATATATAGAAAATCATTCGATTATCAATAGTTGTAGTAGCGCACTGAGTGAAAATATCTGCCTTCCGTATTGTTCAAAATGAAGAACCGAACTGTTGCGACTATTGCTCGGGAGATCGTCTTTTATCATTTCGGTTGTCTAATATTCTTCAAATAGTCGAAAGAGCGCAAGTCTGCTGAGTGGGAAAGCGCTCCTAACGCTCTCCCGTTCTTTAAACTCTCTTAGATTCAGTTTATTAATATCAATTGAATTGATTTTTCTCAAGGTTCAGCATGACTCGAGGAAATGTGAAAGGGTGTGCATCGCCTGAACAATAAAGTACATTATAGACCTGTAGTATATTTTATGAGTGCATGCATAATTTATGTCTAAAAAATTTTGGGTCAACAGAGGTTGTTTACAAATTTGCATTAAATTCCTGTAAGAAACAAGACACTCTATCTCTCTCTCTCTCTCTCTCCTAATGGGGATAAACCTTATATATAATTGTTGTGCATAATGACTGATAAAAGCTTACAACTCTCACGCTTATCAGGGGGAATCAACATTATCGCGGTATTAACATCTAATTTTGCATTGTTTAATATCATAAAGATTGCACATTATCAGCAAGATACAAATGATTTTGAATAAATTCTGATGTTGACAGTTCCGTAATCGTAGCGCAGTTTCAGTTGTTGATTAAACTAGTAAACTCTCTGTAGATACACATCAAAGTGTAATACATGTTTTAACTATTTATTTCTCCATATAATAAACAACCAAGAATAGTGATAAATTCGTATTTTATTGCTTAAAAGTTTTTAGTTTGGAATTGTGACAGGTAAAAAAACTGGAATAGTAAAAAACAGGGACCGTAAAAATGACTCATAAAATAATTAACTCCAAATTTAATGAATATGTGCTGAGCTTTTGTTTTTTGCTCAAATAAAAACTTATATTATTTGAGTGAAAAATAAGAAAATTTGTTGAGCCTTTTTTAATTGAGAAATAATGAAATTTGGTGCAAATTATTATTATTGTATTTCGACCCTTCTAAGTGGTTGATTTTTAATAATTTTATAAAAGCAAATAATCATTATATTCGGTCCAGGTAAATAATCCTGTATGGAACTTCAGGATTAATGATCCTTTTGGGTCTTGTGCAACTTTGCATAGATGCCACCCTGAGAAATTAATTGCAAGTGGGTTCCCTGTTCCACGATTCTTCCCGCCTTGTACGACACAAATCAGATCGGCATTTTGCACTGTGGAAAGGCGATGGGCAATGACAATGCAAGTCCTTCCCGAGCAAGCAGAGTCCAGAGCTTGTTGGACCAACTAATAATAATAAATGAGAAATTAAGTAAAGAACAGATGGAATACAAACCACTTCTGAACTTACCCTCTCGCTTTGCAAATCCAGGGCTGATGTGGCCTCATCTAGCAGTAGAATCTTAGGATTTCTCACCAGAGCGCGAGCGATGGCGACACGTTGCTTCTGACCTCCAGACAACTGAGTGCCACGAGCACCCATGCGTGTATCATAACCATTGGGTAGCGATATGATAAAGCTGTGTGCATTCGCGCTCTTTGCGGCGGCAATGATTTCAGCCATGGGTACAGCCCGACGATTATCACCATAGGCGATATTCTCGGCAATAGTGCGTTCAAAGAGCGATGGTTCTTGCGAGACAATGCCTAACTTTCTGCGCACGCCCTCGAGTGTGAGGTCTTGTTGTATATCATCTTGATCAATGTGCTAAAGGAGCAGAAAGTTTGAGATGAAGATGAGATATGGTACTATATCAACTCTTACAATTGTGCCCTCATCGGGATCGTAGTAACGTTGCAGCAATTGCACGCAAGTTGATTTGCCACAGCCAGAATGACCCACTAAGGCAACAGTTTGACCCTGCAGCACTTCCAAGTCGAGACCATTTAAAATTTTGACATCTGGCCGCGTAGGATAACGGAATTCAATGTCTCTGTAGCGTACGCCCTCAAAGAGATTCAGTTGCTTGGCCAGGGTGTTCTTAATGGTTCCCATGGGCGAATGAATGCGAGGCTTACGATCAATAATTTGGAAGAGACGATGAGCGGCCACCAGAGCGGCAGTAAAAGCAGGTGTGAAGGCCAAAGATTGGGCCAACATCATGGAACCATAGAGTAGGGTCTCAGAAACCCTAAAGAAGATATACGTTATTGATTAATCAAGTTATTTGTAGGAGTACCCACTTGATGATATCCTGGAAGGGCACCTGTCCCTCGGAGACTAAAACGCCACCATAACAAAGTGCTACAGCATAGGCAAAGAAGGCTGATGCCTGCATAGTTGAGTTGAGCACTCCGCGCCAGCGTAGTTTCTGTCTTATCAACACCTCCACGCGTTGTATCTCCTCTGTGTATTGTTTGATCACCTCAGCCTCGCGACGTAGACCTGCGATAGTGCGCACATTGGTCACCGATTCGGTGGCAATGCGACAGGCTTCCTCTAGAACTTGTTTCTCGCGTATTAATGCATTGGACATCATTCTAAAGGCGGAAGAATTTATGATAACCTCTTCTTCGCTTTCTACTCTACTTACTTTGCCTCTAGTATCATAGATCCCACAATAATTGGGCAGTTACCCAAACAGAGCAGCGCCAGTTTCCAGTTGTAGTACATGGCAACTGAAACACCAGAAATGAAGTTCGAAATTGCTTGAATCATTCCACTTAGAGGGAAACCAATAGCGCCCTGCACACCCGCTGCTTCGCCTGACAAACGCGCAGATAAAGCACCCACTGAGTTCTGCTCCTGATCAAACCAACCAACTTCCTGACTAACGATGGCCTTGAAAGTCATGGCACGCATGCGTGTGGTCAACCAAACGCCAGCATAATTGAAAAGATATGTCTGAAGGAAACACACTATTCCTGTGATGACAGCAATGCCCAGACAAGCCCAGGATAAAACAGCTGTACGACTGAGTGCTTCCCGCTCATCCTGTTCGGCGAGAGCAGCGTAGAATTCACCAAAGATAATGGAGAAGGCAGGATAAAGGCAGCCCACAGCGATGGCTGAAATGGCACCCAATATCAGGTAGCACCACTCGGGTCTTGCCAGCCCAACAATTCGTGCGAAGATGCTGAAATACTTTGGTTTCTCCACTGCTGTAGCTTCCTGTTCCTTATTGCTGTCTTTCACGAATTTCACCAGAGGTTCATCAAATTGTACACTGTTCTTCTGGTTCTTCTCAAAATTTAGGGGACTCGTTTCAAAGGATTTCCCATACAAAGCGATGCTCTTGCCTGAGGAGGAGATTGTTAGGTACGGGGATACCTTAGGGTTGTCAGTTCATCTTACGTTTAGCTTCGTCTATGTTTTCATCATTCTCTGAATCTTCAGGCATATTGATGTCACCAGCTCTGACCATGTTATAATAGGCTCCCTCCAAGGCCATCAGATCGTCATGTGAGCCCTCTTCAAGTACTTTACCTTCGTGAATGAATACGATCTTATCTGCGCCACGTATAGCGGAGAGACGATGCGAAACAACAATTGTGGTGCGTCCTTTGCTAGCCAAATCCAGGGCTTGTTGCACTAACTTCTCCGAATTATAATCCAGAGCAGAAGTAGCCTCTATAAAAGAGAGAGAGAAATGCTGTCAGAAGATCTACAATTCTTGCTCACCTTACTTACCATCCAGAAGAAGGATCTTTGGGTTTTGTATGAGGGCACGTGCTATGGCAATGCGTTGCTTTTGACCCCCAGAAAGTTGAGACCCGTGCTCACCAATCATGGTGCGGTAGCTCTATGAATTATGAAGAGAAGAGTTAAATAGATATACAGAAAAAGTGGAAGAACCACTCCATTTACCTCAGGTAATTGACTTATAAAGTCATGAGCGCCTGCTTGAGTGGCAGCAGCTTCGATTTCCTTTTGTGTAGCATTCGGTTTGCCGTGGCTAATGTTTTGGGCTAAGTAAAATAAAGATAAAACATACTTCAACTCATAAATTCAAGCAGAATTCTCTGACGTACCAATGGTTCCCAAAAAGAGCACAGGTTCCTGACCCACCACGGCAATGTTAGAGCGCAACCATTGTATATTATATTTGCGTATGTCCAAATCATCGAGCAACACCGAGCCAAAGACAGGATCATAGAAACGTTGCAGTAGCTGGATACAAGTAGATTTGCCACAACCAGATGAACCAACCAGGGCAACAGTTTGACCGGTACGGATTTTGATGTTGAGGCCACGATGTACGATGATTTCGGAACGTGAGGGATAACGAAAGAAGACATCCTGGAACTCAACATCTCCACGGAGACCATAATTGAGCAGTTTTGCCATCTGTGGACAGTGGATCAATCTTTGAAGGCAGATCAATCACTTTGAAGAGGTTCGCTGCACAGCCTCGTGCTGTGGCAAAAGATTCGAGGAAAGGAGCAGTACGAGCGATGTTGTCAGCGCCCACAATGATGCCAAAGAATGCCTGAGAGTGAGAGAGAAAGAAGAGACGGGGAGCTGACAAAAGAGACCATTTTTACATCGAATAACCTACAATCATCAATATAGCTGGTGTGTATTCCTTGTCCTCGACATTACGATCATTCAAAATGAGATTGACGCCATACCAAAAGGCTCCAGCGCATGAAAGAAAGAGCATGGACTTGAGCACAGCATCGCTGAGGCCGGAGAAGGCGCCCTTCCACTGACTTGCTTTACGGGCCGGTACCAGGAATTTCTCAAACCGCTCCACCTCGTGCTTCTCACCACCAAACGAGACCACTGTGCGTATGGCAGCAAGTATCTCTTCCACCAGATTACCAGCACCTGCATAGGATTCCTGCTCACGGGCTGTCAACGTGCCTTGTATTTTAGCCACATAATAGTTGACCACAATCACCAGAGGTATATAGCAACTGACAGCCAGTGTTAGTTTCCAACCATAGCCAAAGGATATGCCAACAGTTATAATGAAACCCACAACAAGATACAGAAAATGTCCCACTTTCTCGGAGATGCCGTCGCGTATCTTTTCAATATCGCTAAAAAGAAGAAGAAGTTAATATAGTATGGTTTATATATCTTTCAATGGGACACTTACTCAGTCATGCTCTGTGCAAAGTTCTGTTTGCTGGCCAGATCATGCCAACCAATGTCCTGTCGCATAACCGACTCGAAGAGTTTGATACGCATGCGTGTCACCTGACGTAGAGCAACAAAGTTGAATATGTCCACAGAAAATATGCCCGATATGAACATGATAACCGAAACAATTGTCAGCAAAATGCCGTAAGCGATAGAATCATCATAGAGCGCGTCATTGTTTTCCTCAAGTGTTGCGTTTGTGCTGTTCATTTAGAAAAGAATCTTAGCTGTAGATACTGTATCATTTGCCTAGACAAACTTACAGTTTTTTACCACCACCCAGCAAGGGTAGAGCGTGTACGGTGGAACTGGTGCCCACTTGCATAGCACGATCCACCAACATGGCTGTGAATTCACTATAAACAATCACTACGGCTGGCAATGTCAGCGCCTTGATGCAGCACATGACAAAGCCAATGAAAAGCCAGAAGAGTTCCCAGTACGTGGAGAAACGAAACAATTGCCAGAAGCTAATGGGCTTCGAGGGCTCCAGCCCTGCAGCAATGGGCACCTCTTCACCCCCCGACTTTTCATCACTTGTTGTGATTGAAGCCTCGTCACGATCCATTCCTGTAATTGTCAAAGTTCATGTTAACTATCGATAAAAGATTTTTGCACACACACAAGTGCATAAAATCCATACACACACAAACACACACACCCAGACGCTCAGACGCCAAAAAGGTTAATTCAATTAGGCAAACGCTGCGAGAATCATTGCAAGATTGTCTTTGGGTTTTCGCTATTGACCTGTGGGTTAACAAGTTAGGTGCTATGTGTACTCAAAGCACAGATACATATACATCAAGTACTCCATAATTGACAAATATCTTTGAGTTATTTATAGCGCACATTCACACAAAACTGCTAGATCCTTTCTCAGCTCATATTCACCTCTTGCACTTCACTGTATCCTTAAGAGAGTTAGAACTTCTATTATCCAGTATTATTCCTCTTGTTGTGGACCGTCGTACTCAACCGTCGCAGCGCAACTGACCGCAGAACGTCTGGGAACTGTCCATTTAAATTTCTGTTCAGTGCGTTGCAAGTTTTAATTGATCTTGCCCGGAGAAAAATCTAAATTGAAGCGCCCAGAGAGAGTTGTTTAACTACAGTCTCTTATACTACTGCTTGTTGTGCTCTTATACTCACTCAAGAAATACCTCAGTGACCTATATTAATTGGGGAAATGCGTGTGATTATCACCCATGACCCCATAAATAACTATCACTCTCAATAGACACTATATTTATATTTTATTTATAAACATTCTTCTTATTTACAAAGGGGACAATTTAATAGTTGACCTAAAGATTGTATATATTTCAGTTATTTAGCATATATACTAAATTTACGTATAAAATACAAAGCTTAAAATAATTGCTTAAGACGCTAGCTTGATAAAAATCGCATATCACATATTGTGTTGGTTTCTATTTACACGATAGGGATTTTCAATGGTGAGAATACTAACATTGTAATTTTATATGATATATATCTGGATTATAATCTAGCGTAATATGGCAAGCGCCAACATAATAAAAACAAGTCAAAATATTAATTAGCATTAGGCAACACACATATAGAAACTATATAGTAGTATAGTATGTACACGAATATAGGTGTAGATTGTTTGATAGAAAGGAATACATTTAAGTAGTTCCTATAGCTACGGACTGTTATGCAATAAGAAGAGTACTCTGAAGTTACTTAGAGCTACTAGTAAAGACAACGACGATTCTCATTCAGTAGTTCGTTCTAACATAATATCTTTTAAATGGTTCCGGGTGGCACAATGCCATTTTCACATAAAACTAAGTTCAACTCTGTTCAAAACAATTTCTAGAAAGCTATATCCATACTAGTATAACATAATGATGAGCTGGTCTACACATAAACTTCTCCAGTTTTCTGTTCTGGCTTGTGCTTGGCCAGCGTCGATGGAGCAGATGTGGCTGCTCCTGTTCCGGTTGTTGCATCCTTGTTGCCACCGCCCGCACGTGGCACTGTTGTAACCATTGTGGCGGCATCTGTCGTATCTGTAGGGCCTGCTGAACGCACTGACGATCGTTGGAAGTTCGGATCCTGTAGATTAAGGCTTACATTGAAGCTATTGTTGCGTGATATTTGATTCGATGTTGCATTAAGTGGTTTGACGGAGAGCAGCGCTGTTGTAGTGATGCCACCGCCGCTACCATTGCTTGAACCACTGCCACTGTGGTGTGCTTCGCCATCGCCACTGCCCGTCAGCTCCATAATGGACAAACTGGATGGGCTTCGTTGTATGGATAACGAAACGGGAATGGTGGTAATCACATCGTTGGGGTCAAAACCGCTGGCTGTGGTTGTAATTGTGGGCAATTGCGCATTGGCGGTGAGTGGAAGAATGCTTAGTGTGCCCGTTGGCATGGTCTCTCCGCCAGCACCGCTAGTAGACACAGCGAAGGGAAAGGAGAGCGTAGTAATGTTGCTCTCCGCGGGAATAGCTGGCAAGATGAAGGGTTTGTTTAAAAAAACAAGAGATAATGGTAAACCTCTGTACTACTTACAGCTCGCTGTGAATGCATCCTTCAAACGTGTTGGCATAACTGCTTGAGCCAGGGCTGCCGTTGTTGGATGCCCTGGAATCAGAGTGTTATTGGATGATGAGCTATCCATCTCTTTGATGGGCGACAGCAGCAGTGTGCCCAACACTTGACCGCTGTCCTGGTGCATATTGGTGCCGCCGCTTGTGTTGGTGCTGTGGGAGTACGAGGTATACGGAATCCCGCTAGTGCTATGTGTGTTCAGCTGCTGTGGGGCCATTATGACGGCATTGCTCGCTACACGAAGGGGGCGGGGTGCAATTGATTGATAACTGTGACTTGTGCATAGTCTTAGCCTAAGTGCAGACATACCTGTATTGGTGCTACCATCTTTGGTGACCTCTGGTGTGGGTATACGCGGACGAGCCTTGGCCACATTAGCATTCAAGCCGTTTAGCTTGGAGTCTAAAAGGAGATGGTTTAATTTATGGTTTGGATTTTGAGTTTATTGCTCATCCCGCTTCGACTTACTTTGCTTGATCAGCTGCCGCTGTGCACGCAACGATTTACGATGCACAAACTTCTCGTAGAGACTCGGCTTGCTCTGCTGTTGCTGTGAGCCAGGCACGCCTTGTTGCTGCTGCTGCTGCTGCTGTTGTTGCAGTTGTTGCTGCTGCAAAATGGATAAAGGCATGCCAGACTCTGGGCTGGAGTAGACTGAGTTCAAGCGATTGCGATTGAACGGCAAACCACCAGAGGAATATGCTGTCGATTGGCTGCGCATTGAGCCCATGCGTGACAGCTGACGCACAAGCCAATTGTTTTTGCGTCTCTCCACCATGGGTGTGTCCACACTTTCCTAGAAGGGGGAGGAAATACCAAACGTGAGTCAAGAATGTTTCTGCCTCTCCCTATTCCATTCTGTATCTCCTCTACTCACATAATCCGCATAGACATCGTCGCTGAGTATGCGCTTGCCACCGCCTGGAATGATATTCGCATACATTGCATCCTCCTTCTTCACCTTGTAGTTCTCTGCAGAGCCCTTCGGCTCGTTGCGTCGGTAGTGTTCGGATGCCACTGTGTAGGGCAGTTCTTTGGGCACCACACATTCCCAGTACTGATCGCGCAGCAGCTCGGGATGCTCCTCGTGCATCTCATCGACAATCATGTAGGCCGCCTATGATGGTATAAGAAATTGTATAGAAGAAATTAGCGCGTGCCAAAAATGATCGAAAGTGGATCGCGGCGAGTGGATCGTGAGTGGAACGTGTTTGCCATTTCTGATTATCACAAAATACGAAACAACAAAAAAACCTAATTACATCACAGACACGATTGTCCCCCTCCCACACACACACACACACACACACACAGTGAAAAAGTGAAATTGTTCATGTCTCTTTTAATTGTTTCATAATGCAACCCACGAGCGAAATATATACTACGTATATATTGTCTGTCTCTTCTGCTCCATTTTCCAATTTGTTTCATTTTATGATCTCTACTAACTGTCACGTTTGGGTGTGTAACATCATCACGACTGTGAGCATGAAACTTCAACGCATTAAGCCCGAAAGAACTTAGACTGCATTAACTAAAATATATTGTCAAATATAGAAGATTAACTCTAATCGCAAAAATATAAATAAAAGAAAGAAAAATCTCACACAAACACAACAGGGAGAGAAAAACACAAAAAACAAAACAGTCAGTCAATGATAAAAAAGCTCTACAAAAGAGGTTTCAATGTTTTTTAACAGAAACCTGTTTTCAATTTACTTTTGCCAATGTGTTGTTGCTGTTGTTGTTGTTGTTCGTGCCTCCGTTGGCTTTGTAAATAATTGCAAGCACAACCAGCAACAGCAAAAGCAGCAGCAGACAGAGCAGACCCCAAACTCAGACTCACATGCGCGCACACACACACCCACACATTCTCAGACATACATTGTATACATGCAAAACCTCCTCGTACAGCAGCAGCAGCAAGTTCAGAGCCCAATGCAAAACGAGTAAGAAGAAAAGCAATCAATAAAGTATATAACTGCATTACAAATACCCTGTAAAGACACTTCACTAGCATTGCAGATAAAAAAACTTAAATATAAAGGCATTTCGAGTTTTACTACTCAATTACTTTGTTGTCTCTAATTTGTTTCGGTTCTAGTTCAAGTTCATACCAAATTTAGCAGACTTTTGTACTTTTATACTCTACAAAGGCACTTCCTTGCATTAATTTTTATTGTATTTTAATTTAAGAAGCGTATACAAAAGGTCTGCCTAGCCGTTAACACCCGATACACATTCCGAACTGTCATTGAGTACATCGCATTAAGCGCCTGTTATATTTAGCGCGTGGCAAAGATTATTTTCTTCCTTTTGTGTGGTGAGCACAAGAAGAAGTTTTGCTCACTTTTAAGTATCGAGAGCTGCTAAAAGTGTTTTTAGAGCATATTAACCCAATTCGTAAGGTCGCACATTACTTTGAGTTTTTGTTTTTTTCAACGTTAGTTGATAATAAATTCTGAAACAGACAGTTGACAGCTTATTGTTTAGTTAAATGTTGTTATCTATTGGACAGTAACGCTATACCCTGTATGTATGTACTTGAATGTACCTATAGAATTAACTGATATTGGTACATGATGTACCTGCTTTGCTTTTGCCTTTTTTTTTAGTCTAATTAAATAAAAAAATTCTTGAATTTATATGGCAAATTCACAAGGAACTTCAAATTGAATGACGTTGACAAATATCTGAGAAACAATTCCGGTTTTCACTAAGTTACTTAGTACTATTTTCGGTGTGTGTTCTTTTCTTTACTTAACGCAAAAGGGGAGTTTTATGTGCGAGGTATTTATCACATTGAGTATTTGCATTGTTGTTTTGCATGAATTTTGGGGAATTCGAACTTACCTTTATATGGCGATCAATGAGCCAATTTAATTCGATATCATCGTCATCTTCGCCAAAGGGATTAATTAGCACCTCGGCGACTTTCAGCCAGCCCACGTAGAAAACAAACTGTAAACAGAGAGAATAGAGAGCGATAAAATCGGTCAGAAAAGAAAAAAGGAGACATTCGCTATGTCATTAAGTTAATTAATGCACCTGGGCATTGCGATCTAAGATCGGAATACGTGTGAGTCTCTCAGCACGCACTCATGCCTTAGGTATTCGTACGCAAGCAGCTTTTCCATTCACTTTTTTCGTGTGCTTTTGTTTTACAGTTGAACAGGTAGCCAAATGAAATAAACAGTTATTAACGATGATGGGGCTCCTTAACATGGTTTGAAAAACACTTGTCGCTGATTTTTATCTTACTCTGGCGAAAAATGCCATCAGCATCGCTATCGTCACACAGAAACACAAAAGCGAAAATGCCAATTTATTATTTCGAACGTGACTGTGACGCGGTTTACATAACGCGCGCGCAAAAAAAAAACGCAGAAAAAACACTTGAAATCTGCCCGCGATGGGGCAAACCACAGTAACTGTAACTGTGTATCGCATCAACACGATATAGGTATATAGATATGAATGTTGGGTATATAACAGATATCTTTTACTATATTCATATCGTTTAACCAATGCAGTTTAGCGGTAGACCTTCACCTCCCTCCCCACCCCAATGGCTGTGGCTCATTTGCGTTTCATATTCAATTTCTCGTCTGAGTTTCGGTTGCGTTAATGATACAATAACCGCAATGTTTGCGACGTGAAATTTTTAGTATGAGATTTTCAGGGAAATAATACTAAACGTGCATTTCAAATTGATTTTTTTGCTCACCTGCATTATGGTAAAAAATGGGAAATATAAATCATTGTCGGGTGCTGTTGAATTCGGAAGATTTGGTAACATTTGACGACCCACCAGGACGGCAATAAAGTAGGTGTAGAGAACGAGGGTAACCACCTGGAAAAGTATCGGAAATCATATTAGTTTCATAGTATACGTAATTGTTTATCTACAACAGTTTCAAGGGTATTTGATTTGCAACACTTCACAGAGAGAGCGGGAGAGAGAGAGTAATTGTTTATGTTTCTTTTGTTCAGCATCCGTTGTGTATTTTATCATGACTCATGGATCAGTGTCCAGTAACACAAAAACAAATCTGTTAGTTTTATTATCTTGACTTACCTGAGTATAGACCAGGGGTACACATACAGTATCATAACCAATGAGGCCACCCAAACGTCTTCGTATGTCCGATAGCTCCACCAATATGGTCTGCACAATGTGATCGGAGGCAATAAGACCATCCTTGCGCGCACGATTGATGATGTTTGTGGCCCAGACCAAGGGCATCCAGTACTTGGACATGGGACTCTTTTGATTCATTGCCTCAAAGATTTTCATTTCCGATTCGTGCATCAAACCCGCGTCCACCAAATGTTGCGTAGTGGGAAAGCGTCGCTTTACACGCAGCGAAATACGTTGCAATGTGATGACGTATGCCAGGACCATATAGCGCATTATATTACGTCTCATGAGGCGCCCCGTTTCATTCTATGGTTGAACGGGAGAGGGGAGTTACAGTCTGGTCTGTTCATTAAGGTGGAACAACTTACATTAACACCACCATTGGAATTTGGAATGGCTGCGCTGATAAACAGTGCCAGCGTATCGGGCCAAGGTAGTAGACGATATTGTTCCCACCATCTTTTCACGACTAGATTCACATAGAAGCCGAGTACAAGGGACATGGGTAAACTTTCGCTCTGTTGGGCGAAATAAGTTTTTACCTTAAGAAACACACTGCAGGGAATGAAAAACAATTTCTTAAATAGAGAATTACTCGGATTATATAGAATCGATTTATACTTACGTCTGCTGGTTGGTAGTCATAGCGAATCTGTAGAGGCCGTTTATGGTATAGTATAAACACAAATACGCGATTAATTCACGCCAGACTAATTTGTAAACGCTGCCGCGCCATCTGCCAAAAATGAAACGAGAGAGAAATACGATTAATTTATGGCCAATATCCGCAGAGTGAAGAAGTCAATGTACAGCGTTGACTTTGGGTTTTGTATACAACTACTGCTAGTATCCAGTTTCAACTTCGGATTTTTCTTGTGAATCTATTTCTTAATAAAATTAGAAATTCGATTGATACTCTTAATGGGTCACCAGTTGTGCAAGTTTTTTTTTGAGAGTTGAGTTTCAATAAAATGATATCGTAGCACAAAAATAATTATCTGTTTAACCTCCGAGTGAAACAGGATTTTCGTTTTTAAGCCGATGTGCTTTTGGGGGTCTTTGCTTTGTCGGAAACTCGACAAGGTCAATATGATTATAATATATGGGCTCTCTCGATACTATGTGATTAGTATAGTATATTACTACTATTATTATTGTATTCTAATCGGAGTTCTCCTAATGAATATAAGTGGCTGAGGTATGTCTCTATTCACGTGGAGCTAATTAAAGTGTATAATCATGTTTGTTTTAACGTTGTTCGTGTTCTGAAGGAATTTAGATATATTATATTAAATGATGTACTGTATATAACTTTTACTACAAACAAATTGCACAATAGAGCGGTTAACATGAAAGTGAAATCGTTAAGACAAAGTTACCGCAGAGTGGGATAGAGACATAAAGAGAAGAGGAAGAGAACTTTTAGAGCTGTTTATAACAAACAATTAAAGATCTTTTAACTTGTTTAATATTCTAGCTCTTGTCGTTAAGAATATTAATAATAATAATTTAAAATACTATCTCCAAGTTGGCCAATAAATCATTTAAGTAATTTGTCTGGAGTTTGTTTTTTGTCGCATAATAATATATCATCGATAATTGAAATATTCTCTGACACTTTCAAGTCTCATAAATATGTAAGATTTGTTTACAAAACAAATATTGTTAGATTGTTAGATACACGGGTAAACAATAGTCAAAGCGTGAGGTAATCTAGTATGTATCTTTATAACGAATTCATTAGAATTTTAAAATGTATCTCTAGCTAGAGATCAATGCCTCAAAGAAGGGCTCAGGGAATACCTTGGTTAATGCTAGTGATTCCCAATAAAATTCCCACCTGTCACTTTCAATTGTTTTCCAACGAGTCTCTCGCTGGGGTTTGAATACTTCCTGGAGAGATGAAAGAGCGAGAACTGTTGGGGAAATCTCTCTGCTACTATGTTGTATGGTTACGAGTGACTGCACTGTGGAAACAATTAATGCGAATAGCAATAATAACAACAACAAAGAACGTCGAACAGCTGTGGGCTGTGAGCGACTACTACTGGGTGGCTATGACTGGTCACTATTTACACGCCTGTATATATAATAAGTATATACATACACATTATGTATTTGTGAATTACTCTGGCAAACTCTAGGTGACTAATGGAAAAATTAACCAAAATTACAGAGAGATGATGGTCGATTATGTTCATTTCTTGGAAAGATTACTATCTCCCGGCAATAAAAACTGAATTTCTAATAAATATTATATATTACTCAGAGAATTTAATTTTTTTTATACTCACTTCCAAACGATTTTCCAGAAACAGCCAAAACTGCTGCCGTTGGGTACTTCACCAGCATAGGAGACTGTCATGTTGATGCACTTGCTGCTGTTGTTGTTGATTTAAATTGTTGCTGCTATAGTTGTTGTTTTTGTTGTAAATCGATCTACAATCCGATATTTGGTTAGGGGAGGCTAAGTTAGGCAATATATTTCAACTTTGTACGCGAATTTAGTTCGGCTTCGCGTCATTGGAAAGCGTCATCGATGTCGACGTCGACGGCGCCGCATTGACGGTGCTCTGCCCCCTCTCAACGTAATAATGTTGTTGTTGTTGTTTGTATTGCTGTTGCTGCTGCTGCTGCTGTTATGTTAGCCGCTTTTCTTGTTGTTGCAGCTACAGGTGGAATTCTCAAGTCAAGTTCTCCTGCCGCTGAAACACAATAAGTGAGTGACTGAGTGAGAGCGCCACGATGTCGTTGACGTACACGTTCAGAGTTATAACTGTAAAATTTTATACACCAACACAAGTGCAACCTCATGCAAATATACACTGCAAACACATAATAAAGAAAGACGTCAAAGAAGAAGAAGAAACCATAGCATAGCTTAACTTAAATTCCATCACGTTTCGAATTGTATTCGATGGCGTTTTTACTGTTTTGATATCGGTGTTGTTATTGTTGTTGTTTTTATTGTCTTTCATTTGAAATGCTTTTGACATGCGATTTTGTTTAATGCACTTTTGGTGAAATTTAGCTACTATATCATTTTGTTTATGATTTGTAGTTCAATTTGTTTTTAAAACATTTTAATCCATTTTTAGTTGATTTGTTCATTAAACTACATGCAATTTGCAATTACATCGATATATTTGATATATTTGATATGATTCAACATTATTTTTTATGACCATTTTGCGGTTTGTGTTAAGTTTATTTATATTCACTTGAGGCCCTTGATGGCCTTTGTTTTTATGTATAATCAACACACGTCGAGTACTTTAGGATCAACTTGCTGCCAGGATTTCCCCACAAACACACACACAGATGCACTTTGCTTTTTATATGGGACGCAGCATTACTGATGCCTCGTCATGTTGTTGTGAAGTATTTACGCCGAAAACCTTGGGATTGTCGAAAATCTCGGTTGTCGTTGCCCGAAATCTTTTATTATTATTTTTATAATATTTTTTTGCCAAGTCAGCTTGAATTTCCCCTTCTTGCCATGATTCGCATGGGCTGATTTAGTTGAGATGTTGTTGTTGAGATATTTCTACTTTTGATTAATCGAGTGAGTTTTTGGGTTCGGGGTTGGGATTGTTGGATTGATCACAGCAACGTTTGTTTATGTTAAGTGGGGGATTTGCTAAACCTGTTGCCCTACACTTGTGTACAGACTGAACAGCAGCTCACAGTGTGTGTCTCTCCACTACACTCAGGCATCTTTGAAGCGTTTTTAAAAGCTGCAAATATTTGCGTAACACATTTATAACTCTACCGATCTGTCTGTCTGAAAACTGGTTCCCGCGGGATAGAAGGCATCTACAATTTTCACTAAGACGCGTTAATTTCTGTTATACACACACAGTGACAGTATCTACAAGTCGTACATAATATTGAGAAATGTTTGTTAATTTAAATGGAGAAAAATAGATAGACAGATAGTTAATAATGGCTGACAGGGCCAACGGGTTTGCGATTGCATCTTGACTTTAGTCACGCTGACCAGTGTTAATTACACTTATCCCAGTCTGTGGAAGTGCCTTAGGAGCCAATCTCCACCCCAAATTATGCACTACCATATGCCTTGACACAATTCCAAAGAATATTTTAATAGCGGGTTCTCACTATAGACAGAGGGACCCTACATTGTTTTAGCTATTTAAAGCCTTCTTTAACTAGTAATAAATCAAATGTGAAATACGTTTTAACGAGTTTCCATCTTATAGCACGTGTCAAGCACACTGGAGTTGCACGTATAACTGAGTCAGCCAAGGTTTTGAGCTTATCTCTATAAGAATTGTTTCGTTTAAGCAAACCAAAGTAACCGCTGACCCCCGTTGAAGACAGATCTGAACACAGAATTCTGCGGCCAAAGATAAGAGTTGAAACTGTCCGAAGAAAAGACGAGTATCAACAACAGCCACGTGATAAACAGATCAGAAACTTAGGCTTGACAGATCAGAAGATAAAAGCAAATGAACTTGCAGCACGACAAGGAAATTGCGTATACGCCCCCGTGTCAAGAGCAAAGATATATTGGCCATGGCCCAAAAAAAAAAATGAAACAGACTACGTTGGGCTACGTTGATTTTATGTATTTATTCGTTAGGCTTTTCACTTTCTTTGACGCAGGTTGAAGCGGACAACAAAAATGGTCACAATTTGTTTACGCAGTGAATCAAAATGCGTGCGTAATACCCTGTAAAATGTAGGGGAATGGTATACAGAAAAGTCTGTGTGACTTGTTTAGAATGAGTGAGATGTATGGCTGCTTTATTGAGCGTTTATTTACAGTCCCTTTCTCTATTCATTGTGTCTTCAAAGGAATGCAAGGTATTGCCAAGTCGTTCATCGAGTTTTCTTAGTTAATTTTGCTTTATACACGATTCTTTATATCCCCCACACCGAAAACCTGCACACTTGCACTTTTTCTTGTGCTCCGTTCTGGGCTCGAACAGTGGGAGTTTTTTAACTTCATTAGCACACAATAAAAGATGTATAGATACATTCAAGGTTGTTTCGATGCTTGTTATTTAACGTTGAATTCGTTAAAGTATTTAAGGTTAATTAATGTGGTAAATTTAGTGTATTAATTTCACTGAATTTTCGAAAATTAACATGTCCATTAAATTATTGAAATCTAAACTTGTAAATGGGCATTTGATTTGTGGTTAATTATATAATTGATCATAATTATGTGAATATTCGAGTAGAAACGATTGATCACTTTGAGTTTTTAATTCTTCAAATTATCTATTCTTATTTGACAAAAAAATTGTAAGTAAATTGTGGTTTATTTATTTATTTGTTTTAATTATATATTTATTAAACTGTTGTAACTTTTTTGCAGTTGATTATTTTCTCAGACATTAACTAACTATTTTTATATAATTTTTTATTGCTGTTAATTACAAATTTGTAAATTTGCTTTATTGCTTATCACTTTTATTACATTTTCGTCAGAGTAATTACTCAATTTAATTTATTATTTCGCTCGATTCATTGTCTAATTGTTTTTCTGTCTGTCTGTTTTTCTGATGTCACATTGAAAGCGCATTAGACATTTTCAATTGATAGAAGAATTGCAACCAAATTTGGCAGTACGCGACGATGCCATGTGAATTCCGAGCGACACCTAGAAGAGACTCTTTCAAAGAGTCTGTCTGGCCTAGCCTGGTCTGGCTAGGCTTGGAGAGCCGTAGACACGCGCTTACGATTAGAGCGACAGATACAAATACAGATGTACAGATACAGATACAGATACAGATGTAGATACAGTCACAACGGATACAGAGATGAGCGCAGTCGATAGATACACGCATCGGCTACGTGTACTCGCATTTTTATTTAGGTTCAAGTTAATTCACGGAACATTTTCAAACTGTTTATTTCGAAATAGTTTAGTGCATATTTTAGCCCCAAAACTTATGACTATGTGGCATGCATGCGTGTGTGTTTGTGTGTGTGTGTGTGTGTGTATGAGTATATACGTAATACACACTTGTGTTTGAATTTTATTTATTTGTTGATTGTACAAAAAACAAAAACACAACGCGAGCTTGGGCTGATTGTTCCGCACGATCAACAACAACGAGAGTTTTTTTATTTTGTGTTTTTTTTGGGGGAGCTGGCTAAGCGGCTTTGGCTTTGTAACATACCGACGAAGCACCCGACGGGTTTCCGATGCCGATATCAATTCCGATTCCGATGCCGATTCTGACTACTACGATCGGAGACACAACCAGACTGCACGGTAAACTCAACTAAACTGAGCTCCAGAGCTGAGCGCAGTTGACTCTTAACTCACCTTTTTTATGTTAGCTACGAAAAAAGTTTACTTGGCAACAGGTAGACAAACACAATGAGCAGCGAGAGAGAGGGCACGCTTCGTGGAGAGAGAGAGAAAAAGAGGGAGAGAGACGCAGAGCCCGCGTGTGTGTCTGTGTGGTGCATCTGATTGTGGCCTATGCTTTTGTTATGTGGCCTCTGCATCAGCTGTTTGGCTTTGATCGGCACACAGTTGAGCGGCTTACCCAACATTAAAAGAGGCAGAGAGTAAGCGAGAGACTCAGAGAGAAAGAGAGCGCAAGAGTGTAAATGGGAGATGGTTCGTAAGAAAAAAAGCGTTAAAGTGAGCGGGAGAGGGAGAGCAACTGAGAGAGCTGTGCTTAAAGCCAGGGCTGTCAAATGGAACTTCAACTCAAGTAAAATTAAGTTCTAATGAAGGTTGTGTATTTTACAATCTGGTTAAAACATTATTTTAATAAATTGATTATTAAATCAGGTAGTTTTATATGAAGTTTTATATATTATATGCAAGATATAACTAACCTATTATTATTTTTTATAAATATTATATTATTATTATTATTATTATTACATTATTATTAATTAAATTATTTATTTAAAATGAATTGAAAGTTTTCTTCGAAATTATTGGAAGATGAAAAACTTTGCATACTTTTATGCTGCTGAAAAAACTGCCGCACTGTGGGCATTCTTCAGAAATCAACATCAAAAAATATTTACAGTATATTCGCTTAGCTGCATCGATAGTTGCTGCATCGGCAAGATATCTGCATTATTTTTCATTTTTTGTGTGAATAGAAAATTAGAAAAATAGAAAAAATTAAGTTAGCTGTTTTTAGTTACCTGCATCGAGGCATTTCAAGTACTGAGGAGCTAGCGAATTATACTGTATAAGGAAAATTCATAGCAGTGCACTGTACTAGTTGGACTTATGAGCCCATTAAAAACAGGCGGCAAAATTTGACTATTGACCCCTAGTAAAGAAGTTTCCACTTGAAGAAGTATTAAAGAACAAATAAGGTTCATAATGGTTTATCTACAACATATTATTCTGTATTAGATGTTCATCATTTCACAAAAGCTTTTGCCTAGTTCGATTGCTTGACTGCTTTGCATCAGTTTCTTTTGTTGCCCAATTTCATCATCCTCTGGTAGTCTTGCTCATCCATTTGGACGGGCACTTCTCAGTGCAGCAGCGCTTTCGCGTATTCAAATTTGCCATCGAAAACGCTTTTACCATCACGGGGGTATAGCTTAACGGTAGAGCATTCGAGTGCAGATCGACCGGTTCCTGGTTCAAATCCAGGTGCCCCCTAGGATTATTTTTTTGATGGATTTTTATTTCGTTACATATTTTGTCGGGTACGGAGCGAGCGAGTTGTTGACTTTTTATTTGAATATGATTTGTCGTTATAGATCTTATGATAAAAACGCGGAATACTTTTAGGCTGCCATAAAAACCTTTGCATTTTACTATGGGAGTTTTTCTGGGAAATCCACATAAAAAATTCTTCATATGTAATAGTTGACTATGCACAGTGCACTGTACGATAGGATTACATTATTCCAGTTAAGACAGAAGACAAATTGGACAACTTCTATCCATCAGTTCTCTCGCTCGCTTGTGTTTCAACTGATCTTATTTTGTTATTCAATTTCATCATCCTCTCTTTGGCTTGACTCATCGATCTGGTCTGGTAGGTCGCAGTGCACCATAACAACAACTTTGAAAATTTAAATTCGCGATCGGAAACGCATTTACCACCGCGGGGGTATAGCTTAACGGTAGAGCATTCGAGTGCAGATCGACAGGTTCCTGGTTCAAATCCAGGTGCCCCCTAGGATTATCTTTTTGATGGATTTTTATTTCGTTACATATTTTTCCAAGTGCGGAGCGAGCGATCTGTTGACTTTGTTTGAATATGACTTGTCGTTATAGATCTTTTGATAAAAAAGTTGAATACTTTTAGGCTGGCACAAAAACCTTTGCATTTTACTATGGAAGTTTTTCTAGGAATGTACATTAGAAATTAATTCTTCACATGGAGTTGACCATGGACTTCACGACAGGATTACATAATTCAGTAAGGACATACGACAAATTCGACAATATCTATCCACCAGTTCTCTCGCGCGCTTCTGTTTACTGATCTTATTTTGTTGTTCAATTTCATCATCCTCTCTGTGGCTTGACTCATTGATCTGGTGGGGGGGGGGGGGGGGCATAAAAAAAAAAAATTTTCAGATTCAAATTCGCGATCAGAAATGATTTTACCATCGCGGGGGTATAGCTCAACGGTAGAGCATTCGAGTGCAGATCGACAGGTTCCTGGTTCAAATCCAGGTGCCCCCTTGAGGATTATCTTTTTGATGGTTCAATATTTTGGTACATATCTTGTCAGTGCGCATACCAGCGGACGGTATGGCCACTAATCCATACATAAATGTGGTGTGTACATTGTGCGCCACGCCTTCTTTTCAAATGTATTTTGAAGTACTGAAAACCCAAACTGTAAAATTCCACATACTTCGTCATTATTGTTCGAAATTTTTGTTTCTGTAAGGAAAATCCAATACTATTTGGGTTTTTATTATATTTCTTGCTATATGGCCTGCAAACATCGTTTTTAACAATTCTTAAAATCAAAATTATTCATGTAGAAACAACAACTACATTTATCTTAATCCACACTGCGCTAATCCCCTTGTACACCCGAATGATGATCAGGTGCGTCGCGTCTTGTATCGAAGTCCATGTTCCATGTAGGTAAAGGGTGGATTTGGTTGGGTCAGACAGAAGTACAGGCCCTTTGCATTGCTTGGATAGATTAGGCCAATGTTTATGGTATTCTCAAAACTACAATCTCCTTGTCTAAATTTGGCCCAACTCTCGCATTTCGTCGAGGGAATCATGACGCCTTCGATGAGGGCTTCCATGAAGAGCACGAATGGATACATGTGACTGCAGATTTTGGTCTCACAACCAGGTTGCAGTTTCTTGCGTGGAAAATACCCTATGCCATTGGGATATATATCCACATGACCGAGTGGCACGCGCACTCCAAACGCATCACCCTCACCGTGGATCACAACAACGCGTTCGGCAACACCTTGACGCACTAGAATGTCTGTGGTGCGGCACATTGTGGCAGGATCGATGGCAATCAACTGTCCTACCATGCGTTTACTGCTCTTCGCAAATAAATCAGCTCCCAATGCGGCTATATTTGCACCCACCGAGTGTCCTGCTAGCGTAATATCCTCAGCCTTGATGCCTGCATCTGCCAGAGCCATCAATAGTTTGTAAACGGAATAACCATGCACTGAAAGATGATGCCGCACTGTGTAATACAATTGTGCAACATTTGTGGCAAAATCCACAATGATCACGTTCAGATCGCGTCGCGTTGCTTGCAGCAACTGCAAGTGTTCCTGCACACTGAAATAACTGTCGGCGGTATGAAAAGCGTTCACATAAATCAAAGTTCTGCGTTCTGGATTGATATCAAAGTCTCGTAACTCCGGTATGGACTTGATCGGCAGCTGCACACTTTGATTGGTGATGGTCATAACATGTAGACGTGCATCGCTGGGATTGATGCCTTCGAAGAGAGACATGACGCCCTCGTCGACGGGGGCATCGCCTGAAAAAACAAATTTTGTTATATGTAAATATATATAAAAGATATAGTCACTTACAGAAAGCGCTCCAGCCGCGATTTAGTTGTTCTGATAAAAGCTCAAGATTGTGTTTCTGTATTTTATCGATGCTGGAGGCTGCCAAGATCGGTTGTATATGGAACAAGCTGACGCACAGCACTAGTGCAATTGTTGATCCTCTCCAGCTCGAACTGCCTTGACTTCTTGTCACCCCTCCCATTGTTCTTTATTTGACAAGCGTTGTGCACTTCCAGCTGCTTTTATAGCCAAGAAGAAGATCTCAGCAGCTGATCATTTCTTATCTAAGCTTAAGTTTCATTTCTGTTTTTTTGTGATCTCTCGCCGAATTCTGCTGACTGCAGCACGTTCTACAAGCGACAAACGATTCAATTGGAGTCGATTCGGGGGTATCTTGCTGTCTGGTTTTTGGTCTGCCCGGTAGTGGTTTCTACCGTTAACGATAAAGTATTCGTATGTCGGTCTGTCTGGAGTCGATCGTGCCTCAATAAGAAAACTCTTGTCGCCCTCGCGAATCATTTTTCATTCATAGTTTAGTCATCGATATATTTTGTTTCTTTTGTTTTGGGTGCAAGAAAACAACTAGGTGCTAAATATTTAGATATTATATATATAGATAGGATTTTACTATATAATTATGCTGTAAATTTTACTAACGATCGGTAGCTTTTAAAATTTACGCTAGTGAGGTAATCTGGTAGTTTCTGATACTCCCTGAGTTAGGGACAAGTATCTTATAACGATAGAAAAACATAACATTCACAATTGATCGCATTGGTGGCAGGTTTCATGTAGCACAAGAAATCAATAACTTTCTTTGATATTCTACAACAATAAAAACAAATTTTCATTTTGTGTCTTTTTTTAAATAAAACTTAAATTGTTAATTTGTTTATTTTGTAACGAACACAAGAGATTAAAAATAATAAATATATGCGTGTTGTAGTTGAGAAAACCGACTAAAAATTAACATTTTGGTAGTCAAGAATACTTTCTTTCTGCTTTTCTTTGCTTCTGCTTCACTGGTTCTCGAACGAGATCTCCAAATGCTTTGGCTAAAAGTAGCTCTCTGGTGTGCGTGTGTATATGTGTGTGTTCTATCATTAGTTTAGATTAGCTAGAGCTTTTAGCTAGATTGATAATGACGATGCTTAGAACTGAAGACCGGCCTGGACTTCGGCCATGATGTTGGCAGATTTCTGCAGCTGCTGCACTTCGGTATCTGTGAGAATCTGCTTGACCACCGAGGTGACACCGTTGGCATTCAGAATGCAGGGCAAAGACAAGAAGACATCCTTATCGATACCGTGTTCACCCTGTATGAGAAATAAAACTTTCATTAGTAAAGTGAACTTAAGGGACTTCCTTAATAGGAACTTACCAAAACGGAGGTGGAGACAGCAGCGACACTGCTGGTGTTGCGCAAAATGGCCGAGGCCAGGGAGGCAGTGCTGAGTCCAATAGCCCAGGAGGTGTAGCCCTTTAGCTTGATGACTTCGTAGGCCGAATCGACAACCTGTTTGTGCAGCTCATTCCACTTCTCTGGGTCCTCGCCGGTGCCGATGGTGGGGTTCAGCTCACGCAGGCGCACGCCAGCAATGTTGACACCGGACCAGACGGGCACAGAGCTGTCACCGTGCTCACCAATAATCCAGCCGTGGCAGGAAGTTGGTGCCACACCCAGACGCTGCGACATCAGGAAACGGAAGCGGGAAGAATCCAAGTTGGTGCCGCTGCCAATGACACGGTTCTTGGGCAGACCCGACAGCTTCCAGGCCACATAGGTCATAATATCGACGGGGTTGGAGACCATCAGCAAGATGGTATCAGGGCTGTACTGTAAAGGGAAAGTAGGAAACTGAATTAGTTGGGTTTCAACAGGAAACGCCCTTTTCAAACTTACTTCAACCAGCTTGGGGATGATGTTCTTGAGGATGTCAGTGTTACGCTGCACCAGCGACAGGCGGGACTCGCCCTCCTTCTGACGCACACCAGCGGTGACAATGCACAGACGCGAGTTGGCCGAGATGGAGAAATCGGTGCTGGCTGTGATCTGGGGGTTCTTCAGGAAGTTGGAACCATGCTGCAGATCCATCAGCTCACCCTGCAGCTTATCGGCGCAGACATCGATGAGGCAGACCTCCTTGGAGACACCCTGGGCGAGGATACTGAAGGCGCTGGCCATGCCCACCATGCCGATGCCCACAACGGTGACCTTGTGGCCCGAGCTGGGCAACACTTCGGCAACTTGGTTCAAGAGACTGTCCTTAACGGCGGCCATTGCTATGGGGGAGAAGAGAGAAAGAGGGAGGAAGGAGACTACATTTAATTAGGTTTCTTTTTACGGGTTCAATGTGGATTAGCTTGGCATGTGCTGGCACCATTTTTGGGGCTGTGGGCGTCACGTGCTCGTGCTAATTTATGACAGAAATGTATATATCCAAAATAGATGACAAGTGGAGAAATCTCTCCGACACTCACACACACATAGATAGTTTACGCGCACACAACAGACCTATGTGTCGGCTGTGGCACTGTTGTTTAACCTTCATGAAGGTCATATTTATATAAATTTGCCGACTGCCACTGCTGCTGCCGATTAACACGCAGCCGGACACAGTTAAGAAACCTCTACGCAACATTTGCCGAACAAAAAAAATTATTAATGTTTTTCATTTTCCGCGCTGTTGTCATTTTTATACGGTCTACGGATCGGTACTTGAATGGGTGGGGGAGGTTGCAGGGCGACGGCGTCACATGCCACACGCGCACAAACTCAATTTCGAGTGATAAACCTCATTAACCCCCCACCACCAGCAAATCTAATGGGCATTACATGAGTTTCTTTATCAAAGAGACCTTCGAGTGAAATTGCAGGCAATTTTTTATGAGATATGAGATACTTCATAATGATGATTTGTCAAGAATATGAAAACAATTTTGCAATCAACTTGTGTTCTTATCAATCGATAACTCATTGTTGGTGGTTGTTCCTTAATAGGATCATTCATTTCTATAAACAATTGATTATTGCACTTGAAGCTATCGGGAACTCGCGTGAATAAGTTTGGATATTTTTAGAAATAAACTGACGTCTCTATCGTGGGAGGTTCACTGGGTCAATTTCCTGATTTGCTGATCTGGCGCCAATATTTGTTATAGATTCCGAATAGATAAGATTAGATGCCTTTGCCCACTTATCGCTTTCGCCTATCGCGAAAGTATGTAAATATTTGTATAAGCTCTACGATCTAATCGCACTATATGCACGTTTTTAATTAGAAATGTGCAATGAATTTTGCCCCATTATGTGCTGTGAACTTGGAAACTTTGGAATTGCGATATTGCGGTTGCCGGCAGCTAATTCACCATAACTATAGAGTTTTTTTTTATGAGTAAGCCGGGGGTATTGCGTGGAGTATAGATATAAAGTATAATATAGTAGACTGGTTGCCCTGTAGAACGTGATGAAGGCGGTGTGTGCGGTATGTGAGCTGATTAACTGAGTATATATTATATGTTCATCAATTTTGACAGTTCTGTTTAATATATCGACTATTTCTAATGTATAGAAGTTTATGTACGAACTGTATAATAACTTTTGAATAAACTGTAGGGTATTTTAATATTATTTATGATCGTATAAGACTGGAAATTCTGAAATGCTTCATAAATCTCCCACAACTAGTTATACACAAAGTTTCTACTAAGTTTCATGACAACTGCTTAGTTTATTATAATTAACTAAACACAATTTAGTGTGCACAACAGTTTTTGTTAATTGTTTGTGCCGAGTTATTTGTGCCCAAATGAAAAGCTACTGGCGATACTTATATACAGATTGCTTTTTTAGATTGTATGGCAGACTGGAAATTAAAATGAGAAAATGAGCTCAGTATGAGGTCATGTTCATGAGACAACTACGAGGCGCCTTTCTCGACGGACACGGCTCACTTGTTGCAAGTTGAACTTGCACACTTAAAACTTATGAAGACCAGCAGCAGCAGCAGTAGTAAATGACCTTCTTTCAAAGTCAAATTTTAGCTGAAAAGTGGGACAGCTGTTTTAGCGGAAAAGACAACGCATGCGCTGTGAATGTGAAATGAAAATGAAAGTGAAATCGAAAGTGGAATGCCCCAAAACTAGGGGGGCAACTTCGCAGACAGGAAGTACCCCAGTGCAGGCACAAGGCCAAGCGCGTTCGCAGCAAACGTTCAATGCACTTTACAGTGGGGTGGGTTAGGTGATTCCCCCACACAGAAACTTAAACTTAATTGAACTAACACATGCAAACGAGTAATTTAGGAACTTTTATTGTTGCTTACTTTTTGATTGTTTTTTTGGAATTCACTTGAGGTAGAGTTTATTTCACTGTGTGTGTTTGTGGAGGCGCCTCTGTTTGTTGAAGAGGTCGTCGACGTTGTTCCGTTCGGTTTGCGCGCTCGGTGCGAACTGTTTGTGCTGCATGCGAGACTCGTTGGAATTTTGCTGCTGCCGCTGGATTTTGTAGCTGCCAGCGCCGTCGCTGCTGCTGCTGCTGCTGCCGCCTCACAGCAGCTGTGCTGTCGCTGCCGGCAGCTGGCTGCGTCAGGATGAATGACGAAATGGCCTAAACGGTATTGTGAAAGAGCGAGCAGCGAGCGAGTTTACTCTGCCTGTTTGTCCCGCTCTCTCTCTCTCTCGCTCTCTCTCTCCTCTCCAGAGTTTTGTTTTGCAGGCAACGCGTTCCCAACTTGCTTGGGCCACAGTCAAGGTGACCTCTGCGCTGCGGCGGTGCTGCCTTTGCTGCGGGTTCCTTCTGCTCTAGGCTTGTTTAGGTATTTTTAGCCCTTATATTTGATTTGTTTATTCCCGAGGAGTTGTGTGAGGGAGGGAGGGAGAGAGCAAGGGGAGGGGGAAGTTATGCCTCGTGCCATGCATTAGAAATTCTTGTATTCATTTACAATTCCTGTGCCTCTCTGCACACATTATTTATCTTGTAGATACTTTGATCTGCAATTCCGTTGCCGGTGGTTGCTGATGCCGCTGCGTGACCACAGCTGTCTCTCTGTGTATGTGTGTGTGTCTGCATGCGTGCGTATGTGCATGCGCGAGATCACGAGGCACACGTGCCACTGATCACAATTTTATTAACTCGGCTAGATGTATATATGTATATGCAGCTGATAGATACTCTTTCTCTCTGATAAAATTGGCTGCAGGCCAATAAAGCAAACAGCTGGTTTGCTGGATGGATCTGTGTAGCTTTTGGATGTGTCTACTAGCTGCAGCAAGTTGCAAGTTCTTAAAATAGATATTTGAATATTTAGGGTGCCCAATAGTGTCGAAGAGTTTGGGCAGATTTCAACATAAATTTACATTTTCTTAGTCTCTTCCCAAGCCCTCTACTTAGTCTAAATACCTCCATTCATAGTGTATTTATTAACTAATTGAATTTTTGACATTTAAATTTTCACAGTGTAGTCAGTATTAAATAACTGAATTAGCATAAATTAAGAAATGCTCTGACATCTCGTGACGTCACTTAAGAGAGAGAGAGAGAGAGAGAGACTGAGAGAGAGGAGAAATACACGAGAGTGTGAGAGCGCCTCTCTGGGGAGCAGTTCAGCCGGTGTTCCGACGGCGCTCGTGACTGGCAACACATGCGAAGTGATTTTTTTTGCACAGTGATTCATGCAGAATACCGCGACTTTGGCTCGGTTACGCATATTGCACAATTTTGAGCACTGACTGCGTCAGAGATAGAGAGAGAGGGAGATAGACGGAGAGCAAGGGAGACTGAGTGAGAAAGCGAGAGTGGGGGCTTCTCTGTATGATACATCCGCCGGCAGATGCAATTGCGACGCATTTTGTGAAAGTGTCTTTGACCCATTTTGCCGGCTCTTCATCGACCTCGACAAAGGGCTTACTATATGACGCAGTCAATGCCCTTACCTTGTGAAATCTGGCCAACAAAGTGTTCAAAGAGAAGTACTTGCTGCTGCACATTCATTCTACCAAACTTGTTTGGCTTGGGTTAATGAACTCCCATTGCGTGGTTGGGTTACGCAGTCTCATAACAATTTCATATTTCAACTGAGCTTCTTCAATTTACTTCAGACTTTGATTTTGTTACCTTATTTTGCTTTAGTCTCGCCAATTGTTTGCTTATTGTGAAATGTACTGCTATTTAAAATTTCAGAGAACTGCATCGAGTGTGGTACAAGTTGTAAACATTTAATGACATTTTTTTCATATTTATTCAATGACGAATGGCGGGGGCTTTTTCCTAGAGCTGTAAAGACTTTTATGGTTGCCTGCATTGATGATTTACAATGACGAACTACTCACCTGAAAAACAAATATTTAGTGTTTCTTCCTTCGCACAAAAAATCGAAAATAAATCGTGCAACTGCAAAGTCGGTAGTGCAGTGGGCAACTTGGAACCTCAGAAGACGACGGTGGCGCCAGCTGGCGGCTGAGTGGTGAACTAACTGAGGTGTGGCCAGAAAGAGTGCATGAATTAGTGTAACTTGTGTGCGGTAGATGGCGCGCGATTGAATGTGGTTTATCTTACATACTTTCGTGCTGCTGTTGAACAGTTAACAGAGCCATGTTGAATTTTGCTTATTTTCGCTTACAGAGACTGCTCTGTTAGTTTGTTTTATTGTGTGCTAACAGAGCTCGTTAAGCCAGGGCATGACCCATAGCACGTACACGATCCCGGAGGGACACACCCCCTCCAAAAAACCTTTTTCTCGAAAAAAAATGAGCAAAAAAACGCGAGCGCGAAAGAGAAAGAAAGAGGATGAGATCGGTCTGCCGGCTGCACGACCACTGCTTGCCTGCTCTGAGACTTCTCCTGCTCGTCTAGGCCTGTGAAGACTTCTGCTGTGCCCACAAGATGACAACATCTTCTTTCTTCCAGTGTGTGTGTGCTAACAACGCAATCCCACTACTACTGTTCTAACACTCCGATCAATAAATTCCTTTGTCGACTCTATTTTTGACTTAATTCTTATTTAAATAAATGTCTCCCAAATGGTTCCCAAATGCAATTTTACAGTTAACTCACTTCCATTCGAATGGCAGCCAAACTGCTGTGAAAATCCACCTGCAACCCACACGTTACGCAACTGCAGGAGATCGGGGAGAGGCGAGAGGGGATAGAGATAGAACCCTTGTGCGTTTTCTAGATTACGGCCACAAAAACATGACACAGAACATTTCTCAAGCTGTGCGCAGCAATCCAATAATAACTAATCCTTAATCTCGGCTCGTATTCCCCCCAGGCAGTGCGAAATGCGTGCCAAGCAAGCTCGAAAAAAAAGAAGAAGAAGTAGAAAAAAAAAGAAGAGAAAAAAGGCAAAATGCAAAAGTTATGCGATAGCGCCAAGCACACACACATACACAGTGGTGCCAGCCAGCGTAGTGAGTGTAGTGTTATCAATGCCAGAGGATCTGATTACGACGCAAGTTGCAACGTTGCCAGTTGCCAGTTGCAGGTTGCAAGCGAAACGAGTAAGTCAAGTGGCAGTGCTGCTTCTTCTTCCTCTTCTTATTGGCCTTGCACGCAATGCGCCTCCCAGCAGCAGCAGCACCAGCAGCAGCAGCAGCAACTGTTGCTGCCGCCGCCAACTGCAACATTAATATTCAAAAATTGCGTTTTTATGCTAATTTTCACACACAGCGCGACGGTCTGCATATCTGTGTGAGTGTGTGTGTGTGTGACCACTAAATGGCCAAAGCTGTCGATAGATTACTCAATGACAAGCAGCGCGGAACGTTCTCTGCCCAATTCCAACACACACACACACACACACACACACAACTTTGGCCAATTGGCTCAAAGTAGCCTGCAGTTGTTGTTGTTGTTGTTGCTGCCTGTGCTGCTGCTGCTGCTGTTGATGATCATCTTTGTGTATATCGCGCATTGCAATCAGTTTTTGGCAGACTCTCCTTATTATTATTATTTCTCGCCGGCCACGATTTTTCTCCCTCCTCCTCACTGCCAATATTACTCATACGCACCGTCGTTTATTTGTGTTCATATGTTGTCGTTGCTCGTGTTGCTCCGCTGCTGCTGCTGCTGACGTAGTTTAGCAATAATTAAGTTGTTAAATTGTTGCACGTAAGTCAAGTTGCCTCAGCCAGCCCGTTGCAGCTTCCACCTGCCTGCCTCGCTGCTCTCTCGACCGCATCGCTTAATAATAATGTTCAGCTTGACTTACGATGCACGTCCTTGGGTTACTGATATATGCGATACTTAAGGTATTTATTACAAGCGATTGTAATCTCATGCCTGAATTTCTTTATACTAAAGTCGCCTTTTTTCTTCCGACCAGCTTGCTTCCAACAACAACAACAAGTTTGCCACAAAATATTTATAGACAAGACGCCCAGTTGTTGTTGTTGGGTTTTTTTGGCCCGAAAGCGAATCAAGCGAGACCGAAAAAAGGAAACTAGTGGCAACGCTGCTGAGCGCAATACATAAATTAGTGTGCGGGCAATGCACGACGCAGAGATGCGCTGTAAAAAATGGAGAATGGAAGAAGAGGAAAGCAACTTTGTCACGGCTACTATGGCAATGCACGACGAGCAGATACGCTCTAAAATAAAGCGTATGGGGGGAAGATTCTCTTCCTTTGCCTCTCCTAGTCTGGCATACCCCATGCACTCTGTATATGTATGTGTGTGTGTTGCTCCCATGTTAGTTGCCGCCTGCTGCTCATTAATGCAACAACAGCTTCAGCCGTGTGGCTTTGCCTCCTGGTTCCTGCCTGGTGGCATCTCTCAGCGCAGCGTCCAACAAATTATATAATACATAAACAATCTGCATACGTATATAATGCACACACACACACACAGGGCATACACATATGTGTGTGCTCTCCTCTCTTGGGATTTACCAGTTTTCTCAGGCACTTGTTACGTTTTTGTCTTGAATGTTTTTCTTCGCTTTTTCCCTCGTTTTGCATGCCAAATATGCAAAAAGCTTTGGCGCTTGTAAATTTCCACGCCTTGTGCGAGGCTGTATGTGTGTCTCTGGAGTGTGTGTGTGTGTGTGTTTGCATATAATGATTATTGTAGGTACAAGTGCGAGAAATCGTGTTAGATCGCGGGTAATAAATTTAGACACTCAACTATGTAAGAGCAGGACTCGCTTGCAGCAGCAGCCACAGCAGAGCAACAGCGCAGCCTTAGAGCTAAGCTTCTACTCCCAGTTGGCCCTCTACTGCCTTCCTTGCCCCCGCCTTGCTTGCCTCTCTTTATCCTCTACTGCTTCTTCTTGTTTAAGCACTTCCTTTTATTATATTTTATGGCCACTTGTTTTTGTGTCTGCTGCTGCTGCGGCAGCGTCGCGATGCAAGCTGCAGTTACCTTTGGCAAGTTTTATAGTCGACGCCAGGCATTTAGTATAGAGTTTTGGTCTTTAATATGCCATTAGATTGGTGACAGTGCTAAAATTAATTGGCTAACTGCAGAGATGTGAAGAAAATTAAGATGTTGCAGACAGAATTTCATTTATTTATTTATATATTCATTCACTTATTTAATTATTTATTTGTTTATTTATTTATTTAGTCATTTAAAGCAAAATAAAGCTTAACCAACTAAGAATTCGATTGTATATCCAGCAAAATACAAATCAAACTTAAGGCTCCCAAATCTTTTGAGTTATTACGTGGATTGGGTAAGCGCCGCCGCCTGTTAACGGGTTTATTAAGCCCTAAAGATACTTACAGATAGTTATATAAATCGGTAATGTCAACTCATTTTGCGCTGCAGCTGAGCATTTTTGCGGCTTGACATTTTTCTCTCCCCTGTCTGTCTGTGTTGCCATTAAGCCCGCAAATTGCAATGAAAACAAACCATATTTCGCGACGTTGTTGTTGTTGTTGCCTCTTATGACTTTTCACCATTGCACTCCACTTGGGGGCATTATTCGATGGCATAAGTGAATGGCTTTAGAGAGACACAGAGCTGGAGTCGAAGCCGGTGCTGGAGCTGGAGCTGAGCCCGCCCAGCAATGAGTGCCCTTATGGCGCCACAGAGAGACCAAGCGGGAAGGAGAGTCTGTGTTATTAGTAGATGTCATATTAGAGTCGAAGCGGAAAGCGGCAACCACGAAATGCGCCGCAGGGGGGCAACAAACAATAACAACAACAACAACAATTGCAGTGAAACTTTTGCAATTTTCGGGCGCAATTGAAATCAACTTTTTGGCAATATTTCGACATCAGAGATTGAGTGTGTTTGGGGAAACCTTTAATTGAATTGCACTGGAAATTGTTTTTGTTTGTGGCAGGTGCTGCTGCGCGAAATTGAAAGTAAATTAATGTCGCTTTTATTTGAATTAGATCAAAGCAAGTGTGTGGCAAGTGTGGCAAGGTCGTCAAAGCGTTGCGTATTGCCTGTCTGCTGCCAGTCTCGCTCGGTTGGCACGCACACTCGCGGATTGAGAGGCACTTTGGCAGGCTTTTAGCTCTGCCATAATTCAATGCGATAAGCGATCTTAACTATCTACACGATCTGGACAGACAGACAGACAGAGGAGACGCAAGAGTTCTGCAACCAACCAGTTGCGGCCCAGGTTCGCGTGGCGTGGCAACTTGTTCTCTCCTTCTCCCTCTCTCTCTCTCTCTCTTGCTGTGACAATATTTGCATGCAGCGTGGTGTGGCAAAGTCTCTGGGGCACTCACTGTTAGACCGTTATCGTTGGCACACTATCAGCGCCATCATCTTGCGTCGTCATCAATGTGGCATCATCAATGCGAAATGATCGCAAATTAGCTGCGTTACGAGCGCGCACCCCTCTTTCTCTGCTCCGCTAATGGCAGCGTGTGACGTTTTTAAGGGTTTCATTTTCGATTCGATTTCGGCATAGATTAAACGATTGCACTCTCGATAAGAGAGCGAGAGAGAGTGGGAGAGGGAGAGACGGAGAGAAATGTGGAATGCAACTGACAATTGTTAAGAGCATTTCGATTTTACTTTGATTTATGTGGCATGAATGAATGAGAGAAGCAGATCCCATCGTGTTACATTGTAGAAAGAGATATTTATTTCCTTTGAGCTTGTACTGTAATTGATTTAAGTCCATATAAATCAAGTTCTCCTAAGGTTTTACCGACTGCAATCTGCTCTGCTGCTGTCTGCGATCTGTTAACTTTGGGAGTCCCAACTTAATTAAGATAATTAGCATGTTTCGAATTTCGCTGTGGATCGCTTCGCTTCGCTTTCGATAATTGCAATTCGATTGCTCTTTCTCTGTTTGGCAACAAATGACTTTTCCTCCCCACTACTTCCCCCTTCAGCTGCCCTCTGTCCCCTTGTGGCCTGCCTCCTCGTGTGGCTGCCACAAATGTTATGCCAAATTGCGGCTACCGTTTGGCAGTCGCAGTCGCAGTTGAAACCGTTGCCTGAGCCCCACTTTGCTATCGCATTTAATCTTCTCCTGGAAGGCCCCACTCCTTGGCCCCTTTCCCCTCCTCCTTCTTCACTCTCTGCCACGCTTCCTTTGGCTCTTTTGCTACTCGTGTTGCCAAAAATCGCTTTGGCAACGCTTCTGCTTTTGTTGCTCAACGTTTGATCTCATCATCGTCATCATCATCATCTTCGGCCGTGGTGGCCGCGGCAGAAGCGACATCGTCATGATGATTATCTGCAGCAGCTGGAGGCGTCTCCGAAACCCTCGACCAATTCGTTTGGGCAAAAAGGACATCAAACAGATGCGGCGGCGATCGCTTCTAATTTGCATAAACATTCCTTTTAACATTTATCCCAAAAACGTTTTCGTTGTCCTCATCGCGACTCTTCCACTTTGTGTCTCGCGTTGTCGGCTCACAAAGTCGTCATAATCGTCGACATTTTAGGCTGGGGCCAAACAGGCAGCACCATCAGCAGCAGCAGCAACAACAACAACAACTGCAACAGTCAAAGAGGCAGCAATTTTTATCCCTGCCGATTTCATTTCATTTCTTGATTCCAAACCATTTAAGCCCAAAATAACCGCTTTTGACAACACCAGCAACAGGCAGCAACAACAACAACCACTGCAACAGCAACTTGGACAACAACAACAGCAACAACAACCGCAACAACAGTAGCCAGAAATCGATGCTAATCTTAGCCGGGCAGAAGGCAAAGCAAAAATGTGGTCGCCATTTCCAGTTTACTTCTTTTTTAGCATACCCTGTAAATCAATCAGAGGCAGGGGATGAGGTAGTTTATTGTACTATATAACAATATCATATTCATGCTATATGATATGCATGCTACATTATATGTATATGTACTAGATGTTTTTCATTCTACATCGTATTCAAACTACATCATATTTTATCGTACTACATCGTGTTTGTACTGTTTAATATTCATACTTATTAAAGATTTAGATGTATAATACTTCTTTGGTGTAAATTTCCAGGGCATTTCTTAGCCACACACTCCCACTTCATATCACTTTTTTTGCCTTCTCACTGTTGAGTACATAAACCAACTGTGCTCGAAGCTAAAGCAAATAAATGGAGTTGTCGTTGTTGTTGCTGCTGCTGTTCGCTTTGCATTCGTCCTTTGCAGAGTTGCTGTTGCCTTTATCAGCAACAGCAGCAGCAGCAGCAAGCAAGAAAAAAATTATGAGAAGTTGTTGGAATGCGAAAAACAACTCAATTTCCAGAATTATGAAGTGGTTTTTTGTCTTTTTTCGTTTGTGTCTTGCGACTTTCGTGAAGTGAAGTGAAGTGAAGGGATTGAGAAACGATTTCGATAGCTAAAGCTAATCCCAAAACTGACAGTTTTTGTTTGCTGCATTTGGGATTGCAACTCCTCCTTGAACTAACACCCATTAGAAGGCAATTTGCTGGCAGTCTATCAATGTGGGGTATAGTGCAACGAAACCTGCTGCAGTGAGGAGAGGTCTGTCTCTGTTCCCTCTTCCTCTCTCTCTCTTTCTATGTGGCATTGTGACAGGTATTTCCAACCTACCGTTTGCCATTTCTTCTCTGAAGTCAGTCGACCTAAATTGGAACTTGCAAACAAGTCGAAAACTCAAATTAAACTTTGCATTCAAATTGCATTTCTATTTGTTTGGCAGTTGCAACTAGAGGGGAGGGAGGGAGAGTAACAGACTCACTCCCTCCCATGGGTCAAGTTGCGATTAACGAGTACTGAGTGCTGCTGAAGTAGCGAGTACTTTTCTAAACAATATGTAATTGTGCAGTCTAATGCGAAATTAGAGATGCGAATGGTGCTTAAAGACTCTTGAAATTATAGTGGCTATGATAATAATAAAAACAAGAAATGTTGTGCTTCACAGCATCAACTAACAAATCTATATGGCAATGTCTGTCTGTATAAATAGATAGATCCCGTTGACTATAAGAGTTAGGACTACCAAATTTGTTGACAATTTGTTTTACTATTCTGAAGATTCTCTTTTAATTGAGACACGCCTTCTTCCACCTCTCTAAATCGATAAAAATAAAATTGCAAACATAATTTAATGCTTGGCCATTCGTTTTTGTTGTCTATAATGATTATGAACACCTTAAATTTAAATTAAATTGTATTACTCATTGATTTCCTTGTTCTCCCGCTCGTGTCACGCCTGTCTCGCACTGCCTTAGCACGCGCTCATCTCTAATGCAAAACTTTGCAGACGCGCTCAAACAACTCAATTAAAAACCCAGCAAAATGCTATTCCGAGTGGTCACAAAAGGGTTTTTTAAAAGGAGCAACTTTTAATCGCCGCTCGTTAAGAGTGCAGCGCACAACAGCAACAACAACAAGTGCGACAACAACTGCAAACTCGTGTGTCGTATTTGATTGGCGTTTGAGTTGCGCGTGCGCGTGTCTTACGAAGCTAAACAATTAATTTGAATAATTAGCAGCTAACGACGACGCCATGGAAAGTAGCAAAGGCAGGGAAGAGGAACAGAGAGAGGGGAGAGGGACAGGCCAGTGCCTGCCTCTCTTTCAACTTGTTGGGGACTTCGTCGCGTCGTCGATTGTCACGCCAAGGCAAGTCAAAGGAGGCATATAAAAAATGCATTTGGCACTTGAGAATTTATGTGTGAGTGTGTGTACACAGAGTGTGTGTTGCTCTTGCTCCTTTCTTCCTATCTCGCTCTCCCTCTCACACGTCGTCTGTGTCTGTGTCTGGAGGAGGCGCGAGTACGTCACGCAAAATGATGAATTACTCGCCGGGGACGCGCGTCAGGCTTTGATGAGAGACGACAGCGTGAAATTAGACAAAAGGATATGGGCCAGAGGGAGTTGCATGTGTGTAAGAGACAGAGAGAGAGTGAGAGAGAGAGGTGTGTGCGTGTGTGTGTGCTTTGGCAAACCCGACAACGACAACGCGCCTTGACTTAATGAAGATGACGAGCAGACCGCGACGTTGCAGTTGCCCTCGCAGCCCGGGCAGCAGACGTACATAGTAGACGGACAGACCATGGGCGTGTTTTAATCCTTGCACCGTAGTAGTAGACCCAACGGTGCCGCCATTGCCGCCTTTGCTAGGTGTTGCTGCTGCCGATGTTGTGTCACGGCGGCGCACACGAGGCGTTAATTTATTACAAATTATTATGATTCCTTGTTGCTTTCTGATGTTTTTCCGTGCCTTTTTTTGCTGTCATAACTGCCGGCAGCAACGGCGGCGGCGGCGGCAGCAGGAAACAACCATAGAACAACAGCAGCAGCAGTAACAACTACAACAACAACAACTGCTGCAACTCTCTCGTTGAAGACGTCTAGACAAATGCACTTCAAAGGTTAACATGATAAATGTCGTTTGTGTTGCATGTGACGCGACAACTTTCCAGTTGTTGTTGTTGTTGTTCTTGTTGCTCCGTGTGCGCGACTGTCTGTTGTTGCAGCTGCAACGGCAGTTGCAGTCGTTGGTTGCTTGCTGCAACACTTTGTGGCGTGGCCAAATGGCAAACTGTCGCCGCAATGCAGTTGTGCATTTGTTTTCCTTAAGTTTTTTCATTCTTGTCTGGCAATTATTAAGCCAGGAAAGTCAACAAATTAATCAAGCGACGCGTCGCAATTAAAGTGGAAGCACTCACATAGAGGATCAGCTACAGGACAGTCAGTAGTAGCTAACGACACTGCGAAAGAGAGGGAGAAAGAGAAGAAGACTGAGGGGGACAGAGATTAAGTGAGTTAGTAAGGATTAAAGAGTTTTTTTACTTGCTACACATAGATTAAAAGGGTTTTAAGGGATTGTGTCAACTGGAGAAGTATTTAAAAGGTAAAAGGAGGCAACTGTGACTCCACAGCATTAACAGCCTAGTAACTATAGCCATATTTGTTCCTATGAACATCTAGTTCACAGAAAATAGACTAGCTAGGGCTACCAAATTTAGCTGGCACTATATCATACTATTCTACGCAAGTAATGAATGCAATAGGGATTAGCTACGCCCTCTTACGCCCCCTTAGATCGTAAGAATTTAAATGTCAAGCGAATTTTCAATGCTAGAACATTCAATTTTGATCTGCTCAATTGCCATTCACATGATCCACACTACCGTTCTTTCTCGTTAGTATGTATGAAAGTGTTTCTAGAGAGGAAAGTTGCTTCTCAAACTTTTATGAAATTCTTCTCAAGCTTTGCAACAGGCGTCTGGCATAACAACGATGCTCTATAAACATTAACAACTAGTACATGTTGCCTCTAATTGTTGCCGTTTCCAGAAGAAATGAGTGAGGAAAAAAATTCTATATAAACTTGTTCATTGCCATTTTGACAACTTGAACGAGCTGCAGGGGGAGATTTCTTCATCTTTATTCACGGCCTGCACTCATATGTGCAACACTGCGATGCGGCAGCACCACTAACAACAACAACGGCAATCACAGACCAAATCACAACCACAACAAGAACAACAACAACAACAGCAGCAGCAGCAGCAAGAGCGACACGGACACAGGCAACACTAACAAGCGACTTTAGCCAAATTAAGTTGTCCAGTTTGCGGTGTACGCACAGCGGGTTGCAAATAACAATCTCCTGTTTACAGCAGCAGCAACAACAACAACAACAGCAACAACAGCAGACAACAAACAGCAACAACAGAAATCAAATTGCAATGCAGCAATATGAACAACACACACAAGTACACACACAGACACACATCAACAAAAAAATGGCTTCGACCTAAAAAACGCGTTTAGCTCATATTTCTTGCCTAGACCTGCCACCCTTCCCCCGTTCCTATCCACTGTTCGAGTACTGCACCCCCTCATGGGGGGCAACTATGTGCATTACTTATATAAATTGTCAATATTTGACACATTTACGTGCCAACAAAAATCACAGTACCAAAAAGCGCGAAAAAAACATAAATTCCGACAGTAAAAGAAGCTGAAATCAAATAGGAATACCCTGTAAATGTATTTAGCTATGCAGGTATTTCGGCTATACTAAAATCAAGTCTGATAATTCATTAACTGCAGCTCAAAAATTCACAGAAATTACTGAACAAGATAAAATAAAAAAAAGCTCGATTCAGTTAGAAAAAGAGTAGAGACCGAAGAGATATTTCCTTTATAACTTATACCTTATTAATATAATAAATTATATGTATGTATATATTGTTATTTCTTATATACTCAAATCCCTAACAAGGCTGGCAACTCTTCTGTCAGCCAAACCACAATGTGGCAATGCCATAAAAACTCAATTAAAATCATTAGGAAAAAAAGCATAAATTAAGTTAATTTAGCCAAGGCACAAATATTTTAACACATTACGTAAGTACAAGCATTGTTGTTGTTGTTGTTAGTTGCGCGCACGCGCATCGTCGGCCAACAACAACAACAACAACAGTTGTTGTCGTAGCCGTTGCCGAGTCGGACAGCAAAAATTATTAACTAAAAAAAAACACTGAAATTGCAAAAAGATTGCTGCGAAATTGACATTTGCTCGTTAATGTGGCCGGGTACAAGCCGGGCCAAGCCGGGCCAGGCCAGGTACAGGCCGCCGGCATGTGGCAAGTTCCATGTGTCCATGTGGCAAGTTGTCCATGTGTCTGCCTACTTACCTTGTCCAGTCAGCCTCGATTGCTTTGTTGCCGCCGTTGCCGTCGCATGCGACTGCCAATAATTTAGAGCTTTTAATAAATATGTTGCTCTGTTGCAGTTGCAACAACAACGACAACGGCAGAGCAATGGCAAAACACCAACAAAGCAGCAACGGCGGCGATTGTAGCAAGATTTATATCATAATTTATTTATTAATTTCATTAAGTAAATTTTCATTTGATGAATGACGTTGTCCGCCGGTTCGTTTTGCTTTTGTTTCCCGTGCAACAGTTGCTGCCGCCGGCGTTTGCCGAAATTTTGATTATTGCTGCTGCTGCTGTTGCTACGTGGAGGCCAATAAATAATCAGGAAATTACATTTGCCGCGTGGGGCAGGCAGTGCTAAATGTTTCCCGATGCGATAAGGTTGAGAGCTATAGAGCTGCCTGAACTGAACGATTTAGCTACCGATTTCATCAGATAAGATTACATAAGAGAATTACAACAAGACTTACCGCCAAGAAAACAAAAAGATCTTCTCCAATTTTCTCAAGTTTCGTGCGCACATTTCGTCACAATCTTTGGGGGGCTATAAAAGTTAAACGTTGCAATCGAAGTGACTAAAAATAATAACTTTCAATTTGCTCAAAACATAAAACAATGATTAAAAATGCATTCAAATTGATATTCAATAAATAAACCCCCCGAAAAATGCAGGCGCGCATTAAACTAAAACTAATCGAACAGTTTAATGTTTGAATGCTCAAAGTTTGCGCCATCAGCAACTGCAGCAACAACAACAACAGCCACAGGAGAAGCCAACAAAACTGACGACTAAAATCAATTGCGACGTTAAACTTTAAGACCCCATCAAAGGGGGCAACCAGAGAGAGAGAGGGAAGGACTAAGAGAGACAGTGAGAGAGGGCGAGAGGGGAGTAAGCTCAGCTTTGTTTTTGCTGTCTAGCTACCAAAATTGAAGGTTTCAGCTGCACTGGACGACGGACGGACGGACAGACGCGACGACGACGACTAGCAAAGAAAAAAAATCGCAATCGACCGTTGCCAAATTCAATGGATTTTACTTTTCGCTTTTCAAAACTCAACGCTCGCTGTGCTGTCGTGACCAATTAGTGATCCGACCCAGGGGCGGAGAGCAGAATGGGGGAAGGGGTGCAAGACGTTGCTTGCGCGAGCTTAAAGCGGATGCAGGAGCGGGTGTGGATGGGGGCAGTGTGGAACTGGTGCGGGCGCGTCGTCGTCGCGCAGGCGCACGTCAGGCACTTGCACCACTTGGCCAGGAATAGAGACAGCAGCAACAGTCGCAGCAGCAGCAACAGCAACAGTGGAGTTGCAAGTCGCGCACTTTACATCCAAATATTTTGTGACACAAAACGTTTGTTGTTGTTGTTGTTGCTGGAGTTGCGACTCTAGCTAGCTCTCTGAATATTTGCTTAGGCCTTTGTCCATGCCGAATTTTGGGCGTGTTCACCATGCGTTTTCCGCCTGTCCGCAGCATGCAACGCCTGTGGATGAAGTTTTATTTCTTAGCAAAAATATTGTTTCATTTTACTTGAAGTTTCCTGAAGTCTTTTTTACCGACTGAAACTGACAGCAAAATGGTGGGAATATTTTTTGAGAAAATAGCAGAGAAACTACGGAAAGTTAATGGCGGAAATAATGAATAAAAGACTATTCATTTATTTATATTCAATTTATTCGGAATACATCAACTCCTTCTTGCTTAAGATTTTCCTACTCGTTCAACTAAAGGGCATCAAATTATCTTAAAACTTAAATATCCCATTATAATAAAGAAGAGGGACTTTACTGGCCATGACTCATGAATGATGGGAAAAGATGGGGAAAGCGAAGTGTGAGGCGTCTGAAGAAGACAACTAAAACACAGACTAAAGCAATGGGAGAAGGACAAAAACGGATGCTGGCAACTTGAAAATCTGCTGAGAAATAACTGACAGTGTACACAAGCAAACACTAATTGCTGTAGAATTGCTAACAGACGAACAGACAGTAGACGGGAGACGGAAAACGGGAGAGACGTAGCAGTAGAACAACAGTGCTGGAAATAAACCTTGCAACAACAGCAACAAAAGGCAGCAAACAACTCAATTAACACAACAATTTCGCTGAGTTGCGAAAATCTTTTATTTTTCTCTCTCTCTTTCCTCCTTTTTCTGACCGATTCCTTTTACGTTGTGGTATCCAAAACCTTTTTACACCTAACCCCAAGCTCGTTCAACGATGAGGTTTTGGCATTGGCACTTGATAATGCAAATGTATGCAACACTCCCCATGACACAGGAGGAGAGGAGAAAGAAGGAGACGAGAGATGAGCAGGAGAGAAAAAAGCAGATGGAACTGAGTGTGAAATCACGAAATCGGAAAGCACTTTGAAGGTGTCCGAGATGGGATTTGCTGTTGTTTGACTCGTAAGATATACGGATAATCGCAGTGATATATAATATAAATGATATTTTATATGTGTGTGTTGATAAGAAAACTCAAATTAGTCTTCTCAATGTTACGTAAATTTGCTGCAACTTTGTTGCAATCTGTTTTGCCATGAGGCGTTTCTATCGCCTCTGCAGATACGTGAGCAGAGCAGAGCCATCAATGCTGTTGCTTGGTGTATCTCTATAGAGGTGTGGAGTGCTGAGACAGGTGAACAGAGGAGGTGGTAGGGGAATGCAGGGGAGGAGGGGCATAGCTAAACTTAAATTGCTAATACCTGACATGGGAATGTTTTTAACACTTCAGTTGTGTTTGGACAACAGCAACAATGCCAACAACAAATGGCAATGACTTGGCCAAAATAGCATGCCACATCATTGGCAACTCGCAACTCTCTTCGGAGTCGCGCACATCGACACAAATGCAGATGCCCATCCTCATGCATTTATGCAGCTTGTCTTCGGATCCTCTGTTGTGAGCTTCTCCTCCTCCTCCCCCCCTTCTCGTCTTTGCGCATATATTTATTTGCCAAGTGTTCAATGGCTTTGATCGACGTGCCACGGAGGCAGGAGGCAGCAGCTAAAGAGGCAGCGGCATCGGTTGGTTAGAGGTGTCAAGCTAGCGGGTATTCTTGGCCTTCGGCAAGTACAAATCAACAACGACAACAGACATCAGACAGCAGACAACAGCCATCAGACAACAACAACCAGCAGGTGTTGCACTTTGTGCAAACAAAGAGACCCCCAAACCGAAGACCAAACCCAAACTCAGAGCCACCACAGACAGTCAGAGACACAGTCGAAACACCAAATTGATTTGTCAATCCGTTGGAAAACCGCAAAAGTTGCGCACACATTTCGCTGGCATTTGAAAGTCATTTGAATATATGCAGCTACATATATATAGCTTGACTGTTACCAAAAGTCATGGTACCCATGGTACTCAGCTCTCGATACTATTTTGCTGCTCTTTCGCTGAGAAAGTATGGCGCATTACGACGAAAAGCTGCTGGTTGCCAGCTGCGAGTTGTCTCCGGTTCCTCCACGTCGATGTTGTTGTCGTCGTAGTCGTCGTCGTTGTCGTTGTCGTTGTCGTTGTCCCTTCGCCAATTTGTTGCTGACACTGCTGACGACTTAGCCTTAGCTCTGCGACAGAGAGAAAGAGAGTGAGAGAGAGAGGGAGAGAGGGAGAGAGGAGGGGAGACCAGGACTGGGTTTGGCCAGGTCTGGCAATGAAGCGCATAAAAACTAATTGATTGGATGCCAAGATGTTAAGCGCATAACGGCAGCAACAACAGTTGCCCCTGCTGCTGCCGGTGCTGCTGCTTCTGCTGCTGCCGCTGTAACCAAGAGCAACAGTTGCCGTTGTGCCATGTTTGAGGCGTTGTCAGTTGGCCGGGTTGGTCCTGCTTCGACTTGGGGCTTTTCAGCGACTTTTATTCAATTTAAATGCGCTTCCAGCGTCAATGTGTGCGCAGATAGACCCGCCCCGAAGTCAACGCAGTTGCCCGAACTGTTGCGTTGCTACGGCGGCTGCTGCTACGGCTGCTGCTGCTGCTCGCTTAAATTAATTATTTTTTATTAACTTTTCGTTTATTGATGACATTTTTCAAATTTTCAGCATTCCCACAACAGACACTGCAACTGCTCTGCAGCGCTGTTGCTTGTTGTAATGGCAAATTTGTTGCATGCAATTTTTATACTGATGGTTTAGCATTTTTCTTAGCGTTTCCACATAAACCCTGATGGCAAGTTAATAAAATGATATAGCCTTCGGTGGTTTTGGTGTTTATTTTAATAAACATTTATTTCATTTCGTGATTTTTGTCGAATTGTTGGAACTGTATCTTGTCATAAGTCAATTAGAAATAGTTCAGCCAATTGTATACCCAGGTGGAAGCCTTGTAAACAAAACGAATAACCTGTATACCGGTTGTAACTATTATAGCTCCTTCTACGACACCCATTCTCAAATTAATAGTCGTCATTTTACTAATGCTGAATAGCGTAAATGATCCATCGGTGTTTCGTGCAACTGTGATAGCTGATTCTCCAAATCTAAAATTACTAGCTGAAGAACCAATACAATTCGTGTTTTCGGTAAGAGATTTGGTTTCCAATCGGCGTTGGCAGATTTCGGGTGACACCACTTGTCCCTCAATGAACATCAATTGCTTTTCGTATGCTTCACCTATATTATGGGTTTAAGAATTATTTTCGAATATAGATTGCAGGCACACTTACTATCAATCCAGTCCGACACAATAAGAGTATGGTTGCTAAAATCTTGATTCGCATAAGGCAACAAAGCGGGTTGTATGAAATGATCAAATATCAGCTTAATGGCCAGACGAATCAGCGCAATCTCGAAACCATTGGCCAACTTGTGAGGGTATGAATACAAAATAATATCTTTTGGGTCTATTGTCATCTTTTGGCGGCTCATTTCATTATGTATATACGGAGTTCCAAAATAAATGTCAACCGAGACACTTTAAAAACAAAAGAATATTATACATTAGGTATAATAAGTGTTATTAGGAAATTCACTAATGTACTTACCTATTTTCCACGCAATGTGCTGGAGTCAGAATAGCCGATTCAGATACAATTACGCCGCTACAGTCAGTGCGATGATTGCCATTTTTTTTATTCACCAGATATACCTGGTACGGCAATTGCTTAGGCTTTGCAAATTCAGCATTTCGAATATTTTTTCGTGGTTCGGCTTTTGCATAGGATTGTAGGAATACAAATGCCAAAAGCAAAAGTTGGAAAGTAGAACGACCCATGATTGAAGCTTTAAAGACTGTTGACAATTCAAAGAAAAATTCCTGCTTATATAGTAGCTCCAATGCAATAAAATATCGGGATTTACGACATTGATAGGAAAGACGACAGCTCATTTTAGATGGGATACCACTGATGGAATTCAAAACGTTAACAAACTTATTTTCAGTTATTGTGTCTTTTTTGTATTACGTAAAACGACAAAACTTATAATATCATGCAACAAGATAACGTGTAGTAGACTACGCTCCGTTCGACTAAAATAATTTTCCACCTTCCATCTTTATTCCTTTCGACTTAGGGAAATTCACCAGCTTTTTCTATCTACTCTAAAGATGATGAAACTTGTGATAAAAAGGACAAGAAAGAGGAATCAGCGCATTTTTTTGCTATGAATAAAGTTCAAGATTGATTCCTAAATGAATATCTTATCTTTTTCGGGGCAAAGATGTTTTTATATAAACAACTATGCTTCAACCAATTAACGATAAACATAAATGCTTTAATTTAATGGATAATTTGGATAGAAGCAATCAACTTATGCGATATGAACATTCTACTTCATTCTGAAAAACCTGGAAATCTTTACTCAACTTAGTTTTCGAATTGTATCTATTTGTTTTTTTTAATTATAAGAATTGATTTTAAAACGAAAAGTTGACTTGAAGTTTTGGTTTAAATTTATTCCTCAATATAAAAACAAATCATAATTATTCGATAGTATCCAATCAATGTAGGATGAAACTCGTGTCACGAATGACGCGACTCCAGGCAAACATTTTCCATCGTCCTTAGGAAAACCAAAAGAATTGAGTCCGACCACAGTGACTGAACCATCGGAATTGGTTACAGCAATTGGACCACCTGAATCTCCAAGGTATATAGTGCTATTTTGGGCGACACCTCAAATCCAAGGGGCTGAGAAATTGTGCGAATTGTCTTTTGCAGTCTTCCGGCGACAGTTCGTATGCCTCAAAGTACTGCAAATCCGTCCGTACAACATTAACGTATGTGTTATTCCTTTTTTAAAACGGCCAAACAAATTAAAGAATAAATCTTTGAATGGGGTTACACAAACAATAAGTGAACTTACCATCTACAATGCCCCAACCCGCAGCAAGCATAGTTGCATTATTGATGGGATTGGGCAATCTGGCAGCTTGTATATAGGCACGGGAGTTTTATCAGCGCTGTATCATCGTTAAATTCTCCAGTGTTATTGCAGTCTTTGTGCACCATAATATTTTTGGGTGTAACTGTCAAGCGAGCTTGGCCCTCTTCATTGGCATTATTGATATTTAGAGCACCGAAATAAATGTCAACAGACTCGCTGAATAAATTGTATAACGACATTTTACAATATATTATAACCTATAATTGAAATCTTTGAGTTATTTACACATTATGTACGCAATGAGCTGCTGTAAAAACCAAGCTTTCGGTGAGTGTAACACCTCCCCACCGTCTATAGTATTGAGCTTTAGCTTAGGACTTAGCATTTTTCTTAGCGTTTCCACATAAACCCTGATGGCAAGTTAAAATAATATAGCCTTCGGTCGTTTTGGTGTTTATTTTAATAAACATTTATTTCGTTTCGTGATTTTTGTTTTGCACTAAAATCGAATCGTTGGAACTGTATCTTGAAATAAGTCAATTAGAAATAGCTCAGCCAATTAGATACCCAGATGGCAGCATCGTAAACAAATTCAACAACAGTTATACCGGTTGAAACTATTGTAGCTGCTTCTCCGATACCAATTCTCAAATTAATAGTCGTCATTTTACTAATGCTGAATAGCGTAAATGATCCATCGGTGTTTCGTGCAACTGTGATAGCTGATTCTCCAAATTTAAAATTACTAGCAGAAGAACCAATACAATTCGTATTTTCGACAAGAGATTTGGTTTCCAATCGGTGTTGGCAGATTTCGGGTGACACCACTTGTCCCTCAATGAACATCAATTGCTTTGCGCCGTTCTCTAGGGAATTGACTTCGTATGCTTCACCTATATTATGGATTTAAGAATTATTTTCGAATATAGATTGCAGGCACACTTACTATCAATCCAGTCCGACACAATAAGAGTATGGTTGCTAAAATCTTGATTCGCATAAGGCAACAAAGCGGGTTGTATGAAATTATCAAATATCAGCTTAATGTCCAGACGAATCAGCGAAATCTCGAAACCATTGGACAACTTGTGAGGGTATGAATACAAAATAATATCCTTTGGGTCTATTGTCATCTTTTGGCGGCTCATTTCATTATGTATATACGGAGTTCCAAAATAAATGTCAACCGAGACACTTTAAAAGCAAAAAAATATCATACATTAGGTATAATAAGTGTTATTAGGAAATTCACTAATGTACTTACCTATTTTCCACGCAATGTGCTGGAGTCAGAATAGCCGATTCAGATACAATTACGCCGCTACAGTCAGTGCGATGATTGCCATTTTTTTTATTCACCAGATATACCTGGTACGGCAATTGCTTAGGCTTTGCAAATTCAGCATTTCGAATATTTTTTCGTGGTTCGGCTTTTGCATAGGATTGTAGGAATACAAATGCCAAAAGCAAAAGTTGGAAAGTAGAACGACCCATGATTGAAGCTTTGAAGACTGCTGACAATTCAGAGAAAACTTCCAGCTTATATAGTAGCTCCAATGCAATAAAATATCGGGACTTACGACATTGATAGGAAAGACGACAGCTCATTTCAGATGGGATACCAATGATGGAATTCAAACAGTTGGCAAAATGAATTTCAGTTATTGTGTCTTGTTTGTATTACGTAAAACGACAATACTTATAATATCATGCAACAAGATAACGTGTAGTAGACTACGCTCCGTTCGACTAAAATAATTTTCCACCTTCCATCTTTATTTCTTTCGAATTAGGGAAATTCACCAGCTTTTTCTATCTACTCTAAAGATGATGAAACTTGTGATAAAAAGGACAAGAAAGAGGAATCAGCGCATTTGTTTGCTATGAATAAAGTTCAAGATTGATTCCTAAATGAATATCTTATCTTTTTCGGGGCAAAGATGTTTTTATATAAACAACTATGCTTCAACCAATTAACGATAAACATAAATGCTTTAATTTAATGGATAATTTGGATAGAAGCAATCAACTTATGCGATATGAACATTCTACTTCATTCTGAAAAACCTGGAAATCTTTACTCAACTTAGTTTTCGAATTGTATCTATTTGTTTTTTTTAATTATAAGAATTGATTTTAAAACGAAAAGTTGACTTGAAGTTTTTGGTTTAAATTTATTCCTCAATATAAAAACAAATCATAATTATTCGATGCCTCAAAGTACTGCAAATCCGTCCGTACAACATTAACGTATGTGTTATTCCCTTTTTAAAACGGCCAAACAAGTTAAAGAATAAATCTTTGAATAGGGTTACACAAACAATAAGTGAACTTACCATCTACAATGCCCCAACCCGCAGCAAGCATAGTTGCATTAGTAACATATAATCATTGGTGCGATTGGGCAATCTGGCAGCTTGTATATAGGCATAAATTATCGATCGGAATGGGAGTTTTATCAGCGCTGTATCATCGTTAAATTCTCCAGTGTTATTGCAGTCTTTGTGCACCATAATATTTTTGGGTGTAACTGTCAAGCGAGGTTGGCTCTCTTCATTGGCATTATTGATATTAAGAGCACCAAAATAAATGTCAACAGACTCGCTGAATTAATTGTATAACGACATTTTACAATATATTATAACATATAATTGAAATCTTTGAGTTATTTACACATTATGTACGCAATGAGCTGCTGTAAAAACCAAGCTTTCGGTGAGTGTAACACCTCCCCAACGTCTATAGTATTGAGCTTTAGCTTTAGACTTAGCATTTTTCTTAGTGTTTCCACATAAACCCTGATGGCAAGTTAAAATAATATAGCCTTCGGTCGTTTTGGTGTTTATTTTAATAAACATTTATTTCGTTTCGTGATTTTTGTTTTGCATTAAATTGAATCGTTGGAACTGTATCTTGAAATAAGTCAATTAGAAATAGCTCAGCCAATTAGATACCCAGATGGCAGCATCGTAAACAAATTCAACAACAGTTATACCGGTTGAAACTATTGTAGCTGCTTCTCCGATACCAATTCTCAAATTAATAGTCGTCATTTTACTAATGCTGAATAGCGTAAATGATCCATCGGTGTTTCGTGCAACTGTGATAGCTGATTCTCCAAATTTAAAATTACTAGCTGAAGAACCAATACAATTCATGTTTTCGGTAAGAGATTTGGTTTCCAATCGGTGTTGGCAGATTTCGGGTGACACCACTTGTCCCTCAATGAACATCAATTGCTTTGCGCCGTTCTCTAGGGAATTGACTTCGTATGCTTCACCTATATTATGGATTTAAGAATTATTTTCGAATATAGATTGCAGGCACACTTACTATCAATCCAGTCCGACACAATAAGAGTATGGTTGCTAAAATCTTGATTCGCATAAGGCAACAAAGCGGGTTGTATGAAATGATCAAATATCAGCTTAATGGCCAGACGAATCAGCGCAATCTCGAAACCATTGGCCAACTTGTGAGGGTATGAATACAAAATAATATCTTTTGGGTCTATTGTCATCTTTTGGCGGCTCATTTCATTATGTATATACGGAGTTCCAAAATAAATGTCAACCGAGACACTTTAAAAACAAACAAAATATTATTTATTAAGTATAATAAGTATTATTAGGAAATTCACTAATGTACTTACCTATTTTCCACGCAATGTGCTGGAGTCAGAATAGCCGATTCAGATACAATTACGCCGCTACAGTCAGTGCGATGATTGCCATTTTTTTTATTCACCAGATATACCTGGTACGGCAATTGCTTAGGCTTTGCAAATTCAGCATTTCGAATATTTTTTCGTGGTTCGGCTTTTGCATAGGATTGTAGGAATATAAATGCCAAAAGCAAAAGTTGGAATGTAGAACGACCCATGATTGAAGCTTTGAAGACTGCTGACAATTCAGAGAAAACTTCCAGCTTATATAGTAGCTCCGATGCAATAAAATATCGGGATTTACGACATTGATAGGAAAGACGACAGCTCATTTCAGATGGGATACCAATAATGGAATTCAAACAGTTGGCAAACTGAATTTCAGTTATTGTGTCTTTTTTGTATTACGTTAAACCACAAAACTTATTATATCATGCAGCAAGATAACCAACGTATTAGACTACGTTCCGTTCGACTGAAATAATTTTCCACCTTCCATCTTTATTTCTTTGAACTTAGGGAAATTCACCATCAGGATTTTGTATTCACTCTATCCGCTTAATACTTATACCAAGGCCAGAATAGATTCGTAGCTATAATCGTTACTATTGTAGAATCAGGAAATTGTACAGATTGTAGGTCTGTTGTCATCAAATTTCAGTCTATTGGGCAGACAGAAGTTTTTATCGAGTAATATTGTATAGTCCATTGTTGGTGTACTTCCTTATAATATAATAATTTATTCTACTGAGTGACTTTATTGTTGCAAAAAGGAAAATGAAAAAGAAAGGATACATAATGAACTTACGCTTCGACCAAGCAATGAGCTTCTGTCAGAGTTAGCCTGTCGGAGATTATGGCGCCTCCAATATGCTTCATGTAGTTTTAAAACTTCAAACTATGCTTCAAACAATTTAAATCCTCATCACGAGAAACTTAAATATTAAAGGATAATTTGGATGAAAGCAACCGACTTATGCGATATAAACGTTAAACATTTTATGAAATATCTGGAAAATTTATTTAACTTATTTATTTAAATTTTTTAAAACCATAAAATTTAAATTTTTTAAAACCATAAAAATTACCTTAAAAACAAAAAGTTTGATTGAAGTTTTCGGTTTAATTTATTCCTCAATATATAAACAAATCATAATTATTCGATAGTATCCAATCAATGTACGATGAAACTCGTGTTGCGAATGACGCGACTCCAGGCAAACATTTTCCATCGTCCTCAGGAAAACCAAAAGAATTGAGTCCGACCACAGTGACTGAACCATCGGAATCGGGTACAGCAATTGGACCACCTGAATCTCCAAGACATACAGTGCTATTTTGGGAGACACTACAAATCCAAGTATCTAAGAACTTTTGCGAACCTTCTAATTTAGCAAATTGTGCTTTGCAGTCTTCTGGCGACAAAACATGTCCCTTAAAGTACTGCAAATCCGTGGGAACAACATTAACGTATGTGTTATTCCTTTTTATGACTGCCAAACAAATTAAAGAATAAATCTTTGTATAGGCGTACTCAAATAATATATGGACTTACCATCTACAATGCCCCAACCCGCAGCAAGAATAGTTGCATTAGTATAATCATTGGTGCGATTGGGCAATCTGGCAGCTTGTATATAGGCATTAAATATCAATCGAAATGGGAGTTTTATCAGCGCTATATCATCGTTAACTTCTCCAGTGTTATTGTAGTCTTTGTGCACCACAATATTTTTGGGTGTTACTGTCAAGCGAGCCTGGCCCACTTCGTTGGCATTATTGATATTTAGAGCACCAAAATAAATGTCCACAGAGTCGCTGAATAAATTTAATGATAATATTTTACAATATATAAAAGAAATCTTTGATTGACTTACACATTATGTACGCAATGAGCTGCTGTCAAGACCAATCTTTCGGTGATTATAACACCTCCACAGCGTGTATAGTATTGAGCTTCTTTGTTGTGGAGAAATACCTGATAGGGAAATTGTTTGGGACTTGCATCGAGACCATCTATAATACGTTGTTGGAGTTGAGCTTCAGTTTGGTATTGGCCTAAGAAGACCAATGCGAGGATAACTAATTTACAGGTAATTTCTGTCATATTTGAAGAACTGTTGACAGTTTGTAATAAATCTTAGGGTTTATATAGAGTGGGAGCTACAATGAAGGCTTCATTTCGTGTTTCACGATTCTGATAAGTCTGTTCAATTTGTGTTATCTCTTAGGGTTTCTTAATTTGTTGCAATTTAACGATTTGCACACGTTTCAATGTTATAATAGTTACTACTTTGTATATAGTTACTACATTGTATATATCGGAACTTCTTCGGAACTGCATACAAAGTTTCTAAGGTAACGGTTGTTCTGCTGCATCAGCAAGCCCTTATTTTTCGGCAATCTCTGACTGTTAATCGCGTCAACTCTTTATCGGGCGACGGTAATTCCACTTTTCTGCACACCAAGAGACGAGAAGAGAAGAGGCGTGCATCGAAGAAGATGCCCCAAAGAAGCAGACGAAGAAGAACGAGCCACACTTGAGCATTTATCAAAAGTTATTGCAAATTAATTGCAATCTACCCGGCGCAATCTGCGGCATCATCTCGAGGCGATCCCAAGACCCCATGGCATTTACGGGTTGCGACTGCAACTCCGACTGCGACTTGGGCTGCTGCTTACCAAAATTTATTGATGCCTTATTAGCTGATAATCACAATCACATACGAAGGGCGACTGCAAGACTGCCAAGCGCTCTGTCAGGCTGGGCTGACTTAAGATCCCAAAAGGTGCGTCAGCGAACGGTAAAAAAAAGCCTCTCTTCCTCCAGCATCAATCGGCCGTGGCATATTAAAGTGCATTAAGATAATTGAAATGGCCAATATAAAAATGTTTTCCCTTTTCGCGACTGTTGGGCAAATCAGTTTTCGGTGTCAAAAACTTGTTTAAAGTGTTGAGTATCGCGCTTTAGGCCATTTCGGTTGCAAGTCTTCACGTCACAGGCTCACTTTAGAGAGATATGGTACAATACATCAATGTGGCTACAATAAATACTTTATGTTTACGGAGAGTCCTTAAGACAATCTACAGGGAAATTTATTAAGGAATTTACAGTTTGACTATGGGGTATAAGAAGGGTATATCACGTTTATGTGAGCAATAGGAATCGTAGTAATTTTCATTTTTGCCAATATGTTTCATGTCTTCTCGGTTTAGTATACAGAAATATATATATAAAAATTAATATATTAATATTAATTAATTTGAAAAGGATTTAAAATGGAAATAAAAGAATTAATGAAAGTGTTCATTACTTTTTCTTGTGGAGTGCTTTTAAGTCGAGTGTACTTCTCTTCTTGTTGTTTTTATTCCTTTAAATTCTTTCGTGGAACCTGCACAGATATATTCATATACATAGCATATGAATATGTCTGCTTCGTTTTTCAATTTTCATATTTCTCATGCCTGAAGTTTTGATTTAGTGATTAAATTGCAGAAGAATGAGGAGAATTCTCTTGGGTTGTACATACGATGTATGTTTATGTGAGTTATTAAAAGGCTTTCTTCTTCCGCTGATAAGCCGCGTTCTCCACACACAATGGATGCCATTAAGTCTCGGGTGTTTGTTTGCCCAGATGATGATTTAGGGCGTTGGCCAGCAAAGCAGGACAGCACGCAGAGGAAGATGAAAACGCGTTTTTGCATGAACAAATCAGTCTGAAGAGATGCAAAAGCTCTGCAGGCAAATGCAGTTACATTGTGACGGTTTATGGCCACGTTTACGAGTTGGTAATTGTTTGGCTAGCTACTTAGGCATCGCTGCAATTGACGCGGCTCATAAATCAGCACGTAGGGCTCAAGAAGACATTGAGGCAACGGGACCAACCTTCGAAGGAGAGAGACAGAAAGAGGGAGACAGACATGTTGACAGTTTGTGTGGCACCAGGAAGTAAAAATGTTTCGTTTTTTTCCAGGAATTTTTGAGGCGTAGCAACTGTTTGTGACATGTTTTGATTTGTGTCGCCAATGTTTATGGGCTTGTGTTGTAGAGAGAGCCAGGCCATGAGACCCACCAGATGCAGATGTAGATGCCTAGTACGCCTAGTTGCCTGGTGGTGGTCGAGTTGCCCGCGCTTTCTCTAACCCGCTCTCTCTCTAACGTCCAGCTAGAATGTTGTTATCGATGACATTAATAGCGATTGGAGGCTTTCATCAATTACACGACTCCATTCGACATGGCCCATTCGATTGCGGCCTACGCATGAGAGCCGAGTTGAGTTGAGTGGAGCCGAGTTGAGAGCTGGCAAATTGTAAAATATTACAATGCAAATGATTTGAAAGCCATGAAGCACATTGTGCTCGCTTCATGATGTAAGCGCCTGATAAACCCTGAGACGAGAGCCGACTGACTCCAGAGAAACGCCTTGGCCCAGACATTGCGGCAACGCATTCAACAAAGTCTTGGCCGAACAACAACTTGCAACACAGACAACAATAACAGACAGACAGAGGAGCAACAACAACAAACGTTTAAGTACTAGTAATTTTGCGAATACCGTTTTGGATTTTGCTTTGGATTTAGGGGTATCGAGTTTGCCTTTTTGCCTTGACCACCAGCCACGTTGGGCACAGTGGGCGCAGATAAGAATTCTGAAAAATAACGTTCTTTTTATCCCCCATTTTTCTCCCTTTGCCTAACTCTCTTTACTTATTTCTCTTATGCTTACTTCACTTACATATTTCACTCAGTTGGTTCCACTGTGCAACGCTGGCAATCAAGTCAACTACAGATCAGCTCCAACTTCATCTCCCAGCTACAGCTACAGCTCCAGCTCCATCTCAAGTTGAACTGTATTAACTCTTGTCTGTCTGTCTGTAACTGTGACAGTGACTCCAAGTCGCAGTCACAATCGCAGTCTTCGGACGCAGGCAGTTGTTGGTCCCAAGAGCGCCAACTGTTGCTATTGCTGTTGCTGTTTTCTGTTGCAGTTGCCGCTGTCAGTTGAATCTTCCTGTTTGCACAAACGTCACGTTCGAGTCACGTTTCCACTGCAACTGGGGGCCCCTCATCAATGGGCCGGCACTTAGCTGCAGTTGATGTTTCCCACAAATTTAAAGGCCGCGTCGCGCCCAATGGGCAAGCGGCGAGCTCGCGCTGGCGTAACGCAACAATTTCGCAATCACCTGACAATGTGACAGGTAATAGTCGTGTCCACGGCACGGCATAGCACCTAGCCATAGCTAGTTCCAGCTAGTTTTCGAACCATGCAAGTTGAGCATTTGCATAGTCAAGTCGAGTGGGGACTGCAATGACTTTTCGGCCGCCGTCTGTAAAGTAATTTCAATGCCAGTGTTAGGACCCCCAAACTCCTACTGTGATAAGTAATTGCATTGCGTTCCGCAGACACACACACAGTGAGTGCCACAATTTGGGGCAAGCTTCATTCATGCTTTGGCCACGGCTGGGCAAATAAATTGCATAGATTGTTGCTTATTATTAGAAGAGAAAGCAATTTGCAAGCGGCGGAAAAACAGCTAGAAAGCCAACTATAACTAGAGCTGCATATAAAGTAAAGATTTAGCTATAGTTGAGGGGTGCACTTGTTGAATTTTTTAGCATATCTTTCATTTTGATCCCTTTAAAAGTGTCAAATTTCGCATAAAATTAAAAGAGAAGCTTGTACTAAAATTTGATATATTAATAAATTAGACGCAAATGAAACTAAAGCAACTTACACCCGCCGAAGAGGAGGAGGAGTAGTCCCAACCACGACGGTAGCCAGGTGAATATGCGCTGGGCTACGTAGATCGCCTGCCAACTGATTGCAATTTGAAATATTCAACGAGCGCGCAGAACAAGCAGCAGCAGCAGGAACAAACGACAAGAACTTCTGTTTGGGGCTGGACAGTGCCAGGACAGCAGCCAAGTGGAGGAAGAGTCAAAGAGAGAGGGAGGAAGAGAGAGGGAGAGCAACCCAAACATGATTGGCATGCGCTCAGTACCAGCGCCATTCTCAGCCTCAGTCGCTGCTGCTGACCAGATCAGCCTGTAATGAGCACCTCGCCCCATCTGCCTCTGTCGTTCTCCCTCTCCCTCCCGGACTGTGTGTGGGTATGCTACCTACCGGCACGATCTGCGATAAGTGTAGCCTTCTCTGCTCATATATACGAAATGGTTTTAAATTTTTCGTCTAGTGTTTGATTCTTATTAAAAGATTGGCGAAAGCATCTTACAAGCTCGCGCATTGCCAATGTCGTTTGCCAGCTGCCTGCCCCCGACACCCTGCTCCCCTTCTTCAACATAGAAACTGGATACCAAACCCAAATCACAAACCATTCACATTTGCCAAGTGAGAGGAAGGAGAGGGAGGACGGGAGTGGAAGATAGGGAGAGAAATGACTTCTGCCTGCTGCATACAATTAGCCCACAACAAAATGCGCCAGGAAATTTATTTAAATCCTCAACAGGAGCGGCAATCAACGGTTGAAGACTTAGGGTATATATGTGGTACTTTTGTATCTATAAGATATTTTTCCTGTGTACATACGTGATACTTTTCCTATGATTCTATATCATTTGAAACTTTGTGATTCTTTTGCATCTATAACCCTTAGACTGCAAATTCTATCTGTTACTCAATGTCACGTTACTCTTGTTCCTTTTATATACTTTTATACCAATAAGATACTTTGGTGTCTGTAAGATACTTTTGTGTCCGTAAAATATTTTTATATTTACAAGATATTTCGATTACGAATTCAACCCCCTGTAACTCTTATAACATTGAGATATTTTTGTATCCTCGAAGTACTGGTGTATCTAAATCTGTTGTATCTGTTGTATCTGTATATTAAAGGAAAGCATCTCAAAGTTTTCTCACAAACTTGGCCAGCTGTGCCTGAGCACCTTCTATATTAATTTGTTCTACACATTTTCATATTATTTTTCAATTTTCATTGATTTCCTACTTAATTTGATTACACATTTTGCCCACAAAAAGCGGTGAAGTTGCTGCTGCTGCTGCTGCCTGCTGCCGTAGCGTATAATTGAGAAATTAAGTGCACTTATAAAAAGTGCATTTCATAATTAGGAGCTGGTTGTCAGCGTGCAACAACAGCAGCAGCAGCAGCGCAGGCAGCAGCAGCTGCAACAGCGGCAACAGTTGCTAATTTATGCCATTTGCTCCAAAGCCAATGCAAAGCAGCCAAGCGAAGGACGAAGCAGGAGAACAACAAAAAGAGTAGAAGAGAGAGAGGAGGGAGAGAGAGGGAGGGATGAAGTGGAGTTGGACTTGGTCACCAGGCTTGGCGGCTTCACTTGGCTTGGCTTGGCTGGCGGCCACTTATGAAAATTGGATTTTTACACTCCATTCTTGATGGAATGTTTATTGAGCTGTCATGTTGCTGTTGTTGTTGCTGTTGCTTTTGTGTTCGACTCGTTTCGACTCGGCAACAGGCTCAATAATTTAAATATCAAAATTGTTAGCAATTTGCACGCCCAGCGGTGCGTTGGCCGCTAGCAACAGTTGCAGCGGCAGCGCTACCAACAACAACAACAACAAGAACAGCAACAGCAACAATTGCTAATCAAATTAAGCAATTATCTTGTTACGAACACAGACGAGCAGCACAACATGGCAGCAAGCACATCAACTGGCCCGATTGGCTGGCCCAGCCCTCTGGGTGCCCCCTAGACCGCCCCCTAGTCGTAGCTGCTGCTGCCCCCCTCCCCCTGCCTGCCTGTCTCTCTCTTGCCACAAGCACCTGCAGGCTCTGCACAAAGAGTATTTCATCATTGGCAATCAAAGGGTATTCGGTTTTATATACAATATACCATATAAAAATAGCTCACACCTTGAGTTCAGCCTCAATAGGCGTTGCATGGGGCGGTGAGAAAGCAACAACAGCAACAGTAACATCACAACAACAACAACAGCAACAACAAATGCAAAGTGCCCATTGTGTGCCCGCAGAGTTTATAAAGTCATAATAATGCCAGGGAAAATACGCTTAAAATGCAATTTATCGCCACCACCAACAACACCAGCAACAACACTAACAACAACGAAAAATTGATGAAGGCGACAGCAACAAGTTGCCGGCTGTCCGACGAACTGACAGGCATCAGCGTCAGTCATTTTAGCCAACTTGAGCAGAGGCTGCACTTCGTACTCCACTGGAACTGGAACTGGGAACTCTGCTGGACTCGGACTTGGACTTGGACTTGGCCTTCCTGCGGCGTTTTTAGCTTGACGCCCGCCCGAATGTAGTTGCTGTTGTTGTAGTATGTTGCACGTTGCCGCATTGCGCCGTTGCAATGGCAACGTACAAAATTAAGACATTTTATAAATTGCGCGTTGCCCGTTGCTGTTGTTGTTGCCGCCTCTCTGTCGAGTTGGCGCTGGGACCGAGCGAAGACAACCCTTAATGTGTTGCGCGATTCGTTATGGCAACTGACCGAAACATTGCTGTGGCCCCATCAACAACGGCAACAAGCCGCGAGATTGTCCTACTCATCAGCAACAAGCAGGCAGCAACAGCAATAACAACAACAACTGCACAAGCAAAAGCAACAGTAACAGCAACAAAAGCAACAACAACAACTGCATCATCTGTAGCTACAGCAACAGCAAGCACATCACCAACAGCATCATCAGCAACATCAACATTTGATTGCCAGGCAGCAACTGCTCGTTGTTGTTGTTAACCTACGATGAGATGCTGCTGCAACATTTGAATGTTGCCTGCGATGCGTCAAATATGTGTGTTGCCAGTGCTCTTTGTGCCACACCCACTTTTCTTACTTTTCTGCTGTCTCCTCTGCTTCCTTCTCTAATCTCCTCTTCTATCTCCGCTCCTTGCTCTTCTTCTTGTGCTGCAAAAACGTAATTGTGTTTATGATCATCTATTGCGATTCTCTTTCTCAGCTTTCTGGCAACAGGTCACGCCCTCTTGCCCCTCCCACACACACACTCAAGCGCTCCTTACCTCCTCTCTCTCTGACTCCTACTCTCTCCTTACCTACATCTCCTCTTCCCCTGTCTAACGCATGTCAATGAGCTTGGCCTGACTGCAGATTCCTTCGTGAATGGGAGGCAGGGAGGTACAGGCGGACGGGGGGCGTATGCACTGGGTGTGTTCCACACACTTATCTCTCTCGTCTCATATTTATGTTAATGTGTCTGTGCGCCGAACATCAAAAGCAGCCAAAACTAACGGTGCAGTTCAGTGAGGATCGGTTTGGTTTGAGTTTCGACTTCAGCTTCATTTTCATCTCTCTCTTGCTCTGCGTGGCAGGAAAGTGTCTTATTGGAAAATTTATGTTTCCTTTGTTTTTGTTTCGGGCAGGCTTTAATTAATACACGAGAAGGTGGAGACTTGCTGCAGTCATTCACAATAATGGACCATATAAACTGACTGGGTCAAGAGTTTGGAAGAACGCCCCCCTTAAGGAAAGAGTTTTTTGGGGCTACTTAAATGAAATCGGCGTCGAACTTTGCTCAGTCAATTACGTGTGCTATCTGCACTGATTCATGTGCATTCCATAGGGTATTCATTAATACACTAAAGTATTCATTATCGCGAGCAATTAATACAGCTGAAGAGTGGCTGAGTAAGTTGCTGCCACTTGGAAACCCAATAAGGCTGCTTTGCATAAAGCTCACCTAAGCACATGATTGCCACATGTTGCACAGGCACAGCCAACGCAGCAACATCTACCTAGGCAGCAGCAGCAGCAGTAACTACCACATCAGCAACATCTACGACCGCGTCTACAGTGGCGGCAATTAAAAGCATTAAACGTCTTTGACGCTGACTGATGCGACATAAAAACAACCGCAACAACAACAGCAACTGCCTGCCCCTGTTGTTGCCCCTCCTACTGTTGCTGCTGCTGCTGCGCATCTTTACTGCTGCTGCCTCGTGCTGTTGTTGTTGCTGCTGCCCAGCACTTTCAATCTCATCTTGGCTGTTACTGCGGCTGCCTACATGTTGTTGCCGTGTGCTTACCTGGGCAGTGGCTTGTCCCTTCCTCCTCCCCTCCCTGCACTCACCCCTTCTCTTTGCTGCAGCTTTTTCCTACTGATTAATCACTTTGGCGCGTATAATAAATTAAAAATTTCAGCAATTTTGAAAGTCAATTAATCATTGAGAGCCTCTGCCGCGTTGGCCGCCGCCGTTTGCTTTGTTTGTTATTGTTGCTCTTGTTGTGTTTGTAGCTGCTGCTGCTGCTGTTGTTGTTGTGTTTGATTTTGCTGCTGCTGTTGTTGATGTTGCTACCTTTTTTACTGCATAGACAACAACGGCTGACGCCGCCAACGCCGTTGGTCGACTCAAAAATGTCAGCCTCATGACTACGCGCCGCACATTTTGAGATGATGATGAAGTAGCTGACGCTGCCTGTGCCTCAGTCCTCTCTCCCTTTCATTGCCTTCTCCCTGTCCTTGGCTATCCTCTGCTACTGCCTCTACCCCTCTGCTGGCGCTGCAGTTAAAACTGGACGGCGGCAGATCAAGACAAGCCGGCACTCAAAACCTACTGAGGTACTGGAGGTTCTTAGACGATTGCGACGATCGCCGGTCGAGCCGTTAGAGGTGCAGCAGCAACAACAGCAGCAACAGCTTGTGGCAACAACGGGCTGGCACTTTCTTCCTGCGCGACACATTCTGCAGCATTGATAAATGAATGTGAGGGTCAGTTGTAGCTGCTGCTGCTGTTGCTGCCTCATTTCAGCGGCAACAACTTTCGAGATATACGCGCATTTGTCAGATAAAGCTGCAACGCCTTTCCCATTGTCAGCCTGCCACCGAGTTGATGTTGCTGTTGTTACTGCCGCCGCTGTTGCTGCTGCTGCTGTTGTTGCTGCTGCTGTTGTTGTTATTATTTTCATTCTGTTTGCTTTGGCCCCGTAAAATATGGCCCCGTATCGCAGTCTCAGCCTCGGCGAGTGTTGAAATTTCAGTTTTAATTTAAGCGATACGCAGGGCGAGTCCCAGCAAGTTCCTTTCCTTTCCTTTTCGTCTTCTTTCCTCCTTCTGTTGCATGTTCCTTGCGCGATTCGCGCACGAAATGAAGCCATTTTCATATTTATGAATTTGGCCCCTTATCGAAACGCTTCAATTGGCCATCGAAGCGAAGCGGCAAATTAAATATGGGCAGCCATAAACGATACTGACAGCAGCAGCAGCAGAGGCAGAGGTAGCAGCAGCAGCAACTTCTTCTTCTTCTTGAACTTCTTCGTCCTCCATTTGGGGCATTGCGTCGTCTGCGGCTTAGCTGAGTTATTAAGGCATCTTTATGGCCAATCTCAATGAGGTGTGAAGTGCAATCGTTGTTGGCCTTTATTATTAATACACAAAGCATATTTTATTTGTTGTTGCTGCTGCTGATCGATTGGCAAATGAAAGGTGTGAAGCGGATAAGGAGTGAAAGAATCACAAGAGAGAATTAAGCTTTGCTGAATCAGAAGTAAGAAATATAGTCAAATCGCGGCAGCGGCTTTATTACACTTTTAATATCCGTTAACCATAAGGTAGAAGGGTATTTTAGCCTTTAACCATCAAATATGTCTGTAAACAGGAAAAAGAGACGTGGCAGAGTTCTCAAAGTGTAAATGACTAGCGTAGTTTTAATGCCAGAACATTCATAAGTTTTCATGAAATTTATAACCATTTAAATAATTTCTGAGAATTTGTTTAGAAAGAATATGTAAACAAAGAAGTTATTTAAGAAATATTATGAATGGGTGTACTGTTTTTAAGTCTTACGGCTAGTGGGTATACAACAGTTCATCACTCTCAACTGCATCTTTCATACTTATTTTTTCTGCGTCTGGCAAAATATTTAATATTGCTGCCTGCCTGCCTCCTCGTTTCTGACAGTTGAGGTCGTTCACTTGTCGTCTTAATTAAGTGCGTGCAACATGGGGCAGGCGAGGCTTAAGGACATTTTGACTGCAGCATTGCGAGCGCTGTCAATGAAATCCCTTAAGCCGACAGTGTTGCCAATGAATTTAAAGTTCGCTGTGCACAGATATTCGCGGAGGTTGTAAGAAATTTGCATATGCATTTGCAATTAAGTGACCTTCTTTGCCGCTCGTTGCAGTTGCACCAGCAACATTGCTGCTGCTGCCACTTGAGGCTGGCCTAATGATAAATGTTGTCATTTAGTTGGCGGCTCTCTCTGCATGTGTAATCAGCGTCATGTTACTAACGGTTTATTGTTAACAAACAAATGGTTCAAATGGCGTGACTTCCTGCCAATTTTGTTGGCTTCGTTGCTGCTGCTGCTGTTGTTGCTGTTGTTGTTGTTGCTGTCGCTGTCGCTGCCTGCTGTTGTTGCATTTAAATTTGAATTTGGGAATTTGAATCGAATTCGCGTTTTGTGCCACAAGTGCCAAAGCCAAAGCCAAAGCCAAATCGACTTTGGCGAAGACGATCGCAAAATTCACGCCATAAGTAGAATGCGATTTTCGCGCGTTGTTGTTGTGTGTCTCTCTCTCTCCCTCTCTTGGCAACTAGTTGCTGCTGCTGCTGTTGTTGTTGTCGCGTGTTGCATCGCTTGTTACGGTGCCCAAATATGAGCAACATCACGAGAATCGTGCGATTTGCCTTGCATATATTTTACAATCCTCTCAAAAGCAGCAACAGCAACAACAACACCAAGAAAGCGAAATAAGCCCAAGCCCAATTCCAAAGCGACGACAACGAGGCACATCATTACTTTGTTTAAGATGGCACAGGGAGAAGTGCAAAAGGAGCGGGGGGCGTGGCAACCTTTGGCTTGCACAAAGCGAAACATAATGAAGTTATTTGTCCTGAGGCTGCAGCGCGAAATCAACGCACACATATCCTTTTTGGCAATTGCAACCGCCTGTCGCATAAATCATTTGCCACTCGCATGAAATTGGGCATAAATTTGCTCCACTTTGCCCAGGCAACAGGCTCCATTGCAGCTTGGCTTAACGAATGCGGCAGCAACGGCGGTAGAGGCGGCGACAGCTTTGCAGGCAATCTGTGGCAGTTAGAGATGAGCGCGTGTTGTGGCTTAAAGTGCGAATGGAGCTTGTGGTTTTTACTTTAATTAAGTGCTGCATAGCTGTGGCTTTAACTCAAGCAGGTCTCACGCACGAATCAGGCACGAATCAAGCACGAATCACGCACGCTTCACTAAAGCACCCACATCCCGCTGGCAGATTGCGTCCAGCTGAACTTTTAGCTTGAAATTAGCTGCGAATTCGGTTATTAAAAGCCGTAGAGGGAGGGATGAAGAGGGGGAGGGAGAGGAGGGAAAGAGAGGGGGGTAGATAAAGAAGAAAGAGAGAGGGGTGATATAGAGAAGGGAATGAGAGAGAGATGGGAGAGCAGAACGAGAGAAGCAAACAGAGGCAGATTGAGGTGGAGACAGGCAGTGAGAGGCCGTGAGAGACTGTGGGAGGCAGAGGAAGGCTAAAGAGCGAGTGAGAGAGGTAGAGTAAAGTATAGGGAGCCAGGGAGGGAGAGACAGGGGGAGGTAGCGAGAGGCAATCTGAGGCAATGAGGATCAGCTAGAGGAGAAACGGAGACAGGGGAAACGACTTGTCGAGTGCAAGGACCCAGAGCCGAGAGACCCAAGACCGAGACCCAGTTCCAAATACCAATTCCAGTTCCAGTTCCCAGCTCTCGTTCTCAGACACAGTGCAATCCTGAGCCAGACCCAGTTTCAATAGCTGTTGCTGCTGGTGCTGCTGCTGCTGGTGCTCTGCTGCTCCTACCTGCTGTGATAAATCAACGTGAGACTAATGCGAGCTTAACACGCGAATTATGATTTTGCAAATGATGTGCATGCAAGGAAAGCAGGGGGAGGAGTAAAGATAGAGAGGGGGGAGACCCTCGCTTGATTGCTTTATAATCGCCTTGACTCGCCTCGAGTCGCCTTGCCTTGCCGTGGCTCAACTTTCAAGTGGCAGTTTAATTGCAGTTTAAAGGAGTCTTGAGTGACCTCTTGAACTATCGATAATTAGTTTTACAAGCGACCGCAAGACAAAATCAACACATGCTGCCCCTCCTGCCCAACTCCCTCTCCCTCTTCCGCACACCATTTTGCGCTCTATCAACTACTTTGGCACTTGCCACACTTCACACACACACACAAACAGAGAGAGAGCTGACACAGAGACCCAGTCTGGGCATTTAACCCACTTATTATGACGGCCATTTATAACGACAATTGCCATGACCAGAGCAGGCAGCAGCAGGCAGGCAAGCAACTGGCAACTGGCAACGTCCTGTGGCGCGCCTGTGTGTGTATGTGGCCCCGTGTGTTGCATGTTGTTGTCGCCATCATCCTGCTGCTGCTGCTGTTGCTGTGTGGGCGTCCCTTTGACCCGCACATGTCGTTTATTGCCAACGATTGCTGCTGTTGGTGTCGCTGCTGCTGTTGCTGCTGCTGCTGTTGCTGTTGCGGTGGCCATTTTGTGGTTGCCCTTGTTTGTTCACTGCCGCGTAGCAGTGTTGCCCATTGTGACACATAGAGAGTCATGGCCAGGCCTTAACCTACGCCATCCCTTGTCACGGCAGCAAGAAAAATAGCAACAGCAACAGCGACAGCAGCAACATCAACTGACAATGGCAAACGCTTTGCATGCAATTGACTCACACAGCTCGTTGCTTTTTACTGTCCCAATGTGCGTAATGAAGGAGCAGGAGATACACACACAGACAGCAGATGTAATAGATAGAGGATATATACCAGATCGAGTTATAGCTATCGATGAAGCTGCAAAGGGTTGAACCTAAACAAGGAATTTGCATTTCTATTTTTCAAAGTAAGTACAATATTAAATTAATTATAAGTACAGATGTTAAAAAAGTATTGAAGTATTAAATTATATTTTAATTAAATTTAAATTAAAATTAAACCAAATGATATTAAATTTCTCTATCAGAAAAGTGCAACAATTTCTAATGAAATCTGAGCTCATTTAGATGTCAAAAGAGTTTAAATAAAAATGTTTATAAAAATGATAATACAATTTAAATGCAATCAGATCATTTTAGGGCACTTTATACAAAAAGAAACCTTTGTTAGGATAGGTTTAAGAACACCCTATAAAGAGTAATGCAACACCCTAGCATATGTGTTGATCGAAAGTTCAAGGACTCATTTTAAATAATAAGAATCGAAGTGAATTCAAGTAGATGAGAAATCCAGCTCAAGAACTTCCTTAAAACCTTCATATCTTAAAGTGTTAAAGATCAACAATAATATTGCAGTATGTCAGTTAGTACTGGATGATTCATTGCTGGCTTTGACTGCCTGCACCTGTACAAGGTGAACATATTTGGCATAACCCGTCGTCGACAATGTCTGCATTTTTACGCATTGCTAATCCCTTGAGTTGTTTCGGACTTATAAGCTGGCATTGAAGCTGAAAATAATGCCAATACAATGCGATATCATAAATATTTTATGCACTCTACAGTTGTTGTTGTTGTTGTTTCTACCTTGGCTTTTTGCATACATTTTGTCAGACCTTATAGCGAATGTGCAGCCTATTAGGCTGCATATTATGGGGGGAATATGCGATGCGATGCGAGAGCAATGTATGCAGGCCAGGACGGCATGCGGCCAAATAAATAACAGACCAAGCTAAAGGTAGAGGAGGAGGGCAGGAGAAGGGGCGTGGGGGACAGACAAAGCCCTGGAAAGAAAGGAATTTTAACCCTTTTTATGATTATGAATGCACGTCAGCATATTTATGTAAAAATTATGCAATTTGCTGCCGTTCTATGCCAGTGCGTTGCCTGCCACATTGCGAAGGAGAAGAGGCAAGTGCAGCGAGGTGGGGTGGTGGTGCAACGCATAGAAGGAGCCAAGAGAGTCGAGAGTCGAGTGAGGCAAAGCCAAGAGCCACATCGGTTGAACTTAGCCAGTCAATCAAAAGTTGACGGGCTCGTCACAGTTGTCGCTGCTGCTGCAAAAGGACAACTAAGAGAGAGAAAGAGAGACAGAGAGACGGCAAGCTAGAGTGAAGGAGAGATAGAGGTAGCGGAAGAGAACCGCGAGAAATGCATCTTTTTTTCAGCAATTTGCAAACCAAAATGTGTATTAAAATTTATGACGAGTTCAAGTCGAAAATGGGCGATGGATTGAGAGATAGGAACGGATGAGAAAAGTATTCAAGAAAAATAAAAAAGGGAATATAAAGGAATCATCGTGTTGTTGGAGGCTAAGATGAGCCTAAAGAACTATTAAGAAATTGTGTACAGAATGAATGTGAAAAGAATATTTGAATATTCGAATACCATAAAAGGTTTAGGTGTATAAGATAAAAATCTTTACATAATAAACTGTTTCAAACTCTTTCTTCTCATTCACAGTTTATTTCACCGAAATCTATATTAGAATTTATTAATTTTAGGTAAAGAAAAGCTAAGAGGAATCCTCTAAGTAACTCTTTTCGAAACATTTATGAATCCAATATAAAAACCTTAAAGAAAACATATTGAAAAACTTAAACTCGAAACTCCTTCAATTACTTCTCTATATTTAAATATGGCAACAATATTTAACAGTTATATGCAGAGTTGAACGCTGTGTCAGCGCCTTATACGGCATACACAGATCATACTTTCAGAAATTAGCATTTCACAAGAGAAGATCAAAAGGAAATCAGATGAGGATCGATTGAGCATCAGATCAGAGGATCAGCGGCCATGTGATCAATTTTTGGCATGCGTATCATGTGAATTTCGAACAGATTGTCAAGCACAGTTGCTGTTGTAGTTGTTGTTGTTAACTTGTACTTGGGGTTTTGATTGAAATTCACGTCTCTGTTAGTCACTGCTGCTGCAGTTGTCGTTGTCGATGCTGACTGTTGTCACTGTTGTTGGTATTGCCCAGCAATGATTGCTGCCAACTTTCACCAACAGTTGTTGTTGCTGTCGTGATGACTTGGTCGCTTGCCCTTCACCCTTGGCCCAGCTACGATACGATGACGACGACGACGCGACGTCAACAGGGCCAAAAGCAAATTGTTAAGTTATTTGTAAATTTCGCTGTACGTTGGCAGTGACTGAGTGTGTGTGTATGTACTATGTACTCAGTTGATGTCAAGGCAATATGCAATTTAAATACCCTATAAAATGTGCATGTGAATGGGATGGGTACAGAAAGAGGAATATATCTGGCATAGAATATAAAATAATTGAACATTTATTTTTTTTCCTTTACTCTAACTCTTTAAAATATTTTCTTAGCTCTCCCAAGAGTATCTACAATTCGCTTGGGTATGCCTGGTATTTTCTTTCTTTATCCGTTGTATTTGGTATCTCTTTTGTATTTTGTATTTTATATGTATGCATTGCGAATTTTTCCCAAGCAAATCCTTTTGGCAAATTGTATATGCATCATAAAAAGGCACAAAGAAGAAAAACACAGCAACGAATATTTTCGAATTAAATAAATTTTACATTTTTATACCCTGTAGAGTGGAGTGGAGTGAAGTACGCGGGGTATATTGCGTGTGAAAACAGAGGAAAAATTAAAAAATAAGAAGTTGGGGAATATATAAGACAATTAGAGATTATATTTGTAAATGCTCAGCACTTCTATATAAGTAGATACTATAACTAATATATGTAATGTAATATTATATTTGAATAACCTTATGCAGTGCATTCAAAAACCATGGCCTACTTTTAGGCTGACTTTCGACAAGGTAGACAAGGTAGATATTATATATTCCCTATCTGCCTTTGTGCTCTGCCCACATACACTGTCTCCTCTCACTCACAACTTGCTTCTTTATGTTTTCATTTGTTGCAAAAGTCCTTTCATGTGCAGATTTTATGTTTGTGCCGTTTTCTTTTATGTTTTTATTTTCTCTCTCCCTCTTTTTGGCTTTCTTACCTGACTGTCTCTCCTCGGTCTCTCTTCTTATATGCTAATTTATTGGCATTGTGGCGCAGTGAAATGTTCAAAACGGGGTCAGCCTCAGCTTCACGTAGCTGCCTGCTTCCTATTTCCGCGCGCTCAAATACAGTCAGTCAGGCATACGACGATGACAGTTATGGCTAAGGATATGATTAGCATGGCAATTTGAATATGTGTGTATATATGTGTGTGTGTGAGTGTGTGTGTGTGTGCCTTTATAGGGTTAAGCGAGTAGAGTTCACTCAGCTTCGGGGCTATCGACTGAGAGGCACTTAAGGGCATTATCGAGTAACATAGCGAAAACGGAACTGAAGCTGAAGCTGAAGCAGAAACTCCATTTCATTTATCTTATCCACAGTGCGGAGAGACCCAAGGGTCATATTGTGCTTGGCCAGGAGCAGCAGCAGCTGCTGTTCCTGCTGCTGTTGTTGCTGTTGTTGCTGCTGTTGCTGCTGATAAAAAGCTGCACATGAGAACGCGGCAGCTTTAGTTTTTCTAGCATGGCAGAGTGTGTTTGTATCTGTGTGTATGCTGCTTGAATGTATGTGTGTTTGTGCATTCTGTGTGTGTCATGTGTGGGCTGTGCATGTGTGTGCATGTTTGTGCTGTGTGTGAATGAAATTTGCGTTGTGTGTTAAAATGTTATCGCGCTTTCTCGACATTTGCCGGAAAATATTCGACAGGCGAAACGCGCAGAGAGCAGCGCAGCAGCGCCAGAGCGACGCCGCCGCCTCCGCCTCCTCATGCCAGGCCAGACTGTCTGCCTGTCCGCCTGCCAGCTCGATTCCAATGATGGTTTGGGCCGGGCCAAGTGAACTGCTACCCCTCCCTCTCCCACTACCGCATTTGTAATTGGACCAACATTCAACTGGCAGCTGTAATTGTTTTGCTGTTGAGTTTTCGCGGCGGCGTTGCAGTCTACACTGCACTACAAAATGAGGAAGAGAGAGAGACAGACACAGAGAGCAATAGACAGGGAATGAGAGAGTTGGGAGTCTGCTATGCAAATGGCAAAGCAATAAAAGTAAATTCTATAATAATTGTAAAGGAAAGTTTTTGCACATTTTACTAGTTTGCCTTGTAGTCTAGTGTAATTTTCCATTGTTCCACTTGGCACGCTTTGGCTCTTCTGGGAAAATTGGTAACATTTGTAAAGCTGCAATGAAAACACACGCGAATAAGTATGTTAACAGTAGCTGCCCCGCAATTGACCTGCATTTTTTTTTTATACCCAGCACAGATTGCCAAAGTTTCTTTCTCATGGTGTGCATCCCTCTCTCTCTCTTTCTTTCTCTCTTAGTGTTTCTCGCTGCACACCTGTCGCACTTGGCCATTTTAATAACTCAATTTTATGGCCCTGGGCTACAGGTTTTTAGTTGCTTTGGTTATTTATTTATCTCTCTATGTGCAGATAGCTTTGGCCATGTCCTTTTACCGACACGGCCGTGATTAATGGCTGCCGGTGAGAGTATCTTCCTCGCTATGCATACATAGCTCTCACTCCCGCTCTCTCCCGCTCTCTCTCTCTCCGTTTCTGAACATACGTTGCCAAAATATTTCATAATTCATTTTGAAGACAACCTGGTCACAGGCATAAAAAACGTTCATGAATGCGCATAAAAAGTTTTATTACCATTTCACAAGTTGGCCTAGCGTGCATATATACTGTTACACACATACACCATCTCTGATTTGCCTATTAACGTGGCTCTGGTGCGCCATAAATCTGAAAGATAGATTTATGCGGCCTACATGTGTGTGTGCTAGTGTGTGTCTATTTGAGTGTGTGTGTGCGTTGTATCTGCATCTCTATCTTTGGCTTCAAATCAGAGCTTGTAGCTAATGCTGTATTTATTTGGTACGTGTCGGTCTTAACATTCAATTTTCCAGCTCTGACCCATAAAGCGAGCGGCACCGGCCTCCTCCTAAAGGTTCCCACTAACGGTTCCCCACTTTGGGCCCATAAAAAATGATGACATTAAGCGTAGAAAGAACATGTTGCCGAGATTTGTCAGACGATAGTTCTGCTGCGTTGGGCTACCACTGCGTATACGCAACATTGGATGTCAACAAAGTTCAATGATCAAAATTTTGATTCCCCACTGACCATTGGCCAAAACGGCACAACGCACTCAGTTCAGACCGCTAAAAGAATCGATCGTTTGGTCGTTCTGGCAAATGTGCGATTAGGGATCGATTCGCATTGTTTGCGGACAGAGAAAACATTGAAAACACAGCACAGCGAAGAGATTCTTGTCAATCCCCCAAAGCTTTGGTCATAAATTTATGCGACAAGTTTGTAAGATAGATGCGCAAAGCTGGCAAGGTAGATAAATGGAAAAATATGACTATGCTTCCAATGACCTTAGCGAAGAGACAAGCCTTAATTTCGTATAGATTTTATAACTTTTCTAAAGTGCTTCTAAGTTGTGCATAAAATCAAAATTTGCTACTGTGAAAAGCGTCTCTATGAGTAGCAAAATTTTTCTAGTTTAATCCTTCATAAGTTTATCAATAATATGCATTTGTTTGACCAACGTAACCACCGAGAATGCCAATTTTGCTACCTGCAGATGGAAAATGTACAATAAACAAAACACAATCGACAAAATTAGATGATCTCACCTCAATATTAGTTCTTATGGAGACAGCAAAGATGCCGCCTGCAATGAACTTGATCGACTGCTGTGTCTGATATAGAAAAATGAAAATTGTCGATTGATAACGTTTGGTGGCATCAATCCAATTCGAGTAGAAAATGGCCAAGGTGAGCTCATGACAATCTTCATCGATCAGTTCACAGAGATAGCAGAAGGGAAAGGTTTCAACCATTAGTATTGAAATGTAGATCGATGTAGCCAGTCCTGTCCACAGAGTAGAAAAGAAAAGCAGATTCAGACTGGCCAAACCTAGACCGACACCAATGACCAAAAACTGGGCAAAGATGGTGCCCGATATAATGGGTCGAAAGAGTTCACAGAATCTAAAAAAGAAAGCAATTTATTCAAGAGTTCAACACTCTTCTTCCTTTGACTTACTCCAATATGAGCTTGTGATCCTTAATGCAATTGACCAATTCTTCGTAGGTATTGTCATCTGTTTCTCCCGTCGTAGTGCGTAATCTCTCAACACGTCGTGTGACCAGTTGCAAATGGGTGCGTAGCAGGAAACCAAAATACAGTGGATAAAGATCGATCATCAGATCGGAATATACGGCACTGGAGCCAATGAAATATTCCACAGTTGCAGCAGTCCAAAAGCTTTTCACACCATCGCGATAATCCACAAATGGCAAGTAGAATCCCCAAGGTGTGGAGCCCGTAATAATCGAGCTCAAATAGGTCATGGTTGCATATCCAAAATAGAGGCTCTGATACAATATATATAGCGAATTGCAGAGCACAACACAGCGATGCACTTCGTTCTTTTCGTGCTCCGTCACACAACGTTTATCCATCTCATCAAGCAGCAATTTGGCCTCCACAAATTTCTTCATACGTGGAAGTAACACAGCTATCTTTACACCCAATCCAGCTGCATTAAATGCCACCTGCACCGAAGTGAGAAAATCTGCTGGTGTAAAGGCTTGGAAATCAATGAAATAGCTGGAGAAGAATGCAATTGGTAGATAGATCGCCATCATAAACACAATGAATACACTCCAAATCATGTAGAGCCAATAGAAACGATGTTCGCGTGCTGGTGGTAGCCAACCCACCCATTTCATGCCCAAATCCAGATACTTATAGGCATAACGAGATGGAAAATGTTTGCCCTCTATGGGTTCTTGCAGATATTTAAATATCATTTTATGTGAAACTTGAAAACTGAACTGTGCACCTGGCAAAGAAGTTACAGCCCTTTTTATAGGCATTTTGGTGAGGCATCGTGGGAAGTTCTGTTTATTACACATGGAATCGTTCTCAAGGAAGCTACAATATATGATTAAACGCTTTGGAAATTGTCCCTAAAAGGGTATACTAACGTTGCGCGAATAACTGCAGAAGTGTTGAAGGCATGAAGAAGCGCAGGAGGTGCCATGAAGTCTATGAATTGGTACATAGGTTAAGCCGTCCACAGGTTAATTATATCTTCTTTTTTTAACAACAAATCAACAATTTTCGATTATACTGTGGCGATTCTTTCTTCTGCTTAATGTCTGTACAAACACATAGTTAAATATATAATGAATATCCTCCCAATTTCGATCCAATCGTACAGGGTAAAAAAGCAACATGTTACAGAAGAACTTGATCAAAATTGATTTCGAAAATTATAAGAGGAAATTAAAGGGTATGTAGTTCGAGTGTAGCATTTGTTAATTGTTCACTGTTGACATAACGCATACGCATTAATTATTTGAATCCCACTAACGTAATAATAGTTGATGAGAATAGAAATGCCGCTAAGATTGACAACAAGGCGTTTCGAAGCGTTTAGTTACGTCAAATAGACAGTTGAACCTGACGTAGGACCTCAATTTTGCATAAATAATAGCTAAATCTAACCGGGACTGTCAATAGCTCATGTGAAGCTTTAGTTCTTTTTATTTTCCCGCAAAAAATATTAGTTTTCTTTTTTTTTTATTCTGTTTGCGATTTTCATTGCATTTCCCGCCATATGTCTGCATATTTTATTCACTCTACGCTGTCGTTTGTGAGTGATTTGAAAGGGGCGTGGCTCACAAGTGCCGCCACATGGCTTGCGAAAATTGATGCAGTTTTCAATGCCATTACTCAGCTTGTTTCTGGCTATGCCCCCCCGCTGGCGATTGCAGCCAGTTGAGCGATAATTCTCGAAACTAAATGCTACCAAATTAGTTTGAAATTATCTTGTGAAATAAATCGCGCAACGCTATGAGCGGCTTTTTATTGCATTTTATGAGCACAAATTATTTATTATTTACCAGCTTAATTCGCTTCCGAACTACGAGCGTTTCTGTGAGCTTATGATCGAGCCCGCAGGGGTCGAAATTTTCGAACATAAACCGAAACCCAAGAAAAACTGGACAATCGAGGTAGGATCGGAAAACGGCAGCGCAAAAAAAACCATGTGGGCCCGGCCGAACCAGGTGGTAATTATTCTTTAAATCGTGCCTAATTACTCAAGGTGGATGGCTGTGTGATTGTACTCAAACAGTGGCAGGGGGAAGTATACGGACAGATAAAGGTGAATTTTATAGATAGAGAGAAGCAAATGATGTGCAACATATTCAAGCTGAGATTTGCTAATATTTTTCAGTTTCCTCTTTAATTTTTGATGACTGCATGCACTGACTTTTAGCGCAGACTGTGCTAGATTTATATGTACATTGTTTGCGCCAGCAACTGTTCCGTTTTGTGCTCTCAGATCGAAAAGAATTCAATAAACTTCGTTTTTTTTCAAACTTGCTTCCGGGCTTTTTGCTGTTTTTGTTTATTTTTTTTTTTTTTTTTGATTTTTGTTTTGTGTAGATATTTTGTAGACTTTGTGTTTTTGTGGCGGTGTATTTTAGCCACCAACTGTGGTTGGCATTTTTATTATTGTTTGTTGTTGTCGGTGTTGCCTGGTAGCTCTTGATAGCCTTGTGATTTTGCTGCTGCTGCCGCTGCTGCTGCTGAGAGATTTGCGCCGCTTTGTCGGCCATGATAAATACACGAAAACATTTTCAGGTTTCTTTCAGTTCTTTGCTCTCTTCTCCCCACTCCCTCACTCCCCTCCCTGCTGCTTGCTTTTCGTGCATTCTCTGTGCGCTGGTGGTGGCCGCAGGACAAAATGCCAGGCCAGGCCACAACCAGGTCGCAGTTGCTGTTGCCATTGAGTCAACAGTTTAAGACACAATTTGCGCGCTGTTCTCGTTGTTGTTGCTGTTGTTGCTGCAACTCATTGGCACTCAGTCAAGAGAGGCGGCGGCGCATCCGCAACAAATATTTCAAGTTAGAAGCAAACAACTATGACAGCACTCAAACGACTCAGTAGAGGTGGAGGAGAGGCAAGGAGGAGAAGAAGGCAAGCTCACTGCGATGCTGGACCACACCTTGACTGGCGTTGTTGTTGTTGCTGTTTGGGCATTCTGGCGACAATACATCAAACAGCAAGAGAGCACTGCAGCAGCGGGGGTCGTCGCTGTGTTGACACTGACAGAGGGAGCGAGAGAGAGAAGGGGAGGAGTTGAAGAAGAAGCCCAAGCTCTTTGGCTCCAGCTCCAGCTGAGTGATGACCGCGACAATGGACAAAATCGAAAGCCGTAAGAGAGACAGACAAAGAGCCACAGAGTACGGCTACGGCGTGATCAAAACTTCCTGGAAATTAATTAAAGCTCTAACCAAGAACTGTAATGGGGAGGGGGAGAAGAGAGAGAGAGAGAGGAAAGGGGAGTGCAGCCAAAAGACTTACTGCCGACTTGGCTCAATAATTATCGACGCTTATCAAAGGCACCGTTACAGATGCGCGCGTCCACATGACGCTGGCCACCAAGTATGGTGTGCTGCAGTTGCCACATGTGGCAAGGTCTAGCTGGAATGTGGCTGCTGCCGCTGCTGCTGCTGTGGCTGTGGCGGCCTTTGTTCATTTCGATGCGGCGCAATTAATATTCAACGCCGTTGGCTGATCATAATTTACGTGCTGAGTTTACGATGCGACGCGACGCGATGCGGCAACTGCAACTGCAACAGCAACAGCAACACGATGGCAACAGTTGCCACTGCTGCAGAATGCTTCCACTGCTTCTGCCTAGTCCGCTTGGGGGCGTAACCGCCAACCGCTTGGCAAAGTGGGCGTTTTGCTGTTACAAGGCGAGTCAACAATCGAGGCGAACTCACTATGTGTTTGTGGCATGCGCTATTTACATTCGTAAGCGATTTACACATGTTTCTGCACATGCGTGCAACCGCAGGCCAAATAGCTATAAAAAAAGGCTAGAAATATGCAGCTAAACTTGGCAGTGGGCTTCAATTCTTTGATATTATTTGGCAAATCAAGCTGTCTCGCTGATTGGATATGCTCCACACAAGGGGGGGAGCTCTTTCTCTATCTGTCTCTCTATACCTCTATCTCTGTCTCAGTATCCCTCTCTCTCTCACTGTCTCTCCATCTTGCTGCCCCCTCTTACTTTTACTCCTTGTTTCTGTCGCCCATTTGGGCCACCCATTGTCATTCACGCCGTTTGCCGTTTGCCACGTTGCCCCCATTTATGAGGCCTGGAAATAGGGTTAAGAGTGACACCCAGGAGACCTACATATGCCACAGCTCATTTGCATTTGCAGTGTCGACTAACGATCAGACAGCGACTCAGTTGAGCTGCTGCTGCCACGAGTGAGTGGCAAGGCGAGAGAGTTGCCTCGACTGGACTGGGCGAGGCGCAGGCAAATCTTCCTTCAGTTAGACTAAGTTGCTGCAGACCAGAAGGCAGACAGCAGACAGAGAGAAAGACAGACAGACAGACAGATAAAGAGACTGAGACAGAGGACAGTCAGGCTGACAGGCTAAGGCGGTAGGTCCATTTTGTCAGTTAGTCAGTCAGTCGGTCGCCTTCAGTTGATCGCCTTCAGTCGATTGCATCGCGTAGAGTTGCATTTGCACATGGATTTATGCAGTCATTCGCACCGCTATTGTATGTTGTATTTGTTGTTGTTGTTGTCTTTTGGTCTGTTTTTGGCATTTCGAGTTGGTTCTTTCGCCGCCGCCGCGCTGGCTGCGGTTATCAAAAATCCATCGATGTGGGGCCCAGACGCGCTGCTGGCAGCGGTCATTAAAATATATATGACACCCACAGCAGCACGACGTTATACGTGAGACAACCTACCTCTGTCTCTGTCTGTTTCTCTCTCCTTTACTCTCTTTGCCTGTCTGTGGCTGTGGCATCAAGTGGTTGGCTGCCCCTTCTGCTTGCCACGTTGTCGTCGTCGTGTGTGGTCCAATTAATTTTTTGGATAGAGCAATCAACATGTTTCTTTTTCGGCGTTCAAGTGGTTGCCCGCTGTTGTTGCTCTTGTTGTTGTTGGTCTTTATGGTTGTTCAACATGTTGTTGCAGGGTCAATTTGTGTGTGTGTGGTCTGCGCGCCAGGCAAGTTTCGGGTTCAGTTTGGAACTCATTCGCAATTAGTTGCATCATAATCGCTAATTAGTCTACTTGGTTTGGCTTGGCTTGGCTTGATTTGTCGACTTTATTTGGCAGTCAATTCTGGTTCCCTTCCTTCTGCACCTCCCTTGCCACGTTGCGCATTCTTCTGTCTTAATTAATTCGATGCCAAAGTGCAACGCGTTGCTGCCACGCCACTTCTCCTCACTCTTCCACCTCCCTCGTTGCCACTGACAGCAATGTTTGCTGCTGCGCTAGGCAATTGTTAACCCAAATTTGACGCGCCAACAGCCTCTGGCTAATTAGCAAAGTGTGCCTGAAGCCAGGCTGAGAGCACGAGGCTCGCCAGGAGGCAACCAGTCAGCTAGAGCAGGCAGAGCAGGCATGCAGACTAGGTGGCATATAAGGTAATTTTGCCATGTGGTTGCAACCATTGGGGTGCGCAACGGGAGGGAACTGAGCTGCAAATTGGCAAAGATGAATGCTTACGACGACTTTGGTTTTTGGCTTTTTGGCTAACGCAGAAGTTGTTGTTGCTGTTGCTCACACGTTGGTGTAATCCACTTAATCAAGGTACAAACCATATGTACCTCGCGCACCAGGGGAATTTACTTCATTTGGTGCGGCTGTGGAAAGAAATTGAAGAAGGCATTGTAGGAGGGAGGTAGATAGAGAGAACTGAGTCTATAGACTTTTTGGAATTGTTATATACTGAGTAAAGCTCTTCCTTCAAAAATCCCTGTAATTCTTAGGTCAATATTATGATTTCTAGTTTAGAGTGTACAATATTGAAATAAAAGAAATGAGAAAATTTGACAGAAATTTGAGTATCTAGAATGTGGAAATTTTTACAGTCAATTAAGCTATTTTAAAGAAAGGAAAGGCAACAAATATAACTAAGCTACAGGAAAAGAACACTTAAAATTAATCTTTATACTTTTATATTCATGTTGTCTTCTTCAATGTCTGAAATAAATAAGTAAAAAGGAATGGAACTAGCAAACAACTTGCATATATAGAATATACAAAATAAAATAAACAAAACAAAGTTACTTAGACAAAACTACTTGAATTAATTCTATATTCTAACTGAATCTTTATAAGTTAGGATCTACATTATTGAAAATATATAATTATACGTACTACACAGCATGCATATCTTGATTATTCAGCTACTTTAATAGAGAAATCCTCCCAGCAATCCACCATAATTCCGCACTCAATTCACAGTATCACTTAAGATCAAGAATACTATATGGTAGACACAACTTATGCCTGTTTTCCATATTTGCATTAATATACAGAGAAAAACATGCTGCTCATTCTCAATGCAAGTGTAATGAGTGTGCCTTGAATTGGGCGCAAAATATGCGGCACACATATGCAATCCCACAACAACAAAGCCTGCAGAGCAGTTTGGGACTAGGAGGAATATGTTATGCATCCGCATCCCAGTTGCATTCAGCTTCCAGGTAAATACCTTGGGACTTGAGACGGCAGCAGGCAACTTGAGTGGAATAAGAGAAGGGAAGGGAGAAGGAGCAGTTGGAGCTTGTCTAGTGGGAATGGCGACTTGTCATTGGGGCACTTTAAAGACCGCCCTCTCCGCCCTTATGCGTCGCAGTCGACAATAAAAGATAATCAAGCGCGTCTGGCTGGCTGAGTCGGGATCGGGTCTGGTTGTGGTACTGGCTGCATCTCCTTGGAATAAATTGCCATGTTGTTACAATTTCTTCGTGTTGCCGGCATAAATTTCACGCGGCTGCGGCATGTGCAACTGAGGCTGCTGCTGCTGCGACTGACATTCTAAGGTGCAACATGCAAATAATTAATAGCATTATAAGATGCACTCACGAATCTCTCTCACTGCTGAACTGTGCGAGCGGCGCGAACAACGCTTGGCGTTGTAATAATTCAGCTAACTATGGGGCATGCAGCATGTGTCGCCTTGGTCGTCGCCTTCGTTGCGGACAAGGACAATAAATGTTTTTGGGAAAGCCGAGCGAAGTCACGCTTCGACATGGTCGCAGACATGGAAGTGGTGAAGCCGCTGCTGCTGCTGCTGCTGCTGCTCTTGGACTCGGCCTCGGGAATCATTACATAATCCCCCAGCGAAGCGAAGGTGTTAATGCAAATGGCCAAATATGCTAATGACTCTAATGCCACAGCGTGTTGCAAGTAAGCTCTAGGGCTCTGTGTGGCGGTGGTGAAGAAAAAGAGAGATTTTTTTGTTTTATGTTGCAAACACGGACAAGTCGAGCCGGGGCAACATAATTGCCACACGTAGCAGCAGCTCGTGCAACTGCACTCACCTCCGCCAGTTCTTGCCTCCTTCCCTTTGACTGTCTGTCTCTCTCTCTTTAGCTGAAGTTGCATCTCTTTAGGTGGTGCCGCTTTGGGTCAGTGGCAGCCATCGAAATTGAAGACAATCAATGCGCCTGTGCCTGACATTGATTTATGAACTCGTGGAAAATTAGGCAATGCCATGTTTGGTAACAGCTTTGCCTGCTGCCCTTGCCCTGCTGCTGCTGCAACTGCTGCTGCAAAGTCATTGAACCTGCAACAACAGCAAGTTGCACATGTCACTTTCTAAAATGCCCAGAAAAGGCTGCGAGAGAAAAGCGAACTGCAGCAAGTAACTGGGAAAGCAAAGGTGGGGAGATAGGAGATATAGAATACCTAGAACTTTAATATAGAACTAAAGATCTCTACTGCCCATATAAGATTCTTGTTCTTCGATATAACCAAAGACTCTTTTCATTTTCCTTAGACTTTCATCTCTTTGTACCCAACGAAGTATTCCCTCATCTCTTTAAGCTTTTCCTGCTTTCCATTGCAGTTCTTATCCCACAGATATATGTAACCAAAGATTCTCTGCATACCATTTGGTGCCTCATCCTTTTTATCGCCAACTTCTTTGGCTTCCCTGTAAATTAAATCAGTCTCTGGCTGACCCTTTCCAAGCAATTAACTTTTCCGCCAATTTCTCGCAATTTTCTCACAATAATTAAGGGCACAGTGCAAGGGGTACTATATCCAGTGGATTTTCCTTTATTTTCATACCAACTGCAGTACAGTTATACAGACATATATGCATATATATTCATATACAACGTTGCTCCCCTGGCGACAATTGCAAGATGTGCGTGGAGCGTTTAATAACTTCGATAAAGTTCAATAACCGCATTCACTTGACAGTTGGCCATATAAAGGCAGAGAGAAAGAGAGGAAGACAGTGGAGGAAGAAGAGCAAACATACAGACACAAAAAACCTACAAGTTAAGATGCCTATGTGGGGAGGCAAGGACTATGCAGATACGCTGTAATCTAAGCAAAGAAACAGAATATGAAGAAAATAAGGAAATGGAGAAGTTCCTTCCATTTTGTCATACTTAACTCACTTTTAACTACTCAACTGCCTGTCAAACTCTCTCACAACAATTGATATCCTACAGGGTATTCGAATTGGCATGCGGTTTATTACCAACACCGAAAACGAGTTAAAATTGTGGCGAAAAAATTGCATAATTTGTGTGACGTCGTCGGAGTCGGAGTCCCGCAATAAAATGTCATTTACGAGTGCGGCAGCAGCAGCAACAAGACAAACAGAAAACAACAACAACAGCAACATCAATGCGACAGCATCAATATATGCGTATATATTCATTTTTTTCACTTTTTCATTTTCATATATAAAATGCACGAATTTTAATTAATTGATAAATTCGGTAAAGAGCGAATGAAAAACGCAAACCGACAACACCAACAAAAAGCGCAACCAACTGCAGCACAGGCTGAGCTGATGAGCTGCAGCAGCAGGAGCAAGGGGCAAGGGGTTGGGGGACAGGGAAGTGCGGCTGTCAATTACGGCGAGGACGACAACAACAACAACAACAACTATGGCTCCATGCTTGGAGTGTAGCTGAAGCTGCAGCTGAAGGCGACGCTGTGTTCTGTATTCCCAGGCTGCCCTTTTGTGGTGTCTCCTCTGCCCCCTCCACCCCCTGCCCACACTTGATCCGCCGCCGCCCTTGGCTGGATGGGCGTTAATATTCATGAATCGAAATAATTTGACAGTTTGGGGCAACATGCGAGTATGTTGCCAATATTTATGTTTCCAGCAGGTTTTATATTCTCTTGTTGTTGTTGCTGCTTTCGGTTGTTTTTGTGTGGCTGCAGCCTGTCAAATGCCGCTCGATACTTCTGTCTGTCTGTCTTCTTGGCTGTCTCCGGTCTCTTCACTGCAGTGTGCACTGTAGTGCATGCACTGCGTGAGGCGTTGGTGAAAAGTACTCGAAATAATTGACAGCTGTGGCTGCCTTTTTTGTTAACATTCGCGGCGCTTCTTGGCTTCTTTTCCTGCCTCTTCTGTTTCTACTTCTTCTTCTTCTGTTTTTTGCCTGCCTTCTGCTGATTTTTAATTGCAGCTTTTTACAACTCCCCGTTGCGCGGCGGCTTCAACTGCTCCTCGAGTTGCCTACTCCTCCTTCTGCTGCCTTCCCTCATTGTTGTTGTTGTTGACTTTTCGCACGCGTCCTTCGTGCCACAGTCGAAGTCATTCAGTCAGTCAGTCCATGCTCAGGCTTTGTCATTAAGTCATCCGTTGTTGCTGGGATTATCCGCAGTTGCAGTTGCAGTTGCAAGTTGCCATTGAAGTTACCGTTCCCGTTCCACGTTCCCGTTTTGCGGTTGCCTTTTTGCCACTTTTAATAGTCACATAAACTAGACGCCCTGACATTTATGAGCCACAGCTCACTTGTGCTACCCCTTTCCCCTCTTCGAGCACCTTTAGAACTCTACAAAGACGTCCCGCATCATCAAAGCATTTGCTCATAGAGTTCACACACACATATGCAAAGAGTGTGCAATCAGATGGCACTTAAGTTCTACCAATCAACACATAAAACGTGTCTATCGATGCGTTTTCTCTCTTAGATCTTGGCGACCTTAGGTGAAGTTAAATGTTTTATGGTGGCTAAGAATTGGAATGAGGTGATGTAGAATAATGTTATGGAAATTAGCTGAATTTTGATATAATGTTCATAGTACTTCAAACATTTATAAAGGCGTATTTTCTGAGCCAAGGAATATCGTTTTACCTCAGGAAACTTATGGCTTTTTGTGTTGGAAATATTGATGGACATTTATTGAAATTTTAGCTGGGAACTTCGATATTCTTGCTCTGATTTGTGTTTTTTTATTGGTCATTCGTTTTTCGATAAGTAATAAAAGAGTCTTAGTAACTAGATCCTCCTTACTAAGATCTGTAATACTATTAATACTATATGTATTATGTATGAATTATGTTTTGTTTCATACTCCCTCACCCTCTAATTTTCTGCCTTTTTAATTGGTTTCCCCGCCCGTTTTAGTTTTCTCTCTTTATAAAGTTGAATTAATAGAATTTAATAGATCTGTTTCTAACATTAGCTACAATTTGTCTCACATAATTAGAGCATAATTTTCATAATCTGTCAAGCATTGTTCAAGGTTTTCTCTAACCATGTCTGCCTTCATTTCAATAGGCTCCGCCCTGTAGTTTTTCCCTATAAAAGATGAATTGTCATGTTGTCTGCTCATTCGCTGAACTCGTCAAGTTTCCCAGCCAATCAACGAACTGTCTGACAGTCTTCCCTAACTTGACATGTTCCACACTGTCTGCTGCTGCTACAGCTTTTACATGTTTCTTCCCTTCTTTGTCTGCCTCCTCCTTCATAGTTTGCATGAGCAGCAAAGCACTTGGACAACCCCTTAAAGACACTCACTCACTCAGTGAACATCTTGGCAGGGAGTTATACTTTTTCGTATACCAATTAATTGAAGTGCAGTTATAAGTCTGCCCAGGGAGTGTCAGGGGGGATAGACCTGTGCCATAGGCTGACAGAGAGAAAGAGAGAGATAGAGAGAGGCGAGGCGTGTGCGTCCGTGCAACAGCTGCGTCCGCCCTAATTGTTTTAATGAATTTGCTGCGGTTTTTGCGCAATTTGCATGCAACTTTACCATTACAAGGGCCCGACAGCTGTACGCAGTGCAGAGTTGCAGAGTGGGGCGGGGAGGGGGCCAAGGGGGAATCGTGTTCGGCATTAGTTTGTCACTGCATCAAAATGACGCAGAGTGAACGAGTTGAGGCAGTGCCAACGGGCAATGTTGGCCATTTTACTTGGCCAAGCAAGAGGCGCAGCGCACGCAAATTGCTAATTGAAAATAAATTGCACTTTAATTTGTTATGATGAAAGACAGCAAGAGAGCAGGGGGAGAAGAGAATGGAGAGAGAAAGAGTCAAGCAGAAATAGCTGTTTTGCGGTTGATAAATTGCGCAGACGCTTGTCACAGAGCCTGACCACAAATGGTGACCAGGAGATCGGTCAAATTAAAGATTCGACATGCCACTTTCACTCACCAATTGTGTTGCAACAGTGCAAAGGGGTGGGTTGGGTAGCAGTCGGAATTGCCAAGGGGTGTCTGTCACAACCGGTAGCCATCGCCCCCACAAAAAACTCCACACTCGACACTCCACAGTCCACACCCACGCGCCGACCACAGCGCAAACCACAACTGGCAACTGCCAGTCATAAATTGTAACCTATTTAACCAGGCCGAAGGAGTTGGCGACACAAAGAGAGGCAACTAGAGTGGGACAGAAAGAGAGAGCAGGGAGTGGGGGGTGGAGGGTCACACTGCAGGCCGTAATAATTTTCAGCTCTAATTGCACCACTGTGTGCGTTGTGAACCACGGTGCGCGCTGTGGTTGTTGTTGCTATTTTTGCTGTGACTATTTTGCATTTAATGAAATTACAATAAACGCACGTTGCACGTTGAATGTTGTTGCACGTTGTTGCATGCAGCAAAGCGAAGCAAAGCAGCCGCCGCGTTGTCCGCGCAATCAGCAGGCGCATTGGTGAAGTTGAGGCGGAGAGAGGGCGAGAAGGGGAAGGCGGTAGGAGAGGTGTTAGTTGAAAGGCTAGGGAAATTAAAGAGGAGCGAGTTGAAAGGGAAGAGTGTCGGTAGGAGGGGCAGGGGTCCCGCTCGAGTGGGGGAGAGTTGTCATCGTTAGCAGCGCACACCACAAAAGCCTCCATTAGTGCGTTGGCGTTGGAGCGCTCTCTCTGTCTTTCCCCTGTCCCACTCTCTCTTCCTGCCTCGGGCATCTTTTTTGGTTTTGCTTGCAGGTAATCCCCATTATTAGCGCAATTAGTGCAACCGTCGGGGCATGCAGCAATGCTGTGTGGTTGCTGTGTGACCATTGTTGGGCCTAGAGAAGAAGAAGAAGAAGTTGGTATAGTGCGCACTACTTAGCACTGATTGCCTGCATAAAGCCATCGTCGCGAGGTTATTGAAAGCCTAGTTGAGAGAAGGCTCTGAATAAATTGAAAGCATTTGAGGGAAATTTTCGGCGTGGGTTGTGGCAGTGGAAGGACGCAGAGATATGCGGGAGAGAGAGAGGAGGCTTATTTAAAGAGTAGATATAAGTATTTAGAAAAAGTCTAGAGAAGGAGCTACAGTAGAAACAAGTGAGACAGAGTTGTAAATTGATTAAAAAAGATGCAAAGCAGCGAAGAAATGGGGGTGGATTATGATATATATACATAGCTGTTGTTATATGAAGATTAGGATGTACAGGTGTCCATTGAATTGCAAAGAATCTGCAGAAAGAAGAAGAAAGACTCTAGAGGATTCTTTGAATAGGAAGACTAAAATATAGCCTAAAGCATGTTAAGATTTAGATCTACAGAGATGCAAACACCTTCAAAAGGCCTTCCTACTTCCTCAACTGTATGCTACAATATATCAATATGGAACTCAATTTAACACAAACGCTATATAAAATACGAGGGTCGTTTGATAAGTCCGTGACTTTTTGAATAAAATATATTTTTTTCGTCAAAGAAGCGTTTTATTTCTCAACATAATCTCCTTTTAGCTCTATACATTTAGTCCAGCGTTTTTCCAATTTTTTTATTCCTTCCAAATAATAGGTTTTCTCAAGGCCCTCAAAATAGTCGTTTGTTTCTGTGATGACCCGAATCTCTTACCGCCGAGCCATTTCTTCATGTTTGGAAACAAAAAATAGTCACAGGGGGCTAAATCTGGAGAATATGCTGGATGGGGTAGCAGTTCGTAGCCCAATTTATGAAATTTTGCCATGCTGACACGAAATTCACTTTTTTCCATTTTCGTTAAAATTCACGAGATCGTCTGCTTTCAATGCCTATAAAACGCAAACCAAAAAACGCAGCTTTCTCAAAATTTTACAGTCAGCTGTTAATCGATAACTGCTGACAGGAGCAGTGTTGTATTTAGAGCAGGTGCGCGGCAAATACAAAAAGTCACGGACTTATCAAACGACCCTCGTATCTAAAGGGTATTAAATATACTTACTGTAAAAAATGTTCAGTAAATACAAAGTCCGCATAAATCTACATACACATATGCTCTACATATCACACTGCTGTGCAGTCTCCCTGGGCGCGCTTTAAATCCTTCCCTTTCATGGGCTTTCAACTGTTCCCAGCCAACAGTCAGCTAAGCCTGCGTGGGCCATGCCTAATCCGACACTTGCCACCTACAAACAGCAAACACCTGTTGAGCTGGTCAACATATTAACATTCCAGGGGGAGTAGAGAACGAAAGAAAGAGGGAGAGAGAGAGAGAGAGAGTGAGGGAGACAGGGCAGTCGTCTTTATAATAATCGTCAGTGCAGCGCATGAATATCAAAAGGCAGCAGAGACCGTTTGCCCACCTCAATTACCTCAAGCTGCTGCTGTTGCTCTGCTGCTCCTGACGTCCAATGCGGCTACGTGACGCGCAGCCCACAAAAGGCTGTCGAAGTGAGGGAGAGAGTGAGAGAGAGGGAGTAGAAACACCTGTTGCCCCACGCTTGGCTACCGTTGGCTGCAGCTCACTTCTTCACCTGCTCCTCCCCCACTTCTTTGCGCCGTTAATCGCCGCACCGCATAACTTGTTAACGCTGACAACGACAACGGGATTTGAGCGCTGATAAAAGTCAGTAATGGAATATGCCAAGAGGAGAGGGGAGGCCTGTTGTTGTTGCTGCACGAGTGGGCGGTCTGTCGCCTGGCCAGAGCTCGGTAAATCAAGAAAAAAAAGCATATTTAATAAAATGACAGTTGCTGTCAGACGCCGTCAAATATTGTTTGCCATTCAGCGACAACTTTGCTTGCCGGGCACGAGCTGTTGCTGTGGTTGCTGCTGCTGTTGCTGTTGCTTTTGCTGTGGTTGCCTGTTGGTCTGCTGGGTAACCCAGCACCAGCACCAGGACCCGGAGGCAAAGCTCCCAAGGCAGCTGGGGAAACACAAACAATGTGAAAAGGCGAATGGCTATTGTCGTTTTCTACAATATTGTTGCAATTGTTGTAGTTGCTGTTGCTGTTGTTGCAACTGTTGTTGCTGTTGGTGTATTTTGTCATTGTGTCTTGTCGCCTGTCTTGGCGGCCTCTTATTGCCATCGCCTGCGCTTTGCATAGCAAATGGCCAATTAATATTATCATGGGCGTGTGCCCAGTATAACTCGAATATCTTGAATATATCTCGAGCTGACGATGTTGATGATGAAGGAAATGTTATGCAAGACATGCACGTATTGCAAATTGGTTAAATTATGTGGTTAGATCGCGGTACCCAAAGGAATCGCACAGCCAGCTGGAGTTGAAGGAGTTGTGCGACAAGTTTGCAGTTATGAGAAAAAGTTAAAAGAGTTGAAGGAGTCTTTGCAAGTGTTGAAGCACTTGCTAAAGAGTCGAAAGATTTAACTAAACTTTCTCTAAGGAGCAACTCTTTAATAGTAGTGGAACAACAACAAACCATATTTGTGTGTATGAAGAGTCATTCGGTTCTCACAGGCTGGCTGCGTTCCTCTCAAACTTGGCAATGTAGGTTAGATCGGCGATAAGTTCTGGCATCTCTCTGCAATTGTTGTGGCAGCAAACCAAAAATTATCATAACTAAAAATTATTGTGAATTCACAGAGAAACGCGCGCTGAGATATTCAATTGAGTAAAAATGTTGGAAATTTGCAACAAGCCAGCGCCAATTGCAATGGCAGCAGTAAAGGCAACACAACTGCAACAACAACAACACAAATAGCAACAACAACGACAACGACAGCAATAACAACAGCGGCAACAATAACAATGGCAATGTCAAAGACGCTGCGAGGATGCAACTATGAAAATTGCGTTAGAAATCTGCAATTTATATTGCTGCGCGGTGCCCCACACACAAGCAACAACAACAACAATAGCAACAGAAACAGCAACAACAATAACAACGACTGAGTGCACAACACAAATACGATTGCTATCCGCGCACATCGACTGCGCTGAACTGCCCCAACTGCCACTGGCGTACCAGGCGATCCTCTGAAGAAACAGGCGAAAATAAAGCTAGATAGAAAGGTTTCGAATTGGGGATACTCTAGGTTGAAGTTGGAAGGAAGAAAAAGTTCGACTTTGGCTGAAGTATGAGGTGCATTGCAGTGCTTATAACGTATAAGTACTGCGACTTAATGAACAAGGGATACTTACATATACTAATAGTACGAGCTTTAAGATGCAATAACTATAACGTTCACTTCAAGCTTGTCTAATACAAATACTACTACTTCAATTACTTATATATGAACCTATACGACAAGCACTTCTACATTGCCTTGAAAGATTTGACTACAGTAACAACTACTATTAATACTTCTTCTACTACTTCTCCCACAACGAGCACTACTTCTACTTCTACTCCTAATAGGGCATAGCGTCATAATTCCGCCGCCATACATTTTGTCCGCGAAATGATGGCGTTTTTATTCAGCGAGCTTATGTCGTTCCTGAGCGTCATAAGATCGCGCGAACTTATGACGTTCAAAAATTACTTTGAGCGATCTTATGACGCTTAGGGACGCCATAAGTTCGCCGGCGGCGAAATAGTGTCGTTTTTATCTTGGCGAACGTATGGCGTCCTTAAGCGTCATAAGATCGCGCGATATTATGACGTTTTGGCGCGGCGGAATTATGACGGCGGATTTATGTCGTTACCCCTACTACAACTACTACTACTACTACTACAACTACTACTTATACTACTACAACTACTACTTATACTACTACAACTACTACTTATACTACTACTACTACTATTACTACTACTACTACTACTACTACTACTACTACTACTACTACTACTACTACAACTTCTACTAAAACTCCCCTTATTACTACTATTACTCTTCTAACCACCTTCTTGGCTTCCCTTTCAACATCATCTCACAGTTAATCTACCCCTGACTTAGTGTATCTCAAGGAGCAACAGCCACGTTCGATAATCACAATTGTTTGCAGCTTGTGCAGCCTCAACGCATTCCGGCGTCTGCTTTGTTGCTGTCGTCGATGTTGCTGCCGCTGCCGTCGCAGTTGTTCCTACTCTTGTTGTTGTTGCTGTTGCTGTTAGCTGGGCACAGGAAACATTGGAAAATTGAGCATGGAAATGAACGCGAAAAAAGCGCAAGGCAAAGACAGCAAAGAGTTACAAAAAAATGGCTAGCCAAATGGCAACGGAAAACCTCTTCATTCAAGGCGTCCGTCGTACGTCTTTCAGCTAACTCCCTGCTCTGTCGTTGTCCGCAACTGCAACTCTCTGACTACGATTGCTGTCTCATTTCGTATGCGCAAGGCGTTCGCCAGAGCGAGGGAACATTCCGCAGCCGAGAGAACCCAAGCCTAAGCCAGAGGACAGAGGACGGAGGACGGAGGAGTCTAAGGCTGGTCAAATGCGCCAGTCGGCGGGCGATTTGTTGCTGCGCCAAGTGGAGCAATTATTGCAACTGCAGCAGCAGCAACAGTTGCCGTTGAAAGTTTTACTATTTTTTTCGGGCTTGTGTGCAGTGTGTGTGGGGCAATGCATCAATGCATATGGGGGCAAGCCTGGCCAAGCCCCATTGACGTCGACATTCGCATTGGCACCGCATTCAAATCGATTTGGTACGCATCTTCCTGCAACATGTTGCGGAAACAGCTTCAGCTACAGCTTCAGCTACAGCTCCAGTTGCAGTTGCATGCAACAAGAGCGCGCCAAATTGATTTGTTGCTGCTTTAGTGTTAATTGCCAGACCACGACTAGGCCAGACCGAATCAGGAGTTGAAGGCGTCGTCGTCGGCGGCGTTGAGAGCTGTTCGTGTGGACATGAACTAACTGTAAGTTGGCTCAGGTGGAATGTGGGGCACTAGAATTGCTTCAGAGTAGGCGGAGAGCGTGAGAGGAAATGCCAGAGAGAGAAAGAAAGAGAGAAAAAAGAGAGGTAGTGGGCGGTAGGGGGCTGCATTGCAATTATGAAGTACGTGTTCGAATGCGTCGAAAGCTCGCAAATTTCTAATGATGAAATATTGCAAACAGGCAACAGCAACAACAACAACAAACAGTGCTGTGGCAACATTGCCAACAAGACTATCAAATTAACAAGATCGTCGCTTCCGGCATACAATTGCCAAGTCATGGAGGGAAAGCAGGGGAAGCAGCAGGGGAAGGCAAACTCTTCTTTGCTCTGCTGCTATTCAATTGAGTTGCGCATTAATCTTGGCGCTAGAGCCAGAGCCGAGTCCGAGCACAGACAAAAATTTATGCCAAGTCGGGGACAGGCGACGAGTGCAGCAGCAGCAGCAGCAGATTTCACGTCAAAACTCATGGGTGTACAAATGCATCATTCTGATGGTCATCATCAGTCTCTGCCTATCAAACAATCGACAAAACAAACAGCGGCAACGGCAGCAGCAGCTGCTGAGGCAGCACCAACAGCAACAACAGCAGCAGCAGCAACATGTTGCCCGTAGACAAGGCACGTTGGCGTTGGCAACAATTACCCCAGAGCCAGAAACCTCAGACCGTTTTTGTGCGACAGTTTTGTGTGTGTGTGTGTGTTGGTGTTGGTGTTTGGGTGTGTGTGTGTGATTGCTGACTGCTACAAATTTCAACGTCGCACAAAAAGGCAGGCACGACAGCAATCTGCACTTGAGAATCTAACAGCAGCAGCAGCAGCAGCAAACACCACAAGGAAGTTGTGCCACCACCGCGTGGCACAATCGTTGCAGCAACCTGTTTTGTGTTCTGCACTTGACCATGCTACACTATGCTCTGCTCCATGCAACATGTTGCCGAATTGACAATTTCGCTGCGCATGCGCAGGCAAACAGTTGCAGTTGCTGCCGTGCCCGCTCCCGTCTCTGCTTTTGCTGCTGTTGTCAATTGTCAGTTGGCCGCGTTGCTTGGGTTTATGCAAATTGCAGCAGCTTTAGCTATGGCTTCGGTGCAAAGAGGAGAGAGACTACTACCCATGACCATGACCACTGCCCAGCGACAGCTTTAGCTGCAGCAGCTTCAGCTTCAGCTGCTCAACTGCTCAGCTCGAGTTGCAGTGGGCGTTTGATTTCAATCGCTAACATTTTCACATATTCCCAGTGCCAGTTGCCACAGAGCCACAGAGCCACAGCCCCCAGTTTCTCCCAGTCCGGCAGCCATATGTTGCCCGGGTGTCGACAACGACAACGTAGCACACTCGTCCTGCTTTGGCTGCATTTTTATTAACGGTTTGCCATTTCGATTTTATGTTCAGTTATATTTTAGCTTAGCTCGTTATTTTTCATTGCCTTCTACTGCGCTGGCTTTGCTTCATATTTGGCCTCTTGATCTCCTATTCCCGCCTCCTCATCCTCGTCCCCCTTCTCCTGCTTCGCAATCTCGTTGAGCGCATTATTAATAATCATTTTTCACTGCACGTCGCATTTCTTTTTCGGGTGTTGATCTCTGTCTGCCTACGCATTACAATTTGTTTGGCCTCGTCGCAGTCGATCGTTGAGTGTTGATAATCAAACTTCCCCTTACCTAACCCCTTTGCTGCAACGATTGACAACGACATTGCCACCAAATTCCGTGCCCCGCCTTGCTTGGTGGCCAGTCTCTCTATCGGCCTCTATCGACATTCGCTCGGTTATCACGTAATTTGATCTTAATGCGCATCGTGTTTATTTATTTTTTTTCTTCTTTTTTTCCCAAAAAAATTAATCCTCCACACTTGAGAAAAGAGTGGTGGGGGGCAGCAGAGGAGGCGTAATATTCAATCGATTTATCGTGTGGTTGTTAGCTGTCAAGTGGACGGCATTAGTTGTCGGGGCAAATGCGACAATGTCAGCGATGTGACACTTGAAATTGGGCATGCAAGATTTGGGTAAAGTGCGTGAGGCGCACATGAGTTACGAACTGCGAGTTGCGTGATTCGAACCTTAACTTATCAGACAAAATAATGACGTTCTCTCATTCAGTTGAACTGCTCTTTCATTAGTGAGCTGTGAATCATTTAGAATGAATCAGAGTAAAGAGTTAAATATTGAAAATGGTTTGACCAATCTTAAGGGATAGAATGCAATACATAATTCTCGACTTTAGCAGGCAACTGTTCTCTTGCTTATCTTTGATTCTTCCAGAATAAATGCAAGATATGTTATCTAGAATATAGAGATACTTGAAAGCTATAAATAATTAAAGGACTTAAACTTTATCTCCACTAAATATAAAATAATCAAACATATAATTCTTACAGAATTTACACGGCACAATAATGATTATTCAAGCATGCTTCATTTGTGTTACAAACTCCTCTTCATAATCAATATACCCGCCTTCTACACTCTCATAATTATGCTAGATTTTCAACTGCAGTCTCAACTGTGCAACGCAGCTCAGCTCATACGGCATTCAAATGCGCCGCACGTCGTTTTGGCTCGTTAAAAATCGAACACGCACTCAAACAATCGAAACTATCGAGTCACATTGATCTATGTCTCTCCGATGGGGTTCGGGGCGGGTACTATACTGTGATATGATTTACGATTGGGCCATGAGGAATGTCACGATTTAATAGGCTTATCGGCGGCGCTGCATTTCCAGTTTCCAAGGCATATTCAATTCCTGCGTTGGCAGTCAGCGCACTCTGCGTGAGGTCTAATTATTTTATTACGAACTTGTCAATGGGCGGAGATGATGGAGGAGTAGGGTGAGTGAGTGTGAGCTATGCAGGGTGTGGCATATTTCAATTTTAATATTTTCTAATTAAAATTTCAAGCTTGCCCTCACACAATCGCTATTCAAGATCTTGAGTTTTGATTTATTACAAGAATAGAAATATAAATATAGTAAATATATGTCTGGCATTTAGGAGCGTCCACGGTGCACGACGGGACATCGCCTTCACCTGTCCGACACTTGCGTTTTTTTATGAGTGTGGAAAACCACGCTTAGCTTCGAATTCCGTTTTCCATTTTCTGATTTATTTTTTCCCGTTGAGAAGGCGCCCCACATGCATAAATTTTCTTAACCAAGTTCTTCAACTGCTTCTAATATGAACTGTAAAAACTCACCATAATTTTTAATTGTATTAATTTATGACCCAACTTGAGACGCAGTCGGAGACGGAGCCTGCCTGGATGCTGTCTACCAGACAGACAGACACAATGATGCAGTGCCTCGTCGTGGCTGTCGATAGCGTTTGCGGTTCTTTTGTCCACACTATCGGCTCGAGTATTTTATAACCGATTTATAGTTGACCAATGCAGATAAATAGCGTTGCGGCAGAGAGACGCGGCGCTATTAAAATCGAATAAAATCAATGTTTTTTCCTCCCCGAGTCTAGAGAAACATTCGTTGGTTTTTAATGAATAGTCCAGGGTCGTAAATCAGCAATGTATATGGTACCCTACGGGCACTGCCGCACTGCCCACATCTCATGGACACATAGTTTGATTGGCAATAAAATTTTGTTGTAATGATGCATTTATAAAAATATAAAAATGCATGTTTTCTTTTATGTTCACAGCGCGATATTTAAATTAATTTTACTACTCATATCAGGGAGAAATATCGTAGGGAAACCAACTTAAAGCTGCGCTTGAAACATTGATTTGATAATGGTTAAGATAAAATTTAAGTTTTCTAGGCTTTATCATACCCACACTAGCCGAAAATGGGGAAAAGCTTGTATTATTTTAAGAGCTTAAGATTCCTATCTCTACTTTCAATTCTCACAACATTATTGTTTACCTAAAAAGCAAGGTAATGTCAAAAGAAAGCAGTTATAAAAATATTTCTGTATCGAATTATAGAGAAAAACAAAAATGTAACCTATTATAGAGTGCACTCAACTGTAAACAGTTCGATTGTGAAATTATTTACTTACTAAATATACATTTTACATTCAACTGTAACTTTCCTTCTTATGGCATTTGCAATTTTCATTTAGTTAAAACAATTTCTCAGTCTTATGATGTTCTTTTGTGAAACTACTTGAGACTGTTTTCGCAACAAATTAGAACAGAACTGCAGTATAAAAGTCAAGGTGTAGCCTTGCCAAGTGAGTCAAAGAACTGAAAACATGCGACTGGGTAAGTCTAATATAAAAGGAACTATTCTGAACTCTCGGTTTAAATAATTTCTACGGAATTCAGTACACATTCTCTGGATAGGTCTTTTGACCTTCTCACATGCTTTGGATATCTGTACGGATCAGTATTTCGGGCAAAAAGTAGTCGATACAAAAAATCCTCAATCGTACTACTTGTGTCTTGGATTTCTCGGCAAACTCCATAATAATTGCGATGAGGGATTCCGTTTCAATGGAACCCAACAGAAATGCATTCTCAGTGAGAAGCCGAGAGCGATGGTAGTAGCTGCCAAGAATGCATCCGATTCTGAAGTAGGCCCTAAAAATGTGATCAATATTAACCAAAACATAACGATGCACAAGCCAATTATTTTTAATATATTTGGACTGCCAAGAGCACCAACCACAATAGCACCAACAACAATAGCACCTACAACTATACCAACAGGTAAACACTTGAGACTATTATCAAAAAATTTGTGACAAGACTCTTTGTGTACAGAGGCAACAACTACTGATAGCAGTACCGCGAGTTCTTCTTCAACATCAACGGCCTCTACTACCGAAAGCAGTACATCGGAGAGCCCTAATACGGACAGCACAACCGACAGCTCTTCTTCCTCATCTACCGATACGGATAGCTCCACAGAGAGCTCAACTACGGACAGCTCTACCGAGAGTTCAACTACTGACAGCTCTACCGATAGTTCAACCTCGGACAGCTCTACCGAGAGTTCGACTACTGACAGCTCTACGGAGAGCTCAACAACGGACAGCTCTACCGAGAGTTCGACAACGGACAGCTCTACCGAGAGTTCAACTACGGACAGCTCTACCGAGAGCTCAACTACCGACAGCTCTACCGAGAGTTCAACCTCGGACAGCTCTACCGAGAGCTCAACTACGGACAGCTCTACCGAGAGCTCAACTACGGACAGCTCTACCGAGAGTTCGACAACGGACAGCTCTACTGAGAGTTCAACTACGGACAGCTCCACGGAGAGCTCAACTACGGAAAGCTCCACGGAGAGTTCGACTACGGACAGCTCCACGGAAAGCTCGACTACAGGCAGCTCCACGGACAGCTCCACGGAGAGTTCGACTACGGACAGCTCCACGGAAAGCTCGACTACAGGCAGCTCCACGGAGAGCTCGACTACGGAAAACACTACTGAAACCCCTACACCCACATTACCTTGTTGACTCTCTTTCTCTCACTCTTTCATGATAATCCGATAAGAACTGATTGCGATGCTAAATTCTCTATAGAAAATATTGGCAACATTTGCTTTTAGGACCATAAATAAAAACTCGAATCCTATTGGCAATTTAGAATATGATTTAATATTGCAATGCATATGTTGCAGTGTTGTGAACCTGTGACCTACCTCCTCCCCTGCCCTCTTACATTTCATACAATATATTCAGGCTTCCTGACAGTCTCTCTTGTCGGTATTTTAGATAAAAGCAAAAAAATGTTACGCATAAACAACGAGACAAGCTACAAAAGCCAACAACAAAATGCATTGCATGCATAGGTATGCGACCTTACAGCCCCTACCTTACACTCTCCCCCTATGTCCCTCTTTCGCTCTCTCTCAATCGTTCCCCAATGATTCTCATATAAATTTCGACGGGGGTTTCATATTTCAATTTCGATTTTTGAAAACGATGTGCGAGAGCTAAACGCAAACAAACAAACAAACAAACGAATAAACGAACAAACAGACAAACAGAGGACAAAGCAGGCAAATAAACAAACAGAAGAACAGCGAATACATTGAATGCGTTTATCCCATATGGAGATATACTATGCATGGGTAAGTGAGGATGTGTGGAGAATGAATGTATATATATTCCCAATACCCTGTAAACAATGCAATGGGGGTAAGAGGAGGTATGAGGAGCTTAAGGGGTGTGAGAGACTAGTTTGAGGAGAAAAATATAAAAAAGTATAAGGTTAAGAGATCCGTGAGTTCGTATAACAGTCAGCGGACAGTTGAACAAATATATATTCCAAATTGAAAGGCATAATATGAATAAAAATGATTTGGGATCTTTGAACCTTTAAATGAGAAATTACAGTTAGACAAGGATTATATCACCAAAAAATTATATAACATGAAGAAGTTAATTCTTAAGTTATCATAGAGTGATAAATAATAAAGATCTTATGTAGTAGAAGGATTATTAATCTCAAAGAGCCTGCAGGGCATCTTTCCATCGATGCCACTCCACAAACTAACCTCAATTGCTGTGTGTGCGTGTGTGTGAATGTGCTGGTGTGCATAAGCATATCTATGCGTTGGACATGGGGTCCGGTGTTTGGGGCCGGATCTGTTTCTGTTACGGAACCAGCGACGTTCGCATAAATGCAGCAGCGCGACAACTTTTGCCCTTGCACATTTGATGCCAACTCGATGCGTTGTGGTCCTTGTTGTTGCCATGGAATTTGGCGCAACGAACATGGAGCACTAACAAGTTGTCAGTTTTGGCCAGGAAATGCCAGGCAAATAAGTGAGGCACTGCTGCCGGTGCCGTTGCCGTTGCCGCTGTCCACATCATGCCTGACCCGACTTTATAGATTTGGCACGAGGCATGCAGCTGCCAGCAATTGCCACTTGCCACTGGCCGCAGGCCACATAATGTTGCAACATGAACACCTGAACTTGCAGCTCAGACCTTTTGGTCTAATTTGCGTAAGGTGTGAGAGGCACAACAGCTTTCGCGCCTTGCCATGCCTCCCCTGGGGACACAGACAGGCCTTCTGTTCGCCGACTATTTGCATAAACATGCAACGTGTCTAATACGCGAGGCAGGCTGCCTTCAAACTTCCGTCTCAAGGCCAAAACTAATACGCAAATTCAATTAACCGTTTTGCGCCTAGAAACTTATAAACACGAAAAGGGCGTGTCCCTGTAAAGTTGAAAGGAAATCTAAACAATGCAGGCCCAAGAGTTTTCAGGCCGCGTTATACTAACCAAGTTGAAGGTAACGTGCAGGTCCTGTGGGAGGAGGAGAGAGAGAAGGTAAGGCGGGGGCTGTGGCTGTGGCAGCTCTACCTACCGCGGCGGTCCGCGTGGGGCAACCAAAAATGGTTGCCGACGACTGCGTCCGTGGCGGCGTCTCGCAAGTGGCGTTTTGTCAAATATTTATTCGCAGACGTTGCCATCGTCTGCCTGCCATTGCTCCATCTCTCTCTTTCTCTTCCGTCTCTTCTACTTCGACTTCGTCTTCACGACTTTTATTTAATGAATTTCGCAAATTTTTTGATGCAGCATCTCACGCATGCGAAAGACGCGCGCACAGTTGACTTCTGTTGCTGTTGCTGTTACTGGCTCTTCTGCTTCTTCTTTGCCAAGTTCTTCTCTCCAACTTGTCTCCGCATACACGATGTGCAAATAATTGTCTCAATTCTTAAAATTCCCTCCGATCTGTGTGTGCTGTTTGTGTGTGCTGAATGATTCGCCAAAGGGGGCACCTGCAAAAGATTATCGCGCTGGATGTTTAGGAACCCAGCGTTGCCACAGGCGTTGCTTAGAGAGAGAGAGAGGTCTGTATATGCCAAACATTTGATTGGGCATTCTTAGATAGCTAATAATGTGAGAGAACATGCATATTAGGGGCCACAGCAAGAGTTTAAGCTGCAAATAGCAAAGGGTTAGGTAGGTTTGGAATGGTAAATGGGAACTAAATAAAAGTAAAAATTTTTTAAATATGTAGAAAAATGTACAGTTCACTTCAAATGAGTTTCAAGCTCATTTTAAAATGCATAAAGCTATGTTATAATCAAATTAAGATTTCTTTTAGAAAGTACTGCAATCAATTTATATGAATAGATAAATGAAATATATATATGCTGAGCTTATATTGTATATAGACTATATTTTCAAGATTACATTCCAGATGAACCCATATTCAAATCTAGTGCATAAACATTTTTCCTTCTGATCTTCAAAGTACTCTTTGTAGAGCAACTCCAACAACTTTAGCCAATATATTTTAATAGCATTGCGTACGTTCAACACGATCTACGTGAATTGCCGCGAACTTGCCACGAATTGCCTAATAAACTTGGCCATTTAGGCGCTGCAAATGACAATGAGCCTGGCCAAGATGAGATTTGGCCCTGAAAAAGCCAAACAAAGAGAGGGAGAGAGAACTGAGAGACAACGCGTAGCATGGCCAAGTTCGAATGGCCTTTTGTGAGCCGAAAATAAAAAGAACAACAACAAGAAGCAGCAGCAGCAACAATCGTCAGTCAATTGCAAAACGATTTGGGGTATGCGCGACAGGTATGCCTATGAGATCTTGAGACTTCGGGGGCTTCGACTTTGGGTGCTGAGCAGGTTGAGGTGCAGCTGAAGCTGGCGACAATTTTGCAATTGTCTTTCGTCTACAACAACAACTACAGCAACAACAACAATGACAACCAACAACGATGGAGGTCGTCGTCATCGTCGTCGTCGTTGTTGCATTGCTCGCATAGCCGACAATGAAAAGCGCCGCAAATTGCCGCGTAGCCAAGCAGCGGCAGCAGCAACTTGCAACTTGCATACAAAAATCTGTTGTTTTTAGCTTTTCGGCTTGATAATTGCACATTGAATGGAGACGACGGCGAAGGCAGCGGCACAAATTGAATGGGGCACAGAGAAACAGAGAGAGAGAGAGGAACACGGGGACAAGGAAGATGTGAGAGGGGAGCGAGAAGTAGCGGAAATTGCTGCCAAGTTCGCGGTCAAAAAGCATTTAATTGTTGCTGTTGTTGTTGTTGCTGCTGCTGCCGTTTATGCGCTTCTTTCCGCCTTGAACCTGTGACTCCAACTCCGTTGAGGCCTGGTCCGGGCCTGTGTCTGTGTGTGAGTGTGTGCGTGGGCAGCTTCAATTACGCGCTGCGTCTCGCGACGCGTCATGCTTCAGCGAGAGTGGAAAAAAGAAACAAAACTAATTAATAAATTAATTATGCTATTACAATAATACAAACATAGTCTCACACACACACGCACACACACACGCACAGGCACACACATCCCTCACGCACTTTAATTATGAATATTTACATGCTGAAATATGCATGCGATTGTTGTTGTTGTTGCTGCCACGGGAGTTGACTTAATTAGCCACCCAGAGTGCGGCGCAAGGTGCACACACACACACACACAGACACACTCTTGAGTCAGCAGCAGGTTGCAAGCCAGGGTTGTCAGGGTTGCCCTCGAGACTGACATGAGCTTCTTTCGCTTGCCTTTGTTTTTGGCAGCTAATTAGTAAAATTTGAATATATTTAAAGTAATACGGAGAAAAGAACTAAGCAAACTGTGAGGGAAACTTTTGAATAAGCGTTAGAGTGGGAGAGAGAGAGAGAGAGAGAGCGAGATGGTGAGATAGCGATAGAGATGGCATGCATATGATTTGAATTTTATTCACATGTTAACAGTTCTATTATCCTTGTGGAGGTATCTCTCTCTCCCAGACCAGAGTGCCATGGCCTATGCCTCTGCCTATGACGCTGGGCTCACTCTTTGCCCTCCCCCGCCCTCTCTATGACTATGATATATCGCGGCATTTACGTGTGTGCGCCCAGGTAAATATATCAGCCAGGCAAGGTCATAAATATTAATTGTGTTTTCGGTGTCTGGTGGTGCCCGGTGCCGGTGCGCGGTTCAGGAACTGGAACTGCCTTTAATTTTGCATGTCTCGCCTGTGGTTGGATAGTGTATGTTCGGAGTATGTGTGTGTGTGTGTGTGTGTTGTGCCTGTGGCTAGTGTTGTTGTAGTTGTTGTTGGTTGTTGGGTTGCTGTTGCCATTATCAATCGATCGAACGCGAGCTGCATACGACGACTACGACGACGACGACTCTCCACTCGAATCAATAACAACAACAAGCACTAAAGCAACTATGAAAACAACAACAACAACAGGAACAACAACATGTGAGTTGCCAATATTGTTAATAAATATTCCAGATTGTAGTCTCCGAGCAGCTTTTCTATCAGCGCAACTGATACCCTGCAGGATGTAGGGAAAGGAATTCTTGTGTTGTACTTGGTTATTATCTCTAATGAAGAAATATAGGGAGAAACGTGTAAGAAGGTATACCTGAATTCCTTATAGATTATATAGAACTATATTTGCTTTTAGATATCGGGATATATAGTATATATCTAACGTCCTTTCAACTTATATTTTACTCTACTTTCCGTTTCCCGTTCAAATTGTTTCATAATGTGAGTTTTATCTGCAAAATAGTAATATTTGGCGCTGATATTTGCAAACATTATCTCTTTTCTAAGGAGGCACCCCTTAGATACAGTCTGGAGTAGAGTGCTGTAGGAGTTTGAACCTCATCGAGTCGAGCAGAGCCGCATCAAGCCAAGCCAAGCTGAGCCGAACTGAACCGAACTGAGTTATTCATAAGCGTGGCGCTGCTGTGATTAATATCCAAGGAATGCAGTTTATTGTTGCAAGGGGAAGTGGTGGGTGGCAGGCAGGAGCCGGGGCGTGGCAGTAAGAGACACATGCAAGTGCGAGCGAGGGAGAGACGAGTGGGGAACCAGGCAGCTCGTGTGCAACTCTGGAGTTCAACGCAAATTTGTGTGCATTATTTTTTTGGTTTGCCGCAAAGCTTTTTTCTCGGCTATTTTAGCTCAGTTATAAATTACAACGGCCCATAGGCAATACGTGCTAGTGTGTGTGTGTGTGTGTGTGCGAGTCAGTGTGTGCGTGAGTGTGTGTGTGTGTGTGTTGGTTGCATAATCTTTGTGCTGAAATCTTTGGCATCCACTTGTGCATATGCAGAGGCCACAGCAAAGGCAAGTGCAGCTACAGACTCAGCACCCAGTCTACAACCCCCCATCCCTCTTCTCTCTCCCATTTACCCCCCCTTGACCAACGCTAGAACAATAGCCTAGGCGCGCACAATGAAGCCGCGCTGCGACGGCAGCGGGAGCGTAGCTGGAACTGAATGGCCGCCACTCTCATAATAGAGTCATAAAATTTTAGTGCGCCGCTTGGGTAAATCTACCTCCCGCTTGCACCTTGCCTCCCTCTCTCTCTCTCTCTCTCCCTCTCTCTCCACTTTCTATCTCTCTCTAGCTCTCTTGGCCAACCCCCTGTGGCGCCTTGGACATGTAACCGCATCCCAAGTGCCAGCTACCAGTCCCCGTAGTTCAGAGTCAAGTCCAAGTCCACGTCCACGTTCAAGTCAAAGTCGTTTCGCTTTGTTGGCCATTGTCCGTTGGCCACATTTACGTTTACGTTTTTAGGCCCCTTAGAAATATATAATTGTGATTAATTATACGACATAAAAATGTTTTAGATTCAACATTTTGATGCATTTATTAACCGAAAAATCACTTGAAATGAGTGGTTTTTAAACCTTGTATGAAGCTGTTGCTCCCCCCGCCTTAGGGCTCTCTCGGTGCACAGTTCCTATTATCATTGGTAATAAAACATTGCAACTGGGCTTCAAGGCAGTGTTTGTAACCCATGATCATGAATACTTTTGTATAGTTTTCGAATCATTTTCATAGTTTAAGTAAACAAGTTGAAGTTCGCTTGAAATGTTGATGATGATCGTTGATTGTTGTTGATCGGTGGCTTAATTGAGTTCATAGGCTGCTGCAACATGTTGCAACAACCATGCGCTTTCCACTTGAAGGCAGCTTTGCCTCTGTCTCTACTGCTTCTTCCTCTTCGTTGGCAGCGACAATAGCGCACTTAGGAGGCAGCAGCTTCGTTATCACACAACATGCCAGCACATGGGAATTGTTGAGCTGCGCGCCTTAAGATGCCGCCTAAAACAATGAATGGGGACGCACAGACAACAACAACAACAACAACAGCAGCAGCCACAACAATACAACGCACAACAACAACAACAGCAGCAACAACAATACATCAATTGTGCATAGAGAGGCATTTCATGCCCATCAAATGCATTGACATTGAACAATTGCGCGTAATGTTGTCGTACACTTGACAAGCGCGCAAATTGTAGTGCTACCTGTGCACCAGGTACCTGGTACCAGGCACCAGGCAGCAGTTACCTGCCAGTTCAGCTGTAGCTTCCCAGTTTACGTTGGCCAAAGCGAAAGCTCAAATCTCGATCAACGTTTGGTCTAGCCGAAAAAATACAAGGAGAAGAGACTTGGACTAGGTATGGGGAAGTTTGAATACACTATAATTACTGTGAGCTTCAACCTGAATTTAGATAAAGTATAAATATATTGAATATTATTCTGTTATAATCATGCATGCCAAATTTTAGCTGTGTAGGCTTGAAGGCAGCCGAGTTTGATGAATTTAGATTAAATAGATAAACTCAGGGGGAAACAACTTTTTTATATTTGATATTTAAATATATTTTTCATATATTTATACACTACAAACCTACCCTTACCCTTTATTTTGAAACTTCCAATAAAACCCAAATTCGATGAAATTCCCTTCCACTTTTACTTGCCATACCTTGCCACAAAGTCATGCAACCCTTTCTCTCTCTGCGCGTACTTCACCAACAACGGCCTGAACAGAATTTGATGGAAATTGTCAGAGTTGTCTGTCGCGAAGCTGTCGTCAATGTCCTCGTCGTCGTCGTCGTCGAATCGACAATGTTGCGGGGCCTAATGAAGCGGCGACATTTGCTACGTAGAGCTTGGACAAGCAGCGACATGTCAGTTGCAATCGCCATTTGCCAAATATGCAGCGACAAGTCTCCTCTAAATGCTATCCAGATTAATAAGCTCCCTCCACATGTGAGAGTGAGTGCGAGTGTGTGTGTGGGTGACGGAGAGAACCCAAATCGAGTTCAGGTCGATAGATAGCAAAAGTCAAAAGTCACGACGACGACGTAGACGCAATGTTCTAAAGGCTCCGATAGCTTCGTTCTCGTTCGCTTTTTTAGCCAAATTTGGTTTGGGGCAATATTTTTGCGCAAAGCCGTTAAAGATTTGCGCTGCGCTGGTAAATAAAAAAAACTGTAAAATGCCATTTTACAGCCTTAAAAGGAGCTACGGCTGCCGTCGGAAAAAGTAAGCAAAACGCACAATAAAAAGTGCAAACTTTGTTGCCACAGAGCGAAGAGAAACCCGCAACGTGCCACACAGCACAGCAGGCGGCACAGGCCTAGTAAGAAATCTATTTCGAATGCAGAAATTCGAGTTATGGTCGCTTTATATAGCACAAACTGCGTATCGGTAACCTAATTAGGGGTCGGCACTATAATTTTCCTATATGCATTGTTTATAGCCATATGCCATAACAGCAATCATCGCATTGCATTCCCAGTTCCAGTCGAAGGCGAAGCCAAAGCTGGCAGCTGGAATATTCTATTGTAATTTTCATTATGTGGGCGTAACATGGCAATTTCTTGAGAAATATTATCGTGGCAGGGATGCATAAAACCAGGAAAGGTTTAAAGTTGAAAAAGATGAAGAATAGGTTGAAATTAAATAATATTAAAATCCATAGGTTAGGTAATCTAGAAAGATCATAAAAGGCAAAAATTATTGAGAGCTTTTCTGTAGAAGTTTTTTCGAAGCAGAGATGCACAAATATGATAAGATTTAAAGTTGAAAAGATTGCAGAGATTTAAAGAACATATATTATAATACTTATACAAAGAAAATCTATAGAAGAATTCATAGGGAAGAAGTTGAAATTATTTACAACTTTCTGACATAGTGAAACTTTCTTCGTTGATTCGGTAACCCTGAAAAGTTCTCTATAAAAGCAACTATCATAACGCTGCGCAATTGTCAGTCTGCTAATGAAAGCAGTAGCACAATGGATAATACTGCATCGGCCTTTAAAAATCATTGGAGACGTCTGCGTGAACATTTCGAGGACTATTGGTCGGTACTACACCAGCAAACGCAGCCCAAACACACATCGCTCTACTACAATCGTCTGAATCTAAAGTAATATAGAATTCATTGCTCAAGATGCAAGTAAACCCTTTCATAATCTCTCCCATCTTTCCTTTATATGCAGACTTTTGTGGTTCTATCCCAATGCGGAACAGACTCGTATACCCCTTCGCCGTGTCTGGTATATCTTTGCCTTGTCACAATCTGATATATTTTATCTGACACTACTCTGGGCAGTGCCGGAGGCTCTCGATGATTTTGTGCAGTTGGGACAGGATTTGCTATGGATCATTGGGGTGCGACAAGTAACGAAAACAAACTGAGGTTATTCAGTTAATTGAGTTTTAATTTCTATAGACATTTTATCTGGTATTCAAGTGGCACTACTTCCACTTCTTTGCGGATGGTGTCGACGAGATTATTGACGGCCTGGATGAGATGCATTGTGAGGCGAAGAGTGGTGGTGCAATAGAGGCAGCAATACGCACAGAACAGCGTCGTATCTTTATAATCGAGTCCTCGCTCGGTGTGGCATGGCATGTGATGATTGCAACATTCACTTTCTTGGCCCTATCACAGCCTGCTTGGACCAGTCAGTCGCTGCCATTTCATGTGGTCTTTCCTTTTCAGTGGCATGATCCCATCAATCACCCTGTGACACATGCCATTATCTATGCCTGGCAAATCGTTGTTGTCATCTATCATATCTTGTGTGTTCTATATACCGATCTCTACTCTTCGCATTCGTTTATTCAGCTTGCTACGAATTTAAAGATACTTTGCATGGAGCTGCAAGCTTTGTCTACCACATGTGAAGGAGATGATCGCAAGTTTCGCAGAGAATTGGGTAGATTGGTGACGTTTCACCAGAGGATTATAGCGCTTGTGGATCGCACCAACGAGGTATTCTATTGGCCACTGATCATGCAACTCTTCACGGCCTTCTCTTTCATTTCGCTGTCGACTTTTGAGGCACTTGTAGCGCGACGTGATCCCTTTGTGGCATCACGTTTCATATGCTTTATGGTGCTCTCGTTTTGTCATCTCTCTTATTGGTGTATGGCTGGTGATTTGGTCACCCAGCAGTCACAGCAAGTTGCCTTTGCCGCCTACGACATCTACGAATGGTCACCCTGTATACCGGAACTGCAAAGGGATATCAAATTCATGATGCAACGTGCACAGGAACCAATGTGCATGGCGCCCAGTCCATTTCCAGCCTTCAATCTGCTCAGCAACATGGCGGTGAGTCGTTCGAGTTATAGACATTTTTACTAGATATTAACTATATATTGTATATGTATTTTACCCCACAGATCGTCAAGCAATGCTATAGCATACTCACCTTGCTGCTGGAGTATTTGGATTAGTGCACTTGCTTTCTTGTTGAATAAAATACTCCTCAATCAACTAAATAACTAAGTCTGACTAGCTCTGCTCTTAAACAATCCAATTGTAGCTGCTTATTGCAGCTCTTTCTTACTCTCGGCTCTTCGTCTCCCTTTGCTCTTTCAAATTCTCCTCTGCAATCCTTGGCGTGCTCGTTAATCGCAGCTGCCCCCGGAACCAATTGCCAGACGGTTCATTTTGGTAGCCAAAGTTGATGGTCGCTAAACTATTTACGTTTTCCAAATTATGTTGTACCCTGGAATTTGCAAAAAGTGTATAAAAAGGGGTATGTTGAATTAGTGCTTCAGATTGTTCACTTTTACAGAGTTGAATGAGGGAAGGAGACATCAAAGAGTGGAGAGAGTAATAGGAAAATATCTTCTTACTTCAAAGGTTTCTTTAAACTGCTCATATCTTCAAGTGTATCTGCAATTCGACTTACTTCAGTCGCGGCATTCTTTGCTTATTTATCAATAATTTTGGGGCTGCCCGAAGAAAGTTTCGACCGACGACGAGGTTTCATTTTATGCATGCGACCCCGTAAGGTCGGCGGCGTCACTCCTTCCCCTCACTCTTTCTCCCCTCTCAACCTGCCTCATTCCCCCTTTGTTCTATATTCCTTCAGCAGTTGCAAGCCAGTCATAAATTGCATTTGTGTTGGAACGTGCAACGTGCAGCAGCGGCGGCAGCAGCTTGTGCATCGACTGAAGCTGGTTTGGTTTGCTTTCGGTTTTGGTTTGCTTTGTGCGCTGTCTGGCTCCGTCATTAGCTTGATTGAATCTTATTGTTGGCAATTAACCTGAGCAGCTATGAGGCCAAGCCATCAGGCTGCTGGGGCATGCAGCAGCAACGGCAGCAACGGCAGCATGTGGCTGCATCCCTGACTAGCTATGGATAATAACTTCATTTGTTGCAACACAGCATGACACATGACACAACATGTCACATCTGCTTATGCCACAACTAATTGCCAGCGACAAGTCGCCTCAATTAATTAGCAAACGCCAACGAAGGCACAGGCATAGCAGCAGCAGCAGCAACAGCCTCACTCTGTGGCAAGCACACATTTGCATGCGCGCACTCGAGGATCGGCTGCATGACGTGCCTAGGCACGAGTAAAAAAAAAGAGCCTCTCGCATATTGTACACCGAATTTCACTTAGCCAATCCCAGTGAGAGAGAGAGAAGACAGCAATGCCAGACAGTAAACGATGGCTAAGTCGAACAGCAAACGATTTGTCAGACAGGCAGCTCCCCCCCTTCTTCTGCTGATTCTTCTCATTTAAGACTCCACTTCCTACTTACGTTTGAATATGCGCAATTGCAATTGCATTTTGCCAGTGTTTACTTACTTAGCACAAGCGCAGCTTCAACTCCAAGCACAGTGGAGCAAGTGGCTGAAAAGTGTGAGTAAAATAGACAGAAGAAAGTTCTGTGAAAGAAATATTTCTTGAAGGAAACTGCATTATCACTTCTACAGCTCTTCGTCTGCCTGCCCCACTGTGCTGCTTTGGCAATATCGCATGCAGATGCAGCGCCTTTGTCATGACATGACAGCAGCCTAATTCATCATTATGGAGCTACACGGAGCTGCCTAGCTGCCTGCCTGCCTGCCTCGGCACGGCGGACTCGGCCTGAATGAGAGTTTTGTCGCGACTTTCGCTAGACGTTTGCATGAGGCAAACCCCTCTCTGCCCTCACTCCTCTGTTGACTAAGCATCTAAGCAGCGATCTCGTTAGACGCGGCGTGCCCCAGCCTGTTGCAGCCTCTCCTCAGTGATTCATTCATGCGCAGTAGTTGAATTTTTCGCTTGCATGCAACTGACAATGATGATGCACGAGAGAGAGTGAGGGAATGAGAGGGAACCTGGATTGCAGAGGAAGAGAGATGGGTAGATAGACTCAGCCTGTTGATTCGCCTGTCGGCATCGACGACGACGACGCGGACGCAGACGCGGACGACGACGACATTATCGTCAGCTTCAAGTCAGAAGTCAGCGATGTCAGTCGACTCTGTCTTCATCTCTTTCCCCCTCACTCTCCCTCTCTCTCTGTCTCTGTGTCGCTCTCACTCTCTTTGTACTTCTGCTTATCCGACATTGTATCTTATGGTGTGGGCTTGCCCGGGCCAATGGAAAGTTATTGAAAGCCTGTAAACGTCAATCTATTGTTGGCTTGTTTAACAGACAAAATATACATATTGCTATAGAGCTCTATGAGAGTAGAAGGTGGCACAGTTCAATTGCTTTTGCCTCAATAAATCAAACGAGACGAGGGATAATTAAAGCTTATGATATGACTATCTATAAGCATATTAACCCCACAAAGGGTTTCCCATTGTTTCCATTAATAAATCTTTGAATTGCCATGAGGTGTATCGAGTTACTTGGCTAATTTGTTAATTGAACTCTGAATGCAACCCAATTTGACCTATTTAACAGAAAATCAATAAAGAAAACATGTAAAATGCAGCTTGTTGTGCTTTCATAATTGTTTTTATGCAGTTTTTATAACTTTTTTCTTCTTGTTTACCTATGCCAGCAATTAGTTTGTGGCCCACATAAAAAGGTGTCAACACAGTACAGTTGAACGCTTTGCTGGTTAGTTAATCAGTGAAGCGTACTTTGGTTTATACCATGCACGACTTGATTAGCAGGCAACCTCATATGCATCATCTATGTGGTGTGCTCGTGACACAAGTCTCGCTAGACATTTTCCCCGATTGGTTTTGGCCACAAAACTTCTGATTAGTTTGTGTGCAACTTTCGTTTTGCGGCTGCTGTTGCTGCTGCTGCTGCTCATCAAGCGCAAGGAAAATGCACGAAAATTCAAGAAAATGCACGAAAAACAAACTCAAATTTGTTTGTCAAACCAAAGAAGTTGAAGTGGCAGTGGGAGTTTGGGAGTGGGGGAGCAGAACAGCAGACAAGGGAGCCCCATGTTGTGTCCATTAAATTCCACGGACGGTTGTCGCTAATGAAGTCATAAAACCGCATGACATTTTCTCGCTGCCTTAAGGAAACTCCACACAGATCTCACTTTTTCACTGCTGTGTTGTGACGATCCTTCGTCTCGTCTTGTCTCGTGTTTTGGGCGATGTCGTACACACAATTGTCTGCTGGGGTCCGAGTCGAGTCGAGTGTCTCTCTCTCTCTCTGGACCCGGGAACCAAGAGACCTGGTTCAATCGTTCCAATATGCAAATGGACCTCCGCCCGCTGCCACCCACAGACAGCGCGACGACAACGACGACGACGATCCAAATGTCCATATGTCCATATGCTCGTATCGTCCCACAGAGATCTTTCGCTTTCGATTGGCTTTACGACGTCGTGGTTCAAGTGAGGGAACGAGAGAGAAGGGTGAGGGAGTGCAGGAGAGGGGATGCGGAGGCTGCTGGCCAATCTGGCTGCGCTTTATTTTCGGCTTAGCTTTATCTTGCCAACTGATTTTTTGTGCATTTCATTTCGTTCGCTTCGTGCTGCAAATATGCAAAAATGTTGTAAGAGGCGACTGAGAAAGAGAGAAGGAGAGAGAGAGAGAGGGAGGGAGGGAGACGACTCAGAGATAGAGAGTCAGAGGCAGAGGAAGCAAGCAGCGGCTGCACGTCCATGGCACACGTTTCGAGGGCCTTTCGTGTCATAAATGGCATAAATATTCCATTTTGACCGGGCAACCTAAATATCTCTTGAAGCAACACTCGTTCCCCTCTCTCTCTCTCTCTCTTTCTCTTGGTGCCTCCTTGCCGTCATTGATTATGCAGCATAAGAGAAATATTATAACAATGTGCGATCTGCGAAAGAAACTTTCACTTTTACGCGAGAGCAGAAAATGAAATTAAATCGTTTTTCATTTTTATGCCAAGTCAAGATAAAGTTTATGCCAGCTCCGGCTTCGGATTGCAATTAAAGTCTGCCCATATATGGCGAATTTAAGTGAAATATCAATCAAGAAATTATGATGAGTTAGGGATTATAACTGATACACAGAGATTTGCTTTGTTGTGCCCCAACAATTTGCATAGAGAAGAATCAATCCGGGTGAGAAAGAATAAAGAAATAAAATTAATTCATTAATTCATTCGATGGGCAACCTAATGGATTATTCATTGCTGCAATTTGCTAAATGGTTTTCCAATAAAATTAAAACAAAGCGATTTTACGAGTTTGTTTTTTTAATGTATTTATTTGTTTGATTTTATTACGTTTTCTTGCATTGTTTTCTGCTCTCTTTTGTTTATTTATTCGTTTGTTTGTCTTTTGTATTTGTTTTCTGTACTATTATTTGCTCGTGCCTAATTTATTGTTGCACAATTTAATCGAATTTGTTATGGAAATTATGAGAGTTATTATCATTTTAGTTGTTGTTGCTGTTTACATTGTCCACATAATTAGTTGAGAGAAGGAGAAGGGAGAAGGAGGCTATGCTAAATTGGAACATTCTGAGTTGCATTTACGAGGGTCGTTTGATAAGTCCGTGACTTTTTGTATTTGCCGCGCACCTGCTCTAAATACAACACTGCTCCTGTCAGCAGTTATCGATTAACAGCTGACTGTAAAATTTTGAGAAAGCTGCGTTTTTTGGTTTGCGTTTTATAGGCATTGAAAGCAGACGATCTCGTGAATTTTAACGAAAATGGAAAAAAGTGAATTTCGTGTCAGCATGGCAAAATTTCATAAATTGGGCTACGAACTGCTACCCCATCCAGCATATTCTCCAGATTTAGCCCCCTGTGACTATTTTTTGTTTCCAAACATGAAGAAATGGCTCGGCGGTAAGAGATTCGGGTCATCACAGAAACAAACGACTATTTTTAGGGCCTTGAGAAAACCTATTATTTGGAAGGAATAAAAAAATTGGAAAAACGCTGGACTAAATGTATAGAGCTAAAAGGAGATTATGTTGAGAAATAAAACGCTTCTTTGACGAAAAAAATATATTTTATTCAAAAAGTCACGGACTTATCAAACGACCCTCGTAGTTTAGTAGTTGTTTTTGCATTTGTATTCGCTTTTTCTATTTATTTATTCGAGTTGATGTTTTGAGTTATTAATTATATAGTCGCTAATTATCGTTTATCATTATCATATCGTAATCGCTAGCATTATATCATTGTTATCATTAACGCTTTTAGATTGTTATGAATTGAGGGGCAGAAATTGTGCGCATTTAATGAATAAATATTTAAAATACAATATTGCAGTTGGTTTTTCGTTTTTGTTTTTTTTTTTCGTATAGCTATAATAGGCTTAATTGTACAAAAAAGTCGAATAATCGAATTATTAACTGTAAAACTTTCTAGTTAATTTCATTTGCATTTTTTCACTGTTTTTTTGTTTCCTTTGTTTAACTACTAAATAGTTTGTACATAGCAACATTATGACTTAAATGACTAGTCTTTGGTTGTTGTAAATTGTTGTTGTTTGTTGTTGTTTGTTGAAAAATAAAAAACTTGAACTCTGAAGAGGAATGTACCGTTGTTTGTAGCCGGCATAATTATTCCAGCCTATATATTGTTATTATTATTTTATAGTAGTTCTCAAGTTGCAGCAACTCTCTTTGCCAATTGGAGCAAAATGCGAATAAGTACTTTGTATATACTATAGAATTATTTACAGTGTATTTACAAATGGCGCAAGTTAAGTACTTTGTTCTTGTTGTAGTTGTTGTGGATTAAGCTTATTTGATATGCATGACATGAATTTATTAATAACTTGTGAGAGAGGCTACTTTAATAATTTAATTGTAACTGGGGGAAAAATGTTAATTTTCTATATTGAGTTTTCCTCTGTTTACGCTGATTTTCCTTTTTGGGATTTAAGTTGCCTTTCATAAAGGCCCCCTAAGAACATTTGCCAATATTTGTGCAAAGCTTTTTCATTTTTTTTTTTTTTTAAATTTAAGTATTCCATGTTTGTGGTGTGTTTTCTTTTTTCTCCTTTCTTCTTCTTTCTTGTTCGTTTTTTGGGGTTTTTTGCGCTCGTTTGGCTGTGGCAATCTAAACTATTTGCTTTTGTAATTACAAAACAAGAGGAATGAAGTGAAAAGCCACAAAGTTTGCTGCCATTTGCAGCCAGAGAGAACATGCCAGCAGAGATACCAGTTAACATACACACACACACGCATGCACACACCATGACAATGGCTTAGAACGAAAATGTCTATTTAGGACCCCCGAAAAAAGGAGTGAAAAGTGAGGCTTTTGTGTGACTAAGCGGTACCCTGCAGTGCAGATATATGGAACTGCAAGGAAGTTGATGTCAAACTATCGTAAGTACTATCGTTAGAGTCAGTCTGTGTTAAAGAAGCTATTGTACCTACCATCGTTCGGGTAACTTAACTAATATCTCATAAAAACCAATCAACAATGTCAATTTCAAAGAGAAAACTAGCGCAACTACTATCGAATAGAGTAAAATGTAAGACTATACGATAGTAGCTGCCATATATCGTCAATTATACTGAAATAGTAATTTTGATAGTTTGCTTTATGCGATAGTAGTTACGATATACTATCGTATAAATTCAAAGCAGCTTTATACGATAGTTTATCCAATATTTCGTTAGTTTCAGGTCAATACTCAATTGTGATAGTTTTTCTTATGCGATAGTAGTTGCAATAGTTTCCCAATGAAGCAAAGGAATGTATATAGAAAGAAATATAGAGACAGAAATCAAAGTTTGTATCAAATGAGGAAATATGAACTTTTTTTATATTCCTCTTAGATCGTTTTGTAGCCGCTTTCGTTATGTTTCCCTATCAATATCGCCCCATACCCTTTGTAAAGCTTTTAGCTGTAAAGCACACACAGACAGACAGTCCGACAGACAGACGGACAGCAACACTCACACTGTGTGACAAGTAACGATTTAAACTTGTGGCATCATCGGCAGGAAAACAAAAAGCACGCCCTTTATTTGCTTTAATCTGACAAAATCCCTGTACTAATGCCGAACGGCAATAAAGGATAAAACGTGCCAGGCATGTAAAGAGCAGCACAGCATAGCACAGCACATAACCCAACACACACACACAGAACACACACACACAGTGCAGCCAGGCAGTGTAACCAATACTCCTTCGCCCCCCTTTCTTTCCCCCTCCTTGACTGTCTGCGGGTTTTGTCGGTTTTCGATAGTTTGCGAAAAACGGAAGTGGAAGTGACACTAAATTCGTTTCGGTTTTCCCAATTGCAGACACAGACAGGCGTGGGGAGGGGGAACGGAGCAAGGGGGGATAACATCCTTAGACGCTTATGAACTGGTTGGCGTTGGCTACACAGAAAATAAACTTCACAAAATGTTACGTGTAATCCTTTTTATGATCTGCACCAGAATTTGTGCGCCGCATTTTAAGCAGCAGCAGCAGCCGCCGCCACAGAGAGACTTGCGGCATGTTGCCGTTGCCGTTTCTGTTGTTATAGTTGCTGCTGCCGCATGTTGCCGTGCAACATGTCACTGCCAGATCCAACCGCTGCTCAGGCTACGCCGGCGACAGGCGCAGCTCGCGGCGGTTGCTTCTTCTTCTCAGCTGGCGACCACCATGGTGCCGGCCTGCGGCCAGTGGTGGCTGCTCCCGCTTGCCCCCTCAATGGGCAGCGCTGGCGATGACGTGACCGACGACATGGAAACGGAGCTGCTGTGGTGCTGCTGATGCTGCTGGTGCTGGTGCTGCTGCTGCAATGGCTGCAACTGCTGTGGCTGATGGTACTCGGGCTCCTCGTACGCGGCATCCTCATCGCAGTCATGCGGGTAATGTGGCAGCGGCAGAGTCGGAGGCGGCGGCGGCGGCGGTGCGTGATGATGATGATGATGATATGGATGGAAATAGTGTGTTGCCTGCTGATGTTGCTGTTGTTGCTGTAGCATCGACTGTTGCTGTTGCTGGTTTGCTGCCGCGGCTGCTGCTGCTGTTGACGGTGACACGGACAACATGGACGCGGATGTGGCCGCCAGCGTGGGCGGCATTGGTAGCGGCAGTGGCAGTGGTAGTGGCAGTGGTTGCAGGCCGCGTATACTGTCTGCGGGGTGTGCTGTGTAGATGTTGCTGCGTCTCAGATGATTGTTGTTGTTGTGGGCGCTGCTGCCGGCAATTGGAGCGCCGCTGCCGCCGCTTTGGCTGCCCGCGCCGTTGCCGTGGGCGCGTTTGTTGCGCGACCACCATTGCACGTGAGTGTCTAAGAGCGAGACAAAGGAAGAGATAAAGAAAGAAAGAGAGAGAGAGAGATAAGTTGCTGAGAGCTGCACAAATTGCTGCCAATTGGGGCAGGCAAATAAGATAAAAGCGCAAGGTACAGTGGGCAAAGTTTTTGAAGAAATACGTATGGAAATTTGCATAAGACTTTTATGTCTTCTTAGTTTGCTGTCAACGGTGGCTAATACGACCCACTGTGCAGCTAAGCTCATTGCAAATGGACATTCTTAAGAATCTTATGTTTTCCCCATTGACCCACTGTGCAGCTGAGCTGCTGCTGCCTGCCAGTGTGTACTCACCATTGCGATTGTTTGAGCTCTTTTTGCGCCGACAACGCACCACGGCAATCATGATGATGGCACCGAATAGCGCCGACAGCACTGAGACAATGATCAACGTCAGTGGCCAACCCAGTTCGGTGGCCTTTTCTGCAGAGGAGAAAGAGAGAGAGAAGAAATGGGAGAATTAATGTGAGAGAGAGAATGATATAGAGAGTAAAATAGAGAGGTAAAGAGGGAGTGAGGAAACAAGGGAGTATGATAAGAACCGAGTGTGATATAGACAGAGAGAGAATAGAGGGGCAGGGAAAGAAAGAGAGATAGTGAGGCATAGAAGGGGGAATAGAGTGAGGGATAGAGTATAGGGATAGAGTATAGGAGTAAGTGAGTGAGAGTGCTACAGAAAAGGGTCAGCAAACACTTCTTCTAGGCATCGCTGTGACTTACCTATCGTGCCCTCGAACATGAATGTGCTCTTGGTGGGCATGGCCCAGGAGCATAAATCACATGTGGTTAGGCCATCGCTCAGCACAGGCTCATCCACGAAGAACGGTGGTCGCGGTGGCGGGGGCACAAAGCGCCCGTTCCACAGTCCTTGCTCGCTGGCATCGAAGGCCATGGGGGAACCAAACAAATCGTCATCGTCATCGAAGATGTCGAATGTCACGTCGCCAAAGCTGCTCAAATCCTGCTCCGCTGAGCTGGCCACCAAGCTCTCAATTCGCGGCGGGCTAAACGTAGGCAGCGAGGGTAACGAGTGCGACCCTGACGACGACGAGGATGACGATACGGAGGCGGAGAAGGAAGCCGAGGCGGATGAGGATGAGGACGTGACTGCTGCGACTTGATTTACTATGTAACTGAGGCGCGCATCCTGGCCACCATTGACCATTGTCGTTGTCCTGGAACTAACGCTGATGTTGGCAATTGATGGCATGCTGTGAGCTGTGAGTGGGAGCGGGGAATGGGGGCGAAGGAAAAGCGGATTTGCGCCTTGAAGAAGAGCTGGAAGCTGCTGCAACAATCCTTTGACTGCCACTTAGAGCAGCTGCTGTCTTTGGCACATGGTGAACGGCGCCAGCCTTGCGCTGTGGCCTGCAAAAGAGAAGGAGAGAGGCAGTTAGTGAAAGAGTACGAGAGAGAGGGAACAAGAGAGAGAGAGAGAGAGGGAGAAAGAGAGGGACAATGTTTGCCTGTGCCAAGTGGGGGCCAATTAAAGTCTTAATTGTGCTGTCAATACGACAGGGGCAGATCGTGGGCTTAAAGGCTTTCACATTTCACATTTTTCATATCTCTTGGGCTTAGCCTAAGCCAGCCAGCTAATATGTAAGTCGTGCCAGTGATGGGAGGGGGAACTCCAAGTAGAGAACTCTCCACGTCATGCATCACATGCCAAAGCCACGTCAGCAATCGTTTTTCAATGACTGTTTTGTACCTATTTCCAATTTGTATCTGGCAGATACACTCGTATACACTTCCCCTCCCCCAGTTGATGCTGCTGTCGATGTATCTTTTCAGCTGGAAATTGAATTTTTGAACAGCACTGGCAGCTCAGCTAGGTAAGAGACTCCCCTATCCTCATCCTCTTCTACCCTTGGCGAGATACAAACAAGAATTGACAGCTTGACAGTTTGATATCAGTCTGAAAGTCAGCATTAGTTACAGTTCCTGTTTCAGCTACTCACATACTCCCCACACCACTTACCCCCTCGGAACTAGCTACCTGTCTCTCACACTCTTTCCCTTCCTCTTTCCCTTTCTCTCTCCCTCTCTTCTTGCCTTTCTCCACTTGACTAAGCGCACTCAATTTGCGAATCGTTGTGAAACAATAATCATGATAAATTAACACTAATTTGCAAGCGCCAACTGCAGCATTTGTTCCTCCCACCCCCTCTCTTTAGTTAGCCAGTGGCGTCGTTTAGGCATTTCATAGGTTTAAGCTAATGAATTGAGGTGCAAATTAAGTTGAATTTGCGTGGGATACACAAAAGTCATGGGAAATTGAAAGTTTGAAATGTCTGAATTCAATTTGAGCCAAGCAAACTACAAACTTTCAGAGCCAGCGGCCCCCTTGCAGTGTGTGCGCGCCACTGTGTAAAGGGCAGCTTGAGCTGTAGAGCACGTTTCTGGCATTAGCTGACTGAGGGGGGTGGTGGGAGGGGAGAATGGTGGGCAAACTTCAGCGCCAAATGAAAAATGCAACTTCAGGTGAGGTCTCTGTGCCAAAAACTACCTGCGCCAACTACCGTTGCACCTGCCACACCCCTGACAGAGTGAGAGGGAGAGAGAGGAGTATAAAGAGAGAGAGAGGGAAGGAGAGAAGGGGGTGAGGTAGTTATATGTACACTTTAGCTGGAAAACTTTTCACTTGCCAAATGGTTAAATAATATTTTTCGCCATGGCCCAAGCCAGTTGCAAGCTCCTACGTCTCTGCCACACGGGCCGTAGCTTGGTGTTGCAGCGGAGTAAACGATATTTAGTCATTCTCGAAAATGAGAAAACGTGATGCGCATAAATTGACGCAGGCAACAGCAGGAGAGGGGGAAAGGAGAGGAGCCAAGCGAGAACTCGCTTCACGCAAGCGAATTGCGAATGCGAATGAATCTTTTTGAATGAATGAACACACACTCGCACTCATACTCGACTGAGCTTGGCTCTACCTGAAAACGAGTTGCGACTTTGCCGTGTGGGTGGCTGTAATTCCTCTTCGCGTCGCTGACGTTGGCTATTAATAAATTTGATTTTGTTGCATGCCTCAAAATACATATAAATAAATTGTAAAGTCACGTGAGTTGCTTGTCTTTGATTTGCCTCCTCTGATATGGCAGGCGCTGTCAGAGCAGCGTGCGCTGCCTGGGCAAATGTTGCGACAGCTGTCAGCTGCCAGTTGTGCCACAGCTGCCACATGCCTCAAACAGTGCGTGGGCGTGGGCGGCGGCGTCCAAAACGTCTTCAGTTTCAATCGCAAACGCGCCGCGGGCTGCAATGTTTGCCAATTGAATGGAGACGCCCACCAAAAAAACAACATACAATATACAGCTGTGTGCGTGTGTGTGTGTGTACTTAACAATGTAACTGTACAATTGACAATAACAATAACACGAAGAAACAACAACAAACACACAACTCGTTGTATTGTTGGCTGAAAAGCAATTACACATGTCCTGCAATTGCCTGCCTTGCTATTTACACTGGCACAGCACACCCTCCCCACCACACACACACCCCTCTCTGCAACACACACCCACGCACATTCTCCCCCCCACACACACACACCGCCCTTCACACACACTCCTTACTTTTTAATTAGTGCAAATGTTTGAACATTATTTTCGCATATTTTTATTTGCCTTGCGTCGCATAAAATGTGTGTAAATATGAAGCACCCCGCCGCCCGCACACACCCCTTAGCATATTGAAATTTAATACGTTATGTGGCGAAGCGGAATACCCCCAATGCACACACACGCACGCACACGCACACACAACTACATAAATATGTGGGGAATTGCCAAAATGTTTACACTGCCAGTTTGGCTTTTAATTTAATACAAAAATTGCCTTATCCCCTCCTCTTGCCACCCCCTGCTTGAAATTGGCAATCGAGCACGTAGCAATAATAATCGTAAATCAAATAATTAATTATAATTAAAGCAAAGTCTGTAGAGAACTTTCAGCAAAGTCAAAATACTCTGAAAACATTTCGCAAATTGAGAGAAATAATTGTGCAAATGTAATTGAAGGAAATCCAAATTGACAGCAACAGAATCCTTGAGAGCATATAAATAAGACTCGAAGATAATCTTGTGTAAAACATGAATGTGAATTTAAATTTATATTTGGATAATATTTTCCAAGAAATAAGCGAAATACACATCAGATAACATTATATAATGGAGCGTCAAATTTGTGCACATAAACAACAGGCTTGACTGGGAAACGTTTGGCTGTGTGGGTGTAACTGTGTGACTGTATGACTGTGTGTGTGTGTGTGTGTGTGTCTGTGTGGTTGTATACTGCTTTTTGGCAGTGTGGTCAGGAAGACAAGTGCGGCAAAGACTGATAGAGAGGCTGGATAGACTCAGCCCTGACACCCACAATCAAATTTGATTTCACTTGCCACACTCTATACAAGGAAGCGGAAGAAGCACAGTTCGAAAGAGGGACAAAGAGAGGCGCAGGAAAGAAGCAAAGAGAGTGAAGAAGAGAGGAGCAAAGAGGAAGGCAAATAGGGATAACTAAGAGAACAGAAGAGGGAGGCAACAGCCAGAGAACGTGCCTAGAATTTCATCTTCATTTTCTTTTTGTTTTTTGGACTGCCTTTTTCTGTGCTGCGCAACTTTTGCACTGTGGGCAAGTCATCATCAACTCAATTCCCTTGGAACGGAAACAACAGCAGCAGCAGGGACAGCAGACAAGGCAGACAGACAGACTAACTCGATGCCATAATTTGCACTAATAATGAACCAACTGGGAAATAGAGAGGAGACCTCAGGCTTGTCATGATGACTGGACAACCAGTGGCAGCCTCAGCCTGCCCCGACCTGCCTCGCAGGCCTCTTCAAGTGTCGTAGGTAATGTCTTTGTCATTTGCACCCAAAGTAATTGAGTTAACTAGCAAAAATATAATGACATTCCAGTTGGATCAAATCATCAGACAATGATGATGAACAAGCGAGGCAGATAAACTGGGAATCAACTTTCAGTTTTATCAAATCGAAATGCATGAACATTGAAATTGAAATTTTATACAAATGAACGACACGACTGAGTGAGATTTAAATTAATTATGAGACCGAAACTGATTTGAAACATTCCAAAACATTTCAAAAAATCCAAAAAGAAATTGAAACAACTCAAGACTCGCGTGTTGTAGTTGCATTTCGAAAGCAAATTAGTTGATTTGTATGCGTGGAGCGAGAGGAAAACTAATAGAGTTGTATAACAAGTGAACCGGAAAAACTGGAAAATGTAAAGAAATCAAGAAAAGGGAGAGAGAGAGGTGGAGGGGAAGGGGGAAGAGGGGGACAGACACTTCAACAACTGATAAACTTGACATTTTATTGCCAATTCGCATTCAAATCGATGAAGGGCTGCGATCTGTGGATCGAATGGATCGTTGATTTTAGTTTAAACATGTGTGCGAGATAATGAAGAAAGAAGCAAAGAAATAAAAGATGCAGAGAAAGAAAGAGAGAGAGAGAGGGAGAGGTGGGTAGAAGGGCAGGCAGATTAGATAAGCCGAAGACGTTAGTTAAACATGAAATTGTCTTTCGTTTTCAGTTACGGCTAAATAGAGCCATAAAACGCTAGCTGGGGATTCAAGAGAATTGCGTGGTGAAAGAGAGATAAGGCAAGACTAGAAAGAGAGTATCCCCCTGAGGGAAGTCAACTATTGTGAACAGTTTTTAAGCTGTACCTTCAAACGTAGCCTCTCCCTAAATTACTTCCATTTTAACTAAGTCGAGGCTTAAGTCAAAACTGATCAAATGTGCTTAGAAAGGAAGTTGGCAGTTGAATGGGGAATACCCTGTAGGTAGGAGAAACTAAGTGGGGTATATTATTATCGATATATTAATTGTTGAGCTTGCCTTGCAGTGACTAGTTAATACACTATAGAGGGAATGATCTATATCCCCCTTCAAGTAAAGAGAACTCCATCCCAGCGCTGTCTAACTTACCCCTTTTCAATATTCCTCCCCTCTACAGGGTATTTAACAAGCCAAAGCTGACTAGCAAACAATTTTCAACAACTTTTGAGGATTGGCCACCGACTATAGCTGACACACACACCACACACAGCGTGTGGGAGCTGCTTGAGTTGTGCCCCAGACCTGCCTGCCTGAGCTGTCTGGCTTGTCTATCTTGCCGGTTCCCAGATTCATAATTTTCGACAAACAAATCGCTTTATAATCCCTTTTCAAACACACAGCAGGCAGGCAGTAGGAGTAGCGAAGGAGCAGGAGGGGAACACTGTGTAGAGGGGTAGAGGGGAAGGCAGCGGAGCGTAGCAGACACTTGGCTTCATTCTAATCCCGAGCTGTCAATAAGACATTAATGCCTCAGCTTCACACACAGCTCAGCAGCAGTTTGAAGAGGATTTGGCTTGGGGTTGGAAAATGTGAAGTGGAAATGGGAGAAAAGGGAGCTGACAGAGTTAGAGTGAGTGAGGGAAGGAGAGACAGAGAGAGAAGAAGAGGGAGAGAGAGGTATAGCGAGGGAGACTGAGTGATGTGGGTGATCGAGTTACAAAACTCAGCGCGCTGCCTTTGCTTTTGTTCCACGAGCCTTTTGATGAGTGAAAAAGGATGCCACACACACAAGCACATGCTGCCACACACACACACACCCTCACGCACACACACTCTCACACAACCGCGACACTTGTTGAGCTATTAAAAAAAAAAGAATAAGAAAGAAATTCTATTTGATTTTACTTATGTCTTGCAGCAGCAAAAGGCGCAACCACTTGAAGATTTACTGTTGTTGTTGTGTACGCTTTATGATATGCTCCTCACTCTGGTTGGTTAGTGTAAAATCTAATTTAGACTTGCAGCTGGAGACTGAGAGATGTTGCAGCTTCTTAAAGCTTGCCTCTCTGCCACTAGCAGCAGCAGCAGCCTGCGCCAAGTGTCTAATGCAATTTGCTGGCGCACAAACTCAATAAAGAAGCCAGCCAGAGGCGTGGTAGAAGGAGGGGAAGAAGGGAGATAGGTAGGGAAGGGAGAGGGATAGGTAGAAGGAGGAGTTATTCTAGTATATATGTTGGCAGCAGTTGATAGATTTGCACAGGCAGCCGCGGGCCACACACGCAGAAGGAGCCAAAGCACAAAGCCCTGCAAAGGACTGGCAAGAGGGGGAGGGGGAGATGGAGCAGGGAGAGGCAGGCAGTCAGTGGAAGCTGCGCTGCGCTGTGGCCTGGACTGGCTCCAGGTGCTGCCGCTGCGCCGCTGCTGCTCACCTTTTGCCCAGGCACTTTGCTTGCAATCATTTTTCTTGGCTTGCCTGGAAAAACTGAACATAAATACGAAAGCAGAAAGAGAAAGATTGCGAGGAGTAGAATACGCACAAAGGCAGCGCTGCAGGCAGGCACCAACACACACAAACACACACAGAGAGACTTACAAAGACTCTTGGGTTAGCGGGTGCAGAGTCTCTTGCTCTCTCTTTGGCCACGAATAGAAATCATCAGCGAAAAGTAATGAAAAGCAGCAGAAAGCGCAAAATAAATACGAAAATCAATATGTAGGCGTAAGCAGCAGCAGCAGCTGAGGCAATTCGCGTATCCATGAGATACAGATACAGCAGCGAGATACACTCAGCGAAATTTAATTGAACTATGGCAAGCACTAAAATTACTTAAACTGTGGAAAATGAGTACCTCAAGCAATGGAGCAGCAACTTAAGTTAACTACGTTAAATCTTTAGCTAAGCACTTTAATTGCCTGGAAAAATTTCTTGCAGTGTAGGCGGGAAAAATAACATTGAAGGCATTGGAACACAGGAAACATAAAACGAATTAATTCCATGTTGTTAGCCCAGGCACAGGCTGCGACGCAGTCTAATCGAAAAGCAAGTGAAAACAGGAACAGAATACACCCCTCCCCTTCCCCTTACCTCTCCTCTCTGCAAGTATAACAATAACCGCTGTGTGAGTGTGGGCGTGGCATGGCAAGAAACATGTTTAAGGCGGCAGCACACGACAGAAGACACAAATCTTGGCACATAAAACAATTAGCAGAAGCATCGAGTGAGAGGGGGGCAAAGAAGGGAGTGCGAGGGGAGGGAGGTTACTAGAGGGTGGACAGCGGGCGGATTATGTGTATTACAGTGCGGGGATGAGATATGCAGCGGGGGCAGACAGAGAGTGTGGCTGAAACAAATGACAAAACGCCAGCACAAATTAGTCAGCCTGACACACACACAAAAGAGAGGGACACACACACACACGCATACACAGAGCCACCCTCACACACATAAATATTGTTTTTGTGTATGTTTTTCTTTGGTTTTTCCTTTGGCTCGAGTGAAAATTTATGAATATTAAATGAGCAAAAGCCAAGCTTGGCCTCGCCAAATAATTTATAGCACATGCAAATGCCTCATATATCAAGAGGCCGTGAAGTCATAAACCAAGCGTAGCCTCCCTACAACTCTACCCCCTCCCCTCCCACAACTCTTTGCACAGTGTGACCAGCGGTCAACAACAAGGATAACACAATGTCAAGCTGAGCAAGTGGAGCGTGCAGTGGGAAGAAAGACAAACAATTTTCCAATCGCCAGCAAAACATTTGCCATGACATTAATGGGTCAGCCAGTCTCCTCCTCCCTCCCTTGCCTTACTGCCTGCCCCCTTCTTCCTTACTCCCCTCTTTCTTTCTCTCCGCCTTTCCCCATCCTTGCCTAGGACAATTTAGGGCCCACATCTATCTAGGCCTGCCTTCTATACATATATAGAACGTATTTTCGTATTTCTTGTTTTGTCAGGCCAAAAAGTGATAATAGCTGAGGCAGAAGGGAAGCAGGGCATGAGGGGAAGAGGGTCGGGTATATTGCTTGCTGGCAATACAATAGATTAACGCATGTCCTGTGCCCAACCGGGTCAACGCAGCTGCCAAAAGGTCAAGCCAGAGCGAAGGCTAATGGAAAATGGCCAGCAAAGAGAAAGATATATTGTGTTAGAGCTTATCAAGTCATCTAACAGATGAGCGCATTCAAGTGGCCAAACTATCGACAAGGTGTAGAGACAGGTCCCCCCTCCCCCTCCATATGGAGAAAGACCCCCAACAATGACCTTTTATAATACACTCACTTGACTTGCTTCAATTAAATTATAAGCAAATAAATTTCTATATTAACTCCGGACGGCCTCGAGGTCGTAGTAAGCTCGTAAAACAAGCAGCCGAGCTAAATAAACCCGAAAGCAGTTAAATATATTGGCTAAGAAAACGTCAACAACAGCAAAGGCAGCAACAGCAACAACAACAAGAACAAGAGCAACAATAAGAGGAGTAAAGAACATTGACGAGCTGAGGCAGAACTGAGGAAAATTGCCATCAACTTTAATTGAGTTGAAGGAAAAAGGCCGTGAATGGAGAGGCAGAGAGAGATAAAGGGAGAGAGGGGAGGGGACAACGGTACAAAGACAGTCAGAGCACAGCTAGGTGGCTGCTGCGGCAGTGGGCGTGTCAGGGGTGGGGAGCAGACAGACTGAGCTTAAGCGGAAGAAATTTTAGCAAATTAGATTGTTTTCCACTTGAGTTCGTTTTAACGCTTTCGAGTCGCGCCAAGGAGTCGTCGTCGTCGCTGGCAAAGACAGTTGGAGTTGGACTTGAACTTGCCTGCTATCTGCCACTGCTCCACCTCCCCCCACTCCCCTCCCCTCTACTACACTTCGATGCCAAGTCAGCCGTTAGGCTCCTTTTGGCACAATCATCACTCACTCAAGTCGCAGGCACGAAAATTGATGATAATAATCGCAGAAGTTGAGCAGGGAACTGCTGGCGTAGTCTGTGGCCAGCGGATTACATGCTGATGCCCAGCAGCTGCTACAGCCAGCAGCAAACACCTTGTGCTGCGTTCAGTCGACGTCGACAGCGGCGTCATTAAAAGCGGCTTGCTCAAAATGACATTGTCAGTTCGGGGGGGGCAAGCGCTGATTGAGCGGCCCCCTTGCCCAGCTCACTCCCCCTGGCAGGCCTGCCAGCAGCAGTGACATCTGCCCCAACGCAGGCTTACTCCCCACCTCCCCCTCTCCTGTGCGTGCTCTGCTTGTCGTCTCTTTTTTATCACAGCGACAAAAAATGATGCGAATTTATCTCTATTACAGTTAGCTGCCTGCTTGTTGTTGTTGTTGTTGCTGCCACGCCCACTCCAACAACAATGCGGCGCCCATCATTTGTATTGTTGACATGCCGCCCTTGTCGAGCTGGTGGGGGAGAGAGGGGCGTGGCACATGGCCATGTGATACGCGCCTGATACGCATTCAAGTCTCGACGGCTAAGCTTTTTTTTTTATTTTTTTTTCCGTGCTGGTTAAAAATGATTGATGGCCTGGCCTGGCCGCGCTGCTCTACTTTAAAATGGCCAAAAAAAGAGCCAAAAGTTTGCAGCTAGAAAAAAAATACATGAGAAATAACGACGCAAATTGCAAAGCAAGCGAAATAATGGAAATGGCAGCGATTCGACAGTTTTGTGATAAGTTAAGAGCGGGTGCGGCAGCAGGGGCAAGATGGGAAAAGAAAAGAGAAGGTAGGGGGGGGAAGGGGAGGTAGTGCAGGAAGCGTACTATAATATGTAATCATCCATGAAAGCAGCTACTGACCTAAATTGCTAAAACATATGAGATTTTCAGTTTAAATGAGGAAAGTGGGGAGGAGGAGAAGAGCAAAGAGTGAAAGAGACGCATTGAGGAACTATTATGATACATTTCTTATACATATATCTGTCATTGAAAAGGGTGTAAGACTTAGTTCTACTTATATTACGAGGGTCGTTTGATAAGTCCGTGACTTTTTGTATTTGCCGCGCACCTGCTCTAAATACAACACTGCTCCTGTCAGCAGTTATCGATTAACAGCTGACTGTAAAATTTTGAGAAAGCTGCGTTTTTTGGTTTGCGTTTTATAGGCATTGAAAGCAGACGATCTCGTGAATTTTAACGAAAATGGAAAAAAGTGAATTTCGTGTCAGCATGGCCAAATTTCATAAATTGGGCTACGAACTGCTACCCCATCCAGCATATTCTCCAGATTTAGCCCCCTGTGACTATTTTTTGTTTCCAAACATGAAGAAATGGCTTCGGCGGTAAGAGATTCGGGTCATCACAGAAACAAACGACTATTTTGAGGGCCTTGAGAAAACTTATTATTTGGAAGGAATAAAAAAATTGGAAAAACGCTGGACTAAATGTATAGAGCTAAAAGAAGATTATGTTGAGAAATAAAACGCTTCTTTGACGAAAAAATATATTTTATTCAAAAAGTCACGGACTTATCAAACGACCCTCGTATATGCAAATAATATAAACAAATTCCTTCTTCACATGGAAAAAGAATAGAAAAGAACTATTTTCTTATATAGTCATCATTTAAAAGGCTATCACGCTTGATTCTACTTAAGAAGTTCCCCATTTAAACCAAAGTCTTCATCATTGTCAACTAAGACAAGAATACCAATTTAAATACATTTATCATATAGATATCATTATAAACTACCACATCACGTTTTATTCTACTTTAGTACTTCCCCCAACTCAGCCCAAAACTCTCCGCACTAAACTCAGCTTACGCTGAAAAGCTTTCAGCGGCTTCTTTCTTTAAGTTTTGCTTTCCCAGCTTTAATTAACCCATGAAAGAAGGTTTCACATTCCTCATCAACGCGCAGAACGCATAAACAATAAACAATTTTCCAAATGTAAATATCATCAGAGATTGTTAACAATAACTGTCTAATTTGTTGTCATTTCGAGAGCTACTTCAGTAGACGCAGACAGAGGCAGATAGCACCAGCAAGGCGGCAAGAAAGGCCTGCAGCAATTCTGGCAGGTCTTCCCTCTGCACCTCCCCCTTCCCGCATGGACTAACTAGAAACGTGTTTGCTGGACCCGCACGCTAATAACTCGCTTTTGACGTTTTAGAGGGAAATTAATGACAGACGAAACGATTTTAGCCAACTTGAATCACATCAAAGCGCAGAGAGGGGCAGATAGAAGTAAGAGGGGGAAAGAGGGATGGGAGGTGGAGGTTGCCTAGGCCAGCAGACACTTAAATTTTGGACAAACATTAATAAACTGTGGGCTTTTAAGTGTGCGCTATACCCTACGCTCTGTCCACAGGTCTGTCTCCCCCGACCTCCTCTCTATCCCTCTCTCTCTCTTTTTCTTCATGCCCCTCTTACCTCCTCTTTCCTCTTAGAACAACTGCATGCATAATTTGCTGTCCAACGGTTTCCACTAAAAGTTTTTCACGAGTGACGAGTGAGAGACTTTGTGAGACAGAGTGAAAGAGAGGAGAGAAAGAGTGAGGGGAGAGGAGGCCTGTTAGGGCAGCTAAGAGGCTAGCGGTCTACCGTTTGTGCTGCTGCTTTTTCCTCTTCTACTTCTCTTGAACTTCTCGTCAAGTTCTTCTTGCAGATGCTTTTTGCACCCTCCAACTATGAGAATGAATATTTCTTTCCTTTTTCGTTATTCGTTTTATTTTCATTTTGAAATGGAGACGACATGAAAAACCTTTTATCTAAAAGTGTCTGACCAGCAGAGCAGACCCCGCGACCAGACCAGACCAGACCGAAAACTCTCTGAGATGTCTGTATTAGCCGAGTCTCGACAGCGACTGCGACTGCGACTGCGACTGTGACTGCGACTGCAACTGGAAATTAAGCGGCAGACAATGGAGAAACAAGCGAACAAGCCAAATAACGAAGAGACACCAAAAGCAAGGCAGCAACAACAACAACAACAGCAACAGAACGGGGCAGCTCAATAATTTGTGGTTGCATTTGGGAAAGCAAAGTGGAAAGGAGAGTGGTAACAACCTCAGATAGCCGAAAAAACCGTCGACTATTTGCTGGTAGAGCCGCTAATTTAGTTACCAACACCAGACGAGCGTCACCCTCATGTACCTGCGGTTAGAGCAGGTCCCCAGAGAGAACAACAACAACTACAACTGAGGCACAGTTAGTAGTGGTGAAGCAGCAGACGCCGCCGTTGATGATGATGGCTAATTAGTTGCCCCTGCCCCCTCCTGCCACTGCCTTAGACACTGCGCCGTCCCTAAGCCTGCCCTAGCCACTGCCTCTATCCCTATCTATGCCACTGCCATTGCCTCTTTGCCTGTATATGCCTCTATCTAAGCCTCTGCCTCTGCCCCTGCCCCACTCTGCTTCTTCCTCTCTAGTTCTATCTCTCTAGTTCTATCGCCCCCGAAAATAACTCTATTTCTCTAATAGCTGCCCACTTGTCCAGCTCTCTCTCTGTCTCTATCTATCTGTACCTCTCCCTGTCTGTCTGCTCTGACTATCTCTCCTTCTCTCTCTGCCTGTCTGCTAGTCTCTCTTTGCCTGCCTTTGCCTCTTTCCCTCTCTCTCTCTATACTTCACCTGACAGTTCCATTGTTATATGAAGTGCAAATTGCTGCACATTAAATGGCAACTCTGGACTCGACGATCTCTTTTTTGTTGTTGTCTCTGTTGTCATTGTTGTTGTTGCTGTTGCTGCTGCTGTTGTCCGCAACCGCAATTTAATTGCTCTAATAAAAGTTGAACAATTTTTAATGCTAACGCGAACACATTTTCTCAGCAATCGGCATTAATCAGCATTGGGAAAAGTTTCACGGACAGACAGACAGAGACAGAGAGAGGAGAGAGAGACTATAGTATGTGTACATATGCTATGGATATATGGTGTATCTATCTATATAGAGGGGCGCTTGTGTACTCTATGCCTCGCTTTGTGTTGCTTTAATTACGAAATTTTCTGTTTGTGGTTTATGCGGCGCTTCAAAGTGATACAAGAACTGTGAATATATGTGAGGGAACTATGGAATGATATGGAAGATATATCATATAATGGAACTTGTGTGGTGTATATAACTTTAATCTATTCATTCATTGATCACGGTTCAACTATATAAAGTAAACTTAATGAACTAAGAAGATGCCAAACGACCAATAAGAATGTATAGTCGATTTTCTTTGAACTTAAAGATCATTTTAACAGTTCAGACTCTCCATCATTCATAAGTTTCTTTAATATGCCTTAAATATAATTAGTTTTAACTAGTTTTTAACTTATATATCTTAAAATTGAATATGAATTTCTATACTGTAAAGTATCTTTCAGTTTGTATAAAAGTAAATTAAATGACTTCTTTAGTCACTAATGCCTTCAACTTCTCTTTGAAACAGTTTTATGATCTGAGCATTTCCAACTATGTTTCCATTACACCAACTTCTCAAGAGGTTACTGCAGCTATCTATTATCTTGTATCAATTAATCATAATCTGAACTTTATTAATTCGCACTGTATTAACTACTTTCTTAATCTATCTTTAATCTTTACCCAAAATCTCTCAACTATTCTCTGCATCTCCAGCTAGTTCAACCTACACGTATATTGCCTTGCTTACCTGTCTCTCATCATCATTTGTTTGCTTAAAATTTCCACCTTCAGTCATTTACCTAAATCACTCTCATCTAGTTTCCTTTACTTATTCCTAATTTTCCCTTTTAGCAATTTTCTCTAGCATTTTCATAGCGTTACACTTCATTTTGTGGGGCAACCACAAGCCAAATCCAATTGCCAAATATGCAAAGCGTATTAAATTTCCTTCCTTAACATTGTCCCTGTGCTCTGGGTCTGCCCCTTTCCCTGCTCCTGTCCCTGCCCGTCTCCTATCTCTGCCCCTGTCTCTGCCCTTATTCCTGCCCCGGTCTCTGCCTCTCTCCCTCTCCTTGTTTCTCTTACACCTTTCTCACAACCCGCACCTGTTTGAAATTAAATGCGAGCGGGCAACACCTAACCCACTTCTCTAACCGGCACATCCAAGCTACTTCCTCCATCCCAGATACTCCTTTCCTCCCTTGCATGCTGTCTATTTGTTTTAATTTTGTTGCAAACACATTCATTTCTGGTTTTTGGGGCAGCACAAAAGTCGCAAAGTTGCCAAGTTGAGGCCGAGTTTGCCTCCAAGTAGCGACGCCTACGCTCTGCTCCTCATGCCTCCTCCCTCACAGCAGCAGCCTTTGGCAAATGATGCGTGAAATTCAATACAAGCCAAGACCAGTAGAAGGAGTGGGGGAGGAGAGAGAGAGGGGCATCTTGAATTGGGGTTTGTTGGGTTCCGTTTAGTGTAAACAGTAAACCACAGAAAGCATTAGGCGACTTGCTGGCAGCAGGATCGAATGTTTGTCCCTCTCAAGGATAGACACACGCACACACACACTCGCCCACGCACGCACATACTGGCACACACTGGCAAGTGGGCGTGGTCGGGTTCGTGGCCCCGCTGGCTAAGTGTTTCTTGAGTTTGCCTGTTTGTTTTTGCTGCCTGCCTTCGTGTGATGTGTGAAAAGGCATCAAATGGCGTTAAAAATGCTTAAGTACACGCGCGCACACACACGCACACACACACACACACACACACACAGTCTGTTGTGTTGTGTTGTGACTGAGTGTTTTTGGGATTCAGGTTCAGCTTTGGAGTGAGCGGCGCGAGCGTCGCAAATGAATTTCATTGATTGTCGCCCCCGTCGCATCGTTTTGTATGACAAGTTGTTGTTGCTGCTGCTTCCTCTACGTCTTGCTGTTGTTGTTGTTGTTGCTGCTGTCTGTTGCCTTTGTATGACTTCTGTGAATGCGTTGCCAGTGCTGCCACGCCCCTTCTCGGGCCAGTGCCACTCACCTGCCAGCGTGGCGACGTGTCGCGCTTCGCAGCAGCGCATCGCATTGCGTTCTCGAGTTGAGTCGCCCGCATGTCACATAAACCGCAGCTACTGCGCTGTCTTCCTCACTCTCCCTCTCTCTCTGTCTCTTTTATATCCCCTCTCTCTCTCCTTTCTTTGCTCTACTCCTGCCTGTCCCTGTCCCAGGCTCAAGTGAAGTGTGAAGCGGAAACCAAACAAAAGCCGCCTAAGACAAACTGCAGGTAGACAGACTGAGTCCCCTCCCCTCTTCTGCTCTACTCTGCTGACAGCTTCAGCACTTCCACTTCCCCTCGTCCAGTTACCCATCCCCCTTTGCCCCTGCCTCTCTCTGTACTTTAGCTACAGCTGCTACCTTTGGCATAAGCAAATTTTAATATGCATATACACAAAGACATTCTTCCAACTCCTCGCAGTCTTTTCCTCCTGCGCTGACACTCCTCCCCTCTCTTCTCAGTCTGCCCCTCTCACTCTGGCTTCTCTCTGTCTACTCTCTGACAGATTCTCCCGCTTGAATCGCTTACAATCTGCGGCGCTTGTGCTTTTCTCACTTCTCTTCTGTGGCTTCTGTTCACATTGTCATAAAACAAAAAGGGAGAAAGAGACATGCTTCTCTTTAGAGAGAGAGGGAGAAAGAGAGTGGAAAGAGAGCGAAAAATCTCAGCGGAAAACAAGCTGCAAATAAGTTTTTGGTCTTTTGTTTGGAGCATTACCTTTTTCACACCTCTCACACTCCTCAACACTGCCACAGCCCCAAGTCTCCCTCCCTACTGCTGTTGTTGTTCTTTCTCACACAACGTTTTACGCTCCACAAACTATTCACAACAACAGCAAAAGGGAGTAGAAATTTGGGCGCCTGACACGCCCCCCCCTCGGACGCTGCCAAGGGGTGTGTGCACCCCTTGTCGGCCTTTTTTATTTGTGTTGTCGCTGTTGCTTACTTAACAACTTGTCGCCTCGTTCGTCTACCCTACCCCTCTCCCCCCTGGTCCGACACGCCTCTTAGCTGCTGTCCCACTACCTCTCTTCCCCTCTCCCTCTTCCCCTCTCTCTGTCTTCTCTGCTTCTCCTTGCATGCAAAAAATTGCCATGTCCTTTTGGGCAGCAGCATAAAAAGTTGACACGGGCTTCAGTTCAGCTTTTTTTTGCTGTTGGCCTTTTTTTTAGCATAACTGGCTACAAATTTCTTTTACATTGTTAGAGGGAGATAGACAGAAGGAAGCAGGAAAGGAGAGAGAGAAAACTGTCTCGGTGTGTTCACTCGAGAGGGAAACTAATTTTTTGACACGCGTTGAGCGTTTTCCTTCTTTTCTTTTCATTCTTTGTGTTTGCTGTTGTTGTTGTTGTTTGCTGCATGACTCGCAAAATTCGTTAAGGTGCACACAGCCAAAATTGGCAGTAAAAATTGCTCGCATTCTTTGCAGTAAATAAAAATGTGCAGTGAAACATGAAATTATGTCTGACATGAGAAATTCCTGGCAACAAAATTGAGAAAAATTAAATAAAATTTTAGCTTTAAAGTTGCACAGAAATATAGCTAACTTAGCTAGTAGAATTGAATTGTTTGCACACACAAAGGAAATAAAAAGGAAATAGTTTTCTCTAAACTTTATACACGCACACACACACACACAGACATACGTGCATGTGTCACGTAGCTGACATTTCAACCTGTTATCCTTCAAAAGAAAAGCAGAGGGAAAATGCCAATCTTCTTTTAAGCTGTTGAGCAAAAACTTTCACTTTGTTGCCGGTGAGAAAGGCCAAGGAGAGAGGGGAAGGAAATGTGTAGAACGATCTACACAGGCAACAATAACGGAAAGAAAGAAAAAGGAAAGAAAAGTGAAGGAAAAGTTCTAAAAAGTTGGCGTATTAAGTCCATTTAACCCGCCATTGAACTTTACGCCTCAATGGGGTTAAAAAAAGCAAGCGCCACAAAAAGAAAACTCAAGTGGAAAGCAGGAGAGAGAGGGAGAAGATGAGAGAAAGGGGGAAAAGGAAAGAGAGGAGAGAGGAAAGGGAGTGCAGTCTGGTTGACGAAAATCTACGCAAAACCGACAAAAACTAGCAAAGTTCTTAAAAAAAACTTGCCAACAACAAAGTAAATGAGCAGCAGCACGGGGCTAGGGCGGGGGGCGTGGCAACTGTAGCTGGCAAATGGACAAGAATGGAAAATGAAATGGAAAACTTTGTGCCAACAACAATTTTCGGCACAGACTCGCTTCTGTGCAACGAAGAATTCAATAAAATAACGCTTTCTCTGTGTGTGTGCGGGGAAAACTAAACTAAAAAACTTTTCTACACTGCCACGCCCCCCGTTGCCGCACGTTGAACAATGGATGTTGAGGCGCGTGTGAGAAAAACCACAAAAGTACAAGAGGAATGCCAGGAGAGTGAAGGCGCTGTAGGAGGGCGGGGGGCGTGGCTGCAGAAGGCGTGGCACACAAGTTTGGGCACACTATTTGTACTTAAAACACACAGATCTATTGTTGTTGTTGCTTGTTCCTTGTCTGCTTACAGTTGCATGCATATAGAGCAGGATAGATAAGCAGGGAAGGACAGAGAGGGGCCAGAGAGGGGGCTAGACTACATTGTAGTGCTGGCCTGCTGCATATTTTGCGTGGAAAAGAAAATGGCGCCTTACTGTGCAGGCAGCATATGCTGCACAATGCTGCACAGGAGCGTAGGGGAGGAGGAGGAAGGGAGGAGGGGGAGGGGCATGTGAAAAATGGCACTGATGCCATCAATTGCAATTCTGCGTTAGATAAGACGATTATTAGAAGCGAGAGCAATGTTTGCCAGCTGTTGCCCCCACCCCCTCCCCTCTCTACCCCTCTCCTTCACCCCCTCTACACCCCCTTCCTTGCGCGCCACTGCACGCTACGCACAACTAACTATTATCGCAAGATAAATGCCAGTCTCCCACATAACTAAGGCTTAGGCAGGCATGAAGAGGAGGCAGGGCAGATGCAGAGCAGTAGGAGAAAGAGGGAGGCAGGGGAGGAAGGGGGAGGGAAGAGGGAGGGAAGAGGGAGATGGAGGGGGAGGTGGAGGACAACTGCGTACAGCTGCAAACAAAACTGCAAAGCCTTCGCCGAGCTTGAAGCAAAAAGGATGAGCAACTTGCCGGAGTGTAAGGAATCGTTGGCATTGTGGTGGCTACGCGTCTCTTCCTCCTCTTTCCCCAGGCTTCCACTTGATTGCGGCATCTGGTGCTGCTGGTGCTGCTGCCATAACGGCGCCTTGGAATTTTAATAGAGCAAATTTCACAGTGTGCCTGCCATGGCTGCTTTTTATATAAGTCTTCTTCTTCTTCGTTCTTTTTCGAGTTTGGTAATAAAACTTGAGCAAATGAAGTTTAGCAAAAAGTTTTTTAAATGCCTCCACTTCGGGGAGAGATTCCAAAATTTATTGTATGTGTGTGTTTGCCTAATGATGATTTCAAACAAAAGCCAGAAGCAGCTCAAGTAGAAAAGAAGAAGAACCTGCCTACCTCTATCTCCCTCCTCCTCTGTCTCTGCCTCCTTCAAGTCTAGGGAATTTAAATACCGTTTTATATCGTATATTTTCTGCCCAGCAAACTTGCCTCCTACGCACTTGTGTCCTTGTCCAAGCGTGGGCGCGGCACGCCCCTCTTGCCCCATAATAATAATAATAATAATGACAACGCCTACGAGAGCAGCAGAGATGCTCACGCACACGCCTACACGGACACACGCCCCCCATAGCAGGTTCACGCCCACAAACAATGCGTGGCATGTCTTCTTCATCTGCTTCTTCTGCCAGTTCTGCTTCTTATTCGTTTTCTACAGTGCAAAATGCTAAATGGCCCCAAAGGACCTGAGCAAAGGACGCGGCAGCAGCAGCTGAGGGGCGAAAGGGAAGGCAGGGGAGAGGTGCGCAGCAGCCTCGGCCAGCTTTTTGCAAATTTACGATTATGATTATTACAAGTCAACGTTTTTTTCTTGTTCTCCAACTGAGTGAGGGTTGGATGAGAGCAATGTGAGAGTGTGGGGGATTGTCTGTATAAGTGTGTGTGTGTGTGTGAGTGTGCGAGTGTGGGTGGTTGGTGGTTAGGTGTGTTAGGGCGCTTTGCCTGGACAGCTGCTGCTGGGAAGCTGAGTCGAAGAAGTGCAAAGAATGCGTCAAAGTATTTTAGCACTTGCCAGAGGAAAGGCCAGGAAGAGCTGAAGAGGAGTAGAGAGGAAGGTAAATACAGTAGAGCAGAGTAAGGGGAACACTGTGAAGAAGATAAAGGGCAAGACAGAGAAATAGGGGGAAAGGGGGTAGCCAAGGCTAACAAAATGTACAAGCAAAAGTTTTTCGGGGGGGGCCCACAAAAAAAAGTTATTACAACTCTAGGCGGTGTCTTCTGCTGCTGCGTCTTCGTCTTCGTCTTGGGCCAAAGGGGCCAAGCCATTGACCTGCCTGGTCACAGTTAAAGCAGCAGAAAAAGAGGGAAATGAGAGGGGGCAGGAGAACAGCAAGAAACGCCCCTGGAAATCCCGCAAATTCCATGGGGCATAATAAACGTAAGATAAAAGTCACAAAAGGGACAAAAATTATATAATAAACTCTACACCAAGTGAAATTATTGTATTTTGTTGCGGCAAGAACTCAATGAGGAAGAGTAGAGGGGTAGAAGGAGGCAGGGGTAGGGACATGGTTGGGAATGCTGCGCTGCGCTGCTCTTCAAGTTGATGTAACTAAAATAAAACAACTTTGTATACAGGTTGCAAGGCTAAACGACTTGAAGGGGGGAAGAAGTAGAAAGAAGAGGTGTATAGGGAAATACAGCAGGAGGAAGAGAGGGAGAGAGAAAATGAGAAAGAGAGGAAGTGGTTAAAAAGGAGTTGAAAGCGGACTGAACTTGTGAAAGATAATACTAAGTAAAGGAAAGCAGCAGCAGATGAATGAAATGTTCAATGCCAGAAAAAGCTTGCATTGAAGTTCGCTCAAGAACTCTTCAAGGTATCAATAGATTAATCAAAGTATTCAAAGTACTCAAGTTACTAATATAGGTTATAGTATACTCAGTATAGTCTGCCTTACTCACATAGGGTATCTCACATGCCTGTCATCTTACGCAGCTTCCCGAAAACTTTGTTATGCGAGACATTTTACATTTTGATATCGCGCAAGGCACTCAAAAAAGTTTAGCTGGCTCTGCCACGGTCCCTCCCCCTCCCCTACTCTACTACAGCAGGTACAGCTACACCGACGGGGCTGGGCTTTGGACACACCTACACACACACACACACACACACACGTTGAGGGACTGTGTGGCAAAGGTAGTATAACAATAACTCAACAAACGCTGCTCTGCAACGCGCTGAGGCTTATCAACTTGGGCGCATCGAATTCAGTAAAAATAACAAAAACAACAACAATAATAACAACGAAAAAAGTGTACACAAAATACCAACAAAATACCAAATCATAAAAGCATGACGACGAGCAATTTACCAAAAGCCAAATACAAGACGAGACCAAAGGGAGAGTGAGATTCAAATCGAGAACGTGCGCTGCGCCAGAATCCCCCTTCCCCCACTCCTCCCCCACTGCTGAGAAACACATCTCAACTTGAAGTCGATTTATATATGAAGTAGGTAACTACTCAAAACGTACGCACAGGCGTAGGGCGGGTAGGGCAGAGGGGGAGTGCAAAGAGAGAGAGAGAGAGGGAGAGAGGCTGCCTTGCAAGAACAACAACTAAATGATTAATGATGCGCCGCCGCGCATTTCACTTTTCTTAGCTGCTGAGGCAGCCACTGATCAACTACAACAACTATAGCAACTACAGCAACTACAACAACTATAGGAAGAAACACAGAAACAACTACAACAATTGAGAATCGAGAGAAAAGTGAAGGACTTCAAATGTATAGCCAATAGAAGGGTATTACAGGCAGCATAAGTCTTCTGTTAATCTTAAAAGTGTGTAAAACCTTTAGCAGCATCAATGGTAGAGAGAATATTGGAAAATTTATACTTTTTTGTTCGTATGAACACCTTAATCTCAGAGACTATAAGAGCTATTGCTATGAAATTTGGAAACAATATGTCTTACAGTTTCCCCCAGCTAAATCATGTTTAAAAATTCGAACACACCCCTTTACGCCTTAAAAAATTGAAAAAAATTAAATATCAAGCGTAATTTCATAGTGATAGTTTGCATATTTAGTATTTACAATATCACTAACTAAACCAACATTTTCTACAAATTTGATAACAATCGTAAGAAAAGCATAGAACTTATTTAACACAGAACTTTACTGTTCAAAAGGTTTTTCCTTTAATTAGTGGGTATATCACAGCCAGTCACTGTTCTACAACATTCTTATTTTTTTTTTTCTTGAGCTTTGATTGCCGCTTTCTTTCTACAACAAGACACGCTGCTGCAGTAATCACTTTGTCATTGCCATCATTTTTCAGCATCAATTGTTGCAGCCACATGCGGCACAGCAACAAAATTCACTTTTCTAGCCCCTAATGGAATTGAGAGATACAGACAGATGGACAGACCGAGACAGAGAGATGGAATGACAGACGGGCAGTGAAATAGAAAGAGAGAGAGAGGAGGCAGCGAGGGGCAGACAGAGGCACAGTTGAAGCGTGAGCCCAGCCAAGTTGTCTGCCCTGCTCCACTGTCAGTCCAAGTGCACATTGTATGTCGATAGGTTCTCTCTCCCCGTCTCCCTTTTGGTTGCCTCTGAAGTGAAGACTTCCCTGGAATTGGCTTTCGAAGCTTTGCGCGCGCCCTGACTTGGGCTTGGGTCTTTCATGTGCGCCGACCTCAAGGCGCAGATAGAAACTGAAAACCGAAGCCGTAGCCCTTCTGGGCAGCATCTGCCAAACTTGTGCATTGTAGAACAAAAGATCAAAGTCTTCAGCTCTCTCTCGTTCTCCCTTTTGCTCTCCCCCTCTCTCTAGGGTCTCTGCCTCCTTCCTCTCCTTGTCTCTAACGAGCTTCACTGCCAAGTGCTTCGCTTATTGCTGTTCATAATCGAAAATGTTACGCTAAATGCTAAATGCATCGATCCATGAGCAGCGCATCGAGCCGGGAGGATCTCAGTGCAACGAATTGTGGTACGCAAATGTTGTTGAGGCAACTTAGCGCCTCGTTATGTTGATGGAAGGGCTCTGCTCTGCTCTGACAGGCAGCAGGCAGCTCTGATTGATCTCTCATTTTCGTCTACTTTCGTTTTGGTATCCTGCAGCGCACCGAAGAAGCACGATCAATGTTGGGAACCAACGTGCACGATGATGTCGGTGGTTCTATAAGGCTGCTGCGTATAATAAGACAATGATGCGTAGTAAAAGGGTAAAGCAGATAATGAAGAAACTTGGCAAGGGCATTGGATGAGAATGGAGAACGGTAGAGCATGAGAGAGAGTGGGGTGCAGAGGTGGCTTTATATAAGACTTAAAACTTCATGAACATAATGAAGAAACTTAGCAAGAGCATACAGACAGCTGAGGGCTGTAGACAGAGCAGGAATGTGGTTGCGATGAGATATACTTATGAAGGTAGCCTAAGACAATAGTTACAGTTTTCTATACTTTATTGGAAGGTATAGAGAAGATTGCATACTAGAGAGTGATAGCAAAGGATACAACGTAATAAGCTAATGCAGCAAGTTGTGGAAGTTACAAAGGAGTTTGTAAACAATAAGCGCAGTAGGTTGGAAAAGACTAGTTCCAGCGGTGGTGCATATACAAACAGAGAAGTTAAACCTTAAAACCTTCTTTATAGTATTAGAAAATGAGAGCTTTAAAGGCCTGTAATGAATGATGATGAACCTTCTGCATTCTTTAGAAAAGTAAACATTCGATGCCTTATTGGATGAACTTTAAATATATTATAGATAGATAGGAAGAATACATTTGGTGGTATATAAGTAAAACAACAGTTAAATGTGCAAGAAGATTATTACGAAAGTAAGGAAAGATAAACAAATGTATTAGAAAACAAAGAAGAGAAGCCGTCTGAGATAAGAACAGAGAACGCGGAGAATCTTTGCCAGAGAGGAGAAAAGGATTTGGCATATATGAGATATGTTAGACATTTCTTACTTCTCAATTCTTGAATCAGTAGAAACAGACTGGAAAGGGAACTCATGTTCCCTTCTCATGGAACTACATATCATATGTACTCTATATATACCCCTGCCTTAAATACCCGTACATAAGCCAAAATCAAGCATATTGCCTGCTCAAATTCCCCGCCTACCTTCCTGTTAAATGTAACTTCTCATACAATTTCAACTATAAATAGATTTTCGGGCTAAACTTGCCACACAGAGACAGTTAATGCGGTATTTGGTCTCAAGTTCAAGTGGAAACTCACCTGGTTCTCTCTCTCGCTGCGAGTGTGTGTAGAGCAGCGTGTGTTGCTGTTCTTGTTGTTGTTGTTGTTGTTGCTGTGCCAATTAGACGCCTCGTCGCGTTTTGGCCAATTGGAATGTTTCACCTGCCTCTGCCTCGATTTGTCTCTTGGCTGCCTGCAGCGCTGACTCTCTCTCTGTCGTTGTTGTTGCTTGTCCTTACAACGCGTAATCCAAAGATGTATGGTCTGCAGAGGGGAGGGGTGAGGTGTGGCAAGGATAACGGTAATTAAACCGCAGGCTGTGCCGCATTCACTGGGGTCGCCATTGCCAAACGCCTTTGGGCCAAGAATGTTGTTTGTTGTTGCAGTTGCAAAGCCTGCGCTGCAGTTGCAATAGTTGGTGCAGTAGATGTTATTGTTGTTGTTGTTCTTGGTGGTGGTGTTGTTGTTGTTGTTGTTGTTGACTGTGCTTAGTTGTTGCTTGTCGTTGTTGGGTTATTGGCCGCGTCGCTTAGCTTGACACTTTTCAAACTTTTTCTCTTTTGGTTAGTTAAACAACTTTTTTGCCCGCACTTGGCAAACACACACACGCCTGCACACTCACCTGCACACACACGCACACCTGCACACACACTCGCGGGCGCACTTGCAGTATGCGCTAATTTTTTTTGCTGCCTTTGCTTGCTTTACACTTTTTGCCTGCGCTGCGCGTTGTAAATCTTTGCGCCGCGTCGCGCTGCTGTTGCTGCTGCTGTTGTTGTTGTTGTTGTTTTAAAGAAATTCTTTTGCTCAATGGCAAAATGTTTGGACGACGACGATGTTACGACAACGTCGTCGGCTGATTTAGCTGCTTTTTTCCTCTGCTTTGCTTTTCTCTCTCTCTCTCTCTCCTGCTCGTTGCGATTTTTTGCAGATTTTCTTTTTGCCGGATCTCCTCGCTGTTCTGTTCTTCCGCAGAAACAAGCTTCGGTTGCGGCCCAAAGCGGCGCTGCAGAGAGCGAGGCAGGTTGCTCTGTTGCAAATGCAGGACAGGCACACACGGAGGTGGAGGCGAAGGCGGGGGCACGCCTGCCACACACACACACACACAGACAGAGCTACGTTGCTTGCTGCTGCTGCTGTTGTTGTTGTTGCAACGACGACAACAACAATCTGCAATCTGTTTGTGGCATTAAATCAGTGAACCAAGACGCGCAGCCAGATTTGTTTATGCGGCCAACGTTTCCAGGCAACTCTTGTGCCGCTGCCGCTGCTGCCACAGCTTGTTGCAAGCGCTCGTTGCGAATTTGTATTACAAATCAGCACTTACAGCTCAATTAACGTGAATATATTTTTGGCTAACACACACGCACGCACACACACAGACACTGCAGATCACAATTGGGGAGAATATTACGTATACGCGTTTGATTATTGTAAACTCTTTTTGAATTATTTTCTTCTACTTTCTTCTCGTTTTGTTGTTGTTTTGTCTTCCCCGTTTTGTTTCGAACCGGTTGCTTTACAAAATTTGTGTTTGGTATTTTCTTTGCTGTCGGTCGGTATTATTACAGTATTTTATCTGTCCGGCTTTCAGTACCGCACGCCTCGACGCTTCACAGTGAACAGAACAAGTTGCGAGTTCGACTCGCTGCCACGCTTGCCACACACTGCAGCCGCATGTGTTGCATGCCCAGCCAAAGTGCCGGCCACCATCGAACACACATCGAACTCGAACATGTTGCAAGGTTGTACGAGAGTGGAACATGTGGCAATGTGAAACACTCAACATAATTGAGCGAAACTGGCGCCGAGTGAGTGAGTTCCAATTGGAGAAGCCTTACGGCGGCAACTCGGTCAGGTGTTAGAGCCGTGACCGCGCTGTGGCATCAGCCTCTGCTGCTGCTGTTGCCGCGTCTAATTGTGAATGATTTATGTGGGTCGTCGCAGCGAGCGCGCCATTCTTGCCCCAAAAGAAAGTGAGCTGCAGCAGCAGCAGCAGCATCGTGCGGCAGCTTTACAATTGAAATAAATTTAGCAGCAAATATGCAGAAATAGCCGCATAGAATCCTCTAAGGTCGTTGGCTTAACTTTCAGTGCCAAAGGACACTTAGGGAGCAGCTAAATAGTTTTCAGGGAGATCTGTTGTGCTGGATACCCTATAAAAAGCAGAAGAGGGTTAAGGCAGGAGTCTTCGAAGGGTGAAGTGAGATATTTATCCTGTAATCATGCACAATTGGCAAGCAATAGAGTTGTTCTGGAGAAGGTAATGTGCCAGATACCCTGTAAAAAGTAGTAAATGTAAAATAAGTAATTTCTTATGATGGTGCTTGGAAATATACCCTGTAAATTGTAGATATATAGCTTAGATATTTGAAAATCAAAATATATACCCTGTAAATGTAGACATATGGAAGGAAATTGTGTTTTTTTTAAGAGGTCATGTAATAGATACCCTGTAAAAAGTAGAAAATACATAAAGAAGTACTTATATGCGGGTGTACTTGGACATTGACCCTGTAAATTGTAAATATATATTATATATTTGAAAATCAAGAAAAGAATTTATTTTTTTGAAGAGTTTCGTCTGTTTTCTTTAAGAACTAGGCTGCTGTTCTGGCTGATTCTTTACCAAATACTTTTAAATACAATAATAATGTTTTCTACCAAATTCAGCAAGATTCCCTGTAGAGTAGCCGAGTTTACACAGAACTAGTGCAAAAAGAAAACTACATTATGCCTTTAAATAACTAAATAATGCATTGCAACGGCGTGTCAGAACCTTTTATGATTTGTAGAACTCAAAAAGAATCGTTGTCAAGCAAATGACTATACATTATGCCTGATCTCTCACTATATGCTATATTAAGCACCCTTAATGAAGTCCAGTAAATTTCAGCAACATTCACCAAAGAGTCACTCAGTTCACATAGAACAAGTGCTCCAAATACCAACTAAATACACTCAGCTGAGCAGCTTGACTAACTAACTAACTGATTACCACTTGATTGTTTCCTGCTCCCACTCAATATGTGTAACACACTTCCTGACGGGGATTTCAACATACCCTGTGTGTTTGGCAGGGTATAATAAGTCGAGAGTGCTGCTCAAAGAGTCAGAATTACCGAATGACTCAGCTGATTGTGAGTGTCTGTGGTAAATCGCGTAGGTGGACAGCGCAGGGACTGGGACAGCAACAGGGAAGCACACAGTAGAGACAGACAGAGAGAGAGAGAGGGAAGGAGGGGGAGCGTAGTGGGTTGGAATAGAACGGGGGATTACCTGGGCACTCGAGTGCACCTGTTTTGTTATGCAAAGTTTACCAGCTCTTTCAGGTTGCTCTGGCTATGGAATATTCAATGCGGAAAAGGACGCGGCGAAACGTTCGTTTCATTTGGTCTAATGTGCAAAGTTGGCCCTTGCACAGCACAGTTGACCCCGCTCCCCCCTGCACACCCGTGACCCTCTTTTGACCTCCGCTTAACCCATACACAGTCATCATCTGACTGCAGCGAATGGGCTTATAAATACATAAATACACTCAGGTACTGCTCGACTGCTCTATTAATAGAGTCAGGATGGAGAGGGAAAGGCCAGGAGAGAGGTAGGGGAAGGAGAGGGAAAGGAGGTAGGAAACTGAAGTTCTGCATATGGTTTTAAGTGAGTTTTGTGAAGCGATTAAAATGGATAGAAAAGTGGCATCGCATATGATTAAACTCAGTGCAGCGAACTTTGCTGAAATTATTAAACTGAAATTGAAATTCAACATTGTTGCAGTCGCGTATTTGTCAGCTACGTTCCCTGTTCCCCCTCCTCTACTCTCTGCCAGCATTATCTAAAATACTTTCCATAGCAACAACTACGACGACGACAACTTGAGTTGGACAAACCGGCTGACACTCACTGCAGCAGCAGCGGCAGCAGCAGTAGAAGCTAGACAAGTTCAATGCCATGGATGGGCATCAAGTTGAGGCGATTGCACTGAGGGGCCACTGGGGCCACGCCCCTCTCACTCTCTGTCTCTCTTTCAGACTGACAGCCACAAGAGACGTCCAACGTTGTCGTCAGAGAAGCTGCTGTAATGCTGCTGCTGCTGCTGGTGCTGCTGAGCAGGAATGATTTATGAGAAATGGCAAAGCGCATCGAAGACGATGAGCACAAGTCAGCCTCGATGCGCAGTCAAGGATGAGGTTGAGCTTGAGCAGCACACAGCGTCGTCTGACGTCAAGAAGGTGGAGCGCCAAGACAAACAATTGACATTTGATGGATGCGTAACTCGTGCATTCAAATGCGGGAGGAGAAGGAGGAAGGAGACGAGGCAGGCAGCAGCAGCAGCAGGCAACATAAATTTGACAGGCCAGTGGACGCCGCATGGACACAGTTTGTCGCAGGCGTCGGCTAATTGTTATTGATAATCGTTGAGCAGTTATGTCTCTCTTCGTTGGCCACGATTAATTAGTCCATCAATAAGGAGTAGCAGCAGGCAGCAGCAGCAGCAGCAAGCAGTTGAAGAGGAAGCAGAGTCCCCCGTCGAAGTCGCCAGTCGGGAGGCCCTAATCAGATGGTTGCGGGCAGCTTCCACACGAAGACCTTTAACTTGAATTATGTTTTGGCATACTCATTGTCTGCAGGCTGTGTCTAACCATGTTGCCCTGTTGCATGCCTCCTCTTTCTCCTCCTTGATAGGTAGGCTGCCTAGCGCGACTGGACTGCCTTGGATGCCTTGGAAAATCACGGCTCCATCCTGCGCCTAACTGCAAACAAACTTCTCTATTATTGATTTATACCTTTCAACGATTCTCTGTATTTATCATGAGTGCAAGCCACATTTATCATTAATAATGCCGCGACTGCCTCCTCAACGGCTTCAGCAGTGGCTTCAGCTTTGGTTCGACGCTGCGGCAGACGCAAAGTGGTAGCCCAAACGAGCGGCAGCCCCCAAGCAACCGCAGAGAGCTAAGGCAGCTGCTAGATTCTAAGCGCAGGCACAGTGGGTGTAGGGCTATGGAAATGTGGTTGAAAATTAATCAAGGAAAGTGTAGAAGATATAAAATAAGGAAAAGTACGGAGAAGGGCTGAGAGTAGGATAGAAAACAGTTGAAAGAGGGAAAAATGACAGAGGAATTATACATAGAAAGAAAAGTGTGAAAGAAGGAGAGTGAATTGATTGAAGAGAATTACAGTTGATTGAGAATTGATTGAGAAGAAAGGCAGTTGAAGTAGGATACTGAGAGAGTTCGACAGAGAGAGCAAAACAGGAGAAGAGACACTAAAAGTGGAAGGTCTGGAAAAGAGATTGAAATATACTAAGACTAAGAAAGAGAACAATAGAAATTGATTTAATAAAAGTAAAAAACGGATGTCAAAGAAAGGAAAAAGAGAAGCAAAATTATTCAGAGAGTCTCTCAAGAGTGAGTTTTGAAAGAGCGAGAAATAGAGCCAAACTAAGAGAGTGCATTGAGACAGAGAGGCAGATTTAGTACTAAAATATGAAGAGGCAACTACGGAACAAAAGGAAAAAATATAGGAAGAAGATAGAAAGAAAAAACATAGAGGAATATAGACACAACAGTCATTCTCTCGCAGAGCAAATTACAGTAGAGATACAGTAAAAGCTTACAAACAATTAAAAGCAATTTGATTAGCAATATGACAGCACTATAAATACAATAAAGATAATGCTAAAATCCGATATATATGTAATAAAAGATTAAAGCTTTAACGATAGGCAATAATAAAATTCATAATCCAAACCCTCACCAAACACAGTCAAAATCATCAACTTATTGAATTTATGCAGCTCCAACGATATCATTTGTCCAACCGATAATCGATTTACGCCCACTGTGCTGCAGCGTCACTCTCTGCCTGCGCCCAATCGGCAGGCACCCCCGTTGCGCCAACTGCGACGGCGACGACGACGGCGGCTGCTGCTGCTGCTGGCTGAGAAGTTGTGGGTCCATGGGCTGCCTGGCGGTCTGTCTGTCTGTCTGTGGAGTCTACGGCGACGAAGGTTGAGGAGGCTCTAGTGAAGTTAGAGCTGCGATCATTTTCCGTACATCATTTCTATGGTGTATTTATTGCCTGGTCGCAATGATCATCGCCCTCTCTCTCTCTCGCTCACTCTGTGGGCCTCCATTTCCGTTGACTGCGCTAAAGTTCAGGCCCAGCAAAACGGACAACGACGACGGCGGCAAAATCCATTTTGGGAAGGTGATCTGTGGGATTGTGCTAATGTCAAATCAAGCTGTGCCCCCTTGTTATTTAGCCAAGCAAGGGAAGAGAGGTGGAGGGGGGAGGGGGAGTTAAGGCTGAAGGAGCTGCCTGCTGCCTGCGCTGCTGCCGGCAAAACTAAACTCCATGTTGATTTTATTGTAAATTGCATTAAAAGATTGCATATAAAGAATTTTATTTATCACCTCGGTTGTTAGGGAAAACGCTGTTGGAGACAAAAGTGCTGCAGCTTCTGCTCCTCTTGCACCCTTCCTGTTCCCTGCCTCACCCGCTGGGGCGGCGCATTGTTGCCCGCTTTTGCTGCTGCTGCTGTTTTGTTATTGTTTGTCTTGGCATGATCTCAAGGTCTTCTCTCTGTGCTGCAGTTCTCGCTTAGCCCCCATCGAAGGTGTCGCTTTTTTGTTTAGCATGCACACGGTGCCGGCTGCTGCTGCTGCTCCTCCAGCTTCAGCTCCTTCTCAGCCTCTTCCTCCTTCCCCTCTTCCTTCTGCACCTTCGGTGATCTTTGCCAAATTTGTAAATGTTCTTTTAATGGAATTTGAACACTTGCTCTGCACTAGGGTTTTTGCTTTCGTAATTCTCTGTGATTTAAGTAGAGCCTCAAGACTATGTAAAGATCGCATATGTATGCATGAGTGTGTGTGTGTGTGCGATCGATACATGGGGCTTGTCAGTGTGACAATCTTAAGGAATTGCTGGCAACGAGCAACGAACCATGAAAAAACCAGAGAGAACATTTTAGTTTTAAATGTAACCATACAAAGTGAAGGGTTAGCCAGGAGTACGAGTGTGTGATAGTCTGTATGCATGTATATGTGTGTGTGTATGTACATGTGTGTGTTTCTATGCCTGTATGTGTGCTTTAATCGGAGCAATCGAATCGTAGCCGACCTTAACAGCAAACTCGCTTTGCGGATCGATTTCACAGAAGCTTGTTAAACGCAGATGCTGAATGCCAGATAGAATGCCCCCCTCACACCCTTCTCCCCTCCCCTCCTGCTCCATTAGGCAATTGCAATTGGCTACAAGGATGCAAAATCTCTGCAAGATTGCGCAGTCAGACCGACAGTTAAGAAAAATGCCAAAGATCTAAACGAAATGAATCGAAGAAACTTTTACTGTTCTCAGGCATTTGAAAGTCGTTTTCTCTTTTTTGAAGGTGGGAAAGTTTTGAAGGAGATAGAATTAAAAGCATTGGGGAAGGCTTTTTAATCTTAACTCTTTGAAGAATTCTAGAAAAAATTTAAAAAAATTGACGACTTGTTTAGAAGATTAAAGAATACAGCCAAATAAGTTCCATTCTATTCAATTATGAGGAGTTCAAACCATTGAGATGCTTTAATTTAGTTGTAAAGCAAAGTTGAAGAAAGAAAGGTAAATGTTTTTGGTCTTTAATCTTAACTCTTTCGGAAAATTTGAAGAAAACTCGAAGGAAATTTTTAATTCAACAAACTCTCCATATAATTTGAGGATTCTTTTTTGGAACATCTTCGCCTTCGAATCAAAGTTTATTTTTATTTAATTTATACTTAAAAATATTTAGGACTTTACGCAGATCGTTTCGTAAGTTCTTTTCGAGTAGTTTTCTCTTTTCAGCTAGGAACATTTTTTAGGAAACTTTAGAAAAATATTCAATAGAATTAAAATCGAATTAGTTTCTTCTCTATCAGTTTCTGTACAATGCATATAAGCTAATCTTCGCTCTTTAATCCTTAAACCTTTTAAAACTTCAAGCAAATCGCACCCAAAATAAACTTAAGATTCCCATACAGAAATTTCGAGGTATTTGTTTGATAAATGCGGCACACTCAACACGAACGACGACAACGCTTCGTCATATTCAAAGCTGCGCACACACACACACACACACTCACACACACCAAATGTGGAACAGCTAAGCTAAGGAAATATCTGTGTGTGTTTTGACAACTCGATGCGCTCTCGACAAGGAGAAGGAGGAGGAGGAGGGGCAGGCTGCTGCGAGGAAGTTGCCTTAAGTAGTTGCTCGAGCCAAAATGTAAGGCTCCAAATGCCTTTTGAGAAAGCGAATTTGCAGACAAATAAATCAAGCCACCTATTTCCAAAGCGAGTGAGTGTCCATTGTGTCCATGTATCCTGGATGGGGACTGAGACCCGGTTGGGCACCTCGGTCATTGGGGTGCCGAGCAGAGCAGGCTAAAAATGGCAAAGCCGGTTCAGATTGAGAGAGGATCGAGTGTGGAAGTGTGTGTGTTGTTGCTGTTGTTGTTGTTGCTGTTGTACAATGCAATTGTTAACAAGCAAAGTTATGCGAAGCCAGCAGAGAGTGAACAGAGAGAAGGGGGAGAGTGTGGAGTGGGCAACGCAACATCAAAGGGCAGAGGCACAGAGCCTTTTTAAATCTAGTGAAGATGCTGCGCGAAAGCGAAGCGAGAGATGCGAATGTGGCTGCCGTTGGAGAAAGACCAAGGCGAGGTCAACCCGGCAAAGGCGACTCGAGACTGTGCCCAGGGGCTGAGCAGGGCCTTAAATCTTAGCAGGCCCGAACATGACAAAGGATGTGCAGGCAAGCTGGCAGGCAGGCAGGTCCGGGTCGGCAACGGATGCGGGCAAAACGGAGGCGATTGGCAGAGCGAACGTGTAGACGAAGGTGTTTAACAAACAGCAAAACAAACAATTGTAAAACAGCAACGACAACAGCAACAACAACAACAGCAGCAACAACAGCGACAACTGAAAGCAAGGCGTGGCTGGCATTGCACGCCCACGCCCCTCGCTGCCCCCTAGGGGCGCAGCAGAGGGAGCTGCAGTTTATCAGCGATAAAAGATCTGTAAAGAGAGAGAAGGAGAGAGAGAGAGAGCAGGTAGGGAGAGAGCAGGTAGGAAGAGAGTGGGGGAGGGAGAAAGAAGAGTAGAGAGTAAGACAGCGCCGAGTGTAACCCCGTTTCGTATACGATTCCCGATATGCCGCCGATCCCGATGCCGAATCCGCATTTTTATGCGGAAACACACGCGGCACAAATTGAAATTCAATGCGAAACAAAAGTTTCTTCTTCTTCTCCTTCAGGCTTTCTGGCCTGGCTTAAATTGGCTTTGGCAAATAAATAAAAAATTGCCCCAGCAAGGCAAACAAATGCAACAAAGGCCCAAAAAGGCGCTTTCGAAATGTGTGGGCACGCCCCCTCTCACAAAAAAAAGGGCACGCAGAGTGATAATTCGCAGAAGGAGGCAAGAGAGAGAACTTTGTACCCCTTTGCAGGTAGAGGCGCTTGGGGCGTGTACCCGATTGCAGCTTGTTAACAAGTGTTGGCAGTTTAATTGACTGCTGGGACTCTTGCTGCAGCGAGGAGATGCTGCAGTGCGCCTGGTGGGGCGGCACACACACACACACACATCCTGGCAACAGCCACAAACCAATCAGCTGTCAGCGTGTCCTACTTAGTTGCACGCAAGTGTGTTCCTGTTTCCTGTTTAGTTGTCCAGCTCCCCCTCTCTCTCACTCTCTCCTTGTCTCACTCTGTGCTAGATGTGACGTCAGCAGCACAGTGGGCAATCGATTGGCTCGTTGTGCCTGCCGAGCTGCCGATTAATTGCGCTGTGGCATTTTTATTAGGCCAGCGAAGGCTCGTTTCGATAATCCTTCACACTTGGTAGGGGCAACTTCCCCCCTCTCTCTCTCTCTCTCTCTCTGTTTCTCTCGCTCTCCCTGCTGACGCAGGAAGTCTCCAGTGCTGCTGCTGCTCCAGCTAACTGTGTTATAAATGATCTTATTAGCTTTTTTGAAACAAGACATTCTGGAGATCATTATTCAACGGCAGCTACAACGATCTCCACAGCACGCAATGCTCCAGCTGTGGCAGGCAACACGGCCTCACTGACTGGGGGAAACTGGAGGATTGCGTGCACCGGCGGCAATTAATCATCGCACACCTAACGCAGGCAGCAGGCAGCAGCAGCAGGAGATGCATATTTGAAAATTTGCAAATCATAAGGCGGCGGCAGCAGGCAACTTGAACCTGCTCCAAACTGGCCGATCGATCTTTGCCGCTTCGGACTTGCTGCACTTGCTTAGTCAGCGCGCTGCCCAAAAACGCCCCCAGCCAGGTTCAGTCGCAGTCGAAGTCTCCAGTCTCAGCCTGGGCCTCCATTGCCTTCTCCATCTCAGCTTGAGCTGAGCTTCAGCTTGTTCGATTCGGCTGCGATCGCTGATTGCATTCCTTGATATCGGCAGAGGCAACGATTGCCGCTGCCGCTGCTGCTGCTGCTGCCGATCCTTGCGCCGCGCCTGGGAACAACAGTGCAACAGCATTTGGCCGTGCTGTGCGCGGCGCTTTGTACGTGACACTCGTTTGTTGGCCTCCCTCTCCCCCGCTGCCCGACTACTCTTCCTGCCTTCCTCCTCCCCATCTCCAACTCCAGCTGCTGCGCTCCCTTAATAATTAATTAATGTAATTGGCCTGTCGTTGTTGCCCGCGATAATGATCTCATCGAGATGTGTGTTTCAGATTTCGAATTCAATTTTGAATTGCACTTGGTTCTCTCTTCCTTCTCGCTCTCCCTCCTCTCTCTCTCTCTCTCTTTCTGCCGCATTCATCCCACGTCTCTCTTGTAATGGCTTTTTTCGGCACTCACTTTGGCATTGCGGCTTCCTTGTCTGTGCTCGATTTCCTGCGCTGATTAGACTCTGCTTTCTTTATACTCCACTCCACTCCACTCTGCTTCAGGTAATTTGAATTTCTGCAACGGGAGAAATGTCTGGATAAGGTAAAGCCAACAGCAAAAGGCAAACTTTGAATACTTGGGGAATCTTAAGGGAGTTCTCTAAGTTATATAAATTGTTTAAGAACTTTACGTATGAATAAATATGTAATATATATTCCTTATCAGTTTGATATTCATCTTGTTCTTGTTCGAACTCATTAATAAAGTCAACAATTTTGCCAATTGGTTGATCAAAATGGCCACGCAAAGGGGTTGCCACACTGAGTAGAGGAAAATTATTGATATTTGCTGTGTGTACACTTTTCTGCAAGCGTTGCCAGACTTACACTTAAGCTGACTGCGAAATGGAATGTGAACAAGTATATTATATATTTATTTAATATTATATATTAATTTAAACATTTATTTTTATTATTTATTTGAATAAAATAAACGATATCTTCAATTAATTGCAAATCTAGACCAATAATTGATTTGCCAGAGCTGCCACAGCACAACAAATCCTTATTTATCGTTTACAAATCTCAGAAATATCGATACACGTAAAATTATTATTTCTTTGCCAATCAGTACAGAAAAGTGTTGCCACACTACCTGAATAAAAAATGCTAAATCATTTGCGCTTGCACTTGTCAGCCAGTGCTGCCAGATCACCCTATTAGCTGACTGCACATGAGCTTTGCCACACACACACACACACACACGCTATGGCAACCTTGATGCAACAATTCGATAAAACTGCAGCCCAACCTCGAAACTGTTCCCACTGTCGTCCCTAGGTGAAGTGAATGTGCGGCGGCCGCAACTTTTCGGCATTCCTTGCCATAATTTGCGGCAAGCGACTTTTGTCACCCCACAAAAAATCAAATGTCAAAACCCAAAGGGGCGAGGTCATAATGCCGGTCCTGGGCTTCGGTCATAACTATAAATTTTCACGCACCCAACGTGGATAAAGACAATGGCAGGCAATTTTCAGCCACGGCAACAACAGCAACGAAAGCTGCAGCGAATATGTAATTGAATTGAATTAGATGGGCAGCATAAGAGGAAGGTGGGAAGGGAGGAGGAGGAGCTGGCGCAGGAGCGAACGGGGTCGGTTTGGCGGAACCCAAAAGGCAAATCTCGGCACATGCGGAATGCTCTGGGGCTGAGAGCTTGAAACATTGCGTAGATTTCACGACTGGCCGCCTCGAACCAAATATAGCAATAGTCAAAGACACACACACACGCACACACACAGATATGCACGCCACAAGACCCACACGCCAAAGCCACACACACACACACATGGAGGGACACGCTGCGTAGCCCCGCGGACAATGTACAATACGTATACGCACAATACGCAGGCCACAGTCAACATGGCAAGCCAAATGGGGAGTGTCGCAGGGAATACCCTGTAAAGAAGGGAAGTTTAAAAGGGGATGGCATGAGGAGACAGGCAGTTGATTGGGAAAGTAGGGAAATAGAGGCGGAAGAAGTGATATAATTGTTTAGCTGATGTATTTTCTGATTGATGAAAGCAAATGTAGAGTGTCAAGGCAAATACCCTGTTAAATAGGTTGCCTAGACGAAGAAATTAGTTGAGAACGCTAAGGATAAGGATGCTAACCATGAGCGAAGGGTCTTAAGTGAAGTGTCAAAGTATATACCCTGTAAAGAGGGGGATACGAAGAGACGAGCATCGATAGAGGAAGGTTATGTGAGAAAGTTAATTATAAAAAAGGAATAATAATGGCCAATGAACCCAGTAATACCCATTGACAACATTAGCTGTTTTTACAGGGTATTTTGTAGTCATTGCTTTTGTTTGCCTTCCCATGCCTGTTGCGCTATTGTGCTTTGAGCTTCTCGGGGCGCACAAAATGGGCCATGCAACTGTCTGGGGGCACGCTTACGGTTAAAACTCTCGCGTTGCTGTTCCTCTTGTTGTTGTTGCTGTTATTGCTGGGTGGTGCCCGAGGGAACTGTAGAGGCAGAGGAGGCGATAGTCCGCGCAGATATGGCTGCCGTTGTGTCCCTGCCACATTAGATTTCGAGCAATACCGGGAAGCGGATCGCTCATGAATATATTATAAATGCCATTTAATGATATGTATTTAAAGACAATTCATAGCTGAGAGACCACAACGGGCAGCAGCAGCAGTAGGAGCCAACAGACCCCAGACCCGATCCCTGGCATTCCATGCCCCATAGGCCAGTTGGGTAGCAGGTTGTGGCAGCAGGAAAGGGGGCAGGCAGCAGCAATCAGCAATTGCATCGATATCGAACTGGGTTCAATGTTTTTTCCAGCCCATAATAATTCTTTCTTTCAATGGCCGGCAGGAGCGACCCGAGTCGGTATCCCCCTTCCCTCCCCCCCCCTCACATAAAGGGGAATCCGAATCGTTCGTCGTCGTCGTTGTCGGGCTGGGGCATTTCTTTTGTGCAGATTGCACATTTATGCATTTTCAATGAACAATTTTTATGCAAAAAGTGAACAAGTTGCACAATTTACTCTTGTAAAGAGAGAGACGCGACTCGCGTCCAGTGCAGCCGCAGACGTAGCTGGTCTGGGCAATTGTTGCTCTATAAAAGTGGCCTCCACTTGCCAAAGGGGGTGTAATCGTTGCAGGGAGAGGCGGGGGAGGGGGGCAGCAGTGGGATTAATCTGAGCACAAGACCTTGCCTTGCCTTGCATTGCCTTGGCTTGAGGTCTGAGGCAGCCCTCGGCGAGCAGAGGCGACACTGGCATGGGGCAGGTGCGCCTCAAGGAAACACAGAGAGAGAGAGAGGGAAGAGGGGAAGATAAGGGGAGGGAGAGGAAGGTATCCCCACTGTAGCCATGGGTTGGCAAAACGCACTTCATTTGAATTTCATAATTTCTTTGTTAGCTCCAATTTATGGTCACGGTTTGCTGGGCAATTTATGGTCATAAGCTACGGAACCGAAAGCCAAGCAAAGAAGAGACCAACAAAAAAAGAACAACAACAGCAACAACAACAATAACGAGAGAACGAGCGAAGACTTAACTAAATTAACGATAACGATACGAAATGGAAATGAAAACAAAGTTGTATCGCATATAGAGAAACATTTACATATCCATGGAAGAGGAGGAGAACTAACTGAAGGATACTCTCACACAGATAATGTTTGATTTGCCTCCATTAAACGGTAAATTTAAGTAAAGAGAGTGGAGGAAGGGGGGAGAGGGAACTGTTAATGTGCTTGTACGACACACATAAAGCGTGACACTAAGCGCTCTTAACTTTTCACCGCGACATCTCAGCGCATTCTCAGGCAATTTGAAGTAATGAAAATTCTTTTAGCAGTTCCACATTTCGAAAGTCTCTACGAATGAGAGAGAGAGAGAGAGAGAGGGAGAAACTAAGTAGAACACAGGCCATTTAACTGTCTGACCGCCAGAGACTGTCGGGACTGTTAAGAGCTGTTGCTGTTGCTGTAGTAGACACGCCTCTGATTAGAAAAAGGCAACACCTGTCGCGGCTTTTGATCGTTCCCGGAGTTCTCGGAGCTGGTGTTGCTGTTGATGTTGTTGTGGTCGTGGCCAGGTTGTCCAATGTCAGACCCAAGACTGGGGAAAAAGAATCAGTCGCAAAAAGACCGAAAAACAAGAGGTGTTGAAAGGAGAGTGTTTTGGAAAGCACGATGCTGGGATACTCTGTAAAGAAGTTGAGGTGAGTTGGATTATGGGAAGAAGAATTTAAATAAATTAAAATAAAATTTGTAGTTGAGGTATAAGATAAATAATGCTAAGGTATTTTATACAATTGTTGGAAATAGTTCTTCTGTGTGGGGGAAGAGAGCAAAAGAGAGTATGTAGAGTAGTACTTGGTATGTCTTTTCGATGTATACTCTGTAAAAAGAGTTAGGAGTTGTATGAGTTGTATGAAGAGCAAATGAATTGGTAGAATTAATTATAGTAATTATGACTAAAGGTTTAATGAGTTATACAAAGACAAGCTGCAAAAAAGGAAGGTTATAAGAATACAATATTGAATGGAATATACAGTAAGGTTGTTCCTAAGCATATAAGAAAGATATCCCCTCAAAAAAGTGAAAGTCGTTTGACTATAGCTTTAGATTCTGCTCAAGCTTTTGGTGCCGAATAGTAATAAAAGTCTACAATAAGGTCTGCAAAGATGTTCTATAAAGAAATCGCAGATAACAAATTAAAACATATATAGTTTGATTAGCAAGATAACAAAGATAATATTATTACTATATACCTAGACTTTATGCAGACTTCTCTCTTCAAAACCCCCCCTTAACCTTCCCCCATTACCTACAGGGTATTCGGCGTGAAAACACGCGCTAGGTGTATATTTTCACAAGTCATGACATGAGCGAATGTGTGTTGCCGGCATCCCAGAGAGCATGGACAAGTGGGCACAGGGCACCGGACATACACTGGACACACTGGAGGCAACTGTGCAACTCGAAATGGCGTGGCCCGTTGGCCATTATCAACGCCGTCGTTGATTTGCGTTTAGTTTGCCCGTTTGCAAGTTGCTTCGGTGAGCGCCTTAATCAAACATGGAGGCCGCCATGACAAGTCCATGGTCTGCTAAAATCCCTTCCGGGCATACCAGCAGCAGCAGCAGCAGCAGCAACAAAAGGCTGACCAGACACAGACAGACAGACAGACAGAGAGGGAAAGAGATCCCCCAGCCCGTTGCTGAAATCGAGACGAGACTGGGACCCGAACCCAACCCCTTTTGTGCTGTGCTGAGCGCCAGTTTGGCATATTTTCTAAACAACTTGGCGCATAAATCATTTGGGGCGGCAGCCTCGCTTGCCTTGCCACACCTCCAACGACAGGCAGCAGCTGGTCGGGGATTGCAATGGGATTGAGACTGGGATTGAGCATCGAGTGCAGAAGGGTCCAAGGAAGCAGCAACAGCAGCAGTTCAGTTGAGAATTTTGCGTGCAACGAAGAGTTGCAACTAATGAATTTATGATGAGATTCTGAGCTGAGCCAAAAAGCCAGTAGCCAAGCCAAGTTGCAACTTGCCCGAGTTCGTAGCAATTGCAGCCAGGTTTAGGTTCGGGTTGCAGCAATTGAAATGGTGGCAGAGCCCAAAATAAAGTCAGAGAAGGAGCAGGAGGCTGTAACTGAAAGAGGGCAGTAGAGGGCAACTGCAACTGGGAAGGGTTAGCAGAAGAAGTAGTAGAAGGAGTTGCCACTGCAACTGAGTCTGTGCAGTGTTTTGATTTAGGAGCCATAGCTGGCTGCATGCATTGAGGGCAGTGCGGGGGGCGTTGACCGTTATCACTGGCATTTTTATGGTAGCCAGACATGCCGGCATCAAAAATTCTATTACGTGGCAGCGTTTTGAATAAAATACGGGAACGGACGCCAAGCCCATGCACAGCCAAGCCGAACCTCGTTGAAACACAACACTTTCGACTGTGGTCAGCAGCTCCAGGAAGGAAGCAGCGCAGCGCAGCGCAGTGCGGCACAGTGCGGCACAGTGCGGCTGCAGCGCAAGGCCAAACCGCAGTCCAGGTTCGAGTCTCTGCTGGGTTTGCTTCGCTCCCTCTCTCTCTCTCTCTCTCTCTCTCTCTCTGTGTTCCTGTCGCCATAATTCAAAAAACAGCAACATTCGCACGTAAAATGTAAACGAAACCATTCGAGTGCAGCCAGAGAGGGTACAGAGAGAGAGGAGGGGAGCAGGGGGGAAGGAGGGGGGTACAAAACAAACGACCTGGTTGTGTGCCTGGACAAAGGCCAGTCATTGGGATGTTGCTTGCAGCCGGTCGAGCCAGGGCAGGCCAGCGAGAGGGTTAAACAAACGTCGCACGCATAACAAGGAAATCCTTTGGGACCGGGACCTTCACACACACACACGCACACACGCACACAATGCAAGCAAGAGAGAAAGAGAGAGAGGGAGATGGAGAGACCTTCCTTCATTACCATCACCATCTCTGTCCAACCATGTTTGCATTTCTGTTCTGCTTTTCGGCATTTTTCGGTGAGCCAACTGGCAAATAATTGAAAGGGTCGACGGGCACAACGAGCCCAGCACAGCACAGTCCAGGCAGCCTGTGGAGGAACCATCCATCCATCGTCATCGTCATCGTCGTCGTGGCCAGTTCAAGTGCTCTGCGCACTGTCGATTACGTTTCAAGTACGTTTGCCCTTCCCTCAGTTTTCTCTTATTCTTTGTTGCTGGCGATGTTCTGTCCTGATCCGGGGTTAAATTGCATAGACAAATTCGTAAGCTGCTGTTGCGAAGGTTTGTTTATATTTCATTTGTGATTCTGATTGGGAACAATTGTGCGAATTTCTGAAAATGGAACTGGATTAGGATTATGCAAAGCAGGAGAAAGGGAATGGAAAGTGAAAGGGCAGAAAAGGTGGAACAGCGTTGTGGTTTACGCAAGATAAACATAATCAGTTCTTGGGCAGATACGATTTGCTAATGATATTAGGGAGATAGAAAGAGAGACAAGAGGAGATAGTTAGCAATCGGATGAAGTTAAGATTCGAGGGAAATATCTGCACGAAAAAGGAATTGTAAAGTGAAATTTAAATTTAAATTCTTTCTTTATCTTTATACATTCAAATTCTTGAATGTGATGCAAGTCAGGAGAGTCTCTTTCTCAAGTAAGTTTGATGTTATATTTCATCACATACCTTTATCAAACTATCTTTCAATTCTTTTCAGTTCTTCTGCTTGCTAAATATGCTATGCAAATGATGACGCTATACAAATAAATATATAATAGTTACTTAGTACTTTCTGCACCTTCCTCCCCCCAGTTTATTAAAAGTTGTTTCCCCTTTCAACTTAATTCCCAACGCTTGGCAGCACTTTCTGCTCGATTTATCCGTTATGCAATCATGTTAAATGCAATAATTTTGCATACGCCATAAGTATTATATATAGTATATAATTTAAGCCGACTTTCTGGGGCGACCTACTTGGCACTATGACAGGCGTAATGAAGTTTTTAACAGCGCTTTTAGCGGCTCAGTGCCAAGAGATGGAGAGAGAGAGAGGGGGGGAAGGTAAAAAGATGAGACGTCGGCGGCGGCCACTGAAAATTATAAAAAATGTTAATGCCGTGTTGGCCTTTTGCCTCCACTGTTACTGTTGCTCTTGTTGTTGTTGCCTCATGCGGTGCATTTCGGCTTAATTTGTTCGCAGAATACGAACGAATGAAAAAAAAAGGCAGACAGAAATATGAAATATAAGTTAATGAAGTCATTTTGCGGCTAAGCCGCCTTCCGCTGCCCGCATCACCCACACTCGCACAAACGAACGAGAAACCGAAACAAAAATAAAGCCATAAAGACCAAACTGATGATTTATAAAAATAAACGCAAGACACCTACACACAAATTCAACGTGAACTGGTATATCTGCTCTGGACCGGAGTGTATTTTATATAGAGATTTTGGGGCTAAGCCGGGGCTTATCAGTTGAAGCCATCAACATCATGAAGCAACGGCCCACATGGCGCTGGGGCAACCAATTGAACGCATGGAATTCTAATTGTAATAAGAGTCGTCGAGACGATTCGACCTTATCGAACGGGTCTTTAAGGTATTTCCTCCGCGTGCTGAGCTCCGTTGAGAGGGACGCCAACGCCAACCCGCTTGCGGCTTGAAACAATAAATTACAGTATTTTTTTTCTCTCCTTCTCTCTTCTCTTTGAAACAATTAATACGCGTCGTCGCATCGAGTCGAGTCGTGGCCGCAGCCGTAGCCGGAAGCAACCCACGCAATCGGCTAAAACTTTCGCCGGGTGCTGCTAATTAAGTGTAAATCACTTGTAAATCGTTGGGGAATTAATAAATCTTGAACGGAAATCGAGTTCACTCCAAATGCAAATGCACGAACTTTGACCGATCTCTCCGTGTGTGTGTGTGTGTGTGTGTGCATTTGCCTACGATAACAATCACTCGTCTATTTTCTGTTGCTTTTTTCTAGCCATGTTTGCTGACCATTTTTGGTGCGTCTGCAACGGTCAGCTGAGGCTCAGGCTCATCCATAGTCTGAGCCCGGGCCGCATGTCGTCGTTATAATCAAATGCAGTTGCTCCCGAAAAATTCAATCAACATATTTCAGCAGCACTAACGAATTTACAAAATAGGCAAGCCAAAGGATGCGCCGACTGTGCAGCCCATTGACGACAGACCCAGCAGCAGTAGCTACAGCCGAGGAGGAAGACGCGGTTGCTGCTGGCGAGGAATGAGTCGAGGCAGTAGCTGGGCAGGATGACGATGATGATGAGACGTTGGGTTCGCTGTATCGGTGTCGGTATCGGTAACGCAGCTCTCACTCGCTCCTTCTCTCTCTTGCGCTTTCCTCACTCTGTCTCTGGGTCTGTCTCTTACTTAGTTAGTGCTGTGCGCGTGACTCACGTGACTCTCACGACAGTCGAAATGGCAACTTTGGCTTGCTCCATTCGCTGTCTCTCTTTTCAGTCTCTTTATCCTTTACACTCCTTGCCATCTCTTCCTTACCTTACTCAACTCGTGCTTACCTCAATTCAACTCTCGTGCCTCACGCTCTCCTCTCTAGGCTGCCACTTCTGAAGTCGCCACTGCGTACGCTGATTTTGTGCATTTTTGGAGCATCGCAGGAACACCGCAAAACCAACTCGACCAAACCGAGAAACCAACTGTACTCCCCAAAAGCCAAGCTTGCTGACCACTAGGCAAATCTGTTGACCATTTGGCCACCAAGCGTTGCTGCTGCTACTGTTGCTGCTGTTGCTGTTGCTGCGTATCATCCAAGCTGCTTGCAACTTGCGGCTAGCTTTGGCCTGTGAGTCTCGCGTCTTCTGCAATTTGTAAACATTTCCATATTTGGTTTTTCCTGCTGCCTCATCTTGTTGCTGTTGCTTCTGTTGCTGCCGTTGTTGTTGTCTGTGCTGCCGGCAGCAGTTTTCACTTCCGTATTGTTGTTGTTGCTTTAGTTTTGCCTGCAGGGCAAACTTTGCTGATTAGAAGGAAGGCTGAAAATGGAAATGGTGAGAAGAGTGTGAGAAAAAGAGAGGAAGGGGAAAGGCAGCATATGAGGACTAGGTATATTAAGGGGATGAGTCTAACTTGGCGAGAGAGTAGGGGAGAAAAGGGTTTATCTTAGCTCTATACATATTATATTAATATTAAAGGGTGTACAAGGAGTCTCACTTAGGGAGAGAGTAAGAGGAGAAACGTTTCAAGCTCTATACGTATGAAGGAGTATACAAGGAGTCTAAATTAGAGAGGCAGTAAGACAGGAAGGGTGTTTTTGAACTCCCAACACATTGAAGGGTATACGAAGATTCTAAGCCATCTTCTGAGTCTTATGCATACATATTGAAGAGTTTAGAATGAGTCTAACTGAAAAAGGGACTAATATATGAAGGCTTAAAACTAAGAGATGCACAAGGAATCTTAATTGGACAGAGAAGGAAGACAGACAATGCATTATCGAAGCTCAATGCAAACATATGCAAGGATGTATAAGAAGTGTAACTTGGCGAGGGACTTTAAGAGGAAAGACTTCATCTTCAATTCAAAGTAGCAAGGGTCTAAGATATTCATTGAATGTATAATCAACTATCCAACATTGTGACCTATGCCAATCAAACTGCGCTCCCTCCCGTCAATCTTCTGCACCTATCTCTGAGACCTGCCTCTGCTGAGAACTCAATTCTCCCCCATTTCCACTCCCCCCTGACATGGCCATAAAATGTCAGCAGTTTTCTGTTAACTGCACCATAAAATTGTCGATCGTTTCGTACCGAATTCATTGAGGGAGCTGCCACAAAGGAGCAGCAGCATTGGCAGTAGCCAATGGAGCCGCCTCGCAGCTATGCCAAAAGCTGTTGCAATGTTCTTTGTTGCCCCCCAAAACAAGCCATACAAATGCCACAGATCGCAGCCAACAGCAGAGAGGACAATCTATGGCGGCTGTGGCCCTTAATCAGAGACTGAGGCAGGGCAAGGTGAGGCTGGGCAAGGCGAGGAAGGAATCTCGGCGCTCAGAGCCAGGTTTAAACAACTGCGCAAAGATTTAATTGTCGTGGCAGCTGCTTAACGTGGTGGGGCAAGTTGTACAAGGAGGGTGCCCCCGTCTGCCTTGCAGCGGCAGCGGCTACTGTATCTGCTGGATGCGCTAAATAGTTAGCATCATTCTTATGCCTTAGTTTGCCTGGCCTGCAGGGGAAGACGGAATGGAAGGGAGCTGAGCTAGAGGCTGCCTCGGGCAGCGCATGCCAATTGGCAACTGGCCGCAAAGTAGCTAAAGAATTGTCATTTAATTGCGTCGCATACGTGATCGAAGCATTTGCAGTAGCTACTTAGACTGCTCTCCCTGCCTACCACTTCCCCCTCTCCTGCTCCTGCTGCAGCTACTTCCTTGCCCCACTTCTCGGCTAGGGCATAAATTTTATGCGTCTGCTTGCTTGCAAATACCACGCGCATGTTGCAGCTACAGTTGCCTCCTCGTGTCGCCTCTCTCTCTCTCTCTCTATCTCAAAACAGGCAGCAACAATTCGTTAATAATCCAAATTCCCACATCGCCTGCCTACCCCGTCTCCTGCCCCTGTCTTCTAGCCTGGCCTGGCCTGCCTGTCAATTATTATTATTTTTCATTGGAAAAGCCAAAGCGGAAAAATGAAATGCCAAAGAGAATGCAGTCGCAGTTGCAGTTGGAGCTGAAGCTGAAGCTGAAGACGTAGTCGATAGTCTTAGCTGCGCTTGGTCAGTGTGTGGACGCGATCGAGTCGCGGCAGTAGCTTTGTTTCCCCTCCCCCTCTCTCTCTCTCTATCTAATGCGTTTGCCACTTACCAAACACTCTGTTAACCCATTGTTGCCGTCGCGCGTGATTAAATCTGCCTGGAAATTGGCCTTTGTTCTGCGAGAGGCTACCGAAAAAAAAAAAACAAAAACAAAAAAAATGGTGCTGCACACGCATCTCAGCTGAGTAAAGAGGCCAATAGAGAGGGAGAGGTAGATCGAGTTGGGGCGACCAACTTACCATAAAGCACCGTTACATTCTTCCGCTAACAAACAAAACAATGCATGCGAACCACGCAGCCAGAAGGAAGCAGAGCCTCAGACTCGCTGCAGGCACATGCGTAGCTCGACGCAGCTTTCCAATTGGACTGCAGTGCAGGAGGAGGGTTGCCCTCCCTCTCTCTCTCTTCTCTCTCCCTGTCTCTCTCATGTGTGTGTAATGAGTCGATCTTAGGCATTTGTGCTACCAATTTCAGCTCGAACTCAAATGCATATCTGACCTAGGAATGCTGTTTTCGGGCGTCTCTTTTGGCAATTGGCCAAGTTGCTGCTGACCAGGCCAGGCCAGGCCAGGCCAGTCTCGGTTGGGCTGGAAATGCATTTTGGTTAATTAAGCGCGTTCCGGCGGCGATTTCCCGCTGCTTGGCAACCAATTAAGTTGCCGCCGGCGCAGATCCGCAGACTCATTTGGAGAAGGCCAGGATATTTCCTGTCAGAGAGTGTGCGTGTGTGCGCCAGTGTGTGTGTACGAGTGTGTGTTCGTGTGTGTCGGCGCGTATAAATTTCAAGCAGCTGTGCCACAGTCTGTGCCTGCCTGCCTCGCATTGCCTTGTTGGCCTTCCTGGCCAGGCTGCCTTTGCCTTGCCTGCCTCTGCCCACGGCTTTTGGATACCCGGACTAGGAGTAGGTGTCATATTTATAATTTACAACATTAGCTCGCCATGGGGTAGCTTCGCAATCTTGCTAAATTTATGCATAAAGTAGTTGAGGTTATATATTTTCAACTCCCTTCCCCTCTCCTCGTACTTCCCCCTCCCCTTCCATTGGGCATATGTAACACACGTTTACGAGCATGTAAAATGCGTGTATTTTATTTATTCAGTTTCAGTTTCAGTTTCTTTTGCCTTTCTTTGCATGCATGCACACTGTGTATGCATGCCCACTGTGCTCAAATTGCCCCATTGCCTATGATGCCCATTGGCCATTTGCCCATTTTGCCCGTTTTGCCCATGGGTTGCTAACGAGCGCGCCCTGCATGCAGGTTAATGCTAATGTCGGCGCGCAACTGAGAGATGAGACGAGATTCCAGTCCAGGAGCTGCCCCTGGCGTGCTGTGCCCTTGGGAACCTGAGACAAGGCGGCCAAGTTTCAACCGAAGATGGTATATTAAAAATACCAGCAAAAGGCAGAGTAGAAGAGGGGAAGAGAGAATGCAAGAAGGTCTGTCATAAATCATGCAGGAAACTTAGCCAAATAAAGTGCTTGAACTTATTTACTTTTATTTAAAAATATATCGTTAAAGTTCAGAGAGTTGAGAGATGAGGGAGGAAAGGAGTTCCCTGTTTCGATTATCTCCCTGATTGTGTCTTCAAGTATAGAAAGTTACGCTATATATGATTAAAGTTCTGCTGGCATTAATTATCTGACTCCTTTTCAGGTAGTAAAGATTAAAGATAGTAAAGAGTATAGAAAGAGTTAGAATATCAGTAAGGAAAGTTCTTTCTGAGCAGCTCAACTGATTTATTTAGAGTTTTATAACATTTAGTAAAAAATAGTTAGAGTATTTGAAGGATATTAGTAAGAAAAGTTCTTCCTGAGCAGCTCAACTGATTCGTTAAAGGCTTTTTAGTAGAATACATTAAGTTAGTATATTAGTAAAGAAGGTTCTTCCTTTGCTGATCTTGTGATTCATTTATAACCTGAACATATATCTAGTAAATCTCATTTATTTTCACTCCTATAGTAAAGACACTTAGGATATCAGTAAAGAAAGTTCTCTTCTTCACTGCAGTAACTTATCTGATTCATTTTCAGTCCCTGCAACAGATACAGATCCATATCGGGGCACACTCTCCGCTGACGTTGTCAATTAAAAATGCCGAAAAAACAACGCAGCCAATTTGTAATTGAAACTTATCTCGAGTTGAGAAATGCGTTAAGTGCATCGGAATGCTGCTCCTGCCCCAGCCCCACTGTAAGGCCTCGACAAAAATCCCAAAGATCTCCAAAAACTGAAAACAGAAAACCGAAATGCAACACAAACAAATGAAATAAGGCGAAGTTCATTTTCGAAAAACCTTAACCAAGCCCCAAAAAGTCATTTGCGAACACACAAAGCCAGCAACGAACTGCAGTTGATCTGGCTCTACCCCTACTCCCTCTCTCTCTGCTCCTTCGTCTCTCCCTCTCTGTCTCTCAGACGGCGTTTGCTTAACGGTTTAAGTGGCAATCATTGGCACCGGGCGCGCAATGATAACAACAACAAAAGTTCCAACAATACCCAAAAAAAGGCTGGCGAAAAATCAGTGAAAGATCAGCAAACAAACCAAAGAAGCAGCGGGAAGAATTGAGAAGAAAGGGAGAAAGAGAGGAACTGAGAGGAATTGAGGGGAGCTGGAGGGAACTAAGAAGAACTGGGAAGAAGTCTGAGAAGGAGCTCAGAGGAACTGGGAAGAGCTGAGGGGGAAATGGGAGGAACTCAGATGAGCTGCAAAGAACTAAAGGGGATTGGAAAGAACTGGGAAGGAGTAAGAGATACTAAGAGGAACCCAGAGAGAAAGGCTGCGAGGGGTACCAAGAGAGCGAAGCCCGGCAATTACCGAATTCCGAAAAATGAAGAAATTTTCAAATAAACGAAGCAAAGTTTTATACAACACACAAAAGTGAGAACTCAACTGCCTAACTGGATGTGAGAGAGTCTCGCAAAGAATCGGACTCCAGAGCAGCAGTAGCCGCAGCAGTGCCCCAGCAATTACAGTCAAGCGTGGCCATTGCCGAACTCGGAGTACGGACGTCCGCCCGCCTTGGCCATATAGCCATTTACTTAGCCTTTTTTCGCTGGAATTCATCATGATGCGAATTATCTGGCAACTGTTCAGGCTGTTGGACTCGCGCGACTTGGCTCAGCTCAGCTTTTTGGGCAATAGTTGGAACAGCTTTCCATGGGGTGTTGCTCTTCCTCTCTCTTCAGCTCTCTCTCTTCTCTCTTTCTCGGGAAGGGGTACAGCAAATACGGCCATGGCAATTTAGTTGTCATAGCACTGAAAGAATTATCGCTTGTGGCGGGCGGTCCACCAAAAATTTTGTTGTCAATTTGGGCAGTTGGCAAGGGAGAAAGAGAGGCTGGGAAGACTGTAGACTGCAGAGCAGACAAGGTCGGACAGTGTGAGTTTATTATGATGATGATGTGCAAAAGGAAAAAGGCTGGTAGGGTATATAAAACGCATGATATGGGAATATAAAAGAGATTGGTTTAGTATATTCCAAAACTGATATTGTAGTGCAATTTAGAGATTAAAGAGTTTAAAAAAAATTGTGTTAACTTCTTCTTTAAAGACTCTACTCCAGTTCAAAGCTTGCCTCACTTACCTCCCCCCTTACAGGGTATACTCCAGCTCATACACACCCCACTCTACACATTTTGGCAACTTCTGGCCGTGTGTTTAAGTAATTTGCCAGGCTGAAGACACCGTAGGTGTTGTACGGGTTGGTCCCGAGCTTTCACAAATGATTATGTTTGATGTGCAGTTAATTTGCACTGCTTGGAACAATGGAATTGTAGGGATTGCAAAGGTATTATGCGGATTATGGGAATTATAGGGATACACGGCGGCGTCAATGGCAACGCATTAGACCGAGAGAGAGGGAGAGAGAGAGAGTAGACACTCTGAGGCGATGAGTGGACCTAAATAGCCGTTATGCGATCTTATTGCGCCATATTTCATTAGGCATGTGTGCTGCAACTGAGAGACAGAAGAAGAGGAGAGGGAAGGTGCAGGAGAAGGTGGAGTGGAGGATCCTCGTCTGCTGCCTGTCCGCAGGAAGGCATAATCTCTATAGGCCACATTTATTTCCATGGGTCACTGATAGTGCGGCTATCAAAACACGGGAACACTTTTAAAATCCCAATGAAAAGCGGCAAATGGGATGCACGCGCTAATAAAATGCCGATATTTTATGGCCAGCAACTGAGGCTCGAGCTGAAGCTGAAGCTGAACTACTCGCCGCAGTCCGGGCCAGACTGTCTGCAGTCTCGGTCGGAGGAGTTGGGTCCCAGTCCGAGAGGATGCGCGCGTTGGAGGCGGCAAGTGTGAATGCTGTGAGCTGCGCTGTTGTGTTTTGCATATGCCACTCTCAGCTCGGTTTGGCTGTGGCCTGAGGCGCCACAGATCGTCAGACGGGCGGGCGGACAGCGTGCCAGATCTTTTGGTGCCCACACACACACAAAACGCGCGCACACATGCACACGTTGTCCGAAAATGAATTGCAAGTCATCGGCTTTGCCTGCCTGCCTGCCTGACCATATCCAGAACACACGTCACTCTGTCTAGGATAAAGCTGCAGCCTGGCGAGACTGCGCGACTCCCCGACAGGGTGCAAGAGACAGAGAGAGAGAGAGAGAGAGAGAATGAGAGCGAGCGAGAGGTTTGCCGGCAATGCACTGCGACCGCTTAAGTGCACATTACTCGCATCATTTGTAATGCTAATCAAAGCAACTGCAGCTGGAGAGGGCAGCGTGACACGAGTAGCTGAAAGAAAAATAAAAAAAAAAAATAATTAAAATTGTAAAGATTTGAACTCAAAATTTTGTTAAGAGATAGTTTTGCACCCCAAGTGGCATCTCTAATAAAGCAACTTTAATTAGAGAAAGCAGCGTGACACGAGCTGCAAAAGAAAATTGAAAGAATATATAGAAATTAGTTTTGAAATTGAAACAATTTATAAACTAAGAAATATATAAAAGAAATAATGTTAAAATTCAAACAATTCATAAAGTAGCTCTCTTTCAAAGCTGAATATCCCATCTCTACACTTTGCCATCTCTAATAAGCAGAAGATGACAACGTGACACGACTAACTGAGAAGATGTCAATACAATTTTGAGTTAATATATAATTTGATTTAAAATTTAAGAGATTTATAACGCTACACTCTGTCTAGCTTCCTTTTTCTTCTCCTTTTCTTTATTTTTCTGCTTATACATCAGTGTTCACGCAGCTGTTGTTTCGGTCAGCCTCGTATCTTGAGTTGTGCGCGGAATTAACCTACATATAATGCTGTTGCCGCTTGACAAATCTGCACGCCTACCCTGATTGCCAATCGCAGCGGCAACAAACAACTGATAATGACCGATTGTCGCTAAAATTGTATCCTCCTGTCTCCCTAAGTCCTTTGGAAGACTTAGTGTGATACTGATTGTTTATGGGTGGGTGTGGGTTGAGGATGCAAATGAAGCAGCGATTGCAGTGCACTCTCTGTGTGTATGTGAGTGCACTAGTAAGTGTGTGTAAGTGTACAAAATGTGCGTGTGTGTGAGTATGTGTTTGATTTGGTTGCGGAATGTGGTTTGGTGTTGGTGGGTCGTGAACCCTGGTTGGGGATAACTAACTGTTGTTGGCAATTACTGGATTTAAAGAACAATTTGGTTTTTAACTCTTTTAAATTGCTTTTTATACAGTTAAAACTAATTTTATATCTATTTTAAATTTAATTTAATTTAATAATTTAAATGAATCATCTCTATTGTCCACTACTACTGATTTTAACTCTCTTCTTCATCATTATTCCTTTAACGCAATTGATTGTCCTTTCTTTTCAAATCTCAACCTATCTCGCTCTCCTTTTAGGTCCTCCTGGATAATCCTTATAAGACACGTAGCCGTTTTCCTCTCTCTCTCAGAGACTCTTCTCTTATCCATTTAATTCTATCTCTGTTTGTCAGGAATAAAACTCTCTTTTTGAGTCGTCTTCCTCTTCTAACATTACTTGATCTGTCTCACTCTACCCTCCTCTATCTGTGCTCCCCTGTCTCCTTCCCTCTCATCTCATCTCAGTATGTAGAGATATACTCTACTCTCATTCTCCCTCTCTCTGTATCTCTGTTCTTCCTAGATCTCTATCTCCTACTGTCTAAGCATTATCCTTTTTCATACTCTAAGCGACTCTGTCTCTTTTACTTTCTCTCTCCCAGTCTAGTCCCTTTTCTTGCTGTCTCTCTCTCTTCCCCATTAAACATGCAATTAGTAAGCAATTCATTTAAATCTTAAACATATGCTGTGCATTTTATATTTTATATTCCCAGCTCTCTCATCTGTCTCCGCATTTAGCTCGACTTGACTGTTGCAGCCTTTCTCTCTCTCTGGCGGCAGCTTTCGTTTGTCACAGTGCTCAAAAGCCATAAAAATCACTTTCCTAAATCAAACATCTGCACACACACTCGCACACACACACACACACACACATGCTTATGCACACTGGCATAACCTATAAGTAAAGTCATAACAGCAAATGTACCGTAAAGTAAACATGTACCCAGCACTTAGCCATATAAAGTCATATGTGGATGGAAGTAGAAGAAAGCACTTTGTGGAAATGCCGGCTCAAAAGCAGCAGCAGCAACAACTAAGGCAACAACAACAACTAAAGCAACAACAGCAACTGGCAACCGGCAACAATGCGGAGCAACAACAATCGCATCATAATCGTTTGTAGCGACTAATTTATGATCTTAATGGCGTCTAATTAACACCATTTTCCACAATTGAAAGATTTTCCATTAAATAAAACACTTTATGGAATTGCCCAGCAACACGCAGTGTGCGCTCAGTCAAGCAACTCATCCACATTCAGAGCTGGAGCTGCTTCTCGCTCCACTGATCCAGCCTGGGCACGGCATGGGCGGAAGTTCTGCACCTCAAATGGAGCACACACACACACAAGCAGAGCAAACAAAGCAGACCCCAAATCAAGGGACAGAGGCAGAGCCCACTCCAGGAGCAACTTGTGCCGGGGCTGCTCTGCAAATTGACGGCGAAATGGACAAAACTCTAAGGCGATTCTTAACGCATGAATGGCAAAAGGCGGCGGCGGCACTTAGAAGAGGTGAGAGTGCACACAGTGAGGGCATGCAAGACGGAAAGTTACCCTGGAAGAAAGGTACAAGTAGAAAGAGGTAAATGAAATTGAAGAGAAAGAGAGAGATCATCAGCCAGACTATAAGGGAGATGTAAGGAGGTGGAAGAAGCAGAAGAGAGAGAGAGTTGAAGTTGCCTTCTCCAAGTCACAACTACCCTACCTGCCCGCCTGCCCTGCACATTTCTACATAGAGCAATAAAAAGTGTTGGTCAAAGCAGCATTTGAAATGCATTTCGTAGGTTCCTCTCCATCTCTCCCTTTCTCTTTGGGTGTCTCTGCCAGCCAGTTGGGTGTCCAATCGCTTGTGACGAACGATGCGATGCGATCTCTGACGGCGGCGGCTTCGAGCGAGTCACAGTCACAGCTGACAACTCACTGAGCGCGCAATGATTAATCGCGCAATTGTCCGAAAGGCAGCCACAGCCACAGATACTGACTGAGGCCACTAAGGCAACAGCAACAGCTACAGATACAGATACATGGCAACGATAGAAGGCAGTCTGGCAGCTCGATCGGAACTTCTTCTTCTGCTTCTTCTTCTTCGTCTTTTGTGCCCTTTTTCTGCTAGTTTAAGGTTTTTAATTGCAATCAAAAGTGTTGCCGGAAGCCATTTACAAAGCCCTGTCAACGGTGCGATCGAGCAGCGGCTTCTTCGACTCTTATCGGGAATCAATCAATGGTGGCAAACGCATCGATCGAGTTCGCTTTACGCTCTGATTGAAGAGCGTGCAACGCGTTGCAGTTTGGCCCACGCAACAGCAACAAATTGTGACCTGAAATTGGACCCGCATTGGGTCAGGCAAACGTTTAACCCCGCGAGGCAACACCCCAAAGACACTTCAAGCGTGGCATGTAATTGAATAAAAAATAAAAAAAACTGCCCCGCCTGATTAAAATTCCAATGCAACGATCTTACTCTCTCTCTTTCTTGCTCTTGTAAACATGCATTCTGGGTTGTGTTGTGGCATGTCCAAAATGTGGCACCTGCAGCAGCCGCAGCACGTTTTAGGTCTACGCTTATCACGGCCGCATTGCGATCGATCTGGAAAGTGATGGCAAGAAAAAGCGAAAAAACTAGAGGAAGAAAAACTAGCAGAAAATGCTGCTCAACAAGGACGGGCAACATGCCTGGCCTGCCCTGGCGAAACATTCTCAGCAAACATCTCCACCGATCACCGACGATCACCGTCGATCGTCGTCCGTCGATCGCCGACGGTGACATCTTGTCAACTCAAAAATCATGATCGAACAAAATGTACCAAGCCAGCAGGGGGACATGGGGGGTACAATTCTATTGACAGTGCTCGGGACGCTACGCGATCATCTCTCGCTCTCTTGCGATCGTTACAAACAGGCAGCGGCAGCGTATTGACAGCAGCCCGGTAGGTTCACACATAAGTGAGGCATCATTCGAGACGTCATTGGGAGCGATTAAAAGGCGCACACACTTTTTAAGGAGTCCTCGTCGTCCACAGTGTGGTCGCTCTCGCTCTCTCTGATCGCTCTTGGCGATCTATGATCAATGTGATCTCGCGCAGTCACCTGTCAGCAACTGTAATCAGGCCAAATATCACACAAGAGATGTTGTTGGAGGCGTCGTCCACCAGCACGAAGTGGATCATCAATCTTCAACGGCAACGGATCGTATAACACAGCCTGCCTGGACAGCGCGGGTAATACGATAGGGATAGACTGTAGACTGGGATCTTAACTCGCTCAACTGTTGATTGAATTATGGAACTAGATAACAAGGGTAAACAGATTAGTTAGCATATCGCAGAGGTTGAAGAAACCATCATCATAATTAACAATGATTATTATAATCAATGAGAATTGTTTCAACAAGATAACAAGAATTATCGCATTACGCGCGTTTATTACCAGATCGAAGTGTAATACAGAGTTTCTTCAAGTGGTTTTGCAAGGGGGCGGCTCGTTAAACCACAATAAAATGTTAAGTTGTTACCGTTTAATTCTAAAGTGAAGCACTTTACAAGGCGGAAAGAGCCTCTTAAAGACTCGTACAGTCGAGAACAAGCATAGTCGTTGTTGTTGTTGCTGTTGTTGGCAACTTGCAACGAGAGCAGAGAGCGTAAATCTTGGCCGGGACGCAATTCAACGGTTGTAAACCAGCTGGCAGCGGGCTAGTTACCGATTTATTGATTTTAATTGCAACCCGAGACGTTTATATGCCATAAGAATGCACAAAAGGCAACGCGAAACTGGCCGCCAGGCGCCAGTGTTGCCAGATGGGCAACAATAAAAGCTTGTCGGCGAGAGAGAAATGAAAATATTAATGAGATACGAATATGTTAAGTAATTGTAGCTATAAAACAAATAATAAACTTGAATATAATATAATATATGTATATATAAGGATATATTCCTGTTCTAGTGATGTTGGATTCTTTAATTAATCTTTTCTTAAGCTGGTCACACTATGACAAAAGTAGTTTTAGATGCCGAAATTCTTTGCCAAATAAGAAACTATCGGAACCGAGAACTGAACAACTTATTCATTAAACTTATTTAATATTTTGCACTTATTTGATCGATTTCTGCAAGGATCCTTATTAAAAAAAAATAAAAATAAGTTATTATTAAAATTATTCAATGATTTTTATAAAATAAATCCATACTTGGTGTGGCAACACTGTTGGTTTATGAGAAAAAAATAAGCTTATTTGAATTTTTAAACACAGTAAATTTTATTTTATTCATTTTCATTTTTCATTATTTATCATATTATAAATATATTTTTTTAATTTATATCAAAAAGAGCATCAACTTTATATAACTTTGCCTTTTACCTCGTGTATTGGGGCAACACTGGCAGCCAAGTTGCCGGCTCTAGCCATAGTTTTGGACAAGCTGCAAACAAATGCGAGACAGCATGAAAGAGAATTGCTGAAGGAGCAAGGGGAGAGAGAGGGGGTACACTCCAAGCAGACTCTCCTTGCTTGGCATGCGAGGCAGGCTCGCGGCGGAGTCTCCATCGGGAAGAGACACCGGGGATCCCACAGAGCGTGGGGCATATCATGACATTTTATTGTGTTGTCAGACGGAAAAGTGCTTATTACGCATGCGCGACGGCGTTTGCAGCGACGTCAGCGGCGCTGCTTTTAATTGTGGGGTGCCTGCAGGAGAGAGAGAGAGAGAGAGAAGGCATTGCAGACCCGGGCCAGGAGGAGCTGCTGCAGTTGTTGTTGTTGTTGTTGCTGGTTATGTTTGTGCTAGCGATTGTTTTACAAATTAATATTATTTTATGATATCGCGTTTGTTTTGCTAATTGTTGCATGTGTGGCGCAGATAGCATTTCAGGCCGCCAGCCAGGACGGAGACGGACAGACAGACAAATAAATAGCTAGAAATGGCCAGAAGGAATACTCGTACACGAGAGAGGCAGCCCCGTCCGGTAGCCGGTGCATTTTGACAGTTTTACGAGCTCGCCGCGAACTGAAATGAATACCTGCTAGAGACGAAGACGAAGAAGAAGACTCTCTGTGCCGCAATTGGGGAGCAGAGGAACCAGAATTGCAGAATGGATGAAGAAAGGGGGGTGGGTCCCTCACTCACTCGGGTGTTTGTGAGTTGTGACCATGTCCGCGGCGAGGAATGCGCCAGCCACCCAAACATAGGAAGCTTCTAATGAATGCGTAGGCCATGGACAATAAATTGATGCAACACACACACACACACACGCACACACACAAAGGGGCAGAGGCAGGCGAAAGCGAAGCTAATTTTGGACGCAACTTAACGAATGGCTTTGACGGTAGCTGTCGGACGTGCAACGTAAATTTGCATCCTTACTGAAACGTAAGAACTGCCAGGAAGAGACGAGAGAAGCCTGCGGAATCCTAGAGAATCAGAGCAGAGAATGAGCAAGGAAAGAACTCTCAACTCTTCAAGGGAATGAGAGCAACGAAAGAGAGCTAAAATGGAATGATAATGAGGGCAACGAATGCAAAGACAGAGTACTCTGAGAGCTAAGAAAAAAAGCAGAGAGAGTACCTCGAAAAGAATCAGAGTAGAGAATGTGCAAAGAAATAAGGAAGTCTAAAAATCGAAAAGGATGAAAGCAGGGAGCGAACTCTGTGAAGCAGGAGAAAGTAAGAAGAACTCTGACTTGCAAGTAAAAAGAAGAGAAAAATCTGTTTATAGTTTTAAAATTTCCTTTGGGAGATTGCTGAATTCCCAACTAAGCCTGGAAGCTATTTTGCTCGCCCCCTTAGTAGTTTCAAAACTGACACAATCTTGTCATTCTGCAACTCTTCCAATGTGGCTCATCCTGTGCCTCTCAAGTCAAGCGTAGTTTGCCCGATAAGACTCGTGTTGTTGTTCCCTTTTTGAATTGGCAGCAGCAGCAGCAGCCCAGTGCGATAAGTTTTCACACTCTGTTTTTCCCTTAATTGTCAAAAGGTTTTCTTTATCTTTATGACAACAACAACAACAAGAGCGACAACAACTGCAACTCGAATGAGCCGGTAGACAGGCTGGCTGGCATCAAGGGTACCGAATACAAGTGCCAGGGCAGACCGACCAAGAGCAAGCCAGACCCGGCAGAGCCAAGCCGAGCCGAGAGCTGAGGTCCCTGGCCAAACTGTCAACTGTCAGTCAGAGTCAGTCGGCTCGCTCGACTGCTCTCTGTGTGTCTGTTGTTTTGCGACTCCTTTGCCCCTCTCTCTCTTTCTCATTTCCTCTACTGCTAGACATCAATATCGGTCTCTTTTCTCTGTGTGTGTTTGTGTTTGGGGCATGTTACTTTGCCTGCTGATAACTGATATTTGACAACTTTTGATGTGCTGACATTGACAGCGGCAGGCGGCCCTACGTCTGGGTGTGCACACTGTCCCTAGTCCCAGTGTGTAAGAGTGTGTGTGTGTGTGCTTGTCGGACATTTAAGAAATTGGACAGCTGCTTCTCAGCAACTGGGGTGCAGCAACTGACGCCATGCAAAAGAGTTATGCCAAGTGTTTTTTATTTATAGCCAACTTGGATAGCTTAGCGCGTTCTCGACTCTCTGTCCTCGTCGTCGTCGCATAGGGTAAAACCATCTATCCATCCATCTATCGAGCATTCATTGCCATGGACAGCAATAAATCTGTGCATTATTTATCGTCGAGTTGCAACAAAGCACAGAGACAAAGTATTTGTGAAGGATTTAAGGAGGGAATTGAAAACTTTTAGTGGGGCCTTGGCACAGAAAAATATTTTGATATTCTTTCTTTAATTCTTAAGAAGAACTGTTTTGTGTATAAGAAGAAAACACTCATTCTTTAATTATATAAAACCGTGGCTAGTTAAGAGTAGCTACCAAATCGGAAACTTTAACTATAACTGCAGCCGGCAATTGTTTCCCAGGCAGCTCAAATTGAAATTGATAAGTTTACCCTGAAAACATAACAATAAACCTCGTTCTGCCGGTTGATCATTTCAATAACAAGCACTTGTTGGTTGCGCATGTGGCAGCAGGTAGAAGAAGATGCAACAGGCATCATCACTCTCTGTGGCCTTCCGGTAATGATTATGACCGGAGGAGCACAAAGAAGGAGCGTTAAAAATCTCATCGCAGGAGAAAAGAGTTTTATTGAAATGAGAAGAAGCTCGATCGAATTGTGCTACAAATGAACTTGTTTCATTCCACCAACAACAAGTCAGAACAAGAGCAACAACAACAACACGAAGGCAACATGCAATTTGGGTCTGGAAATGAGACTGGGGTTGGGTCTTTGAAAGCGCCGCGCCAACATTTAACGAGGTGGTCAAGATTGTGCCAAAAAACGATGGGTAATTACAAGACCAAGAACAGTGCGTGCTCACACACACACACACACACACTGGTTAGCACATGTGTGTGGGGCACTTGGGGCATTCCGTTTAAGTTGATGAATATGAATTTTGTGGCAAGTTTTATGGGCTACCAGGGGAGAAAATCAGCGGCAGCTCTTGATTGCACTCAGTGTAAGGGAGAGAGAGCAAAAGAGGGGGAGCTGAAGAATTCTGTTGTAATTTAATGTAACGATTTTATTAGCTACGCTTACAGTGAGCACAGGCTATAAGGAACTCAATAAGAAATCACTGTAAATGACTCAAAATGAGGCAGCTTGAGTCTGCAATCAGAAAACGTAAAAGCTAAGGAAACTTACTTCAACTTACAGTTAAATTAGTTCAAAACGGACTGAGTTCTTTATAGATATGTGTCTGTGCTCTGTAGCGTGTCTTCACTGTGTTCTCAAAGTTTTCTAATTATTATGAGCCTGGGCAACCTCATCATGTCAATGCGAGTTGGAGAGGGAAGTGAGTCAACCTAATTACGAGTATTAATAAACGCCAAACGGGTTGGATGTCATTGTCAGTGGCAACTCCCCTCCTCCCCCCTCCCCTTCCATTGCATTCCCTATAGCACTCCTCCCCCAACTGTGAAGTGGCTGTCATCATTTTAATGCCAACTCGTTACTTTATTTATCATCAACATCATTTGGAGCTCGACACTGACAGGCAAACAGGCGGCGGCAGACAGTAGCCGAGGTAGTAGCTGCAACAACTACAGCTCCACTTAGAACCTAGAGGGAGCTCCAAGAAGAAAGAGAGAGAGAGGCGGAGGGAGGAGCCTTAGCTGGGAGGGAGCGCCAGCCCAGCGCCCGTGCCCGTGCCCGTAACATTGACTACGGCGCAGATAAAAGCCTTTCCATGTCGCTTCAAATTTAAGTTTTCAATTAAAAAAGACATAAACTGCCAGTGCAAGAGTGTGTGTACAAGTGTGTGTGTGTGTGTGTGTGTGTGTGTGTGCAACTATGAGTGACGTAGCTGAAGCGCCGATTGTAAAGTAGTTCGACTTTGAGACACAGGCGTCATAACTGTTTTTAGTGCCGTGCAGACACACAGCAGGCTGCCAACTGTATAAACTGTTATGATATCGGGGGGACAGAGAAGAGCAGCAGCAGATGATGTACCTAAACAGTCGAACAGCACTGTTAATAGTACAAGCCGCAAGAAATTGAAGACTTATGTTTGTGATATATAAAATACTAAAAGATCCGCTATTAACTTTGCAGCTAAAAAGCTTCACCATTTTTTTTTTATTTATTCTCGAAAGTTTTCCAATGAAAAATCCTCCATTTAGGGAAAAAGTTCATGGGAAATGTGTAGCATTTATCAAGTTTTATGACTCCATTTCGAGCTGAGTGCCACACGCTCTCTCTCTCTCTATCTCTTTCTCCCCCTCTCTTTGTCCCAAATTTGCTTGATATGCAAATTTGTTTCGTCTCGTTTTTGTTTTGTTTTTCAACACATATTTTTGTGTAAATTTTATTGCTCTGCCAACACTCAACACTAAACTGGACACTGTGAAATGTTTTGACTATTTCTGCGATAAAATATCTCAGCTGCGGCCCATTGTGCGGGTCTCTCTCTGGGAACACCTCACAACATTGTTAGCGGACGCGGAACCAAGACCGGACCGGGTTGGGTCGAAGACCTTGTGGCGGTTGCCAGCTGGAACAAAAAAAACAAAAAAGAGATAAAGACAATTATTATCGCCATTATCGCCAGCAACAATTGTTGTTGGTGTTGGGACTTCCTAGAGCTGAAAATGATATGCTGGTTCTTGGCATAGAATCGCATACAAATTGCCCATAACCATCAATTGGCAGCAGCAGGAGCAGCCAAAGTCAAGTCGAAGCTAAAGTTAAGGCCAATGTTGCCCCGTTGTGTTTGCATTAGAATGAGGCACAGGCTGCACTCGCTTGGGCGGAATGTCGATTACAGTTTAGGCCCCATTGATTTGCTTTCTTTGCTTGATAGTGCAAAACAGAGACTGAGAGAGAGAGGGAGGGGGAAGATCGTGTTGTGATCAAGGCGGCCATAATTGTATTTTCGGCATCGTTTTGCCGGATTCAATGCAATTTCGACAAATGGCACTCGCCACATGCCACATGCCACAGCTGCTGCTGCTGCTGCTGCAGCTCCTCCTCTTCTTTGCTGCACAGTCGGTGTCCATTGTTTCGCCTCAATTGTTGTCGCGGCTTCTGTTGCGAGAGAGAAAGCATTCCTGGTCAGCGCATCTAATTGTAGACTTCGGTATGATAATTTTCCCCGAACGGGCATCGCATTCATCTGGAGAATGTTTAGCGAATATGCTGGAAATGCAATAGCTAAAACGATAGAAACAGTTGCCGAGAGTTCACACAAGGAATAGAAATATAGAAGGTATCTACAGCTCTTGAGCTGATTTATTTATTCATATCAGAATAAAGCTTTAGCAATTCACATTGTTATACAGCAATCGTATAAACGGAAAACAAACTCATAAAAACATAACTGTGCGTATTTATGCTTCATCTGAACAGAAAATTCATCAAATTTCATGTATCATTCGATGATTAAAGGAAAATTCAGAACATTTTTCATATAAAGCCTGCAAAAGGACTGTGAAGTAACTAAAAATTGGCAAAGTAACATGGAAAGAATATTATCTCAATAAGGGCGTCCATAGAGGAAGCGCATGCCCGTGGCATTGGTGGGTGCACGACACTGTGGGCACTCGGCACAGCGTTGCAGATGGTCTTGAATGCAGGTGGAGCCAAAGAGATGTCCACACGGCAAGCAGCACAAACGATGAGCACTCTCCGAACTCCAGGGTTCCAGGCAAATGGAACACGACAGATTGATCTCATTGTCGCCACGCAGACGTTCGATTTCCTGTTCAAGCTCCAAGCAACGCATATCCCTGGCCTCCAGTTCCGTTTTGTTATCCTTTTTCAACTGTTCGACCTCTTGCAAATGTGCCTCCTCCTGTCGCTTTAGATCATCCAAGAGTTGCTGACGCTGTTCGTTCTTTTCGTTCAATTGCAATTGCAAATCTTCGGAGAGCACACTTTGCACAGAGTTATTTGCGGTCACCTCGTCAATTATGTTGCAGCAAAGTTCACGCAAGGAATCAATATCATTTTCAGATTCTCCCTTGTTTGACTTGTTGCTGAGCATCCGTTCAATTTGTTCACTTAGTTTGTGAATATCCTCTTCGATTTCTGGAATTTTTTTCAGTGATTCTTCAACTTCTTTCATATCACATTCATCTAAGAACTTTTCCAACTTTGGCGCAAATGTTTCACCAAACTGATTTAATTTTTTGTAAAAATAATATAAATCCTTTGCAATTTTCCTTGTGTTCCTGCACTTTTCTATCGACTCCCAGTGCTTAGTAAACCATTTGGCTTCGAGCAAAACTTTACCAGCAAACATTGACAATATCGGATAAGAGGAATTACATTCTTCTGATTCAGACACCTTGTCATCAACGATTTCCATATTTGCCATTTTAAAAGGGGTTTCCTATCAATTCTGAAAATTTTGATTCTCGGTAAAACCACATACAGAATTCAAAAGAATTACTTACTTGAGTTTGACTTCTTCTTCGTCCAATATATTCTTGCACAATTTCAGTGATATTTTTGTTAAATTTTCATTAAATGAAAAAGTAAATTGCTTAAGAAATTTATATGCAAGACGCAGCAAGAAATGTGCTTGTGCTGTCAGAATTGAGTAAAGAAAGTGCAAGAAATGGCGTTGCAGATAAATTAGCTTGAGCAGCTGCAGTCTGGCAACGCCTTGGCACACATTTCAGTGTGTACACACGAGGTTTTTTAGTAAAAAAGAGCACGAAAGTAATTAAAAAACGTATTGATATGTATCTAAAGCACAAAGTTCTTCACTGAGTGGGAGTACAACAGGAGATCGTGCTTCACATGCGTATTTGCATAGACAATGTAGGCCTCATCTATCTCTTTCACTCTCTCTCTCCTCTCTCTCTCACTTTTGACAGCAATGTTTGCCATGAACTGACAAATGCTAAATGGGTTTTTCCCCCACTCCGCTTAATAGACAATTCATCAATTCAGCGCCCTTTTGAACAGACTGTCAACTGCAGTTGCACTGCTCGAGAGAGGCAGATGGAGTCTCTGGCTGGTTCCATTAGCCATCGCAGGAAGGAGGAACGATGACGCTGGGCCCTCGATAATTGCGCTGTCACTTGGCTGAAGACATGGCAATTTGTGGGCATAAAAGCGCGCAAATTTGTTATGAGTTCCCTACTTGGAGCACCTCCTGCACGACCTGCTGCACTCGCAAACGGACTCGGAGTCGAAGTTGGAGTTGGAGTTGAAGCCGGAGACGAAGCTGATGGCCGTTGATGAAATGGAAATGCAAGAGAGGCAGGCAGGTAGGCAAAAGGGGGAGGGAGGAAAGACTCACAAGTTGTTCGCATTGAAATCCATTTAATCGAGCCATCATACTGCTGCATGTCTCCAGGTTCTTCTGCTGCTTCTACTCCTCTTGCTCCTGCTTCAGCTTGCACCTCTGTTGCTGCCACCATTTGTTGATTTATGAAATATTTGCTGGCTTTTGCTGCAAATGAAAATCCATTGGGCCAGCCGAGCTGCAAGCCGGACTTCAATCTTCACCTCTCTGTCTCTCTCTCTCTGTCGCTAAGCAGCCAAGGAGGCGTTGCACATAATTTGCTTTGATCTGTTTCGCATTTGGAGAGCTGTCAACCAGGCAACAACGAACGCAGCCAAGCCAGACAGACGAAGCCAACAAGAATACGAGGCATGGCATGGGCAAGAGGAGGCACTATGATGGCATGCTGCCTCCATGCAACAGCATGTTGCATGCTGTTTTGGCGTAGGTTTTTAATGCCAATTGGACAGTTTTTCGCAATCAACTTGGCCGTCAAAATTAATTTGTTATAATAACAAATTGAAAGTGCCCATGAAATGTGCTCTCAGATTAGCAGCAGCGAACCAGTTGACCAGTTGGTGTTCTCTGAGTTAGCGATAGTCGATTGAAGATCGAACAACAACAGCAACAGCAGCAAAGCAAATCGTATGTTAATTTCAGTTAAGTGACGTTTCAAATTCAGAAATCTAAAACAAACACTCGAGCAATACACACGAAGATCGCCTCACGTTTTGTTGATTCTCAAGTGAATTGTGCCTTGAGGGCCATCAGGGCCAAGAAACTGTAACGAGAAATATATGTTAAGAAAACAAAACGTTGAAAATGTGTAACAAATTGGTTGCCTCTCCCTCTCTCATTGATTTTCATTATTATTATCAATGTGATAAGACAGCAAGAGAGAGAGGGAGAGTTCAGAGTGAAGGCAGGTCTGGAGCTGATCTCAGCTGTCAGCTGGCCTGGTCAGGCTACAAAATACTTCGAATGCACTTGAGACATTTCTCTTGAACCTCAACGCCTGCCACACTGCTGTCAAAATATTTCAATGCGGTTTGTTTGGTGCCCCGTTGCTGTCCACGTTTTTTTATCACTCCGGTTCGGGGTCTTTGGGGCCAACTTGTTGTGCGGTCTTTTGATGAGATCTCAATATGACGGCTGACTTGCTGACTGTCTGCCTGTCTGCATCTCTTTCCCCCCCCTCTCTCTTTATCTCCCTCTTTCTCTGTCTGCCTGTGCGTGTGTGTGTCTTGGCTGAGCAGTTTGTTAGACAAATTAAATCTGTTATTTTCCGTTTTCCAATACAAACGACAAGCCTGCTACGATAAGAACTGGCTTCTAAGTAAGTGAAACTTGTTCCCCCTTCCTCCTCCTCCTCCTCTACCTGTCTCCCCCTCACTTCCCTACAGCTGCTGCTGCTGCTGTTGCATTCCCATGTCGCGCTGTAACCACACCAAGCTGATCGGGTGATCGGGCGCATCGGATGATCGCTCTGCAGTGCCCGCTCCTCACTCCTCACTGACCAACACATATTCTTGTATTTATAAGGTTTCTGTCATTTCTGTTAAGGATTGAGTTATTTGCCTGGGTCGGCCTGGTCTCCGCTGCTGCTCAGATCTGCGCCTTGGGGATGTTGTCACTTTTTTGCCATCGCCATGCAACCAACATGCAGAAAATGCGGTTCTGGTTGGTGCATGTGTGGTAAGGCGATACTTTTCGCCGCATTGATTGTGAGAGATAAAGCGTCCCCAAGGCAGGTAAGGAGAACAACATAATGCAAATATTTGTATAAATCATAGTCTGATATTTTAATGATATTGCAAAGAACATGAGAGGGAGAGAGGGGGATATGTACATATATATAGAGAAAAAGATAGAGAGAGGGAAATACAAAAAGAATATTTTTTAGTAATTTTTATCTTGACTGTCTTTTATGGTTTTCTTTTTACTACAAATGTTAGCTAGAATTATTTATAAATATTTAATTTAGATTTTATTTAGGGTATTTTATTTCTGAAATTCTTTGTAGTGCATTTTATTTTCGTTCCCAAGACAGGTTGCAACGGCAGCTGCAGCAAACAATAAACCGAGACTGAGGCCAAGGAATATACATATAATATTTAATTGTTATTGCACAGTGCAATAAGAAGAGAGTTTCAACAAATTGGGGCACAAACTACAGGAAAATTCAACTGCTTTATTGCTTTTATTGACACTGCCCCTCTCTCTCTCTCACAACCAACATAACCTAGTACATTTGCATGCACAACAAGCAGAGAAGCGGAACACAAACAGGACCTTAGGGAGAAGGAAGGCAAGCAGACGGACATGCAGACAGGATGAAGGAACATGTCGTCCGATCTTTAGAGCGAACTGCGCTTGGGCAAACATGAAAATTCAATAAGCATAAGAATTTCAAATTTACGACGAAATTAACAATAATATTGCAGTTGTCGCAATGGGCGCTGAGGGCGACACGACACGAGATGCAGCAGCAGCAGCAGCATCGGCAGCAGCAGCAACTCCTGATGCCGAATGCCGATGTCGATGCCGACTGCAACTGGAACTGGACAAACGCTGTGGGGACTCCCCGTTGCTCGCCTCTGCGACGGAATGAAGAATAAAGAAAGGCACAACTCTTGCTTGGTTAGAATGATGCTCTATATATTGGGGTACATCAACTGGAGTGCATAGTCTGGTTATGAAATTACCTCTATATATTTTATTATTAATTGTATGAAATTGTGTTTGGAAAATTATTTTTCAAAAACTTGATGGAGCTCAATAACAATATTGGCGAAGAAGTGATGTAGAGAAGATTAATTGTACATGAAAATAAATTTATAAAGAATATGGTATAAGGATATGGTATTAAGGTAGTAAAATCCTATATTAAAATGGTTAAAATAATAATATAATAAGACAAGAGGTAAACCATGTTTTATAAAGTCTTGAAATCCTCTTGTATAGCGACGAAGCATAAGAAAAGATTGGTTAGCTGAGCGGAATAGTTTATCCCATTGAACCTGGATAGATGAATGTCAAATAAAGGTATAAAGGAAAAAAAAAATTGTAATAATATTCCCTTTTCATATTCTAAATAGAGTATCTGACGTGCGCCTACTCATTTCTCATACATTTTTTATGGCCTAATGCATTTATTTAATAAATTCATATACTACATATATAAAATAAGCAATGCTGCACAATGCCGCCGGCCGAGCACATGCATCTTGGGATATCTGCGAAGCAGGCTGGCAAAAGGAGAGGGGAGGGGGATGGAGGAAGGGGAGAAGAGCTGAAGAGATGGGCTGAACTTGGTCTACGACACGCACACGGAAATTGGCAGTTGAATGGGCAGCACGATGGGTTGCCGGAGAAGGAAGAGCAGTAGACAGGGAGGAGCAAAGAGAGAGAGAGAGGTGGAGAGAGAGAAAGATTGAGGGAGAGGGAGGGCCGGCAAGAGTGAGAGGGGGTTGAGTAGGAAACGGATTGTAAACAATTTTATGAGCTCGCCTGCAATAATCTACGCAATTTTATTGACACTTTGCTTTTGTTGTAATTCATGCGTTGCCTTTGGGTGTTTATCGCGCCGCGGGCGATCACAGACGCCAACGAGTTGCAAGTGTGGCAAGTGTGGCAAGACTTCAAGTTAAGAGAAATGGTTTGCCCTAAGCACACACAGTGACAATGAGAAGAAGAACAACAACAACGACGACTTTCTCCATGAAAATCTCAATCTAATGTCGCTGATAAGCTGCCGCTGCCTGCTCTCCTCTCCCTCTCTCTTGCTCTCTCTCTCCCCCCTTTCTTTCTCCAGGTCTTTCTCTCTTTCTATTCTGGCTGACATGGGAATGCCACAGGTTGTGCCCATTCGCAGGTGGCAGCCCGGGCAGCCCTATCTGATTGTCACCTAACGCTTGACTAATGAACAAATGTGAGGGGCGTAAGGGAGTACAGGGGGTGGAGGAGAGGGGGGGGAGGTACAGGGTTGCCACTCGTTGCTGCTGCTGGAGTAGGCAGGCCATTTGAGATAACCCTATCGAAATGTCAGTCTTGAGTAAAACAAGCTATCTCTTTATGGCATCTGTGCTACTTAATTGAGCCACTGCCAATAAAGTTGCCGCTGCCGTTGCAGTTGCAGCTGATGTTGCCACAACAACAGCAGCAGCAGCAGCTAAAAGCCTGGCCAACAGGTCGAGCGATCTGACTGAGAACCAGCCGCAGCATAAAACACTTTTGCATAATTACAAAAATAAATTTAAAATACCCTCAAAATGCAACGAGTTATTGGACTCCCCCTTCCGTTCTTTATACACCTGCACCCCCCCCTCTGCGATTCGCTCGCGTTGTCGTTTTCAATTTTAATCGCTTGTCATAAACTGCAATCGCATTAATTTCCATCGCTCCAGCCCATTCCTGTTCCGATCCGACATGCAATTATATGTAAATAAATATTTATTTAAATTCCTATTTATTTATTCACAGCCTTTATTGCCCAGCTCACTGTGAGTACTCGTACTCAGTTTGTTCAATAAATAAAAAGATGCGTATTGCAGTTTATGACTTGTATTGATTTAGTGCGCATTTTTATCACACTGAATTATGGAATATGCCTGATGATGCGCCAGGTCTGTGAAAAAGTAAAGATAAAGTAAAAAAAATAGTTGGCAGGTTCTTTTGGTCATATATTTGCAATGTTTAGTCTGTATCTTTATTATGATATTTGAAATTATTTAGACTAATATTAACATAATGTCTTCAAAATATTTATAAAAAGGTTTTTTAAGAAAAAGGTTTTATGGAAGAAGTATTTTCATTTTTTTTAATATATCTGCATAGTAAGTTGAAAATAGTATATAATTTTTATATAAATAACCAAGAACTGGTGCCAAGTTCTTGGGAGTAAATATTTCAACTAAGTTTTTTGTTTATTCATCTCTTCTACCCATGATAATAATATTTTTATATTAATCAAATAATAAATCTTAAGTATTCTCAATATATCCATAGTTTTGTTTCTTCTTGATGCACTTAATATTGTATAATATTATAAAAGTTATTTGAAATATATCTCTATATTGTTTGCTCCTTGTCCACTCTCACTTAGGATAATATTTTATTCTAAGTTATATTTTCAATATGTTTTAATATCTTACTATACTGTTTCCCCCTTTTGCCTCACTATAATATTATATTCATAGATATATTTTCAATATATTCTCCATATCTTTACTACACTGTTTCTGCCTTTTATCACATTCTTTATTCTATTGCTTTTCGTCTACTTCCCTCAATTAGTTTCCTTTCTCTAGTAAAACCTTTCTAGTCAATCAATTCCAATCGCTTTTGACACAAATGTTTTTAGCTAAAGTAGCCTAAATTTAAGACGATTTTTTACACATTTATTGAGGGTCTTTATACCATGTTTTTTTTTTGGTTTCTCGTAGTTCTCACATTTTCAAATTAAAGAGCGTTATTATTGACCTTTAACATTTTCACGCATGAAAGTTGTGTGTGAAAGAAACATTCAAATTATGCAGGGAATATCTTTCTTTGGGTTTGGTCGTTTTTTTTTTTGGTTTTGTTTTTGGCCTTTTTTTCTTCTCAGGTATTTCGATGTTATTTATGGATGTCTATTTTTCAGGGACTGTGTAGCCGGCAGTGAGGCGTGACTAATCAGGCCGCGCTTCGGAAGGCAAACGGAAAACTTTTGCCGTGCTTTGCTAATTGCCGTGAAGGCGCCGAGTCAGATACAATATAGACATGGCTATATCTATGTGAGTATGCAAATATCTAGTTATATATGTGTAAAGTTGGGGGAACAGAGAGACAGAGAGAGAGGGAGAGACGGAGCGAGAGCGAGTCGGAGTCTGAGTCTGAGTCATTAAAGCCATGCAAATTGCGGCAACAAGTGCAATCGGCCCGCTCTCTGCCCGCAATTTCAGCTTAATTATCATAGTGCACCAAGATGCAGCCCCTCTCCCCCCTCTCTCCTCCCTCCCCATCTCTCTCTCTCCCCGCAGCTTGTGTGTACAACCAATCAGCGGCAGCAAGGCGCTAAATGAGCCCAACTCGACTGCCAAGTGTCACCAGCAGCAGCAGGAGCAGCCTGTGCATGGGCAGGGGAGTAGAGGTAGAAAAGGGGTGAATGGAGGAAGGGAGGGAGGGGCAGCAGGTTGGGGTAGCCAGTCGGGAAGTCTCCTAAAGTGTTGCGCTAATTTTATATGCAAATTATGGCAAAAGCGCGGCTTGTATGCTAATTTGCACTGCACACTGTGGCAAGGGGTGATGCAGAGAGGGGAGGAGGGATGGAAGTGAGGGGGTTTTGCGATTCCTGGTTCTGGTTTTGTTCGCCCGTGCTGTGGCATAGCTTGCACTCCTCGCACGGCCACTTAACACTCTTTTTAATGATGTGCGCGGTCTGTGCCTCATACAGAGACAACACACATGGCAAATATTTGGAGAATGCTGCCCAGTCACCCCTCAGCTCTCCCCCCTCTCTGCCTTCTCTTGCCACTCCCAGCTGCAGTTCATCATCATGTGCACAGTGTGTTTCGGGACTTTTATCTGGCGCAAAAGTGTGAAATTTTGACGCAACGTCAAAGCAATTTTTCGCTTCACATTGCCACGATATGTGGATCAGTCCCAAGTTGCAGCAGAGGCAGAGGCAGCTCGGCTCCTTTCACCCGGCGGCGGCTGTTAATGATTTTTGAATACTTCACGCTGGGTTCATTTTAACACACACTCACAGACACACACACACACACACCTTGCCTTGTCTGAGTCTTCTCTTTATGCCAAAATGTTTCGTGCATTCTTCATGTTTTTTGCATTTCTGTTGCGCTGTCTTAATTAGATGTGCCACATGCAACACACACTTATGTATAGTTTGTGACATTTTCGGGGCATCTCTGAGTGAGAGAGCAATACACTTATGTGATATACCTATCAAATTGTTTTTAAGTGCGGTAAATGCCGAAAATAAAAACTATAATTATGAAGCTGTCAGAATAAATCAGTTCCAGCCAAAAATCATTACGGCAACTGGGTCAATTCAACGCTCTTTTTGGTCGCAACAGCTTTTGCAATCAGCTAACAAACGACGAGACAACAAGGCAACAACAACAGCAACTAAGAGACAAGAGCAACAGCAAAATAGCAAGACTGGCAAATACCTCGCATGTAACTAAGTGTTACTGAATGAGTAGAGAGAGGGAGAGAGACAGCTTTGTATTAGCTACGGTTAGCACAAAATTCTAGAAAATTAGTAGGCATCACAAGAAGTTATTAGACTACATAATACCCTTTAAAGTACTTAAATCGATGTAATTAAATGTTTTGAAGTGTAGTAGAAATATTGCAAGATAAATACATTTAATTTGAGCAATTAAATTGAGTTAAGAACTTTATAGAAGAAGTATTAGACTAAATAACTAAATATATATTGAACTTCTAGACTATATATCAAAAATAATATGATACATTTTTGAACTCGTAGTATAAGTAAATAGATTATAAAGACAATAAACCTAAAGTGGTATTATAAAGTATATTTTAGAAATATATTAATATAAATAAATTCAATTTACCCAATTTAATTCCACTAACAACCCATTTCTCTGCATTATCCTTCGATTCCATGAATACTGCTATTGTATTATACAGATAAAATTGTTTATATAAAGTCAAATATTAGAAAAACTCTTTACAAATGCAAGCACATCATATTTCTCAGTCTTCTACAGGGTACATGCTGCCAAAGTAGCTAAAGTAATTTATGACTTTCGATAACAACCAAATAAAAATGCAATATCTATCTCACTTAACATTACCGAACAACATGCAACATGCAACAGCATGCCCCTCTTGCAACTGCATTTTGATTACAGGGCAGCTAGAAAAATCGGGGGAAAAAAAGAAGTAGAAACAATTTATGAAAATTTATAGAAAACGCCAAACGCAAATCAAGTGTTACTAAATTGTGAATAATGACTCCATTGGCGAGTCGAAAACGCAGCACAGACAAACACACACAGACACAGACACACAAACACACACAGAAAGACACACACACAAGCATATGGAGAGCTAGTGTGCTGCCCAATTTCGATGCTACAAAAGGCCAATACAAAGTCTAACGAATCTAATCAAAAGATAAACTCACGCGCGACGCCGTTGCTCGAATGAGGCACCGAATGAGGTGCCCCATGGAACGAGGGGCAACATTGAACTCCCCCCTCCCCCCTCTCTGCCACTACCCCTTCCCTACTAACGAGTATTTTAAAGTTTCAATCAAAAATTCGTTACACTTCTACAAGGGAAGGAGGAGTACAAGAAGAGGGTCAAAGTGAGAGACAGAGAAAGAGATGGGGAGAGTAAGAGAGAGAGAGAGAGGGAGAGAGTGTTAGTTGTTCAGCTCGTGCAGCTAATAAGCCGTGGCTTACATAAATGCGGCAACAATCAACATTTTGGCCACAGCAGCAGCCACAACACGAAATTATGATTTTTATTGAGGAATTCGCGCAGCGGGCGGTGTAATTAATCAGCGCGCCAATGGTGTGAGAGAGAGAGAGCAGGCGTGATGAGAAGTAAGTAAGAGAGAGAGAAAAAGAGAGAACAAGATAAAGAGAGGAAGAGGAAGGGAGAGGAAGATGAGATGCAGCAGCGTCGCGTCGCGTGAAACGGGCGAGGTCGAGTGTCAGCAGCAAGTTCGGGGTCATGCCGCTGTGCGTATGAGTAATTTCCCTCTGCTCCCCCTTCCCCTTCTCACTCTGAGGCGACGCCCCTGGCTGCACGCCTGCCCGCTGTGTAAGTGAGTTTTAACGGTAGTTGTGCCTAACAACAACAACAAAAGGCAAAGCGTTCAGCGCGCGCTGTTTGATTTAAATTGTTCGCATTGTTGTTGCCTGCTTAGGTGTCGGCCCACACACACACACAGGCAGGCACACACACACACACCTCTACCTCCTTACTTACTTTTTCAATCAAAGTCTTTAGCCGCCGCCTTCTGCTGCACTTAAGCCTTGCCTAAATTACGCCCGAAATCGATTGCAATTGCGTCGATTATCGTCGCCGTCGCCGTCGCCGTTGCCGAAAAATTTATCGCCAGCAAATGCATTTCACGCGATATTTATGTAGTTTAGCCCAAAATATATTGGCAAGTACATACATTGTATGTACATACACGTATATCGGTCGCAGTCGTCGTACTCGTGCTCGGACTATGGTCAGAGCCACCGGTTTTAAGAGGCCGCCTGCCTTGCTTTGCCTTAGCTTCGCTGCTCTTATCGCGGCAATTACAACGAGAGATTTATATGGAGACCGATCCCCCTTAAGTTGCCTGCCCCTCTCTCTCCCTTCTCACTCTCCTACTGTGCACCCGCACGCGGCGCGCCGAGAGTTCAAACGTTGCCAGCCGGCAGCCAAAAACGTTGCAACTAATCGGCAACTGTTTCGCTTTGTTGCCCTAACCTGGGGCCTGGGGTAGGTTGAATATATGAAGGGGTGTGATATATAATATATGTATATTCGTCGTATATAGAGAAAGATCCGTTATATTCTACTTGCATTTCTTGGCACTACAGGCAACTCTTGCTTCCCTCTCTCCCTCAGTTAGTGTATTGACTTTGTCGACTTGATCAACGTTCTCTCTCTCTCATTGCTTTTGTTTTTCTCGTGCCACAAATGTCGAATTAAATGGATTTTTATTGAAATCAAGTTGCGGGCCAATTGGCAGCAGACACAGTCAAAAGAGACAGTGGGAGAGCGAAGAGAGAGAGACGGAGGGAGAGCAAGAGAGAATTGCGGACGCGATGGAATCGATAGAATCTAATTGGCCAAGATAGCTGGGAGAGAGGTCAAAGCAATACGCAGCTGCTGGTAGAGTCGGTAGAGTGGCCACAGCTAGGCTAGAGTTGTCAGAGATCCGCATGGAGCAAGGCTAGAGTTGTCAGAGTTCCGAGTAGAGCTAGGCTAGAGTTGTCAGAGTTCCCAGAGTTGGATATACTACTTCCGCTGTGCAATAGAGTTGTCATTAGTATTGTTTGAATTCACATAACATGCAGCCCCAGTGTCGCAAAGCCAGAGTTGCCAAGGAGACATATTACTACTTATGTTCAAAGAGAAATAGAGCTGTCAAGCTTTGCTTGAGTTTCTAGAGTTGTCATTACGTATTGTTCACCGTAAATGTTAGAAAATCAGAGTTGTCAAGGAAAGGCACTACTTATTACTGAAATTCTATGAAAAATAGAGTTGTCACCCGTCCACTAAGCTTATGCACATCGCTTACTGCAAGGCTAGAGGTTCTAAGAGGAAGCATGATTACGAAGACTGACAACTAAAGCTGTTCCCCATCTCTAGAGTTGCCAAAGTGATGTGCAATGCATACATTATAACACAATAGAGTTGTCGTCTCTTTTTGTTTATCAAACTATTTAATATAAAGTAAGTGGATAAAGGCCAGAGCTGCCAAGGTAAGGCACTTCCATTCAAACTCAATGAAAAATAAAGTTGTTTCCATCTCTAGAGTTGCCAAAGTGATGTACAAATTATATTACAGTTTATACACATAGGAAAATAGAGTTGTCACCTCTCTTATTGTCCTAAGCAAGCCAATAAGAGTTGGCTCAATCAGATTCTTCCAGCTAAGCACAGAGTTGTCACCCCCTCTTACCAAGCAGGCCAACTGACCAGGTTCAGTGTTGCCAGGGGAAGTAACCACTAAGCAGACTAGGAAATAGAGCTGTCACCCGTCCGACCACGGCCAGGTGAATCAGGTACTTCGTACTGAGAATAGAGTTGTCACCCGTCCGTTTGTCATCTTGTATTATGCAGGGCAAGTGCGTTGTTAATTGGCAGCCGATCTTTATCTAATCGCGCCAGGAACTGCAATTCCAACTAATTACGTAGAGGAAGGGGGAGGGAGGAAGAGGGGGAGGGAGTGAGAAAGGAGTGCAGGCGGATGTGGACGTGGCTGGCTTGGGTGTGTGTCTGTGTGTGCGTGTGTGTGCGAGTGTGTTGCATGCCACAGTGGAGAGGCGACTGGCGCAATGATTTATACGTTTGTAATTTTCATTGGAGCCCACGAGCTGCGACCAACTGATCTGCAGGGAGTGTGCGAAAGTGTGTGTGTGTGCGAGTGTGTGTGTGTGCTTGCAACATGCGACAGGCGAGGCAAACATGGACACTGATCGCCCAAAAGGCCGGCAGCGTTGTCCAAACTGGGCCTAAAAATGATGGCCTAGACTCGAGCTGGGACTGTGGACTAGAGCGTGGAACGTGCAACGTGCAACGCGCAACTTGTGTGTGACACTGCAACAGCGTCGACTAATGAAGATGCGCGATGCATCATGCGCTTGCCAGGCGAGCTGCCTGTGCCTGCTTGCCACATGCCTCCTGCCTGCTGCCTCCTTGTGGCACACCAAAAGCCCAGAAGCAATTTTCGTAATCAGAGAAATTCATAAAAATTAAAAGAGTCATTTGCATGTTGTTGCAAGCTGCTGAAGAACACAGCGAGAGAGAGAGAGAGAGGGAGAAGAGAGAGAGATAGAGGGGAAGAGGAGCAAACAGAGCAGCGAGCTGCGGCACGTTGTGGCAAAGTAATGCAAGAAGGATTTGCAACTGCCACAGACTGGTTTGCGATTGCTCCGCAAGAGACAGAGAGGGAGGAGCACGAGGGGGGGAGAAGGAGGGAGGGGTAAGGCAGCTCTCGGCATTTGGGTGTAAAATAAAGGAATGACTAATTTTTCAACGTTTCGACGAATGATAAATGTGGCATGTGGCGAGCCCGAGAGCAATCATGTTGCACTGTCACTTGGCCAACAGTCGCCGTCGCCAGCGTCGCTGTCTGCGTTGCCTAAGCTCACATGCTGCAGCATGTAGCATGCAGCAATGCAGCATGCTGGAATTGTTGCAACGTCATAATTATCCATCCACGTCCTCGGCCAAGGCCCTGAGAATGAGTAACGACTCTCTGGCCGGCAAATGGACAACGCTCAAGCCAGCTTCAGTTCGCAGCTCGCAGCTCTCAGCTCCCAGACTGGACCCTCCTCACACCTAAGAGATACATCTGCAGTTCATTTACGTACCCCATAGCTAAGTTGCTGCCGCCACTTGGCATTCCGTTGTTGCTGCTGTTGCTGTGGCTGCCCCAACGGCAACGGTCGGAAATTTGCATTTTGCCAAGTGACGAACGTTGTCCTTTTTCCTTTTTCACTTTTTCCCATTTTCCTGCCACGGCTTAAGCCATTAAGCAGGCTCGTGACAGCAGCTCTGATGGCAGAGATTTACAGACAACAACAAATACAACATATACATTGTATAATGCGAGTGCGAAACAGATGTGCCCCACAGTGCACAGAGCAAGTTGCAGTTGGCTGAGCTTTAAAGCTCATTAATACTTGTACAAATGGAAAGGAAGTCTATGGGGATAGAGAGGAGACTGGGAAGAGTGTAGCATGTACTATATTTATAGACAAATGTAGTGAGCTTTTGATTTAAGATGTATCTTATATAAATAAAAGCTCTTGAAAGGGTTTCTAAGCTCATTAAAGCTTCCTTATGTCAGTTTAATTTGTTTTCAAGTGTTCAGGAAAATAGAAAAAGCTTTTTTGAAGTACTTGGAACACAAACCGAGCAGTCTAAGAGCTTTTGCTTTATAAAAGCTCATTGATATTAATACAAAAGCTGATAAAAGCTACCTCTTGTAAGTTGAACCTGTTTTAATATGTTCAGGAATATAGAAAGAGCTTTTTTAAAGTACTTGGAACACAAGCTTTTTGATTTATTAAAGATCATTAATATTTATGCAAAAGCTGATTAAAGCTTGTTTGAGTATGTTTACCTCACTTATACTAGTGAAAACTTGTGGGGAAGTGAAAGGGAAATGAAAAACGTCGAAGCTTTTGAATTAAGTTGCAGATTTTGAAACATTTCCATAATGAATAGTCCAAATATAAGTTAAAGCTCATAAAAATTTAATCCAAAGTTGTCATTGACTTGTGTCATCAAAGAAAGCTTAATTAAAAATCAAAAAGATCACTCTGAAAGAGACATAAGTAGTGCCAGGGCAGGCACAAAGCTTTTGCTGTTTAAATAAACTTGGACCAAGTAAAAGCTCATTAATATTTGTACTCCCACTTTAAGGCAAGTACGCCTCATCAAACTTTAGCCAATGCCAAAAAGCATTTGTAGACTCTTCTACGCTTTTCAAGGTGGTCCGGCGACGACATTTCTCATTTTGAAGAGCCTCAGCGGGCAGGTAGGCAGGCAGCAACGGCGACTCAAGTGCCAAGTAACAGAAGATGATGCCCCGAAGGAATCATTTTATAGTCATCATCGGAAGTAGTACAAAGGCGAGAAGCAGCAGGAGGAGCAGAAGGAAGGAGGAGAGGGAGGAGAGAGGCTGATGAAGTAGAAGAGCCACAGCTAGCGAACCGGACTGCTTGGCTGGACTAGCTCACGACGGTTAGTTGGTTAAACTAGTTTGGCATTTTCATTTTCAGTTGTGCTTCCCCTCCCTCTCCCTCCTCTCTCTCTCTCGCACTCGCTCATGCCTTGGCAGGGCATTTAATGAAGTCATTAAAAGCGGCGCGTGTGGCGCGATCTCAAATTACTTCGCATAACCGAAAATTACACACAAACGAAGGGGGCTCTAGTAACGCCAGGCTAGCAAAAGGGACCAGGAGAGGGAAAGGGGGCTAGGAAGAGGGGCAGAAGGGTACTAGGACGCGCCCAGAGCTTAAAATAAACGCGAGCAAAAGGCAAAAAGGAGCCACAGCAAAGGGGGGCGCAAACTAATGGAGGACTACGTGGACTGGGACTGGACTGAGTGACTGTCAAACCGGTAGACAAGCAAGTCGAGCGAGGAGCAAGAGCATGAAGAAGCAGCAGAAGAAGAAGAAGGAGGGAGAAGGAGGAGAAGCAGCACAACCTTCAACGCTGACTGCATCCGCGAACTAATGGACTGTGCAAAAATGAGTGACGCAGCATCAGCAAAGGCAGCCACAGAGCCACAGAGCACCCAGTGGGACCCAGGAGGGGAGAAGACTACACACACAAAGGGCAGTATATGGTCTATAATGCTGATATAATTAGTTAACTCGCATCGCAAATGGGCAACCTTAAGATATGAGTCCAGCTGGGGCGCCTGCAGCACAGCCACGCATGGCAAGTCTTTATATGAAATGGCCATATTTAGATAAGGTAACGACAAAATTTTTACAATATATATTGCGGAGAGTCTCCTTGGGAACTGCTGAGGAGCTGCGCACTGAAGCACACACGAGATGAGAGTTAAATTCGTGTTGAAATAAATTAATTGCGCTAACTTGCAACTCATGCGGCACACATGGCACACACGGCACCAGCTTGCCACAGACTGTCCTGCACTGTCCTTCTCTGTCCTGGTATTGGGCCAAGGCCTAGACAAGACACACACACACACATACGCACGCACGTTGCATGCCCCATTCCAGTTGAAATTGTCGTTGCCAAGCAGAGGCAGCAGCAGCCTGCAGCATCGCGAGTGCCATCGATCAAAGTCTGCGTGCAGTTTGAGTACTCGCAGCAGGCTCAGCCAGAGAAGGGGATGCAGAGAGAGAAAGAGAAAGAGAGAGAGGGGGTGATGCTGCTGCCCATCTCGGTTTTTGTCTCGCCTCGAGTCAAATGTCCACAAATTAATTTTCTTTATTAAATTTTCAGCATGAAAAATGACGCGAAAAACGCTTCCGCATGCGCGCTCGCACACAAAACAAAATTCAACTCAGGTGTCGACCAAATGCCGCTACCTGTCGTAGACAAGCTACTAGCTTGAGCTTGAGCTACTGCTTCCAGCTGCAAAGTGCAAGTCCAAGTGCTAGAAAACGTTGTCTTTAATTTGGCTAAGACAATGTGCCGTTTTCAGAGAGAGAGAGGGAGAGGAGAGGAGATGCTGAACCGGTAGCCAAAGTATTTAATTGATGCTGCTTGTGAATTCCTCATGCGAGTTGATTAATTTGCCAGACTGACTAGACAGGATGCTGAGGATAGCAGAGAGACAAGAAAGAGATGTCATGGGAAAGCAGAGAAACTAAAGATGGAAGTCTTGGAATAATACATGTTGAAAGAACCTGCAGGATAGCAGAGAAACAAAGGTTGAATATCACAGAGAATGTCTGAGGAAAGAACCTAGAAAACCTTTGTATCGTATTTAGCTCGAAGGAGAATACATAGACACAACTAAAGAAAATGCACCTTAGATCATACTAAACTAGAGTATCAATCTGATAAAAAGAACTTCCTTCCTCTTATATAGTAATCGGGTTAAAGATCATAGACTGATCTGGCTCATAATTCAATGTTTTAAGAGTACCTTCAATATATTCTGTAAACCAAAAAGAACCTAAGCATTGCAGAGAACTATTGATGTGTTTGTTTTCCTGTAACATTCACCCATTATTTTCTAATTTATCCAAACCAATCTAAAAAAAACCTGTTAATATCTTCCATGAAACTCAAAGGATGTAGCAAAGGAAAATAGCAGAGCAACTATTGAGTTATCCACTCAACTATCATCCCCACAAAGAACTCACACAATATTTTCCATTTTAACTGGGGCTAATCAAACTCAGCCTCAACTGGCAGCTAATTAAGAGCCAATTTTCAGTCTTAAGTCAAGTAAATGCTACGATTTTCCACAAAGAGTAAGTTGCCATATAAAACGCTCAACAACAAATGAATCGAAACCGAATGAACTTTAATGAGCCAAAGGTCCAGAGTGAAGTGGAGTGAGGAGGGAAAAGGGAAGGGGAATGGGATGAGATGGCGGCCCAAAAGCGGCGAGTCATTTCCACACACAACTTCAATTAGGCGCGAGTTCAATTCAATTTCGGAGAGCAGACCAGAGAGAGAAAGAGGGAGACAGAGAGAGAGGGAAAGGAAGACAGAGAGAGACAGATTGAGAGCAGACAGGGCAAAAAGGAAATAATAAGGCGTAACTAAATAGGCGCTTTAGTCTATAATCATGACACAATTTCCGCCGCAGAGAGACAGATAGAATGGGGGAGAGACACAGAGAAAGAGAGAGACAGGGAGAAGGGAGAGAGGGGGGTGCCTAGTTTAGTCAGGAAGTTCACATGACTTTAGCCTTCTTCAGCGACGATGACTTGGCAGAAAAGTTAAAGAATATTGGAGCATTAATTCCATTTTCAAAGCTCGCGTCACAGTTGAGAGTTCAACATGAAGAGGTCGCAGGTGAGAGGGTAGGGAGGTTAAGTAGTGCACTAAATGATGATGATGATTCGTAATAAATTCAATATTAACCAGCATTTCGTACGCGTTCCCCGCATTGTTTGCCAAATTGCCAGCGGTTTTTTTTTCTTCATTTCTTGAATAGTTTCCCGGTGGGGAAAAACTCGTGAGGGAAAATATGTTAATTCCTTGAGACTGGGGCAAGTGTCACTCAGTACTCAGTACTCAGTACTTTGCACGCAGCACATGCACATACGATATGACAGGTGCACAAAGAACTTGGGCTGCTGCTCTATAATTAAGTTGCTTAAGTGCTGTGAATGCACATTGCTGGGGCGTGGCATCTGTACAGGGTATGCGAGAGTGCGAGCACTTACTTACTTACTATGCATAGGAAGTGTCGGCTTGTGGTTCCTGTCCTCTCTCTCTCTCTCTCTCTCTCTCTCTCTCTGCAGTGCGCATAATTTGTGAACAATTACGCTTTGTAATAGCATTTAATGACTTCATTTTTTCTTCTGTCTGGCAATGAAGACGGCGTCACGACGCAATGCACGAGGCACTTTCCATACCACATACCAAAAAAATTGCGATCTTATCGATGGTTTTAGATGCAGTTGAGAGATAGAAGTACAAATGATACAGCAAAGTGTTGAGCTAAATAGCTAAGGCGGTGGGTTTTGTATGTATATTAGTAGGATATATGGAAGATATATAGAAAATGGGTGCAAGGAATGATATAGAGGCATTTTTATTCTTATTTAACATCCTTTACTAAGCTCTTCTGCTCTAAATCCTTTTACAAATCTTTTGGTTTATTGATTTGTAGTGTGCATTTCAAATTTCCCGAGAATTCTTCACATTTTACTAGCTCAAATCCGAGATCTTTCAATCCTATCAATGTTTTTGCATGCAGTTGTTCAAAATGCCAATAATACAACAAATTTTGGGATTAATGGGTAGGGAAAAGAGTCTAGGCCTCATGTTTCTTGGTTGGATGCAAGACAAATATAAATCTTCACTTAAAAATGGTATAAGGATATTCCAGTTCGTGTGTATTATCTTTTTATAAAGAGTTCTACTCAAAAATCAATCACTACTTGATTAATATCTTGGTCCTCAATCTGCATGGCAAATCTCATCAGATTTCTCCCCTTTTCCCCCAAAATTCTGCTGTCTTATCAATGTTATTGGGTTGTAGTCGAGCTAAATAGTTAGAGAAGAGAGTCTAGGCTGCATGTTCCTAGGATATACGAAAGACCCAAAGATATCTGCACCCAAAAATGTTATAAGAATATTCAAATTCTTACATATCATTATCAAATAAAAACTTCCACTCAAAAACCAATTACAACTCGATTGATTTATTGATCCTCAATCAGCACGTCAAGTTTTCTCGTGATTCTTCCTATTTTACAATCTAAAATCGCGACCATAAATCGCTCAACTCTTCCATGCCTCAACTGGTGGCAGCGCGATACTCTTCGCCTTATCCGAACCATATCTGCTGCGAAGTGCTCCACAACTCGTAAACACTTTGATGACCCTTTTTGGGCACAACTAATGTTCTATTTGCATATGTATGTGCTCGTATGTGGTGGTGCCACATGTGGTATGTGTCTCGTTGTGTCTCGTTGTGTGTCGTCCTTGGGGACTACTAAGTGCAAAATAACTCGAGAGGCAGCGACGGCGGCGGCGGCGCAACAACAATTTGTTTGTGCAAATTGCAAAAAGCTTTTAGTATTATCGGAATGGTAATCTGATCCGATTATCATTGACTGGTCACATAAGCAGAGTAAACTACCCAGTCGAAGCCTCCGACTAGCCTCAACTCACAAACCGATCAAGCAACCTCAGCTCAGCTCAAAGTCTCATAGACCAGTTTTAAGCCCTAATCCATGGCGATGTCATTAAAAGTATTTAAGAGCCACAGAAAGGGAGGAAGAGGGAGACAATTGGCAAAGTTGTTGACGTTGCATTTGACTCGATCCCGATGGAAAATCGTAAACATCACTTTGCATAAGAAGAATGCTCCATCAATTGCCAAGACCAGACCGAAGGCACTGCCAGGGCCTCATCGTTGTCGTCGTTGTCGTGGTCGTCCTCAGTGTCTGGGCGCGCTCTATCTAAAGTGATATTAATTAAAAGATCATTTATATCAGTGCTCATAAAATAGCAAAATGTTAACCGCCACACGAAAAACGCTGCTGACATACGATGGCCTCATCAGTGCCACTCGGAATCAGCCAGTTGCGGATGAGGATGCGGTTTACCTAGAGGATGCGGTTGAGGATAGGAAACAGAGACTAAAGAGAGGGGAAGAACCAATGCGAATGTGGTTGGGCAGAGTGACAAAGAGTGCAGGGAAGAGACACTTAGCTGTGGTGACATTTAAATGCACTTACAATGGGTTTGAGGTGGGGTAAATTGGAAAGTAGTTGAGGGATTGATCTGATTTTGAGATATGTCTAAGAATAAAGTATAAGAAGAGATTATACAGAGTTTCAGCAAGCTTTGCCTTAGCCAAAGCTGAGTTACGATAGAACATTCTGAGTTAGGCACTGCTAATAACTTGTTTAGAGAGCAGGAAATGAATAAGTTAGCTTTTACTTTGTTATAAGAAAGTTTTTTCCAGAAGTTTTCTCTCCCATTCTTCTTGTTAGGGTATTTACCAGTTTCATATGTTTTATTTGGGCAGTAACTGAAAAAGAAGTTGTCGCTCAGCGCGTTGATATTTATTGATACTGACAATGAACTCTGGGCTGGCGATGGCGTTGGTGATGGTGAAGATGGCTCGGCTCCTGCCTCCTTCTCCTCCTCCTTCTTCGTCGTTGTCGTTGTCGTCGGCTGAAGATGACAAGTTATGCAAATCGTGGAGACACTGAGATCAAAATAAACTGTACGCACACACGGCACACACAGGCACACACTCTCTACACACACTCAACACACACACAGTTGAGTGAGCAAGACAAGGACAAGGTCATGGCTTGGTTCGGGGCTCTTGCTCTGGCTGGGACTGATGCTGTCCGAAAGGAGTGCAAAAGTGAAAGATTGATGGCGAAATTACTTGCAATGTTTGGTGCTCGTCAAGAGCGGCCAGGACTTCAGCCAGAGCGGAGCTTGAGAACGGAGCAGCCACAGCAACGTTCCGAAACGTAAACAAGGCAGCGGCGACTTAGACAAATGTCGCGACTCTCCATCTCCTCCTCCTTCTCCTCCTCCTGCTCCGCTGATCAATCTGCAACGCCTACCCGAAAGCCAAGCCGACTTCGACTTGGACTTGGACTTGAGCTTAGCGTCTGACAAACCTGTCTGCCAGGTGGGTAGAGGGCAGCATAAGAAGGCAGGGAGGGAGGGAGAAGGAGGAGGGGCATCGTTGGCTTTGCCTACTTTGCGGCGAGTGCGCTGTGGCCATCAACTTGTCGGGCTGGGATGGGCAATGCCGCCGGACGACTCGCTACACCGACTGCCGACGCGGACAGCGATGGGACAGTGGACAGCAGGGACAGCGGACTGTGCGGACTGAGGACTGCGACTGGGTTGGGCTGGCTGCCTTCAATCAGTCGAACGCAATTCGAGTTGACAACATGTCGCAAATGCGTGCGGCAGGTGGGGCAAGGCAGACGCTGGCGAGGCAGAAGAAGCAGCCCGGGCTGCAGCAACATGTTACAACATGCTACACTCTTATGATTATATAGATTATATTGCCATGGCCACATGGCATCGCTGCTCGTGGACGTTGCTCAGCCAGTTGCAAGTAATCCGCCTGCCTTCCCCCTCCCCTTCCTTCCCGTCTGCCTGCTGCTGCAGCGTGATTGAAAGATTGAGTGCCAGGCACAATTAAAGTTCTGCGGCATGTTGCATGTTGCACTCGCAGCGACAATTGTCGCAGTCCCAATTTGGCCAATGGAGCAGAGAGCAGAGACAGAGCCAGTGCCAGTGCCAGAGCAGGTGACCGCCCAAGCCTTGTGCCATATGAACTGACACTTTGAGTTATCTGCACACGTAATTGATTTGCCCCAATGCGAGTGGAAACTATTAGCCAGGCCCACAAAGTGATTTGCTGTTGCACTTGCCAGTGGATTATGATAGATCTGGAGAGTGGAAGGAGGAAGGGAAGGGGAGGAGGAAGGGGAGAGGAGGAAGGAAAGCTGGAGGGAGAAGAGAAGGCAGAGCAGTAGGGAGATGAGGTGGATGAGGAGCAGTTTAAGATGCCAATGAGATGCATCATTTGGGTTGGTTAACTTGAATTAGTTGGGATAGGCCTGAGTGACCAACTTAATAATTCGCTTGGGTGAATGAAGATCGTCAACCTTTTATGTTTAGTCCTGAACTAAACTTGGCATATCTGGTATAGTTCTCTCTTCTCATTTGCATATCTTTGTATAGTTAATGTGAAATAGTTTTATCTTTGTATCTCTGTATTATCTTTTTGAAAAGTATATTTGAAGAAGAAAGAAAGAGTTTTTCTTCTATTCTATTTATTTTAATTCTCTCATCTATTTTGATAGTTCACTTTGCAAGAGATCTAGTTAGTTGAGGTAGCTTCTTCTCCCCATCTTCTTCAAAGAAGTCCTCTTTCCTTCTTCTTCTATATCCCTCATCTATTTTGATAGTTCACTTTGCACATGTTTTGCTTAGTTGGGTAAGCTCTTTTTTTCATCTACCATATCAACCTATCCAGTTTATACTAGTTTGTTATTAGGCATAGTTCGGTTGGTTCTCAGGCAATTTCGCTCTGCATTAATTTGTGTCTCAGGATTTTGACTCATTTATAAGGATCAATACTTCTCTTCCTTTTTATACATATTGAACTGTTTCTGTTTAACCTTTTCATATTTCCATGCATTATTCCCTTGTCGTTCATAGGGCTCTATTCTCTTTTATTCATATAGAAAATATATATCTTTGCATAAAGTTTTTTTGACTTAGTTAATATAATCCTTTCAATTTCTCTCCCATTTCATTCCTTTCTTGGTGTGTCTCATCTTTTTGACTCATTTTTTAGAACTGATACTCCTTTTCTTTTTTATATATATGGAACTGTTGATAGTCTCACTAGAAATGGTTCTTCATCAATCTCCTTTTCACAATTCCCTGCATTACTCCCTTATCATTCATAGGACTATATTTCCTCTTATTCATTTACTATATACGTATGCATAAAGTTCTCTTGACTTAGTTGCCATAGTAATTTCTTTCCTCTCCTTACTTAAGTTACTAGGCATTCACTCTCTTCTCTTAACTTTCTTGTTTCTTTTCTATTCCTAGTTCTCTCTCCCTCTCACAGTCTCATTCTCTCTCGCCTTCATTCAGCACCTTTCGCAGCGGAAATGCTATAGAATTGCATAAGTTATATGTTTGCTGTGTTCTGTTTATCGGTTCGATAAACTTGCTAACATGTTACTTCTTCTTCCTTCTGGCAAAAACAAATCATTAAATACATCAAACATTACTCGATGGCCTTCAGCACCTGCGCACCTGTCCAGACGGAAATGCAGCAGCAGGATGCAAAAGGTAGTTTCCCCCTCCCCCAGTGCCCTACTTCCCCTGCCCACACTCCAGCTCTCCTCAGCCTGCCCCTCTTTCTCTCTCTCTCTCTCAATCTAAAATTATTGCAAGATTTACAACAAACTTATTAAACAATAAAATTAAAGGCGCAAAGATGATGGCGAATATTTGCCGTAATTTGAGATTACTTCAAGTTGCCTCATGGCTTTCCCTCTCCTCTCTCTCCCCTCCCCTCTGCCTGCGCTTAACTCTTTCATGTTGGCCAGCGCGTTGCCAACTTTTACTGCAGCGACAACAAAACGCAAAAGAAACGCCAAGAGAGGAGGATGCTGAATGGAAAGGCGACACTGAGAGGGAGTTGAAAAGAGAGAAAAAGAGAGAGGGATAGGGGGGAAGGGGAGCGTTGCACAAAAGCCGCAGCTGTTAATGAATGGCAATGGCTTTGTTGGTAATGGAGTGTTGGCCATAATGCTGCCTGCCTGCCTGCCTGCCTTGGCTTGGCCAGTGATGATGCGGCTGGCGATGATGAGGCGCAACGTTGACACTTGCCAGCGAGATAAGCGCACAGATAAGCAAAAGGCCAAAGCTGTCGAACTTGTCGCCTGATTAGCAGAGGGAGAGAGGTAGGGAAGAGAGAGTGGAGCAGGGGAAAGAGAAGGAGGGAACAGGCTACAGTCTGTAGGAAGAAGAAATGGTCAAGAAAGTTGCAAGGGAAATGCCAAGTGCAGCACGAGCTAAGGATGACCCCCAATTTACAGGGCATGCCCCACTTAGACCATCCCCAACCAACTGCCCTAGCCTAGCATATGCCTGCTTCAAATTGCACCCACAATTAACAGGGTATATGCACCAACAAGACGAGCCCCAACTGCTGCTAATGTCAGTCTGTTTAGTGAGCAAATATTTGACTTTGACTTAAGTCGTTGTTGAACTTGCCCATTGTCTTGACCAGGCCGATGCAACTGCAGCTCGTAGGCCAGGGCCAGGCGACAAATCATGATTTGTGCCCCCAAGTCGTTGCCAGGGTTACCAACACTAGCTCGAGCTCGAGCTGCGGCGTCAACAAATGAAATTGTCAAGTGTTGACAAATAAATTTGAGGATTTCGAGGAGATTTACTTATGCTAATGAAAGACACTTGTCACAAATATCCACACATAAATCCCGCTCCCCCACCCCCCTCATTCTCTTACTCTCTCTCTCTCTCACACACACACTGCCACTGCCTCTAAGTATCTTTCTTTCTTTCTGCCTCTCTTTGCGGCATCTTCTTTTGAGTCGACAACGTTGCCTTGCATAAATATGCGACACGAGTTGGAGGCAAGTCGAGGCTGTGATGTGATGTTGCAGCAGCAAGTTGCACAGAGCCAGGCTAGAGTCCCGTGGCCAGTTTCTATGTGCAGCATAGCCAAAGTACCGTAACAAATTGCCAAGTTAAAGAATTTGACGAGAGATGCAAAATGAGCGAGAAAAAGTTGTTCGTGGAATGGAAATGGAAATGCGAATGCGAATGTGAATGCGAATGCGAATGGGTATAGAAATGAGTGTAGCAATGGGTATGGGTATGGGTATGGATACACTGACATGGGTTCTATGGGTGCTGTGAATGCTGTGCCAGCAGACCCACATAAATATTTATGAATGTTCAAGTGAAATGACAGGATTCATCTGTTGTTCCGCGCTAACCAAAAAGTGCAACAAGTTGGGGCAGAAGAAAATGGGGAAGAGAAATGGAAGTAGACTAGTAGATACGCTGTAAAAGCATTTTATAATTTGAGGCATTGTATGGAACTGTTTGGAAATGTGGGGGTGTTTCTTTATAATAGGTTTTTATAGGGTATAGTGGGGTATATTTGTTGTTTATTCGTTGCAGAGGTGCAACAAGTTGTTGAGGGTCAATTGGAGGTAGAAATAGAATTAGAAAATGGACTGGCAGATGCCCTGAAAAGCTAGAGAGAGAAGAAAAAAAGTCAACTTAACCAAAATTGTTCGATTATGTATTTTTCATACTTTTTACAGGGTATGTTTGGCATATCTATTGCCTGACAAGGAAAAGAAAAAATGAAAATATAAGTGAACTGCAAAATTGTTTATTAAGGCAGCAAAAAGAAAGTATAGAAGAGGCAACTCTACTTAAATGATGAGATCTTTTTGAGTATTTACAGGGTATTTAGGGTCATTTTAATTGGACTAAACAAACAGGGACGAACTGAGTTCAATTCAACTCATATTTTGTGCTCTACCAAGTCTTCTTTATTATTTTCAGGGTATTTATAGAATCATACCTCATCTAAACCCTACCCCAACCTTTAATTTGCTCATACCTTGCTGCAGTAATAATAATTGCAGGCAACTCTAGCATTTTATGATAGTGAAAAGTCTCGCAAGTCTCATGCGCCCCCTTTGCAGGGTATATGCGCGCATCTCTCTCAACTTGTCTCTTCTAATTGCCTGGCAAGCCTTTCATTTGTTTATTTATAACATCTAATAAACATCTGCCATGCATGAAGATACTCTCTCTCCCGCTCATTAAAGTCACCAGATTTCACACGCTCATCAAGCATCCTGCGCAGTGCAGGTAAATGCAGCTCAACTTTGTTGTCAGGTGTAATAAACGCGGCGCCAACATTGTAAAATAGTGTAAAACTCAACTCGATTTGAACTCCTCCCTGTGGGTGAACTCAGCCAGCTAGATAAAACAATAAATTTCTAAAATATAACCACGAAATTGCAGACCTCATCTCCCCATCTCCCTCTTCCCCTCTCTCTATCTCTCTCTCTTACTCTTACTCGCGCACAGCATAATTGAGTAATTAAGCGATAAAGCACTCAATGCGCGAACGAAACCTGTTCGCACTCGACTCCGAAACAGGTTTGCGCAACGAACGGAATTCGAAACGAACTGGAAACCGAAGCAGACGAAACGAACACGAACCTGCACGAGTTCGCTGCAACATGTTCGCTCTCGCACCGGCGGTTCGTTTGCAACGCCAAGCGCGAGGTTCGGCTCGAGTGACAATCGATCGAGTGCAGCATGCCGGGCAGCTTGAGTGAAACCAATGCTTGCTGGCTGCGTTTGGAGTCAGTTCAATTTTGGCGCTCGTACGACAAAATTCGCCGCGCTCGTTCGCTCTGTGTTCGTTCGTCTCTCGTGTCTCTGTTCTGTTTCGATGTTTTCATTCGGCGAGCGCGTCTAAAAACAAAACTGAAGATCGCAAAAATTTCCAAAATTCCAATTGAATTTGAGTGTGTTTCGAGTGTGTCTGTGTGTTTTGTGTGTGTGCGTGTGCAACAGCAAGTGCCTAGTAAAAAATAGTTAACCATAAATTGCATTTACAGTTATTTATTATAATCCCCCCACACACACACACACAGCAAGATTACAAATCGGTGCCAAAATCGAAAACATATTGAAATTGCATTTGTGCAAATAAAATTTTGGAGTGTTGAAATTGCAAAATAAATTTTGAAAAAGTGCTAAATAAAAAGAAGAAATAAAAAAAAAAGGGAAGCATGTTGCATGCTTGAGAAGTTTGCTGCAAATTTGTATTGCAATCTGTTGTTGGTTGTTGAATTGCCGACGCCGCCGCCGCTGCGACGCCTGCGCAGCTGCAAGTTCTAATTGGATTTACTTTTTCACCATCGCAGGAAACGGAAGCGGCTGCACGCCATTTTACAACGTGTACAACAACAAAAACAAAAAGGAAAAAAAGGTAAAAAAATTCGCGCATCAAAGTGAAAAGTTTTATGGATGCAGAAATATTTCAACTGTAATTAGCCAAAACATTCAGTCAACACACACAGAAACACACGCACACTTGACACACTCTCAACACACACACACACACACACAGTGACACTGAGAGGGCACATAAACAAAAGTCATAAAGCCGCAAACCTGCCAAAATTCATGTCAGTCTGTCAAAAGCAGACAAAGTGGGGAAGAGCAGCAGCAACAACAACAACAAGTGAGAACAGTTGAACAGTTAGTAGAGTGAGTGTGTTGTAAGGAAGTGCTGATACCCTGCAGAAAGTGTGAATTGAGAAGATTTTAAAAAGGCTTGATTGGTATAAAGTTACTTAGCAAAAGATTTTGTAGAGTTTTGAAAGTTAAAAATTCAGAATTTTGACTTGTTTGAGAAAACTCAAATAGAATAAAGGGAAAATGTTCCTTTGTATGTTAACTTATGTAGAATATAAAATATAAATTATAAAATATATAGAAATCAACTTATTTCTTATTCTGATTAGAATATGTTTGATTTTACTTATCAAGAAAGCAGTTCTATAAATTATGTAGAGTTGATAAAGAAAATGGACAAACTAGAATGACTTTAGAATATTAGCATAGAAAATGGAATATTAGAAAAGAATATAAATTATTGAAATAGATCGAAAATTGTTTGTCTTTAGTTAAAATGAAAAGGAATCGCGAATGGAGTAGTATTTTTTAAATTGATTGATAATTTTGAATACAGAACATATTAATTTATTGAAATTGATAATCATTATGTTTACACAAGTTGTTTATATTGATATGGTTTGTATAGAAAACTACCTCCAATTATTTTAGAAAATGTTATTGTTATATTCTGAGAGTTTTGTTAAGAAGCAGAGCGTGCCTAAGTCAAACTAGATTATATATCTTATTAGAACATTTAGCCAAAAATCGTCTATTAAACATTAAAAAGTATTTAACCAATTAGACTTCGTTATCTTATATCTATCTATACACACTTCCATACAAACAAGTGTCTTTACACGTTAATTTTTTTGTATCACCAAGTAAACTTTCTCTAACTTGGAACTCTTCAAATCTCACATCTCATCCTCCCCTTTTTCCAGGGTATTTTCAACAGTTTAATGCGACACTTTGACATTATTTGCAGTTTTGTTTAGCTTTTGTTTTTGCTTTATTTTTTTTGCTTTTTTTACGACTGTGTTTGGCTTTGTTTTTCGGCTTTGTTTATCTACTTATGTATCAGTTGTATCTGCTGTTGTTGCTCTCTTTGCTGTTGTTGTTCTCGTTGTTGTTGTTGTTGTTTTTGTTGTTGTTGTTAACGTTGTGACTTTATAATGCGCAATGATTAAATTTGACAGTTGACAACATTTCTCGTTGTCAAGCATTTGAATGTGTTAATGTTTCTTGCCTCATGCTGCGTTCCATTTCGATTTGTTGTAGATTACTGTTGTTGTTGTTGTTGCTGCTGTAGTGTTTGTTGTTGTTTGTCGTGTGTGCATTTCGTATAAATTGACAATTCAACTGGCGTTTTACAACACAAACACACACACGACATGAACATGCCAAACATATCGGCATTGACCTGAGGTGTGCGTGAGTGTGTGTGTGTGTTTATCTTTGTCTGTTAGTGTGTTACAAGCCACTTTGATGTTGGCATAATAAGTACATTAACTAGAGCACATAAACCCAAAATGACAACGCATTAGGCCCACTTTACAAGGGCGAGATATAATAGCTCCCCGTTCTCCTTCTCTTCACTCTTTTTATAGTTTTTTTTTTTTGCCTTTGGTTTTTGGTTTTATAATTGCTGTTACTTTTGTGCATGGTCAGGGTAAAACTGGGGAAATATTGTTTATAGAGTAAGACTTCAGAATTGTTGAGGCATCTTGAGTAAACTCATTAAAGTATAATATATTCATAGCAGAAATCGTTGCAGAGCACTGAAATTGTTTAGATTGTTTATAGAGGAAACTTAGGGTAAATTTTGTATATTAGTTCAGTTATGCTTGGATTATTTGATGGAAGGAAAGAAGACGTAGTCATTGAAATAGATATTGATATGGAGTAGATATTTTTTTATATTGATATTGTTGTTTAAAGATGAACTTCAAGCAAACTTTATAATGTATCTTAATGACATTTTGCTCAATTAAAGCTCAAAGTTATTCTAAAGATGACAAGGTTAAACTGGCGCAAAACTTAAAGAATTCAGACTGTGGCTGTTGGATTTGATTACAGAGGAATCTCAAGTGAATTAAATATAACACAAGTTACCTTAATCTTATTAAGTAGAAGAAAATATGGTTGTTGAGGGGTTTATATTGATATTTCAGAAGGAAACCTGAGTAAACATTTAAATTATATTCCAGTTAAATTTGCCTTAACTGTAGCTCAAAGTTACCTTTAGAAAAAAGCACGTTACATTTCGGCAAAATTAACTTATTTAATATTTAGACTGTTGAGTTGGTTTTAAGAGGAATCTTAAGTACATACAACTTAGTACAATACGAGCTAAAAATGTAATCTTTCATCTAATATCGCTCATATTTACGTTCTGCATAGAAGAAAAAAGAAAGAGTTGCAGAGTTGTTATGGATATTTGTTAAGGTTGTTGAAAACTCAAGTGAATTTGATAAATTGAGTTAGATATAAGTGAGTTAGATATAACTGAAGTATGTAATACAGAAGCAATATATGAGCTACAGTATATAACTTGAATATATCATATATTACCTCATTTATACGAGGGTCGTTTGATAAGTCCGTGACTTTTTGAATAAAATATATTTTTTAGGCGTTTTATTTTCAACATAATTCTTTAGTCTATACATTTAGTAGTTTTTAATTTTTATTCCTTCCAATAATAGGTTTTTAGGCCCTCAAAATAGTGTTTTTTGGATCTTACCGCCGAGCCATTTTTCTGTTTGGAAACAAAAATAGTCGGGGCTAAATCTGAGTTGGGGTGGGCTTTTATGAATTTTGCCATGCTGACCGAAATTATTTTTCCATTTTCGTTAAAATTCACGAGATCGTCTGCTTTCAATGCCTATAAAACGCAAACCAAAAAAACACATTTTTAAAATTTTTAAAAAATTTTTTAAAAAAAAATAATAAAAAAAAAAAGTTTTTTTTTTAAAAAAGGGGGGGGAAAAAAAAAAAAAAAAAAAAAAAAAAAAAAAAAAAACTAAAAATTAATATTAAGCTCATAGTTATTCCAAGCAGACTTCCCAGTGTCAATAAACACAATTTCCGGCAAAATATCAAAGCTTCTTCAATCTAATTAAAACCAAACAGCAGCTGTAAAATATCTAAGCAAGAAACCCCCTTGCTATACTATTATTATCAGTCACAACATTATGATAACAGAGAGAGAAGTAGAAGTAGAAGATGAAGCTGCATATCACACATGCATATTAATTAGATTACTGCTATCTCCCTCTCCGTCTCGCTCTCTTGCTGTATAAACCTCATTACAGCGCCACAAAAAGCAAAATAACAAAATTAATATTTGGCCAAGAGGAAGAAAACTAAACCAAAACAGAAGCAGAGCAGAGACTGAGGCAGAGACTGAAACTGAGCTCAGCTTGTGGCTGATGATGATAGTGTAATATGTCCGGGAGCACGTGCGCTATTGCATTAGTATTAACTGAACTGAACTCAGCTGAAAGTTAAGACCCAGTAGAGAGTGTGTGTGTGTGTGTGGTGCTTGTGGCACATGTAAGTAAAGTCAGCAAGCTGCAAGCAAGCGCACGTTACGTATACGCAGTGTGTGGGGAAAAAAAAGTTTCAATTAGTTGACGGAAGTCACTGGTTGGCAAAGAGGGAGAGATGGAGGGGGAGACGGAGACGGAGCTAATGCCAATATAATAAACAGAGATAACTGAAATGCCAATAGAGATCTGTAATTAAAAGCATGACAATAGTTGCCGGAGCAGGCAGGGCAGGAGAAGCAGAGCAGGCAACACAGGGCAGCAGTGGCAGCTGTGACAGCAGTTAGAGCAACAGCAGCACAACAAGGGGAAGGTGCAAGCAGCAGGGGGAGGGGGGCAGTGGCATGCAGAGGTAAATGGAGCCAGTGCTAAGCACTCTGGCGAGGCCCAGACATCAAGATCTCCAAGCGAAACAAAGGTGTCTGCGTCTGCGTCTGTCTGCACTGTCTGCCGTTAGTTAAACTCCCGTTAGCAGGCGAGCTACTTAACAGCCCCCTTCCCTTTTGCACTCTCTCCCCCTGTGGGTTACCCCTTTCTAACAGCGTCGCATTTCATTCATGAATATGTTTGGTTTGCTTTGCTTTTTTACAAAAATCGCACACACATGTGAGTGTGTTATGGCGAGGGTTGTGCCACACAGAATCCCTTCTCCCCTCCCCCTCTTGGCAGGGGGTCTCAAGTTCAAGTGCAGCTCGTGAAGGCTTCCTTCCGCTGCACTGCTTGTCCAATGTCTAGACAGACCATGTTGCCTGCCTCCTCCCTTTGTCCATTGCCAAGTCGAGTTCAAGACGCGCAAGAGACAAGAAGAAAAGAAAAACTTTTTTGTCGCCAACAACGAAATGAAAACGGTCGCAATTTGAATAAACATTAGACAATGACAGGGAGGGGAAGGAGAGAGAGAGAGAGCGCGCAAGAAATACTGCTAGATGCAGAAATGGAGATAGACTGCACTGGAAGAAAAAGAAGAGCAAAAAGGCTAGAAATAGTGAATGATATTGGCTTCCTTTTGAGTTTAATTAGAGAATTAATTGAGTGAGACCTTGTGAAGGGAACAATGTGAAGGAAATTGTTGGGACAACTTGCTGAAAGAACTAAATGAGAGAATTAAATTAGAAAATTAAATAAGAAAATTAAATGAGAGAACTTGCAGAGGGAACATACTAAGACAACTATATTAAAGAACTTGTTGATGTGAACAAACTAGGTGACATCTTTGGAAGATTACTTGCTATGATAACTAAGTGAAAGTATTAATGAACTTCCAATTTCATTTCAAGCTCAGTGAAGCCAAACACAGTTTATCCCACAACTCTTTTCTTCCTTACTGTAGAATTAAAGAGTATCCATATGTATTAAAAGAAAAGTATTTCAATACTTATAGTTATATATTACGAGGGTCGTTTGATAAGTCCGTGACTTTTTGTATTTGCCGCGCACCTGCTCTAAATACAACACTGCTCCTGTCAGCAGTTATCGATTAACAGCTGACTGTAAAATTTTAGAAAGTGCGTTTTTTGGTTTGCGTTTTATAGGCATTGAAAGCAGACGATCTCGTGAATTTTAACGAAAATGGAAAAAGTGAATTTCGTGTCAGCATGGCAAAATTTCATAAATTGGGCTACGAACTGCTACCCCATCAGCATATTCTCCAGATTTAGCCCCCTGTGACTATTTTTTGTTTCCAAACATGAAGAAATGGCTCGGCGGTAAGAGATTCGGGTCATCACAGAAACAAACGACTATTTTGAGGGCCTTGAGAAAACCTATTATTTGGAAGGAATAAAAAATTGGAAAAACGCTGGATAAATGTATAGAGCTAAAAGGAGATTATGTTGAGAAATAAAACGCTTCTTTGACGAAAAAATATATTTTATTCAAAAGTCACGGACTTATCAAACGACCCTCGTAGCTCTATCTAAATTATATTTCTAAACTCTTCTCAATACTTTTTTCTCTTAATGTGAATGAACAATCAATATCATATTCAAGTTAAATAAGCGAACAAAGAAATCAATACTTAAAATGTTACTACATCTTTAGTTATACTTCACTTCCTTTGTTCAGTTCCTTCCTGCATATTAAACTTTTTTTCTCAGTGTAGCTGCAACAGCAGGACAATCATATTTAACTTGCCTAAATATTATTTCATTATTTCTCCTACTCAGTTAATTTCAAGCTCAGTTCCTTCTAAATCTAGTTTCATTTTAACTCATTTCACTAACTCCACTTTCCTTAAGCTCCCTTCCCTTTCTCTCAGTGTATCCAATAGTGAGAATTATAATGGCGCTTTGGTCATAAATTAAGTGCCTCAGCTTCAGCCCCAACATCACCATCAGCTGCAGAGCCAGCGTCCAAACGAGCCGACCAAACGGCAATTTTATCAACTCAAATAAATAAACATAAAACTATATATATGTCCACAGATAGATACATAGATAAATAGCTAGATAGACAGCATACATGCACAAGTATTCGTGTGTGTGTGTGTGTTTGCCTATCGACAGAGACATCAACGAGTTCGTTAATAAAGGCGGCTAATTTGAATTAAATTCAGACAAAGAACCTGAAACGAATGAACTCTTTGAGATTAGTGTAGAAACGAAACCAATTGCCGAACGTGTTGCAAATATGTTTTGGAAATCTAAAAATTAGTCTGACGGAAGTCGAGGCGAGAGCAGCGAAGAAAAAAACACTCTTCAGCCCAAGTTCGTGCTTAGGCTTAGTTCCCCAGAAGAAGAAGTCAAAGATTTCGGCTTAGTGGTTGAGCTGAGCTGAGCTCAGCTTAAAGGGCGATTGGCTACGCTTCTTGCTGGCTGGCTTCTTATCAACGGCAGGGGGAAGAGGGGACGGGGGGGAGACCTTGTGCTCGTTTTATGTAATGTTTAAGCTTGTTGCAGAACACGCGCTTAAGCACAAAAAACTTTTACGGAAAACACAAAGTTGCACAAAGCACTGAGCAGAGAAAAGAAAAGGAACGAAAAGAAAGTAAGAGAAAAGTGTAGAAAAGTTTTTGTCAGTTAGTTTTGGCACGTTTCGCTGACTGAAAGAAAACAATTGTCGAGTGATCTAACGAACAAAGATAAAGAAGTTGTAAATGGCATTAAATATATAAGTGCAGCCCCTTCGCAGAGAGAGAGAGTTCCCACAGTTCCCACAGTATCCCCGAGTTGGAGGAGCTATGCAAATTGCGGCTCTTTATTTAATCTTGAAAATGGGCACAAATCAGCGCATATGCGTAGAGACAATGAGCTATAGACGAGTTATAGACGAGACAAGGCAGGGCCTTATGGCTTAAACGATGAGCAGTGGAGCAGGTAGAGGGAGAGAGGGGAGAGGGAGGTGGAGAGAAGTCGGAAGAGGCACGCCAGCGAAGACTTTGATATGGTCTGATGATGAGCTCCAATTTTGAAATTATACCAAATTATTGCCAAGCAAAAACTGGCTGAGAAAGAGAGCAGAAAGAGGAAAGAGGGCAGAGCAGCGGAAAGAGTTGAGGAACAGAGAGAAGACAGAGAGGCAAAAGGGCCAGTGGGAAATGGAGGAAAGGAAGCAAGAGAAGACAGGGAGGAGCTAGTGAGGCAAGAGGGAGTTGAGGTTGGTTGAGGTTCGCTTAGGATTTGTGTGAGAAGGATGTTTGGGGAAAGGGAGTTAGTGAATTTATGAGAGGGTAGTAGGGAATGAGGGAAAGGCGAGCAAGGAATAAAGAAAAGCTAATGAATAAGTAGAGGTGCAGGTAGAGGTGGAGTTAGAGGTGCAGTTAAAGGGAGTCAGACAGTAAGGGGGAGTGTGAAAGGGGACACTTTGAAACAGCTGAAAAAAGTCAGATTAGATTTTCAGTTTCGATTTCAGTTTCGGTTTCAGTTAGTGCGTTAAAATTGTTGTACAGTGTAGTTGTTGTTGTGAAAGATTTTGCTGTTGCTGCTGTTATGAATAATGTTGTTGTTGTTAGTGTTGCTGTTGCTGCTGTTGTTGTTTTGGGCTCTAATGTAGTTGTTCTCTTTGCTGTTGTTGTCGCGCTTTGCTCTGTTTGTTGCAGAAGGTGCTCTCGCTGTTGTTGTTGCCTCTGCTGTTGCTGTTGTTGCACGTGTTGTTGTTATGCACTGCTGTTGTTGCTGTATAGGCTGCTGTGCTTGTTGCTGTTGTTGCCTTGTTGTTGTCTTGTTGTTGTTCCTGTTGCTCATGTGTTTGTTATGCCTCTCAGCATTTGTAGTTGTTGCCGTTTTGGTTGTTGCTGATGTTGTTCTTTTTGTTGTAGTTGCTGTTGTTGTTTTTATTCCTCCCTCTCTGTTGTTGCTGTTGTTCTTGTTGCTGTTGTTCCTGCTGTTGTTGCTCTCGTTGTTGTTTGCCACATAACAAGTTAATTTTCATGTAAATTTCTGTTTCTGGGCCCGGCACTTTTTCGGCCAGCCTTTCATTCACAAAGCCAGCAACAAACAAGAGCGGCAGGAACAACAACAACAGCCACAACAACAAGAGCAGCAGGCACAACAACAACAGCAGCAACAGCAACAACAACAACCGGTTAACATAATCACTTAATTTGCCGATTGTGCTGGCTTTGCGTTCAGCTCGTTTTCGGCTGGTAATCGTGGGCGCAAGAAGAAACAGAAAGAGAGAAAGAAACAAGGAGAGAAAGACACCTAGGAGAGAGAGAGAAAGAGAGACTCTGCCTATTCAAATGAAAATGTGAATCCAAATCGGAATACGAAACCGATACCGATAGCGCTTCTTCCCCCATATCGATTGCCCGTGCCAGCTTAGAGTGTCAATATTATTAAGTGATGATGTTTCAAACGTTTTCAATGCTGATAAACGAGCTGAGATGCGATAAAAGGGAACCAGAGACAACAAAAAAGAGACAAACAACAAAAGAAGTAAAGAAAAAACAGAAAAACACAGAGAACTCTAAGCCGAGTTGATAAATCGTATGTGTATTTTTGTCTGGGCTACCAGAAAATAATTTACCAAAAACTAAAACCGGCAGCAAGCGCAGATTGAAAAGAGAAAAAACGTGTAGAATAAATAACAAAGTGGCCGAAAAAAGAACACAAAACAACAACAGCAAAAACAGCAAAAACCAAAACAAAAAAAAAAACGAAACACAACAAAACATTTGGCAAACACACAAAACAAACAAACAAAACGAGAAAACGCGAAAAAAGCTGAGCAAAAAATTAAAACAAATGCTTGAGTTATTAGCACAACTAGCGCAGCAGGCAGCGCAGTCGACGTCGGCAGAGCAACAGTGACTGAGGTGGGGGCGACTGCGGCGGCGTCTTTGTCGTGGGCAGCGCGTGGGGTCAGCTAGAGGGGGGGAGTGGGGAAGTGGGGGGCAGTGCATTTTCTCTTTCTCTCTCAATTTTGTTTTGCATTTTTATGGAAAGCTTGCAAAAATAGCAACACGTGAAAACCGCAGCGAAAAAAAACGAAAAAGAAGCGGAAGAAGAGCGAAAGAATGAGACAGAAAAAACTGCAGAGACAGAGAAAGAAATGTTATGCGGACGGTGGAAAAAAAATCTCTTGAAAATGACGAAAATAAAAAGTAAAATGCAGCCACCACTCACCCAGAACATTAACTCGCGTGTATTGCACACGGGCAGCAGTTCAAGCGAGGGGTGTAAGAAGAGTTGTGGGAGTTATGGATGTTGAAATTAGCTAACAAGAACTGCAGTAGCAAGAGCATCAAAATCAAAAGAAAGTCAATTGATATGTTTTCCGCATTACATATTAAATATATTTTTATATTCATTTCAAATTGCATAACTTCTTAGTGAGCTTTCTTGCTTGGTTCATTTGATTGATATGACATATGCAATATATTTTACTTTATAAGTCCACCCATTCTTTGCAGTACGATAATTGAGCACTTGTGATTTTAAATACATATTACTATCAATTTATACCTACAAAGGTGAGGAAGATATGCCGTTTCAAATTAACCTTTTCTTTATTTATTCTTAACGATCTCTTTGCTATCAATTAAAAGCTATTCTTAGCTTGTACCACATTTAAAACAGCATGTGGTCAAACTGCAATTTGACAGTGACTTTTGATGGTTCTCCTGTGTATATAAAAACTACAAAAGTTATTAATTAGTAGGCATATTATAGATTTAAAATTGCATTACTAAATCAACGCTTGGTCACACTGCAATTTAACTGAACTTATCTACGAGGGTCGTTTGATAAGTCCGTGACTTTTTGTATTTGCCGCGCACCTGCTCTAAATACAACACTGCTCCTGTCAGCAGTTATCGATTAACAGCTGACTGTAAAATTTTGAGAAAGCTGCGTTTTTGGTTTGCGTTTTATAGGCATTGAAAGCAGACGATCTCGTGAATTTTAACGAAAATGGAAAAAGTGAATTTCGTGTCAGCATGGCAAATTTCATAAATTGGGCTACGAACTGCTACCCCATCCAGCATATTCTCAGATTTAGCCCCTGTGACTATTTTTTGTTTCCAAACATGAAGAAATGGCTCGGCGGTAAGAGATTCGGGTCATCACAGAAACAAACGACTATTTTGAGGGCCTTGAGAAAACCTATTATTTGGAAGGAATAAAAAAATTGGAAAAACGAGGCTAAATGTATAGATCTAAAAGGAGATTATGTTGAGAAATAAAACGCTTCTTTGACGAAAAAAATATATTTTATTCAAAAAGTCACGGACTTATCAAACGACCCTCGTACTATTACATTTTTGTTGGGTACACACTGTTCTGTGTACTAATATACACTGTTTATGTACACACTGTTTTAGTATTTCACAAGTTGTAGTAAGGAGTAAACATATAAACAGCATTGACTGTGAAATTGATTTGGAATTTGGCTTGAAAATATTAACTTCAAAATAATTTGTTTACTTTAAAAAAGATATAAGCATTAATAATTTACATAATCTCCAATATCACCAATACTCCATCGGGTATGTTGGTTAAAAATAAGACAAACAAAATAGTTCAATCTCCGCCAGAAGAGCTTCATTCGCTCAAATCATTAAGTTACTCAACTCACAGCAGCAACTCTACGCACCACCCTCGCTCACTTTGAATGTCTGTCTGGCTGACTGTCTGCACTCCACAGCTGTACTGTGTGCACAGTGATGTGCGGGGTGTGTGTGTGTGTGTGTAGCCATGCATTTATGATGATTTGAAGCCGAAGCTCTGCAAGCATCATCAGCGAGTCACAGTGCAAGCCACAAGCCGCAAACGCAAAGGCAAACGGATACGCGGAGGAGCGTTAAAGCAGCTTTAACTATAAATAAAACCGAAAGGCAACAATGGCAGTAGGTAGGAGAGAGAGGCAGGGAAGGGAGGGGGAGGAGTTGGGGCAGTGGCAACACGGGCTGTGGCACACACATGCGAATGCATCAAAAAGTTGCACTAAAACTGAGAGCAAGCCAGAGACTTGAGGAGAAGTAGGAGCAGGCATGAGGTTGAAGGGAGGTAGAGGAGGTAGAGGCAGAAGAGAGAGAGAGAGAAAGGGAAGGGGAAGGTAAGGGATGTTGTGGCAGGGTCTCAGCTCGCTGAAGACACGCAGCACAGCAAAAAACAAGGCAAAATAATAATACAAATAACTATAGATGCATAGATAGTACGCAGCGATAGTTAGATGGACGAGCCTGCAGAGGATGCGCTGCCTCAGCCTGCTGCCTGCTGCCTGCTGCATGCTGCAGCCTTTGGCAACATCGTCATCATTATCATCTTTGTGCTGTTGTTGTTGTTGTTGCTGCTTCAACGATCGGCGACGACGACGACGCGCCGTTTGCCATAATTGTTTAGTTAGCTCAGTCCGCCCTAGCCTTGGCCCACCTGAGCTGCTGCTGCTGTTGCTGTTGCTGTTGCTCTTCTCTGCTCTGCTCTTTTGTGCAGTCATGTGCAGCCAAGTCAACGCCAACGCCAGCAGAGGCAGCAGTGCAGCAGACCAGGCTCGAGCCTCCCTTTGAGCCTGGCTAAAACCTGATTATGAGTGGCTGCCCCAACATGTTGTGTATTCTAACACGCTGCGGATGGCGTCGTCTCCTCCTCGCCGGGGCAAACAAAATGCGTCTTTAATGCAAACATGCAGCCAGGCAGCAGCAGCAGCTTCCTTTGAAGTTGCACCAGGAGGGGGCAGGGGCAGAAAGGAGGGAGTGGGGGGACAGCCTGAGCTTGTTGCATGTGCGTACAAAACTTTAAACAGGAATTTTAACAACTTGCTTTGTACTTTGCTTGTTGCTCGAACAACAACGAACAACTACAACATCGAACAGCAACACAGGCAACAGCATAAGCAACAGCAACAACATGAGCAACAGCAACAACAACAACAACAGTAACAACAGCAACATGAGCTCCTCAGATTTATAAAGAAAATTTCTATGCGTCGCTGGCAGAGCCCAAAAAGGAAATGCATGCCGAGGCCACAAGCGGACGCAGTAGACGTTGATCCCCAGGTGAGCAGCAGGGGAGGGGGTGTAGAGGAAGTGGCAGGAAGCAGAGACGGGGGCTGGCGGGGCTGTCTGCATGCCAAACAACGTGCCAACAATGACGGCGACGAGCGCTGCCAATTAGAAGATTTCATATTTTTTTTCAAAGATCTTTTTCTACTTCTTCTTTTTCTTTAGCAATTCAATTAGACAGCTGGCAATGGGTAAGTTGAGGCAGGTTCGATGGTAAAGGTCAGAGGTAGTGGACACAGAATTATGGGTGTCATAGCAGGCAGCTAGTGTGAGCTAGGCAGGGAGCTGGGTGGATCAAGGCGAGTAGAGAAAGGAACTGTGAAGGGAAGGAACTTTGTGAGGAGAGGAAGGAAGAGAATTCTGAAGGGAGTTAAGATAAGGATGTTACTTTATAAGAAGGGAACGTCTAAAGGCTGTCTACTGACTGTTACATAGCAGGCAGCTACTGTCAGTCATATCAACAACATTTCACTATTGTTCTACGTCTTTATAAAATAAGTTCTTTATGAAGTTCAACTCTGATATTCTGCCTGAAGATTTTCTTCTGTAGATCTTCTACAAAGTTCTTTTATTTAAGTTTTCTGCACTTCAGGGCAGTTCAAGCTAGTTTTTTATAAGAATGAAACCCCTAAAGACTTCCTATTTCTGTTGCATAGCAAGTAGCTGTTGTCAGTCATACCAGCACAATCTTAGTCAGCCAAGCTTTCCCTTCAAGTAGAACACTTTAAAAACACCTCCTAGTTCCTCTTCCATATCAAACAGCTGCTGTCCGTCATAAACGTAATCAATTTTCCCAGTGTCTTATCGCAAAAGTTTTCAGATAATTCAGTCAGTTTATAAACTTGTCGGTCTGCCCTCTTGCCCCCTGACCTTCTCCTTCCCATTGCCTATAAAAAAAGCAAAATAAAACTAACAAATAGTTTTATAACCTTTAGCTGCTGTTGCATAACGCTGAGCTCATTAAGAGGCAGCCACATCCATCATCCATCATATTTCCAACAGATTTTGTCATATAAAATGGATGAGGTCAAAGTTTAAGCGTTGATGATGACGGCACATCAAAAAGGGGAACTAAAAATGTGCATAAAAGAGACAACTAAACAACTAAACTAAGCAACTAAACATATAATTAATATATGCAGCAGGAAGGGGGAGGAAAGTATAGAGAGAGGCATGGCAACTAGACAGCTGGACAGACTGACAGACACCCTTTAGTTTAACAAGTCTCCGTCTCCGTCTCAGTTTCATCTCAATCTCCTCTCCCTCCACTTCCATCAACAACTTTTGCCGTTATCGCAATAATTATGAACAGCTTAAGTTGGCCAAAACTTGCCGACGACGCTGCTGGCTGCTGCCGCGACGGGTGGTCAGCAAATCAGCTTCAGCTCAACAGCAACAACAACAAATACAGCAACAACAATAACTCACATTGTTGCTCATTAAGTAAAAAACGCTACTTGCAGCAAACAATTTAATTATCAATGCGAAAACGAGACGAGCAACTTCGAAATCGAACAAGGTCAGGGCTAGCAAAAATATTTTTGGCTAGAAAATTGTTTTTGTTGTTGTTGTTGCTGAAGTTGAATTACAGCCTGGCTAAATAGTTGTTGTTGCTTTTTGACAGCTGTTCCACATTCGCTGCTGCTGCTGCTGCTGCTGTGGCATCTACATCAAAGTCACGTTTCATCGTCTTGTTGTGCGCGTCTTGTTACACATTTCTCATCATAATTCGTTGTCGACTCGAGTGTTTGCTACACGCTTTTTGCAGCGCTGTTGTTGTTGCTGTTGTTGTAGCAGAGAGTTAAGTGATGACACATCAAGGTGCGTTACTCAACTCCTTTTACTTTGCCAGCAGAAGCCACTCGATGATGTTTGAGGGGAGTGGGAAGTAGCCAAGCTGCTGAGGATGTGTAAATATGCAAGTTAAGACATTTTGGCAGCTCAGAAAAGGAAGGTAGGAAGGAAGGAAGGAAGGGGCAGCAAAGCACTTATTGAATATTAATTTATAATGCTCAAGTGGGGACTGACTGCATGAAATATTGAATGAAATTCACTTAGCTTATGCTTTATGGCAGATTATGGCCAAGGTAGGAGGCTGCAGTGGCACTACTGCATTAAAGAAGGAGTTCTCAAAGTGGAAGTACAGTGGAATACTGTTGAATATATACTTTATTTGCATCTTGTGTAGACTTTTGCTACAGTGGGAGGCTGCAGATGCACTTTTTCCACTGCAAGCAAAGTTCTTCAGACATATTAAGCCCTAAAATATTAATGAATAATAATCAAAACTGAAATTAAGCTCATTTGTAGCCAGCATGGGAGGCTTGAGCCTTTGCTGCACTTTCCCACAACGACCGCAGTTTGAACTGCAGTTTAGTCTGTGTCTTTGCCTGCCCAACTCGCCTCGCTTTGCATTCACAATTATCGCACGAGCTGTCACATTGCCATTACAATTACAACGGGCAAATAAATAAACAATAAATAATAAGCCATAAAAAATACAAAATAAAATAAACAATAAGCAAAGCAATAAGTGACACAAGTTGCAGCGCTCGAAAATAAATCCCAAGCAGTAACTACAGCAACAACTACAGCAACAACAACAGCAACAATGACAACTGCAGCAGCAGCAGCAGCAGCGTGGCCTGACAGGCGACAGGTAGAAGCCAATCGCAGTGCAGTTTCGTGGCATGCCCCACGATTGTGCTGCCCAGGGATAGAGAGAGAGAGAGAGCCGGAGAACCACAGCCCATTGATCGGACCCCTGGGCCCAAGTGCCCAAGTCGAGACACCTGTGCCAGGCCATGGAAACGTGTTCGCACGCCAGCAGCGACAGCGACAGCGACCGAGGCAGCGACGTTGGCGTCGGCGTCGGCGTGACGCCAACAATTGCTAGACAATATGACCTTTCTATAAAGCCAAACAGACACGGCGACAGATTGAACACTCTCTCACACACAGCGCTGAATGCACACACTGCACACCCCTCTCTCTCCCCCTCTGTCCCTCGCACACACTGCCCCCCTCTCTCTCTCTCGCTGCCACACACAGCACACCTTCTGCCTGCCTCTCCCTCTCCTTCTCTCGCATCTCTGCTGGCGACCCCCAAAGGGGGCAGCACACACCCACCCAAAGGCGTCGTCATTCGCCGTGGCGCGTCGCATGCGTCAAGTGGGGCAGGCAAGGGCAGGGCAGAGGAGCACTGCTGGTGTGGGCCAGGCAGGGAGTGCACTACAGAGTGGGGAGGGAGGGCAGGCAGTGGAGCCCCGGCAACATTGCCTTGCTCATCAAATTCTCGCATGTTGCCTGTCAAAGCGCACAGTGACAAACACACACGCATGCACACGTACGTGGAAGACGTTGACGTTGTGGCGGCATCTGCAGCTGCTGCCAGGGCACCCTTTCTCCCCCCTTTCCCCGCCCCGCTGCCTGCAATTCCTTTGAAAAATTCCACCAGTTGCAGCCGCGCGACATTGGCGCAGCTCCTCTTGTTGGCTTCATTCTTTCTTTTTTTGCTGTGTTGCTGTGTTGCTTGCCATAATGTTTTTATGATGACCCACGGCACACAGCCTCCTGTTGGCTGTGGCAGCCCCTCGCCCTTCCCTTGACACCTCCCCCCACAATACCTACTCCTCTTGCCTGTGTGTGCCTTGCCTGCCCTCCTGCCTCTTTGTCTACGCTTTAATCCGCTGCAAGTTGTCTTTATTTTTCGCTACTCGCCGCAATTAGCTGCACTCGCAAGTGGCAGCATAGGAGAGAGGGGGTAGGGGGAGAGGCAGATAAAGCGCGGGCGAACTCTGGCTGTGGCAGACACTGTGGCATGGCATAAAAATTAATTGAAAAAAATTATTCAGCCAACGCGCAAAAATGCAATGAAATTTGAGCATCGATTGTGGGTCAGCTGCAATGCCAGCAACGAGCTGCAAGCTCGACTCATCGACAGCTGCCTGCCTGCCTGGCTGCCTTGCTGCCCCCAAAACAGGCTCCACGTAGCGTAGCCACTTAGCGGCAGCTGCAGCAGCACCAGGTTGAGCTGCTGCTGCAGCGCGCGCTCGCAATCCATTTCAATTGCCGCTGCGACGCGTTTAAGATTACGCAAGGCGATTAGCCGGGCAGCTGGAAAATGCCGCTGCCCCTTCTACCCTCCTGCCACCCTCTTCTCCTACTCTCCTCCTTTACCTCCCTCCCCTCCTCGCACCTTTCCCCTGCCTGCTGCTGCTGTCTGCCTGTGCAAACTTGTTTATTAGATGCTCCTATTCTCTGGCAATCAGTGGCACGTGCCCTCTTCAAACTAGCCACCTCTGCTGCGCCCCCCCCCTCCTCCCCTACCTGCTCAACTAACTAGCCGCACGTACTAGCTTGCTCTGCTCTTGACTCTGTGAAAAGTCGCATGAAAAGCGCGACGAAAAATCGCTTGAAAATAGCTCGATAAACAGCTTGAAAAGCAGCTAGAAAAAGCAGAAACATAAAATTATTATTGCTCTTGGCTTGAAGAAGTTAATTGTATTTTAAGTAGAATAATTAAAAATCAATGTTACAAAAATCGCTGTCAATGCGAAGCGAGCGAGCAAACGAGAACTTGAAACTTTGCCAGAAAGTTTTTATCTCTTTTTCCCTCCGTGGCCTCTGTCTCTTTCTATTTTCACGTTCTTCGGACTCAGCAAGAACGAGGCGAACAAAAGGAAAAACTTTTAAATTTATTAATCAGTGCATAAATGACAAATTGTCAATAGAAATGAAGGAACAGAAAGAGAGACATCTGCAGAGAGCCCAAGAGAGAGAGAGAGAGAGAGAGAGTGGAAGAAGGGGAGTTGGTGAGCGGGCAATAGCTGTGTGCAGCGTGGGAGGGAGGCAGCTGCTGCAATCAACGCGACTCGAGACGATGCAGACACAGCGCAAACAAAGTGCAAATGCTAACAGCAACTGTTAGAAAGGTGCTTGGGGAATAGACCAGGAGATACGCTGGAAATGTGAGAGTTATTTGAATGAAAAGAAAAGAAAAGAAATGAAAAAAAATTGATAAACAACCTAACATATATAATATTGTATAATACTGAAGAGAAATGAAAGGAAAAGAAGAAAGATGATATAGACATATTCACAAAAGTAATAATAATAAATTGACAAAAATATAATTTCTTATATTGAAAACAGCTATTACAATATGCTTTGAAAGATAATAAAATATTGCAAAAAAATCATTAACTAACATTATAAAGAAATGTGGAAATTGGGAAAATATAAGGATATTAAGAAATATTATATAGAAGTAGTAGATATAGAATGAGTGGGAAATGGATAAAGAAATCATATGCAAATCTACAAAAAAAATCATACAAAGAGATGTCTTTAACTGAAATAAATAAATGAATATCATTGAATTGATTTAAGAAAATATTATAATATTTTCTGATTATCTAATCTCTCTAAATTAGCTTTAAATTACTGTGCTCAACATAATTTAATTAGAGAAGGAACTATTAAATAGAAAATAATATGAAAATAGTTATATTTTATTCAATTTATCTTCCTTAAAATATTCTTATTTAAATCTTATGAATTTAAAGACAACTAAACCTATTCCAATTCCAAAGAACCGTCTACATCTTAAACTACAATATTTATGTGTAATGCTTGCGTGTGAATTATTAGCTATCATATCATATCATAATCATATCACATCATCTCTCTACTTACTCTCGTACTTACTCAAGTTGCACAAATGTTTCTTGGCAACAAACTCGATAAAAGAAAACAGCATTAAATACAGCAAACTATTTTATTTTATCTGCGCGTATTATATTTATAAAGTTAAACCATATTCCCAGCTGTATTCCCTTCCCCACTGTTTCAACACTGTCGAGCAAAAGTTATGAGCGAGTCATAAAGTTTTGTGCGAGTTCAGTTGAGTTGCGTCTGCCTGCAGTTGACTTTATTATATCTTTAATCCCTTCTTGCATAGGGTATAAAAAGCTAAAACTGCAATTACACACACACACACACAGACACGCACATGTTTGCTTGCCTTCTTGTGTGTGTGTGTAGTCAAAGTTGACTCTTGACGCATTTACAAGCGTTGCCTGCTGCCTCCTGCCTCGGTTCCTTTGCTGCCTGCCACACCATCGTCCGTCTGTATGTGTTGTGAGTAGTGTGGGAAAAGTGGGCGTGGCCATTGGGCATTAAACGGTATTTCAACTTTTGCTCAAGCTGCGCTCGCCGCTTCGTCGCTTGATTTTATTTCATTTTGTGTTGTTGCTGTTGTTGTTGTTGTTTCTGCTGCAATTAATTGACGAGCGACCAAAAAATAAAAGAGAGACGCGTAGCATCTAAAAGTCAGACAAATAAACAAACAGACAGGCACAGAAAAGAGGGTGGGGGCAGGGGGAGCAAGGAAGAGGCAACAAAGCAGCGGCAAACAGAGACGTCATCGGGGTCGACGTCATCATGTGAACTTCTGTCTGGACGAGGCAAATGTTGCTCGTGTTGCTGTTGTTCCTCCTGTAGTTGTTGTTGCTGTATCCATATCCTGTGTACTCTATCTCTCTCTGTCTCTCTTGCTCTCTCCCTTCATTAATGGATCCGCCCTAATCAAGCTCAGTCGGACTCGCCTCGAACTGACTCTGTGCACACACATCTTCGTCATTAAGTTGGCGGCCTGGCAAATTGATTCATTAGTCAAAGTGACTCTTATTTAGTAAATAAGCCTCAGCTATAGAGGCGCACAGGGGCGTAGTGGGGAGGGGGGGTATGCAAAGCCGGCAAATCTCTAAAAGCAAAGCAGGCACAGCAAACTTGATAAATTACCATCAAAGTTACCAGTGCCCGGCGACATTTGCATTCCCTTTTTGCACTTCTATCAAATTGCATTTGATTTGTTAATTGAAACTAGGTTTTTTCCAGCTAGTTGTCGTGCTAAAACACGCCCCCCGTTATGGCTTGAAGTTATTAGTCGCATTAGTTGCCGTTTAAACTCAAACTCAAAGCTCAAACTGGTTTGTGGCCAATCTTGTCTGAGTCTTTTGGCGCCCCCCACTGTTATCAACAAATGAGCCGCTTGTGTCACATTTTGTGTGCGTGTGCCGTCCCCCTCCCCCCCATTCCGCTAAATGTAGCCATATTTATGGTATTAGCAACTATATTCTGTTGCTGCTTTTTATTGCCAACAAAAAACATTATTGACAAATAAAGCGGGAAAAGAAACCTGTTAACCCTTTTGCGGCATCAAATCTCACTCCCACGCAGACTCGCTCATTGGCTCGAGATTTGGCCAATTCCCAGGCGCAAAACAGATATTGGCCAACTTGGTCAGCACTACTAACTATGTGGCTCTCGTTGGCGTTGGCTGCACCCTACGCACATTTATGGAAAGCAACAACATCGCAATCTGTTGGCCATTTGGGTGCGCGCTTTAGCCGATTGCGAGTGGCGACGGGCGACTAATGACTGCGTGGAAAACCAATTGGCGGCTGGAAAAACTAATTAGCGGGACATGTTCGTTTTCGGGAAATTGGAAGTGAAAGTTGTTATGAGGTTGAGGTTTTGCAGTGCTCGAGAGAGAGGCTTTCATGCAATATAAAAGGGGCTAGGTGGGTGAGGCCTGAGAGAAGCAGCTAGAAAGGTGCAGGACTGCAAATCTTGATTGCTTGGAAGGCTAATAAAAGGAAGAGAAGACCTTAATGGCAACATAGCTAAAGGTTTGAGTATAACTAGAAAGGTATTGAGGGCTCCAAAAATGATTTCAAAGCAAACATGCTGACTCTAATATGAAAACAGAAGACTAGAGATGTGCAGAGAAGGCAGATTAATGTGTTTAAATAATGTGACTCACCTAAAAGAGTGCAGGAAATTCCCAAAATGATTAACAAACAACTCTGAAGAGTTTAAATTGACTATGAAAGGCATGAGAATCACAGAGAGAGGCTTTCATGCCCCTTCACCTTTTGAGAATCTCCTAGAAAGGCTCATCAAATGATTCACTTCTTGGCGCTGCTCACTTTTACTTTTCGCAATCAATTTCGCTCGATGCGCTATCAACTTGTACAGATCCACACACTGTTCACAATCTGTAGATGTAATCTATATACCACGTATATCGACAACAACAACAAGAGCTGCAGCTGTGGCTGAGAGGCGGCACCCAGCGCGGCGCGAATGTGTGTGTCACCTTTTGCGGTTCTCAGCGCGTCCGCTTCAAGTCTGTCCACACTGTCCGCACGGTCCGCTGTCAGGCGTAATTTTATACGATCAGCTTTCGATTTGGCGAAGCCTGAGGTTAAAAATTAACATGGCCAAAGCGGCGATAAGTACAGATTGCTATAGCTATTGCTATGGGTATTGGTATTGGTATTGGTATTGGATGGGTTTGGTATTGGTATTGGTATTCGTATTGCTGCGGCTCAATGTAATTTTGTGGTTTTGGCAACCAAAACCGGCAGAAAAACCAAGCCAAACGTCGCGCTGTGAGTGCAATTGATATGCTTGACCGACAGAGGACAACGTGGGACGACGAGGGACAAACGAACCTGCAAAGCGGATTCAGATACGCGCTCTCGGGGATTCGGAATCGGATTCGACTGCGGATTCGATTGTCAAAGCCAATTGTTGGGCCATGTAAATGCCAAGCGTGTGTGTCTTTCCATATGCCTGCGGCTTCATACCCCCTCCCTCCCTCCCTCTCTCTCGCTCACTACCTCTCTTTCTTTCTTTCTCTCTTTCAGTCTGTTTTATGCGATATGAATTACACAAGTTTCCTGACAGAGTTTTTTTTATGGACCTTTTCCTCTTTATTATTATGCTGTGTGTGTGGTGCGTGTACGTGTGTGTGTGATGTACGTGTGTGTAATGTATGTGTGTGGTGTGTGTGAGTGAGTGCTTCTGTGTGTGGCTGTGTCGTTATAATATAATAATTAAACGAATTGCCAAAGTGTGTCCGTAACAGACGCGCGTTGTTCGTCAGGCTCTGCCATGAAGCCTGAAGCGTCAGAGATGACAGAAACTATCAGAGTAAAGTTAACTAGAGATGGGTGTTGAGTTGAACTATCGAAGGGTTAGATGGTTGTTAATGTTGTGCCATAAATACACCTCAAACTACTGTTTGAGTGCTTTTTTCAAGGCTACTCCTAGTTAAGACTATAAAACGAGTGTTGGTTAGAGATGGGATCTACTTGCATACTATCGATTGCACAAATTAGAGGTGGGACATGTCAGAGACTAGTGTTTGCGTTTAAAATATAATTATGTATACTATGAATTGACTGTATGAATACTTCAGCACTGTCTCCAGCTGTTGTTCAAGTGATGAGTGATGAGGATGAGTTTGTTGCTTACTATCGATAACAAAGATGGTAGTTGCCAGACAGCACTGTCTTCATAGACTTGTAATTATTTGGAATAGTCAAACAGATACAAAACTTGAAGATTGTCTCAATTTGTGCTTCCAAAACCACTGAAATCAGACTTGAGCTTAACTATCGGTTGTTGTATGCACATTATGCATACCAAGACATACTCTTCAGGTTGTCTCAAGCGACTGTACGAGTACTTTTCCCCCCACTCTCATTTGCATGTTGCTCCAGTTCGACTGTCACGCTGCCATCTCTAGCTGCAGTGCGTCATTGCCAGCAGGGGCAGGCAGCATTAAAACACAGACCCAGTTTTTAATATACTCGTATGTTCCTCGGCTGCTTGGCTTGGCTTGTCGAAAAAGGGTTTTATATTATATTATTCCTTGCCGGTTTTACTGCTTTTATTTGTTCTTTACACTCGAGGTGTCAATTTCAACGCCCTTTTCTTTTGTTTGCCATTGTACAGGGGTCTGCTGAGTACTTCAAATACATTCAAACGCGCGTGAATACATGTGAATATTACCCTCGTTTTTAATTTCAGTCAAATTATGCGAAATACGTTTTCTGCACTACACTGTGCGAAATTTGCTATGCAGTCAAGGCGGAGGGCGGTTTCATTTGGTGGGCGAACATGACTAAAATCTATAAATATTGCCAGCGTGTTGGGCTGCCACACCCACTGTGCACACACACACAAACACACGCCTACAAAATGTTTAACATAAATATTTGCAAATTTCTCGAACAACGGCGACGAATTAAAACACATGCATAAAACTCGTATAAATTGCCTTTGACTTCTGCCTCGACAGGCAGAGGGGAAGGAGCAGAAAGGAGGGGAACAGGCACAGGAGGCGTGGCAGCAGGAGGAAGTCTTCTTTGGGGCGTTGGAAATCAGCACCTCATCGGTTTGCGTTTGCTCAGCCTCAGCTCCAGTGCGGGCATGTGTGCTATGGATGCTGCCAAGTTCTTTTTTGGGGTGCGGCTAGAGTCGAGAATGACTTGGCGGGGGGGAAAGGCGTGTGTGTGTGTGTGTGTTGTTGTTTGAGGGCGTGGCAGTACTGTACATATGAGGCAAGATTTGCATGTGCTTCACGCAACTGACAACTCAATAAAATGTCGCTATTTTAATTTTCTGCCATCGCTCTCTCTCTCTCCCTCTCTCTGTGTGTATCTCTTCTGATGTCGGATGTGACAAGATGCATGTTGCATGCCGCAGCATGTTGCATGTTGACGCGTTTATTGCCATTAAACATTCGTTTTAATGCGTTTTGATACCGGGAAAATAAAGCACATTAATATGGGCATAAAGCAGCCGCAGGGGAAGGGCAGCAAGGGGTTATGGAGAGGGGGAATCTATTAAAGGAAAATCATTTATTATATATTTACTTTTTTAACAAAATATTTCTGTAAAGTCTTCTTGAAATTTGGAATACGTCATTTACATTTCTTATGTTTGATTTTAAATCTCTATATATTTTATTTTAATTTCAACCTTTTCATTTTAATATTTTATAACTGTTTCTATATTTCTCCATATGGTCATTTTTTTCACACTTACATATATATATTGCTGTCCAACCAATCAAAGTAACTGCGTACTCGTGTAAAAATACCAGGGAACTTAGTGTTTGAGCAATTACCAAAACTACCATAAGATACAATGCCTTCGATGACCATATTATATTGTGCAAAATGGTACATCAATGGACCACCAGAGTCACCCTCGCATGCGGCACTCACAGATCCAACGGCACAGAGTTTTCGGGAGTCTTTGTTGCACCGGTCAGTGTCCCAGAGAGTAATTTGGGCATCACGTTTTGCTTTAATTTCAATTGGTTCCCAAGTTGTGCCCCAACCTGCGACTGTCATGATGGTGTTCGCATCCGGCTCCCTTATAACAACGTTGCCACCTGGCACGCAAATGGACCGAATGAATCCAAGCTGTATTATTCTATTCACGCGAATTAGCGCAATATCATGATTGATAGTAACAAAGTCCCTACTGAACTCTTCGTGCACTTTTATGTCCTCAATGCCGAAGAGCTGGTAATGCATACATTTGAGACTGCCGTAATCGCATTTTATGGTTCCGTTTCTATGAAATTCTCCCAGTCGCACGCCAGTTCTGCAAATAGATCAAATTATATTATGTAACGAATCGAAGTGATTTGCATTTGTTAAAAACTCACAATCCTCCTCCAGCTCGTTCAACCTCGTCTCCAATCACACAATGACCAGCTGTCAGCACATAGCGAGAGTTGATCACCGAACCAGAACAAGTCATATTGGGATTCTTATACTGCAGGCTTGCCATCCAACTGTACTCATCGGGTTGGACAACGTTGCCTCTAAAAATATGTGGTCGGGAATGGAATGGCGTGTATCCACATTCCCTGGGAAATTTCAATTCCCTTTCTGTGAGCTGCCAAAAATAAAATAAATAAATAAACAAACTGTGATATGGAGAATCTTTGTTGTCAGATCTACTAAGAATATTTACTATGGGATCTGCCTTCTTTTTTGAACTTATTTGCACTATTTTATTGTTTAGGTGATAGTAGTAATTATCACCTATTTTCAAAATCTATCGAATATCTTACCGCATAACTCAGAAAATTTAAAATGGTTGTGCCTAAAGAACACTGCCCTTTGGGCTCCATCAATAGTTCCTGTCAACACTTGTAAAAGTACCACAAGAAATATTAATAATTTCATGTTGATCGTCGAGCTTATACTGCATAATTTTTGTACTGTGGTAAGCCCCTTATTTATATGTTCACTTTCGCATTGGTTCCCTTATCAGTCGCATACACTCTAAACGATATTTGCATTGGGTTCATTAGCTTATATGTACCTCACTGTTTTGTTATATTTTCAGATACCTTAACTAAACTTAAAACATTCTATTTAATTCTAATTTAATTTAAAAAATATCAACTTTAAATCAGCTTTTCATTATATGTATGAAATCCAGTTTTTACATCATTTATTAAATTAATTTAAAGTCCACTATGCTATTTATATTACTGCAGTCAATAAACGGTATTGGCAAGTCTGCAAGCCCAAGCCAGTTCTGTTGATAACAGACTTTGGGAGATTCCCAGTTTCTAAATGATGATTTGTGCATTATTTAAATTGAATATGAAACACCCATTAATTAAATTCGCTCATCGCCTTATCACTGCCTTGCAGATGCTCATGCACGCCCTCCCAAAAATTAAACAATTCAGAAATATATATTATTATTTAATATATTATATTGTAAACGGACAGCAGATAAGCTCAAATTGGAATTAACAGGAAATAAATAGTGAATAACAGATAACAAAAGTAAGCAAAAGTTAGCAATTTTCTGGTTCTTTATTTAATTTGTATCGCATTGGCAAGTTTGGGCCTTTGAGCAGAGTCTTCTGGTGTGGCAGCTCGCTAACAATTCACATCCTCATAAAGACAACGTGTTGACAACAAAATTAATTCAAATTAGCTGCAGCAGCTGAACAGCTGAGAAAAAAGCAGCAGCAGAGGCCAGAGGAAGCCGAGGAGGAGCAGAGAGACAAGGACAGACTCGCACAGACTCGCAGAGACTTGCAAGGTTAACCGAATTTCAACAACTTTCGCTGAGAGCTTTGCGTGTTGCAAATTTACTCGCCGTTGCCGTGCCACAGCCAGCTGCAACAAAGCAGCTCAATTACTTGCAACTCGCTGTGGCAAGTACTCACTTACTTACTTGTACTTACTTACAGGGTATACGAACTCGTGTAATTGCAATTTGCCCTCACTCTGCATACATAATTATTGTCGAATGCGTTTTTTATGAGCTGCCGACATAATTGGCCTGATTGGAAGATGATCTTTCCGTGACGACGCTCAGTTCGGATTGGGTTGGGTTTGGGTTCGGTTTGTGGTTCGCTCTGCTGCAGCTTCTCCTTGGGAGACCTGTTCGTCTGTTGTCTTTCAGTAAACGGTAGACGGTAGTGGCCATACAAAAATGTACACACGGCATTCAGGCAGTCAGGCACTCAAAGCGCCGCTGTCTAACATTCTGAAGTGAGACATTAATCTCAGTTAGGTTTATCTTTGATGCATAATAAATGAGGCGCTTTTAGCCGTCGCTGCCGCTGAGTTTGCCGGCTAAAAGTAGCTATTTATTAATGCTCAAAATGAACTGGCCAAAAGGAGAGAAGCAGTGAGAGAGAGACAGGGGACAAGCATCACCACGACGACGTCAACGACGTTGGCGATCTTATTAACCCAGTTTCCATCGAGTTTCCCCCAAAAAATAAAAAAATAAAAATAAAAGAAAAGACAAGCGTGAGTTGCAAGGAAAACTCTTTTTCTCTGCATTTTTCTCTCTTTGCATTTGCATTCCTTGCCTCGTTTTTTGTTTGTCGCTAAGAAGAAACTTTTGCTGCCGAATAAAAAGGAAAATCTGCACAAAGTAAACACACACACACAGACACACAGGCGAAATTGCAATCACTTTAGCACGGTATCTGCTACTCGCTGCTCCTTCTCTTTCTTCTCTTCTGTTGCTCGGTTGGACCCTGTTTAAACAGCTGCCGGCATCAATCTTCTAATGCGTTCAAAATTTTGCGCTGTTGCTGCAATTTTATTGCCGACACGAGGGAAAGAAGCAACGTCGTGGTGGTGGAGTGTTTACTTTTGCTCTGCTGTGCCGGGTATACCCTAACAAAGAAGGTGTTGACTGGGTCAACAAGGCTGGGCTGGCGCACAAGAAAAAAAACAGAGCACAAAAAAACTGCCGAAATTGTGTTGGGGAAAAGTTTTTCTCAGCTCAAGTTGTGGAAGAAAAGCAGCAGATACTCTTAAGGTGTGCTGCAACTATCTATAAAGTAAATGAAACTTGGGGAGTTCATAAAGTTAAGTGAGTGCAGCGATATCGCAGCTAAAGATGCAACATTTAACTCAAACATACCTGGAAAGTGCAACAAATCAGGTTATTATAAAGTAAACGCAACTTAAGGAAACTATGAAGTCTAAGAGTTGTAGTCTAAAGAAGGCTTAGATGAGAAGAGAAGGTGCAAAGAAATTGAAAGTATTGAAAAGATAGTTTATTACAGAGTAATTAGAAAGAATTCCCTTCCATACTGGCCATATATACTTCAGCCTAAGTATCGATATAGAAATTATTCAAGAAACAGTTCATCATGGAGTAAAGTAAACTGAAGTAGCTTCAAAGTCAAAGAGTTCCAATCTAAACAACTCAAAGATACCTTCCCAACTGCATCAATAGTCTCAATTTCTTTTCAAAACAAACTGAAGTATTGAAAAATCAGCCTCGCTTTTTGTTTATGGTATTCTAAGCAGCTTCAAAGTATCTTTGAGATACTTTTTTCAAGGGCATCGCGCATTCACTATAAATATAAATTTCCACTTTCCTCTTTTGCTTGAGTTGCCAAAAAAAAAAAAAACGAATGAAAAAGAGTCGAAAGACGAAAAATTGCCTGCCTCCGCCTGTGCCACATTTGAGCCGAATTGACTTGTTGTCACGCCCCCAGAACCGACGGCAGCCCCCCGATGGCGCAGCGACATGCAAATTTATGAAAGCCCAAGCGGCCCGAGTGTGTTTCGTATTATTACCTTCCTTTTTTTTTTTTTTTGGTTTCTTTAGGTTTTTTGGCTTTGTTTCTTTGCTCGTATATTAATTTTTTTCGGTGTTCTGCCTTTGGCGCTGCGTGGAGCGTGCAACATGGGAGAGGGGGCGGGAAACTGGAGCTTGTTTCGTGCCGCGCGGTTGTTGTTAATAATTCGCTCGCATTACGCGCGATCGCGAGGAAGATGTCGTCTTAATGACTTCATTAATATTGAGTAAAACACAGTGAGACGACGACGACGAGCATGAGAATGAAGTGAGAGAGAGAGAGAGGAAGGGGGGAGGATGTTGCAGCCGCAAGTGAATTGTGTGGCAGCAAGGCAAGTTCGCGCTCAATTGCCAAAACCTCAAAATGCGCTTCACTTACTTGCAACATGGTGCAAGGCTGCTGCCTCTGCTTCTACTTATGGCTAATGTTCTCCTTGTTCTTGTTATTATTTCCGCTGTGAAAGAAAACGTTTACCTGCTGCTGTAGACATTGCCATCCCGTTTGCACTGCTGCTCTCTCTCTCTTTCTTGCAATTAAAATTAATCTCAAACTTAAACGGTTAATTTAATAAAAATGCATTAGACGAGGCCGAGGTTGCGGCAAATGCCGGAAAAGCTATAAAATTATACACAGAGCTAATGATGAGAACACTGCGAAAGTCTTTTATATTAATTATATTAATTAAAGATTTCGATCAGATTGCTGCGTGTAGATAGTGCTGAGGGAAGTGTAAAGGGAAGGAAGGCGGAGTTGTAGCACTGTTGGCGTGAACTGAGAGAGAGTGAGCGGGCAAGCACTGCTGGCAGTGACTGTGCTAAAGGTGAAGGTTGGAAATGATCATCTAATCAAGGTATGGGTAGCAAGGAGAAGGAGAAGATATAGGCAGTATCTATTCAAACTATCTAAATCAGTTAGGTATCTATTTGTGCTGCTTCTTTCTCTCTTTCTCTTTACCCTTTATTCCTTTCTACTGCTCTATCTTTCTCTCTTGCTTTCCTGCTCTTTCTAGCTTCCTTTTTATGACATTTCTTTTGCAATTATTAAACTAGTTACACTTTCATTTTTTGCATCTGCCATTTCCTCTCCTTTTGACATACATATTTAGTCTAATTATCTCACTAGTATCTCTCGTTCTCTCTCTCTCTTCTCTTCTCTCTTCTCTCTCAATCTCCAAGCCACTCTTCTCTCACTTAAACTCATTCATACCCCCCTCACTTTATGACTTTATCTCTTGCAATTGCCTTAATTGTCTTGCTCTCTTTCTATAACCCTCTTTCACACTCTCTGCCTCAATCACTTGCTGTCTCTCTCTCCTTCTCTAATTACCATTATTGTTATCTCTGCTCTACAAAGTGAAAATGATCCACCCTCTGCACCGCACTATGGCAAATCTCTAGCATTACTTTCTCAGCCATTAAGTTGTCCCAGATCGGCGCAGTTATCTAGTTATCTAGCCAAGCCTCAGCCCCTCAGCTCAGCTCCGCTCGATCTTGGCCTGTCAAATGTAGGTTGTATGCCACGCCCCGTCGACTGTGGCTGTGGGTCGTCGTCGTCGTCGGCGTTGGCTTTGGGGGGCGTTAAATACAGTCTGCAGTCTCTATAAATCAGGCATATTTCTCAACACCTTTTTGGCCAGTTTGGTAGTTGGGATCGTTCGTCGAACCGCTCATTAAAAACCATTAAGCAGAATATTCAGCTGTGCACAAAAAATTATGGCGTAAATGATACCGCGACAATAAACGATCAAAAGGGGGGTAGGGGGAGTGGTAGGTGGTGGGGGTGGGGTCCAAGCAGTTGCCTCGAGCTAAGCTCGAGCTTAACTCGGTTTCTGTGTCATTTTTTTGTCTGCAAGTCGAGTTTGAGCGTCAAATAAATTTTCGTCTACGTTAAAACAACAAGAGCAACAACAACACAGCAACAGCAAAGATTGCCATAATAACAACAACTATAACTGCAACAACAACAACAATGGCTGCAACAACAACTGCTGCAGAAATATGCACAAAATAATTCCCATTGGGCAGTTGTTCTTGTTGTTGTTATTGTTGCTGTTGCTGCGTTAGTTTGCAGGCATTTGCAACAATTTGTTATTGGCCATTTAAGACGTTTGTTGTAGCTGTAGTTATTGTTGTTGTTGTTGCTGTTGGCCGTTGGCCAGAAAACTGTTGAGTGTTAATGACATTTTTATGTTTTAACGCTTGAAAACGCCGCCTCGGCTACGTCTGCGGCCTCTTTGGAATGGGAAAGCAAGTCGAATTGGAAAACCAACTTGAACACGGCTTGGCTTCTCTCTCCCTTCCCCTCTCTCTCTCTCTCAACTCTAACTGCAAGTGCTGCTCAAGTGCAGCTCCGATTGCCGTGTGTTTCTGGCAGCTATTTGGCATTTGAAATGTTGCAAAGTTGTCGCGCGTTTGCTTTTGAGTAATTGACTGCTGCGCGAGTGTGGCATGCACCATGGGCAGGTGGCAAGAGGAAGATGTAGCAGTTGGGAAGAAGAGCCAGTTGGGAAGAAGAGGCAGTAGAAGAAGCAGAGCAAGAGGAAGTGGCAGCCCAAGGCATTGCCAGGTGGAAGTGCAGTTTGCTAAGCGACGTGAAAGGTGCGCCAAAGGTTTATTGAGTTTTTCCCTGCTGTGAAGGTCGACTAATTGAAAAGCGAGTGAAAATGCTTGACTGTTTGGGGCAAAGCCCTTAAGTGTTTGGGGAGTGGAAGAGCTTTGTAGAAGGGCAAAGGGAAAGAGAAGAAATGAATGTGAAGGGAAGAAGAAAGTTTTACTGTTTGTCTTGCTGCGTTAGTCTTCTTGCTTAATGCTTTCTCTCTCTTTTGCTTGCAACTCCTTTGTCTAATCTCTGTAGACACTGCTACTACTTCTTTTACTTCTACTCTCTGTCTACTATATCACATTTTTAAAAGTCTTATACATGAATCTCTCTATCTCATCCATCTCTCTTTTTCCATTGGACTCTCTTGATAAACCTCTTAGTCTCTCGCCTATTTTGTGTTACTATCCCTATGTATATGTATCTCTTTCTCTCTCTAACTAAATTTGTCGTCGTCTTTCTTCTTTCCTCTATTTTTTTCTGTTCTTCTTTCACTTTCTCTCTCTTTTCTAGTCTCTTTCTTACTCACTCCCTTCATGTCTTTCTGTGTCAGTTTGAATTTTCCTAATACCTCTGTCTCTTCTACTGTTTTTTTGCCTCTTTCTTTCTTTCTCCTTTTCTCTCACTGTCTGGTGTCTTCTCAATCGTTCTCCCACTTTCCGTCTCTCTTTCTTTCCTTCATTCTCTGTCTCCTCCAGTCTTTATTTCCCCCTTTTCTAAAGTCTCCCATCCTCCCTCACTTCAGCTCTTTCTTTTTCTCTTTTTCCATATTTTTAAGTCCTTCTTTCTCTTTCTTTTCCCATATCTATCCATCTCTCTTTCTTCTCAGTCTCTCCTCTCATTCTTTCTCTTCTCCCCTATATGTATATCTCTCTCACTCTCTTCCTGTCAGTCTGTCCGTCTGTCTCGCTTTCGATTGAATTCAATTCGGCGTGCAACTTGTGTCAACATTAATTAAATTTCTGCGCACATTTGCAAAAGTTTTGAGCAGCTAATTGGATTTTGCTTGCAACCAAAACATCAGCAACAGCAACAACAACAACAGCAGGGAATGGAAAAAGGAAACTAAAGCAAATTCGCGTGCAACCGCGCACTAATAACCAGCGAGACAAACCCAATTGGAGGACAACAGAACACAAAAAAAGAAATAAAATAAAATAAAATGAAACGAAATGAAATAAAATAAATAATCCGCAACATGTTTCCTTTTGCAGTTCCTTCTGCTGCCACCTCTGCTGCTGCTGCGCTGTGGCAAGTTTTTCAAGCGCAAACGAAGAGGAAATGCTCCTAGTAAGTGTGTGTGTGTGTGTGTGCGGGTGTGTGTGTGTGGTTGTTGTGCATATTCCTTTGTTTCAGGCTTCACTGGAGCTGAAATTTCGCAAATGTTTTCTTTGGCCATTTGGTTGGCGGCGCTGCTGCTGTTTTTTAATGATTTACGTCGCTTTAACGAATTTCAGTTCGGGGCAGGTGAGGCCAGTCAAGAGAGAGAGGGATTGAGAGAGCAGGGGCAAAAGGGCAGTGACGGGGTCAGGGGTAGAAAACAGAAAGCAGAAGGGCGAAGAAGGGGGAACAGGAGGCAAGAGCAGGTTACAGCAGGGAGGGGGCAGAAGGAAGAGCTAGGAGAGAGGTGCCAGTAGAGAGAAACCGTAGGGAAAAGGCTCCTGGAAAAGGTGCTCGGAGGTGGAAGGCAGGAAAACAGTGGGGGAAAGAATTAAGGGGCAGCTGCAGGGGGCAGTACCTGAAGGTAGAAAGCAGGGTGCTGAGGCAAGAACAGAGACAGGCGGCAGTCACTGTTTGGCAACCTGCACGTCTGTGCAACTGTTTGTCTTTGTCGTTTGTTGACTCACCTGACTCCAGTGCGTGTGGGCGGGAGAGGTACAGACAAAAAGAGAGGGTGAGGGATGCACAGAGAGAGGGGGAGGAGAGCTACCCCTACTTCCAGGCAGTTACACCTACCCGACTCTATCTCTGCTCTACGTCTACCTTTACCCACTTCCACTTCTTCCTTCCACCGTTCTTCCATCTCACACTACTTCCACCTCACCCTACTCCCTTTTTCCTGCCCCACCTCCACTTCCCCTTTAAGTGCAACGACTTTTCTGCTGCACTTGCTGTGCCTACACCCCCTTCCCCTTCCTCTCTGCCCACCGCCCATGCCGAAAAACACAAGCCTCGCTCGAACTAATAACACTTAACCCAAGCAAAGCGTTAATTATGGCAAAACTTTTCCGCTAAAAGCGGCTAAAAACCGTTTCCCCATAAGACACACACAAAGGCAGCTACTGAGACTTGCCCCCCTTCCTTTCTCTCTCTCTCTCTCTCTCTTTCTCTCTCGCTCTCTCTCTGTGCCTTCCTGAGCAAGCAATGCATGTCGCAACATATCAACAAAGGATGCAGTTTGCCTAGACGCAGTCTCCAGTCACCCCAACCCTTCTCTCTCTCTCTCTGCACTCTTCTCTCTCCACTGCCCTCTCCACTCTCCCGTCTACACTCGGCTTGTTGTTTTGGTTGTTTTTTGTTTGTTTTTTTGTCGGCTGCACAGACTTCAGTCAATGCACTCTCTATGACGTCGACGACGTCCGCGTCTGACTGCACAAAATGAAAAAGTTTCGAAATAAAATGCTGCAAATCCAAGGCCCAAACGGAAAAAACTTGGCAAAAAACAAGCAGAACGAAATAAACTGCATAGGCTCGTTAGGCGGGGTATGATGGACGGGTAGATGAGCTGTAGAAAGATGTAAAAATGAATTAAGTAAGAAGTATAACATATAGAAATAAATATCATAATTATTTCTATTATTTCTCATACCTTCATCAACTAGAGTAAAGAATGATAGAAACTAGAACTTATGAAGAGATATATATAATATCATATCATATTATACGAGGGTCGTTTGATAAGTCCGTGACTTTTTGTATTTGCCGCGCACCTGCTCTAAATACAACACTGCTCCTGTCAGCAGTTATCGATTAACAGCTGACTGTAAAATTTTGAGAAAGCTGCGTTTTTTGGTTTGCGTTTTATAGGCATTGAAAGCAGACGATCTCGTGAATTTTAACGAAAATGGAAAAAGTGAATTTCGTGTCAGCATGGCAAAATTTCATAAATTGGGCTACGAACTGCTACCCCATCCAGCATATTCTCCAGATTTACCCCCTGTGACTATTTTTTGTTTCCAAACATGAAGAAATGGCTCGGCGGTAAGAGATTCGGGTCAAATGAAGAGAAACACAGAAACAAACGACTATTTTGAGGGCCTTGAGAAAACCTATTATTTGGAAGGAATAAAAAATTGGAAAAACGTGGACTAAATGTATAGAGCTAAAAGGAGATTATGTTGAGAAATAAAACGCTTCTTTGACGAAAAAATATATTTTATTCAAAAAGTCACGGACTTATCAAACGACCCTCGTATTATCATATAATTATATTATCATATTATTTCATATTACACTACATTATATTGTATTTTTCCGGATTTTATCATATTTTTTCGTGTCACATCAGAACTTTAATTAAAATTGAAATTCAACTTAAATTTCTATTCCTTTTTCCTATTCATCTCTCTGCCCCACAGGGTATTCCTTAAGTCAGTCTCTCTCAACAAACCTTACAAAAAAACGTAGAAAAAAACACGTTGCATTTTTGCAAAAAGCTAAAAAAAAAACGATTATTATTAACGCCTGTTGGATATGCCACAGGACGATGTCTGCCTCGGCTCCGACTCTAGCTCCAACTTCAGCTCGGCTCAGGCTACTGTGCACACACACTTTGCCTCTTGTTGTTGTTGTTGCTGCTGCTGTTGCGGCTGCAGTTGTCGTTGCTGTTGCATGTTGTTGCTGTTGTTGCTGTTGCTTGTTTTCTTTTTTTGGTGCATTCGCCTGCAGCAGCTTTGGATGCAAAATGCATCTGGCCAAAAACAACGGAGCAAACATGTCGTCGCCCAGGCCTCTCTCGCTTTAGGGGGAGTAGGCGTAGCTCTGGCATGACTGGCAGTCGCTCCAAGTGCCACAGCACCCCTCCCCCCTCCGTCTCCTACTGCTCAGTCATTAAGCGCGCTGTTGCACTTGAGCCCCCGTTGCAGGCTTGGCCGCGGTCTCGGGATTTGGGGAGTGCATCCTGAGCAGGCTCGTCGGACGTTCAGTGTGTCTCAGGCAGTTGCAAATTACGCTCTCAGACTCAATTGTCTTGCGCCTCGGAGACTTGCAGTGCTCCCCCCAAAAAACAACAACAACAACAATGGCTGCATTTAACGCTAGACAGACAGAGAGGGAGACTGTTCAGACGGGGCAGACAGACAGCCGCAGACGGTCACAGACTTGGACTGTGTGACTCCAAATTGCAACGCAGACGTTGCAGCCTCAACCCCTCAGTGCCCTCATGGGTAGGCGTGGCAGCTTAGAGGGGGAGGCTGGGGCAGAAGCGACGCGTCATCGTCGCGACATGCACTTCAGTGAAATTTTTGTATATGTTCATTAGAACGTGTTGCGAATGGTCCTTGAGGCGCCCTGAAGTAGGCAACACTTTTGGAGTGTGCATGAATTTTTAGACTCCCTCCCCCTCCTCGCCTCTTTACTCTTCAGCCAGGTACAGTTGTGCACGCATTTCGGCTGAGTTCGCAACCTTTTTCCTGCCACAGCACAAAATTTTCCTCATTTCAATTCTATCATTAAAAAATTGTTCCGCAAACATGTTTCGTCATGCAGAAATGCCGAAACCGAAATACTGAAATACTGTTAACGGATATAATAATAATACAACAATATTTTTCTCTCTCGTTTCGTTTCAGAACTCGTTCATGTATTTATGAGGTGTGTAATAAAAAACCAGCTATTTGCATATAATATGTATTTTTATAGAATCAACATTGAAAGCAGCTTACGAAAAATACCAAAAATAAAAATGAAAAAATTCATAAAAATCGTAAACGAATCTATTATGACAAGTGCGTGGGCTGCCGCTGCTGCTGCTGCTTGCTACACATGATGATGGGGGCAACACCAGCACCATCACATCATGTCAAACGGCAGCCGCAACAAGCCAACAAGGCGGAGCAGCACAAAGAGATAAAATAAAAAAAAAGTTAACAACATATGCCAAAGGGCCGGGCCACAAATGGATAGATAAAGCCCGCCACACAATGCTGGCCCGAAAACGGCAGCAGCAGCAACTCGTTCGATGTCTTATTAGAGGCGGCTTTGATTGACAACTATGTTGAAATATGAAATTATAATTTCATAAATAGATGTAGAGAGGAAAACAAAAGTTAAGCGGCTTTATAATCAGGTAATTGCCGCAGCTATTAGGCCTGGGCGTGGGCCGGCCACAAGACAGAGAGGGGGAGATCTACAGCTACGATTGAAGGTCAATGACAACACGTACTTAATTGATTATTAACCGACAATGTCTCGGACTCAAGACAGCCTCAAACTCTGGCACAGTCAAGCTCTCCCTCCCAGTCTCCCTCTGCCCCTCTCAGTCTCCCATGCAGGTCCATTATACTCGTAGCGCGCTGCTTGATTGTGGAAACATGTTTTAATTTCATGCTAAAGATATCGTATTAGTATCGGAATTTTAATTGCCACCAACTTAGCCCAGCCTTGCCACCTTGCCACCGTGTCCGTTGTACGTTGTAAAGTGCTCATGAACTAGAAAGAAAAAAAACGTTAGTAAACTGGAAAAACTAAAAACAGCAACTGCAATCGGGCAATCGGGCAATCGAGTTTGCTTTTATGTTATTGTTATTGCGCTTGTAGCTTGCACACCATGTGAAGGTGCCACATAAGTAATCCATGCCACATGCCACATGTTGCACTCGCTGTTTGCCGCCGGCCAAACAATTTTCACACCAATCCAATAGAACATAAACTTGAAACCAGAAAGCAAAAAGCAATCAGTGCAAGGAGCTCAGAAGAAGCTCTTTAAAATTATGGAATGAGAGTTCAATATACTCAAAGTGTGATAGTTTTATTGATCAGCTATATCTCTGAGCTCGATCTTGATATTGATAGTGATCTTCCGCCCAAAAAACGCATTCCATTCCATTGTGATTAAGTAAGACAAGTTTTCAACTATCTTATAAATCATAAATCTTAACACATACCAAACGATTTATAATTAATGTGCACGTCGACAGAGCTCAATAATTAACTGTCTGTCTCGCTCGCACACGCTCTCTCAAATTTGTGAACACTATAAATATATAGTATATACCCTACACAATAGCATATGCCATGTATAATCCGTGTATAATCCACCTCGCTCAGCTGCCATAATTAATCGATTCTTTATTTAAATCCAGCTATTTGTTTATTTGCTTAGATAACTTATGTGCGATAGCCGAGAAGTTTATTAATCGAACAGCCCCGAGATTAGTTATAATGTCAGTTGTTTTTCTAGAGAACCCAATTTGTTGGCTGTCTGTGCTGTTGAAGTAGTTAAAAGAATTTATTTCATGAGATCCAAAGTTTGTTTTCGATGGGAATTGTATTGGAAATGTATAGGGAAAGATAAAGGGGAGTTTCTACAAGTATATAAATATCTTATTGTGTAAGAGTTTGAGACTGGGTATGATAAGTTGGTATGTTAGAAATTGGTAGGTATCTATATAATTGATATTTTTGCCAATTTTACTTAAAAAGTATTTTGACTGAGATTTGTTTGGTAATTTAAACATTTTTAATTGATTTGAGGCAAAAACTGAAGAAGAACAATTTTTCCATATATGGTGAAATTTGGTCCAAGGGGGTAGCATAGCAAATATTATATTTTTTTGAACATTTTAGTTCGATAAATTTTGAATGCAGAATCAATCTAGTGAAGATATCATATGTGTCATTAGCAATAAAAATTGGTAGATTTATGAGAATTGTTATGAGTGTTGGCAAATGAAAAAATGAACCTAAAACTGATATGAGGGGACAGAATAGAAAAGGTTCCATATTTTTAAATACTTAAGCAACTTTCAATTTAAATTTAGAATCAATGAAGAAGTCAAACTTTTAATGAATGCTGTTCCTGCTCAAAATTGTATATTTCTTTAGGGAATTATTAGCTATAGAAACAGAGCACCCTCAGAAAACTTGCTGTAGAGTATATTGGGTTATAGCAACACCCCTCTGTCACTCCCCTCCATACCCTTCACTCTTCTCTCACTCTCCTTCTCTGTCCGATAATTACTGTGGCAAACTGTGCAGAGTTTTTAGTTTACGAGCGAATAAATGTAATTGGATGCGCTAAAATAGTGGTTAGCCATATGAATACCCGTGCGAGTACCCACCCAGACTCGAGAGTCGAGTGTGAGGAGAGTCTGTTTATAAATTGTACAGAGCCTCCGACAGTTGGCCTGTCATTGCAAGTGTGTGTATGGTAGAGAGTGTGTGAGTGTATATAAGTATGTATGCATGTGAGTGAGTACATGTGTGTTTGTGTCTGTGATTGTACACTGCAATTTGCAAGCGTAGCACAGCGAATAGAAAACTGCGCATGGGCGCAGGCAAAACGTGTCATCATCGATTACGCTGAGCCGGGCACAGTGGCGTCAAGCTGAGGCAAAGCGAGGCGAGTCCAGTCGAGCTGAGCCTCGCACTTGCCTGGAGTCAGCAGCGCCTGCAGGAGCTGGGCAGGAGTAGCAGCAACAGCAGCAATTGCAAACAAGTTGCTGTTGCTCCTCTACTGCTGCTTGCTGCTGCTGTCTGCCTGTTGTTGCTGTTGTTGCCAGCGCTTTGTGTTATCTCCACTATGATGATGATGATGATGACGATGAAGCCGGCAATGGCAAATCCCCCGGGCGCGTAACTCAAAGCGACAACACTTGACACTAATTAATACATACGCATCAAGCGAGCTGGGGCGGCACCGCCCCCCCCCCCCTCCCCAACTACACCGCATGCCTAACCCATTGGCTTGGCCATATTCCCGTTGCCATAGTCATTCCCCAGCCTGGTGGTGCTGGTGATGCCACCACCCACTCGGCACGTCGACGCGCTCGTCGCATTTCAATCAAGTCCACGTCAGACGAGGCAGTCAGTCAGAGATTCTGTCGTGATAAAGTTGTTTGAAAGTGTTTGCAGCTCTAGCAGCAGGTTGCAGTTACACACACCACACACACACACACACAGAGCAGTGTATACACATCAGTTGAGTGCTTAACTGGCACAGGCAACAGAGGGGAGGAAGAGGAGGAGCTGGCATTGTGCCGCTGGTGTTGCCAGTTGATGCTTATCAGCTTGTCGCCTCCGTTAGCTTGGCTTAGTTTCAACACGCAGTCAGACAGAGACACAGAGACAAAGCAAGAGAAAGGGGGAGAGAGAGGGAGGAAGAGACAGACAGACTGACTGGCTGATAATATTTACCGTTGCATTTCCTATGCGACACCTTTGCTCAAGAGACGTGAGGTGGAAATTATAGGAAATTTGTTGCAGTCAATAAAAGCTTGACAACCTCATGAACTCCACTCGATTGAGAGAGAGAGGGAGAGAGAAATTGCCTAGTCAAACCGGAAATGGGCAGAGGATATACACAATTTGCTTGCATAATGAAGAAAGATTGCCAAAAGTAGCCAAAACTAGCGAGAAATCTGTCAAATTATGCGCTAAAATGCAAATTTTCAAAGCTATTTCCTCTTGCTCTGTCATTAAGGTGCCCAGCTGCCGCCGCTGTCGCTCATTATAAACCAATTAAAGGGGTATCTCGTGATTCAGACGCTCATATGCATATCTGTCCGACTGTCCGTCTGACTGTGTCTGGCAATCAGTCATATTCATGTTCGATATTACAAAAAAAAAGCAAACAAAAAGTGTCTCTGTGTGGCATGATCGATGAAGTTGCCATTTGGTCTCTGACTTGGCCTATCGATCGCATTCGAAATCGAAATCGAAACGGCAATCGGAAATGTTGATAACAATGGGAACTGGCATTAATTTTCGGCTCTTTTGGGACACAACTTTGACACCCAAAGCCGAGCTGAATAAACGCTTAATTAACACTCAATGGCAACGCTAACGGTTAATGGTGCCAGCAACCGAGCAGGGGAGCAGAAGAGGGGGTGTGGCAGTTGAGGGAGGCACGCTAAATTGCGGCAATTGAAGGCGCGACGAATGCAACTCAAAAGAGCTGAGAGCGAGAAAAAAAAATATAAGAAAAATCAAATCGCAGACAAAAATTAAAGTTTTAAAAGTAAACAACGCAAATTGACATTTTGCCTCTCGACAAGCCGCGGAAAAAAGGCTGAAAAAACAGCTAGAAAAAAAGCAAGAAGAAAAATGTTTTGTTGCAAGACGACGACGACGGCGGCAAGCCCAGCAGGTCGCCAATCGAAAATGACAGTTGCAGTTATTTCTCAGTTTTCAGTTTTCGGATTTCGATTTTTGGCTTTGGATTTGGTTGGAAATCGGAGAGTACAAAAGTGACTAAATGACTAAACTTTGGTGTTCGACATTCGGCATTGAATGTTCGGCCTGCCTGCCTGCCTGTTGCATGTTGCATGTTGCAAGTTGGCCATTGACTGCTGACTGCTTGGACGTTTGTGGCCAATTGGCAGAAAAAGTGAAAAGTCTCGCAACACCTGAGGGCAAGGAGTTGCAAGCACAGCAGTTGCGTCATGCTGCCACACAATGTGGAAGTGTCTATGTGTGTGTGTGTGGGTGCACTGTGAATCGATGATCGCGTTGAAATCTGTTCGCATGTAACGTTTAAATTTGTTGGAAAGTCTTCAGCGCGGGAAATCGAAGAAAAACCAGAGGAAACGCCTGCTGCCTGCCACAGTTGCTGCCACACGGCTGTTGCTGCTGCAGCAGCATTTCGGCTTTTCATGCCTTTTTGAGCAAACAAGAGTTGCACGATTTTCTTGTAATTTTCCGCCAGGCTGCGCTGCCGCCTGCCCCGCGGCCTCTGCTGCTGCTGCCTCTGCTGCTGCTGCTGCAGTTTGCCCCACCATATAAATCTCGAATGTTTGTTTAATTTCGTGTGTTCAATCGCCGCGTTTTTTGTTTTAATTTGTCGGAAAAAATTGCTCGAATCGGTTGCAGCGAGCAGCGAGGAAAAGCCGCAGGAAAAACCTCCAAACGAAATTTGGCTAATTGTGTGGCGATCATTGCTCATTACGGCTCATTATTGTCTCCAGTTCGCTGTTGTTGTTGCTTGTAAAGTTGTTGCTGTTGTTGTTGTTGCAGCTGGGGTGGTGCAACTTGCAGGTTCTTGTGTTGTCTTCGTGTTGTCGGTTTTTTGTTGCTGTTGTTGTTGTTGTTGTTGCTGTTGTGTCTCCCCCGTTTTATTGTCATTGATCTTGTACCTAGATTAGCATAGATATTGTTTTCTATTTGTGATTAGATGTCGCTGCACGATTTTGTTTTCGTTCGTTCGTTACCCGCGAATTGCTGTGGAATGTACAGAAGAAGAAAAAGGAATTTCCGTGCTTAACAAGTTGGCGAAACGGTTCTTTAAATGCCATTAAAGAAGACGTTAAGAGCGCCAATTAAACGTAATGCGTAACAAATCGAATATCATTTGTTCAGCCAAGCCATCAGTCTTAGCTGATTTATGTGCAGGTTCAAACACGTTTCCCTCTATTCTCTCTCTCCTCCTCTCATCCTTTTTCTAATTGGGATTAAAAATTCCCAAAGCTATTAATTAATTTTGGCCACAATTTTATTGCATCCTGCTTTCGTGTGTCATGTGAATAGGGTGTTATAATTATGTTAAGAGGCTTTTAGGGCGTCGTAAAAGTCAACAGGTTCTATAGAAACGCAGCATGGGGTGGGGCTCTATTGCTGATATTTGATATGGTTGCGGATTGTGGGTAAGGGTATAGAATATATCTGAAGTATATAGATTGGAGTACTATAAGAGATAGTTTACTTGGATTCAAACACTTGAAGCTTAAGATATTGCAAGTAAAGTTGCAGGTTTGTGGCATAAATACTAGGAATGTTGAAGTTTCCAGGTTAGTTTATACTATAACCCTCTTTACTAAGTAATATATTATAGATATCTTATCTTATTTCATAACTTGTCATGGTAATATACATGTAGATACGGTCATGTTCCATAGGAACTCAGCGAGGGATGGGACTAGGTTGGTGAAATTTCACATGTTTGCTGAGTAATGTTAAGAATATAACATATATGAGAATCAAATGGATTAGAGTACTGAAACATATAATTTTCTTGAAAACAAATACTTGAAAATTAAGATTTTGCAAGAAAAATAATTTAAACTTGCATTTTTATTAAAAAATAATTAAGTGTGCTGAGTTAATGTGCAGTTTAATCGTAAAATTAATAAAGTATACTGTGTTTATTTGTTTCAAAACATAATGCTAAGGCAATCAAAAATACCTCCCATTTCATAACTACCCAAGGGTATTCACATGGCGACACGCCCCGTCAAGCTACCTGTTCTCAACACTTCAACCATTTTGTGTGTCTCATCGCCGTTTTATTCATAAAGTTCGAAACATAGTTTCAGAGCTAATGAAAGGCGCTCGTAAAGTCGATGATTAAATGCCAAATAGAATAATCAATAAAAATCTAAGTCGTTTGTGCCTTTGTTCAACATTTTGTCAGTTGCTTTTTTATCAGCAAAGTTTTTTTGGCAAATATATTACAGATCATAAAATGCAAAATACCACACAGTGAAACTTGATTTGCGGGCGAGTCTGACAAATGGTTTGGGCGACTTTGATCGGCACACGAAACTGAGAAAAAGGCTCATAAAGATTTCGGCGGTTCGGCGACAATGGTCAATGGGCAATTTTATGATAGCAAAGGCAATCGATTGGCAGCGGGCCATAAAAGAGAACTTGAGCTCTGGGGTTTTGCATATATCGTATATATTTCCCCGATTTTATGTGCACGCTTCAAATGCCGAGCCATTGTTTCAAAGTAAATAAAATCAAATTAGGCAGAGAGTTGAAGCTGAAGTTGAGTTGAGTTAAGTTGCCTTTTTGCATATGACAAAGCGTTGGATAAGTTTTTACGACTTTCGCTTTTAGAGGGGGTGAGGAAGGGAGAAACAGCTTCCCCCTTGGGCCAATCAATGTGCTGACTGTGCTGTAGGTCGCAACGCCACGAAGTCAGCTCCAATGCCGACGCTCGACTCCTTTCTCGCTCTGTTATGAAATATGAAAAGCGCAATGTAAAATGAATCCGCTGCAAGTTACAAATCTATGCAGCACGCGGCGCGGCACGCTGTGGAGTCGCCGCCGCCGCAAAGGCGATACAAATCGAAGCTGGCGATCATCGACTGCAACTGCCACAAGCGCACTTCGACTGTGACTGCGACGGCGGCGGCGACTGCGGCTTCAGTGGCAGCTCCCTCCGATCATGTTGCACTTTCCACAGACGGCAGTCGGCAGGTCTGCTATGGCAACAAATGCCTGTGGCACAAATGCCCGACATAAAGGGCAAGAGTTCAGCCAGTTGTGACTCGACTCGCTTCGACTTGCTTCGACGATGCTGCTGCTGCCGCGCAGTGAAATTGAAGCATCAGTCGAAGCACTTTAGCATCACGTTGCATCAACAAAATATCCTATATATATCTACATATATATCGTATGCACTGTCGAGGGGAAAAACTGAAAGTAATTGTCACCTTTTGAGCGTGGCAGCGTAGAAAGCGAGTGTGTCTGCATGTATGAGGTTAGCTCCGAAGGTGCTGCCATGAAAGTGGGGTTAAGTTGAAGTTTAAACTGTGAGGTTAGAGTGTGTCGAATGTCGAATGCATCGCAAATGGGGGTTACAGGCAAATCAACTTATTAATTTCGTTAGTTTTTCTATTATTTGAACAGCAGGTGAGGTTAAGTTGCCATCAAGTGAGGTTAGGTTGCCTGCAAGTGAGGTTACGTTGCCATCAAGTGAGGTTAGGTTGCTTAAAGTAGGATTGAAGTGAGGTTAGGTTGCCTTAAAGAGAGGTTATGCTGCCTGCAAGTGAGGTTAGGTTGTGCTAAAGTGAGGTTAGCTTGAAAAATTGAAGCTTATAATGGGTTTATATGGCAAAATCGTTAGTTTGCTGCATGCATATGTGTCACTGCCCCATGTGGCATTACTCATCCTTGCGTGTGCGCGTGAGCTTGCCACGACCAATTAACTAGCCGACAGCCTGCCTGCCACAGTCAGTTGCAAGTACGGTCTCCAAGTATGGTCTCTCTAATAAAGACTCGCGCACAGAAAATCATAGCTGGCACCCCCGCAAAGTAGGCCTAGCTCTGGCACAGTGTGCAGCAACATGCATTGCCAACGGGATGCATGTCGTGGTGCATGCAACACTTAAAGCGAAAACTAAAAAAATTAAACGCAAATCGCAACCAATCACAGAGATTACCCCCACACACACAGAGAGAGAGAGGAAGGAAGGAAGAGGGAGAAGCAGAGGAAGCTGGCATAGGCAGCGCCCCCGCTGAAAACTCAGTTCGTTACAGGATGAAGTGGAAAGGCAGCAAGCAAAGTGAAGAGAAGGGGAAGAGGGGGTAGAGCAGGGTGCAGGGAGTGTGGTAAAGGCAACAGGCGCTTGCATCGGTATTTTAAACATTGCCAGGCGCATAATCAAAACGCTTAAATTATAATAACTTTATTAAGCCTCCACTCGGCGAGTGGGCAAAAGTGAATTCGTTGCCAGCACACACACACACACAAACACAGAGTACACACTCGTGTGCGCCCCTCGCCTAGCTGAACAGGTGTAGTGCAACAAATGGCAACAGGTAACAACTTGAAAAGGCCCCCAAACATAAACCCAAGTTACGAGTCTCTTCTCTCTCTCTCTCTCTCTTTCCTCTTCAAGTGGTTTTTACTTGGTATACACTTCAGCATTGTTGTTGTTGTTGTTTCTGTTGCTCGCTGCCTGCTGTTTATGATTGTTTTTTTCATTTTCTCAAGTGATGAGTAGGATATCTGTCTGTTCCTACAGCAAGTCGAACAACAACAACAACAACTACGAGGCACAACAAGCTATTTGCGACTCACGACTTTTCATGCAATTTTGAATTTAAAATTCTTCACACACTCTTTTCATTATGTTGCTTCTCCAGCACTCGCCTGACTCTGAACACCCCTCTGACTATACGCCTGCCTCTGGCCCTTCCCCTCGCCCCCTCTCTGGGCTGCTGCCCATTGGCCTGGCCCGCCATCGAAGCCAAAAGGCAGCAAAATAAGATGCTACTCTTGTGGCCATCTTGAAGTGCTTGTTGTAATGGATGAGTGTGTTTGCCAGTGAGTGTATGTGAGAGTATGAGTGTAAGAGTATGTGTGTGCGAGGTTGTGTGTGCGAGGTTGTGTGTGTGTGTGTGTGTGTGTGTGCCGAGGGTGCCACTAGAAGAAGACGCCTTGCCATCACGCGCCATTTACGTTTTTATTGGCGCTGGCGCTGCTGGCAGATCACAGTGGGGCAAACAGTGCTGCAAAGTGGAGCGAGTTGTAGTGCGAGTAGAAAGTAAAAGTTGAGGGAATAAGGTTGCGGGCAGCTGCTAAAAATAAAAGTAATAATATATTGTTCTGAGGTTGTTGTCTATGAATGAAAGCGATGTTTATCAAAGTAGTCAAAGGTTTGTAGAGTAGACAAAATTTATTGAAGAAGTTATTTCATTTAAGTTCTCTTTTGTAGTAATCATGGAAAATTTTATTAGAAAAATACGTCATTTATCATTTTTTCAGACTCTTATTTAAGTTAAGACTTATAAAGGTCTCTAGAAGAAACCCTTAAAAACTTGCTTCCTTGTCCAATTATGTCAATTCTTCTAACGACAATCCTTTTACTAAAACCTTTTAAACTATTCACTTTTCAATTAATTCTTTAACACTACTTATAATGTAAACCCAAAAATCATTTCACATTTTTATTGATTATATGGGCATTTTTTATATCTTATTAAAAAGTTTTCAGATTTCACTCTTTATTTCCCTAAAAATCGTTTGATTATCAATACCACCTTACTTTTTTAACAATTCTTTAATGTTTCTGAATATCTACAGGACTCCATTCACTCTACCTCATTCAAGAGCCATAACAATTAAAACTACTTACGCATTTTCCTTCACATTTCCTCACACCTTGCACCACTGTGCATCGACGCACTGGGGATTTTGTGTTGGTGTCGGCGGCGTTGGCCATGCCAAAGATGATGATGACGACGCTGACGATGTTGGCGATGACGATGACGATGACTGGGCTGCTTGCCCTGCTCAGTGGCTAAGCCCGCTTGGGCTGTCGCTGCCATCGCTGTTGCTGTTGCTGCTGCAGTTGCAGTTGCTGCTGCTGTTGCCATGGCCAGCACTTGGTGGTCCAATTCAACGAATTGACTATAATCAGTCTAGTGGCAAGTACTTTTCGAGTGCCTACTCATGCACTTCTGTGCAACAGCAGCAAGAGCAGCAGCAGAGAAGGGGGAGCGGGGGGGCAGCTGGATGTGGGAAGTGCAATCCGCTGGCAGAGTTGTTGTCCAGTTTTGAGTCGGCGGCAAGTTGCAAGTGGTTTGTTGCCGCATATGCAAATGTTGCTGCTGCTGCTGCCGCTTGCGCCACACGGTCTAGAAACGTCAAGAGAGCGAGACAGACTATGTACGGTCTCTCACGACGCACGGAATTAATTTATTACATACACTGCAACAAATTACGCCACTCATTAATATGTGCGGCAAGTTTGCGCTGCCGTGGCTGCTGCTGCAGCAAGTGTCGAGCAAGGGAAGCTGCGGCACGCTCGACGCTCGTCTGGGGGCGTTACATGCCCAACAACGGATACGACCACGGGACAGGTCTCTCTATCCCTCCCTCTCCCTGTCTCGCTCATACCTAATAAATCTGTAATTTGTAATTAATGTGAAAAATGGCCGGGCGAGACGCCAAACAAGCCTAAATTGTTATTACGGCCAGTGTCGAGTCCAGTTTGCCTCATAAAAACTGCACACACAACACGCGTGTGTGTGCGCGTGTGTGTGCGAGTGTGTGTGTGCCTGGTATGTTGTGGGTCAAAGCCATAACTCTTCGACAAGTTCGGCAGTTGGACAATTCGCAGCGCCTGTGGGCCAAGTTAGCTTGGCCATGTTGGCCTGGTCAGGCGGCTCAGTTAATGTTCGTGCTGTGTTTCATAAATATAAATTAAGTCACTCGACTAACGCAAAGCGCGTGTTTAAGACTTGAAAACTTGGTCAACACAGATTTGCAGTAAAGTCTCTCTCTCTTGTCATGGCCAAGAAAAGAGTGAGGAAGGGAGGGGGTGGGGAACTCTCTCACCCCCTGGGCGATGGCATATCGCGCCATTGTGCGCTGAAAGCAACTCATGCGGCGTGATTAATATGGAAGATGGCCAAAAACAGATCCATAGTGAAGCTGAACGTATGGGTGAGTGTGTGGAGAGAAGAAGAGAAGGGGAAAGACGAAGAGAGGAAGGTGGAAAGGGGGGGAGAAAGTGGCAAAGAGCGGTAAGAGGTGGCTGCGGAAAGATCTTTGTGACAACTTAATCAAGTTTGAAACAGCATCAAATTTATCAACCTGTTGCAGTTAAAGTAATCATAAATGGGATGCTTTTAATAGAAAGAGAAAGGGAGAGACTATATAAGACAGATACAGCTGTAAATAAGTGTGCTTTACTTGATACATATATTTTTCTATGGCATTTTTAAAATATTTATAGTGGAAATCATTAATTTATTCACAAGAATACAAAATGAATTTGTTTCGTTCTTCTATTTGAAACTTTAATACAGAAGAATATAGTTTAGAAGGTTTTAGTTCTTCTTAACTAATTATCCAAAGAAGAAACAGAGGAAAATTACAAAGATTATAAATTTATTATCCTCATATCATATCAAATCTCTTACGTGAACGAAACTACACTTTCCTTAGTTTAATCAATTCTTCAATGATTTCATGCGTATTCTACAGAGGGTTTGTAAGTCCGTGACTTTTTTTTCCCCCCCCAAATCACAACAGATTGTAGCATTACATTATCCACATATCATATCCAAGTTTTTTGGCTTGCGTTTCATAGGCATTGAAAGCATACTATCTCCCTGAATTTTAACGAAAATGGTTAAATTGAATTCTCGTGTTCCATGGCAAAATTTATCCATTGGGCTACGAACTTCTAACTAACCATATATTCTCCAGATTTCCTCTATTTTTTTTTTCAAACATGAAGAAATGGCTTCGGCGGTAAGGTTTCTGCCCATTCTGCGAATTCTTCACAAACGACTATTTTGAGGGCCTTGAGAAAACCTATTATTTGGAAGGAATAAAAAAATTGGAAAAACCCTATAGAGCTAAAAGGACATTCTGTTGAGAAATAAACTTCTTTGACGAAAAAATATATTTTATTAAAAGTCACGGCTTATCCAACGACCCTCGTAACTAAACATTACATGGGCTCTATACTAAACTCTCTCTTACCCATTCTGCGTTTTTTTTTCAAAAACATAGCTGCAAAAACCAATTAACCCATTAAAAACGCTATGAATTCCGGCAGACAAATAATGCTCAGAAAGGCAACAACAAAAATAGTTGGTTTTCCATACCACAACTGACCGCAATATATGTTTGGGGGAGTAGGAGTTGCGTTCCATAAAGAATTCGCACTTTTGCCCTCTCCCACCTCAGCTTACTCCTCCCACACTACCTCCCTTCGTCCCCCCTGCTACGATTCGATGCGGTTCGATTGCTAACCGGTCAGTCGACGGAATGAAAACAATTTTTTGATCGAAGAAACAGTTGACGGACTTCAGCTTCGACTACGACTTCAATGGAGCAAAACGTGAGCTCCAAAAAGACGTGAAACAACAACAGCAGTAACAACAGCAACAACAGCAGCAACAGCAATAACAACAACAACAACAACAGCAGCAACAATGCGCAACGTTTATATGGCTGATGAGCGGGCGCCTTTGAATACGCGCTCGCAGTGCCCCCACGATAAATATACCTCCACCTTGCCTCTCCCTCTTTCCTCTCCCTCTCTTCTCTTCTTCCTCCACCTCTTCCTCCCTCTCTCCACCTCCCTCTTTACTCCTCCCCTCACCTTGTTTACTTGTGGTATTTATTTTTTCTCAACGAATCAATCACAATGATTATGATAAATGATTTCGGTTTTTCACTATTTTTATATCTATTTTTTTCGGTCTTTTGTCTGGCACATATTTCTATTTCCCTCCCTCCTCTCTCCCTTCTCTACGTAGTCTTTTTGCATTATTACGCGGCGTAATGGTCGATCAGCGAGTCTGGTTGTAATTGCCGGCTTATAAATCACAGTGAAAAGATATAATTTCTGTTAGATGATCTTCCCGCTGTAGCGTAGTTGATTAGCACATTCAGCTTCGAGACTCTCCAGTCTCGAGTCTCTCAATGAAGTTTCACTTTTCCTTCCACTCGTAACTTGCTGACCCATTGAACCGGGTTTGCTAATGCTTCGCAGTTCCTCGCTCGCACTGTATATTTGCCATTTTGTGCCGCTATTTGTCTAACGGTTTCTTTCTTGCGGGGCTTTTTATTATATTAGCCTTATCGCTTCCCTCGAATCTTGTTAAGATACTTCATTAGTGTCACAGACGGACGCCTACCCCACATTGATTAATGTACATCAGGCTGCAAACGTGTAACTAGGCGGCAATGGACCACCAGCAAGAGACACCACTTCCCTCTTCTTCCCCTCCCCCTGGAGGCAAAGCTGGCCAAACCTGAACCTGACTCACACTGGCTGCTGTGTTTGCATAGCGTACGTTGCCACGCCCCTTTCATGTTGGTCGCCTGCAATTTGAGGTCTTTATTGTGTGGAAAGGTGGAACTGCATCATTACTTAGTAGTATCGCAGTAGCCAAGAGCAAGACCAGATCACAGCCAGGTGCCACAGCTGGCCGTGCATTAGATAAAGTAAACTTAAGTTTTATATACAGTATAGAAGTAGTGAAGTTGCCCAAGACTCAGTAGAAGAACTGGAGTTGCCTAAGCCTCCGTCTGGGAAGGAAACCTGCTTTGTGGCTGCTTCCCCGAAGTCGCGGCCGAAGTCGAACAATGTCTCTTGAGTTATTCAACTTATGCCATATTCATAATTTACCAACTAAGCCGGGGACAACTTTCAAATTGTGCTAACAAGCTGCCGCTGCTGCTGCCGCAAGTTGCAAGCTAAATTTGACAATATTTGGCAATAATTTTAGCGGGTTTTTTTTTCTCTCTAATAGTTTGTGACAAGTTTCATAATAAATACAGCACGATAAATGTTTTCGTTTTTCTCTGCTTGCAGCCTTGTGGCCGGAACACCCAAGTGGCGACGATCCATGCAGTGACCCAGCAACCCAGAGAGACAGAGAGAGAGAGAGTGAGAGACAGAGGTACTAAAAGAGGAGTCACCTGTGCAGGTTAAAGTTGCGTCGCCGTCGCCATGTTTCCACGGCTTGCGGCAGTAGCAAGCGGCGCAGATCTTTATCAGGATGCAACCACAACGCTGCGTTCAGCCTTTCCCAATTCTCGCCTCGATTCACTGGCCGCACATCCAACTCCCGCCGCCGAACAGGACTCCGGGCTGGACAGTCAACTGGCGACGCCGCCGGAGCATGCTGGTGCCGATGTTGGCTACAATCCGGAGCTTGATGACGATTGGTGGTCCAATGCCATCGAGGTGGACACATTCGATTCGCCGCTGGCCTTCGATGCCAGCGAGAATGGACTGTGGAATGGACATTTTGTGCCGCCACCGCCGCGTCCGCCCTTTCTGGATGAAAGCGTCGCCGCTGACGGCCTGACCACCTGTGATCTATGCACGTGGGCCTGGCAGCGTAATGCCTACTCCCTGGACGGTTCGATAGGTAAGTGGGAGATGCAATGCTACTCCTCCTACTCCTCCCTTAAGCTGGCGATGAGTAATGGAGCCGCTAGCTGGAGCGCTCATTGTAGTCGCGTTTTTCAATTAAAAACTCAGCCCAGCCCCGTAGAAACTCCCTGCCCGAAGACAATGCCCCAACTATGCCACAGATCTTTGTGCTCCCATCGATGATCGCTGATATCAATTTATCAAACTGATGTTGGGCGTGCGTAGCGCGATTGCTTTTCGGTTCCCGCCTGTCCCCCCTCTTGATCCGGATCCTCCAAGCGTTTGCAAATTTAATTTTGCACATAACTCTTTGTGGCACAGCCTTTGGCTTAGGCGTTGCAACATGGCAAAGATCTCGATGCGCGATCTACCAGGATTCGCTGCCGAAGCTGCTGCTGCTCCGCCTGGTCTGACTTGGTCTGGTCTGGTCTGGTCTGAGCACACTATCGCCGCCATCGCCAGCGCGAGTCATTTGTCTCTGCGCTTGTAAAATTACAGGCAGATGGTGGGGAAGACGCTGCTTAGACGAAATATTGTCTGCTATATGCGATATGCGATACACGATATATATATATAGCTGGTGGTGGGCGTGTGCAGAAGCAAACAGCCTCGAGCTGCTGATGATTACAATGGCGCAGCGACTGTGGGCAAAATCTTTCTTTAATTTACTGCGAGCTGAGGCTGAAAATAAAGTAATAGACACTATCTAGGTGGGGGCTATTGAATTAAACTTGCGCCAGATCTTGTCGCTAACTGGCTGCACACGGGCAGGAAACGGAAGTGCTGATGGACAGAGGAGAGAGGGGGAGTGTGAGAGGGAGGGGGAGGAGAGAGAGTGGATAAAGGAGAACAGAGGAGGACAGTCAGTGCCTTTTTCGAGCTTGTTAAAACCTGCGCGCGACTCAAAACCAAAATGCGCATGAAAAATGCAAACAGCGAATGCCAAATGCAAGTAGAGAGAAGAGGGAAAGGAGGGGGAGAGAAAGGAGGATGAGGGAGAAGGAGAGAGAGACGAGGAGGGGCAGTGTGGACTGCTGCAATTTGGGGTTACGCTTAGCAGGAATATGGCATGGCATTTAGCCGTTTGCCGTATTTGATTTCCAGGAATCGCTTTCAGCGCAAATTGAAGTCATTATACAGAGGGAGCAAGAGAGTAAGCGAGAAAGAGAAAGAGTGTGAGAGAGAGAGAGGCAGCTACAGCTGGCCGCTGTCCGTGCTGGGGTTATTAGGCTAATTATAGAGTGAGGCCCCCATATGGAACTGGATATAGTCCGACTATAAATGGCTTTATTCATGCCGACTGTTTGTCGCGCCGTCGCGTCGTCTGCCGCCCCAGCCACACGACGTGTCAACTAATTTGCAACACTCGCTGCCAGTGTGGCAGAGGGGACGGGGAAGGAGAGGGGCGAGCACGCCTACCTGGTCAGTTCCCTGGAAATACCTGCGGCTGCCGCTTTGGCGAAGGGATTAAGCAGTTTCAACAGAAATGAAACAGAAACAAAAAAAAGCATTTTTTGACTAATGTCTTAATTTTGTGCCTAGCTGTTTTTTCTCGCCGGGTAGTTTCGGCCAGCACAGTCGCCATGCTACACTACACACACACACACACAGTCAGGTCTCTCCAAGTCGTGCCTGGGCTGCAACGAATGCCATTCACTTCGCTTCATCCATGCGGCGGCCCTAGCAAATTGACTCTTTGCATGTCGTCGTGGGGCCCAGAGAGTCGAGTCGAGAGTTTTCTGGTTCCTTTTGCCCGCCGTGGCGCGCACACACAAATTGACAGCTGAATAAAATGTTATTATATTTACACCATAATTTGCATGGCAATTAATCAAATGGCATGCAAAATTGTCTGCCAGCCAAGGCAACAACAAAATCAACAATAACTGCCGTGGCAACAGCAACAGCAACAACTACAGTTGCCTCATAGAGTGCCAAATGTTACACAACAAATTCGTTCGTTCTCCGCTCTTTGCGACACATTTTTGGGTGCCGAAGGTAGAATTCCCAGGAATTCTTTTCGGGCATAACAATTCCAAGCTCGGTCATATCAAAAGGTCGAAGCGGCCAGAAAATGTCTAAATTATGTGGCAGAGTTTTGCACAGTTTGCGAGAGAGGTGAGCTAGAATTAGAGATGAAAGAGTAGAAAGAGGTAGACGATATGGGAATATAAAAAGGTATAAAACAAATAGTAAAGTTAAACTATTCTTACATTTTGCTTTCGATATATATTTATCTTTAAATGGGAAAGATAGAAATGTTTGCAAGAAGAGTTCTTCAATAAAACTTTCATAGAGGAAGTGTAACTCTTAAAAAGTATTATAAAATAAGTCTTTAATAATTAGATAAAGGATCTAACTATGCTACAAACATTACTTTACGATATATATCACCAAAAGTAAAAATAAATAGAGATGGGAGAGCGAAAATAAGTGAAGCAGAAATATATTGAATAAGTGAGCAACCGAAGCAATTACCCACTTCATTTTTCATTCGGCACAATATTTATTGTCCCAATAAAAAATTGAATAAGTTTCAGTGCGATGAGTTTAACATTTGTATATTTTATAGCCATAAAAAGAAGGTACAATATAAGTAAAGCAATTGCTCCTTTCTCTTCCCCATCTTCTAACTCCGATATTTATGGCCTCAAGCATGAGTGCAGAGCGACATTAGTAAAACAATTGATCTTCTTTCCTTCCAAACTTCCCTCATTCGATACCTATCGCCTCACGCACTCATTACTCACAGTGCCTGCTCAGGCTTCTCTCACCTCTAACGCGTCACTTTATGGGCAAATTAAGTTCACCGCTTGATTATTTCGAGCCGCATATTTTGCGTAATTTATGCGATGCCTTGCTCCTTCCCTTTCTACCGATTTTTCGGCTCAACAGCCACAACAACAACAAAAGGAATAACATGGTCGACCGCAATAACAATAATAAAAAGGGTAACAATTCGGCATTCCACAAATATTTACAGCAATTTGTAGCACAATAAAAATGAAATGACCGAAACCCCAAAAGGAGAAAAGCGAGAAAAACCCACCCAGAAAAAAGGCACGAAAAACAAGTTGCCAAACAAACCACACACACACACCACGAACACACAGAAAAAGGACCTCTCTACTTTGACTTTGGGCGCTTACAAATGTTTAACAACAATAGCAACAACAACCACAACAAAAAGAATGACAAAGGCAATGTCCGTCAGTGCTTTCCGTCCGGGGAGCAGCAGCTGTTAAAGGCCAAACTTTAGATATTTTTATTGTTGTGGCGAAATAAACATAAAATCGCATAAATAAATTTAAGCAGAAGACGCCGCTCGACACTTGCTTAGAGCAGGAGTAGAGTCGCCCCCTATATCATAAATACTATAATGGCATTGTGTGTACGAGTATGAAGCACAGATGATGCCATAAATATTCCAAATCCAATTATTGATAGATTTATGCAGAGAAAAGCCATTGAAATTGATGCAGATTAAGAGATAACAATGCGTTGGAAATTGCTAAAGGCATTGCTAGAGCAGCTGAGACGGATGGAGAGGGGACTGGTGATGGAGGAAGAAGTGGAGGGCAGAGAGAGGGAGGAAGGAGTTGTCTATGTTCCAATGAAATGTGGTGACAGTTACAAAGGCTATTAAGGCATAACTATAATTAGTTTATAGCTTTTATTGAGCTCGATTTTACACTGAGAAAATGTAGAGTAGAGTATAGATTGGAGAGTTCTAAATAAGTGAAACACTTTATTGCTGAGTTAGGAGAATAAAAGCAAAGTTTAGTTAACAAACTTATCATGAAATATTTACTAATTATCTTAGAAATAATTAGAGAATATAGAACTAATATTAACTCTTAACTATACTAAGAGAAATCAAAGCGAAGTTTACTTGAAATATTCGGAAATAGCCTCCAACTCTCAGCGTAAACAATCTGACAAAGCAAAGTGAGACTCTAATTAAATCTAAAAACCTTAGCTAGTGCGAAGTGCTGCCAATCTTTTCAGTCAGTGCTGCCCATTCTTCAATTGAATCCTTAACCTAAGCAAGAATATTATAATTTATAGCTTTAATAAAATCTAGCACAAATTAAAACAGTATTAAGGCCAAAAGGCACAAAATACTCTCTAGCTACAAGCAAAAAGCAACTCAAAGCAAAGTCTTTGTTAGTGCCAAGTGCTGCTAATCCTGTTAGTCAGTGCTGCCCACTCTTCAATTGAATCCTAAGACTGAGAAATAATATAATAGTTTATAACTTAAATTACAAATTAGTAAAAATTAAAACAGTATTAAGGCCAAAAGGCTCCCAACTACAAGAAGCAAAGCACAACTCAAAGCGAAGCCTTTGCCAGTGCCAAGTGCTGCCACCCCTTCCGGTCAGTGCTGCCCAGTCGAGCGTATTGCACAGTGTTGCCAACTTATCGCCGCATGGCGTCAGCCTATCGAGCTGAAGGCAAAATGAAACCACAATATCGTATAATTTTACGACAACTACCTCGCACATTAGCAACAGAAATCGGATATAGATTGCAGAAGTGGAAACTTCTTTTTTACGCGGCAATTATTATTGCAGCTTTTCCGCATCGTTTACTGCTGCTGCTGCTGCTGCTACGCCCCATGAATTCTGTGACTCGGTGTGTGCCCGTTAACGCCTGCTCCGGACTAATCTGCGGATTATGGAATGCGAAACGAGAAACACACAGAGAAACTCTAGCGCGAAATAACCGCAAAAATCGGACCGTGTTTCTTTTGACGAAAACTCTGCGAAGCATCGAAACGGACCTCGTTGTGTAAACGGAAATGAGGGAATTCTTCTCATGTTTTGTAGCTTTGCGGATTGTTTTTGTTTTCCGCTGCATGCTGTTGTTGTTGTTGCTGCTATTGTTGCTCTTGTTGTTGTTGCTGTTGGTGTTCTCTCACTCGTATAATTGTTGCAACGCACTGCGGCCCGCAGCCATAAAAAGTAAACACGAGGCAAACTGAGGATGGAGTTGAAGGGGAAGTTCGGGGGAGTTGGAGCAGCAGTCAGGGGGAAGGGGGTGGGGAGCCTGGCAGCAGCGAGAAAACTTATTTGCTATTTTCATGGAATTTTCATAATTTCTGCTTCGTTTGTTTGAGTTCGTTCTCTGCATCTCTTTCGCTCTCTTTGCTTGTTTTGTTTTTGTGGTTTTTACTATGCGAAATGGTAAAAAGTAAACAAGATGCGCCCCGAAGATCGAAAAATTATTATTACAGCCAGCAATATTCTAGATATTATATGGCAAGCAAGTCTCCCTCTCCCTCCTATGTGTGCGTGTGTGTGTGGGATGCCAGCATAATATTTTTAACTTTGTTTACATTTTGCATTTTTATTGTGGCGTCGCCTTGTGCATCTTGCGCTGCTTTTGTTGCTTTTAATCAATTAAGGCGAGTCGGCCAGTGGGAGGAGGGAAAAGGGAGCAGAAGGGGGAGCAGCAGCAGGAGGAGAAGTAGAGCAAGGCAAAGGAGTTGCCTGTGCTGGACCACACACAAAGCTGCTGCTGCATGGATGCGGGCGCCAGACAGCAAGAGCAGAGGGAAAAGAGAAACTAAAGTGAGCCTGAACAAGGCAGTTGGGAAGAGGGGAGTAGAAGGTCTTATAAGCCCGTTTAGGGGGCGCAACTTAATACTAATAGAATTGCTGAAATGCTGATTAAAATAGTTTCACTTTTTAATTACAATTTATGCGTTTTTCTGACTGCGCCTCGTCTCGTTACTAATTATGTTGAGTTGAGGCGCGAGAGGGTAGAAGCGGGGGAGTGCTTACCCTCAGGGTGCCCACAGACAAGATCAAAGGGGCCTCAAAATACACACACCCCAACACACACACACACACTCCCCTACACCACACACACAACAAGTAGGAGATGTCAGCAACACGCCACCGCAGAATCCAGTGAAACATTCTCCCGCTCTCTCTCTCTTTCTCGGTCGGGGTCGCACTTGAAGTAGCAGTCCCAGGTCTCGGGTCTCAGGTCTCCGTTCTCGGTTATCTCTCTTTGTCGGCGACACCAACATCAAAGGAAATTGTAGACGCAGTTTTCCTGCCCAAACATAAACACACGCCTAGACCCGGCGGCACGATTACATTGCGCTCATACCCTAAACAAAGGGTATATTAATCGGAAGTCATTGCGCTCTATATAAACTATAGTTGAGAAATTGGGAACTGCCTTCCTAGAAACGATAACTAACTAAGGAAACAATGCAATTTTATAGTCCTACTTCATTTGAATGCGATAAAGTAAAGCGTATGCACAGTTCGTTTAGAGTCTGTGCTACTTTCTGCTTAGTTTTTCTTTAAAAAATTAAAAATCAATTTCCCTACACTTCTAACACTGTCCCCCCCTGCACCCTTCAGCTCATTAGCAGCGCATCATATCACAAAACGTTTTCTGTTTTCTCAAACTTACGAAATTTTGCACCGAGGCGACAAATTCTTTGAAAGTCTGCCAAGGCGAGAAATGCTTGAGAATCTTACGAATGGGCCGCGTGAATGAGTGGGTGGGAGGAGGTAGAAGGCAGAGAGAGGGGGAACGGGAACTATGTGGAAGTGAGTGTTATTTTTAGTACTGAAAATGTAATTTACTAATGAGCCGTGCGTATTCGGAATATGCACATAAATTTCGCCTAATTGAAAATCCATGCGCGGATAATTATGACTGCCAGGCCCGACTACACAGAGAGAAGGAGAGCAGGGAAGAGGGGGGGATCGTCCTATATACTAGCCTAAAGTGGCGCATTAATTATTTATGAAGCGCGCAGATTGTAGCATATTTTATTAACAAGCCAAAACAGGTGGGAAATTAGTCAACTGTGCAAGTGGAAATTGAAAATCGGCAAGAGGAAATTGAGCAAAATTTCAGGAAATTAATAACGATGATGATGTACAATATACTCGTGCAACAACAACAACCAGGAATTTCCCGTTGTCGTACTAAATTGCTCCTTCTTTCTTTTGCATGCGCATAAATCTCTCTCAGCTCCACCTTCGATTGGGGTCAAGGGTGCTCTGTCATTTCAGCAAAAAACGATTCTTACAGAAGTTTACAACGATCATAAAAAAAAGGCGCACAATGCCAAAGGAATCCGCTTGGCTAACAGTAGTTTCTGACTCTCTCGGGGGCAGGCACTTAAACTATCTCAACTTCTGAACTTGCTGCATGCATGAAAATTGAAAAATTTAACGAGCCTAACCCAATGACACAAAGATATAGTGCTGACTAACTGTAACTCGAAAAGGAAACAAATTAAAAGTTACTATAAAAACGACACAATGCAACTGCAAATTGTTCGAAGGTGCAAACAGGTGTGCAACTGCAATCGTTATGTGTCCAGCTGCACTTCATTCATGTGGACTGACCCACAAAAAGTCATAAAACCCACGTATGTAGTCTGTACTGTAGGACCAAGATCATAAAAAGCATTTTTATGAACTGACAACAAACGACAAACAACTCTCTCGGGCAAGAGAAAGAGAAACCAGCTCCCGTCGTATATTTGCTATAACACCTAATGTTCTACTAATTTGAAATATGTTTACGACTCGTTCAGTTTGGGTTCCCTCCCTTTCATTATTTAATCATTTTATGACTCGCTCTACGTTGTGTTCTACTGTTTAAATTCTGATTAGACGATGCGCTCATCTAGATAAACCTTCCCGTGTAACTGTTGACTTTGTGGCGACGTGATCGTGCCACGATACCAGACAGAGAGAGGCCCTTTGGCTAGTTACATTTGGGGTCTCTCTCTCTGTGAGGGTATTTTGCATAGCGATACGGATCAACAGTTAAATTTGTGCCCCTTTACGACCTTAGCATGTTTGTTTAATTGTCTTTTATTGTGTCGCATTTAGGGAGAGTTTCGCTTTATTATTTACCTAGTTGTGTCAACAAGCAGCCCCGGGAATGGTTTCCGAATAGCACAAGAGCATACGAGCATGTTATAGCTGTGGGACTGTGTATAGCTCTGGAACATATATTGTAGATATGTGGCCTGCTAGATACTTTCTACACTCAAGATAAACTTTATGTGCGCTGTGGGGAATTTTATTAAAAAAGTTGAGGTTGAGCTGTGCAAGTGATTGAAGCAGAAGGGGAATGAGTGCAGGAGAGAGAGAGAGAGGAATGAGTAAGAGACTCTGCATAAAAGATAATCTAATTTGATCATTAAAATTTGTATAAGTAGAAAACTTTTTATGTTCTCACAGAACTCTCTCTCAATATACCTCCCTCTCAGCGGAGATTGAATAAAGCATATTAAAATCTTCGAGTTCTTTGCTAATGCGTCATATAAATTATCACCTAAAGAACTGTTAACTGGTGCATAGGTTGTCCATTGAAAATTCATTTTCCACTTCCGCTTGTGGGTGTTTGTCAAATTTTTATGCATTTTTCATAGAGCTCAACGAAAATAAGTCTCTCTGAGGTGCACACATAAATAAACCTAAAATGCTGAATACTTTTTATATGCTCGTGAGGGAGAAATGTAGAAATTTGGTTTTCTGCACCAATTAACGGCACTGAGGAGAGCTTTCTGTCTCTCTCTCTCTCTCTTTCTGAGCTTTTCCTTGTTTGTTTTTCTTAGGGTCGTCTGGGCGCATTGAAATTTGATTTGCGCTTCATTTAATCGGCGAATTTGCATTCGCGCGTTTTGTTTGTGTTGTGAGAGAGAGAGAGAGAGAGATAGAGAGAAGGAAAGAGAGATAGATAGAGAGGGGGGAGAGGGCAACATTAACATTATCTTTGGCCCAATGTGGATTCTAATTGCCGCTGCCAGAAAGTTGTGCGACACAAATTAGGGCGTGTGCATGAGCAATGTGCGGGTGTATCTGTGTGTGTATTGATGCATGTGTGTGTGCGTTAAGGGTGGGGGCGTGGCAGGGCAAAAACACAAAAGATTTATATTTGCGCCAAGTTTTTGCCACTCTCGTTGAGCTCTCTCTCTCAAGCTCGTGCTCAACGCATATACAAAACTAATTAAAATTCAACTTGGCAAAAAGTTTTCAAGCCTTAGCAATAAATATTGTAAAATATGCAGGCAAGCTGACTCCACGCTGCCACGCCCCCTCTTTATAGAGTGAACACAGCCAACGCCTTAGCCTCGATTCTCGTTTCCTTTTGGCAAAGTAGAGCGCGTTTCTTGAGTTTTCCATGCGGTTCCATTTGTCATTTGACTGCCAAAGTTTTTTGTGTGTGTTTGGGTTTCTCCCCCTCACAAAGTTGAAGGAAAGCAAAAAGAGAATTGACAGTGCGAGAAGGGGAAGGGGAAAAAAGTGAGAGAAAGTGGGGGTGAGTTCAACTTAAGAGCAAGTAAAGCCCCACTAATTATTTCTGCAGTAAGAACAATTAATCTTGCTTTAAGACTATACAAAATATACCAAACTGGCAACATTAGCAACACCTGAGGCCAATACAATAGCGACATTCATCTTGACTTTATTTACCTGTGAAAAATCGAATCTATAAAGAAAACTACCTGCTCTGCTTGACTTCAAAGGACAAAAGGTGGAAATGTTTGTGTGATAAACCTAATGAGCAAAGACAGAGAGAGAAGGGAGAGGGAGAAGAAGGGCAGATCGTGTGTCGTGTGGCATATAAAACTGTTGTCACTTCCCCCGATGCAAAGCGGAGCAATCTAAAGAACCTAAAAAAAGGTTTCCATTTCCAGTGAAACTTCATAAAATTCAATTAAGACATTTCAACGCTTAGATATAGTTCGGATAGTATAGAGAGAGGGAGGAGGGAAGACTGGTCGTCGCAGCACGTCGTGGCTTCTAAATAATTACAGAAATGTTTAGTAGATAATTTGTTGGCATTGTTATGCAAATGATATGAATGAATGAATGTGTGTAGGTAGGCTGGCAACCGAGTGTATTCGTTTCATAATTGAGACATTTGCCGCAACACTCGGGAATTTGGTTAAATTAACAGAGAATCATATGCAAATCTATGAAACGCTCCAACTGTTTTTCTTTCTGCTGGTTTTGCATATGAAATGAGCAGCCTACAAATCTTCTTCTACTCTGTGCCTTGTTCTGATATTATTAATAACTTCTATGGAGATTTTGGCGTCGGCAACATTCTTTTTATTTCTTTTGATTCCATTTTGAACCGAATCCAGTGCTCGTTTTTCTTGATTTTAATTTGCTTTGCTTCTCTTTCGTGGCTCGATCCTTATCAGCTTGGTAATGCCTAATTTATGTGGCAACTTCAGGTCTTAATTTATGCATGCGGCTTAAGTGAAATGAGCCCCGCTCCCCTACCCTCCTCTCTCTCTATTTTTTTCCTGGCTAGCAGCAACTTCAACTGGACTCCTATATCATTTTTCTTCTCGTGCCAGGCGTGTTAATGCACTAATTGTTTTTGGCAATTAATCAATGTTTATGTGGGAAAAGTTTTCGTGCCTACTGTAAATTTCTTTTCCGCTCAAATAAATTATAATTTTTAGTTGACAAACCGTAGACACACGCACTCTCTCTTCTCTCTCTTTGTGTCTTTCTATCTCTCTCTAATGTTAAATTGAATTCGCCCCACACTGTTTGCATAATTGAATTCATTCTGCAGCTGACAGTAAACAGATTTTGGCTCTCGCCTGCCTGCCAAGACTTGTCACACATTGGCAAGACGCCAGTGTGGCCAACATGGCCAAAAGGGCCAACATATTTTGGCAGTACTAGCAGCAGCGTCAGGCAACGCGTTGCCAGTAATCAAGTGCAAGAAACTTGGCAGACGCCATGGAAATTAAAGCGGGGTTAGGGGTCGAGTTGCAAGTGCAGAAGGAACGATTTGAACTAGGAAAGAGAAAGGAAAGCGAGTCATGGGGAGTAGAGAGAGGAACAATAGAAAAAGAGAGAGAGAGAAGGAAAGAGACAGTAGAGGCAGAGAGAAAGAGAAGGAAGCAGAGGCAGATAGTAGTAGTGCGAAAGATTTAGCTAAACTTGAAGAGCAGTTCAAACTTTAGTTGCACATAAAGTTTTCCATAGATTTGCAAAGTCTTCGCCTACGAAAGGAAGTTAGAAGTAGCAGAGAGTGAAAAAGAGACTAGCAGAGCAGCTAGAATTTAGAGAGAGAAAGGGAGCTATCGTGCCATATGAACTTGCACATAGATTTCTCCAACTCATCCGCCCCCGAAATGAAGTCTTTAAGCAGCTACCAAAAAAAAAAGTTGATAACAAAGTAAACCCAGCTAATGAGCACTGCTACTAGACGGTGGTAGTTGCTGCTGTAGTTGTTGTTGTTATTTCTCGCACCTGCCGAAAAGTAATTTACCAAAACCAAAAAAAAAAAAACGAAACCAAAAATAAACAAACAAAGCAACGTGCGGCCCGAGGGGAGAATGGACAGCAACGTGTTGGTATTGACCACAAATTAACAGTTGCAACATTTCGTCGGTTCAGCCCCCTCTCGCACTCTCTCTCTCTCTGTCTGTCTCTCTCGCTCTCTTGGCTAGAACAATTTATGTAAAACACAAACACAAAGTGAGGCCATAAAAAATGACGAGAAATGCGGCAAGCGACGCCGCCGTCTGCGGCGATGGCGTCTGCAGTGCGTAATTACGGCTCGCATTACAAAACACACACGCACACACACACACATAGTTGCACACACACACACACGTGCACGCTGCGCATTTGCACTTAATTGTGGCGCTTAATTAGACCAAAAAGGTGCACAAAGAGCCAGACAATGGCCGAGAGCGTCGCTGGCAAGTGGTGACTGGTAGCACAGATAGGGGCAAGATGGGGGAAAGGAGGAGGGGGAGAGGGATGGGGTAGAGATTCAGCTGCACACTGCATTTACATGTTGACTGTACTGTGCCTGTTTGACGACTCAATTGGCTTAATTGCGTGTAATTGTTGTTATTGCAACTAAAAGGTAAAAGGATTTTCCCAACGCAAATGCCGCCCGCTAATGACACGCACGCACACACACACACACTCACGAACACACACACGCACACAAATTACTCACTTGTCAGCGCAACAAATTACGAAACAAGTCTACATCCAAATCCTCCTCCCCTCCTGCCCACCTGCAATGCAATTAAGTGGCTACCCACAAAACTCTACGACCCGAAAACTTGGCCCCGAAAACTTTTCGAAAATTTCACGTGAAATTCTCTGTCGAACTTCTGTTGAAATATTTTCGCCAGCGACATCTCGACATTCGCATTCGCATTCGCATTCGTATCTGTATCTTGTATCTGCTGGCGCCGCCGCTGGGGGTCCTGTCTTCCTGCCTCCATCTCTTTCCCCCTCTCTCTCTCTGTCTCTCTGTCTCTTTCCCTGTGCCTGCGCGCGTTTGCGCATTCAATTTAATTTTTATTTGTATCTTTTCTCATTTTCGCTGACAATTTGCAGCGGCTGCAAAAATTTTGTGCGTTTTTTAACGACTTGCGAAGCCAAAAGAAAGAAGCAACAGAGTGAGAGAGAGGTAGAGGGGAACGCATGTTGCACTGCTGCTGCTGCTCCTGTTGCTGTTGTTGCTGTTCATTTGATTATCGCCACTGTCGCCGTGTAATTTATTATATTGACTTTCCGTACACTCTCTTGCTGAATACCCCTGGCATGTCAGGGACGGGCGGCCCTTATTTTTATGGCTTTAACCTTTCGGGCGAACCGTGTTGCCGACATTATTTAATTTGTCATTTAATTCGCTTGCGAGAGGTTTCCTTTTGCCAAGTTATTCGGGCCATATGCTGCGAAGACTCACGCTGCCTCGCAGCCTCGTGTAAACGAGTAAACGAGTGTGTAATGAATATATGGGGAGGTATTCGCAAAGTTGCCCGGCTGTGTGTTGATACTCTGCCTCGACATTTTGGCCTACATATGCTACTTCCTTTGCGAAACGAATGCGCGTAAATTGTTGCTTTTGTTTGTTACTTTATGCGCTCTCTTCTGACATTTGACTTCGAAGCCAAGACGAATCAAGCTGCAGCTGTTTGCAAAGCATCCAAAAATGCATAAAATATCAGAGAGAGTGAGAGAGATTTGTATAGTTTGATTCAATTTGACTTTATATTGTTGTAGACATTTCAATGAACTTTTCATATTATTTCAATATGGAGTCCGCCAATTTAATCCACTCCAAGAAGGTTGAAATTCGTGTTGCAATTACGGGTCTGCCAGGCAAACAATTAAGGTCACTATCAGGTTGACCAAATGAATTCACGCCGACCAGGGTAACTGAACCATCAGGATTTGGTACAACCACTGCACCACCTGAGTCTCCACCACACTGAGTGCTTTCAAAGGACATCGTACAAATCCAGATATCTTGCCAAATAAATCCTTTGTTACTGCACTCTTCAGGCGACAGAATACGACTCTCAAAATACATCAACTGCTCTGGTTTTGTTCCATTTTCTACTTCTAGAATATTTGTAAAATATATAACTGTATTTATAATCTATCTCAACAGATTTGGTAACTTACTATCAACGTTTCCCCAGCCTGGGACAAGAACAGTTTCATTACTATAATCAATGTTTGGCTTTGGCAATGTAGCGGGTTGAATATACTCATCAAATATCAGTTTGTTGGGCAATTTTATCAGAGCAATATCGTCAAATGGAAAAGTGTAGTATTCATGAATCCGGATATTTTCAGGTTTTATTTGTATATATTGTTGGCCCACTTCGAATTTATCATGTATATTCACAGCGCCAAAGTAAATTTCAGCTTTTATTCTGTAATATTTAAAAATAGAAAATATTGTATATTAAATTATAATATATACAGCTGCCAGTTACTTACATATTTTCGACGCAATGAGCTGCTGTCAGAATCAATCTATCTGAGATTATTGCGCCTCCACACATATAAGATATCAAATTCGAATCCGTTGTACCCACATACACCTGATAAGGAAACTGTTTAGGTTTTGCTAATTTTCCATTCACAATACGATTCAACGGATCAGCTTGGGTATACGTTTGCAGGAATACACATCCAACAAGAAAGAGTTGCCAACTAATACGAGCCATGACTGAAGCTTGCAAGACTGTTGACAATTTGAAATAAGCTTCTGGCTTATATAGTACTTCTAAGTGCAGGCAAGTTTGCGGATATACGATGTTGATAAGAATGTTATTTGCTATCAGTTAATTATTTGAAATGGTACAATTATGGTACCAATACATTTTCCAATACGTGTATCTTTCTTTTGAGTTACGTAAAGCGAACCCTACCAGTCATGTAATATATGCATATCAATATTTCATTGCACAAGGCTGACTTTGTCTGTTTTCTTTATTAATTTAAATATTACAAATCGCGTGTTTTAAATAACACAACAACTGGCTATTTACTCTATAGGTATTTGGAAGGTTGAAATTAGTTTAAAATTAATTCTAAAAGGTTTAAAAATCAACTTTATTTATTCATCGGAAATCATTCTCAATCACTATACAAACCCGTGCATATCAAATGTGTATTAAATGAAAGTTATTTATAACTTAACATACTTTATATCGTATATTTCAACTCTCAAATGCTCACACAGCACTTCGAAGTACTTAATCATTCCGAATTTTAATGAAAACTCCATCAATTTCAATAAACTATTTGCGTTTGTTTATCTCACGGGCCAAAAAAGTCCTTCTAATTAATTGCAGCTAATCAAATTTGGTTTATCTGTCGCCAAAAGAGTCGCCCACTGCACAGTGGCAGCAGCAGCAACAACAACAACTCGAACTCGTTAGCCAAAAGTGGCCAAAAATGCGCTAAATCATTTCTTAATTGTTCAATTTGAAAACAAATGCGAGCATTTAATTTAATTGTGCGGACCGTTAATTGAGTCGTATTTGGGGCTCCAATTTTTTGGGGGCGCTGCACGAATGTGAAAATGCCCCGGCCACGCCCACCGCTGATTCGTTGTTAGATAAGGCGGAGCACAGCTGAGCAATGTTGTTGTTGTTGCTCTTTCAGCATTTTTGTGGGGCAATTAAAAATGCAACCGGCGGGCGACAGTTGCGGCAGCTGCAACTTGCAACGACTGAGCGGACGGCGTGCAACGTGGGCTGCAACAGCAGGTGGCAAGACAGAGTCGGCGAAATCGAAATTAGCATATGGAAAATGCATTATGCGATAAACGTCGCCAAATCGAATGAGCCAAAATCGATGTTGCCACATTTGGTTGCAAGCAGCGGCGCGCTAAGCGAAGCGCTCATAAATCTCCATTCCAGGCTGCCTCTGCTGCATTGCCCTGTCGCCTCATCAATCATCTTGCCACAGATCGATTATTACAATTGCTGACAGACGAGAAGGCGAGACAGAGGGAGAGAGAGAGAGAAGGGGAGAGGGGGAAGTTGAGAGTTGGCGGCGGCGGTTGCATCTGCGGGCAAGCATTTTGTATCTGATGGATGTATCTCGCAAGCCTCCTGCTGCTGCCGCTGCTGTTGCTGCTGTTATGCTGCTGCTGCTGCTGCATGCAAGCCCAGTTTGCATTTCCATGGAAACTGTTGCAGTTGCAGTTGCACAGTTTGCACAGCTGCAACAGTTTTGCCTTTCGGCGCAGCGTGTTCTTGTTGTTTTGTTTTTCGTGTCAAGTCCTAAAAGTTCCGAGAAAACCAAAAACTTTAGCCATGTTCTATGCCAAAAGTGACGAGAGCCAACTGCCGAAGAGCTGGAGAGCTTTGCGAGCTGCCCATTGTCCATTTGCCGGGCACGAAATTATTTTAATGAGTTGCCAATTAGAGCAATCCGCAGTAGGAACCCAAGCGAAGGCCCCCAAATAGATCAGCAACGGGGGCAACTGCTAATAAATACCTGAGTGCCTTCAAGTACCTCTTCCCCTCTCTCCCTTCTTGCTACTCTTCTCTCACATTGCGTGAATCGACGCACACCTGTTGCATGCCTGTTTGGGGCCCCTGGCGAGTGGCATAAATAAGTTAAGGGCTTCGCTTGCCAATGAAACGGGAGCAAAGCCAGCGCGCGCACTTGGACCGTAACTTGTGTCAGAGTTGCCAGTGGAGAGTTTACGAGGCAGTTGCCAAGTTGCGGCCTGACAGCATCCGACAACAAACTCAGCGGGAACTCGGGCAACTCAACTCACATCGAACTCTTGAGAACTCTCTTGAGCAACTCAAACCAACGGAGGGGGGAAAGAACTCACAATAAGGGAGAGAAGTGGCAACTCGGAACTTGAGAAAACATTGGGGAGCACTTCAAATTTTCCACTAGCCATTTTCCCGCTGACTTTGGCGGCTTTTCTTTCAGGTGTTGTCGTTACTTTTTATCGCTTCGTTCTCGTTCTCTTACAACTTGCCGCAATTAACGCAAGGTTTTCTTCAACTGCAACACTTTGCTGAGGCGCCGCTTATTAGCTTGTTTCCTCTCCACTGCTGCCACGCCCACATCCTCAATTCATAAAGAGCAAACAACAACAATACGCCAGAGAAGAGGAGACTATCACAAAATGGCTTTCATTCTCTGCTGCTGCTTCTTCTACTTCTTTGTTTGTTATTAATTACGCTTTTGCAGGCAGTTCGCCTCGTGGCTGCGTTTTCTGGCCAATTGAATTATTACGGCCAAGACAATGGGGCAGTTGAAGCGGGATGAGGGGCAACAGGGACAGATAGCAGGGGCAGAAAGCAGTTTGGGGCAGCAGTTTGGGGCAGCAGATGGGGCAGTTGGGGCCAATGTTGAAGCTGCCGAAAAAAATGTAATGGCATTTGCTTTCATTACAGCACGGACAGCATAAATATTTAAGCAACTGCCAGCTGGGATAACGAGATAGTCGACAGACAGACAGACAGCCAGAGCGGGGCAGGGGAGGGGCAAAAGAGAGAGAGAGACAGGCAAAGGTGGCACAAGGTGTATGAGATGCAGGGAATTTATCAACAAAATTGGGTCAAATTTATTAAATTGTGCTAGGTACGAATACATTTAGCAGCAAAAGTAAAGAGAGAATATAAAGGTATAAACTAGAGAGCTGGCATGACTTGTAAATACCCTGTAAGGTGTACAACAAATGCAGAAAGTGCTCAACATTTAGCTGGTTAATTAAAGATAACTTGCTGCTAAGAAAGGAATAAACTTATATAAACTGAATTTTAGTTTGATTAAAACTTTTAATGCGCAAGGAGGAGGCAATTTTTACTATAGTATATAGTATTATAAGTAGTAAAAGTTGTATTAGTAGTAAGTACAAAGAAAACTCTTCAGCACAATCAACTCTAGTTCCTGCTCCACTGTAGAGCACACCCTTTCTTCCTTCCACTTCACTCTTGATTGCACTTAATTTTCTTTTTGCTACAATTTCTGCTACGGCTGCTTATCAAAAGGATACCGCAGCGAGGACTGACTGAAATATTTATATGCGTGTTGATTTCTGTTTGCTGAAATTGACCTTATCCACCTCCCCTCCCTTCCCTGGCAGCATTACCCGCTCGCTTTAACAGATGCCCGCTTGGAGACTAGGTCTAGGCAAAAAGGGTCAAACGGCAGTCGCACATGCTGTGCCGCCTGACCCTTGCTAAACACCCCTCCCCCTCTCTCATACCTAGTAGTAGCAGTATTCATTGGCCGACTCATTTAACGTAGGCCCATAAATATTCTAAATCACCAGCGGGGGCAACTTTTTGCCGACCTGCCACGCCGCATTCGGTACGCCTGCCTTGCCACAAGCCTCAAGTTGTTAAGATAATAAAGTTTGTAATTAATTTTGCATAGTTAAATGGTCGAGAGAATGCCAGAAAAAGAGTGAGAGAGAGAGGGAGGGGGAGGGAGTGAGGATTGCGAGTCAAGTTTTCTAGTTTAATTTCGCAGTTGGCAATTTTCCCCCAGTTTGGACTCTGGCTGGCAAGTTTTAATCGCCTGCTCAGCGCGAACATCTTTTCGTTTGATGGTGCCTAATTGACTTCACTCACGACTCGTTCGTACGTTCGACTCGGTTCAGTTCGGTTCAGTTCGGTTATATGTTTTTTTACAGCTAGACGAAACACCTTTCGGATTCGTATCTCTCTCTCGCTCTCCTTTTCTCTCTCAACGTTTGTGTTTCATATTCATAACTTTTTTTTGCGAAATTTATCATCTTTATCGCCGGCGCGTCATAAAAGTTGCATAATCATAAAAGCACATTACACCTGATGCAACTGCCTCCCCTTTCCCCCTTCCCCTGCCACGCCACTCCACACAATTCGTGTGCTGAGCCAGTTCATCTGGTTTTGTGCAATGCTCATTACGTGTATCCGTTTTAATTGAAATTCTCCTTGTCTTTCTCCTTCTCATTACAGATACCGCCGGCGAACTGGGTTGGGCGTTCACCCTTATCGTAGTCTCAATCATATCGGCTCTTATAGGTGCTATTGTAATGGTCATAGTTCTAAGATGTAGAAGGTGAGTGTCCGTTAAGGTTATTTCTATTAAATTAAACAATAGTTTAAATTATTGTGGCAAGTATCGTATACTATCGTAAACGATTGTGGAGTAATTTTGTGTAGCAAATTCTTTATTTACTATCGCATACGATTCTGTATCACTTCTGTATAGTAAATAAACTGTTAGCCTGAGGTGAAGAAAACTTGTATATAGGTCACAATACTATCGGCTTAGTGTAAAAAAAAATCATTAACTATCGCAAAAACTACTATCGATTGATATATCTTAATTTCGATCATTTTCAAGACTTAACAATTCATTTAAAAATACGTGAAACTGTAACCTTCTGGCATTGTAATTATATTGCTGAGCTTTAACAACTTCGCATACTATCGTACTATCGTACTATCTTAATTTCGATCATTTTCAAGACTTAACAACCATCAATTCATTTAAAAATAGGTGAAACTGTAACCTTCTGGCATTGTAATTATATTGCTGAGCTTTAACAACTTCGCATACTATCGTACTATCGTATACAACTTTGCCAACTTATGGCTCAACTAAATTCATTGCCTGTGGCACAGAATACGTAACGTTGGAACATATCTGGCAGGCAATGAACATCTGGTGCTACACAAACATCTTATACTATCGAATATCATCGTATACTATCGTATACAACTATAAAGAGTTCGTATAAATCTAAATTTCAATCCAAAAAATTGACCAAAGGAACAACTACGCAACGCTGTACACATCTAGCTACGAGGGTCGTTTGATAAGTCCGTGACTTTTTGAATAAAATATATTTTTTTCGTCAAAGAAGCGTTTTATTTCTCAACATAATCTCCTTTTAGCTCTATACATTTAGTCCAGCGTTTTTCCAATTTTTTTATTCCTTCCAAATAATAGGTTTTCTCAAGGCCCTCAAAATAGTCGTTTGTTTCTGTGATGACCCGAATCTCTTACCGCCGAGCCATTTCTTCATGTTTGGAAACAAAAAATAGTCACAGGGGGCTAAATCTGGAGAATATGCTGGATGGGGTAGCAGTTCGTAGCCCAATTTATGAAATTTTGCCATGCTGACACGAAATTCACTTTTTTCCATTTTCGTTAAAATTCACGAGATCGTCTGCTTTCAATGCCTATAAAACGCAAACCAAAAAACGCAGCTTTCTCAAAATTTTACAGTCAGCTGTTAATCGATAACTGCTGACAGGAGCAGTGTTGTATTTAGAGCAGGTGCGCGGCAAATACAAAAAGTCACGGACTTATCAAACGACCCTCGTAGTAAAGAACATTTCGTGCCACACGAACATCGTATACTATCGTATACAACTGTGCCAAATTCAAGTTGATCCAAATTCGAAGCCAGTAAATTGCCTACAGCATAGATTACGTAAACTTGTTCTCACCCGAAAGACTATAAATATCTCATTAGCCGCAACAATATCGTATACTATCGTATGCCATAACGAACTCCAATTAAACCAATTTACAGACATAAAACGAATTCTCTGCAGCAACTAAATAAACTTATACCCCTCGGCTAGGGTTTTATAACTATCCATAGTTGCTGTGAATGGCAACAATTACCAAGAACTATCAATAAACTATCGATTTACCTATGCGCCAAGTGCTTTCAGCTGCAGCAATAAAAGCGACGCGCATTTGCAATTTAAATTAATCGCAGCGCAACAAAGCATAAATAAAATGGCTAAAAATCGCTAATAAATAGACAGACATTTTTGGCATTTAGCTGGCGAGAAAAAAATGCCGCAATTAGTCATCATAAAGTTGAAGTACACTATGGAGTATGAATGATGAATGTACGAGCACGAGTACACTCATCTATATGCATATGAGTCGCCGCCGTCGTCGTCGTCGTCGTCGCCTAGGCCAGAACGGACATTCAACTCGAGAGGAGAGACGACCCCAGAGACGACCCCAGCGATCCGTCATGGCGTGACATTTACAACGCCCGACAAATTGAATATATTCTGCGCGAATTTATCAGTTGTGCCATCTATACACACACACACATACGTGTTTCCAAGATTTACAACGTATTTGCCCACACAACAACGGCAGTAAAGGCAATTCAATTAAACCGCCCACAACGCAAAGCGAGAGCGAAAATGAACCTTAAATGCGGCAGAATAATCGAATCGCAAGACAAAAGAACATGAAATTGCTTTATTACTTAATTGCTCTTTAAAATAAACATACAACAATAGCCACAACAGCAACAAGAACTGTAAACAGAGGCTACGAATTCTTTGCCACAGGCCATTTCTGAAGTTCTTGTTGCCGTAGACCACAGAGAGTGGGTCAGTCACACACACACACACATACACGCACACACATGTACACTCTATAATCGCGACAAGATACATTTAAATGGACATTCATCAAGGCGTGGAGAGTAGCAAGGAGTCCGAGACGGGGGAGTGTGCTGAAGTGTGCGGGGGCGTTGGCCAAACACAACACGCGAGCTCCAAATTAACAAAAATTTTCTGTTGGCGTTGCGCAGGCGCCGCTGCCGCTGCCAACGTCGCTGTCGCTGTTGCTGCTGACGCTGGCCACATGTCGCGTCCAATTAAATTGTCATGTTGTCGTATTTTGGCGGCATGTTTGCATAAAATTAATTTCGCAAATAATTTGCCAAAAGCAAAAGCAAACAAATGCACAAGACAAACACAAAACCAGCGAGACAAGTGAGGCGCGTGACATTTGCATGCGGTGTAGGAGACTTAGGAGATACCCTGGCAGAGAGAGGAAGTATATAGTGCATGAAATGAGGCTGCAGTTAGAGGGAAATATACAGAGATATGATAGTTGTTTAGTAAGTGAGCAAGATAAATACAAAAGTAGCAAGAGAAAAAAGGCACATTGGTATTAGGTGAAGTTTGGTGACTGGAAGGGTAGCCTAGTTGAACCAACTCTAATATATGCTAGAGAAGTTGTGTTGATGGGTATATATAAAGGGGATTACAGTTAGAAAGATGCCTATACCAATGTGTATTAGTTATATAATAATACCAAACACAAACACAAACAGAAGAACTTAAACTGCTCCCTTGCCCGGTATACCCTACTTAGGACCCCAAAGACCTCATCAATGCACAGCTTAGGCTATCCATTTCAAATCTCTTGTATACTATACGATTGACTTAGGGAGTACAGCTCATTGTGGGCGTGGCACAGTGTAGTTTTGGCTACGCATTCACACGCTGCTTGAGCAGCTTAGCTGGACTTTGCTTAGTCTGCCTAGGCAGGCAAGTTGCAGCCGACCATGCAAGTGCCACTGCAATTGCCCCTGTTCCCGCACTTGCCTCTGCCTCTAGCTCTACCCTAGCCTCTACTTCTACCCCTACACCTGCCTCTGCCCCTGTTTCTGTCTCTACACCTCCCCCTCCACACTAGTCAATGCGATTGTCACGCTGTTCACCTTGCCGTCAGGCTTAGTCAGTCATGTTGCACACACACACTGTTGCACTCGCAACAGCGAGTTGCAGCAACTGTTTCATGTCACACTGCGACTCCAAGTTCGACTTCGGGCGTCGTGCACGGACGTGTTGGCTGCCAAATTAGCGGCAATTACATGTAATATCGGTTACACTTATTTGCATATTGATGCAATTCTCTCTTGATCTCACTCGCTATAATGGCGCTATAAATTTGCCAGCCACATGTTCTACACCAGCCAGTTTCGGTTTCAGTTTCTGTTTCTATTGCTATTAATGGCTTTATTCTCATTTAGCTGATTTGATTTCGACTGTGCTGGTGGCACCTGCCATGCCGCGCTGTGCCATGCCTGGCAGGCCTGACAATGTTTGCTCAGTGTCTAGACACGGTAATGGTCAGCAAGGCAAAGACATTTGCCGTCTCGACTTGTCGGAAAAACACCAAAGTGCCGTTTGATTTGCAACTTTGATTGTTCAGTCTAAAAAAGAGAGAAATACTATATAAATAGTTGAGGTAGTCTCTGTTGCAGTTTTTAGGTTACGAATTTAGAATTCTTTGTGTTAAACGATGAAAAGTAGCACAGACTGTTAGTTGAGTTTGGCAGAGAGTTGTTTGAAATTGATTAGCAATTCCGTTTAGCGGAAATAAGCTTGGCTAAGGACTTAAAAATGTTTGTAAGGGAATTGGAAATGAAAAAAGAAGTAGAACATGTTAGAGAATATGCTAGCTTATGAGAAAAATGTTGTAGATAAGAAAAGCTAATGCATTACTCAAAAGAGAGAGAGATTTAAGCCAAGAGTTTAAGGACGTGAAGAATAAATTAACTTTATAAGGATAATATCTCTATAAGCTCTAAAGAACCTCAAAATATCATACAAAACACAAAAAAAAAGCCAAACCTAAACTAAAACTAGAGCAGCAAGCCAGTTCTGCAATCCTTTTCGCAGTTGTTTCTTTCAATTTTGACAGACAAGTTGGAAATATTAATTATATACTTTGCAATATATACCTCACTCAGCTGCCACAACCCACATAGACCACCAAAGTTCTCCATTGCAAAGCTGCCCAAAACTTTGCTTCAATTGCAGAAAATCGTCGCTTCGTACCCAAGTTGATTTCGAAAAAATGCGAATTTCAAGTTGAAAACGTTTAATGCAGCTGCTGCTGCTGCTGCTCGAGTCGAGTAACATAAAAAGGCGTGTTCCATTAGCATGCTTCAAGCTCGATTGCGGGAAAAAGGAAAACCCAAAAAAACGGACTAAAACAAGCGCAGAAAATTGAACATAACGTTTCAAAGGCAGCAAATAAAAAAAGCAAGAATCAAATAAAAAGAAAAGAAAACACAGTTGGAAAATTAGCGCAGAGCCAAGGCAAGGCCCCCAAGACGACGACGACGATGGCAGACTGACAGGCGAGTGCAGCACGGTGAGCTTGTTCGGTTTAATTGAATTGCAAAGAGAAAAAGCTGAGCAAAAAATAGCTGGCGAATCAAAAGTCGACGGCAAGCGGCCTCTCTCGGCTCAAGTTAACATTATAATCGATCAAGGCAAAGCGAGCGGCGGCAACGGCGAGCGGGCTGCACTCAATCAAACGGACAACGGGTCGGTTAATTGATACGCACAATCTGGAGTATGCGAGCAGAGCATATCGTATATATATATATACGAACTCGTAGATATCCATTAGGTTCGTGACCCAGTTGCGCTGCGAGGCAAGTGCAAATACTCAACTGGGGGCTAAAGTTAATGGCAACTGTAATAGAAATTTGTGAGAGCAAGAACAAGGAAATGGAGTAGAGCAGGAGGAAGAGAAAAGTAGTAGAAAGAGACAGCACAAAAAGAAGAGAGGTGAAGAGCGGGAAAGAGGTAGGAAGGTGGCCAAGGAAGGCCACAGAAATCCGCCCCGATAATCCGGTTTGCTTCTACGCCTCGTCCTCTTTAATCTAATCGCATCGTTTGTGTGGCAACAAATGGCGCATGTTGTTGCTGTTGTTGTTGCTGTTGTTGTTGTTGTTGCTGTTGTTGTTGCTGTTGCTGCTGCTGCAACTGTAATGCAATTGTGTTGTTGCCTGTGGTATTTTCTTATCGGGTTTCGCGGCAGTTTGTTTATCTGCGTGTCGCACGCAAAAACTGTATTTGCGTGGACAAGTTTGTGTCCTAAGTCTTTCGTTTTGGCATTTGCCATTTGTCGCGACATTGAACAATTTGACATTTGCGCCTTTTTCCATGCGATTTATATTCAGCTAAGCTAATTCTATGTCAATCGCAACAACTTATCGATATTAATTGCAAAACATTCTCAACGTTTTTTCTCTCTCTCTTTTCTCTTATCTTTGCAGAATTAAATCAGCGAATGCCAATGGTAAGTGGAAACTAGTATTACGGGGAGTGGTATACGGGAGGGTAGGGGGTGGGGTTTATCTTGTGTACAAGGGGCCATTAAAGGTACTTAAGATAGACACCGAGACACAGAACTTTCCCATAGTTTGCGCCGTTTTTGATTCCGTCATCGATCAATTAGTCACTTGGCTTTTTTCTAGCCAACTTTTAATTAAGCAAGTCAGCGTGAGCTACACCCTCTCCCTCTCTCTCTCTCTCTTCTCTCTTATCTGTTTTCTCTCGTTTTCCATTTGCATTTCCATTTTTAATTGCATAATTCCAGCTTGTGGTTGCATGCAATTCACGGAAATCGGTTGCAAGTGGCAACAATTTAATTTGTCTTCTTCTACAAATTTTTGACGACATGATGCATTCATGAAGTTCACGTTCGTGCCACAAATCTACAATCTGCGAAAAGCGAAAATCTACTACGTGCCACAGCCCGTGGCAGCTTCGCTTTGCTTAGCTTAGCTTTGCCCTGGCTGGGCCACAAAATTTGTAGACAAATTAAGGCAAAGGCTAAACAATTGTCTTGCTTTTCGCTTTGGCATTGGCCTTTCCTTTGTTGCCTGGCTGCCAGCCTGCCTGCCTCATGGTGCTGCCTCATGGTGGTGGTGGGGACTGCGCCGAACACGTTCGAAAATCGTGCAAGAAACTTTTTTGATTTAGTTGCAGGCAGTTCTTGTCTCGGTTTTAACAGTAGGCGAATTATTGACAAACGACTGTCCCTGCGACTCCCTATGCAGTCCCTTACTAAACTTCCTCTGCTAACTCCCTTCTCTCTTTCTCTGTCTCTTCACCTCCCTCTCTTTCTCTGGCAGAAACTCTCTCTTTTCATTTGGCGCCAATGCCGTCGTCTGTCGCAGCTGACATCGACATGCAGGACAAATTGTTGACGGCGTTTAATGTCAGCAGCAGCCAATTAGCTGTCCCATGAAAATCTCCACTTGCCAAGCATTCTGTTTGCCTTTCCCGCTGTTGTTGTTGTTGTTGCTGCTGTTCCGCGTGTTGTTTACAGTTTGGCGTGTTTTTTATTGTTGCTGTTGTTGTTTGGCAGGCGGGCGGCAGGCTGTAACTTTTTTTCGGCTAAAGTTTTTTCGGCTTGTTTGTGTGTGGTTGGTTTTCTTTTTTGTCGCTACGCACGGTTGCATGTTGCGAAAACAACAACAAACACGAACAACAACAGTAACAACAACAACGGGCGCACAAAAACAAACAATCAACACAAATCGTTAAACTGTCAGCAGCTTTTAAAGCGCGTGATTATGTCGCAGTCAACGTCAACGTCAGCCTCAGCGTCAGCATCAAACGTCGACGTCGACGCTGTCGTATCGCCCCGTGCGACAGGCGCCAGAGCCAGAGAGCCCAAAAACAGTTTTTTAAAATGCCAGCGAGGAAAATGTTTTTTCAATTGCCCAAAAAAAACTAAGTGCATTAAAATAATTTGCTTGACATGGCAGGGGGAAGGCAGGGAGGAATAAAGATGTTGATAGAGATAGAGAGGCAAATCGAGAGGGGGAAAGGGAGCAGGAGGGAGTGCAGGCAGCCAGCACTTGCTAAAGAGTAAATTAAATACTTTATGCGGATAATAATGATATTATAATGAAGCTGCGCTTCAAATACCAAAGCAAATTAACGCCAAACAGCGAGACAAATAAAAAATAATCATTTAGTTTTTATAAATACTCATAAAAATGCTCAATGAACTGCGTGTGAAATGGCAAGTGACAGTTTAAGCTGAGAATGAGGAGCATAAAATAATGAGAGAATATAAAATGAAATTGAATATTTGCAGATATAAAAACAGACTCATTACTGTGGATAGTAAACTTTATAGTGTTGTTTAGTATTGATAAGATATGATATGGTTACTGTTTTTATAGAAATATAATGATAAATTCATGAACAGTAATTGTACGTTTAAGCAGTTTGTTAAAGCGTATTAAGTTGTAGGTTTTATCTAAGTTTTAAATTGTTTGTGTAAGCAAGCAACATACTTTATAAAAATTATATTATACATTACTTTATTTTACAGCAATTACTTAGTTCATGCACAAGTTCCCAAGTTTAGATGCGTTTTTCAAGATTTGTATTAATTTAGAAAATTTTATAGTTGAGTTTAATAAAACAAAGTTTATACTTATTCAGTTAATACATTTAATTTATAGTTATTTCTTATAAGGAATGTTAGACAAGTCCCAAGAAAAAAAGAAGTTAGTTCAGCAGTCTTTTTATTCTAATCTTTAGAAGAAAAGGTTTTATTTGAGCTTAGTCTAAGATAGTATTGAAAGTTTTTTATAGTTATTTCTAGTATTTTATATTAACTTTTCTATAAACAGTATTTATGCAAACAGTTTTCAAAACAGTTGCCACATAAATCTATAAAGAAATGATATTTGTAACTTTATATTCAATTTCTAAAGTAAAAAGCATACATATACAAATTTGAGTAGTTATTTCTTTTTGATTTATAGCAGTATCAATTTCAAATTGCCATTTCTCAAACAGTTTCACAATGCAAATCTCTAAAAATATCTCAAAATAAATAATATGCTCAATCACCTTAATTTCCTCAATTAAACGCTGCATAGCATAGTAGTTTATTTTATCTACCATTTGCAACTGCCAGTCAAAGCAATTAAACGCAGTCGAAGATGTCATTAGGCCAATTGCAACATGCCAAATAAAACAGTTGAATAGAAAACAGCAACAACAACAGCAGCAACAACAACAGCAGCAACAACAACAGCAGCAGCAGCAGCAAATTCGACGAGTAGATTAAAACGAAATTGCAACATCCATTTGCAGTTGGTGTCAATTGCCACGAGCCGAGGGGGAAGTGGGAAAATACTCTGCAATTATCTTGGACGGCAACTGCAAACTAGCTAGACAACGTGTCGTATGAGTAACAAACATTATTTTAATTATGCATACGCCGCCGCAGCCGCAGCCACAAAATGTGTGTGTGCGATAAAAGTCTCCGATTGACATTTAGCATGGGCAACAGAGTCGGAGACAGACATTGGCATTATCTGTGCGCCTATTAAGACTTCATTGCACATGTCATATTTGCCCCCACCTCCGTCTCTATCTCTCTTTTTGCCCGTTGCCATTTTGCATTTGTGCTGCTGGCTGCCCCAGAACGGGGCGACTTGTTTCACACAGCGTTTGCCACGCTCGAAAACAAAACACACACATTAAATTCCGAAAAACGCTCGTTAATATTTTTTTTCTCTCTTTCTGCTGAGGCTGCTGCGAAATATTTTGTTAACAAAAATTGCCGTTGCCGCTGGCGCTGCACGCAGATAAGCGGCATGAGATAAGGCCGCTGGCGGTAGCAGTTTGCAGCAGCAACGGCAGCAGCAGTGGCAGCTACAGCAGCAACCACAGCCGGAGTTGATTCTGTGCACAGTGGTGCAGAGTTGAAATGGAGAAGAAAAAGTTAGGCAACTGCCAGTTGAAGCTGAGCAAGCTGTGGTACAGTGGAGCCTGTACACTGTACCTTGTACCAATGTGCAGCAGGCACAGCACACTCTATGCACAGTGACACCAGCTTACTTGGCATGGCTTGAAAGCTATAGAAGAATAAAAACTTGGAGGTGTTTGCCTTAAACAACTTCCTGCTAAAAACTTTGTCAAGACATTCCCACTGTTGACCACTGTGCACCATGCCTTGCACCACTGTGCAGCAGTCGACAGTCGGCTAAAGTGTAAGTTCAATGCAATTGGCTGCAGTAGCCGCTGCCAACATCGTTAACACAGCGCAAAAACAGCCATTAGCCGAGGTCCGAATCGCAGTCGGATGCGGACTCCAACTCGAGTCACAATGCGAACTGGAGTTAGAGTTATGCCCGCGTGTGTGTGTGTCAGGTGACATGCACAAAATGCATGTAGTATATGAGCAGCTACAAACGATAAGCTTGGCTTAATAAACGCGCTAACCAAAAAACAGACAGAGATAGCAAAACAGCCAAAGGAGTCGCAGTCGGAGTCAGAGTACGTAAATCATAAGCAGAAGTGACTGCATTATGCATGTGCATAACTTGGAAAATTGGCCAATGTGCTGGAGAAGGAGTAGAAGAAGCAGTTTCAGTTGGAGTTGCGTTGCGTATGCAAACGCCGCTAATTAGTTGCGTTGCCCCCAAGGCGAATGAGGCAGCTCCGTCTCGGCCACTTGGTGCCTCTCTGGGGTAATGAGAGTGAAAGGCGATGCCGGCGTTAAAACCTGAGCACAGCTCAGTCATTAGCGCCAGTTTGGCGGATGTGTGTGTTGGAACAGGTCTGGACGAGGCGATCGTCTGCACATGCTCTGTCTCCTCTCCTCTCTGCTACTCTCTCTCACTCAGAAATTACTATAACGAGGCTTAAGGAATCTATAAAGATTCTGTTAACGGATAAGCAGAGCACAAATTGCTGATTCTAATGAATAGAACATTTTTATGCACTTCCTATATGACTTTAGGGTTAACGATCGACGAGGATATGGGTAGCTGAAAAGGTTTCATAAACTCAGGAATGCCATATCGGGTTTTATAGGTTATGTATATTTATTTTTATTAAAGACATAATTATTGTGGGTTAACGAGCTGGCAAAGCAGTCACTGATTGCGAGTACTAAAAAGCTGTTGAGTTGCACATGATATATGCTTGTTTGTGTGGTTATATAGGAAAATAATTAAACAGGGAACTGAAGCAAGGAAGGAAGTAAGGTAACTGGCATTACTAAAGAGTCTGTGGATACTTTTCTTCAGATCATTAAAGCATAATTGGTTGTTAAAGCCAAGGATTAGTCATGCTAACTAAAGAGATTACTAAGGGTTTAAGCGCTAAGACTTTGGATAAAGGTTAAACTGCTCACTGAAGAATCTGCGAGTATTAACTTTCTAATCATAGAAACATAATAAACTGTTTAAACCACTTAAATGGAGATTATCCATCATAACTTTGCAGATTATTATGGATTGAAAAGGCCTTAAACTTGGGCAAAATATTTTGAATGATAAAAGATTCTCAGAGTACTTTCCTTTCTAATCATATGAACATGAAAACTTATTTAATTCATTGCTTATGAAAGCTTAAGATCTTATGAACATAATAAGCTACACAAACCAAGTAATATGTAATCAAATATGCACGTAGATCAGGATTCCTTATAATAACTAAAGAGATCATTATGAGCTTAAGTTCTAAAGAATCTCAACAGACTTCCCTTCCGCTCAACAGAACATAATGAGCTGTTGAAATCGAATGATATATGTGCTGCTTTGTTGTATCAGGATTACTCATGTAGTTTAACCACTTGCGCAATATGAGATCATTCGCGCTGATTATAACAAGGATCTCACAGCGTTTTCCCAGCAACACACACACACTGAACATTGAAGTATTTGGCATTTTGGCCCAGTCGCCAGTTGCAGTTACCCAACGATCTCTCAGTGTGTGTAGCACTTGGCTTGCCACCTCTCGTTGCCTCGTTGCCCCGTTGGCCCCTTTGCCCCCTTGGAGTTTGCCACGTTGACAGTCGTTTAATTTACGCTTTGTTTGTTTTGCTGTTCGTTTTCGTTGTTTGTTTGTTTCGCTGTTTCTGTTACTGTGTTTCTCTGTTTGTCGCACTCAATGAGGTGAATGTTTGATTTATCGCCCGATTATAACCCCCAAATGTCATAGATTTCTGCGTCTGCCAGTGCTGCCACTGCTGCTGACTTTACCTTTTAGCTGAACATGCCAATGCAACTTACTCATATCTCCCTCTCTCTCTCTCTCTCTCTCCGCTCTCTTACAGGTGGTCGCCCGCAGCCGTGGTGGTGTCGCAACAATCGCAATGCCGGCGGCGGTCAGAATCGTTCGCCCATATCCATTAAGCACTCGGCGGACAGCATACGCCGTCCCACCAGCAACTCCGGCGTCTGGACTTGGCTTGGCGGAAGTCGTCGCTCCTCGGCTGGACCCGATCAGATTTGCCCGCCCTCCACATCGCCAGCTGAGAATCATTATACACACATGGATGATGCGTACAGTCCCGTCGGGGTCAGTGAGGCACTCTATGCGGAACTGGATCGCGAATCGGTGCGCAGCGCAAATCCGTCGTATCAGAACACGGCGTACAGTCAGTGCGGCGAGGTGAGTTCAGCAAAGAAAGCATTTAGAAGGATTGTTCTTAACTGTTTTGTACTCCACAGAAATACAATTTCCAGGCGCACGAGCAGGACATTCCCATGGTCGTCTCGTCGGCGCCGAGCAGCGCCTATTACTCGGATTTGTCGGTGACGGCAATGCCAGGAGGCGCCAGTGGCAGCAATCAGGGCGCCTACGAGATTGTTGGACTTAATGTCATGTCGCAGCCGCTGCCCAATTGGGAGCATCATGGAGGAGGAGGAACAGGCGGCGCAGGAGGAGGAGTAGGTGCTGCTGGAGGAGGAGTTGCCAGTAGCACCGGCCTGGCGCCGGGAGATGCTGCAACGCAACGTCGCATGCCACGTCTGGCGGCCATTAATGAGACAAGCACCAGCACGGTGCCCTCGGACTATGTCTGAGTGGGAGGAAGAAAGGAGAAGAGAGAAGAACTTCATTTTTTGTAATTTATCTAAGAGAAGACTTTGAAAAAGTGTTAGAAGAACGAGCTTAAAATGTTAATGAAATACGTTAAACACAATCTTTATATATACATATGTAACTGTAGCATATAGTCTATATATACAAATACAAATAGTTCGTACAGATAGTATATTTATAGCATAGCATACACCTTATGCTAGCTTAGAGTTAGCGTAGTCTCTTTGATTTCACACACACACACACACATACACAGAAATATGTCTGCATATGTATTATACATCTAGTTTTTTAAAATAGTGTTAAACAACGATTTAATCGTGGGTGATATTTAGCCTAAATATGCTATATTCTTATGTTCTATAATGTACTTTAAACATTTTCTAAAAATGTAAAAAAAATCACGAGCATTTTTCATTAGTTTTAGAGAGAGAAAGTACGAAACGAAACTGCCCCCAATACAAGGTACCCAAAATCATATATATATAATACACATACATTTACAGCAAACATGAATTTAAGCTTACAGGAAATATTACAAATGTATCGAATGACAGAAACATATTTACAACGATTTTAAGATGCAACAAAAATCATATTTAAACAGAATTATTTATACTCTGCATGCATATAAAGAAAGGAAACTATATACACCACACATACTAAATATATGAGAAATATATACCATATACAACAAGCCACAGCTCTTTAGCTCTATCGATACTCTTCAAGTAGCACAGCATCATATCATTTACATAGAACGAACACTCTCCAACAAAAACACAGGCAATTTTCCAAGCATTAATATTTTAGCGTACTCTACTTTAAGCGGCAGCAACGGCCAGAGCTGTTATACACACACACACACATAATTATTGTAATTATTACCGAATTTACATTTCTGTACATTTTGTTTTAGTTGAAAGAAGATATATATGATTAAAAACTATTGCTATTTACATTCTGAATCCCAAAAAAGAGAAAATGAAGTTTTATTTCAATTGATACTGATATGAATTCAATATCACATGAATTCATATCATACAAAATATATATTTATCATTAATTTCATGCTATTCTTAATCTATGAGCCTCTTAAGCTACCTAGGCTAAAGATAATACTATATATTCCCTAACAATCATGCATATTCAACTTCAAAGTCATCTGCAACTTCCTCATAGTCAACTGGTCTCGTGGACAGTTCCTCCAGCTGTCTTGTGTGTATCTTGTGGTGCGTGCGCAGTGCTGCCTTCTGTCTAAATTGCTTGCCGCAATCCTCGCACTTATGTGGCTTCTCGCCGGTGTGGATGAGCTCGTGCTGCTTGCAGATGGCAAGCTGTGTGAAAGTACGATCGCAGTGGCTGCACGTGTAGTTTCGGGCACGCTCGTGCACGGTGCGCATATGTTTATTCAGGTTGCTGGAACTGTAGCACACCTTGGAGCAGAAACGGCAGCTGTAGGTGCGCTCCAGCGTGTGATAGTTCAGGTGAATTTTCAGCTCAGTTCGTGTGGTCTTTTGTACGCCACAATAGGAGCAGGTGTAGTTGCGTATGCCCGCATGACGCATCATGTGCACCTTTAGCAATTGTTTGCTGGAAAAGCGACGCTCACAGTCCGTCTCCTCGCATCCATAGGGCAGCTCTGACTTGTCCTTGTGTGTGAATCGATGATTTCTCAGTTGAGACATGGTGTCGAAAACTTTTCCACAATACTCGCAAATGTGTAATTTGTGCTCCTTGCCCAGATTGTGGCATTTGCGCATATGCAGGGTTAGTGTGTGCTTGTGGCTATAGCCACGTCCACAGTCTGGTTCAGGGCAGGGATAGGGCATCTTTCCATGGCGTCGTTTGTGTGTCAGCAGTCGCTGCTCGTCCAGAAACTGCGCGGAGCAAATTTTGCATTTGTAGATGTTTTTCAAATGTTCTAAGGCAGACTGCTGCAAGAGAAATTACGTTAGTTGATGTGGTTTAACAAACTATTCTATTCTCTGACTCACCTGATCTTGATCTTCTTCCACCTGATCTTGATCCTCTTCCAATTCAACTTCTTCTGCTGTAGACTGTTCCAGTGACTCGTCTTCTAGTAGCTCTATTTCAACACGTTCTGGCTGTGTTTCAAAAATTGATTTGCTGTCAACTGATTCCACTTCCTGCTGTTCCACGCTTTCTTCTAGCTCAGACTGTCTCGGCACTTTGTGGAGCCTCTTCTTCGTCAACCTCCTCTTCTTCATTGCAAAATGCCAATATCTCCATGCGCCACTTTGTGTCAGCAGCAATGCACTTTGCCCGAAATGCATACAACTCCTCCAGTTGGTCACAGCAAGCCTGGCACAGCTCACTAGGCACAAGATGCTCTTCATCGCTGACAGACAAGTCGGTGCAAGTGACGAACTTGTGCGCAAGCAGTGGCAACTTACGCATGTCGTAGCTGAGCGCAGCATCCAGTGAACAAATACAAATGCGGCACTTGGCAAAATGAAGCCATTGCCAATGATAATTTAATTTAAACAATAAAATAACAAATTAAAAGTACAAAAGCAGCACAAACTGCAGTTGTTGATTGTTTACAAGAGAATCAGCTGACTGAACTGCAGCAACAGCGATTATCGATAAGTCAATGATAAGTTAACAGTGGTAATATAACAGTGACTGAAAACATATCGATCTTTAACGCACAACGACTTTATTTTAAATTAAAAAAAATATTCAGCTGAATTACTCTTGTAACGAATAATTAATTTATAAAACAATTTCTAAGAAAATCTCTAAATATATATTTTTTAAAATGCTTAACAGCAGCAACAGGTGTTTGCATTTAAAGTGCATCTCTGAGTAACAGGAACACGAAATTTCCTAAAAAATACCAAAATGCAAGAGCCCGTAAGATACTTGTTATTCGTCACAGGTCACCCCCCGCACACAGTCGTTGTTGTTTACGTTTAGGTACAAAGTTCATTTATTAAGAGACTAAAGATCCGACATGTTGAAATTGAATAACTGCGGAACGCGAAAAATCATCCTTGATGTGTGCAAAACCCGATTATATTCTGCCTCAGCCGCAGTGCCAAAGGCAAAACCAACGAGTCCCGAAGTGAGCAAGCAGCCCAAAAGAGAAAATGAATCTTTCATGGCGAACATCTTTCGTGGCACTTTGGTGTCGAAACAAGTGTTCCCCTATCCGGATGTACTGACTGTGGACCAAAAGGAGACAATGGACAGTTTTCTGGATCCCTTCGAGCGCTTCTTCACGGAAGTGAACAACCCCGTGCGCAACGACGAAACCTCAGAGATCGAACAGAAAACTCTAGATGCGCTGTGGGAACTCGGTGGCATGGCCATTCAAGTGCCTTCGGAGTTCGGAGGTCTTGGCATGAATAACTCGCAATACGGTCGACTGTGCCAGATTGTGGGAGCTCATGATCTCGGCCTGGGCATAGTGCTGGGCGCCCATCAGAGTATCGGTTTCAAGGGCATCATGCTGTATGGAACACCCGAGCAGAAGGCCAAGTACCTGCCTAAGGTGGCTGCTGAAGGTGTCTACGCTGCCTTCGCCCTCACCGAACCCAGTTCTGGTTCGGATGCCAACTCCATTCGCTCTCGGGCTGTGAAGACTCCCGACAATAAGTATTATATTCTCAATGGTTCCAAGATTTGGATCTCCAACGGTGGCTTGGCTGATGTATTCACAGTCTTTGCACAAACCGAGCAGATTGACAAGAAGACAGGCGAGAAGAAAGACAAGGTGACGGCGTTTATTGTGGAACGTGGCTTTGGAGGCGTCACCAATGGACCACCAGAGAAGAAGATGGGTATCAAGGGCTCCAACACCGCGGAGGTGTACTTTGAGGATGTCAAGATTCCCATTGAGAATGTGCTGGGTGAGGAGGGTGAAGGCTTTAAAGTGGCCGTGAACATCCTCAACAGCGGTCGCTTTGGCATGGGAGCCACACTGTCGGGCACAATGAAGAAGTGCATCCAAATTGCCACGCAACATGCCAACACTCGTGTGCAGTTCGGCCAGAAGATAAAGGAGTTCGGCGCCATTCAGGACAAGTTGGCCCAGATGAACATTCTGCAATATGCCACGGAGTCGATGGCGTTCATGATCTCGCAGAACATGGACTCGGACAGTCAGGATTACCATCTGGAGGCGGCTATCTCAAAGGTCTACTCCTCGGAGAATGCCTGGTTCGTTTGCGACGAGGCCATTCAGATCCTTGGTGGCATGGGATTCATGAAGGATACGGGACTTGAGCGTGTCATGCGTGATCTGCGTATCTTCCGCATCTTCGAGGGCAGCAACGATGTGTTGCGTCTGTTCGTTGCGCTCTCGGGCATCCAGTATGCCGGCAATCACCTGAAGGAACTGCAACGCGCCATCAGGAATCCCGCTGCAAATCTGGGCTTCATCTTCAGAGAGGCCTCGAAGCGTGCCACCTCAACCATCGGTCTGGGCGGCACCGACCTCAGTGCCCACGTGGTGCCAGAGCTGAAAGAATATGCCAAGAATGCCGCCGTCTGCATCGATCTCTTTGGCAAGACCACAGAGGCGGTGCTGCTTAAGCACAACAAGAACATCATCAACGAACAACTCGTCTTGAATCATCTGGCGAATGCTGCCATCGACATTTACGCCATGGTCGCCACACTCTCACGATCCTCACGAGCTGTGAAACTCAGTCTACCCACAGCGGAGCACGAACTGAACCTGACCAAGGCACTGTGCCTGCAGGCATCCGAACGAACAATTCAACACCTGAAGAAGGCCTCATCGAACCAACTTCAGACCGAAAAGAAAATGATTGCGACAATTGCAGCAAAGGTCTGCGAACAGGAGGGTGTCCACTCCACCGGCCCCATCGACTTGGTCTAAAGCGACGAAAGATCAAGAATTACTTATTAGGTTGCTATACTAATCCCTTTTCCTATTTAAATTGAAGCCTCTTTAGCTAATAACATGTCCCTCAAATTTATTTCAGATTCTCTCTAATTATGAAATAAAACTTGTTTTTAGAAAATTACAAATTCGGTGAACTTTGAAGTCGGGGGAGAGATTAGGGAAATAGATCGTTGCGTCGTTAAGTTCAACGTCTCGAGCGTCAATAATTGGCTGTCTCTGATTAGGCTTAGGAACAAAGTACTATTTGAAGCTATAAATAATCTAGCGATTGCCAGACAAGCAAGAATGAGAGCTACAATCGTGCATTCTCGACTTTAAAATATACCCATTGATTAAACCAAAACGAGTTTATGAATTCGTCTTCTGTGTTTTTAAGGTATTTTGTGTTGCAAACCTTAGAGACCTTGCAAATAGGTACGTCCCTTTAAATAACTCCTTATGCAACCTTAAATGGAATATGCTACTTTAAAATCCAGCTGGTCATTATATTTTTATGGATTTACGAAGTCGAAAGAGGGCGTTACCTTATTCTGTTAACAAACCTTAATAGTGGAGAGTTTAAAGACATAATACTAAGACATATTGTTACTAAATTTAATAACCCTACTCTCTCTTATCCTAACTTTGAAATCTAGGTATTCTTATAGACAAACAGGCAGATCTACTCTTCAATTCGTGCTGAGTAAGAGAATATATATATTGTACTTTATGGGTATTGCCATTAAATCCAATCACTCGATAACCAGACAAAATATGATTGCGCATTCGAAACTGTTTACAAATGTTTAATCTTTGGAGTTTCCGTTTAGGGGGTAGTTACATTATATTATAATCTTAACTTGAGCTCATTAACTAACACTGGGCGCTGTTATCAGCACCGTCACCTCGTTTTGGTCGCGTCGCCGGTCGTGTATCTTGCGATGTGTGCGTAGTGCTGCCGGTTGAGTGAACCGCTTGCCACATTCCTCACATTCGTGCGGCTTCTCGCCAGTGTGCGTCATCTCGTGGTATTTGCGTGTATCCGACTTGGCAAAGCTGCGCTCGCAGTAACTGCAGGCGTAGTCCCGCGCCCGCTCATGCACCGTGCGCACATGCATCTTGAGATTCCCCGAACTGTTGCACACCTTGGAGCAGAAGCGGCAGGGCCAAGTGCGCTCCAGTGTGTGGTAGTTGATGTGTATCTTCAGCTCATTCCTTGTCGTCTTGCACATGCCACAGTAGGGACAGATGAAGTTCTTGATGCCTGCATGGCGCAATAGATGCACCTTGAGCTTCTCCTTGGTGGAGAAGCGTCGCACGCACCCGGTTTCGGTGCAGGCATGTGGTAGCTCTGATTTATCCTTGTGCGTGTAGCGATGATCGTTGAGCACGGCTGTGGAACTAAAGACCTTGCCACAGAACTCGCAAACATGTGACTTGAGCTCTGGACCAAGTTTGTGGCAGCGGCGCATGTGCATGCTCAGAGTGGGTTTGTGGCGATAGGACTTGTTGCAACCTTCCTGCTGGCAATTGAACCAAGGATTAATGCCCGAATGTTCCTTCATGTGCTCCGACAGGCAGTGCAGGCGATTGAAGGCTCTGCCACAGCCAGCCACAGTGCAGGGATATGGTACGAGTCCCTCATGCTGACGCATGTGCGCCTGCAGACGATGATGCACCTGGAAGCGCATGTCGCAGGTGTCGCATTTGAAGTTGGAGGGAGTAGAAGACTAGAAAGATGTGGATTAGAAGATAAGGGATTCTTTAAAGATTCACGGGCTCACCTGCTCGACAGTCTCCTCTGACGTTTCTATAGGTTCCTGTGCTGTGGTCTCCACCAGAGGCAGTTCTATTTCCGGCTCCTCGTTAAAAGGTTCCACTTGCGTTCTTTCTGGAGATTCAAGTTCTTGTACTTCATCCTCCTCTTTGTGCTCATCAGCTTCAGCCACAATTGCCAATCGCCACCTGGCATCAGATTCAATACAACGGGCTCGAAATGCATACAACTGATCCAGCAGATCGTAGCACGACTGGCACAACGCACTCGGCACATGCTCCTCCTCAAGCGACACGGTCAAGTCGGTACAACTTGTAAACTTTAGTGCCAACATGGGCAACTGTCGCATGTCGTAGCTTTCGCTTGTATCACTTAGCTCACAACAACATACCCTGCACTTGAATAGAGCATTTGCCGACGACATTGGCTGCAACTTTGCTGACTAGTGTGTCAAGTGAAACAAACGACATTTATTTGTTATTCTTGTTGTGCCCAAACAGCTGTGCGCCGAATGTCGTTTATCGATAGACTGATTTCCAGTTAACAGTGGCTGCAACCGCTTATCGCTGTTATGTTAACATGATTTTCAAATTACGAAGTTACATATATTTAATATTATTGTTATAGTAATTTGCAAAGCAAAATACTTTGCAGGATTATCGTATACTAAATGTAAAAATACGATTCTTAACCTATTTGAGAATGCATACTTAGTAAAATCTCTTAATATTACACAAAGTCAGTTATACCGTTTCCTGTTAAATTTCCAGTAACTGTTGTCGCCGTCTGTTGTTCCGAGTTTTGCCTTTCGTGAATCTTGCGATGTGTGCGTAGTGCTGTCTTCTGCCTGAAGTGTCTGCCGCACTCCTCGCACTCATGAGGCTTCTCCCCAGTGTGGATGAGTTCGTGTTGCTTGCGCAGCGCAGGCTGTGTAAACATACGTTCGCAGTAGGTGCAGGGATAGTTGCGGGAACGTTCATGGACAGTGCGCATATGCAGGTTGAGATTACTGGAGCTGTTGCACACCTTAGAGCAGATGCGACAGCTATAGGTGCGCTCCAGCGTGTGATAGTTGAGGTGAATCTTCAGCTCCGTCCGGGTGGTCTTCTGCACGCCACAGTAGGTGCATCTGTAGTTCTTGATGCCCGCATGGCGCATCATGTGCACCTTCAGCAGTTGCTTGCTGGAGAAACGTCTCCCGCACTGCTCATCCTCACATACGTAGGGTAGCTCCGACTTATCCTTGTGGGTGAAGCGATGATTCTTCAGACGCCACATGGTGTCGAAGGTCTTGCCACAGTATTCACACACATGCGACTTGGGCTCCTTGCCCAGTTTGTGGCACTTGCGCATGTGCACAGACAGTGTATTCTTGTGACTGTATCCACGATCACATCCCTCCTCGGGACAGGGATATGGCATACGTCCATGCTGTCGTTTGTGTGCTTGCAGTCGGTGCTGTTCCAGGAACTGTGTGGCGCAGATGTCGCACTTGTAAATGCCGGAACTCTAAGAAAGAAAGGATTAATGAGGTTCAAGGCATGGATGCTGTCAACTCACCTGTTCAGCCCCCAATTGGGAGTTAGCTGTGGGGTCAGGCGGTGGCATGGATGCCTCTACAGCAGCTTCCTGCTCTGGCTCAGCACTAGGCAGTGGCTCTTCCTCCTCAGTCTGTTCCTCCTCCTCCAATTCGATGGTTTCAACTACGTTTTCCACATCCTTTACTACCTCATTTTCATCTGAAAATGCTAGGATTTCCATGCGCCATTTGGTGTCGGATGCAATGCAACGGGCACGAAATGCATAGAGACGCTCCAACTGGTCACAGCAGGAGTGGCACAGCTCACTGGGCACACGCTCCTCCTCGTTGACGGACAAGTCTGTGCATGTTTCGAACTTGTGAGCCAACTTGGGTAGTTTTCGCATGTCATAGTTGCCGGCGGACGCATCCAGCGAACAAATGCACACACGGCATTTGACCGAAGTCGTCATCGAAAGAGCCAAGTCAAATTTTTCAACCAAATAAATGACAACTTTGCTGTACAGTGTGCGAGAGAGATGTATTTATTTTTGTTTATACGACAATCAGCTGTGCGGAGCAGTATTGGCAAACGTCAGAACTAGAAGTTAAGAGTAAAATGGTCGAAGGTTGTAATAACGGATGAGCACTTTACATTACACTGCAAACGAGTGCAAGTGTGAGAAATGTTCGATACATACACGAAATACACGATCCTCACACGAGTATTTACATTATGTGATGCAGCACTAAGCATCGATTATTATGACCCCAGGACCCGAAGGGTTTCACGAGGTAGCGATCGGCAGTCGTGTAGTCCATTACTACCGTTTCTGCACAGTTAAAATTTCTATGTTAATACAGCTGTTAAGTAGCATGACGTCATACGGTCCCTGTTAGCATTACAGCATAAACAATAACTTCTTGCAGTGACGTTTACCAACACTAGCTGGCAAATTGTGGGTGGAATTGATTCCGTTTTTATTTCTCTGGCTGCTTTTGTACATAAAACATGGATAAACCCAATGGAATACACTATATTGATCTCTCTAGTAACTTTATACGTTTCGACGCCGTCAGCCAGTTGACAAATGTCTTCTTCGACGACTCCAACAAACAGGTAAACATATTAATTAGTCACAATCAAATCGCAAGTCATTTGTTGTTGTTTTTGACCTTAGATATTTGCAGTACGCTCGGGCGGTGCAACAGGCGTGGTTGTCAAAGGTCCCGTGGAGGACACTGTGATATCGTTTTGCATGAGTGATCGTGGCGGTGCCATTAGATCGATCAAGTTCTCGCCAGACAATCAAATTCTCGCAGTGCAGCGCAAGGAGAATGCAGTGGAATTTGTGTTCTTCCAGGGCGAGCAGCCAATGCTGCAGGACATCGTCACACATCAGGTGAAGACGGTCATCTATGGCTTCGTGTGGGTGCACAATCGTGAGCTGGCACTGATATCCAATACAGGTGTGGAGATCTTTCAAGTCTATCCCGAGAAGCGACAGGTGCGCTCCGTCAAGTCGCTGAGCATCAGTATCAAATGGTTTGCCTGGTGCTGTGATGCCAATGTGGCGCTGCTTTGCACCACTGAGGGGAACACATTGATACCAGTGATAGTCAAGCAGAAGGTGATCACCAAGCTGCCCAAGGTGGACTGTAAGTAATCCCACAGATAATTCCTTTGTGCCTGCACTTACCTCTTCTTTTTTCCAGTGGGCAGTCCCGGTCGCGAGGTGCAGGAGAGCAAGGTTACACTGGGCCGAGTCTATGGCGTGTTGGCCGTACTCATTCTCCAGTCCAATGACATTTCGGGCATGTGGGAGGTCGAGGTACATCTGCTAAATGGTCCTGGCCTGGCCCCACGCAAGTGCCATGTACTGCGACTGGGTCTAGTGGGACGCTTTGCCATCAATACAGTGGACAATCTGATTGTGGTGCATCACCAGGCCACAGCCACATCGCTACTCTTCGACATTGCGTTGAGTGGGGAGGTCATTGATGGTGTCACCTACCATTCACCTATAACACCTGGTCGCTCCATTAAACCCTTTGGCCTCAAGGTGCCCTCCCTCTCTCCCGATGGCCAGATCATGCAGTGCGAGTTATGTAAGTTGTGAACAAGGCAAGAGAATCAATCAATTTAATGAATATCCCTTACTCTTCTTAGACTCCATCAACTGGGTGCTCTTCCAGCCCAATATTGTAATAGACGCCAAGCTGGGCTGCATGTGGTATCTAAATCTGTCCATTGAGCCACTCTGCAGTCTCATCTCGGATCGCATCAGACTCACAGAGCTGCTGCTACAACGCTCCAGTGGCAAGCAGATGCTGCTGAAGGTGATGCAGCAGCTGGTGGATGAGCAATACAAGGGCACGCTGTTGCCGGTGCTGGAGACCATCTTTGATAAGATAAACAAGATTTACGCGTAAGTAAGGAGCTTTATTCATGGCATACTCCTTCTCACATCACTCCCCTCTTCCCACACAGCTCCTGGGTGCAGTTGGAACTGCAGAATCAAACGGCGCAGCCACCGAATGTGAAGTCAACAGTTACCAAGTCTACTGCACCGCCCATTGTGCTCATCGAGCAGTCAGACATGGTGCAAATCCTGCAGCCCATTGCCGGCAGAAGCTACACAGAGTCCATACTGATGCTGTATTTGCAATCGTTGAACAAATACAACATTGCCGCACAGGAGGAGCTGAGCAAGTTGATCATTAGTGAGCTGATGCGCAATCGTAGCTTTGATACACTGCGGCGCCTAGTTAGTTACTCCATGCTGCAGGAATCCAAGGCAATTGCCTGCTATCTGTTGGCTCATTCCGATGTGAACTCGGCAATATCGCAGGTGGCCATCGATATGTTGGGCAAGATACAGGCACATGAGGTGAGTCGGACTAACAGAATGAGAGAAAGGGGAATCTGTACTTAATCCTCCACTCCTGCAGATCATTATAGAAGTTATGCTGGGCCAGGGCAAGGTGATTGATGCACTGCGTCTGGCCAAGAACTCGCTGGGACTGGAGAAGGTGCCAGCGCGCAAGTTTCCTGGAGGCTGCACAAAAGTCGCAAGATGATTTGATCTTCTACAGTGTCTACCGATTCTTTCAAATGAGAAATTTGCGCATGTATGAAACTCTGGCATTCCCAAAAGGTAAGCTGAAATCTCTTTGCAATTCCGTAAACTCTCCTGAATACCCCCTTATATTACCCAGCTGAACAGTGCACCGAGTTTATACAGCACTTTAACAATACTTTCCCGTCGGATACTGCCATTAGATCCCAGACTAGCTGAGTTCCCCCCACGATGCTTGCCTCAGTTTACTTTGTGATCTAGCTATGAATGTTTAGGGGTATTCCAAACTGAGTCTATAAATAACTCAAGACTGTATTATACTATATATATAAACTGATAAAAATATATAAACTAATAAAACTAAAGTTATAGCGTAAATTTGTTTAGTTTCTGTTGATTCTCGATATATTTGTATAATTTTTGCAGTTAGAACTTAAATAACATATAGTAAATTACACATTTCATATATATATAACGTTCAATCGATCAGGAACTGAGATAAACACAAAAAACACGTAATACTTTTTGATCAGTTAAGCTATTCACAGACTCCCAAACACTTCACATAATACTCGACAATCTTTTGTTTACTTACACAACAAATTTTGGAAAAGGGATTACAATAAATACATAGAATGGCTTTACATTTGGGAATACAAGGTAAAAAAAGAAGGAATTGCAATCTAACAGAAGCGTCTGGGCGGCGCCTTCAGCTGCAGCGTGCCCAGTTCCTGCCTCGAATAACCTTTTAGCACACTCTGACCCGGACAAGGCAGACGCACTGGCTCCTGCTGTGGCAATTCAGCAGCACAGCGTGGACATTGCTTGACTTCTTCGTCGGCTTCATTGATGCAACGTTGATGCAGTGCATGACCACAGGAGCCAAGCACAATCACCTCGGTCTGATCGTAGAGACGCTGCCGACAGAGCTGGCACCGCATGCTGGTCACCCAGAGGCCACGTCGCGCCACCTTACGCTGTTCCACAAACTCCGAGTGCAGATTTTCGCAGAGCTCATCGGCTGCCACGCGTAGCGCCTCAGTTTGTTGCCGTGAACTGATCAACATGCCCATCAGGAGATCCTTAATGTCACCAAAGCTACTCGACACATTGTGTGTGTTCATGATGAGCTGCACTAGATTGTGTAGGTCGATGTGCTGCGATGCCTCATGCAACATGGATTTGGTTATGGATTGAAGCTCCTGCTGAGGAAGAATATATTGCAGTAGTGTGAACCAGCAACGTTCCAGTTCCTTCTCCGGCAATGTCTGTGCTGAGCGTGCCAAGAGTTCTGCAATCTCCTGGGCCTCCTTTGGCGCAGCTTCCGCATCAGCAGCCTTCAACAGTTCCATTGACAGATCAAAGGCTTTCGCATAGCTCTCTTGCTGTTCGTAGAGGTAGATGACGGCGCGGTTCAACTGATGCTGCTCCACAATGGCGATGGCTTTGTCTAACCGATAACCTTTGCTGCCGCGTAGGAATTCCAGAACTGCCTCAGGTGTCTCCAGCTCAGAGTAGAGTTGAAGCAACTTCTCCAGCTGCTCTGGCCGCAATTTGCTATGCCTTGCATTAAGACACTGCAACAGGCGAAATAGCAAAGGTTTCTGGCTACTAAGCAGCTCCAGCAGTTCCTCAATCCGCTCGGGATAATGCAGAGCAATCAGACGCGTTGTCTCCTCCGCATTGATCTCCAGCAGCTGTGGCAAGTAACGCACCAGCTGCGCATATATTGCACGCTCCTTATCCCTTACATGACGCTCCATGTAGGCGAACATGGTCTCGTGTCTCAAGGGATTCTTAATGTAGCATTCGAGAATGTTATCGTAGCGCTGTAGCTTTTCCAGCAGATACTCCACCACATAGTAACAGCTCGCGCGCTCTGCCAGCTGCAGTTGCTCCTCATCGCTGCTGATGTCAGCCAGGCAATTGTTAGAGAGCAGTTCATGCCAGGCGCTCTCACGTTCGGAATGTTGTCGCGCAGTTTCGTTGGCAATCTGCTCCTGCGCCAGGTAGCTGAGCACGCGCTCCAAGAGTTGCCTATCCCGCGGCAGGCACTGCGTGGACATTTGCTGTGCAATGAAGTTTAACAGGCAACCGATTTCTGCCCACTGCAAAGGAAAGAGAAGAAGAACATTAGTTATAGGAGCTAATCCCGTCAAGAATCTGCTACTCACTGTGGCATTTTCCGGCGTCATAATCTCCAGCAGCTGATAGATAATCCTCTTGCGATGTAGGAAGCCCAACTCATTGTTGAACTCACGTTCCTGGAATGCCAACGAGATGACGTTGAGTGTCTCCCGCGTATCGAACTTGAGTAGCGCACGTAGATAAGGATAAGGTAGCTCATCTTCGGGGCTGGAGCTGGAGTGCTGTGAGGTCAGGCAGCGCAGCACATCGTTCTTCACCTGATGCACCTGTTCCGCAGGTATATCACCACTAGGAAAACGACGTCCAGCCAAACAACTAGAGACGTAGACCAGCAAACAGTTGCCCAGATCAGTTTGCTCGGGCGTCAACTGAGGTAGCAACTCCATCAGTGGCGCCGTATAGTCATTGAGGGCACACGCATTGAGGTACAACTGTGCACGGTACAGCTTATGCCGCTTGACTGCCTTGAGCACCTGATTGAGATCCAGGCACATCCAGTCAAGCTTCAGTATAAGCTGCTCCAGCTTCGCAGGCGAATGCTGCAGCCAATAATCGACCAGTGCCTGTGAGATGACCGGATTGACACTGTGTATGGTCTCCTGCTCAATGTGCTCCGAGATATGCTGCAGAAATAGTTCCGTATTGTTGTGCAGACGCTCCCAGAGCTGTGTCCACAGCAGATCCAATTCGCCCACTGTGATGAGACAGTTGACAATGGCACCAAGGCAATAGTCGGGAGCACGCGCGGAGTTGGCAATGTATTCCTTGAAGAGCATAATAATGCGCTCCTTGGCTTGGGCACGTTTTCTTGGACGATCTGCAGAGGCCACATAGCCATCCAGGGCCAGCTGACAAGCCTCCTGCCAGCGATGGTTCTTCACCTGTTGAAGTGGTAAGCATAAGAGACTCTTCTTGTATTCCCATTTGTTCTACTCACCAGGTAGCTTATCCTCTCCGACCAGGTGCGTACGCCTATGATGTGCAGTGAACGTGCACCCAACACATAGAGCTGTGTGCCGCGCGAGACCACAGAGTTATAGCAGGCATTGGTGCCGGCCAAAGCGAAGGCAGGGGAGACATTGCCACCCGTTGCAAGCCCCTTGAACTGCGCCGAACCATAGACGAGGCCAGCGTTGGCCATATCCATGCACTCTAGCTCGCGACTGGAGCGCACATCCACCAGATGCAATATCTCTGAGATGTCCAGCGATGCCACACATTTGGGTCCCAGCCAGTGGGCAGAGAGCAGGCTGCTGTGCAGCTGTACATGGCGTAAGTACAGCAAAGTTATGCGTCCATTGGCCACGAAAAGTTGATGAAAGAAGAGTTGATTCCCTCGACCCACAACTATGACGGGATCAACGGATCTACTGGTGTCTGCGGCCTGGATGAGCACCAGATGCCAGGCCAGAAGGGGCAAACACTCTGCGGGTCCTTGCAGCGCATGGTACTTGATCACACGCAGACGTGGACGCACTGTGACTATGAAATATTTCGAAAGTGTGGCCAGAGCAACAATGCAATATTGGTCCAGTTCGTGACGTCCCTGCACGTCCATGATGAGTGGCTCCACGGCGCAGACTTCTCCACGTGCACCAGAGAATAGGCAGCGTGAGGTGCAGCCTCTAATTCCCAATTTGCGGGTGAAGCTAAGCGACCAAACAGATCCTCCAGCATCGGCACAAAGAGCGAGCGAGGAACGCGATGTCCACTTGACGTGCAGCACGCCCGTATTGGGAGTTATCACATCAAATAGTTCGCGCAGCACATCTCCCGACTGGGTGTCTATCATGGTGACTAGCCCACGTGCAAATCCCGCTAGCAAACGCGTGGAATCCGCATTGAATGCCAGACTGGAGACGGCGCCCTGACTGTGCTTGTCCTGGTGCGCCCAGCGCAGTGTTTGTGTCACATCAAAGTTCAGTATGTGTCCATGGGAGGTGCCCACAGCAATGTATGCCGCCACAGCGCAGGCAGAAGCTGCTCCAGCATTGACACGTTCCGCAGCCGAGGCCAGTTGGGCAGAGATCCCATGTAGAAGTGTGTAGCGCATAATTGAACCCGAACCTCCGCCTCCGCCACGTCCATCCGTGCGCACTCCACAGTCCTCTCCTATTGACGGCGTTGGTGTAGCCCGAGGCACCGGCACTCCCAGCTCGGAGGCCACATCGGAGTCTGCTTCGAATTCACTGAGCACTGTTTCCAGTGTGGGCAGCACATCGGTGGGCGGTATGGCAAACTCCACGTCATCCAGCTGGGCAGGGAATAAATACATAAATATATACTAAATCTTTCCTCTTCGTTGTTGTTTCACTCACGTCTTCGAACTCAAAATCCAGTTGCAAGCTGTCCGTGGAGCCACGATCCGACTCCAGCAGCGATTGCAACGATGGTGCTTTCAACTCGGCCATGCTGCACAGCGTTGGGCCTTGGTTTCGTGTTGTTTAATCCTTAATTATGGTGAATTTTCCTAATAACTTTGTTCTTAATTTTTATCAATGAACGCCCACCATATTATCGATAATCTATACTATGTAACGGCTTAACATTTATCGCTGCATGTCAGCCGGTGCACGTACTGTTAATGTCAACTACATCTGTTAATGCGCTCGCATACAACTCTGCGCACTGCTAGTTCCAGCATCAGCTGAGAACCAGTTCAGCGTCGGTTCTCTGCTTTGCTTTCGTTTCGCTCTTTCGTCAGTTTCATTTTAATCTTTATCGTGGCTGGTCGCATTTCGCAAACGCACGCACGGAACTTTATTCGTGATTGGACATTATAATTAATTAAATGCATAAGTAACCAATCGAAATATATGCGCGTTAAACAACAATAATAATTGACACCCTGGGGCAATATCAATAAAGTGAAGAGTGCATGAAGAGAGGCCCCAACAACAACGCGCGTTGCGAGCGGCCGTGGAAATTTCGATTTTTGCATGTGTCGCGTTTGTCTAACGAAATCAAAAGAAACAACAAAGAGTCGCCTCTGCCAAATCGGTATGCAGCGCCCCCGTGATTAATTCATTTAAAGATTGCAGCGATTATAAATAAATTTGTTTATTTTTACGTTTGTAATTTCTTGCTGCTGCCTCTGCTGCTGCTGCTGTTTGTTTGTGTTTTTGGCTCCACACGCGCTCTTTCTCTCTCGCCCGCTCTCACTCACACTCTCTCTCACTTGCCGTTCCGCGCGTCATGCATTTGGAGCTGAGAGTGTGTGGGTGCCGTGACGTAAACAAATGCAAAAATAATATAAAATACGTGAAATCTTCAAAGAATTCCAACAACAAAACAACCGCACACCGATACCGCTGACGATTCACGTGCCAAATAAAACAACAAAAGCAACAAAAAGAAGAGCAGCAGAGCAACAACACAAGTGAACGATAACTTTTTTGCGTATTGTGCTTTGTGCAACCATTCGCTGCAAGGCCAGCTGAGCGCAACACGTTTGTGTTTGTTGTTGCTGTTGCTGCTGCTGCATGCGTAGGCGGCGTGCTGCGACGCACGACGCCAGACTCCAGACGCCAGCGTCGACTGCAGCATCGACTGAGCATGCGGCTGCCTGTGTGCGTGTGTGTGTGTGTCTGTGTGCATAATTGACACATAGAAGCGACAGGTAAGACTAACAAACACATTTACATTTGCATTTGTATTGGTATCGGAATGGCCTCAGATTGAGTTGGCCTATCTGTCGGTGTCTCTCTGTGTGTGTGTGTGTGTGTCTGTGTGCCTGTCTGCGTCTGGCTTTGGCTTTGGTCTGCCGCCTGGTGTCAAAATTAACATAGTTAATTACCTGGTCACCTTTAACCAGCGCACTTATCAATTAGTAAATCGAAGAGCGCTGCCTTTACAGGTAATTTTCCGTCCACAACTCACACAGACACATGCACACGTGCATGCAGAGTGTTGCACACACATGCACAAGTTTGTTGTAGCAGTTTCGTTTTACGTTTCTAGAGATAAGACAACAGCAGCAGCAGCAACAGGAGAAATAATATCTACAGCAACAACAATAACAACAACAACATCAAAAGCAAAGCACGTTAATGACATTTCTGGAGCATTTTTACACACGGTGACTCCCTCTCTCCTCCTCTTTCCCTCTCTCTTCCCCTCTCTTCCTCCCTCTCTCTCTCTCCTGCTGCTCCCCTCTTGACAGTTGCAGAGTTTCCTCTTGTCGGTCGCGCTAGTTTTACCACATTTTTGTACCCTACACTTAATGTGGCGCACATCGATTTGCTTAATTGCCTTGGCAGCTAACGGAAATGAAGACAGCGAGGGGAAGGAAGAGAGAGGGAGAGAAGAAAGTGAAGAATTTGGTCTAATTGTTTGTGGCTTCTTTGAGTATTTAACTGGACAGATTCTATGATCTTCTTAAGATCTTCTTTATTTTATTAGAGATTTTATTATTTGCCTATTTGTATGGATGCCTTCGCAGACTCTCCTACTCTTCCATTTCCGTTTGACAAGGGCAGAAATTCAATAGGCTTGTCGGGTTTTCTTTTGTTATTTATCAGGGAAATTGCCATGCTGCTTTTTTATGGGCCTTCTTCGATTGTTTATTGTAATAGACAACAAAGAGGGAGATTCTTTTACTTAATTTTTGTTTGGTTAGCTCTATCAATTCTTATTGAAAAGAGATAAAATTTACTGATCAATAAAGCTTATAACGAGTCTAATAAAGCTCTTTTATTGCTTACTATAATTAGTACTCAGATGTTTTTTATATTTCATTGTCTAGTTAGACAGTAATTTCTCTACATGTCAGATTTCCTTTCATTTTGTTATTTATTAGAATATTTTGGACTTGTTAGAGTTTTCTTTTACTTGTAATTTAACTGGCAGATTTTTAATTTGGTTCTCTAAAGGAATTCATCGATTGTCTATTCAGGTTATTTTAAAAAAATTCTTGTCGTTGGAGGTTTCTTTAATATCAGTTGGCTTGTTGCAGCAGATTCCCTTGACGATCATGTTACTCTTTTATTGAAGATTAAAGTTAATGAAGTGTTGTCCAATTAATTGATTTTCTATTAATGTTATTTAGTCCAGCGTGTATCAGTTTTTTTATTCCTTAAAATTTTTCTTTCGTTTTTTTGTGATGACCCTAATCTGTTAGCCTCTTCATTGGAATCTCCAATAAATATTCTTATAGGTTGCTCAAATCTGCCTTGGAATCTTTCTAATCGATAACTCCTTCGTCTCATCTTACTCTTTAGAGCAGGTGAAAAGTCCTTATAAACGCCGTTTGCATAGTTCTCAAATTCGCTTTGTAAATTTGTATCTTAATCTCCATATTTATATGTTGCTAAATCTCCTTGCTCTTTTAAATATTACTTTATCTTCTTTTTCCTGTTATTCAATTTGCTGCATTTGTTTACCTTCTTCAGCTGCTTCTTTATCACATTTTCCTGTTTATTATTGTTGCAATCGCTTTGTGCTCCTTTTTGGCTTTGCTTTTTATCGTTTCCATGTTTTCCATGGTCAGCCCGAAAAATTTATTGGTCAACATTTTATCTTTCCTTGGCCAGCAAGCAAAGCAGCAAAGAGAAGCACCCACGCGGCGCCGTACCCGTCCCCGTCCCTACCATCTTACTCCCTCTCCACGGGGACTTGTTTTGGGTCTCCTCGGTTTCGGTCGTGCGTTTCGAACGCCCACATGGAAATTTAACGCTTCAACGCGCTGGCAACCAAGCAGCGACGGCGGCGGCGACCGGTTCAGATGCCAGATTCTAGATGCCGTGGCCCATGTTCGATGTTCGTTGTTCGCTGTTCGTTGTCCGATTCCAAATATGAATTTCCCTCGAAACGTGGTCAACAAGCACATAAATATCAGGGCAGGGCACATGCCACAAAAGGAGCAACAGCAACAGCAGCAACAACAATAAACTGAACGTATTTCGTTTATGAGTTATGAGAATTTTCCGTTAGTTTGTTGTGGGAAAATATCTTAATTTCAATAAACTTGCGACCCCCTCTGCTCGCCCCTTCCCCCACCCCCATCCCCTCGTCTTGCGTGCTCTTCATAATTTGTATTCAACATATTTCTCATATCTGAGAACGTTTTGTTTATCTTATGTCGATTTGTTTATCTTGCTCGGTTTCGTTTCGTTTCTTTCTTTTTATCGACGGCGGTTGCATTGGAACAAATTTGCAATTGTGGGTATTATGTTTGCCTAGAGGTAGAGAGAGAGAGAGTGGGGAGTGGGGACAGGAACTTAACCCATTGTTGGCCACATGATAAACGATGGCTTGTTAATAAATCAAAGGCAAAGGCGAACGTGTCCTCTCTCTCTCTCTCTCTCTTTCTCTCCGTGCTGTGTGTCCTGCTGTTCCTCTAGCTCGTTACAGAATGTCAGAAAGTTTTTGTTTGCAACTTGCAACAGCCTTTGGCAGGGCCTCAGTCGGTGCTTGGGTCCTTCTGGCCAAGTGGCATGCAACATGATTGGCTACTGCACTCAGCTCAGCGCCGCAGCACAGCACAGCACAGGATACTCGTATTTCATATGCCCTGTAGATTTATGAAGTGCCCAGGCAAACGGCAGGCTTCACAACGTTCGAGCGAGGAAAGGGGCAACTAGGCAAGGCAAGGCAAGTATTTTGATGGCGGAGAGAGAGAGAGAGAGAGGGAGGGGGTTGTAGGACGTACCCCATTGCATCCTGTGTGCATCCTGTTCCATCTAGTTCTTGCCCCCTTTCGTCCTGCTGACTCGTGGTGTGCTGCCTGCCTTTGGCACTCTAATGATTTTTTATTGTTGTCGCTTAAGTGGCCCATTGTACAGCTGGCAACATATTGTGTGTGTGTACCCCAACATCGCCGGCACTTGATAAGAAGGCAGGCAGCCCACTTGTGCTGCCACACAGCTTGTGGCATCTACCAATCGACTTGCGAAACTTGTACAATTTCCTATTTCCGTTCCCCGCCGCGTTGTTTCAACAACGATAACATTGCTAATTATACGCGCTGTGATTAGCAGCACATTTAATTAGCCACCACAGGTTGAGGTTCAACGCTGGGCACGCTTATCAGCTTCAGCTCGGAGTTTAACGATTGCACAGCACAAAATTGAATACAATTTTATTACTTTCTTATTAAATTTTAATACAATTAAGCTCGCTTTAAAGTCTTTAGTTGATTGATTGAGATTCTTATTATTGATTTGTACTATTGTATTTAACAATTTATTATTACAATTACTTTTCCATCTGTCTCTCTATCAATCTCTCTCTCTCTAAACTTATTTAATTCTTTCTTCAGCACAATCTTTTTCAATTCATAAAATTCTATATTCTATTCTACTTATATAGATACCTCTCTTTGTCTTCCCTGCCTTAGCCTCCCCTCTCTCTTATTTCTCTTGCACTCATCTGCTCAATTAATTTCTAATTGAATATTATAATGAGCAGCGCTTGAGCACTTAATTTATCGTCACATCATTGCTTATGATTTATTTATAATTGAGTTTTTATGTCTTTTGGCTAATAAAACAAAAACAAAGTATAAACAAGTTTCAATTGTTCCATTCATCAAATTTCAATTGTCAGAATGAATTCACATGTTTACTGCGGCACTTTATAATTGTGCATGCAGTTGTTTTTTTTTTTTTTATTTGTTTTTCTTTGTTTGATAATTAAAGAATCATTAAAATGAAGATATATGCGAAAACAATGAACTAGCATTATTTACTTAACTCTTATGATCATCAATTCAGAGGGAAGATCATTGAGTGCGCTCAAGAATAAAGTGAATTTATTGATTGGAAAGGGAAACAGAGAGAGAGAAACTATTATGATCTTTAATGCTATAGTCTGTGCTGCTTAAGGGGTTCGTCGTTTCTTTTGTCTGCATCCTTTCTGCTTCTTTTCCTTTGCTGCATTCAGTGGAAATATTCCTCTTGAATGCGGCTTATGTTGCACAGTAGCAACGCTGGCAACTGCAACTAGAAAATTCATTCGGCTTAGTCATTATTTGTGTCCCCTGGCAGGCTCCCCCCTCTCTCTCTCTCTCTTTGCTAGTTTGCTCTGAATCAAAAGCAGCTTTCAAAGGGCAAAGGAAATAAGTAGTGAGAGGGGAAGAGGGGGGTGGGGGAGCAGCCCAAACTGGTTCGTCTTCTTTCTTAATACGCGCACAAATGATTTGCGCTGTTTGAGTCTCAGTCTCTGCCTCTGCTCTGCTCTGTGGCTGTTTATTATGATCTGTTGGCGAGACAAAGCACGGAAAAAGAGGCAGAAAGCAAAATGCCAAATAAGCTGCATGAAAAGCGTCAGTGGCGCCAGGACCTGCCACTGGCAGAGCAGCAGCAGGAGGTGGGGGAAAGGGAGAGGCAACTCCGCATCTAATTCGCATTGCGACCAAGCAAAGCGATTAACTGGCTTCAGTTCAGGCCGTGGGCGTTAACCAACTGGGCGTGACCTGCGCCCTCTATCCGCATAAGCCAGCGTCATTTTTGGCTTATCCTTTATGCGTATTTACGGGGGGAGGGAAGGGATGTAGGGGAGCTACTACTGCTGCTGCCTGCCACGTCATCGATTCAAATCACATAAAACTTATTGCCTCGGCCCAGCTAATTAGCAAAAAACCACACACACATACACACACACACGTACACCAAGTGGGCGGAGGGTGTGGCAGCAGGTAGACGCGCTTCGGTAGCGGTTCAGCCTATGCTGCGGTTAGGCGCAACGCATTGTGACACGGCGGGACATGTCGGGACACGTCGCTGCTAATGACTGCGCTAATAATTGCTTTGTTGTGGCTGTGTTTTTGTTGTGCCTCCGCTGCCTGCGCTGCTGCTGCCGTGTGACGTTTACAGCTAATTTCAGGCGCAAAAAAATGCTGTGCCACAACGGGGCAAACATTTTTGGCCAAAATTTGTTGGTCGAAAGTGCGTTTGCAACTGCCTGTCAGACTGTATTGTACAGTGGAATTAACATAGCGAGAATTTGCGTATTTTTTGCATAGGTTAAGTTTATTCTTGTAATTCTCTGTTTATGTTTTTGATTATTCGAGAAATTACTAATACAAATATGATTCATTTCTATTCTGTTTATAATTTCTGTATCCATTTTCTATAACTATTTAAAAGTATGTTCAATGTTTCTAATATATAAACATTTCCCTATATAATTCTCTGCTGATTTATTAAAGAAATGACTAATTTAACTATGATTCATTTCTGTTCTGTTCATAAAATAGGAATTGCTTTATTCATTTTGCATAACTCTTTAAAAAATGTTCTTTATCTCAAATATATTTTCAATTCTCTACATAATTCTCTGCTAATAAATAAAGAAATTACTTATATAACTGTGATTCGTTTCTGCTCTTTGAATAAAATTAGAATTGCTTTATTCATTTTCCATAATTGTTTGAAAATATGTTCTACATCTCAAATATGTATTCAAGAGCTGGTGGCATCGATAAACATCGATGTTTCATTTGATAACTCTCAGCAAACATCGATATTTTTCCAGCTCTTATGTACAATATAACTACAATAGTAGCAAAAGTAGTAGCAGACGGAAGTTTAAGTTGAATTTACTTGCCCAGGAGATGTCTTACAACATTTGAATTAAATAAGAAAATGTAAATATTATTTTCTACCGTTTCTGACTAGTTTTTACGGCAAGAATTGTTTGTCTTTTGTTGTATAATTATAGAATTAATTATTTGTTTATCAGACACATACTCGTATATTTTTATAGGATTTAAAGCAGTTATGCGAATAAGCTATAGGTTAAAAATTAATTACTAGAAAGGATCATATGTATGTTGATATGCGAAATGGCAGCCATATTTTATGAAAATTTATTCCTTTATAAGTTAAAATCTGTAGCCAAGCTTATTCTTTCCATAATAAACTCGCTGCACACTCTCTCTGCATTATTTCATAGTTAAATAATACCTTATAACTGCTAGCATTTCCACGCAAGAAAATCCTTTACTTTCCACAATTATTTAATAAATAATTCTTTTATTATTTAATGCCAACTATAATAACAATTACTAAAGAACAAATTGCAGACGTTGCTGCCTCGGTTGCTGCTGCACAGTGTGCTGGAAACTGTAAACCGGTTTAGGAGAGTGTGCAATTGTTACGTGTTAACGCGCGCACAAATTGCCGCCGCAGCGCAGTGCAGTTTCCATTACCATTTTCCCTACAGTTTCCCCGCTTCCTGCCCCCCTTTTCCCCCTCCACATTTCAGGGGCTTTAGTATTATGAGCTCTTATGTTTCAGCTGGTAATCTTCGCTGGCAATTACAGCTGTCCGCGTGTAAATTGCCGCACTTGCCACCAACTTGCAGTGGAATTCAGGGCATCCCCACTGTGAGGCGTGACAGCCCCTACCCCGCTCTCTCCCTCTCTCTTCTCTCTCGTGTGCTTATTTTGTGTGTTGCATTTTTAAATGCGTTCAAAATCTTTAGCAACATTTTTGACGATTTCAGCAGCAAAGCTTCTTTTCCTATTTGTTGTTGCCTCGCTATTTGTTGTTGTAGGTTCTCCTCTTTGTTGTTGTTGTTGCTGCTTGCTACACATGCCACAGCTGGCCACAGGATGCGCCCATTTTGTCCGTTATTCGCTCTGTCAGAAATACACACACACACAAATTTTTCACTGGATTTTACGCGCTGCGCTTTCCATTGCTCGTGTTCCTAGCTGGCACGGCTACCCTCTTCCCTTTGGTTGCCCCCCTCTGCTGCCTTTGCCTGCCTCTTTCTCCTGCCTTTGCCCCACTACACTGCTGCCTGCCTTCTTCTCTCCCTCCTGCCTTTACCTTTGTCTCTTTTCATCTAGTTTTCAGTTTTCTTTTGCACTCAAAAGTATGCGAAACAGCCTTTGTGTTGCTACTGTTGTTGTTGTTGTTCTTGTTGTTGTTGCTGCTGTTTTTGTTGTTGCTGTTGTTGCTTATTGTTCTTGTTGTTCTTGTTGTTCTTGTTGTTGCTGCTACTGTTGTTGTTGCTGCGGTTGTTTAAAAAATTTGTACACTGCGCTTAAACAACACAACGAAATGGCATAAAAATAAAATAAATGTTTCGCCGCTAAGCCGCCTCTTTTGTTTATGTGTGTTGTGCGTGTGTGCTGGGCGAAGTGGGGCGTGGCCAAAGTTTGCCTCAGCTGCTGCTGCCGTTGCTGCTTTTGTGTGTTTTCTGCATATACAAAATTTTTCACAATTTTTTATATTTTTATTCTTTCCATGTTTTATGCGTTGTTTGCATCGCACACACACACACACACACCGAGAGTGAGACTGTGAGGAGACGCCACGCATGGGGGCTGCTGATTGCTTTGTTCCGGCGCTTAAGCGCCCCAAATCCCCAACAGCAGCGGCACTCCTCGTTCTATCCCCCGTCCCTCGCTCCTCCCCTGTCTCCTCTCCTGCCCTGCCTGGCATTATGTTTATGATGCCTGCAATTTAATTCATGCATTTATTTATTTATTCATGCGCTGCCTCAGCATGAATTAGTGCACAGTTTTAGCAGCACTGTGCAAAATCAATTAACTAGCCGAAAACAGGCTAAGGGCAAAGGGGAAGCTTTAGCCAGGAGTAACTAAGGGGCAGCGACGTAGGGGGAGGTAGAGGGAGAGGAGGTAGGGGGGAGGAAGGGGCGTGTTGACTCTGCAAAGCCAACAAATCAAATTGAGAATTAGGAAATTGCCTCGTGTTGTGGCAGCAACACAAATGCCAATACAAGCCACAAGCAGTGGCAGCAGGGGGGAAAAGAGGCAGCGAAGGGAGGCTGCTGTGGGCGTGTCCACACAGCCCTCTCTCTCTCTCTCTCTCGCGCTGACATTTAACGCATTTAGTTGTCGGTTTTGTGCCGTGTTCGTGTCGCATTTTCTCCTCTTTTCTTTTTTGCCTTTGTCACAAACGAAATGAAACGTTTCGCTGGCGCAGGATAAAGGATAAAGTGTGCGTGACGTGCAGTCAGCTAACACTGTGACTCTCCCCCTACCTCTCCCCCGTTCCCTTTCTCTCTTACTGCACTGCCATCTAAAGCATTTTACTGTTCATTTATGTGTTGCCGTTTTAGCAGCTAAAAACTTTGTGTGCCTTTTGTGGGCAGGCAGCGGGGGGGGAGGTAGAGAGGAGGAGTGAGGGGAGGCATCTGTCAGGCATTCGCTGGCCCTGTCAGTGCAGGAGGAGCAGCAGCCTGTGCTGTCAGTGAACGTGTTCCACTGTAGCACGCCATAAAGTCAATTTGTAAAGCGTCGTCGCACGTTGGTCATCAATGGACTGGAAAGCTGCTGTCCCCTGTCCGCGCTACGGCTTCCCTGTTCCTGTATATGTGTGTGTGTGTGTGTGTGTGTGTGTGTCCTATGCACTAAAAAAGATATCGCATTATCTGTTGCAACAGCTGAACGAAGCGATGAGGAAATGAGACCAAAACTGCAGCACCGCGATTTCGGGCAAGGATGATAGATGATATAACGAGAGCAGTGTGAAGAGGGGAAGCATGAAAGAGAAAGGGGCAGAGAGAGGGATATAAAGACAGTGACAATGCAGGAGATAAAGTAGAGCAGACAGAAAGGGAGAGAGAGAGGGAGAGACATGGCAAGAGGGCGTCCTTTAGTAGATCGAAGTGTTGCTCTACTTTGTTTTGTTAGTCGTGTTTAAAGAGCAATTTAACAGTCGAAATTGGCATGTAGAATAACACAGCTAAAAAGCACAGCTATACATACATATATACACATACATTATACACTGTATACCCCTCTCGTTCCCCCTCTAGCACCCTCTCGAATTTCAATTTACAGTCAGCGCGAGAATTCAAATCTATTTCTCTGCAACTTATTTGAACAGGCTTATTTGTTTCGCATTTATCAGATTTGCACTGGCACCTTTTGCACTTTGTTGTTAATTGCATTCGCATACGTTTTCGCACACACACACACACACTCACTCGTATACGCAATACGTATGCGTTTTCACACACGTTCACTGACAAAGAGAGATCACAATCATTTACCTCGTACGCGTGCCTCAATTATAAAAATACCCTGGGGATGTTTTGTTTGGCCCACGCATTACCACACACACACTTCTGCTGTCTACCTCTCTCTCTCTCTCACTCTCTCTTGCTGTCTCTTTCCCTCTTACACTCAGCTGAGCAGCCCCAATTGGTTTCACGTCCCTTTTTAAAACGCATTGACTCGTTTTAAGTGTAATAGAGTTGCCTGCCAGGCACACACTCTCCCACACAGACACACACTCACTCAGTATGCAAATGAGAGGAATACAAAACCAATGGCAATCATTGGACTTCACACACACACACACGAGCACCGACACTTGTACAGCAAAAATTTACAACAATAAAAAGCGATTTAACACACAAAGCATTTGAACCCGAAACTGCAATGCGGCAGGCAGCAGGAGCAGAGGAGGCAGGAGTCGAGGCTTGTACAGGATATGAACAAGGACCTGCTACAGGCAGCAGACAGGGGAATAGACAGGAGAGAAAGAGTGTGAGAGGGAGGGGAGGAGAGCAGGGCAGGCAGCCCGTCTGGACAAGCCAAATTTGTGCTGCAGCTGATAGATCCTGTAATCCTGCGTCGGTTGCTCTTTGACTGCTTTCAATTGGCAGCCCATGGGGCAACAGAGAGAGAGATAAGTAAGGGAAGAGGTAGAGGAGAGAGATGGAGTGGCAAGGGACAGTGAGAGAGAGAGAGAGAGAGATAGAGCTTGCTGTGTGCGTGTTAATTTAGTTTTGTTGTCAACGGGCAGGCTGCCAAAACAATTGAAACAATAACGACACAAGTGAGACCAGGCAGAGATAGAAAGAGTGGGATTCAGAGAGAGAGAGAGAGAGGGAGCTATGCAGTGGGCATTAATTTGCCATCAAAGAACAACAACAACAACAGCAAGAGGGCGACATTTAACATGCTTGTAAAACCACAAAGTGTGTTTAGCGTTTGATTAATTGCCAGAGAAATGTGCGAATGCCCTCAATGCCAACTGTGGCTGCCCCCAGAATAACTGCTCTCCCCCCTCAGCTGCCCCATTACTCCTCCCGCTGCCCCCTTACTCCTCCCGCTGCCCCTAGCTACCTTTAGCTACCCCCAGGCAGGCTCAATTCCCTGCCCTTCTCTGCCTTAACTCTCCCCCCTCACCCAGTCACAGTTACCTTGCCCGTGTCCTGATCTGGCAACGCTCTGGCGGCCTTTGACTTATGTGCAAGGACCTGCTCGGCTTGTCCTCGTCGTCGTCGTCGTCGTCGTCTCGGCTATTTCGTTAACAATAAATAACGCTTGAGACAGCGCCAAGGGCTTTTGTTTTGCCCAGGCAAACTCTCGAGTGGCGTGTTCCCTTTGATCTGGCGACGAGGCATGAAACGTGCGAAAACGGTTACGGCCAGAAGCAATCCAAGACACCCCAGAAGAGGGGGGAACTTAGGGGGTTAAGCAACCTGGGCAGATTGATGGCCCGGCGTCGTCGTCGTCGTCGTCGTCTCCAGGCCAAGCCAGGCCAGGCCAACCAACTTGTTTGCCTTTCATAATGAATGCGGCTTGGCAAAGGCAGCAGCTCGAGACACGAGCTAAACAGGATGTACACAGCACACTCGCACACACACACACACACACAGAGAGCACGACATGTGCATGTGTGTAGGCACTCCATTATGTTGGCAAGCTCAGCTGTCTCTCTGTCTCACTTTATCTGCCTCGGTCTCCGCCCTCGCACTTGCAACTTATTGATCAAATATCGCATGTCATTCAAGCAGTGGTGGAGGTTACAGAGGGTAGTGGCTTGCGGGGGGAGGGGGCATGACACTCTCTACCATAAAAGCCAACTAAAAATGCCATTTAAATTGTCCTTATATACTGTTTACTGTCATGTGGCAGGCACTGTATCGGTCTCTATCTTTCTCTCCTCTTTCTCCTGCTACTGTCGCATCCTGACAGCATTTCCAACTGTCATTTTGTTTAGCTCTGCTTTGTTTTTTTCCTATCATCATCATCATCATCATTACTATCATCATTATCATGCTGATTATCCAGTCTGCTAATGTCCTGGGGGCCAAACTGTGCGCTTCACTAGCAATGCCTGCGGACAGGCGCGGCTCAAATAAATTGGCCTAAATAATAAAACAACAGACTGCGCAACAGAGAGAGAGAGAGAGCGACAAAGAGAGCAACAGAGATAGAAGGAGATAAAGTGCGAGAGAAAGAGAAACGAGAGCGAGAAAAATGCGTTGAAATTTTTCAACTGCTAAATGAAAATTGGTTTCTCAGGGTCGTCTGGGGGCTGCGCTGAGGGTATGATGATGAATTAGCCGAAACTTGAAACCCAAATACACTCAGCGAAAAGTGGTGTGGGGGGAAGCACAGTGGTGAAAAATTACACGAAAAATGTTGTACAAAAATGATGAATGAGTGGAAATTAACAGAGAGGCAACTGGGACTGATAAGTTAACAATATTAATGAAGCTAATGAAGTTGCGAAATATGCTAAAAATGTAAAGCTGCCACTTCATTGCGCACCACTGTGCCTGTGGTTGCCACCCCCTGCTAGCTTAGAATGCATTAAAAGTTTTATTGTTGTTACTGTCTGACTGACTGTCTGTCTGTCTGTCTGGCTTTGCTTCCAGCGTTTGCCTCGTCGGCCATATTTGTTTGGCTTCCGTTTCCGTTGGCATTGACGTCACAGGAAGTTGCCACATTAAAAGGCAGCAAAGCTGCCAGCCTCCTTTTTCCTCCCCTGGCTAAATGTCATTATTCTCAACAGGCTGCTGCCACTTGGTCGAGACATTGCTGTTTGTCTTCTTGCCCTCGCCTCGGCACATTGTCAGCTTTGCAGCACAGCTGGTGGCAAGGTGCGAAGCTACAACATGTTGTTGTAGTTACTCTGGTTGTTGCTGCCACAATGACCCTCATTAACTTAATGGTCAGTCAAGTTTTTCGTTTGCCCGACGCCATTTTCTTGTCTCGCCTAATGCAGCCAGACCACATGGCAGTCCCCCCCCCTACTCTCTGCCTCCCTTAATGCCTCTTCTCCTGCTTCTCATCTCTCTCCCTCTCTCTCTCTCTCCCTCTCTTTTCGCTGTCTAGCCTCATCAATCGTGGGCGCAGAATTTCATTATTTCAGCATTAAATTTGCACATTTAAATTGTTTTAATGGCTTTCGCCTTTTGCCTGTGACGCGGCCAATTAGAAAATCAATATGCAGCACTTTGTCAAAAGTTAATTCAATTTGCCACTCGAGCGCTGAAAAAACCAACAACAACAAGAGCAATAACAACAACTAATATAATTAATGAGCAACGAAGCTGGCGCCAGGGCAGCTGTCAGTTATTGGCTTGAGGTTTGAGCTACTTTCAAATGGGGGTGTGGGGCTATTTATAATGCATTTCAAATAGCACAATAATGTCATAAAAAATATAGGCTAAAAAGCAATTAAGACAGCTAGAGCAGAGTGTGCACGACTGTGAGATACCCGCTATTTAAGGTTAAAAGTTGTAGTTTTTTTTTTTGTGTTAAAAATTGAAATATGATTTCATTAAGTTTGCACTTTTACCTTTTAATAACTTTGAATATGATATTCTTTAATTTTTGAGGGCGTAAGTAGGCGTGGCTTAAGTCTAAAACAAGCATTAGATGCGCGCAACAATAAGGCATATTGTCAACAATTTTGTTAGCCTTAGCTCTTATATTTACTGAGATTAAGGTGTTCATACGAACAAATAAAGTGGATTTGTGCATATTCACTGGGCTGTTTATGCTACTCAAGAATATATTAACTTATTAACTTAACTGAGAACAGAACTGCCTCTTTCTGCTTGCCACAGACATTTTCTGTTGCCACAAACTTAAAACACCCTTCTTCCTTATGAATAAAGGGTATGAAAATATCATTAAACACCAAATATATAAAAAAATATTACAATTTAATTGTTTGTTTGAGGTTAATCACATTGAACCCTGCCGCCTGGGGCGGTAGATTATGATGAAAGCAGCGATATGAAGCGCAAATTTGGTTGAGCTGATTATGGGAATATTGCAATAAAAAGCTGCATAAATATATTATAAATGCGAAAATCAAACACTTAATTAAATGTATAAATAAAATGTGTAAAGCATATGATAATTCATAAAATTACAATGAAAAAAGAGAGCTGATTATACTGTTCACTGATCTGTGTGATAATGTGTGCTACTGCTGTGGCATTATAATAATATGTGTGTGGGAGTAAAATCTACGCAAAATACATTTAAATGACGCCATTGACAGCTGTTGTCGGGCCACACAGGGGGGGAAAGAGGGAGGGGAATGTGACCATTAAATGGCCTATAAATGTGTCATAAAAGTCTCGTTTTGGTAGGAATCACAGTTATCACAGTGATTGTGATTATGCCCGAGTGTGTGTGTGTGATGAGGACAGGTCTCAGGCTGAGCTTGTGTGCTTGGGCAGACATTGCGTATACGCAATGTTGCTAATGCTCTGTAGTAAGCCCCAAACTAGCCACATTTTATTTATGGCCGAACAACTGCAAAAAACGAGACAACGACAACAACTACAAAATGTTCTATGAGCTTTTTTTTATGTGTGCCGAGAAGGGAAAAAGGAAAACATTTCTAATATGCGAGTTTTATTTTATTACATTTTATTACACATAAGTTGGCTGCCAAATGCGTACAAACACAGACGAGGAGGAACATTGAGGGGGGATTAAGAGGTAGACAGACTGTATTGGGGCTAAAAGTTGGCAGTTTTCGAGCTCGTGTCCTGGCCACGTCCTGTGCGCGTCCTGAGCACGTACAACGTATCTCCGTTTCCGCAGATAAACGCGCGCATCTGTGAATAGGCCTTGACTCTCTGCCTGTCTGCCCTTCTGTGTGTGTGCGTGTGTGTGTGTGTATAGCTGTCCCTCTCTCTGTCTATGTGTGTGTTTCCTTTTAACAAAATGTTTTGATTTCCATTGGAAGACAGGATGAAGGACGACGAGACTGTCGGCCAGCTCAACTAATCTGTTATCCTGCCTGCAAGCTCGCCCGCTACTGCTCTCTCTCTCCCTTCCCCTCTCTTCCTTTCTCTCTTGCTGTTTCTGTTTCTGCTTTTTTTGCTTTTTCAATTCATTTTATTTATTGAAGCATGAAAGGCGAATCTTCTGCTGTAAACAGATACAGATACGCAGACAGACGCACACACACACACACATGCAGAGTTACAGATACTCTTGAGAGATAATAAAAGCACAATATACGAGTATGTGTGAAGGGAAAACTGCCGACGTTTTTTCTTTTTCTTCTTATTTGCTATTTTCGGCGGAAAAACCAACCACACAGTGTGGAGATGAAAAGCTGAAGATTTCTGCTGAAATGACACAAAGTTTCAGCAAAGCTAATTAACGTGTCTTGTTTTTGATCGCAATCATTGAAGTAAATGTCTTTTGTCTTTGAATTGGAAATGAATTGGCAATTGTATTAGAAATGTATAGAAGTTGGTAGCAGTTATTGATAAAGATTGATGATGGGGAAGGCAAAACTTCGTAAACATTTGGCAAGGAATACAGCAAAAGGGATTGATGAATCAACAACTTCAATAAGATTCTAATAGAAATTTGTACAGCGCATTAAGAAGAAGAATCTCTTTATTTTGGTTGAACATGTTAAAGCTTTTCTTTGTTTTCCTCGCAGTCTTAGAAAAAACTTCTGCAAGATTTAACAGTTTATAGCGCAAAGCTCTTACCTACCTCTCTGCTTGTCTATGTTCCAAATCTTCTGTAAGTTTATTCAGTGTATAAAGCAGAAAAGATAACTCCCCTTTTTTAAACTTTGCATAGCTTTTATAAACTGCTGTTTAGTAGAAAACTTCCCCAATGTTCTACAGTGCATAAAGCACAAAAGATTTGTATCCATTTTGTCATTTCACTCTCTCCCTCTCACAAGACTTCACAAAGAATACAAAATGAGTAATTTTTTTCACTTAATTCACATCTTTCTTTTACCCTTTCTAACTCAAATTACTCTCATCAATTAGCGTGTTAATTGTAAAATGCCAATTAATTTAAGTCCACAAAGTGAGAGCGGAAAGAAGGAGAAAGAGTTGCTCACACTTATTTGTAGCATACTTTTCAGCGCCTTTCAGCTCAGCCAGCTAATTAGAGGTTGCTCTCGCTGTCTGCTGTTGCTGACTGCAAATTGAGTTGAAATTGAATTTGGCCAATCATCAAAAAACGCGAAAAACAAATGTGAAAAGGGCAAGGCACGAGCAGTGCATAAAAATCAAGAAACAAAGAAGGAGAGAGAGAGAGAGAGACGTGCGAGTGAGTGAGGCAGAACAAAGGCGAGTCAACAATCAAGTTGCCTTGTTGACTGCCCGCGCGAGTGTCGACAACAACAAAATGAAGTGCAATGGACATTGGCAACAAGGGGGGGGGCGAGTGGCAAGGGAAGGAACTGCAGTGGGGAGGGGAAGAAGAAGGAGGCGGAGTGGCAACTGTAGCAGGAATTTGCAAAGGATTCACCGAGGCAACATAGTCGACGATGGCGCTAGAAATGACAACAGCGCCAGCAGCAACAGCAACAACAGCATTAAAACAACAACAACTTGGCTTTGTTATTGTTTCTTTTTTTCATTCTCTGTTGTACTCTCATTGTTGTGCTGTCCTGTCGTTGTCCTTTCGCCGTCGCCGTCGTCGTCGTCGCCCCTCTTCCGCCTTGGGCAATAAAAGCGATGGCGGCTTTTTTTTTTGTGCCTTAGAAAATTTCCAACTCGCATGCCACACGTTTCTCGGTCACTGACATTTTGTGTTGCATGCCACGTTGTAAGTCGCAAGTTGGGTGTAGTTGCAACGGAAAGTTGCAAGTTGAAAGTTGATTTTGCTGTTTTGCATGCATTAAGCTCGCGCCCGCAGCGACTTCTGTGACAAAATCTGTTTGCCGTTGACTGCTGTAACAAGGCAACAGCAGCAACAACAACAAAGAGTAGCACAGTTGCAAACTGAAGTCACAACACGAGCAACAACAACTTGTCAAGTTGTTATAATGTGCCGCCATTAAAAAGTATTACGTATTCGTTGCCACAGTGCAAGTGAAGAAGTTGGGGGAAGGCATTTAAAATGTATGTTTTATTAGTTCGTTTTTTTGTGGAATGTGCAAATAAGAAAACACTTTTAACTGGTGATTGATGTTTTCTTTATTTTAACTCATATAGATGTGTACTTTTTCTTCTTGTTAACCTATTTATGACAATTCCATAACAATTTAATATCACATTTACTATACCTATTCAATTTCCTAATCTTATTTTTATCTTTCTTTTCAATTGCAGTTGTGCTCTCAATTTATATTGATGAAATGGATTTTATTCGATAATATAGGACATTAGGTATGTATTTAAAACTGTATGTATGTGGTATATATTGAAGAGGCATATTGAGTAAGTGATGTCATTGATATGACGCATCGATATGATAATCATAATTATAGAACATTTACGAAAAAATGCTCTTTTGCTGTTTGAAAAGATTTTGTTCCAATTCTTTACTCTCTCAGTTTCCTTTTATTCTTCAACTAATTATTCTATATTCATTTAAATTTAAATCCACAATGCTCAAACTCCCAACTTGCTTTCACATTTCGCAAAGCATTTCTTATTTACATCAGAATAAATTCATATGTTCAATAAGTTTTCTAATTGAATTGCTTTTCATATTCCATATCCCATCTGCCTTACATATTGCACTTAATAAAATATTGCAGAATATTCGATTGCATTTGATTAAATTCTTTATAAAGCTTTCATTTTTATTTTTCATTTCGAGCAACTGTGATGCATTGGCAAAACTGCCTTTTCAATTCCTCATTCTGCACATCTCCATCTGCTGTCACTCTCAACCTTTCGGTGCTCAACAAAAGAGCAATCTTTGGAATTGCTCTTAATTGTTTATAAATTTTGAAACAATTTGCCCACACTATGCGCCGCACTGCGGCACCTTGAAACTGAACTGTGTGGCAAGCAACAAAAAATTGCATGGCATATTTACACATGGCCTTTGGCATTGTTTGCACAGGGAATGCAAACATGTTGCTGTTGTTGCTATTGTTGTTGCTGTTGTTGTTGTTGCTGCGAGTTGTTGTCGCTGCTGGGTTTGGCATCTAAAATAGTTGGCGGCCTTCTGTTGTGGTTACGTATTCTTCCTGCGCTGCAATGTTTGCTCCATTTTTCCAGGGTTTTCTCTTCTTTTTTTGGGTTACGTCGAACACAACAATATGCTGTGTTGCAGGGGGAGGGAGCAGAGAAGTGGGGGCTATGTCTGGCAGTCTAACAATGTTTTGCGTGGAAACCAGAACTCAGTCCACTCGTAGACCCAATCCCGACAGGGCACTGTGCCCACTCGCAGCACCGCAGGCCTTTTGTCGTCCGCCATCTTTCTGTAGCAGCTGTCGGCTGTCAATGTTGTTGCTCTGGTTGTTGTTGCAGCTGCTGCACTTATGAAACTTTTGCAGCCAAACCCCTTGATGCCACTCCCGCTTCCCCCGCTCCCGTGGAATGTCAACTGCCTCGATCCCGCTTTACAATTTATTTATAGCGAGTTTTATTGCTAGTTCAATGACTGTCATTTGGTTTAGGGCTGTTTTGGCTCTCATCTTCTGCTGTCTTCTCCCTCTCTCTCTCCCACGCTGTCTACAAAAGTGACAAAGTTAAATTGACAAAACGATACGTTGGCAGCAGGAATGAGCCAGGATAACACAGCGGGACAGCAGCAATCTCTCCGAGAGTCGAGTCGAGAACTGGGGAAAACTTTATCAAAATGCAATTGATTTTGAAGCGCAACTTTCATTGACCCAAATTGGGGCAAACAACTCGAAACGATTGTCCATTGTTGCCACCGCCAACTGTCGCAATAGAATTTCATAAATTTCATTATTGAATCCCCTTGGCAACCCTTAATTCTACCAAAAAACTTTTGCGCACTGGACTCCTCTTGCAAAACTTTTGCCACTTGACAAAAAAATATATATCAATATATGTCAATCGGAGGGGTCATCCAAACAGACAAAGAGAGAAAGAAAACAGTAGATAGACAGCACAGTATAAAGTTTTCCAATAAAACCAATTTCAATACCCTGTAAAGTAGGGTAGGTCACCTAGTGATTGGAATATAGTTAATTTAAGATTTATTTGTATTTTTATTGGCAACGGTAAAGTTTTATGTAGATTGCTTCATAAATAAGGAATTTATTCAGTGATTTGTGGAGGGCATAGTTTCATTAAAGAGAAAGGTGCTTAGTGATTTATTGGGCGAACAGTTTTGGGTAGTGAAAAAAGGTATTCAGTGATTGAGTGAGGTAATAGTTTCAGTATTGTAAAAGTTGCTTAGCTATTTGTTTGGTGGAGTTGTTTAATTATAGGAAAAGGTGCTCGGTGATTTGTGAAGGTCTCACTTTAGTAGTAGGAAATCGTTAGGAAATAGTTTTAGTAGATTAGAAGGTACTTGGAAGTTTTTTGAAGGAAAAGTTTTAACTATAAATTAGGAAGTACCTTTAGTAAATAAGAAGCTACTCAGTAAATTGTTAACTTCTTAGGGAACAGTTTCAGTAGTGAAGTAGGTGCCCAGTACTCAAAAGTTTGAAGAGAAATACCTGTACTCAGTGATTACTAAGGGTACAGGCTCAAAATAGTAGACGGTACTCAACATTTTATTGGAGTAGTGCCTTGAGTATAGAAGGGTTTCTTTTAGGAAAAAGGTGCTTAGTAATTTATGAGGGATTTTTTGGGCAATACCTTCAGTATATCTACAAGGTATCCCCTCGTTTATCACACCCCAATCTAACCTGAAGTCAAAGCTGTTTAATTTGCTGGCCATCGATACCCAAAGCGGACTCTAGTCTGTGGCTCGCTCAATCTCAGCTTGTGAGTTCGCTTGCCGCCCCCAAAGTTCCGTTAGCAATTGCCAATTGGTAAACATTTTCCGGTCAATTTGCTGAAAGTTGGCTTCGAGCCTGGACTCCTCCAGCTGCAGTTCGCAGCCATTCGCTGTTCGGTTTCGAGGGGACTCACACTGGCAACTGGCATCGATTAACTTTTGCTGGCCGACTAAAAGTTTCAACGTTTTTGTAAATAACGCACGGCAAACACAAATTTTAACTTAAACTTTTGCTTTAGCTTTGGCAGTGTCTGTCTGCCTAGCTGTCTCTGTCTCTCCCTCTCGCTGCCCTGCTATCTCATTCTCTCTCTCTGTCTGCCACTTGCAGTTGCTTCTTCATTATCAGCACTCGAAATTGCCAACTTCAACTGGCAACTGCCAACTTTGTTGGTAGATTTGTTTTAGAGAGAGATACATATACGCAATCTCTCATAAAGTGTTCAGGGTTCGTCGGCTCTTTAAAGATTGCCTCACCTCTCTCACTCCCCTCTCTGTCTGCCTCTCTCTCTCTCTCTCCTCTGCTGGCATCGTAAATTTTCTGTTTCTGTAGCAATTTTCGTTAACCTGCGCGAGTTTTGTCAGCTCATTCAAAATCCCATAAAAAGTACAATAAAAACAACGTATGTAAGAGTTCAAAGCAACTGACTGTTGTATACCCTGCAAGTAACATCTGTAGAATATAAAACTGAAGAGTAATACTAAGGGAAAAGTTTTATAATAGTAGAAGATAGTTAGTAATTTAATGGGGAGTTCTTTCAATGAGGAAGAGAAATGAATCCTCTCAAAGAGATGAAGAGAGTTCAACCAAGTAATATACCCCATTCCATGCATGCAGGGTATAAACAAGTATGTAACCGAGACAACTACAGTTTGTGTTTTAGTTTGTTTTCCTTCAAACTTCGTACTCAACTTGACGAATTTCCCAGTGGAATATTGTTTTACGATCCCATCGAAATTGACAAATTGCTGATTTATTAAGACCTTACAAGTTCTTCTGCTACTTCTACTACCGACAGTGTATCTGCTAGTCCGCCAGAATCTCGTTGACTTCACGCACTGTGGTTATTTTTTAATTTTTATTCAACATTACGCATACGCCATGTTGCGGTGCATAAAATGTTTTGCCAACTCATATGAAAGTCTGTCGCTTTTAATTTGTAGCTTTAACGAGAAATTGTTGAAATTACTTGATGCGTGCGGGGTGAAGAGAGGAGCGCAAGAGGGGATGAAAGTCACATCTGATGACAGTTAATATTTAATAGCGTTGCTAATTTGATGCGACCGACTCTGTTACAGCATTCCACTCTCCCTCTCCTCCCTGTCATTCCATTGTCGTCTCCCTTTTGCTGTCATTTTTGCCGCACTTAATTGTGAGGGAATTTCTAAAGAATCTTTTGCTGTTTTCTGGGTTGTCATGTCATCTATTTTATGTCAGAGCGCAGAGTAAAAAGTATGGCCTTCTCCCTCTCTCTCTCTCTCTCTCTTTTCCTCTCTCTCTCCCTCTCTCTTGTTGTCTCGCTCTGCCTGCGCTGTTTGTCATGGCAAGTCACGGTTTTTATTCAATTTGGGGCGAAAACTTGTTCCCCGTTCGGCGATTTATTTGTGTCATAAAATTATTAGCAACTTGCAACAACGCAGCAACAACGACAGTAATAACAACAGCAACGAGGGCAACTCTAGAAACTATCATAATTTTTGGCTTGTCAAAGTTTGCAACAATTTTTCACGCTTTCCGCCTGCGACGACGCCGCCGGAGACGAAAAAATGACGAAAAATGCGCTTCAATATTTCGCATGAAGCTAAAAATTGCAGTCGGAAAATGTTGCCTGGGGAGGGGGAGGCGAGAGGTGATTCCCAGGGCAGACAAGAGGGGGGAGAGGGGCTATGGCTATTCCGGGACTTATTCCGGGCGTGTTATTATGAGATATGAAAAATTCAGTTTTGCAGCAGCTGCTGCAGTTTGAATTTGCCTCGCTTGTTGTAGTTGTTGCAGTTGTTGTTGGTGTTGCAGATGTTCTAAATAAACTTGTTGTTGTTGCAGTCTTTGTTGCTGTTGTGCTTGTTTAATTAAGCTACGATTTGTGGCATTAGATGAAAATTAAATTATTATTTTTGCTATTTTGTGTGGAATTTTATGCGCAACTTTTGTTTGCATTTAGACATCATTATTCTTGTTGTTGATGTCTATGTGTATGAATAATTACAAATTTACAACAAAACTGGCGCACACACTCAATTTGTGTTTTGTGTTTTAATTAAGCCATAGTTGCCATAGCTGCCATAGCTGCTGCTGCTCATGTTGCTTATGTGTTCGGGTGAGGACAACAAAACAAAGCAATGCACTAAATCAACATTGACCGTAAAGTTTTTGGCCGACAAATTCATAAAATGCCTTACGGTGGTTTACGAGGTAATGTACAGGGTATACAGACCAGATTGGGGTAGGTTGTGTGTTTAGCTGATATATAGCTAAAACTAGCTGTGACATTTACAAGTTTGAAATATGGTAGTAGTGTTGAAATAGGTTTGACTTGCTTTACTTATGCTGTCTCTGTTGACTGATTTATCTTCTGGTTTAGGGTGTCTTAAGTGCTACTTCTGCCGTTTAATTTGTGACCTCATTTCATAAGTTTATCATCAATGTATTTATACATTTTCATGCAAGATAGTTCATTTAATTATCAACACCTAAATGATTTCTGAAAATTTGGTTGCAATCGAATCATTAACAAAAAAATTATTAAAGAAACAAATTTAAGTTACTGATTTCCAAACTCCTCCCTATGCAACATAAAATTTTCTTTAAATGAGTAGCAGGTATTCCATAGTCGAGTGTACTTTATTGTACTCTTCATGCTTGTTTGATTTAACCAACAATCTTAACTAAATATTTATGTGTAAACAGTTTGCAATTTGTGCAGGTCACTCTAAGTAAACCTCTCTCTGTCGCTCTCTAACTATCTCTCTGGTTTTCCTCTACTATCTCTCCTCTTCTCTCTCTTTCCCTTCCTGAGTCTTTCCCTCTTCCTGTCCACCTGCAGCACAGAATTTGCACCACAAGCTCTAGCAATTTTGAGTTCTTAAAGCAGAAACTTCATTTCGGTTGACAGCCAAACTTGCCCAGCTGCGCTATGTGGCAGTCGCATTTGCCCCAGTCCCACAGCCGCGGGGCAACAATCAAGACCGCAAAATTGTTTAGTGCTGGCAAGACCTAAAAATGCTCAGTTCGCTTGCAGTTCAGTTCTCGCAGTGCTCTGTCAAATATGCAGAGTGGGAACAACATCATAATGCGAGTGCTGCTGCTGCTGCTGCTGCTCCGGGCACATTAACATAATCGGACGCAGGCGGCAAGCGCAGAAATGCCACTGCCAGCAGCAGCAGCAGCAGCAGTAGCAACGACTACAACAACATTTTCATTTGCACTTCTGACCCCTCGACGAGGAGGGGAACGGGAGGGGGCACTGCGGCTGCTCCCGCAGTGTCAACAACGCGGCGCAGGCTGCTGCGCTTCGCCATTGTTTGGCGTTGGCGGAATAAACAACGCGGCGTGTCCAGCGCAGGCAAACGAATGACTGCAAGAGGGGAGAGCAGTGGCAAGGCGGGGGGAGGTGGCAGAGGGAACCCGCAAAGTTTTAGCTTAGCCACGTCGCGCGCTCTCTTCCGTCCGTCCGTCTCCGGGCATCCTTCGCTGGCTCCTCGTTATGCACGCGCATAAATCAAAACAATAAAGTTCAAGCGAAAACAATGACGTTTCCCCAGCGCTATGATGATGATGTTCTCGTTGTTGTTGCTGCTCCCGTTGTTGATCATCATTATGATGTTGATGATGATGATGAGGACGTCGTTGTTGACGTTGACGTTTGAATGCCATTGGCGCTGTAGCTTCATCTGCAGCTGCAGTGCCCTCTCCTCCCTGCCTGCCTCCCTCCCTGCCTGCCCGCCTTGTTCCATTGTCCAGTCTATTGATGTGTGCTGCGACAAATTATGTCATTGAACTGCGGCATGCCCCATGCCACATGCCCCAATTCGTGTTGTTTGCAGCTGAAAATGAATGATTATGAATTGCTGCTGCACACTCTGATGATGATGTTGCCAGCGTTGCTGCTGCTGCTGCCCACTCATGAATAATATTTATTTGATGTATTTGTTTAGTTGATTTCGAAGCGTTTGGGGAACTCAAAATTGGGAACGGGGGCAACGTAGTGAGAAGAGATTCTTTTCTAGCATATTTCCGCAATTTGTTTAAAGTGCGATTGAGTTGAGATATTTGGGTTATGCATGATAAATCACTTCGAGATTGTTTATAGAACTAAAGAATGTTGAGAAAGTTGTGCGGAAATATATATTTATTGTATAACAAAGTTTTATCTTTATACTTCCATTTTATTAATTTTATAATATGCGAAATTAAGTTGGAACTCCCTGAGACGGGGAAGATGCATATTCATTAAGCATACGCCGCGTTGTCCGAGACCGAAACGAGCCAGTTAACATAAATTTAACGATTATTAATGGTCATTAAACAGAAGGCCAGAAGGCAACTAGATGGGTGGGATGAATGGGGGGTGGGGGGGAATGAAATGAATGCGACTAATGGATAAAATATTTTTATGATAGCCTGCGACGACTCTGTCAGAGAACTCACTGTCTCTCTCCCATTCCCTTAATTTCTTCGTCTTTCTCTCTCTCTCTCTCTCTCTCTCACTCTTGGTCTCTCTGTCTGTCTGTCTCTTTCACTCCCTCGTAAACTGCGCCATTATTTATTGCTTTTACATGAGTAGCAGAGGCCAGCAAAGGACATGCCCCAAAAAGGGGCAAACGGAGCGAATGAAAACGGGAAATCAGCCTACAAAAGGCAGGAAAAAGGCACCAAAAATAAGAGACAACAGCAGTAGGGGGTAGGAGGAGGGAAGAAAGGGGAGGAGGTAGAACAAGAATTGGAGGAGCTGAAACAGGACAAGAGCGAACAGCACGATGACTATCGCTGGTAACGCGTGACGGGACACTTTGCGGACGCGAACGCGGCCTTTGTGTATTAATGAACGGGACACGGGCAGGGAACAACAGCAGGGAACAGGGCAGGCAAGAGAGCAGGCAGCAGAGGCAGGACAAGGCAGGGTGCAGAGACAGGACAAGGCAGGGTGCTCCATGGCAGGCAATGCGGGGTAGACCAAGCACCGATTATGCGGCCAGTTGTGGACAGACGCCACTTAAACAAGGCAAGGGGAGGAAGGAAAAAGGGAGAGGAGGAAAACAGGGGCAGGCAGTGGGAGAAGGAAAGAAGAGATGGGAGAGAAGGGAGAGTGGGGCAGGCAGACACCCTGAACGAAGGGTAAAATGGAAGAGTGACTCGTTCTGGCACGGGCGCTGGCGGAATCTTTCGCTGGTGTCATTAAAGTCGCCTCGTTGGCGTTGATGTTGATGTTCATTATGATAATAAGGTTGTTGTAGTTGTTGCCTGGTGTCACTTTTGTTGTTGTTATGTTGCCGTGGCTGGTGTCGCTGTTGTTGTCCGGCATTGTTGGGTTAACGTTGCGTGCTTAAATGTCGCCAATTGCGTGTATCACTCTCAGCTTGCTCGCTGCCTGGCAGTCTATATGTGTGTAGGTGTGACATACTCTGTGTGTGTGTGTGCGTGTGTGCCTGTCTGTCTGCCTGGCTGTGTATGCTCTGTGCGTGTGTGTGTGCCCTGCCTGTGTGCGTATCATAATTATGCAGCTGGCTTAATTATAAAATGTTACTCTGCAGTTAACCTGGGGAATTAATTTATACACACTGCACACACAACAACACCAGCAACAACAACACTAGCGTAAACAACACGCATTACAGCAACAGAGCAGCAACAACAACAGCAACACGACACCAACATGCACGTGCCTGTTCAATCACAACTTGGTTTACAGTTAGCTGGACACGCTGCAGGCAGGCAGCAGCAGCAGCTTGGGGCTTTGGGGCCTTCATTATGGCATTGAGCTTAGGTTCATTAACTAATTTTAGCACACACACAAGCACACACACCCAGGCACACACACACACATGCAGGCACACTCAGCCAGACAACACGCCTAAATAGCATAATAAATTGATGATGAGCGCAGCGAATTGCATGGGAATTGCACTAGGGGATTCCCCTTGGGCTGTTGCAAGGGCGTGTGGCACAGTGAGAGTGTGTCAGAGTGTGTGTGCGTGTGTGTGTTTGCCTGCCTCTGCTTGGGTTAAATGATGCGCACAATGCTGTGGGCCATTTCTGCTGCAGTTTCAGCTGGGAATATTTGACATGAACCATCAAGATAGACAGGGATAGAGCTAGATGGAGTAAGCGAGATAGCAATAGAGATTGTCAGAGAATGATGGAATTTTGTTGGATTTGCATTTGCACATTGAGAACCAAAGAAATGTGCGAGCAGGGGATGGAATATTACCATCACATCTCTATCTGAAATTGGATTCTGGAATTTGAAAATTGCCAAATCTGATGCTTACATTGCTAGCTAGAGCCAAACATAAATTTCATTACCCATTTCAATTTGGGTACACTCATAATTGATTTAATATTCATGCTACGTGAAGGTGGACTACGAGTACGTCGAGTACTCAAACATCAAAGGGCAGAGCTCAGTCATGTTTGTTTGCTAAATACAAATCCCAAATTGTATAAGGCTTGCTCTGGAATTGCCACAAATATTTCGCATTTGTGAGTGCACTCACACAGTACTCACTACACACTGTGACGGCACTCATTAGTCGTATGTTTATTAGTTCAATTACAAATGTAATTTATATGGTTTTTAATTGGCTTTTTAAAAGGTTTTTTTTATGGGGTTTTTTGCAATGAGTTTCGGCTACATTCATGAATAACTAAATCATTAGGCGCATTAGTTCAATTAAAAATGCATTCAATTACAATTCAATACATTTTTCAAAAGAAATTTACTTTTTTGTGAGTACACTCATGAATAACTTTGAGTGCATTCATGAATAATTTTATCACTAGAGACATTAGTTCAATTAGAAATGCATTAATTGCGTTTAAAATGTTTTTTTTGATGAAATTAACTTTTTTATGAGTACACCCATGAATACTAATGAATACCTTCAAAATTATGCGTATTTGTTAGTAAGAAATGCATTCAATTGAATTTCAATACGTTTTGTTGAAGTAACACACTTTTTTCTGAGTACACTCGTGAATACTTTTGAGTGCATTCTTGAATAACTGTATAAATAAGCGCTTTAGTGCATTTAAAAACATTTTGAATTGATTTAAAATATGTTTTGTTGAAAAAGCAATATTTTCTCTGAGTTTACTCATGAGTACTTATGAATAACCTTATAAATAAGCGCACTAGTGCATTTAAAAATACATTTATTTGATTTTAAATACCTCTGATAGAAGTTACACATTTTTCTGTGAGTACACTCATGAATACCTTTGAGTGCACTCATGAATAAATTCTGCCATGCACACCAATATGTCGAAATGCATAATCTCTCTCAGTCTATAATAAAAGCACTCATGAATGCTTATCTCTTGTGTTCATGCTACTCATTTGAATAAGTACAAAGCATTCGCAAGCCAAACAAATAAAACCAGAGACTTGCAACAGCTCATCCTCACAAAGGGGGAGCAGAGAGGGAAGGTGCGGGGCAGACAGGCAGGCAGAGCTTAGTGCAAACTTTCAACTTTGAGTACTTTCTATCGTTGGCTTTTCGGGTAGGTACCCCCTTCCCCCTCTCTCCCTCTCTCACTCTCCTGTCGACTCTTCCCTGTCCATATCATAACAGCATATTGTGGGTCATATGCGAAGGCAACTTTTACGTTGTGCGGAAATTTGTATTTGCATTCAGCTCAGCACGGCAGCAGCAGCAGCAGTTGCAGCTACAACAGCAGGCAAACAACAAATGGCAATAACAACAAGAACAACCAAGACAACAACAGCAGGAAAAACAACAACAATTTCAAACCAGTTACACGCCTAGTCAATTACACAAAGAACCAACAACACAGAGAAAGGCAACGCCAAACGGCAACGCCAACGCATCGTTAGCAGCATCAGCAGCAGCAGCAACTGACTGTCTATATGTTTGTCTGCTCCGCCACGCCTCCTTCCCACTCCCTTCTGCCTGCCTAATCCCCACTTTGCTTCAAACTCCTGCCTTGTCTGCAATTTGAGGCTTTACTGTCACTCACCCAAGCTTCGTGGCTCGTATGCGTGGGGGCTCAGCTCCGGCCACGCCGACCCACGCCGAAAATCTTAGCCAAATCGGTTTGACTGCACTTGCGCCGCCTATGCCTCCGTCTCTGCCTTCGCCTTGTCTCCAGAACGGGGTGTGGCGGGAAACCACAAAATCGCTTGCGGTCGAAACGACATGCTGCTGCTTGGTGCTGCTGCCTCGGATCACACAGAGATGATAAGCAGCACCAGAACCAGCAACCAGAGCCGCCGTAGCAGCTGCAGCCTTAGAGCTAGAGCGAGAGAGTGAGAGATTTGAGTGCGACATTGACACAGACCGTGGCACAGACGGAGGTTAAGCTGCGGCTCTTGTTGTTGTTCAAGACTCTCTGGCCACCACGTGGGCGTCCATTAAAGTGAATCGTTTGGCCCAATTTCGTTGTTGAGTGCGACAAGGCACAGTGGGATGGGCTGTGAAGTGGGGTAACTGAATTAAGTAGAAATATGATATTATTTTGAACAAATTATAACACTGATTGTAGGAATAAAATAATAATAAATATATATAAGAACTAAGGAATACATATGTATAACAATATTTGATATATAAGAATATTTATAAAATACAGAATTCTGGTGCAAATTTCTTTGCTAACTATACAATATAGCATTCTGATCTAGTTCTTTCGTATATAAAGTGCAATGTGCTATCATTAGAAGGTTCTTTGCCAAATTTGATAAAGATACCATCAAAATTTAAAGAAAAAACAGTCACATTTAGCTAGATCAGTTTGTCTTTTGTTGCTTATCAAGAATATATATACAATATATATACCACTATATACCATATGTAAGTCTCTTATCTTTTGTGCTTTGCAAGCAACAGTCTAAAGTCGACCTCTATACATAATAATTGAAATAGAGATATGTTAACGTGAATTCCAGGAATTCCCCTCCCAAAAAGTGCAGGCTTTTCTCTTAATTTCGCCCACTGTGCGCTTGGGGATTTCCGCCACGAGCCTATTTTATGCCTCGTCATGGAAATCTATACACCACGTAGTATTCGTATTCGTTTCATAATTATTTACACGGCACAGCACTCGACATCGTCGTCGTCGACGCTGCGCAATGAACTGAAAGGCCAGATAAGCTGAGCTGAGCTGAGCCAAGCCCCGATGTGGGTTAGAAATAAATTCAATGCCAAAGCAGAGCCACAACACACACATTTCAACAAACTTAATGACGTCACAGTTTGTTAATTGAATTGGGTCGAAGGAAGGGAAGAAAAAAAAAAAAACGCGCATTGTTGATAGAGAAAACTTGTGTGCAGTGCAGAGATTTCTCATTAGCCAACAGTTTTTTCCATTTTACCCGCAAATTGCAGACTGCAACACGAGTGGCAAATGCTGCTCTTCTCCCCCTCCCCCCTCTTCTCTTCCTGCTCTTCCCCCTCTTGAGTTGCTTCTGCACTTGAGAGCAAATGAAATAAAATCAAATTGATGTAAAATACATTCAAACACTTTGGCTTTGCTTTATTGCTTCGCTTTGGCTACAGTGGCGTAGTATTTTTGGAATCTGGGTCACATTGACGATGGGGGGCCACAGCTTCACCTGTCCAACCAATCCTCTCAGTCCCTGCCCTGGCCCTGCCCCCTCCCCCTGTCCACTTAGTTCTACAAATGAACACATTGCAAGTGTCTCCTTGAACAGCTCTTTGGTTGGACCATTGGCAAACCGTACACGATTTGTGTTTTAAGCACGCTTCCAACTGTGGCAAGTACAGAGAGAGGAAGAGGGAAGGGAGGGGGGAGGGGAAGCAAGGGTAATGGGGTCTAGGGGGTCTATGGATCTGTCTGTTTGTGCATAAAAGTTTTTGTTGAGTGCAGACTAAGAGAGATAGAGAGACAGAGTGAAAGAGAGACAGAGATTGAGAGGCACAAATGCATCTAATGGATGCTCAAGTATCTTTAATTTACTAATTAATCACTAAATCACAGCGTGTGAAAGCTAGGAACAAAAATCAGAATCACACAGAGCAAAATATATTCAAGATACAAAAGTATCTTATGGATACAAAAGTATCTTATGGGTGCAATAATACAAAATATATTCAAGATACAAGAGTATCTTATGGATCCAAAAGTATCTTATAGATAAAAAAGTATTTTATGGATACAAAAATAACTTACGGCTGCAAAAGTATCCCACGGATAAAAAATTACCACAAAAACATAGCATGCGGCAGCTAGTCTATCGATACAATTGTATCTTTTGGGTATAAAAGTATCTTACAAATACAAAAGTATCTTTTGATGTTAAATTTGTCATAAAATAACTGTGTTTTAAAGCTAGGCTGCAAAGTTTCTCATGGAACTAAAAGAATCTAAAATATATAGTATCTCAGGTACTGCCACTATGCCCCCACACCATCAAATATCGTTGCTTTATGCCTAATATGTTACTCGCTCTCTCTCTTTATGTCGATACTTATTTCTATCTTCTACTCCCCTATGTATTCTCTATATGTCTCCCCTCTTTCTGTCCCCCCTCTCTTTGTATAATTTTCTGTTTTAATGGAAGTTTTATTTGTCTGTCTATCATGTTCCATGTCTATTTCCACTTGAGTATTTTTGCAAATTGAAAACTGCCTTATAAACCAACTTGCCACTGTGACATCTCCCCTCTCTCTCTCCCTCTCCCTCTTTCTCTCTCTCACTGCTCTTAAGTGATATGCGACCCATCTGACAACGAACTTTAACAATAACAACAACACTTAGGCAAACAATTTGGGTACAGCAAACAATCTTCATGAGAGCCGCCAAGGGAATTGTCAAGTATTTTGAGGGAGGTTGGTGGAGGGAGAGCATAAACAGATATGCCTAAAAAAAAAATTCCGAAATGTGCCTTGTAATTGTTACAAATTTGAGTTTTAGCTACGTTTTATGATATACTGCAAACTGGGGAATTGTTTTGAGAGGAACTTTAATGAGGGCGAAAATGCGAAGCTAATTTGTGAATGAGGCGAGGTGGAATACATTATGAACTAAGCAAAGGTGTAGGGAATATGTGTGTAGTTTGTAGGGTATATGATGATTTAGTGATGGGTTTTCTAGGGTGTCTCCTTTATATATTGATCACATTAGATAAGTAATATTTGCAGAATTTTTTAGATGAATCTATTAATACAGAATTTGATCAATCTAAAAATCAATCTGAGTATGTAGAAATATTTAATTACGAACTCCAGGAATGTAGAGTTTATTAAGGAGTTATCTTGGGGCTAACTATATCATTATCTATGCAGATATTTCTCTCTTATTTCAAGGAATATGTCGATAGGGTTCTGCGGAGTTTACTTTTCAATTTTCAGAAATAAATCACAAGTTTCTCAACAGTTTTCTTACTCTATTGATCCGTTTCTACATTGTAACTTCACATATGGAGCACTACATTAAATGAACTCCCTCCAACACAATCTAAGACCTTCCACACAACCTGATTACCTTGCCCACTGCCTTCTACTCCCACCTACTCCTGCCACTCTACCGCCCACGTGTTCTCGCGTTGCAACTTCATAAATCGAAAGAAACCTCAGCACATGCAGCAATTGATGTCAGTCCCATTGATTTACGACGACATAAAAGATGAGCTACAAAGCGAACAAACTAAGAGGGGGGAAAGAATTAGAAACTAAAAGGCCCGAAGAGACGACAGACAAACGGATGAGCAGACAAACAGACAGACAGACGGAGTGGGGGGAGACAGACAAACAGATTGAGGGACGGCGCGTTAAAGTGTGAAAACTCATTAAACGCACACAAATTGTTTATCGAGGGAACATGGCACATACAGCAGAGGGGAGGGTGAGAAGAAGAGGCGAAAACGGGCGGGGGGAACTGTTCCCTGAGAGTTGCAACGCCTACGCTGCGTCAGCGTGTGCGACACTCCAGAGTTGCATAAGCTGAGCTGCTGCTGTTGCATTCATTCATCAGCCAAAATGGGCCAGAGTTGAGCAGCGGCAGACAGAGAGCAGTCTGGCAATTGTCTGGCCAATGAGAGAGGGAGAGAAGGAGGGAGTGGGGTAGCTGGGGTCGTCAGTGGGTTAAGTTAGATGCCTGTGCTGCAAGTCATGCTTGGCTGAGGGAGGGAGGGGGGCTCAACTCACTCGACTGTTGGCGTTGCATTCAATTTTCCACAGACAATTGATTGTTTTCTTTTCTCATTTTTTCGTTTCTTTTGCTTTTTTATTTCATTTTGGTTTTGCTTTTGTTTTGTTTTGTTTTGTTTTGTTGTTGCTGCAAGCAAAATCAACACAAATTGAAAACGATTATCAATATGTCTGGCCTGTCAGACTTGCGGGGCAGCGGCAAAGTGGGTGGCCCGGGGGTAGGGTATGTGTTAGAGGGGGAACTATGTTTAGTGCCTGCAAAGTTGCATGTGTGCGCTTTGTGTGTAAGGCTGTTCGCGCGAAAAGCTAACAAAAAACGCGAAAGGGCCAGACAAACAAATAGCACAAAACAAAGAGCAACAACAACAAGGGCAGCAAGAGCAACAACAACAAGAGGAACAACAGTGAAAATGCTGACTGATAAATGGGCAGTCAAAAAAGCGCGCAGCAGGAGAAATGAAAATAAAAAGTGCACAAGAAATGAGGAGAGAAAGAGAGAAGTAGGAAGATGGGAAGTTAGAAGGGTGGGAGTGGGAGGGGAGTGGCAGTGGGGGACAGAGGAAGGGGAGTCATTTACAGTGCCTGCACGCGGCATGTGCCTGCCTCACAGATCTCTCTGGGGCACACTTCATGTTGTTGTTGTTACTGCCTGCTTCTCTTGTTGTTGTTCCTCCTCTTCTGTTGTGCCTCCTCTTCTGTTGTTGTTGTTTCTACACAGGCAGCTCCCCTTAATCGATTCTCAGCTGCCTGTTTCACTTCCCTCTTCCCTCCCTCTCTCTATTTTTTTGGGTCAGCCTCATTAAGATCGAAAACTGTTTAGATAAATCGCAGACAACGTCGATTAGTCAGCGCCAAACTGGCTATAAAATCTAGCTAATTCTATGCTAAATTCTGCGAAATAATCTGGCTGACTAAATGCTTAGAAAACTAATAAAAATGCGCTAGAAAAAAAGGCTAAACTACTTGCGATCGTAGCGCGTAGACAGTTCGTTGCAGATCGCCTGCAGTTGCAGCTCATTATTGTAGCAGGGGCAACAACAGCAACAGCAGCTGCTGCCACTGTCTGTGCTTTGGCTGCTCTTGCTCTCTGCCTCGCCTGCCCCCTCTCCTGACTCTGCTGCTGCCCCATGCTGTCTGCCTCTCCTGCCTCTACTACTTCTCACTCTGTCCATCTCCTGCTGCTGCTGCTGCCACACGCCCCCAATGCAATTTAGGAAAATATGCTGTGGGGTCTATTCCAGGGCAATTATTTAAGGTAAGGAGAGGAGAGGTAGTGGAGCAGAGGGTGCAGATGTGTAGGTGTGTTTTTCGTAAACGATGCCCCAGCGCGCGGAGGAGACTCAACAATGTAAACAAAAATGTATCGTAAAATAAATAGTTTTCGAAACCATTAAAAGAGCGAGAAAAGGCCAGCAAAAAGTAGCAGCAATGAGAGGAAACAAAGACAGATGAGGGGAGGAACAGAAGCAGAGACTGATGAGGGGAGCAGGTAAAGGGGGAGGAGTAGGAGGCAGGCCGCGGGAAGAAGCTGTGTGCGAGTTGTTGCTGCCTTTCTCTGCCGTGTTAAAGATTCAGGCGCGAAGTTTGTGGCATTAAGTTTTCAACATGCTCAGCAAATTGTTTAATGGTGCTACCCCAACACCGAAAACCAGAGGGAGCCCAAACACCTCTCTCCCCCTTCCCCTCCCCTCCCTAGCCTGCCCCAAAATGGATTCGTCTTCACAAGCAAATTGAAATAACTCGAGATGGAAACTTTTTGGAGACATGTGTTATTAGCCAGAAAACACAGAAAACTATTAAAACGGTTATGGCAGAGAGGAAGGGACATAGGCAGAGGGGAGGGAGAGAGGTATAAACTGCCTGTGGAATTGTGTTGCAAACATAAATATCTGTTGTAAATTGAAAAGTGCATGCCACATAAATTTTGTAGCTTCCACTTTGGAAGTGAACGAGGGCGACAGTTGTGCGACAGGCAAATCGACAACAACAACAACAACAACAAGGATAACAGCAGCAGCAACAACAACAACAACAACTGGAAGTTGATGCAAAAGTTTAGATAAAGTATTTATGCCACACAGAAACCAGTGGGGCGTGGTGTGGCAAGGCGTGGCACGCTTGGTTGCATGAACAATTGAAGAAGGAAATTAAACGAGTTTGCCCTAACGAAGAAAGCAAAGTTCTTTTCGCGCGCAGCGCCCCTTAAAGTATGCAGTAAGCAAACAAACAGAGGCGGCAGCCGCAGGAAACACACACAAACACGCATTACACCCGCACACACACCACGCACAAGCACACACACACACACAGACGGTGCCACACAGACAGTGGAAAAACTTCTGCCTAAACGACAATGCAAGCTGCGAGTTTGGTGAGCTCCTGATAGGCAGCAGGTCTGGCAGCCTAGTGGGCGTGGCATTGTCATGCGCTGCCACTGTCCCACTCTCCCTCCCCTCTCTCTCTCTATCGTGCTAAACTTTTTGAATCAATTTAAGTTCTGACATTTTAATGATAAATTTGTAACAGAACAAAAAAAAGGGGGCCAAGAATGCGCAGAAGACATTGCTATTGTAGTTGTTGTTGTGTGTATTGTTGTAGCTTGAGTTGTTGTTGTGGGGATACTTGTTACCCAAGTTGTTGTTGTTGTTGTGGCAGTTGTCTAGCAGCGGCTCACTCAGCTTGCCAGTTGTGCGAGTTCTGTGATCCCAACTTGCTCTCCGACTGATGCCGTTTGTGCGTCATCTGCCACACCCCCGTTTGCCTCCTGTTGTTGTTGTTGTTGCTGGAGCTAGAGAAAAATGTTGTTTGTAAATTATTGCAAGTTTTGCTGCTGAAACTTTGCTGCACAGCAACAGCAACAACAACAACAAAGAGTGCAGAAGAAGCATAAATGATTGAATGAACGAAGCATGATGAACTTCAGCTTGCTGCACTGCTGCTGCTGCTGCTGCCTTCAGCTGCCACCACTGACAGTTGCCATGGCTAAACTGCTGTTAAATTAATAAATAAAACAAAGGTAGCGAAGTGTAGAAGAGTAAGAGAAGGAGAGAGAGTGAGAGCAGGAGCGGGAGTTATGCCTTTGTTTTACCTGCAAACGTGTTGAACTTTTCACCGAAGCTGCTGCAAAGTTTCGCTATCAAAAATTAATAACTAAAAAAAATGCCAGTCAAAGTTGCCTTAACACGTTTGCCAGCTAATGAAATTGTGCAAAAATTACCTATAGCGATGAGCAAACAATGATTACAGTTCGCTGGTTAATGTTTTAGTTGCGTTGCCATGGTTTCAATTCACTTAATTTCTGAGACTTTCCTAGGCTTGAGAGAGAATTTGCTGAAGCTCTTTAAGCCTTGTGTACTTTCAATTCCCTTCCCTCTTCGTGTGAACACGTGTCGAGCTATGTTTACCTCCCCTATAAAGGAACGCTAATCTGGCGGCTGCATTGGAGGCCTCATTATTGACTCATTTGGTTGAGGCGCCTAGAAGTATGTTGTCATTATTTGGGCAACAGAGCCGCAGCCATTTGCAATTAAAGTAAGCCACATGTGCAGTTAATGGCTTGGCACACACACAAACCAAGTACAAAATACACACACAAACTCTGGCAAACACACTCAGCACACACTTAGCACACAAACACACACTCAGTACACACAGCACACACACAGTCGGCGATATTTTGCGGCTGCTACGTTTTGTTTGCTGTTTTATCGGTTTTCTGTTTACTTTACAATCGAAGCGTCCAGCAAATAGAATTGACAAGTGTCCCCAGATAGTTGAATAGATATAGACGACGTCGAGCATATATATATATATATAGCTAGCTAGCTAGCTGGGGGCGTCCGTCGTGTCATCGATTAGTTGGCATAGACAGCGAGACAGAGAGAGGTAAAGAGAAAGAGGAAATTAATTATGGTAGAGTGCTGCAGCGTAGACTTTATAGCACAGGCTGTCTAATTAGATGGAAAATAGAAATAGAAATTGAACGTTAGTTGAATTAAAGGAGGCAAATAATTACTGTAAACTAGGAGCGGGCTTGTTAGGCCTGCCCTCGAGAGAGTGTACTAGAAATAGTACTTTAATTGGAGGTAACTTAATTATAGCGGGGGCTGTTTAATAAAAGGTTAAATCGATTGGAAATAGAAGGTAAAGTAGAAATACGAGGGTCGTTTGATAAGTCCGTGACTTTTTGAATAAAATATATTTTTTTCGTCAAAGAAGCGTTTTATTTCTCAACATAATCTCCTTTTAGCTCTATACATTTAGTCCAGCGTTTTTCCAATTTTTTTATTCCTTCCAAATAATAGGTTTTCTCAAGGCCCTCAAAATAGTCGTTTGTTTCTGTGATGACCCGAATCTCTTACCGCCGAGCCATTTCTTCATGTTTGGAAACAAAAATAGTCACAGGGGTAATCTGGAGAATATGCTGGATGGGGTGCGTTCGTAGCCCAATTTATGAAATTTTGCCATGCTGACACGAAATTCCTTTTTCCATTTTCGTTAAAATTCACGAGATCGTCTGCTTTCAATGCCTATAAACGCAAACCAAAAACGCAGCTTTAAATTTTACAGTCAGTGTTAATCGATAACTGCTGACAGGAGCAGTGTTGTATTTAGAGCAGGTGCGCGGCAAATACAAAAAGTCACGGACTTATCAAACGACCCTCGTAGAAAGAAATACTTGGTATAAAGTGGAGTGCCTATTCAAAATGGATATAATTATAGCAAAGAGTCAACTAAAGTTTATGGGAAAATATATAATTTATAGCACTTGAAGAAACAATTAATATTGGCAGTTAATTATTGTATAAAGATGACTTGTAAAGAGTATTGGAAAAAGAAATAGTAGGAGTATTCATTAAACTTGTTAAAAAGTGATGTAATTAGTTATAAATCTTCACTTTAAATTATATATATATATATAATATAAAAAATGCCTATAAATCTCACGTATTTCAGTGCATTAAAAATACATGTAATGACAGCAAAATCTCCGTTTATTTTTATTGCAAATGATCTATTTAAACTTCCTTCTATAAATAGCAACGCATAATTCCCCTGGCTATCACAATTGACACACTCTGCGACCATAAAACTTAATTCACTTGTTTACTTTTTAATGAAAATACATAAAAAACAATCTATTATAATTCTTTTTTTAATGTTTCTTCCCCCATTTAACTATTTGCAGATAAGAAGCACTAGCACCAGAGACGACTCAGTCACAGTCAATGCCTGATAGCAGCCCAGCGGCGAAGTGCTGCCCAGTTGAAACTAGGTCTGTCGCATGACTGATAATGGCCCTCAAGCACAGCAAGAACAACAACAACAACAACAAGCACATAGAGAAGCCACAATGGCCAAACAAAATGAATATTTGAAAATTTGGAAACATATCAAATGGCGAATTGAAGAGTGAAGTGAAAAGCAAACGAAGAGAAATTTAAAGAGAATTCTGATAGAGAAAACAATTAGATAACGTATCGAGCAGGTGCCATAGCAAAGAAGAAGAAGAAGAGGAGAAAGAAAGAAAACATATCCCAAAAGCAAAAAGAGCTGCCAATTAAAGAAAAGTAAAAAGAAAGAAGAAAGGAGAGAGCAATCTAAACATATACAAAAGACTATATCTAGTTACCACCGAGCGACAGTCCAACCAAGAACAACAACAACTATGACAATATCAGCAGCAACAACAACAACAGGAGCAGCAACAACAACAGCAACAAGGAGTGTGTACAACAACATTGCAAATCGCCTGCCTGGCAAATCGTTGAAATATGAAAAACTCATTAAACAGCCGCAAATGCAGTTACAGAACAGCGGCACGACAAGCCTGACCAGCAGCGGGAACGGGAACGGTTACGGTAACGGAATGGGAACCGGTAACAGCAACGGCAACAGCAACGGCATCCAAACGGATGCCCTTACGGATGCGGATGCCGAAGCGAATGCGAGTGCGGATATGGATGTGGATGCAACAGCGGATTGCGGCCATTTCAATAAGCAGCACCATTTCGGCAGCAGCACTAGCAATGGCTATGGCTATGGCTACGCCACGCCTCCCGCCCACAACATCACAGATCGCACAATGCTGCTGCCCCCCTCGTCGACCATGGAACAGACGGTGGGGAATGGCTTTCTGGCCAGCGGCATTGTCACGTACAAGGCCAAAAGCAACGGCTTCAATTCTACCTCATCAACGACGAGTGCGGGCAGCAGTACAGGAGGAGGAGTGGGAGGAGGCGGATGCAGTGGCACTGGCAGCAGTGGTTCATCTATTGCCAGTTGTTGTAATTTAATTGCACGTCGCTGTTTCGGCATCAATGTGCGACGCTGCGTACTGGCGCTGTTTGCCATCACCGTGGTTAGCATTTTCTACTACACGCATTACGTGGGCACCGACGTGTTCGATGGGTGAGTCGTGAGCTTTATAACCTACAATACAATATATGTATCCCCCTTGGCAATTTAAAGCGTTTGCCATTGTATAGCCGGTTTCCCTCATCCCTTCCGCATTGTTTATTGTGTGCGTATTTGATTGGATTCCAGTAAAAAGAAACCCAAAACGAAACGATGCGATGCCAAGCGATGCGATGGCTCCCTGCGCTCTTGTTCGCCTTTTCAATATGCTGCACATTTAATGAACAGGTGTAACACACGTGCAGGTGCGAACAGCGGGAAGCAACAGCAGCAGTAGTTCGGAGTCTCTTTTGCCTCATGTTGCACGCAAATAAAATTGTGTAAAAAATATTCATGGACAATTTTCGTAAAGGTTTTTCTCAACAAACTTTTGCCAAAGTGCAAAGGAAAAGGGACGAGAGGGAAGAGGGCAGCTTTAAAGCGCAGCTTAAAACTACTTTAAACTCAAATATCTTATGCTGCAGCATTCAACTTGTTTTGCTTGTGTAAAACTTGACAAAACTCGCAAATCCCTTTCACGTGTGAGGAAGGGAGAGAGAGAGAGAGGAAGGGAGAGCTATTCATATTGGTATTTATTTAGTATTTATGCCATGTTTCAGCTTAAATTGGTAAAGCACAATTTTGTCAATTGTCTCAAGTGCTTAATGAGCTTTTAGTTTGCAACTCTGACTGCCTCTCTAGGTGATTCTCACATTGTTTGTTAAGCAAAAGTCGAAGTAATCTCCAGAAATTAAGAGTTTGATGTGCACTGCAGCCTTTCTCTTTGATTCTCAGACAATTTAGTTGGCATTAGCTGCAAAAGTCAAAGTAATCTCTAGAAATATTGTATTTATTGCATATTGCAGCCTCTCTCTGAGATTCTCACACTGTTAACTAGGCAAGAGTTGAAGTAATCCTCAGAAATGAACAGTTTGATGTGCATTCCAGCCTCTCTCTGAGGTTCTTACACTTTTTATTAGACAAAACTCGAAGTAATCTCCAAAAATTAATAGTTTGATTTGAACTGCAACCTCTCTCTGTGATTCTCAAACAATTTACTTAGCATAAGCTGCAAAAGAACTTAAAACCTGTTGAAATTTTAATTTAGCTGCCTCTCTCGGCGCTTCTCAAAACTGTCTTCGATTTAACTCAATAGTCTGCTGAGTATTTATTGATTTAGCTACAAAAGTTTAAAGCAATTTTAAAGTTGCTTAACATCGCCTTTCTGCGTGCTTCTCATGTCCTTAAGCTGGTCAATGGAAGTTCTCAAAGCACTTCAGAATATATGTACTTGTATGTTTTAGTTTATAAAGGAAACTTCTGGCAGAGAGATGAAGAGAGGGCAACTTCCCTTGACTCATGTGTAGTTTATTCAACGCCTTTTTCAGCGCTTGGCGAAACTTTTAACTACTTTTTTCTGTTGCTATCGTTGTTGTTGTTCTGCTTGTTGTTGCCTTCTTTTATATTTGTTACTTTTCGCAGAATGATCAACGATTTTTATGTGACTTGTTTGGCCAAGTTTACCCAATGAGCCATCAGACTCGACATACAACGACGAAAAGTTTTGGCGCACCTTTGGTTAACTAAAAAGTTACCTTCATGCAAGGGTACCCCCTTGCGAAGGGAGAGATGTATAGTGTATAAAAACAAAAAAATTTCTCATAATTTATAATTGCGAGAGGAAGAGAGAGAGAGGAGGGAAATGAGTAAAAAAAATGTTTTTTCTGCGTATTTTTCGCACTATTTCAGTAGGGCGTGCGCCAAGGGGGAGTGGCCTCGCATGCTCACCTGCCTGTTAGCTATTTTTGCGCACAATTATGGTTTACAAAATAGTTCTAGAGGTAGAGCAGCAAGCTCTGTACCTCTTTGCCCCCCCTGCGCAGCTAACCCAGACCAAATGCAACACGCCTGCAGTGGCAAAAACAACAACGGACAAAGTTTTGATTACTTTCATCAGTAGCAGGAAAGTGAGCACGAAAAGGGGAGGCAGGTGGGAAGCAGGAACTAGATGAGGAGAGTAAGGAGGAGCAGAAGGAGAGGTAGCAGTGAAGGTAGCTCTGCTGTATCTGGTTGCAGTTGCTTGTCTGTAAAAATAGTTATTTATTTTCAAGTTGATTATTAAATATTTACTCTTGTTCCGTGCTCTCTTCACTTCACTTTAAATTTAATTTACGAGCAAAGTTCATTAGTTGCCGCCCATCAATCAGGCGTGGCAGGCACGAAAGGAGCTGCAGCAGCACCAGAGGAGGCAATTTGAGAGGCTCAAGTCAAATTACTTGTGCGTCAAATCTGTTCACAGTTTTAATGAATTCAAATGCTCTTGACGTGCGGGCGGGACTACGAATGTGTGTGTGGTGTTTGAGTGTGTGTGCGTGTGTGTGTGCGGGTACATGCGTGTATCCTGTCCATGTTCATGTCCATCCGTCCGATACGTGCAAAAAGCGGAAACATGTGACGTGCCTTGTTCCCCTGCTGCTTCCTCCCCCTCATGTGGTTGGCCCCCGGCGACAGGCGGCCGCCATCAGTTGCTGCTGATGTGCGTGTTTGTTTATGCTGTCTGTCATTATTTGCTCACACACACACTCACACACACACAGGCAGCACACAGTGGCAGCAGTTTTTGTTTTTGTTGCTGTTGCAGCTGTCGTTGTAGGTGCAAAACGCATTTTGGCAAAATGCAAAGCTACGTGATTTGCATGCAGTCATAACACACACAACCTGCACACACACATACACAGGCACACACACAGAAACACACTTGCACCCACACACATGCACAGTCGCCTGACAGCCTGCTATAATTGATTTGTAATGCTTAACATGCAAAACTCACGACAAAATTGTCTGAAACGTTATGACATTTGCGGGTTTAGTTTCGCTGGAAAAATAAAAAGAAAATTGCAAAGTTAGAAGAGAAAAGAAATTAGAAAAAAAGTTGCTGTGGAGTATGCTGGACTGTGGTATTGCCTAACAAACAAATCGTGCTCTGTAGCTAAATATTTTTCTTATATTCAATCACTTTGAAATTGTTTGAAATATGATAGTAATTGTAAATGCCAAAAATGAATTTTGTAACTATAAAGCAACGCTTGCAGCATGGTTTTTTACATGTTAGGGAGGTCAAAAGGGGCGTGGCACACTTTTAAAACTTTGCTTTAGCTGCTTACTTAAGTTAAACACATTGTGGCCTTATTTTATTGCCACAGCTCTTATATTCCCTGAGATCAACGTGTTCATACATACACAATTTAATAATATTTATACTTTGTGCAGTTGGAGATGCCTCTTTCTGCCTGGTAACTGTCATATGTTTAGAATAACTGCTTCAACTAATATGTAATGAGTAAAAAAATAGAACAACCTATTTTAAGCGTCCTGCAGGGGGCGTGGCAAACTTCTAAAACGTGCTTTAGCTGCTTGCTACAGTAAGACATATTCTCACCAAATTTTATAGCCTTTGCTCTTATATTCGCTAACATTAAGCTGTTCATACAGACACTAATTATGAATAATTGTACTTTGTATACAAGAGCTGCCTCTTTCTGCCTGCTGCAACCATATACAGCTTACATGATAAACAACTCCTTTCTCTATCATGCACAAAGGGTATACACATGAAATATCAGTTTTAGTTTCCCTTCTAAGCCAGACAAGTCAAGCGAGCTCAAAGAAAAGTGTTAAATAAAACACTTGAGTTTCGTCGCCTGTGTTGCATAATCCTTTAAAATATATTTCGAGAGTGTGTTTGTTTATATGTTTTACTCGTATGTTATGCTGGCAGCCCTATTTGCTTTGCGTGTTAAGTGCGATAAATGCAATTTGATGTTCGAGTTGACCTAAAGGCGTAGCGTGTGCTGTGCTGTGCTGTGGGTGTGTCGCCGCCTTTAACTAACTGTATAACACTAAATACGCGTCGCTCCCCCTCCCCTCTCTCCCCCTTTGATAATAAACACATAAATTACTCGGCCAGTTCGGCGAATTGTGCAAATATTTAAGCGCAGTGCTGGTGGTGGGGTGCGGGGGGCATGTCGTGGTTAGTTTTGCAGTTCAGTGTGTGCAATGTGGCGTATGCGTAATGCGCAAGTTTTGGGCCTAGCGCTGCAAGTTGTTGTATTAATTGACTAAACATTTAAATTGAAAATGCGATTATAGATGACAATTGCCACAGGCTGCAACAGCTGCACGTGTACTCGTCGTGTGTGTGTGTGTGTGTGTGTTCGCTTTGAAAACTGATTACATATGCCAAGCGCAGAACTCTCTCTCTCTCTTTCTCTCTCTGTCTCTCTCTGTCTCGCTCTGAATGGAAATCGAACTCGAAATGAAACCATTAGCGACGATTTTCATTAAACGTGCGTCGTGCGTTGCATGTGGCGCGTGTTGCGTGCGTCAACTGCTGGCGAAATGCAATAAATAATTACATTTATTTGCCTTAAATGCAATTACAAACAAACAAACAGACAGAAGCACAGAGAGAAGGAGAGAGGGGCGAGAGGGAGGGAGGAAAGCCAGTTGAAAACGAATGCCTTTGCATATCCTGACACATTCTGGCGGGCATCTCCATCGTTCTTCTCCATGTCGCCATGCAGTCGGCCATTTTCGTCTGCACTTCGCGTTTACAGTTCATTTGGCTGTCTGCCTCTCTCACTCTCTCCCCTTCTCTGTCTGTCGCCATGCCTGCCTCGACATTTTCCCACTCATTTCCGTTGCAATCCAATTGAACTTGGCTTGCTTGATTTATTTAATTAACTTTTTTTCGCCTTCAACTCTGCCACAGTCTTTCTTTTCTCTCTCTCTCTATCTTTTTTACCTCGCTCTCTTTATGTTCTTCTTTCTTTTTCCTCCTCCTCTCTCTCCTTTTCCCTCTCCTTTTCTGCCTTAAAAAATTGCCCGCCCCAACGTGGCCGCAATCGTTTCGGGATTTTCATTTAAGCAGTTCTCGACGCCAGTCAGCGCCTTTCTTTGCAATTCTCATTGTGTATAAGTGGCTGACGTTATTTTTCATTGTATGCAGAACACACAGAAGACAGAGCGAGACAAACAGAGAGAGAGTGGGACAGAGTGGGTGCTACTGCGAGTTATTGCTAGCTGAAGAGGTAGCATATTGAACTGCGAATGACTTGCACTTGTCGTGAAATTTATGCGCGTAATGAGAACAATTCAAACGAATTGCGTGTGCTACAGTGAATTGTGCTCCATAACGCACACTCGACAGACTCCCCCTCCCCTTTCTCTTTGTGCTTTTTCTTTGCCCACTTTCAATTTATAAATCGCTTGTTCTTTGGGTCGCAACTTTCGCTCTATCATTGAGCTGCTACGAATTTGCTTGCATAATCCGCAAAGAGCTGCTCGCATATGGCTCACAAAGCTTTATGCCAGCCCCCCTTGCAATCTACACCCTTGTGCGCCTCTCTCGGCGCTTCTCAATTTATACAAATGCTCGCTTTGTCTTCCTCTTTGGCGCTGCTTTTTGCTTTCGCTCGAGTCAGTTTTATTTCAGTTAGATATGCTAGGGAAGGAGGTAGGGGGTGTGGCATAAAGTATTGCACATATCGTTGCGCTGGATATTCGCCTTTTTATTATGCCGCTACGTTATCCCGGCTGCATTACGTATGCGCTACGTTGGCCGCGCCACACTTTGCGGCTGCTGCTGCTGCTGCATTTGCTACTTTGCGAATTTATTACAAATTTTTACATACGATTTATTGTTTGAGCGTGCCGCCTTCGCACGGACAGGCACTGCAGGGGAAGGTGAGGGGGCGTGCCTGGGTGTGGGCGTGAAAGGTTTTCCATTACGCTCGAGGCGTGGCGTGGCTTTTAAGCCCGGCACACACACAGGATTGAATGTGTGTGTGGCTGAGTCCGTAAGGCATCGAGCTGGGCAGGCTTTATGTGGCTACTGTGGAAACATGAAGTTGTGTCTTTAGGGTTGACTAATATCCGCTGGCCACGAGTTGAGTTGCCACAAGTTGCTGCCGTGCTGCTGTCGCAACATTTGCGTGCCGCCTGCCAAGTTTGCTGCACGCCTGCATAAATAACACGTGGCAAATGCACAAAAACTGTATTTTTGTTGCCTAATTTATGCAGCTCCAAAAGGACGCGCCCACCACCGTCCACTCCCCCCTCCCCTGTCAGGCAGGAAACGGAAATTTTGTGCTGTGCACAAATAAATCAGCGAATGGCGATGGGAGGGAAAGAGAAGGAGGGGGAAGAGGGAGGGGGAGCGAAAACAGGCCAGGTTTGAAAGCTGACTGTCTTGCAGTCTGACTGCCAGGCTGGCAGCCTTGTCCCGCCCCTTTGTCACACACACACACACACACAAATGTTGCACGAAATGCAAACAAGGCTGTGTGTGCAACAAGAATTTCTTAATCATCTGCACGAAGAAGAAGGAGCCACAGCCAAAAGCGCTTAAAAGCAGTCATAAAAAGAAGGTAAAGCTGGGCAGAACGAATTGAAAATGCTCTACAGTAGAACCCAGAAAGACGGGGAAGAGAGGGTGAAAAAGAAAGAGAGAGAGTTGGGTAGAGAGATATAAAGAGAATGAAAAAGAGAGAGAGTTAAGTTAAAGAGATATACCTATAAAGAAATAAAAAAAGAAAGGGTGATAGGGAGTATGAGGTTGAGAGTAAGGAGAATGACTTCAAAGGAATCAACTGAGTGTGAGCTTTCAATCGAACAGCTTTTACTGTAGAATTTAGACCTTTTCTTCTTTCTCTTTTACTCTCTTTCCTTTGAGAAAAGAGACAAAGGGAAAGTGCATTTATATTAGCTTTAGAAGCACAAGGAATAATGTATAAGAGGTTTTAATCAATCGAGAAAGTTTGCATAAGAAAAAGAGGCATTTATCTTCCCTTTTCCATTTTCCTTTTCTACATCTTCTGCTTTTCTTCCTACTTCTCTTTCCTGGAGTGAAGGGGGCAGTGCTTCTGAGGCAGCTTTTCAAGCACAAAAGAGCAACTTTGTGAGCTTTTTAATAAATAGAACAGCTTTGCTTAAGAAGTTGAAGCATTTACCTTCTCCTTTGCTGCTTGCTTTACCTTCTTTTCTTCTTTATCCTTTCCTTACTTTATACCTTTTCCCTTCCCATTCTGTTCTTTCATTCCCTTTCTTAACTTACCTTCTATTTCTCAACATACCTTCGCTTTCTTAACGCATCTTTCCTCTCTTAACTTACCTTCTCTTTCATTCCCAAACTCCCTTATCTGTTTTCCCTTCCCTTTGCTCCTCCCCTACCTGCTTAATTAGCACCTTCACTTACTCCCTTACTTTGTAGTTCCTACAAGTTTTCCTCAGCTACACCTGCAACTATCTCTGATCTTCCCTTTGCCTCGCTACCTTCTCTACCTTGTCTGATTTATAGCTGCTCTGAAAGTTCATTTGCTGCCTGTCTCAATGGCATACGCTGCGATTATAGGGTATTTTGCCAAGAAGAAGAAGAACGAAGCAGCAGCGCATAGTTTTTGGCTGATATATGCGAGGAAGGGAGTGTTCTAATTCCCTTTCTGCATGGCTCTCTCTCTCTCCCTCCTGCTCTTGCTGTGTGTGCGCATAAATTTTGTGTGTGTGAGCTGCCAGTCGTTTTGTGCCTGTCTGTATGTGTGTGTGTGTGTGTCTGTCTATGTATTTGTGTATTTGCTATCTAAATATTTTGTTTTGCCAGCGCAAAAGTTTTGCCAGCCTGCCAGGCCAGACCAAGGCAGGAGAAAAGGCCACGGGGCCGAGGACAGACCAGGACAAGACAAGGCAGGCCAAGAGGAAGCCGAGGAGAGTCTCCTCTCTCTCCTGGCATGTTCGTTTTGTCCTGCCCATTTGCCGCATGCTAAAAGTATTTACATTTTTCATTGCAACCAGCAAGGAGTTGCAGCCTGCATACGTGTGTGTGTGTGTGTGTGTGTGTGTCCAGGCAAAGCCTTTGCACGTTTCGGGGGCTTGGCCTAATAGGTTTTTGTTATTTTTTTGGGATTTCTCTGGCTGCAGAACGTGGCTCAAAGGGACTTTAACACATGTTGCCATGAGGCAGCAGCCTCAGCTGCTCTGCGCTGCTCTGCTCGTGTAATATACTGTCTGCAGCTTGGCCAAGCTATGCGAAAATTGCATAAGCCGCATATAATAAAATGCTTTGCAGCTGCCCCACAAATGGCCAGCAAACTAGTTAGCCACAAGGCGAGAGAGAGAAAGAGACGGAGACAGGTGTGTGTGAGAGGTCAAAGGTGAACCCCAAATGGACTGCAAAGTATGAGAAAAACTTTGTGAAGTTTGTCTACGGGGCATGCACCTTGTTGCAGCTGCTGCCGCCAGCGCGTTAATGAGTCGCAATGCAAATGAAGAAATGTGACACAAGACAGCAGCAACAACAACAAGTGAACAAGAGCAGCAACAACTTGCCAACAACAACAACTGTTCAACAATAACATAACAACAACAATGACCAAGTCTAGTTCATTGTATTGGCAGCAGCTGCTGCTTCTTTTGTCTCTTGCTGCGCATATTGCGCATACGCAACGTTGTTGCGGCCTTTCAAGTTGGTTTAGCCTGGCTTTAGGTTGTATATGCGCCAGTCTACGCCCCTTGCCTCGTTGTAGATAAAAAGCAGACATCTAGCCAAGCAAAAAAAGTCTATTAAAATTCTTGCATATTTTCTACGAACTTTGACTTGACAAGGCAGCAAGAATTTTTTTATATTTTCGCAAACTGTCGAGGCAAATAAGTAACTTTCTATTGACAGCTGATAAAAAGAGTATTGGGTTAAAAATATGTACATACATTGTACGTACATTTAGGTACATACATATATATTTATTGGATCTTGTTTCTCTGCATATCTAGTTTGGTCTAAGTACTCATCGATCCGTCCTCTCAGTCTCTAGTTTACCATAAATACTCATTGGTTTTCCCTCTCTTACTCTCTAGTTTATTATGATATGTATTCAATGTTTTTCCCTCTCTTTCTGTCTGGTTTAGCATACATAGATCTGCCTTCTTGCTCTGTTTACCATATGTACTCTTTGATTTATTCTCTCACTCCCTACAGTTTACCATTCGTACTCATAGATCTTGTTGCCCCACTTCTGATAACTATATATACTCACAGATATACTCTATATGATCTATCTTCCTGTTTAACATATGTATTATACGATCTTCCCTCTCGCTCTGTCTCTCTAGTTAACCATCTATATTCATTGTTCTTAGATTCCTTCCCAGTTAACCAACTCTACACATTCTCTCTGACTCTCTTTACCATACAAACTCATAGACCTTCCCTCTCTCTTTTTATACTCCACATACTCATCATTCCTTTCTCTCCCTCTCTCTCTCTTTGCAGTCTCATACAGCGCGACACGCATCCCGCGCCCATTATCAATTGCCGCATGATGAACTCGGCTGGCAAACACATACGTGATGCCTCGCCCGCACCAGATCATCGCTCGGAGGCGCGACTACGCATTGATCCCAAGGTGCTGGTGTTCGTGGAGACAACCTACTCGGGACTGGGCAGGGACATTGCCGAGCTGCTGGTCTACAACCGCATCAAGTAAGTGTGACGCAAGTTGGAGGGGGGAAAAGAGGAACTCAAAAGGAAGCATAGACAATTAGCTCGGACAAATTTGCATAATTGCGATGAGAAGGCAGCGAGTCGTTGCAATTATTGCAAGCCAAAGTAACTGCAAAAGAGAGGGAAGAGGAGGGGGAAAGGAGGCATGCAACCGGAAGTGGCAGCCAGTAACCGACACCAGAAATGAATTGCAGCCATGCAGCAAGTGCCAACTGGCCCGAGAGTGGCCCAAAATGAGGAGAGTCTGCTGGCGTTGGCTGCTACTGCCATCTATCTTAGCTGCAGCATCGCCAGCCCTCGCTTCACTCCCCGCCTGCCCCTTGCTCTTGCAACTTCTCCCTTCCTTTCTTTGCTGGCTGCTGCGTCTGGGCATTGTCAATGTTGACCCAATTTGGGCAGCTGCCCATAAAAAGGCAGGTTATGAAATTAATGCCGCTCTCTGGCAAGCAACGCTCCTCTCCCTGCCTCTGCTCCTGCCTCTCCCCCTGCACTGCTCCTGCTCTTGTTCCTTTTTCTTCCCCTTTCCTTCGCTGCACGCCTGCAGGCTAGAAATGGAGGAGCAAGCAAAGCATTCCGAGTTTAATTGGCAACTTATGCTTTTGTGGTCGAGTGGCCAACTACCCTTCCCTCTCTCTCCTGCTCTTCCACTCTTCCTCTCTCTTGCTCTCTCTCCCTCTCTTTCTGGCTGCGGGCTCAGCCATGCGGAAACCGCCAGCGTCATGTCTTCCTGTTTTTTTGCCGTTCTCATCTTACCTGAAACCAAGTCAGCAATTCTGCCAGCACTTAATAGGGTCGTGTGCTTTGGCAAAGGGTATGTGAGTGGGTGTGTTCAGCTTGCTATTGATTTAAGCAGCTTTCGCCTTGAAACTCAAATTGAATTGAAGTAGGAACTTAGTCTTTAAGGGAGTTAGTCTTTTGCAGCTTTTAATTTGCTTTCCAATGAACTTTTTCTGCATATATCTCAGTGCTTTCAGTTAAGTTTGTAATTGAGATACATAAATGAGCTTAAGACTTACAATTAGGAGCACTAATTTCATGAAGAAGGCTTTTTACTTCACTTTAGGAGCTTTGAAACAATGTAAAGTAAAGTATCAAAAGTTTTACAAGTAGTGAAGCCTATATGTTGATTTTTAAAGCAACTTTTACTTCTATTGGCTAAGAGCTTTCATGTAAGCTTAATTTAATGCTGTAAAGCCATTTAAATAAAAAACTTTCTTGACTTATTTTCTGTTTAATTAAGTTGCTTTTACTACGGCAGCTTTAACTATTGAAGCAAGTTTTTCTTATAGCTGTAAATTAAAGTCTTTAATGAGCTTTGTGCATTGAATTTTTTTGCTAATTAAGCAGCTTTAACAGTTGTATGCTCGGAGCTTTCACTTGTACCTAGAGTAAGACTGTAAAGCAACTAGAACACTTCAATACAAATACAAAATATTAATGAGCTTTCTTTCATGCTTTCAATATAAAGTTCCCTTTCAATTGAGCCGCTTTTGCTGCCACACTGTCGAAGCTTTCAAAGTACGTAAAGTTACCTTGTTGCCAAAGCAATGCAGCATTATTGTTTTTCTTTTCTTTTTATACAGCCAAAGTTTGACTTTTGTTTTTAATAAGCTGTCAAACTGCCAACTCACGAATAAATTTAATTACTTTAGCCAAAGGAGGGAAGAGAAAAAAGGCTAAAAAGAAGTAGCTAGAAGTGCAGCTAAACTACTCTCGTAATCCCATTGTCCAGAGCATGTAAGCTTCGCCATTATTCCAATTACTATAGTTGCCTGGCTGCTTCCCTTACTCCTACTCCCCCTTTTCCTACATCTCCCTCTCGCCTTCTCCCGCCCACACACACACTCTCTACCTTTAGCCCAACAGGCACAAAAAGTAATTCTTTTGGCCAAGGCAGGCAAACGCTTTGTGTGTCCTGGCCGCAATGACCGCAGGCTGCAGTCTCCTGCGAAAACCGCAATTATAAAACCAGCTGGACACGGCAGGGGGGGAGGGGGAACGTAGTTTAGAGTATACTAGCAGTAAGGAGCATGGCGTGCCAGTGGGCGTGGCATAGCAAGTTTTCAATAACATTTTTATGTGTTAAAACATTTTTTTTTCGCAGATTTTTTTTTCTCGCTTTTTTCGTTTCACACTTTTCACTTTTACATGAGAAATTAAGGACACGTGTGCAAATTGCGGTTAGCAAAGGCAGCTCAAGCTGTTCACTGTTAAGGGGGGGAGTAAGAAAGGGAGGCAGTAAGAGAGAGAGGTAGTAAGAGAGAGGAAGTCAGAGGGGAAGGGACGATTGCTGCTGGGATTGTTCACAAGTCAAAAGGCTAAAAATTTAAATTTGCTGCTGGCTTTGTTGTTGCTGTTGTTGTTATTGCTGTTGTTGTCAGAGCTCAAACTCGACTTGCTTTGTGTTATATAATTAAATTTCGTCGTTATAGCCAAACTAGCTGCAAGCTAAGACAGCAAGGGGGCAAAGGAGGAGGAAGGCAAGCCAAGGAGATGCTGCTGCTGCTGTTGCTGTCGGGGCAAGTGCTTCAAGTGCTTCAACTCTAATGAGATTTCAAGTACAAATAGCTAGATGCTAGTGGCAAGAGGAGTGGTGTGGAAGGGGGGGGTCACAGCTCTGGTAACAGCTTCCCCTCCAACCTAATCTATTCATCTCTTGCTTTATATATATAGGAACTGGATACCTACTATATCTCTCCATTGTCTCTGCGCAGTAACCGAATATGCAACTGACTCCTAATCAGCGTGTGTGTGTAAATGTGTCTGTGTGTGTGTGTTCCCCTTTGTGTTACTCTTGTTGTTGTGTGCTTATCAATGACTTCATTAGAGCTCTTCAGTCGTCGTTCCCAACTCTGCGCTGGCAAGAAACTTTGGCAGCAGGCGAAGCCAAAGCAGACAACAAATTCCATTAACATTACCAGCTCAATCTCATTACAGTTGATGAGTGTTATAGTTGTGTGCCAGTGTGTGTGAATGTATGTGTTTGTATGTGTGTGTGTGCCTTTGTGAAGAGGCAGCTAACTTGCAGCATTAGTTGCAAGTTTGTTGCAGTCCCCCAAGCCTTCTGTTGCCAGGCAATGCAACAAAGCTGCTGCTGCTTCTCTCTCTGTCTCAACACCCACCTCTCTCTCTTACTCGCTCTCTCTGTGCCAAGTCAGGTGGCACTTAATTATCAATTATTTATGAGCACGCGTGTCGCATGCTCGCTGCAAATTGCACCCAAGTTGCCACTCAATTAGCACAGAAAAATGCGCTCGTTGACTTTTATGCTTCGTCTGCAGCGTCGTCACAGAGAAAGAGACAGTAAAAGAGAAGGAGAAGGAGTGAAAGAAGAGGAGAGGGGAGAATAACTGGTAGATGGAGAGAGAAGTACAGGTGTGTGGGCGCTGCTTGGCCAGTTAATTTTCATGCCCCAAACTCACCTTGTGCGCCCTTTTTGCTCCTCCTTCTCTCTCCCCCTTTCTTTCTCCGTCGCTTTGTGCCCCAATTAGCTGCAGCTTCAAATCGTCTGACGTTGTGCCCCCAATTGATTGATTGCCAAGTTTTCAACCCCACTCTCCCCCTCTCTCTCTCTCTCTCCCTCCCTTGTCAATTTTGTGCTTGAGTAGCGCAGACAAATGGCTGCCGGGCTGCCCCGAAAAGTATGCTAAAGTTTTGCGCAAAAGTTTTTACGCCTGAAAGGGCCAAAGGACTGTTTTACCCCCGCTCTCCACCTCTCTCTTTCGTTCTCCCCCATAGGCATTAACACGCCGCGTTGAGGCTGCGCCTCATCTAATGCGCCGTGAAATTCTAATGGAATTTCTTAGGTAATTACGCGGCCCCAAAAGACGACAAGGCGTCGCGTTTATTAAATTGCTATTGCCACGCCCATCGCCCAACTGTGCATTGTGTGTGGGTAATAGCTACTTAACCTTATTTTCAATTTTTGATTTGGCTTTGTGTCAGCTAACCAGCCAAGTCAGGCAGCAGCAGCAGCAGTGCCAGAAGCAGCAGCAGCAACAGCAGGAAGTCATCAGCAGGCTTGTTATCATTTGCCGCGCAGCTCACCTACGCCCTTTGGCCTCCCCCACACTGCACGCATGTGTGCACTGATGTGTGTGTGTGTGCGGGTGCGGGTGTTTGCCTGAATAATGTAGCATGCTTTGCGGCGCAGTCATAGAACCTGCGCGCTCATCCTTTGTTGGCTTCGTTGTTCGGCGCTGATTGCGCCACTGGGAGCCCGAAACTTTTAAAACGCGAAATGGCAAAAGGCAGCACCAGTGGCAGCAGGGGCAACAACAACTACTCAGGCTGCTGCTTGAACTACCACGCAGCGCCCAGGCATCCCATCGTCGTCGTCGTCGTCGTCTTCCACCATGTGCCATGACGTCAATTCGCAGACACATGGCAAACGCCATCAACAGCCACAGCCACAATTGGAAGCTTGCCACGGCAGCGCCAGCATCGTCGACGTGCAATTGCTGGCTGTGCTGTTGCTGTCTCCGTCAACACGCTACCTTCTCCTGCTCTGTCGCCCTCCCTCTCTCCTCTCCCTCTCTCTTGTGCTGTTCTTCCCCTGCTACGGCAACTGCCTGGGCTGCCCGGGCTGCCTTGGCTCGTCATAATCACACCCTTTTGCGCCAATGTTTACTTTAATAATGTCGCGGAAAATTTTTATTTTCAATTTTTCACAAGTCAATGGAGTTAACCTGCTACGTTTTATGGCACAGTGGGGCGAATAGTTAGATGAAGTGCGCAAAACTTTAATATAAAAGAGAAGACTCTCTAGAGAAACGAAATTATTACTTGGAAGTATTAGCACGTTGAAAATACAGCATAATGACAATGAGGAAAATACTTAAAGCGAAAGAAATACTAAAATAATACCAAACAATAATAAATGAATCAATATTCTTGTGGGTAAATAGTCACAGTAAATAGTAAAGCTTATTTAATTAATACTAAGTAATACAAAGCAGAAAAATTAAAATAATGGACCTACTAAATACTAAAAAAATACTGTGTACTAAAAAGAATCATCAAGCAGGTGCGAGAAATGGGCTAAGTAAATACTTGTTAGCATTAAAAAAAATATTTAAAAATACTAAGCAATACACAATACTTAAAACAAAATTATTAACTCAATAAATACTAAAAATATACCAAATACAAAAAGAATCATCATGAATCTGTTAGAAATATGCAAATTAAATACTTGCATGCATATAGAAACTACCTGAAAATACCAATAAATAGCACCAAACAGAATATACTGAACGGGCTTAGTGTAAAAGAATACCAAATACTAAATATGCAAAATCACCGGTTTCCTTTTGCTCAATCCAATAGAATCATCTACAGATGCGAGAAATAGTCAGTTAAAATACTTAAATGCATACAGAAAATACTTAGAAATACTAAAAAATACTCAAAAACAAATTAAAAAGCAAACAAAACTTATAAATACTTCATTATTCAAACATTTATAAGTGATCAAGAGATATCTTGCAGGAAATAGGCATAGTTAATAAAAAGAAATACTCAAAAAATACCTACTTACATAGTACAATGAATAATACCAAACGCGGCATAAATCAGTAACTAAAAAATGTTAACACTTTATATCTAGCCTGCCCCACTGTGCCCCACAAGACGAAGCTAAAAGTCGACCCTCCTAGCAAATATGGCTATACAATATAGTCAACACACACAAATAGGAACACACACTATGACATTAGCTCCACACACACACACACACACACACCCATGTGTGTGTCGTATAAATAAAAAATATTTTTCTCTAACGCTTGCCACGTGATGGGGCACATTGGTTGCTGTTATCCTCGTTGCCGTTGCTGCTGCTTTTCTCAGATTGCCGCTTCAACGGGAAAGATGCAGAGAGTGAGGAGGAAAAGGTAGACGGAGGGGGAGCAAGATCTGCGGGAGGTCGCGCGGTCCTTGTCGCCCTCTGTGACAAGTTGCCTGTGCCGCGCCTTGGCCTCAGTCTGAGCCGGGGTCGGGCTCTGCCCTGCTCTGCCCTGCCTTGTCTGTCGCTGCTTTGTGCGCTGTTGCCGCTTGTTGTTATTTTTCAACAAATTGGTTATTTTATTGAATTACTCAAGCAGCAGGCAGTCTCTGTCCCCTCTTCCCCTTGCCCTTCCCCTCTCTCGTAACTGAACCCCATTTCACATGCGCCTTGTCTGATTATATTGGCCTAAGCAGCCAGCGTCGTTGTCGTCGTCGTCGTCGCGACGTGGCCTTTGCCCTTGCGTGTCTCGCCTTAGACTTGCCTGCCCCTGCTCCCGCCTTCCCCCCTCTGCCACGCCCCCTATTCCCTAGCTGCCTTAAGTAGTTTTGCCGCGTATAATAAATTTTCTAGTTTAAACTCATTTATTGCCCGCGACTGGCGCTGACTACAAGTGCAACTCGAAGTTGGCAGTGCAAAGAAATATAAGTAGAAGCAGGGGCGTGGCACGCCCCTTAACCATATAATGGCCATTTGTTGTATAATTTTCACATTGCTTAGTGTCCTGGCAACGTCGTTTTCTATGATATATGCGAGGGGTTAAAGCAGAAGGCAAAGCAGAGAGAAGAGGGAAGGTAATGTGGGGTAAAGTCTACTAAGCCTAAGTGATGAGGCTGCCACACGTAGGTAGCACACTGCGTATACTTAATGTAGCCTATTCTAGCAGCGGGTTAATGGCCAGCGATGGCTTAATTCACGCCACTAGGTAAAAATGGCTTCCACCGGACAATTTGGCATTGATTTTGCTGAGGCTTTAATTCATTTTCATTGCGGCATAATTATGTTAAAATATTACTAATTGCTGCGTAATTAGTGAAATTAATTATGTACTCTATTTGTGTGTTTGTGTGTGTGTGTGTGTGTGAAAGCCGTTAATGGACTTTGTGCCTAAATTAGATATGCGTTTTTGGGCTCAATTGAAAGAGGGCAGCGCGAAGAGTTGAGGGCGTATAGGTTGGTATAGGTTCAATGTATATTGATTGCCTTTGCGTAACGTTCTTATATCTTTATGGCCTCAGCACGTGCCACACACTGTGTGATTTGCAACACGTGCCTGCCTTCTTGCAACAATTAACCAAAAAGTTGAAGCCATTTTGGCCAAGTGTATTTGGCAGCTAATTGCGACACTTCTCGCAGCTAATCAGCAAAGCAACTTTGGCAGCACCTGTTGGGGAAGGAGTGTGAGAAGGGGGGAGTAAACTGGAGAGGAAGAGGAAGGAGGCAGTGGAGGAGAAGGAAGTCAGAGGGGGAGAGAGCGATGGTAGATAGCGTGGCAGATTTGCGTAGCTCTCTGGCCCGCCACAACAGAGATATTAAAATGCGGTTGAAGTGCGGCAGGCTGTCACTCCATCTAGCTCTAGCGCGCTCTCTATCTTCCCATCTTCCATCTTTCTCCCCTCTCTCTCTCTAGCTAAGCGCAAAGTAAATATTGTGGATTTTTCGATTAGCGGCGAAAACGTTCTCGGCTCAAGCCCTGCAGCTTAATTTCCTGACGCAAATATCAACAACAGGCGACAGAGAGAAGAGAGAGAGTAGGGGCAGACTCTGATAGAGGCACAGATAGTGAGAGAAGAGAGAGAGAGGCAGAGCAACATGGAGGCAAACCATGAGTAGGAGATACACAGAGAGAGATTGCGTGGCAAGCCAAAAGAAGATGCCACCAAGTTGAAGCCAAACCTAAAGCGCTCTAATGAAATTACAACACAGTGGGAATGAGTGTGCAGCTAAGAGGGGGAGGAGGGGGTGGGGAGTGGAGAGTGGGGGTGTGCAGAGGTCGTGGCTTGCTGCGTCAGAGTCAAGAGAGAGTGAGCTGGCTAGAAAAGTGTAAGCCAAAGTGGCACTGGGGAAGTCAACTAAAACTAAGCTCATTTAATGCGCTGCATAAGCGACAGACTGTAGAGGCAAGAGGGAAGGGGGATGGGGAGTGGGCTACAGGAAACGAGGGTGCGACATACAACGGGAAATAACTGCTGCAGCAAACGACAACAACAACAACAACAACACAGAGTACAAACAACAAACAAGCAGCTCACGTCGGCATTTGCAGTTTTACGTGCATCCTGAGGATAATTTAACACCTCGTACAAATGCAAACAAATGAGCGCGCAGTCAGCACACACACACACACACACACACACACGCAGCGAGTGTAGTAGTGTGTGTCTGTGTAAAAAAACACTCACTTATTTACTTGCAAGTAATACCCGTTAATGGGTTTTTAAAACAAATCCACTGCGGGCCTTGTAACACGAGCACGAACCTCGTACGAACGATGAAAACACGCCCGAGTGCTTTGCCTCAGTTTATCTTCGCGCGGCAATTAAATTTCAAATATCTTCACACACGCAGCGAAAGAGGGAGATAAGGAAAGAGAGAGAGAGAGAAGCAGAAAGACTGCCAGCAGTGCCATTATATAGTTAATTAAACAAACATTTTGGCTGCCGATAAAACGCTTTAATTAATGCGCTTTCTTGTTTGGCTAACGACGTTTAAAGGGTCGACACCTTAAAAGTATGCTATGCAAATTGTTAATAAACCTATAAAGAGGTAGTTGAGGCTGTGTGGGTTAATTGGTGAAGAGTTTTGTTTAACTTGAAGTGCAGTTAAAGTGGTGATCAAATTTGAAAAGATTACTGAACTTGGGAGAGAACTGCAGAGTTTTGTTAAAACTCTTTTTAAGGGTAAAGATAGTTCCATGAGAGGTAGTTCTATAAGAGGTATCCATAATGAATTAACTACTAGATAGAAAATTAAATTGATAGAAAATTACTAGAAATATTCTAGCTTAAAGATAGATCTGAAAGTTCTAAGAGCCTTCTCCTCATCTGCTAGAAACTTCTTCATAGCACTGTGAATTTACTTTCCACACCAAACTGTCTTTAGTAAGAATTTTTATAGATTGAAGAGGTAGTTCTACAAGAGGTTCCCTCGATGAATTAAATAATTTAATGATTTACTTCTATTAAGTTCTCTTTTTCAATTACTTTCCACAGCAGAGTTGTTTTCAAAAGTGATATTTATAGATAAAAGAGCTAGTTCTGAAGGAGAATGTGCAATAAATGTTTAATTTTCTTCTTTATCCCTCAACTATTTATTTAAGTTGCTCCCTTCTCGCTTTATTAATAGTGCAGTTGGCGCCAAGAACCTTTTCCTCTTCTTGCAACAGTTCCTCCCTCACTTTCCACCTTTCAACCTGCTTTTGCACACTTTATAGCATTAAATTCCAATCTTTTAACCCACACACAACATAAACCTCTTTAATAATGTACTCACCACGCACTTTATAGATTAAGCAGATACATTTTAAAGAACTCTTCTCTCTAGCGAGACCCTTTCAATCTGCTCGTCACACTTTATAGCATTGAGAAATGAGCTTAATCCAAAGTGAGCTTAAATCTTAAATAGTATAATACATTTTCTCACTTTATATGCAGATTATAGAGTATCTTTTATAGGGTCTTTACTCTGCATGTTGCTATTTCTCTTTTATTTCCTGCTTTTCACACTTGGTTAATGATCTGTCTCATATTCCTCACATTCCGTCTCTCTCTCTCTCTCTCTCTCCCCTTCTGGCTTATCACCACCAAGTGCACTTGCTGTCAAGCCCCCTCTCGTACACCCCTTTAACTGTTAACTGTTGCTATAGACAGGCACCGCAGTGTATTTCCGTCGTGTTCGTTACTTCTTTTACTCATCTTTGACTCGCTTCAGTTAACTTTCCATTATTTTCACTGTTGCCCTTGTGCGATTTTTCAATATCCCCTCGGACAAACGTACACTCCCCCTCCCCACGCTCAACTTAACTCCATATGCCTGGACTGCCCCTCGCCCCCTCTACTTCCCCTTCTACTCCTTCTCTGCCTTCCCCAATGCGAACCCTTTTTGCGGTGCGCTCCTTTTGCCATGTGACACATGGTCTCGTGTTGACGCGCCATAAAATATGCAATGCATGCAGTATGTCAACCCTCTGTCCCCCCTCACTCATCCTACACCTCACCCCCTCTCTCCCACTACACTGTATGGCATTTTTCACCCGCAAGAGATTTACTTCCCCCCCCCCCCCCAAAAGTCATTGCGTTTTTTGTCAAGCCCATCGCACATAAAAACTATCAATAATGTGCCACGCCTCCCCCTGCCGCCGCCCCCTCGACAGCTGGTCATGCCATACATATATATGAGAGTATAAAATGTTTTGCCTTATGACTTTTATGCAGAGCGCGTCGATGGCGTCGCTCGCTGGCCACCTGCAAAATATTTTAATATGCTTCAGCGAATTCAGCATCACACAGGCAGAGGCAGAGACGCAGGCAGAGGACGCCGCAGCAGCAGCAGCGGCAGCAAAAAACTCACGCCAGATTCAGCAAGGCTTTTTTGTTGCCGGCGCAGGTAGGCAAAAAATGTTTACACGCCGTGCGAAAGTTCTCTGTGTAGGTTTTTTGGACGTTTCGCTCGGATTTCACGTGGTTTGGCATATTGAATCAAGTTGGGCCAAGTTTTTAAGCTGTTCAGTTAGCCGCTTGGCCGCCAGGTAGCACAGCCTGATGTTTTTCAATACTCTAGCAGTGGGTACGTGGCATAGCTCTGAAACTAATACAACTTTGTATATATTCTTGATCAGCTTGAAGAGGGAAGTTAAACTTAGCTTGTTCTGCTCTCATTTTTAGAGCTTTTCCGATGAATCTAGGTAGACATCCTTCTTATAACAGCATGTTGTTTATAAGTCGAAAAAAGCTTCAGAACTTTATTTGAAACTAAAACTGACATCGATAAATAATTCAATATTGGGTATTTTATTAGGTATCGCGAGCAAACTAACTAAATTTGTGTTTATATTTGTATAAAGTGTAAAAATAACATAGAAATAGGTATATTTTAACCTATATGACCTATAGATAAACTATAACCTTTAGCTAGAATTGATAAATTGGTCTATATTATGTATTGCAAGATTTCTATTTGTATATACTGAAAAATTGCATCAAAATATGTCTATTTTAACCGGTATGACCTTTAGGTCAACTTTAACCTATAGCTACGAATGAATTAATTCGTCAATAATGCGTATTTTTCTAAATATCACAAACAAACACAGCTGTGTTAAACCCTGTTTTTAATATGTTGTTAAAAATCATCAATAAAAATTACTGCACTATAACATATAGCCACCATAGGAACAATCGACTGGAATGACTGTTTTTTAATAAAAACCTTTACAATTTATCAATACATATCAACGAAGCTGAACCATTCAAAGGCTTAGTTTGCTTTTTATATACTTTTCCAATTTCACAATAATTGGATTACTATATCCTATAGTTTTATTTAGTATTCTTAAATCGCCAGTGTGTGAACGAGGTTCCCCATAACGTAGGTGACCGTTACTTACCTTTGTTTAGCTTTAAGCCCGTTAAATGGGCGTAACCAACTTTTGGTTGCATATCGGCATCAATTTGGTTTCCGTTTGGCCGAACCAACCAACGGTTCAGGTGCGTCCATATCATATCAGGTATTCAATCAAATGGAAATTCCATATCGCTGTGAAATATATTTTCATATTTATGCAAAACTATTTACGCAACGGTCAAAGCGTGGCGGAGGGGAGGGGAAGAGGGAGTGTGAACTGGGCGTGGCAGGTGAGATTGGGGCAAATGCGGTGGTTTAGCAGGTTGCACGATGCCAGAACGACGTCTGCCGCTTGGCCAGTTAAAATAATAACATTGAAATTGATTTTATTTATGCGAATGTGTGTGTACTATGTGTGTGTGTCTAGGTGTGTTTGTGTGAAGTTGTGTGTGTGTGCATCTGTTGTATTTGCACGAAAATGTGCAATGCAATTATTGTTGAGGTTTTTGCCATGAAAGCTACTTGTAATGCAAATTGCAAATGAACACAAATAACAGTAAAAATGTTGAAGGATGCCAGATGAGGGGAAGGGGGGAAAGTGGAGAAAATTGAAAATAAAAATAAAATATGAAATATTTATGAATATTAATTAGTGGCGACTGTGCGAGAGCAAAGCAAAGCTTAATTAGACCAAAGTGTTTAATCAAATAGGCCGAATGAAATATTTATGCAATGCTCTGATAGACTAGGGGATGAAGGGGAGGGAGGGAGGGTGACCGGTTAAGTTGTGGGCGTTGCATATTAAATGCTTCAAATTGGTTGAAATGATACGCAAAATGCCAGATAGTTGACATAACACATTAGGCTTTGATTAACATTCATTGAGTTGCTCACATTATAGGGTGTACTAGAATTGTTGCAGATTTTAAATAATTGTTATGCGTTTATAGAGTGTTCTCAAGTTGGTTGAAGTGGTGAAAGATAGTTTATTTGAAGTTTCTTAGAGTTTTTTGCATTTACAGGTTATTCTTTAGGTTTGTGCTTAGTTGTAGTCAAGTTTAATAAGCTTATCTTTGATTTTCTGCACGGACTGTTGAATTCTTCTTAAGTAGTTACTATTACTTTAACAGGGTATACTTTAGTCAGTTTTTTTTTGATTAAACAAAATAACTTCTGTTTGCAATGTTCTTGTGCAGCTTAGAAATTTGTTCAACACATTAACTGCAGTGAAAGGCACTTAAATTGCAGACCAATTGCGTACATCATACTTACAGGGTATTTTCCATTTGTATACACTACTAAACAGTAGCTATTTTTCGATTTAAGTGAGTATTTATTCTTTGACAGCGTATTCTTTGCTGTTATGCTCATGTAAAAGACAGTTGAGGTCTATTTCTTTTGATACTTTTCATTTACAAGGTATTCTTTCAAGATAGTCCCTAAATCGCTTAAGAGTTATTGATGTTTAGCCTCTAACTAGGTACTAATATTAACTGTAATGTTGAATTCCAGTTCTATTGGGATGTCTGCCTTTACAGGGTATTCTCAGGTTGTGCAAACTCAGTTACAAGATAGTTTAACCTTAAGTTAACTTTACATTATCTTCTCCTACATTGCATTAACTCGTTGTATATCAAATGATAGTCAATTAAATTGCATATCACTTTGCTACAGGATATTTTCAAGTCGTTTGCAATACATTTTCTGCTTGTTTTCATTGCCAAATTATGGCAAAATTAAAGGCAACTCGAGCTGGCGGAAAAACTCTTCTTCGTTGGCGCCAAGTTACCAAATATGTTATCATTTATATTGTCAAGTGTTTGTTTTCTTCCAGTTGGCACTTTCCCTCTTCTCCCTCTTTCCTTCTCCCTCTCTATTCTCCTTCTTCCTTCTCTCCCAGTTTCTCTGGTATTTTGCCATTTATATTAGCTTATCTGCAGCTAAACACTTGCAGTTTGTTGTCTTTGCCGCTGCGGGTTGCGTGTCGCAGCAAACAGCTTCTGACAGCTGACAGGCGCCTCATTCTCTTTTGTCTTTGTCTCCCTCTCTCTCTATCTTTCTCTGCTGCTCTCTCACTCTATTAATGTCAGGCTGACATGCAGTTTGGCACCCAGTTTTATGTGCTCTGCTTCTGACAGTTTCTATCTCGCATTGCATCTCAAATATTTAACCTCATTCTCATTCTTTCTCTCTCCTTGTCTCTGCCTCTCTTCCTCTGCAGATACAAACTGGAGGTGGCTGGCAAGAGTCTGCCAGTGCTGACAAATCTGGACAAGGGTCGCTACGGCGTCATTGTCTTTGAGAACCTGGACAAGTACCTCAACATGGACAAGTGGAACAGGGAATTGCTGGACAAATATTGCCGCGAATACTCTGTGGGCATTGTGGGCTTCGTCAGCCCAAGCGAGGAGACGCTGGTGGGTGCACAACTGCGAGACTTTCCGCTGTTCGTGCACACTAACCTAAGGTTGCGGGATGCCAGCTTGAATCCTGCCTCATCTGTGCTGCGACTGACTCGCGCTGGCGAGACTGCCTGGGGTGCATTGCCTGGTGATGATTGGGCTGTGTTCCAGCATAATCACAGTACCTACGAGCCCGTGGAGTGGGCACAACGGAATACACAGGAGTATCCGGCAGACAGTGTGGGGCAGGTGCAGTTGCCACTGACGACAGTGTTGCAGGATCGCGGTCAACTCGATGGCATTCAGCGTGTGCTCTTTGGCAGTAGCCTGCGCTTTTGGCTGCATCGTTTGGTCTTCTTGGATGCACTGAGCTACCTCAGTCATGGCCAGTTGAGTCTCAGCTTGGAACGCATGATTCTGGTGGACATCGATGACATCTTTGTGGGGGAGAAGGGCACGCGATTGCGGCCCGATGATGTGCGTGCGCTGATTGCCACACAGAAGATCATTGGGGGAATGGTGCCGGGATTCCGTTTCAATTTGGGCTTCTCGGGGAAGTATTATCATCATGGCACGCGGGAGGAGAATCTCGGCGATGATTTTCTGCTGCAGAATGTGCAGGAGTTCAATTGGTTCTCGCACATGTGGAAGCATCAGCAGCCGCATCTGTACGACAACCTGACGCTGCTCATGGCCGAGATGCAGTTGAACTTTGGGTTCGCCAAGGAGCATAATATACCCACCGATTCGGGTTACTCGATATCGCCGCATCATTCAGGCGTGTATCCAGCGCATGAGTTGCTCTACCTGGCCTGGAAGAAGGTGTGGAATGTGAAGGTTACTTCCACAGAGGAATATCCTCATCTGCGTCCTGCTCGGCTGCGAAGGGGATTCATTCATAGGAACATTATGGTGCTGCCTCGCCAGACTTGTGGCCTCTTCACACACACCATGTACATCGATCGTTATCCCGGGGGCAGGGATAAAGTTGGATGAGTCTATACAGGGTGGCGAGTTGTTCCAGACCATCGTGTACAATCCCATCAACATCTTTATGACGCACATGTCCAACTATGGCTCCGATCGCCTAGCACTCTACACATTCCAATCGGTCATCAAGTTCCTGCAGTGCTGGACCAATCTCAAGTTGGCCTCGGCACCGCCCATCCAGTTGGCTGAGATGTATTTCCGCCTGCATCCCGAGGAGGTCGACCCGGTGTGGGGTAATCCATGCGATGATGCGCGCCACAAGAAGATCTGGTCGAAGACCAAGAACTGCGAGTCGTTGCCAAAGTTTCTTGTGATTGGGCCACAGAAGACGGGCACCACAGCGCTCTATACATTCCTCTCCATGCACGGCAGTGTGGCCAGCAACATTGCCAGTCCCGAGACCTTTGAGGAGGTGCAGTTCTTCAATGGCAACAACTACTATCGTGGCCTGGACTGGTACATGGACTTCTTTCCCTCGGAGACGTTGCCCAACACCAGTTCACCTATGCCCACTGCAGTGGGCTCTCCTCGTTTCATGTTCGAGAAGAGCGCCACGTACTTCGATGGCGAGGCAGTGCCAAAGCGGGCGCATGCTCTGCTGCCACATGCCAAGATCGTTACCATCTTGATATCGCCAGCGAAGCGAGCATACTCCTGGTACCAGCACCAAAGGGCGCATGGCGATGTTATAGCAAATAACTACAGTTTCTATCAGGTAAGTTTGAGGGGAGAAAGGGGGAGGTACGGGGTAAAGATGCTGCTGAAGTTGCAGTTGAAGTTTTGTGTGGAAGGAATGCAGTTGGAGATGTTTATAGAGAGAAAAGATATAGATATAATGTAGGTACAAAGATACAATGACATGCAGCAACAGATACAACTGTGTGTACTGATCGAGCTGCAGATAACAATACAAATACAGCCAAGAATATAGATACAGTTACAGTTACCAATGCAGATATAGAAGTAGATATAATGTAAAGATATTTATCGAGATTCTACAGCAGTTGCGGCTACAGATAGAGAAAAGAACTAGATATGTTGCAAAGATACTTAAAGATATTCTACAGCAAAGTTGCTAGTCCCTATGCATATAGTTGCATTGCAAGCTGAATATGCAGATACAACGTAAAGATACAGAACAGATATGTAGATTCTACTGCCGCAGCACTTCATTTGCAAGGCAAAGATATAGATGGAGATACAGACTTCATATAGAGATGCAAATACATATAAAGAAACAAAAACATATATAGTTGCAGAAACTTATAGAGATACACATGGAAATACACATGCAAAGAGAGATTTATATTTGATAATGTAAAAGCGTTGCAGCACTTCCTCTTTATTTGACACGCTAACACAGAATGCCCTTTAATGCTATTTTACATAGGTTTAACATAGGCTTAACATAGCTTTAACATAGTCATCGTTTTATAGAAGTATCGATATATTCAGTGTGACTCTGCCAGCCTACTACAATAAGGATCTACATGCAGACTCAAATACATGCTAAAGATACAGATACCAATGAAGAAGCAGAATAAATAAAGATACAAATGCAGCAGATATTTATAGATTTGCAACTAAAGATGCTAATAATGCTACAAAACCACAAATACAAGATTGACTGCAGATACAAATGCAAATGAAAATGCTAGATGAGCATAATAACAGAGATACACACTTATTAGGACATAGATATAGATACTTTACAGATTATTATACATAAAAGATAACTGACTAATAGACAACATCTGATAAAGCTAAGATACAGTTACAGCTACAGCTAAAGCTAAGATAGATACATGCTACTTGCCAAAGGAAAGTTATAGAAACCATTCAATACAGTTCATCCGATACAAGCTAGTAAAGATGGCAATCAATACTGCGCTAGCAGTAGCTTGCCAAGATACATTTGCATCTTGCCCCAAAATGCAGTTACTGTCACAGATACATTTGTAGCTCTCAAGCGCGCTTAAAGGCTTCCCCTGCCAGGCTGCCTGCCTGCACAGTGGGTCAAAGTTGAAGGCAAAGCGAGCTTAAGCTACGGTTTGTCCGGCTGCAGTTTGTGGTATTTGTTTCGCTTCATTAGACAACAACAACAACAAGAACAACTGTCAGTGGCAGTAAGCTGCATGCAAATCTAATGAACTCACACACACAGCTGCAGATGCAAACACAGATACAGATACAGACACAGCTACATACGGATTGTCAAATGCAAGTGGCGCTCTGGGGCAGCAGCAGCAAAACGAAAAATTCATTTGGCGCCCCACAAAAATAGCTTTTCAATTTCATTTGCCACATGCCGCATGCCACGCCCCCTCAACCTCCCTCACTCCCCCCTCTAATGTGGGTTGGAGAAAAACAACTTGTCGGCATCATTTTTCGATTTGCATGCACTGCGGCCAAGTGGCATGTGGCATGTGGCAGGCACAACTTGAAGCAACTCTACTCGTAGGCTTAACACGTGTTCTTGCCACCTGTCTAACCTCCCTTTCTCTCTCTCTCTTTCTCTCACCTCGCAGGTCATCACTGCAGGCGATGCCGCGCCACGCGCTCTGAAGGATCTGCGCAACCGTTGCCTGAATCCCGGCAAGTATGCACAGCATCTGGAACACTGGCTGGCCTACTATCCGGCACAGCAGCTGCACATCATCGATGGGGAACAGCTGCGGCTCAATCCCATCGATGTGATGAACGAGCTGCAAAGGTTCCTCAAAATACAACCGCAGCTCGACTACTCGCATCATCTGCGCTACGATGTGAAGAAGGGTTTCTATTGCCAGGCCGTCAGCGAGAAGCGCAATAAATGCCTCGGCAAGTCCAAGGGGCGACAATATCCGGCGATGGATGAGCGCAGCGCCAAGCTCTTGCAACGGTGAGCACTACAGCAAAAAAAGAAAGAGGGGATAAGGGAGGGGAAAGGACTATCACGGGTCGTATGAGTGATTTGGGTTGCTTTTTGGGCGACAGCAGACGACGACAGCAAGCTTTGAGTTGAAGGATTAATGAACACACGGCAGGGGGGAGGGGGGAGTGTGCGTGTGCGTGTGCATGTGTGTGTGCTTGGTAACGGTAGATAGCTCAGTTGTTAGAGGAGTAGAGGAGATAGAAAGAGAGGGCGCATTTTGCGGCCGTGGAAAGTGCACTTTGGTGTAGAACTACGATTTGCCCGCCGCATGCCAGCTGTCAGTGCTTGAGAGCTGCGATGTGGATGTGGATGATATTCATCCAGTCAGCCAGGCAGCCATCTAGCCATCCATCCTCACTCCTTATAGAGTGTCTACCTCGACTGGCAGCTAAGCGACAGCGAAATCAGCTCGAGCAACTTGAGCTGCGCATATGAAAAAAAGATGAGCACATCGAGAATGGTTTATTAGGCAGCTCAACGTGGTGAGCTATGCAATATTTATGGGCGTGGCTTAGGAGGGGGAAGAGGAGAGAATAGAAAAGAGCAGGTGGGGGAATTGTTATAGGTAAGACTAGATTATAGAGAGCAAAAGTGAGGGGGGAATAAAAAAAAGTGGGCAACATGAATAGAGATCAAAAGTGAGTGCAATGGAAGAGAAAGAATGATGTGAGGACTCTAATAAATGTGGGGGAGTAACTTAATATTTATAGGGTATGCAGTGGGGAAAATGAAGATTGGCATGCGTAGATGAAAATAGAGAACAAAAGGGAGGTTGGATTAGAGAAAGGAGAATGACAAGCTGTCGTAGTAGAGTGTAGAAAAGACTACTAGTTAAGGAGAAATAAAGGAATAAAAGACCAATGATTAACTGAAGAAAGCTGTAGATTTAGGAATGTATACTTCCTATAGGTAGACTACCCTTTAGGTACACTAACTTTAGGTACACTAACTTTAGTTACACTATCTTTATGTCATGTTGAAATTAAATCAGATGATCTCGTGGTTAAAAAGCATCTCCCTTTTTGTATGCTGGGATATGTTAGTTTACTTTAGACTGCAGTTAAAAACTTTGAATTGCATCCAATAAGTATGAACAAAAAGGGAATCAACGAATATACTTCGAGTTTCGATGCGATCAACTAATATAATTTCAATATGTATTGAGGAAGTACAAGAATGCAAAATATAAGCAATGAAAAAAAGTATTAGCGAGGAAACTGAAAGATATTCAGATAGGTGTAGAAAATAGAAGTATCAAAATGAATCAGTGGAGGATGGTAAAAGCTGCAGAAAATCTTTCATGAAATATATTTCGAGATAAATGTTGTAAAAAAGGTAGAAAGATAAAAGAAGGTATACTGGCGGAAAAGGACTGATATTTATATGAACTATATATACATAGCTGCACTTAAAAGATAAATATCAGAAGTATTTTCTGATATAAAGCTGGAAAAGTTACTAGCATGTTTCTTATAACACTTCCTAAAAGGGAATTGGAAATTAGCAACAAGAATAAAAAGTGATGTAGATATAAGGTTGGTAGCTTTAAAAAAATACAATACAATATTAAAAGAGCAGACTTAGTGAAGACTTAAAGTAATGTTATATAAGTAAGAGAAGGGAAAACACTCGTAGATACTAGCTCGATTAGTTTAAGGTCACTTAAGAATCTGAATCTGGAACTAAATTAATAAAATGCCAGCCGCTAAAAGAAAGGTGAGAAACATCTATTTAATATGAAAAACCTCAGCAAACAACGATATTCTGCAGCTCCACTTTTAAGAGCTGACATTTTTTTGATCTCTAGTCTCAGATCCAGATTCTTTATGCAAGATTTTTCTTGAATGATCTTGAAAGATCTCAGAATGATTTAAGAAACGAAACCATTAATTGCACCCCTGTTTATTCAAGAGAGAATATAAAAGGTCAAAGGAGAAAGCAAAGAAATTAAGATCAAGAGTTACAGCAAAAGATAAATAACTAAAAAAGTAAAGAAAATTAATTAACCTCAGAACAATTTTCCAGTAGAACGAGACGAGCTAAGAATCTCAGTCGCAAACACTTCATAAAGCATGCTTAAGTAATTAAGCGCCTAAACAGATATCATGCCAAGCGTATACAAATCACGAGCAGAGGGGGGAAAGGTGACCAGGTAACGCTCAGCTTGGGGAAGAGGTAGGCCAGGAAGGGGGGCAAGGGGGGGCAGCCTCAGCTGGCTTGGCTCGCGGCGCCTTCGAGTTGAGTGTAAACCTTGAAAATGCCAGACGAAATTTGCATTTCAAATGTTGCTCTCGCTTTTGCATAACAAACTCATCTTTATTGCTCTCTCACTCAACTATCTCTCTCTTTCTCTCTTTCACGCAGTTACTATTTGAATCACAATACGGCGCTGGTGAAGCTGCTGAAGAAGCTCGGCTCGCGTCCCATACCGCAGTGGCTCAAGGATGATTTATCCACGGGCACGTGATAGCAGCTGCACGGAGGCGGCGGCGGAAGGGGCGTGGCTGGCATAGAAAACGGTATTGGAGGAGGCAACAAATATCGCAAATTGCGTGCAAAACTCAGGAAACAATTGCATTGGCTGCAGTTGGCGGCAGCAGAGGCAGCGGCAGCAGCAGAGGCCCAGGCAGCGGCAGAGGCAGAGGCAGAAACTACGCAGAAACAAGAACAAGAACAACAACACAAAACGCAGATAATTAGCCGCTTTGGACATGCATAAACTTGTTTGTTGCCCTTTTGTTGTTGCTGTAGATAATATATATATATATATGAAGATATATTTTAATGATGTCGCCTGCAATTGTCAGTTGTAAAAAACAGTTAACTAGCGTGCGAGCGAGACAGCATGAGTGTGTAAATAATGGCCTAGCAGATAGTGTGCGTGTGTGTGCGTGAGAGAGAGAGAGCGAGAGATTATTCATAAATAAATAATAAATTGCATTTTGCCATCGCTTTGTTAAATGTTTAAGCGACAAGCAAAACTAATGTAATAAAAACAAACAAAAGAATGAATGAAAGAGAGAGAGAAAAATCAGCTGCAGATTGGAATTATGCGCGCAATTAACCCGACTTGATTCATTTTGATTTCCACATATTTTCCATTTACCTCAACCGAAGGCAGCTTATTATCACTATTTATGTTCCCTGTTCCATGTGCTATAAATATTATGTTAATTATATAGTTAATATATACAGTGTGTATTCGATATAAGGCTGCTAAACTAATGTACTAAGTGTATTATAGATGTTTTTAGTGTCCAGCCAGAGCCGAAAAAAAGAAATGAAATGAAATGAAAAAAAGGAAAATGCTTATAGAATAAACGAGATAAACCTCTAGTTGTAAACGCTCTATATAGTATATAGCATAGTTGGATATATATGGAGATATATATGTATGAGAACTAGTTCAAGTTTAGATTCGTAATGCGACAATAATAAAAGCGAAAAATGCAATGCAAAAATGAAAATTAATTTGTTTTCTTTAAATTTCTAAAAATGCACTGGACTAAGCAGTGCACTGCTTACCCAATGAGGTTATCCGGTACACAAATAGGTTTGTGTCACGGAAAAATTTCGCTATTAACACTCTGTAAACCAGTGCTACCATTCAAATTCAAATGTTAACACATGTGTCCCGACTAAGTGCAAGACGCTGCCACTTCTGTTTCAACTACGCTGGCAACGCTGTGCTCGCACTTAACGAAGCTGCAGTGCAGCTCACTTAACGCAGCCGGCACTTAACAGCGCGCATTACTGTTGTGCACACGGCTTGCCATGTTACCAAACAGAGTGCAAAAGGTAATATTAAGAAATACAAGTAGTAATTAATATATTTAATAAATAAACTGAGCTTTACATCACACCTGCAAAAGCTCTTTAATTAAGCTCGAAAGCTCTCCCAACAGCATACCCAGCTGCTCAGTTCGAACAACAGCCCCGGCCACAATCAGCTGTTTACGAATTTTCGCACAACACTGCATGCGTTTGCGCCAAAAGACCTTTAACAGGCTGATTGGATTTTAACAGCAGTCTGTTATCAAACGTTCTCGCGCGCGGTTCGGCTACGGCGTGTCGGCGAGTGTGCGTTGTGTGCGGCTGCTTTCTTTAGAAATTAAGCTTCATATATTTAGAACTTTAATTAATTGACTATCTCACAACTAGCACGTGGAGAAAATTGAAAACAAAAACAATAAATAACAGCCCCCGCTGCCGTCGTTGTTTCTACTCATTGTGTTCTCGCAGTGCAAAGTGCAAATCATTAGTCCAATTGGAGGAGCAAAGCAAAGCTTCAATTCAACAAAAAAAAAAATCAAATAAAATAAAATTCGCGTAGTTAATATAAAGAGTTAAATCAACTGTGCGATAGTGTGTGCGAGTGTGCGTGTGTGTGAGCGTAGCATGTGCCGCGTTTAGTTGTTGTTCTTCTCTTATTGTTGTTACTGCTGCCAGTGAACTTCAAAATACAAATCAAAACCGGTAAATTTTTTTAGTCTGCGCTTCGATTTCGCCTCTCTTCGTTCGCTCTCCCTCTCTCTCTTTTGCTCTGCTGGTGCTACTGTTGTTGTTGTTGCCCTGCGACACTGTTGCATTTATTTATATTTTATTTATCAAATGTCAAGTTAAATCATTCGATTTAAAATTAAAGTTAATTTTGGAGTATTAAGTAATTTATAATTTTAATAAAAATATGTAAATATATATTATGTAATTAATAAATAATTGTCAAATAAATTAAACATATTTAAAGTAATTAAAAATATTTATTTCTATTCTTTGAATGTTCCTGGTCTTTATCAGTTCAGCACTAAATTAGAAAACCTAATAAACTATTTAGTGTTCATTTAGTTTACAATCAGCTTGCCTTGCCTCATGTAGCAGAAAAGGAAATTCAAAACAATTTCCATTCGGCATTTTTTATTCGTGTTTTCAAGCACTGTCTTCAAAATGCACTTTTGATTCGCGAACTTTGACTAAATTTACCGTTCAAACAACAAACTCGATAAATATTTATGTAAATATATATCTTGAAATTTATCAGTTTTTTTCAAAATAAATAAAGCAACAGAAGCAGCAGCAACAACAACAAGAATATGAACTCACACATTGCTGGGCTTGCTCCCGTTTTTTTCACAAATAGCGTGAATCAGATTCGTTGTTGTTGCTATTGTTGTAGCGGTAATCTCGCGCAGCAAGTTCGGCCACATTCGCAGTCGCAGTCGCAGTCGCAGTTGAAACAGAAGGAGCCGCAGTCTTTCTCTCAGTGTAGCAGAAGCAGCAGCAGCAGCAGCAACACCAAGGAACAACACCAGCAACAACATGTCCAAACACGGCGCTGTCCTTCTGGGGCAAGTTCGCTTGTTCATGTGCCGCTCGGGCGTGCAGAGCGTGCGACCCATCGAGCTTAGCGGACTGCGAGTGACGCCGGTGACAACGCAACGTTTTGCAGCACTGGTAAGTCCTATAAATATAGACAAGTAATGGCAGTGTGTGTGTGTGGGAGTGTGTAGCGCGTGTCGCTCCGGGAGGGCAGCAGCTGCTAATGCCGGCTGCCTCTGCCTACACACCTCCCTCTGCCCCTGCCTCTGCCTCTGTCACTGCCTCTACACCTCCCCCTCCCTCTACCAACAACTATCAAGAATTATAAAAATAAACACACTTGTTTTTTCGGACAGCGCCACAATAACAACAAAAACAACAACAACAAGATCAGCATAACATATTAAATACATAAACCAATACACACACACACACACACACACACACACTTGCATACGCACTCTCACTCACTCACACACCTACACACGCATATAAACATTTGTATTTATTCATTTACATTTTCAAAAGTTGCGTGAGCTTTTTTAAATTATTTAAATTTATGCTTACTTAGCGAGTCAAAGAACGAAAGGCAAACACACACATACAAACAAACACTCAAACACACACGCGAAGTTTGGCGCATATTTATTCTTTGTATGATGTTCTTCTTTCTTGTGCTTTCTCATTACACACACACCTGCCTGACTCTTCTTACATGTGCTGGCTTTGTTGTTGTCAGCATCAGTGAGTCAAAGAAACTCTCTCACTCTCAATTCGCTGTGCAAAAAACAAGAACAACTTTAATTTGAAGTTCGCTTTGCTCTCTTCTCACTCTCAATTCGCTGTGCAAAAGAACAACAACAACAAACTTCAACTGAAGTTCTGAAGTTCGCTCTGTTTCCTCTCCCACTCGCAATTCGCTCTCTTTACTGAACTTCACTTGAAGTTCGCTCTCTTTGTGTGCGCCTGTGTGTGCGTGTGTGGTTCGCCTTCAATTTTGTTCTGCTGAACTTGGCACCTGCCTCGCATACACTCTCTTTATCTCACTCACTCCACAGCGCCGAAAAAAACAGCTGTCGAAAATTGTTTATCATTTCTATTTGCTAAGGGGGGCAAAGGGAAGAGAGAGTGAGTGAGAGGCACGCGCGAAATGAGCGGATATGAGACATTGTTTGTGCAGTTAATAAACGTTGAGAGCGCGGCAAAGTTTTCGCACTCGCACAGTGCATGTCAAACTGTCGCTTAGCTTAGCTGCTCAAACTGCGAAATACACTAGAAATTTACTATAGTCACAATGGGAACTCACTCGGCTGTGAATCATTCATTCAGCCGGCAACTTAACCTGCGTAACTCCCCGCTGAGCTCCCTTGTATGTGTGTGTGTGTGTGATGTGTGTGTGTATGTGTGTGTGTGATGTGTATGTTTGTGTATGTGTGATGCTTATGTGTGATAGGTTTATCAGCTGCTGCCCGTCTCAGGTGAGACATTTAACAGCAGCCAAAAGAGAATGATAACCAGAAAGGAATAAAATCGTTTGTGTGGCTGCCTGACTGTCAGACTGTCTGTCTGTCTCTTTGCCTGCCTGTTCGACCGTCTCTCTGTCTGTCTCCTTGTCTGCCTGCCTGTCTGTCTGTCTTGCCATAACATGCTCTTTTATGGCAAACACGATTTGCATACGAAATGATTAAATTCGCCGTTATTTGTATAGGGAGAGCAAGCACAGAAGAAGAGGGAGAATGGGAGAGGAAGGAAGAGAGAATGAGCGTTAGCTTTTTGTTTATTTTGCCTATGTAAACGAGCTGTGAGTTTAAGTGGGGAAGGAAGAGGAGGGGGACAAACACAGCAACAAATACAATACAAAATGTTGTTGACAAAAAGTGTCAAATGCAGCGCCGTAAAAAAGTTTTATCAGCAACGGAGTTGGTCGCGGAAGGTCGAGGTGAGTTGAGGAGGGTCGAGGAGGCTTGTGGTAGGTTGTAGGGGGTCGAAAGGAGGGTCATTGGGCGGGGTTCTATGATCTTTGATACTAGCACTGGCATAACGGCACATTATTTGCATGTAGCAGCTTGTTTCGTGTCGCGCCACTTAATTTGCATTTGTTTTGCTAGCTGAGTTGCCGCTTCCTGTCTCCCTGCTTCCCTCTCTCCCTATCTCATGTGCTCTTCTCTCTCTCCACGTGCTGATTAGGGTCAACAAAAGCGCAGGCAACAGCAAAAACAACATTGATTGCACAGCACACACATAAAGAATGAAAGAAGAAGATGGAGAGAGACAGAGAGAGAGCTAGAGCAGCGCCAGGAGCAATTTTGGGCGCACATGCTGCCTGCTCTATGCCTCACTGCCTCTTTACCCGTTCTTTATTCCTCACTCACATGCTGCCTCCTTCCTCTCCCTCTTCCTCTCACTCTCAGCCTCCCTTACTACCTCCTTACCCTCTCTCTCTGCTTCAATTTCAGCCTCCTCTCATACTTCTCTGCTTCACACACGTTCTTCTTGCTCCAATTTTCGTTTTGTTTCACTGTCGCCTTTAAAGCTCTGCTTCCAACTGTAACTAACGCTGTGCTTCATCTTTGCTTTCATATTTGTTGTTTATTTTGCCTCCTTCCCCCTCTCTCTCTCTCTTTCCCCTCTCCTGCTCTCTCTGTCTCTCTTTGTTTGGCTTCGAATAGCATAAAAAGTTTTATTGGCGCCATTCGGTCTGCCACACAACACAAAATGTTCTGTTAGAACAGCAGCAGCAGCAGCAGCACTCGCTGAACCCTGACCCCCATTGCCACTGTCCCCCTCTCTCCCTTCTCTCTTCCTCACTCCCTCAGTCTCTGTGTCTCTCTCTTGCACTGAATCTGTTCGATTTCCCTTTGCTCCACATGGATTTCGTTCATGCTTTGTTTGGTGGTTTGTTATGCGTTGCTTCCTTTTTTGGCCAGGGCGCAGGGCGTGTGGGCGTGGCTGCGGCTGCGGTCAACAATTATTCTCTGGCCTGGCCTGGTCTGGCTCTGTTGCGGTAAATAAATTTTGCATATGGAAAGCGCGTTGAAATTGATATTTGATTAAGGCAGCGATTTCATGATGCACCTGACTGTGCGAGAGAGAAAGAGAGAGAGAGAGGGAGAAAGAGAGAGGGAGACAGAGAGAGGGAGAAAGAGAGGGGGAATGAGAGAGTGTATCCTGTTGCATAAACCAAATGCCCCCACACCACGCCCCTTGCCAATTGCATGCAAATGACAAGCATGACAAAAGAGTCGACTCATTGTTTACCTCCCTCCCTCTGTCCCTATCTCGCTTGCACTTGAGATTTATGACGACAGACGAATCCGCAACCGAATCCGAATCGGAATCGGCAATCGGATCTATTAAAAAATGCCACAATGAGTCGATGCAAGCTTTAATAAGAATCTCGAGGTAAACGAAGCTTTTGTTTTTGTTTCGCTTCTCGGTACTTTACTCATTCATTATACTCGGGCTGTACGGGGATTCGCACGTGAGGGGCTAAAGCTCTCTTGCTGGGAGGGGGGACTCTTGCAACGTAGATTTCCCATTTGTTATCTTAATATTCATGAGAGTTCTCATTATACTTTTATGGCTTGTCTAATCTGCAGTCTTCAAAGCGGCTATCGGCGTGCGCTCGTTAGCTAAAGTGCCGCGTTTATAAAGATTGTGATTAATTGTAAGCTACAGATAAGATAATTTGACTTTATTAAAAAAAGAATTTAAAGAATTTTCTTTGATATAAATAAGAGTTTTTGTGTTTTGATTCATTTTGCAACTAAAAAAGAATAATTCGTAATTTTAAACGACGATTTAAAGCTGAAATACATAGAGTAGAAGGGTATTTTAAGTTGTGCTGACCTAAAATACTTCTAATAAGCAGTAGGAGGCATCTCTGGTTCCATAAACTGTTTGTTTTCATTATAAGTGTTTGTATGAACACTTATAACTCAGCGACTATAAGAGTTAGGAGTGTCAAATTTGGTGACAATATGTCTTGTTATTCCACAAACAAAATAGTAATATTTGCTTTTGGCCACGCCCCTTACAGCCCCCATAAAACGAAAAATAACTAATAACCAACGTAGTTTTCATATAGAAACGTTCATTTTTTATATGTTTACAAGTTATCACAACTCAAAATGATTTCTAAAGCTTCCTTCATTTATATAGAGTTTTCCAACTTAAAAAGAACTTTCATAAAAATAAAAAAAACACTTTTTCTAAAGCGTTTCGCATTAAAATTCAAGTTACCTCCCCATTAAACTATAATTCCTTTTACTAGTTACGAAATTTCTTTGTTGATAGGAAATTTCTTTTGTTATTGCCTTATCTATTGTTGAGTTAAAACTATTTTCTGCTCCATTTGCAGCTCGTTGGTTATATAAATTTATTTATTAACTTTCTTTGGCAAACTTTGCGGTTTTCTGTCAGTTCTTGTTTTTACACTGCGCGCGAGGAGCTGGCAAGCTAAGCTGGCAACTTGGCCAATTAACGTAGGTAGACATCGCTGATGCTTGTCTCTCTCTCTCGGCCTGCTTGGCTTGGCTTCAACTTCTTCATAATCTGTAGTGATGGAGGTGGGAAGGGGGATCGGCAAATTTGCGTTTAATGGGTTAACTTAAAGCTCGACAAGCGACAGGCAAGCTCCTGGCTGCTGCTCTCCTGGCAAAGCTTTTGGCTTAACTCGTGCACAAACAGCAGCCGCAGCAAATCTGCATATTATACAAGCTATCTAGCCCCCTCTTAAACCCCTTCACTGCACTCCCCTGGGCGTAGAGCTGCCACTGTTATGCTTGGCAAACTTGTGCACGTTTTCCCACATTTATCAAGGCACCGAAATCTTTCAGCTAGCTAAAGAGAGAGAGAAACACAGAAACATTATTTGCATATGTAGCAGAGGTAGAGAAGAAGGGAAGGGGAACGGGGGCTGATTTTCATAGCTGCAGTCTCAGCAGACTCTGCTAATTAACGCTGTCAGCTGTTTGCAAGCGCAGGCACAAAAGTTCCAAACAGTTCTAAGTTGTATTCCTCCATACTTAGTGTGTGTATCTATGGGATACAAATGTATCTGCATGTCTGTCGCTGCGTGCACCATTTCAATTTACCTTTGGGCCAATTGACTTGGCTAAGCTTGCGTGTTGTTGTCCCACATCGCTTTGCACTTGACTTGCCACAGTAGAGCAACAACAACAGCAACAACAGCGACAACAGCAACGTCAGTTGTAAGTGCTGCAAACCGCTTTTATTGCACAACTTGACTACGTACCTCCCCCTCTACCCCTCCCCCTGCTTGGCTATAAAAACACATGTTGCGCTTAACTGCAATTGCTGTTAAGGGCAGAGGGATAGAGGGAGAAAGGGGACGGGTTAAGCTGAAAAGTATCTGGCACTTAAATTGAAATTGCTGCTCTCGTTCCCAGCGCAGTGCTTGTCAAACTGTAAGCACTACAAAGCATGTTTCTGGTATTGCTTTCCTCCTCCTCCTTATCAGTCTGACTGATAACAGCTATCGCCAGCAATTTGAGTGAATGAATTGAATGTTATTTATGAATTTTTAATGCACTTGTCTGTGTATTTTGCTTCCCTATTAAATCATCAACGCAATCGAATTACAAGCACTGATTGAGCACGCTACCCCTGCGCTCCCCCTCGCCAAATGTTCCATGCATAATTTATGTCAATTCGCAAATGGTGAATTCCCATTGAGACAGTCCCCCCCCTCCCTTCCCCTCCTGGGTACTGTGATTCAAAAGTCAATTTATTGGTTCACTTGTTCAAAATACCAAACAACAAACTTCTCCCCTCTTGCAAATATCCCTAGTAAACATCGCTAGAAACACCCTAACCTGCGCTAAGTGCCGCTTGAAATGTTCTTCTAATTTATATAGCAAATATTTAGATTATAAGTGCGCTGCGCGAGGGAGCGTGACCCCAGCCGGGATAGAACTGCGTTGCGCCTGCTTATGCCCCAAAAATCTTTGCATAAATTTTACCCCAAATAATTTAAAAGGTTGAACAAGTAGAACAACTTCAAGACCAACAACAACACTCGCCACAAAGAAAGGTTCGCCAAGTTAACTGCATAAAAAGCCTGTTAATAATTCAGGTCTTGTCTTGGCATCTCCCCCTCTCTCACCTCACTGCTCCTTTGCCTCACTCGGGACATCCCAGCAGTGTCAGCTGCCAAGAGTGCAAATTTTCCGTATTATATGCAAATTTTTCACTCTCTCTCTTGCCACAAAATGAGCTACATAAATTTGTTAGGGGGCACGTTGCTGAGACACTGCAAAAGGTCGCAAATTGTCTGCTAAGTAGCTTAGCTAGTTAATAAAGTGGGATTATAATAGGAATAACTTGAGAATAGTGTGGATAGAAAAGGGATATATCTAATTAGTAATGTCTTTAAGGTGTGCAGAGGTTTCTTTGAGGAACAGGGATTAATTTGAACAGTTAATCTAACAAGATTGCATATGACTTCGCTGAAGCAAGGGCATAAATATAAACTGATATGTGCTGGGTTTGCATATGATTAATATATAGGCTAGGGATCAATTTTAACAGTTTTATATCCCATGTTTGTACATGACTTCAATCCGAAAAAGGTGTAAATAAAATCAGTGATATCAGCTAAGTTTTCCCATGATTTCTTTCTATATCCTTGAAAGGTTTCATCTTTGTTTAGCATATAGTTTCTTAGCAATATAGGATCTAGTTTAATCTGTGATATCACCCAAGTTAACATTGATTTCTTTAAGCAATAGGGATAAATAAGATCTGTAATATATGCAAAGACTGTCTATGATATTTTACAGGAATTGTGATAACTATAATCAGCCAAGTTTGCACATGATATCTGTTGCAGAATAAAGATAAATATAATCAGTGAAATATGCTATGCTTATATATGATTTCTATCAGCAATGGGCATAAATTTTATGTCAGTTATATCAGCTAAATTTTCATATGATTTCTATCCGAGAATAGTAATAAATATAATCAATGACATCTGTTAAGTTTCCCAATGATTTCTTAACCATCTACCAGCTTAGCTTAAATAGATAATGTTCCTATATATTCGAAATCCTTTTCTTTAGCTGTTAACAGGGTATTTGCCTAGCTCTAAATGCTTTCTACAACCAAAACTGGCCTTTCTCTAGGGCAAACCTGCTGAATTATGTCGTTTGCATGTCCTTTTAGCAGACAGCGCTGCTTGTGGGCCACTTAGCGGTGCCGACACTTCTCTTCTACATGTTTATATTATATTCTTTTATGCTCCTTTTTTATATATTTTTTCTTTTTCCTACTGTTAATAATCACGCGCCGTTGCTGCGCGTCGGCTGTCTGCTTTCTATGCAGAGGCAGCTGTCGCTGCTTTAGGGTGTCTCTCTCCTACTTGAGCAGGGTGTCCTAATGGTAGCCCATCCTAATTGTAAGCAAATTAAAATCATTCGTGCAGAGACACGTTCCCCAAGCAAGGTCGATGTATGGCCTTAATAAAAAGTAGAAGTAAGAAAGAGGAGAAAAATAAGGAGGAGGAGCAGGAGACTGACATAGATGGCACCTACTTCCCTTGCTCTCTGTGACTTGGAACACATTTTTCTTGCAGATTTTCAAGGCTTTGGCAGCTGGCTTTGTGGTGCAGCTCCCTCTCCTCAGCTCTCCCTCTTCTCTCCCTCCCTTGCTTATCTCCTCTTTCTTACTTTGTGCGCTGTCAAGCGTATTTTATGTGCATAAAAAATCGTTTTTTTTGGTATTTTCAAGAGTTTTTGTGTGCGGCTTTCATGTTGTGATTGATATAATGCTCTCCTTCTAGAGCCAGTGCAACATTACACGCGCCTCTAATGAGTGTGTAATTTTAGTGCTACTTTTACGTACCTCAGCAGCATTTAATGTCTGCTTTTAATTGACGCTTAGCTGCCCCTGTGTAAAATATGCTTATTAATGCGCAGCATTTAGCATAAAGTGCGGAAACTGTTGGGGCACATCCTGTGCTGCCTGCTGCCTCTACTCCCTACTCCCCTACCTGTTCCCTCTTCAACTACCCTCTTCTAGTCTCTCTTCTTTGCTCCTCCCTCTCTGCTTGTTTCAAGTTTCATTCATTCGTTTTTAATGCCTCCATTTGGCTGGCGCCATCAAAGCGCTTCTTATGCGTCGTTCTATTTCCGACACTTGAGTCGACTTGACTTTTTATTGCACGCGTTAGCCAACACTGCCAGCAGCAGCAACCGTAGTAGCAGCGACAGCAGGAAATGCTGTTGACAGTAGAGCTGCCGGCAATTTGTGCTCTTCCGCAGGTCCTTTATGGCCTAACTTCCCTCCCACTCTCTCTCTTATTTCTCTTTCCCACTTTTACAGTTTAATTAACTTGCATTTAAAGTGAGCTAAATATACTTTTACTATATTTAATTAAGTGCTCTAATTTGCCTATGGCAATCGTAACCAACACACACACGTGACGTATACGCAATGTGCACATACGCAGTGTGGGCGGGCAGCCCATTCTCAACTATAATTCAAATGTGTTTTAGCTAAATGCGTCGGGCACAATTCCCATAACGTGCATTCAGTGTGTGCAGCAGCAGGGGTCAACATACCAAAATGGGTCATAAAACATAGAAACGGGAAGAGGGGAAAGAGAATGGAGAGGGATAGAAAGGAAGGCAGCTAAGAGCGGAACGTACTTTGTATAAATAACTAAAGTTGCCTGGCGATCTTTGGGCAATGTCAGCCATGTTTATAACCCCTGAAGCAGACTGCCAAATGCTGGCACACCCCTCTCACTTTCCCCCTCTTCCCTCCTTCCTCCTCTCTCTTATTACTTGCCTCATTTTATGGCTCAGCGACAAATTGTAGAAACGTTTTGCACTTGCTCGTCGTTGCCTTCGTCATGTTTGTTTCTTTTTGATTTTGCTGCTCAGAAAAATCCATTTGATTTTCTTGTCTACGGTACATTAATATCTATTCCACAGCGCACACATATAGATACGTATATATATATACAGACATATCTACGTATAGTATATATCGCATACTAATTTTAGTTTGTCTGCTTTGCTTATTTCGACGCTGCTTTTATCTCTCCGCGTCTGCTGTGAAAACATTTTCAGACAATTTCGTTAATATTCTTTCTGCTCTTGCTTTACCCATTTTACCTGCCCTCCCTCTCTCTCCCCTCTCTCCACTCTTCTCTCATCTCTCCTGAGTATATGAAAAGTATGTTTATTCGTTATAGAAAATGTGTATGCAAAAAAACAAAAATCATTTTTACTTTTTTTTGCTTCAATGCTCATGCGGCTAATTTATTAGTTTTTGGCAGTCTCCACACATTTCTTTGTATTTCTTTTTATTCTCTGCTTCTATTTATAAAACTTTATCGTGGCATATCATTTGTGAATATTGAGCGCTGCTTCGGCTGCCTCGTTAAACTCGTTTCAAGTCACATTATAATTCATTAGTGTGCAGGGAAATCCATAAATTGTAATTGACTTCTTTGGTTTGGAGTGTGGCAAATATGTTGCTGACAATGCCATGTGACATATGTTACCGGCTTAATTATGTATTCAGCGTCAATCAAAAGCGTTAATGGCCTCCCCCTTCCACTGCCTTCCCTCAAAAGGGTTCTCCTCCCTTGACGCACTGCGCGACACTTGACACGCGACTCTTGTAAAGCGCTGGCGCTGAAATAGTTAAAGAACAGAGTAGTGGAAAGAGAGAGAGTGGAGAGGGGACGGAGCACAGCTGCGGCTGCCAACATTGTTGTGCGGGTTCGCTGTTGTCGCTGCCCGCAGAACAAAGTGCAAAACAAGAGAAGGCAAAGTGTTCTCAGCTTTGAAAACGCCGCAGAAACTGTGCGAAATTCCCCAACTAACTTTATAATTGAAATTCTCTGTAGATCTAGAAATATCTTGAGCATATTTCACACAAGTTTGGGTTGCATACGTACGCCATAAAGTATGCTACACCTGAAAATGTGGCGAAAGATAAACAGAGAACTGCAGGAGGGTGTCATGTTCTCTCTGTGTGTGTGTCCCTGTGTGTGTTGCTACACTTACACTGTTTATTGTTATTGTCTGGCTGGCTTGGCAGCTCAGTTTTGCCTACATTCAGGCACCCCTTTCCCCCCCCACTCACTCCCTCCCTCCACTAAGCAGAAGCTCTTTTGTCAGGCTGGGCTGCTTTTTCTCTACTTTGCGCCGTCTGTCTTTGTTGTTTTGTTTTGTTTGTTGTTTGTTAGGGCCGAATTAGCCCATCTCGACACAGTGCCACAAGCGTCGGCACGTGGCTGCCACAGTGAGAGAATGGAAGGCGGGTGGGGTGTTCACTCATTATGAAGCGATTCCTGCAACATGTCGCATAGCTCAAGCGAAGCAGACTCCAGTCGAGAGTAGAATGTGACTCTGGTTGCCCTTTAAAGTTGCCCCCGAACGCAGATTAAGTTTAAACGAGTGCGCGCTGGGGAGGAAGAGGAGAGGGAGCACCTGCAACGGGCAGGTGTAATTTATGAAATAACATTTTCATTTTCATTTCCATTTGAGGCCAGAATAAGATGAGCCGCAGAGATGAAAACGCAGACGGAAGGCAGCAGAAAGAAAGTTTTCGCTGAGCTGCTGCTGATGCTGCTGCTGCTTCCTGTCGTGGTCGTGATTTTCAATTTACTGGGGATGATCGTAAAACGACCTAAAAAAAAGAGAAAACGACAAAAAAGCGAAAACTTTGGCGTAGCATACTTTTGGGAGGCATTGTCTTATCTGTCGCTACTTGTTAAATTTATGCTGCGCTCAAAACGTTTCATTTGTTAACTTCTGACAGACTGAGAGAGGAAGGGAAAGAGACAGAGAGAGCAAGAGGGAGTAAGAGAGATTGAGTCCAACTCAGCCTCAACTCAATTTGCCACAGTGTCGTGAGTTTTATTACGTTGAACTTTTGCCATTTCTCCAACTGTCATTTACTCAATAGTCTCGCACTCGTCGTCGTAGTTGTCAAAACATTCTGTCAAATTGTCATGGTGCAGCTGTTGTCACGCCCCTTCCCCCCCCAGCACACACATCAATAATGTGCAAAGCAAATATAAAATCCAAGTCAGCATCAGAATTCATAAATCCCAGAAAGAAAACAAATAAATATGAAAACAATTTTGATTTATCGTTGGAGGGGATTATGAGAAAATGAAAAGAAGGAAGGGACAACTTTGCTATACGGGTAGTATGTTATGAGGCCCTCATTTATTTGCTATTTAAATTTCAATTACTCAGTTTGCCCTCCAGGGCCAGTTTCCCTCCCTTCCATCCCTGCACCTCGTTGGTTATCCATTTTAAAATTGCGAGTTTTGTTGAATTATTGAAACGCTTGATTGAAGCTGAGCGTAAAATCCAATCAGTTCACCCACACATGCACGTGTGTGTGTGCAGACACGCCCTTAGCGTATTCCCCTGCCCACTCCCCCCTCTTGCCGCCCTGCCATCTATCAATAGTCAGCTGCATGCGTAGTCAGGGAATTTGCAACGGCATCTGGTTTTGGTTTACGTGTTGTAACGAGGGCAACTCGTGCGGGTTCTACATAAATTTAAAAGTTGTTCAAGCAAAAAATAAAAAATAAAAATGTAAAAATTCCAATTAAAAAGTTGTTTGGAATTTTATTTAAATTTTTAGGAGTTTTTTTTAAACTTTTCAGTTGTTGTTTATCAGTCTAAAAGTGCTCTTCAAAATTAAATGCAGCCTGAAAGCATGCTTTAAATTTATTCCACTTGCTTGATAAATGTCTTATTTGAAATGAAAAGCGAAACTGTTGTGCGGAACGCGCCTAATAAGCTCCAAACGAGCGTAGCCATCCCCGGGCTCTACATTTTTATCTTCTTCTTTCTCTCAGCTTCTCTCTCTCAATTCCTTTTGCTCCATGCCTCGTCTGGAGACTGTTGTGACTTCAACTTTGTGTTGCTTCGTTTCTTGTGTGTGTCGGGGGGTAAATGACAAGGTAAACAGTTCCAGTTTCGATTTTATGTTGCGTTCTTCTCCCAGCTGAGTTCGAATAATCAAAAGAAATATAGCAGGAAAGTTGAGAAAAGGCGACTGTGAGATACTCTCTGATAACTTGTCTCTCAACTGTGCAATCCCCATGAAATTTTGAACATAGGTTTGTAATAATATAAGCTAAGCATAGGCCAAAGATACGACTAAACCATATATCTATATATTATATATACCCTCCTCAATCCACATACCCTAGCCAACACCGTAAGCTGTTCATTTTCACTGCGTGCTGCAATAGAAAGCGAAAACTTTTCACTTCAGGCTATGCCTGCGTGCGATTGCGATTGCTCATACGCAACGTTGGCCGCAGGCACGAAGCAGAATGTGGCAGAGAGAATAAAAATAAAAATAAAAACAAAATATATACGGAGGAAAAAAAAGAAAAAAACTGGGCGTGAAATGTGGCAAACGCGTGTGATGATGCTCGGTTTGGGTTAGGTGGATTTGACTTTTGTTGTAGCTGTCGCTGCTGCTACTGTTGTTGTTGTTGTTGCTGCCGCTGCTGCTGCTGTCTACCTCTATAGCAATTTACTCGCTTCGTCAGAAAGTAACACATGATGTTGGTGTTGCTGTTGCTGCAACATTTTGTGGCCTGCCCCGTTGCCCCGTTTCGTTATGGGAAGCACGTGATTTCGCTGGGGAGCATTTTAACTTAATTAGGAACGGTTGAGGCAGCGTTGCGTATGCGTAGGTAGATAGACAGGCAGACACACACACTCATACACACACACACAGGCACAGTCACGAACATTGATGTAATCCTCACTTGACTGGAAGCCATGTATAAATATTTACGTGAAGATGGCAGCCGAAAAGATCTATGGCCAATTGAAGCCGCCTCAATCAATAAGCTCAGAATGAACTCATTAATGTTAATTTAACCATCTCATTTACTCATGTATCTCTCTCTCTCTCTCTCTCTCACACTGACAGCAACTGCGACAAGCACAGCACAGAAGCTTCGCATCGTCGTCGTCATCGTCAACATCGGACGATGAGGTAGGGAAAAAGCAAGACAAGCACAAAAAGCAAACATCGCCTGCGAATGGTAAGTGAAGAGAGTAGAGAATCTCCTTAAATATTTATTCCTGTCAATGTATACTGCAAATATTTGGCTTTAATGCGGAAAATTGATTGGCAAACGCGCACCAGCGAGAGAGCGATGCATAATTTTAAGTTATTTTTCCCACCTTCCCCCCCTTCCCCGTCATGATAAATCGCAGAAGTAAATGAGGTATCAAGTTTAGGGACAGACAATGTCAAAGACAAAGCCAATATTAAGTTTACGTGGCAAAGAAACGAAGATAAAATTCCAGAGAAATCTTTCAGTTCAGACAATATTCCTGGCTTTAATGTTGCCCGCAGAGCAATGAACTTTAAGAAAGCCATTAAGCATAAACAAATGATGGAAAACTATGAAGCCTTTCGTAGCAAATGGAATAAGCCACAGCCTGGTCGAATTGGCAAAGAATTCGAGAGAGTAGTCAAGCAGGAATTAGCTCAATTAGCGAAAAGGAAGGAGAAGAGGATTGAAATCAAAGATAGTGAGTAAACATCAAGTTGAGAGTTATGCCCGATTTAACAGTTTACGAGTTTGTTGCATAGTTTTTCCAAAAGATTTCAAATTGTGGGAAACTATAAAGTCCTGGGCAATATTTAGGCGGAAGGACGATGAAAAAAAGAAGCCGAACTAATAAGCAAAGAAGATTCAACAAACTCAGAACAATTTGTTGATTGAACACTTGAAATACTCCTTATAAGAAATTATTAAAAAGGTAAAAAAAAAATGTAATGAAAGAAGAGAATAAGAAATGGTTTTCTATTGTTTTTATGGCATCTGAGGAAAGTTTTTGCTTGCTGAAAGTTTAAAACCCTTTGATATTTTTATACCCGCGGACCATAGGATAGAAGGGTATAATAACTTGATAAAAATGTATGTAACACGCAGAAGAAGGCGTAACAAACCTCACATATTATATATATTCTTTATAGCAGCATCAGCCTTGTGTCCGTCGCTCTGTTTGTCTGTTTATCCTTCTGTCTTTTGATAATTTGTTTAAAATCATTTTTAAGACTGATTTTCAAACCGCTCTCAAAAGTATGCAACACAAAATACGCTATAAATATAAGTCATAATTTCAACAAAGAGTTTTGATAAGATGGAGTTGAGTATACTCCTCTGAAGCTTTGATGCTTGTTCTAAAGGGTATTTCATCTTCTCTTTATGCAGTGGTCTCTCAGCTGCTCCCACTCTCACTCTCTCCCCCCTCTTCCAACTCTACACATCACGTTCTCCTCTGACTGTTGATTGATTGACCATAAATTAGCATTTAGTTACAGATTATACTAGCCTAATTAGTTATTTATGAGTGTAATTAGCGGAATTTGGCTTGCGTGTAGCGGGAAACCACTAACACTCTACTCACACCTGAGACAACCCCACGTACTCAACTTTTATGTCACATTTAAATAAATGATAAATAATTTGCAAAAGCGCAGCTGCCGCAGCTCATTAAATAAATGTTTATTTTATTTATTTATATGTTTATTTATTTGTTTAGTTGTTAATGTTATATATAGATAATATATATGTAGGTAGCTACAAAGTACAATGGGGCAATTTGAGCTCGTTTCGATTACTAAGTATTCTCTTTTTGGATAATTCTTTGTTTGGCTTTACCTGTAAAGCTAAGCGACTTATCAAGCATACATCATGCAGTTTATATAGTATATAGTTGTATTGTATAGATATCTATGGTATATATAGCTAGGTTTAACTGATTACCCTTAACCCAAAGAGTCGTTGCTGTCATCGTACTTTGCCTATTCTACATGCGGTCATCCAGGCTGTCGTACAGTTCGCCATCTGTGAGGCGCCTATCTATGGAGTTTACAGGCTGTTGTGGATGTTGTGACTGTTGTTGTTGTTGTTGTTGTGGTTGCTGCTGTGTTTGCTGCTGCTGCTGCTGTAGTTGCTCCTCTTGCTGTTGCCTCTCCAGCTCCTTTGCCGGATCATATACCTCAAACTCTTCGAACTCAATGTCATCGTATTTGCGTCTCTCATAGATGCTTCTGTCATTTGCCACATAATGCCGCACCACAGTCTTGTCCACAATGGACGTACTGCTGCTCGCATTGCTCAGCCGTCGCTCCTGTGCGGTCTGCTGTGCCTGCTGCTGCTGCTGCTGAGACTGATGAATCTCTACGGGCACAATGATTTGTTCACGATTCGCAATGACTTCCGTTGTAGTAGAAGAAGTTTTGACAGCACCTACGGGTTGTGGTTTTTGTGTTGCGTGCTCCACAGGGGGTAGGGGAAGGGGAAGTGGTATATCATTGTATTGTTTTGTCGATTTCTGATTGCTTTGGGCGGTGCCAGAGGATGATTTCGCTGCCTCCTTGCTGGGCTTAGCCAGCGTATAGGCCAAATCGACGTTTTTATTGCGACACACTTTGCCATTCTGTTGGGCAGCAGTGCCACGCCCCATATCAAGGCGTATGTTCATGGCCTGGCTATGATATGTTGTTGGTGTTGGCTCCAACAATTGTCCATTCTGTTGCTGTTGCTCGGACTGCGTCACATTTATGTGATTATTTACTGTCACTTGACGACGCTCGAGCAGCTCCTGCTGTGGCAGCGGGGCAGGAACAGTAGCAGGCGGGGCAGCTATGGTGCTTTGACTGTTTATGGTCAACTGTGGCTGCTGTTGCTGCTGCTGATTGCCATCGCCCGTTGGCCGATTGCACTCAAAGTGATGAACCATTTTGCGCACCAGTTCGCAATCCAGATTCGAATCTGGCAAAGCGTCGCCGCTGCCATCGGCGCCATCGCCACCGCAGGCACCCGCCAGCTCCAAGCGACTGCTGCAGCTATTCGACTTGACCAGCTTGAATTTGATGCCTGCGGAGGGGAAGAAGGAAGGAGAGAGACACAGAGAGAGATAAGTAAAAGCAGCGTGCGCTGGCAATTTTGTGGCCGTTGCTTACCCTGATAGGAATCCTGTTGAGGTGGAGGTGGCTCGCAGCAAACGTTGCACGTTGCCTCAATTTGACGCACTCGCGAACGCGTCGCTGTGCCGCCTGCCACAATTCCATTTCCATTAATCAGTTGCTGCTGCTGCTGTTGCTGTTGCTGCTGTGGCTGGTTTGACCTCTGACCAGGCTCAAGCACGCGTCCGCCATAGTAGGTAACAGTAGAGCCGCATTCGCGTATTTTGGCCAGCACATCCTGCAAAGGAAAGAAGGGGAGGTTAAAGAGAGAGGGAGAGAGAGAGAGGGAGTGCTGGGCTTGGTCAGCGGCGCTTAATGAGCTGCCATCAAAGGTCCTTAATGGTCTATAAAGCTGGGCTGGCTACTTACATTGCTCACATAATATGACTCGCACATGTCCGTCTCCACATCCACATCCTCCTCCTGCTCATCCACATCATCGTCCTGTTCCTCCTCATCATCATTATCGACCTGCTGCTGCTGCTCTTCCTCAAGTTTCTGCTGCCCCACACACCACGTGCGTCGCTGTCCCAGCTTAGCTCTGGCTTTGGCATTGGCAGCATTGCTATTGTGTCGTCGCACCACGTCCAGCACATGCACACCCTTGCAGGCCATCATGGGAGACTCCTTGTGCTGCTCCTGTTGCAGGTGACACTCGCCGCAGGGTGAAGATAAATCTCCACTAGAAATGCCACTCGACAGACTCGCATTGTCCCAGTGCTTCACCTTGTGCTCCTCCAGCAGCTGTTCCATGCCCTTCGGTTGCTCTTCAGTCACAGAGGAATTGCCGCCATAACTGGTATCGATGGTCAGATAGCGATAGCCACGTGCCCTCCGCGATTTGGGACTCAGTTGGCAGGCGGAGCCACCAAACTTCTGCTGTGATTGCACCAAGATACCTTGGCCCGGTGTGGGCAGCACATGTTGCTCGAAGAAGCGACGCACATTGCGCACTGTATCCGGATCTGGCAACTCATCTTCGTAGAGTTCTCGATTGACACGCACGGGTTGATAGAAGAAGTGTCGCTTGGCTGCAGCGCCTCCTCCGCTTCCTCCTGCTGTCCCGAACTGTCTCTGTCTGGGCTTCTTTGTTGCTGTATTCACCTGTGCCTGCCTGGGTGGCTTTGCTGGCGCTGCTCTACTTGCTGTACCTACTCCCACTCCCGCTGTAGCACCCACCACTGTCAGTGGTCGCTCAATCTTTGTCCTCACTGGCTCCACAATCACCACATTGTTGTTGCTCAACAGCTCCTGGAAACTGTAATCCTGCAGGTACTGTATGAGTCCATCAAACTGCGCCTCCTTCTTGTTTCTTGCTGTCAGGATGTTGCTTCTGATGAGCTGCTGTGACTTGAGCACCTTGTAACGTATGTGATCGAACTGTGCTGCGTCCTCATCGCCATCCTCGGTGGCCTCCTGTGGCGGCGCAGCACTGACAATGGTTGCCTTCTGTGCGCCATCTCCGAGCTCCACAATCTCTATGGAGGGTGGCATGATGCTGCAGTAGTCACTGGAGGCGGGAGGAGCAGGTGAAGGCTTCTCTGCTGTGGAAGCTGTGTTCTGAGAGACCTTGTCGCCCAGCTGGAAGTGCAGACGGGAATTGGGCTGCTCTTGGGCTGCTGTTGCCTCCTGCTGTTCAGGCTCATTGCCTGCCAATTTGTTCCAGTAGCATTTGACGGCATCTACCTTCTGCAGGTATTCAGTGGCCACTTCACCCGACACATTGCTGGCCAGACTGCGTGCGCTGCTGCGTCGCCGCAGGCTACCAACATTGGTGCTGGTGCTGTCGACCACATGCAGTATCTGTGGCCGTGACATTTTCGGACGCGCTGCAAAGGAATCGCCGTTGGAGAGCACCTTAATGGGGCGTGCCTTGTAAATGGGCGCTCCGGTGCTGAGCACGCGACGTTCAGCTGGTTTGCCACCACTGGCGGAGCTGCTAGAGCGGCGCAGCGAACGTAGAGTGAGCTGTACGGGATTGGAGACGGTACTGGACACGGGCTTGGGCTCCTCACGTATTGCCTCAGTTTGAATTATGTTGTTTTGTGCGTCCGTAACGATAATACGGAATGCTAAGGCCAGCTCCTGTTGCTGCTGCTTCTCTTGCTCCTGCTGCACCACCAACTGACGCTGTCGTATCTCGTGTGCGCGACGCTCGATTAACTTGCTGAAGTTGGCCACCTCAATGACAGGTGCCTCCTTGGGTTGTTCGGCTTGTGCGATGGACGTGCTGTCCAGGTACTCCTGCTCTGTTATGGGCGGCGGTGGTGGTGGCAGTGGTTCCTCCTCTAGCTCCTGCTCTACCTCTTCTTGCTGCTCCTTTTCAAATTGCTGCTCTTGTTCCTTCTCTGCCACTTGCTGCTTCACTGCTTCCGGTGTCACTTCCGCCTCGATTGCTGCTGATAATTTCGTCACCTGCTGCTGGTCCTTATTCTGCTCCTTCTCCCTTGGCTGCTGCTGCTCCTTTTCCTTCTCCCTTGGCTGCTGCCTGGTTTCCTTTTCCGCACCTTGAGTGGACAACGCTTCCTCCAATTCACGCTGTCGCTGCTCACGTTCCTCGTACTCCCTTTGCCTGGCCTTCTGATGGGCACGACCGAAGCGTCTAATGGAGTCGTAAGTCTCCGCTCGTGTCACTTGATTCTGCGTCTGTTCCCCTCCCTCCTTCTGTCGCTTCGATTCTCGGCGCTGCTGCTGTCGCTTCAGATTGTACGATGTCCTCAGCTCCTTGTCAATGCTCTCGCAGACCTTGAGACTCACACCAATATTAACATCCGGCAGGCTGTGATACTGATTCTCAACGAGATTCGATTTGTGCGTCGTCGTCACAACCACAAACGAGCTGTCTGTGGCCTGACGCTTTAGCTCCACTGGAGGTGCAGGCAAGGGTGGAGGCACCTGCTGCTGCTGCTTCAGTTCCTGCTCCTGCTTGAGTAGTTTGCGCTTCTCCACGACACTCTGTATGCGCGGCTTGCTCGCTGTGCTGGAAGTGATGCCCGTGGAGGGAGACTGCTCAATCTTCAGTATCTGCGTGAAGACTTGCTGAGGTTGCTGCTCTGCCTCCGCTTTCTTGTGCTGCTTGGGCTGTGGTTCATAGACAGTGTCTTCTATAGAAATGGTTAGAACTTCTCCGCACTCCAAACTCGTGCGCTGCTCGAAGGATTCACAGCTCTCGCCAATTAAAGTGCACTCGGAACTGTCCTCGGAGGAGAGATAAACTGAATCGTAGGCAATGAGCTTATCGAGTGGTTCACTGTGTGCTCGTTTCAATGTGCCATCACTATCACTGGCTCCCGTTTCCGTGGGCGTAGTCAAGCTCTCCCCTGTTGATTGCACCTCTGCCGCCGCCGCCTCTTCTCTCAGCCTCTCCTCGTGATCCTCTTCCTCGCTGCTCTCAAAGCGTGTCCTCGTCGTTGTAGTCAAGCTAATCAGCTCGTAGCACTCTTCCACTTCCTCTGCCTCGCCCTGTTGGAAGATCTGTTCAATGTGCGACAAATCGTATTCTTGCTCCGACAATGAAGGACTGTCTGTCTGATCATCCGAGTTGCTTGTCGTTGTCTCTGGGAACACACTGCTCTGACTGTGCTCTGGACAGGACTCGGCACCCAAATCGATGTGTCGCTGCAGGCAATGATGATGTCGCTGCTGTTGCTGGCGACGTGATTGATAAATTCGCGGCCTGCTCTCACTCAGCAGCGTCACAGCTTGCTCAAGTGCCTCGAATTCTAGCGAGGAAGGCTGCTGCTGCTGCTCGGCGTGACTCTGATGCAATGAATTCTTGAAGTAGTCCGAGTTGAGGCTCTCCAAGTCGCTTTTGTCGTTGTGCCAGGGATGCAATTGCTCGCTAAGGCCCAAGGCCAGTGCGTCCAAGCGTTTCAGATTATCGTAGTAGACATCAAAGTCGCGTGCCTCGCGCTGCTGATGCTGCTGCTGTCGTTGACGTTGTGGGCAGAGATGATGTTGTGGGTGTTGCTGGTGTTGTGCGTGTTGTTGTTGTTGCTGCTGCTGCTGCTTCAAGTGCAGCAACTGTTGCTGATGCGAATCGCAAGTGGTTGCACCGCTTGTCTGGCTGAGTGCGTCGCCGTCGTCGTTGTCTGGCGGCGTCTCCTCCCCTTGCTGCGCTGCTTGTTGCTGTGATTCTATCGCTGCGTTTTGTTGCTGTTTGTTAAGCAGGCTGTAGGAGAGGGGGGAAGGGGAGATTAGTTTATAATGATGCTATTGTTTTGCGACTATCAAAAGTAAATTACAATCGCAGCGCGAGTTCGACCTCGCTGCAAACAATTGCGGTGCTGCTGACATTGGCCACGCAATCAATCTAGCCATATCTATAGCTATATATCTCCATCTATCTCTCTTTTTGTCTTCACTATCTCGCTCTAAATCATGTGATTTGTCAGCTAATCAAGCGCACAAACAAACAAATTTGCAAATGGTGTAGAAAGCTGCGAGAATTAGCAGCAGTTTTGGCTTGAGATTCAGCTTGAGATTTTGGCTTTTATAAATGAAGATGACAGCTGAAGATTTTCGTCGACTTAGCTAAGCAATTTTGGCTTTACGCAAGTGCGGGCAATAAATTTAGCTAGGAAGGGCAGACAGAGAGGCTGGTAGAGAAGGGGAAGAAGAGAGGGAAAGAGCCTGGCAGAGACTGACTTGAGTTTGATGCTCTTGAGTGAAGGCTGCTGCAAGTCATGCCCCTATCTAATCTTTCATTTGTGCCACATTACGACATGAGGGCTTTCAGGCCACGCCCCTTTATGCTGTGCTCTGTGCTCGCTTTACAGCTCACGTTGCACTTAGTCGCAATGTTTACTTTAGCCACTTGACGCGTCGACGATTTGCGGCAAATTAAATGAAAAAGCCAAAGGCGACAGACTGCAGAAGTCCTGGCAGTAGCTACTGCTGCTACTTCTCCTGCTGCAGCTCCTACTGCTACTCCAACTGCTACTCCTTCTGCTGCTCCTTCTACTCCTTCCCCTTCTACTGGTCCCTCTGCTCAGCTGTCATTGGCCACCCGTGAAGAGCAACGAGCTAAAAGCTTTCTACATCACATCGCCATAAATCAGACAACGATGCAACAGACACGCGTGCTATGTGGCATGCGGCATGTGGCAGTCAGTCAGAGCTGCTGCTGCATTGAGTGCTGACTAAGTTTGCTGTGGCTATTTGAAGCTAAAACTGTAGTTACAGCTAAAAACTCAATTTACAGCTAAATATTATTCAACAAATATTGCACACGTGCTGTGGCTTTGCACTGCCAGCCTAATTAGCGCTCTATAAAAGCAACAATAACGAATCGAAAAATGTTTAAACCACCCACGACCACAAAGGGAAACCGAAACGGACACCGACACCGAATCGTATTGAATGGCAGCGCCGCCAACCTGTTGCACGTTGAGCCGGTGAAGAGCGTCGCGTAACAACTGAAAAAGACTTGACAGCTAAATTGATGCTTGACTCTATACGGCTGACGGGGCGTATGCGTGACGCGTCACTCTGCCTCACTCTCTCTCTCTCCTTCTCTCTTGCCTGTACTCTCTCACTGCTGCTGTACACTGTCCAACAAACTAATTGCTTACATATAAACAAGCGTCGCAATTATGATAGATTTTGACAGACTCTCTGGTGAGTTAATTGGATTGTCATGGGATCTAAACTTGAATTGAACATGCAAACATTGGAAAACGGATTTCCCATGTGCCAGAAACAGCTGGAAAACGAATCATGATTTCTAAACGAGTTGTGAAAGAAGATTTGACAAGTTTTTCACAGCAATTTAAAATTGCTAAATTACAGCAGTTTGTTGAGCTATAAAAGCGCTTTAAAAAACAGTGAATGACATTATTCTGCTATATATGTAGATAGTTTAATGGATATTTGTATCTTTGCAGTGTGAACTGTGTGATAAATCTTTTACTGAGTTTTGCTGAGGTGTGTCGTAACTTTGCCATGTGTTGTTTAGTGTAGATCTTTGTTAAGACCTTGGACTCTCCTCATTAACTACTGTCTGAGGAAACTTCATTTTTAAGACCTTTGATTTCAGTTTTTCACTTAGGCAGAGGTATATTGCCCTTTGTTCTTGAGTGTAGAAGGGTTTCTTAAGCCTTTGTTGTCTTTTATACTTAATTTAAGCTCAATTAGACTGCAAATGATGTTGTCTAGTGTAGGGAATAGGTAAAGCTATAGCAACCATGCCGATTTAAATACTCTCTTTAAATATTTTTGTATCTTTCGAGGCTGAACTCTTCAGTTTTTCAACTTTATCGACAGTCTTAGCCATCTTGCCCCCTTCTGTCTAGTGTAGAAGTCTCTCTTAATACTTTGTTGCCTCTTCTAGCTAGTTTAAGCCCATTCTACACACTTCTTCTCTCATTTATGTTGACTAGTGTTGTTGTATTTCAACTTATAATACATTTTAAACTGTCTAGTTGTTTGTTGTCTAGTGTACAAGTGTTTTCTAGACCTTTATCATCAACTTAAAGGGTCGAAGTCACTATTAAACCTTTCTCTCCCCTGCTGCACACATTTGCACACTCATCCCACACTTATCCCACACTTGTGTTATCCAGTGTAACTCCTAGTTTATGTCTCTCAGCTACTGACTCACTCACTACTTACCGTGGCGATTCACGGAAAAAACCGCGATTAACTAGCCTGGCACGCGGTATCAGCTGCGATCGTCGTCGACTGCTGTTGGCGGAACCAATTTGCAGGTCGCTAAACGTTTCCTCACGTATCACGGCCAAACTGCGCGATCTTCTCAAGCTGCACGATTCGCTGCCAAAATCCAAGAACGTAACTGTTGTTGTTGCCGCAGTTGCTGCTGTGCCTGTACTTGTTGCTGCTGCTGTTGTTGAGGTTGCTGGGATTGGAGTTGTCGCAGTGGGTGTGGGTGTTGCTGCTACTGCTGCTGTTGCTTCTGCCTCAGCTGCTACCTCAAAGTTGTCATTAACTGAAAGCAATTCGATTATTAAACACACGTCAAGCTTGAGTGCTGCCAAGGTGGCGGGCGACTCACCCGCATCGAGCTGTGGTTCCGCATCGAAACGCCAATAGAACTCGGCAATGTCCAAGGCGTTCTCCTCGCGCTCCAACTGTGTGTAGTCCAAGGAGCGTGCGTTCCTCAGCTGCCCCTGCCCAGCGACAGCTGCAGCGATGCCCACGCGGCACTGCGTCCAATGGGGTTGGGCGTGTGGGGTCAGAGGGGGCTGCAAATGATGCAAGTGGGAATGGGAGTGCGAGTGGGAAAGCTGTTCGCTTTGGTGGTGCAGTCGCTGCTGTTGGTGTTGGTGTTGGTGCTGCAACTGTTGCTGCTGCTGCGGGTGTTGACGGTGCCTGTGATCTATGCCAGCGCCAGCTGCGCCATGGCAGCTGGTGGCCAAATCGAGATGAGAAACGGATTTGTGCGTATGTCGCCAGCCAGCGGCGCGTAGCTGTGGACAGCGTGGATCGTGTGTGGTTTTGCTGTGGTGCGAATGGTGGTGCAGCTGCTGCTGGTGGTGCTGGTGCTGCTGCTGCTGATGTGTCTGTTGCTGTGCGTTGGTATCCTCGAGGCGCACACGATCCACGTAATTATGCTGATAGCTGTAGCTGTCCTTGCCACTAAGGAAAGGAAAAGAAAGAAGGGAAAATAGTAAGAAGAGCTGGTTAGAAGTGGGCATAAACTAGGTCACTAGGCTCTTCCTCTGCCTATTCATTTCCTTTTGCTCAACTCATCCCGCAACTCATCACGTTTTGCCAGAAAAATCTACTTGAGCGCTAAGTGAATTAAGCCTAAAATGTCTGGGCACGATAATCATGAATTGTGCTCATTTATTTGTACGCTTAAGTACACACACAGTCATACAGACACACAGTCATACACACAGTCATGCAGACACAGTCACACACACAGTCATACAAGTAAGTAGTAGCAGCAGTAGCAGAGACTGAGGCTGAGGCTGAGGCAGCAACGTCTGCTGCAAAACACTTTGCTCATCGAAGCATTAAAGCCAAAGCAATTGCTTATTGCCTGCTGCTTGCTGCCTTCTGCCTTTCGTACGGTTCTTTTACTCCCTCCTTCCTTTCCTCTTCTTCTCCTCATGCCCCACCCCTTCTAACTGCAGCTTTTCTGCGCCTTAAAAGGTTGCGCTACCTTGATCCTGGTTAAATGAAGCGTGGGAACTGCGCCAGAGCTTTGGCCAGGGTCGATGTAGCGACAATTGCTTTGTTGTTGTTGTTGTTGTTGCTGCTACCTCTGCTATTACCCCTCTGCTATTACCTCTCTGCTAACTGTGCAGCTACCTTAGGAAGTACCTTTGCTGCCCCTTCCCCTTTTATTCTTATTGCTGCTGCCTTCGTTTCCCCGTGAAATGGAAATGGTAAAATTGGTTGGCCAGAAGTCAAAGCATTATTTGCTGTAAGCCAATTGCTGCATGATTGATTGACAAACGTTTGATTGAACAATTGAGCAAACTAGCTAGAAATATGGAAGAAACCTAGCTAGATTTGTAGGGTATATGCTGGGAATGTATGCTGCATTTAATGGCCAATTAAAAACTGTAGCCAGCACTCTGAACTACAATGCCAAACACTGCAAACAATGTCAATTTTCTACACTCTTTCAGCTCATTTACATTTGAAGAGAGGGATGAGGAGAGAGCGGAAGGGGAGGCTAAACTATTTGAACAGCTTGAACAGACAATCAACTTGTGCTTAGCCTGCAACTCTTTCTAGCCAATTTAATCTGCATTATTTGTATGACTTTTGTGGGGCAGGTATTTAAAGTAAACACTTGCAGCCCACAAGAGAATTGCAACATTTGAATGCTTGCAACAGACACACACACACAAAAGCAGGCACACATACTTAGAGACACAGCTAGACTCCTACTCAGCCTCGCTTGCATGATAATTGCCTGAGCCCACAAAGCTTAGAGCTGCCCTGACCTTATTGCCGCAAAGCAAACAGTTAAGGGAAGGAGTGAAGGAAGGGAGGGAGGGCAGGACAGGGAACGAAGCAGGGTCAGTTCGGCGCCTGCTCCAGTGGGATAGACAGCAGCAGCTTTCCGTTCAGCCATTACAATTGCAAATGCTGCTGCCTTCCTAATGCTCAACTAGGCGAACTAAACAGTGAAGAAGGGGGAGAAGGCAGGAGAAGGGGCGAGAGAAGGAACAGCAGCAGAGGCAAGAGTATGAACAGGAGAAGGGCCAAGAAAAGGGGCAGGGGAAGAAACAGGAACAGAGGCATGAGCATAAGCAGCAGAAGGGGCAAGAGAAGTAGGACCACGAGAAGTACCACATCAGCCCAGTCCAGTCCTGGCCAGCCTCGAGTTGCGTCGACCAGGATGCTGGCGCGCCATGCTGGCGGCGCCTGCTGCTGCATGCTGCTGCTGTTGCCAGTCTAGCGCAGCAGCAGCTGGCGTTGTTGCAACTACAATTACAGCAACAACTGCTGCTGCTGCCTCTATTTGTGCCTCGACACTCAAATTTTACGAGCTGCAGGCTGTGGAAGTAAACTCAGCAGTGGCACAACGACGCCTAGTTTGGTTTATGTTGGGAGCAGCAGCAGACTCCTCAACTCGTTTTGAATGGAAATTTCGGTGCATAGAAGTTTTCTCAACAACCTTCTGCTGCTGCTGATTTACATTTCCCAATCAATTGCGTTGCCATGAAAAATATGCACGCCTAGACTGCCTGAAAGTATGCTGCATATTTACTCAACTCCTACAACTCTCTCTATCTCTCTGTCTAGCCTGATCTGGCGGCCCTGCCCACTGTGCCTTGCTCTGCATAGCAATAACTTAACACATGCACCCCCCGCACACTTAACATAGCTTTACATATTATGCCACGTGAGGTCAGAGGTTACCGGGCACAGGTTAATGCACAGCACACATTTTCTTCAACGTTTTTTCTTTCTAACATCGCGTTTTTTCTGGCATTTTGTTTTGCAATTCAATTAAAAGTTAATTAGCTCCACTGTCATTAGCGTTGCCAAATTCCGCGTAAGCTAGCTTCACCTTTTTCTCTCTCTCTTTCTTTCTTCTTACTCTCTTCTCTCTCTCTCTCTCTCTCTATCTGTGTCCCCTTTGGCGTGTGCCAAGCCATTTTTTGCTCTGCGTTTTGCTGCGTGTTTATCTAAGCAAAATGATCTCTTGGCATACCTGAGCTTATTGCCTCGAATACTGTCGCTAATTTAAGCGTGTTTGTGCAGCAGAGAAAAACAGGTGTGTAAGGTGTGTGTGTAGAGTGTGTAAAGGTGTGTAAAGGTCTGTGTAATGCAGTGTGTCATGCCTGCTTTCATAATTTGCCTAATTTTGACACATTTCACTGAGTTTTCCAAGAGGTTGCGAGGGAAAACTTCACTTTTTGTTTGTTGACTGTTTACAGGGCATTGCATAAGCAGAGAGGAATAATAATTAATGTGCCACATTTTTACAGGGTATTTGAGTAATTCCCACTCCTCTACAAACTGAATTTTATGGCATTTTTGTCTGGGCTTCTCTTTCTTTTTTTTATGGCATTCTTTGCTGTCATTCTGTGTCATTCTTGCCTGGCGGCGCTTTCATTTTAATTGCCCGGCAATATTGCCCTGACAATATATACTATATAAGCTATATACAATACCATACCAGATCTATATCAGTGCATATGTCTGTTGTGTCTTATACCCTGTAATTAACAGTGTTAATTAGTTTTTGATGTCGTTTTATGACATGAATTTCAATTTCCACTCATCACATTTAGCTTTAGCTTTAGCTTTTTTATAGCCACTTTTGGCGCAGGTCACGTGTTGCCATTTAGCGGCATTTTGTGTTGAAGTGTTTGCGATTTTCAGGCCAATTTACTTGTGCAGCATTTCAATTTCGTTGCGCCAATAAAAAACAAAAGCTAAAGAAAAAGCGCTTTGAGCGTATGCTAAAGCAGCCAGATATAAATCGTATATAGTATACTATATCCACATGCGATGTGGCTAATTAAAATGTCATAATTTATGCAGTGAAATGTAGTAAAAAACAAGGCGAGTAAACAATTAAAAAAGCAAATAAGAAAATCAATAAAAAAGAGAGAGCAACAAAGACAACACACACACTCACACACACAATTGCCACAGCCAGTTAAAGCTAAACTAATTTAATTATATGCAACAACAAAGCTGGAAAATTTGTTCGTGCCAAATTGGAAAATGGCAATGGAAATACCAGATGAATGTACATGAGAGGGGGAGGAGGTGAGGAGAGGCGAAGAAGGTGATGGGAAATTCGCATGACAGCTTCAAATTAATTAACACAGAAAACTATTGGGCGAAAAACTCTCTGCACAGCAGATAACAATAAGCAGCAACAACAATAGCAACAACAACAGAGCTAAACAATTTACATGCAGAGCAGCAGCAGCACAATAAACGAAGCATAAAGTCGACAAAAACCAACAAAAAAGAAAGAGAGAAAAAGAACCGTAAAGCGATATATATACGGTATATATGCTATATATGCCTTGTACCTGCTCTATATGGTGGTCTGCTGTGGCGCTTTTCACACAGCATATTTTATAATTGCACCAAGTGGAATGAATAGAATAAATAAATAAATGAGGGAATGAGGCAGGGGGAGGGAGAGGAGTGGAGGGGTAAAGAAGGTGTGGGGGGAAGGTGTGAAGATGAGTTGAGCTGGCGCTAGTTGAACAATCAGAGCATACACGTTGAAGAAGTGCTCAAGAGTGCACCCCTGCCACCTTCTTACTCTTCTCCCTCTGCTGACAGTGCCCCGCGGCTGCATTGCCTTCTCCCCTCTGTTGTCTTGCTCAGTTACTGCTCCCCTCAATCTGCCCCCTAACCTGCAGTTTCCATTTGCATCTCACTGTGCGTCTACTCCCCCTCAAGCTACTTCCATGTCCCTCACGCTGCCTTCGACTCCCTTATATTGCTGTCCGCCCTCTCGTGATGAACTCTACCCCCTTATACTGTCCTCCACCTCCTCACACTGCTCTCATACCACACTCTACCCCCGCATGCTTCCCTCTACACCCTAACACTGCCCTTTACCTCCTCACATTGCTCTCATATCTCTCACGCTGCCCTCGGCCCCTTAGGCTGCTCCTACTTTGGACTGTCCCCTTACTTTTCCTTCTCCTACCCCTCCCTGCTCATTACTCTGCTACCTTCTCTTCTCGCGTGCCTTCCTTATGCCCCTCCCCCTTGCTGCCTTCTCTTTCCCCCTCCTTACCGCCCTCTCTTCTCTCCACTCTCTATGTCCGTTGCAAATGAATAGCCTAAAAGGCAGTTGCCAAAAAGCCTGATGACAGCACCGCAGGCAACCAACAAGCAACAAAAGCAGCAACAACTACAATAACAACAACAACAACAATAAGAACAACAACAACAAAGCCCAGAACAACAACTACGATGGGCCGCAGCGGCGTCGACAACACGCGACATTTGCAATGACATTTTCGAAAATTTGGCAATTTCCACGCTGCTGCTGCTGCCGCCATCGATGGGGCAACAACAGCAACACGATGGAAGGCGCAACGCGTTGCTAATGCGGCACAGCGAACAGTGCTCGCAGTAGGTGGTGCTGCAGGCGGGAGGAAAGGGAGGCGTGGTCTTCGCACTGGCACCACTCGCACTGCTTTCGTTCACTCATCATCATCTCGTGTGTCAGGCACAAGCACAACGACTCACTAATAAATGCTAAATCAATATACTAGGTGCCCCACCACCTCCTCTTCTCCCACTCTCTGCTCATGGGATAGCCACAAATTGCATTGCCTGCCCCCTCTGTCTGCTTCCCTTGTTGTGGCACACTGAAAAGTCTCGCTCGTAAATCACATTAAACTTTGCAGCTTGTGCCAACTATGAGTGGAAGAGAAGAGAATTTATGTTCTGCAGACAAGAGAAAGAAAAACTTTTGAGATTTTCACGTTGACCGCAATCTATACAAAGTGCTAGGCGGTGTGGGCGTGGCTAAGATTATAATAAATGTCAAACATTATGGGAAAATAGTCGAAAAATGAGCAAGTGCTGTGAATAAGACTGAGACTGATTGATATGAGGCCAAGTTGGGAGGGGAATGAAGTGGATAATGATACTGATGGATGGAGAGGCTGCTTGCGAATTGATTTTAGCTGTATGTAAGCTATTATTTATAAATATAAATATTCTTTATTGTGAATTAAAGCTATAGCTAAGCTATATATTAATCACATGATTGCAGTTGTTAATGAGGAGAAATATATCACACATTAAACAAGTGCGGTGGGAAATTTTGGCACAAATTTAGTTAAGATATATGTAAGATATTTAAGATAAATGATATATTCCTCATTATTATATCCCCTTCTATAATTTTTACCTATATGTTTGCTATATATTGCCCCATAATGAATGGCTGCAGACTCATTAAACTAATGAGGTATTTAATAACAATAATATTGCAATTATTTGTGCTTATTCACTGTCTCTGCAATCTCCGCCTTCACAATCAGCATCTCACTCTCCTTCTCTCTAGCTACCTATCCTTCACTCTCTCCCCCTCCCCCATCTCTCTCTAATGATTTGCGCATTGTCTCTCTCTCGAGCTGTAATTAATGGCCCTGTAGATGCTCTCGGCCTAATGCGCGGCCGCAATTACCTTGGCCATGAGTCAATCCTGCTGCCGCCGCCTCAACTAATGCAAATGACGGAACTGTGTGGGGGGATTAATCCACGTGGGGGATTAATCCACGCATTGATTGCAGAATGGGAGAGATAGACAAAGGGAGAGGGAGGTAGAGGAAGTGGAGGGAAGGCAGCTTTAATGATGCTGCGGCTTTGTTTGCGCTGCCCGCAATGCAAACAGTGACAAATTGAGTGGGCGTGTGTATGTTCTTTCTCCCTCTGTGTGAGTGTTTGTGTGTCTGTCTGAGTGTGCAACTGTCTCCAATGTGTGTGTGTGTGTGAGCCTTGTAGTGTGTGTCTGTCCCTGTTTGTGCCTTGCTTGTTTGTTGTCTGTCTGTGGCTTGTCTTGTGTCGCTTTGGCCCACATCAACGTCGCGCAAACACTCGAAAAACACAATTGGCTCTTTGACTTGGCATCGGCTTTGTCACTATTTACACAGTATTTTTGGCTACTCCCCCACTGTGCGCCGTGTACAGTGGGGTTGTCTTTTTTTGCACAGCTTGTTGATTTTTGTGTTTAGCAGAAAAAAAGAAGAACTTTGCTTTATTTATTGTACAGGCAAAAAACCAACGCACGTTTGATTGACAATCTCTCTTTCTCTCCCGGGGCACGCTCTGCTTTTGCACTCTCACCCGGCGAACTCTCTCTCGCTCTCTTTCACTTGCTGCACTTGTTCAGAAGACAGCGCCGCGCTCTCTCTCACTCTCTCTTACTCCGCCTCGACTCGTGTTTGTTGTGCGCGCGTTTGCGGCTCGCGTTAGACTGAACACGACGTTGGCGTCTGCGCTGTGCCTCAGCTTCGACTGCGCTGGCGCTGCGACTGCGCAGCAAGCGTCGCTGTCAGCGTCGGCTACAGTCGATCGCGTTTCATTGCCAAGCATTCCCATGCAGAGTTGGACTTACCCCCTTTGCTAGCTCAACTGCTCGCTGACTATTCTCTCTCTCCATCTGTCTCTTTTCCAGTCCTCCTCTTACACCTCTCTCTGCCTAGCAAGCCGCGCTTAAGGTTAACCAAATTACATGCCACAGTTAACACAACAATGAGGCAACAATTTTTCGTGAGTTTGTTTTTCACGTGTTACAAAAAATTTCTCAAGTTTTAAGTTTAATGCAATTTTTGAACTTTGGCGCGACACTTTTTACTGATGAACTTTACTTGTCTGCATTGTTTTTGTTGCTGGTCTACTTGTTGTTGTTGCTCTAGTTGTTATTGTTGTTTGTCTTTTCTTAACATGTTTTTCTTTAATTAAGTTTCGCGCGCGCCACAATTGAAAAGTAAAAGTAATTTAGAGCTCAATTAAACCAATGCGCGGCTCTACAACTTTTTAGGCCATTAAAAAGCCCTTTTGACGCTTTTGAGAATTGCCAACTAAGGCAAAAACTGGCGCTGCTGCTGCTGCTGCTGTTTACTGGCCTTATGTGTTTTTGGCCAGAAAGTTGCTCAAGCAAAAGTTGAGTCGAGTTGGCACCACATGCGACCCCTCGGTGAAAGGTTGCCAAGCAGCTGAGCTCTATGAGAGAAAAAGGGAGAGAGGGAGAGAGAGACGACTCTTGAATGCCAAGTGGCAAGAAGGGAGGTACCCGCGGGAAGCGGAGGCAACTAGCTGCCCCCTTGGGATGAATTAGTTGCTAGTGCTTCCCGGGGTCAGCTTCCAGTTCGGTTCAAGTGGCATATTTAATGTGCTTGCCGTTTTTTTTATTTTGTTTTTGTGTTGATTTTGATAAAACATTTTTTTTGGGGCTAAATTATTTACTTTAGATTAGATTCGCATTAAAAGAACCTCAGTTAACAATTTAATATGGCTATTATTGCCTTTTACTGTACAGAATCATTGTTGTAGTCTAAAGTACTTTAGTGGAAGCCTGAAGCAGAAAAAGAATGCCAAAGCTTTAACTGGAATTCCACTAAATAACTTTCATTTTTATTAACAGATCAAAATTAAATCATCAGCAACAATTTGAATGACTTTAATTGTTCTACATATCAAAAATGACTGCTGTAACTTAAAAATTCTACTTTCAATTAGAATCTCTTCGATTTATGGGTGCCAAAGAAGGCGTGGCTGAATGCTTAAACAAGCTTTTCTTAGGTTTAATATTAAGACACATTGAGCCTAAGTTTGATAGCTCTAGCTCTTATCATCACTGAGATATAGTTGTTCATACAAACAGAATGTAGCCTTACCGACGCTATGTAGACTTGCAAACTATTTCTCACATACAATGTATATTTACAATGGCTACAAACCTCTCAAACACCCTTCTTACCTATGATTGAAGGTGGTAAAGAACATAAAAGAACAAAACAGACTGTCTAAGCTAAAGAATCCAAAGTGTTGTTCTATATAAATACTAAAAAATTCAGGTAAACCTAAAGAATCCAAAGTGCTGCTCTATAGAAATACTAAAAATTTCAAGTACTTTCCTAAAAATCCAAAATCAAAACGAAGAGAAGCGTAGATGCTGTAAAAAACGTTCCCTAATGGCTTCTCTTGCTCTCTCTGTCTCTCTCTAAGCTTGTTAATAAAAATGCAAATTCTTTTGATTACTCCCTATTAAAAAGTTCCACCTGCAAATCTTTTACCAATAGCAAAATACTTTTCTCAGCCACTGTAAAATGGTTATGTGCGGCAATTACTCGAAAATAAAAGCAAATTAAAGTCAGGTTAGCTGAAGTTGAGTAAGTTGGGCCAATGCCAGTTCAGAGAGGAGGCGGCACTGAAGCGTTCTTTGCACTAGGGAGGGGAGAGGGGCACAGGAGGAGAGGGAGGAGAATGAACTCCGCTGAACTATGTGTGTGTGTCGAGTACAACAAACACGTTAATTGAACTCTTGACGTGTTGCCGCCTTTTGTTTGGGGCATTTCGTCATGAGGCAAGCAGGCCTCAGTCACCCAGTGAACTGTACACCTCTCACTCTGTCAGTGCCCCCTTTATGTATGTGCCCCATCTCTGTGTGTGTGTGCAACGTGTGTGCTTTATGGAAAACAAAAGCAAACGGAAATGCGTTACTCATACGACGACGAAACGTTGCCGGAAGTTAGCGAGCTCTGCTCATAAAAAAAAGGCTGAATGAAAATGGCTAAAAAACAAGAAAAAAACAGAAACAACTTGCAACACTTGACTCGCACTCGCCGCTCGCTCTCTGCAGTGAAGCGCGAACATGTCCAAATGACGCAAAAGCGTATTACCAAAAGCAGAGCAGGGTGTCGCCCCCCCCCTTCCTCTCCTCTCTCTCCACTTGCTCTGGTCAGAATTGGGAATGGAGTTAAAAATGTTTTGACGTGTGACGACGCGTGGAAATGGCATGCAAAAGTTTTCTACATGGGTCGCATTTCATTGAGGCAACAGTGAGAGAAGGGGAGACTGAAGAGAAGGGAGAGGGGCGACTGGAGAGAAGAGAGAGGGGGCAGAGGGGTCTTTGGAGAAGGGAGAGGTGTATAAAGAGGGTCGCCAGGGAACCTACTTGACTGCTGGCTCGTCTGTCGCCTTTTGTTTTGTCGCACTCCCCCGCGACACATTCTCTCTCTCTCTCTTTGTCAGCCTCATTCTCTCTGCTCAGCGAGCATAACCAATGAAACCGATTGTTTTTCATAAAGAACCCTTCTTCTTTTTTGTGTTTGTCGGCTTATATTGTAAATACTATATAGGAGTATAATAAAGTATTTTTCCCGTCATAAATTAAGTGAAGTGGAACGCGAAATCGCTTTTCCATTCGCGCTTTTGCGTTAGTCATTTCATTCTCAGCCTCGACATGAAGAGCTTCAGTTGCGAGAAGAGAACAAACTGAACGGATTAAGAAACTGACTGGCAAAGTTGTGCGCGAAATACACTTCAAAAGGAAATACACAGCAAGGAAAAAAACAGGAAAAGCTGCCCGGGAAAAGTGTCAGAATAAGCGAAACAGTTTCGCGAGAGAGAAAATTAAACAGATTGAATTTTCAGCAACTTGAAGTGCAATCAATAGAAGGAAGAGAGAAGGAGTTGAAAGGCAATATCAGTTGAAGAGTTGAAGTTTAATTCTGGCAACTGCACTGCGTTCAGGTGATGGCACGTAGCCGGCAAATTAATATGAACTGCACGCCGGACAGTTGAACGAGCATTTGATGCAGCAACTTAAGAGTTCGCAGCTACGTTTTATTCTCTTATTCACTTTGCCCTCAGGCGGGCAGCTTTGGACGTCATCAAATGAAATGTGCCCCAAGTGACGTTTAACATACGTGAGGGAATGTACAGGGAGAGGGTGAAGAGAGAGGGGAAAAGAAAGGGTGGAGAGGGGAGAGGGGAGAAGACAAAGGCAAAGAGAGAGAAAGAGGTATATAGAAGGTTCATCTAGCTATGCCAGGCTGTAGTTTCAATTTAAAGTGCATTTTTTTTTCGCTATGCCAATTTTGCAGGGTATTTTTAGGCAAAGAATGGCAATTAAATGTGAAAAAGGAAGCTGTAAACTGCTGCTTTGCCCTTTACTTTAATTTTGACAGGGTATAAGCGACTTATGCTAAAGAAAGTCACATCAATCTAAGGCAGTTGAAGCTGTGACTTCTAAAACCTTCTTTACTTCTCTTTCATTTTATTTTACAGGGTATATCACCATCACTTCTCTGCTAGCTTCCCCCCATTTAGTTTATTGGGCGCTTCAATAGCATTCTTGGCCGTTTACAGCTAAAAAAAATGTGGGTAATTGTGTAAAAGGAATCTACGACTATCGCTACAGCCTGTTTTCCTACTTTTATAAGGTATAGTCATAGGGTATACACTTTTCTTGCTTAAGAAAGTCATATCTATCGCAGGCATCTGCTGCTATAGCTGTACACTGCAGTCTCGTCTCTTCTCCATCCACTTTTACAGGGTATATTAGCCTGAGTTCTTTGCTAAATTTAAACAATTTAGTTCTTTGGCGCGGGTCAGTTGCATTTCCCGCTCTCAATTTGTTTACACTCAGTTGATGTTTGAGCGCAGTTTAGCTGTTCATTCCATTTGCTCCATTTGCGTGCCCCATGTTGCAAGTTAACATTGCAAGTATTTCTTTTATTAAAAAGGCCGAGCACGCTGCTGCTGCTGCACAGTGCAAACATTTCGAATGCAACTGAGCGGAAAGCAACGCTCTAACGACTCAAATGTTGCGCCAATTTTCAGCTAACGCTAACTGCAAACTGCTTCCCATCTTTCTCTCTCCTCCCCTCCCCTATCTCCCCCCCTCACTCCCTCTGCAACTTGCTCCCGCTTTGTGGGCCAAGGAGAATGTTTTAAATTTTGAATGCCAGGCAAAATCTTGGCGCATGGCGGCGCCTCAAGGCTGCAACTGGCTTTGACTCGCCCCGTGGCGAGTGTGGCACCCAAGCAGGCTTCAACAATAGAGAGAGAGAGAGACAGGGAGAGAGACGACACTGCATTCTGATGTGCCCAAGCTTAGCAGAGGTTTTCTTTTTTTAGGTGAGCTTCCTCTAAAAACGTCAGAGAAATCCAATAAACGAACTTGAGAGCAAAGTAGGGTGAGGGAAGGAGAAGGAGAAGGGAATGCAGAAGCAAACACACAACACAAGAATGCAATAATAATAAATAAAACATAAGCCTCTATTCTGCATACCTCTCTGCTAGGCTGCCACATCATCACAGCCATGCCACGCCCACACGCCGCCTCTCCCTCTGCATATGCATAAGAAACGAAACTTTCTTTCTGCACTTCTTTTTTGTTTTTGTTTTTGCTGTTTTCCCGAGGAGAGAATCAAAATGATGGCAAACTTGTTTACAGCTTTTTTCCATATTTGCTTGTGGTTCTATACTTATAGACACGTGTGTGTGTGTGCGTGTGTGTGTACTTCATTATACCATATACAGGGATGACTTTAAGGCAACCTCTTTTTCAACTTTTGCTGCAATTTCCTGAGACTTTTAATTTGGCAAATGCAGCCAGACTGGCAGGCAAAACTTTGCCGAAGTTGAGTTGAATTTGGCTTGAAATTTTTGATAATTAAATAAAATATAAGAGCTTGTTCAGGGTAAATGTTTTCAAAATAGTTTGACAGAGATATGGAAGCAGTTAGAGAGATTGCAAGAAACTTTAGAAGAGAGAACTTTTTAGTTTTTATAGAGACATCAAAATGGGAACATATTCATTTAATAATTTTTTCAATAATGATGATAGTTGCAGCGTGATAGTACAACTATCGATAAGTATCAGGGTTACAGTTGACAAGAATAATCTAGCAATGAAGTCTGTGGAAGTTAAGTGTTGAACTTAAGAGTCGCAGATGAAGTGTCGCGAAGAAGTCGTAAAAGAAAGTCATTAAAGAAGTTGTTGAAATGGCAGATAAGTTAGTCAGGCTTTTAGAAACGTCTGTCGGACAAGTCAAAGTGACGTTGGAATTACAACTTGTGTGGATCGAATCAATCTGTCTAAGTATCACCAAACATTGTCAAGTTGAATTATTTGTACTACTGAAAATAACCATCGACTATAACGATTAATAAAATTACCTAATGTTCATATAAATATATCATATAAATATATACAATGTAAATTTAATTCTTACATTGAAAAATTCTCTTTAAAATGTCATTCAAGTTGTTTATCATTAGCGTAACCAAGCGATTAATTAATCGCAGGCAACATATCGTTCTCCCACACAAACAAAAGTAATCTAAATCCTCTTTTTGGCTATAATTTCAGCCGAAAAACGGCTTTCAAAGCGACCATTAAAATGTCACTTTCAACTGTAGCGGCGGCACAATCCACATTCATTATAATATATAGTATATTCCTTTATACTTTAATCTATTCTATTGTATGCCAGCCTATTTCATGCCATTCTATTCGGCTCTACTAGCATTCCGGCCCCTTCAATTCCCTGCAAAAGTCACCCTATATATTATCGCAGCGATATTTACTCAAAAAACATTTGCAACACGCCTGTTGCAGTTGCAGTTGCACAAAAACGATTCTCTCTCTCTGGTGACTGGTTTATTTTTTCTCGATTTTTGTATAAACAAACCCTACGGTTGTTTGGGCTGCTTTATTTGCAACTGTCTCTGCCCGGCAGCAGCAACAGCAGCTTTTGAATGTAAACAAGACAAGCTGATGCAGGGACAGGGACAGACAGCATACGGAGAGAGAGAGACAGAGAGAGCCCGGGGTAGAGTAGAGCCAAAATTTATGCAAATATAAAACTGCATAAGGACACACACAAATACACACAAACATATGCAGTGGCACCCAGACGTGGCGTGTAATAAAAATAAATAGATATATATGATAAATATGCTCTTAAATTCCACTTCTACTGCTTATTCAAGCGGCATTTCTCTCAGTGTAACACTGTCATTTAAATTTTATTGCACTTGCAACAATTTGCATGAGAAATTAATCAATTACTAAGCGAAATCGCAGCAAATAATCAGACAAGGAATAGAGATAGTAATAGAAGGGCAGGAGGAGGAAGGGGTGAGAGGAGAAAAGGCATAACAAGGCGCATTTTCTGACATTGACAATGTCGTCTGTGTCGCGCCTGCTCTTCTTCCTTCCCTCTACCACTTCCTTCCTTGTTGCCTTCTGCAAATTGTCTGCAAATTTTGCTTTGATTAAAGTCATTAAATGCCTCGCAAAGACAGTACCTTAGGCTTTATTTAAGTGTACTCTCTTTCTTTTACTGTACTTTTCTCTTTCTCCACTTATTCTTTTTCATTTTGAAAATAAATATTGTATGTGCAAAGCACTTGAAACGAAGCTGGCGCATCATCATAAACTACAGGAAAATGCAATTATTTTCCACTTGTGAATTTGCAGAAACTTTTCTCTCTCTCTCTCGTTCCCCGAACTAATTGGTAAACTTTTTTTTGCGCAGAGGCCTTCACTAGTTTTCACTCGTTGCCCGATTGCCCTGCCTAGCCTGTCTTCCCCTTTTCTGCCCCTTTTTTGCCTGTCTGCCCTGCCTCCCTTCCTTGTCTTGCCTGTTGTCATAGCCGCCTATTTTTAAGCCGCAAAATTATGTTTACGAAAAAGTTTTGCCAATTGCAAGGGGTTTTTTTTTTTGGTTGAGTTTTTCTCGGCACTAAACTTTTTTAATGAACGCCGACAGAGGAAAATGGGGAAATGGCATAGAAGAAAAGAAGATGGGAAATTTGCAAATTTCTATACATACAATTGCAATCAATTTATTTGTTTCAATAATTTGGCTGACGTTGACAACATTCTAATGCTATTTTCTCTTTCTCTCTTTATTTCTCTTTCCAGGTAAGTTCAGATATAAAACAAAGCTGGGAAAGGTCACAGAATAACTGATAAGTATGCACAAAATACAAACACACACACGACAACAAAACAACAACCACACACACACAACACTACCTCTCTGTCTCTCTCTCTATCTATGTCTCTCTCTCACACTTGGTACTCATGCACACACACACTTACACACACAAACTAAGACACATTTTTATGGCAATTTCAATAAAAGTTTGCCACGTCATTGGCACGTGACGAAAATTTCCGTAGCTCCTTTCCAACTATACCGATCTGGTTCTCCCCCAACCCCAAACAATGCCTAAGCCTCCCGAAAATAACCCACGTGTGTCTCAGCTGCGCAAATGTAGATTTATATATCGTATATTGGCATAAATCGATTTGTAGTCGACACATTCTTTTGTTTTGTCTAACAGCTTTATATGCAGCAGCAGCCCAAACATTTCACGAGTCGTTAACAGGCTGTCTCAATACGGCAAATTTACTGCTGGAATGCATGTGGAATGGCTGAGGGATTACCTCCTCCCCGTGTCCCTCCGCCTCTTCCTACTCCCTCCGCTTTATATGCAAATGAAGCGGTGCCTGTGCGTATGCAACGAAATGTTGCAAAAACAGCGCCCGCTGTGCCGGCTTCACAATTCAATTTTCTGGCAAGAAGCGGCAAAAAAATTGAATTTTTGGCCATGGGCCTGTGGCCATAAAATTGTAGCAAGCCACGCCCCTTTCCACGACGCCAATGCCGCTGACAAGAATTGTAAACAATTTTGGGGAACTTTGTAGCGCATTCATTGGAAATTGCGTGGGTGGTGGCACACAAAAATTGAAGCATACTTGCAGGCGCCTTTATAAAGTTGACGAGCGAAGCAAACAAAGAAGAAAAAAAGTAAAGCAATTTTATAATTTAATCAGCAACTTGAGCCATTTTTTGATAAATTCTAAATCATTATTAAAGATTCAGAGAGTTCTCTCACACACACACACACAAGGCGTAATTCAGCCTGGCCATGGAGCATACAAAAGGCTGCTGCCTCGTTTGGTGAAGCCTGCGCTGCAACAGCTTGACATCTGAGCTCCACCCGGTGACTGGCAGATTGTTAATGGCACAACCACACACACACACCAACATACACACACTAGCATACACTATGATATGCACGTAGAATATGTGGTGTGCCGTGTTCTTGTTATGACCACACCCCGTCCATCTGTGTCAGCCATATTTCTTCTATTTGTGGGCGTTTTAATTGGCGTTCTTCATCTGTCTTTTTTTCGTTTCTCTTTCTCTGTACACTGCATATTTTTGCCAACTTGCCTCGGGCTCTTGTGGCATCTCCAATTCGCTGGCATTTCATTAATTGGAAAAATGTTCCACTAAGCCTCTTCTGCGTCTTAAGCAACTCTTTACTCACTCTCCCTCTGACAAATCGATTAAAACGGTTGTCCAACAGAATGAAGTGAATGAGAAAGACAAGCGCTAATTGTAGATTGCCAGAAGAGAAAATAAAAGTGAGAGAAAATGTGAAAATGTGAAAAACCTCAACCAGTTTTAATTTGTTTGCCCTTTGTGTAACACTTTCTTGCAGGCACTTCAATTTAATTACCGCGAATGTCCTTTAAGCTTACCCCAAAAAAAAAAAAAAAAAAAAAAGAAAGGTCTTTCTACTTGTCGTGACAAGGAACTTTGGACCTGCTCTCTTGTCGAGAGAACATCAAACTTTATCCGGCATTTTTATTTGTCTTTCTCTCTGTGCCTTCGCAACACACGTACAGGGGGCATGTTTGTTCATGTCTGTGCGTGTGTTGAACATTTTCTTTCTTTATTTCCTACTTGCCAGAGCAGCTTTAAAGTTAAAACAATGTGGGAAAGAGATGGGAGAAGTCAAAAAAACTTTTGGTATGCTACTTTGTGGAATTACTTTTAAATTGGAACAATTTCAGCTAAGATATTTTCTAAACAAAATTGTTTTTAAAGTTGCAATTTCACTTTAAGGGTCGAAGTTTATTTGAGGTTTTGGTGAAAATCAATTGGGAAATTGAAAAAACTTTGGGTGAATGCAAGGGAGTAGGTTTGATTATAATAAGAGAAGGTATTAACTTTGTTTTTAGGCTGTAAACAAAATATGATAAAGTGCTTTTCTTGCTCACTCTCTCTCTCTCTCTCTCTCTCCCCCCCTCTCTAGATCTCTTTCCTTCTGCATTTTAGAGTCTCTTGGTTTATCTTATTCTCCCAATCAGTCTCTATACGCCTACCTCTCTCTGCGCTTCTCACTTATTTGTAGTACTATTGCCTGTAAATTGACTATAAACATATGAAAAAGTTCCTTTCTCTCTCTCTCGTTCTCTTATTCTCCAAGTCTCTTTCTACTCGCCTCTCTCTGCGCTTCTCACTTAACTGACGTGCATATTGCCTGCAAATTGACTGTGTCACTTTATGACATCAAATCAGCTGCCTTGTTTTAACCCTTTTTTTTGCTGGCTTGCCTTGTGGCCAGCAGAACATTTGTCAAACTCATAAATTGTTGCAATAAGTGGCAACCCTGCCATAAATATTGATGTTCAGTTCAAGCTTATTACGGGTAGCTGCTGCTGCTCCTTCTGCTGCTGCTGCTGCATACGTCATTGACTTTTATGGCCTACAACTGTCGGACAACGGCAAAAAGGTTCGCTCTTAAGTGTCTCAGTTTCTTCTCCCACTCCCTCTCCCTCCCCAACACTTCACTCAGACATAGTTTATGGTTGTCGGGGTCAGCTGAAACTGGATAACTACGCCTGAGGGGCGGGCATATGTTAGTTGTAGTGGTAGTAGTTGGAGAGTGACTTACCGCTTGTCCCGCTGGCGTGAGGATGTCGATGTTTGTGACGTTCGAAAGTATCCGTTGCCCATGGTGCCGCCATAGCAGAGGCTGTGACTCTGTCCGGAGCCTATTTTGACGGGCAAAATGTGCCGGAAGCAGCGTTGAAAGCGGTTATAACTATGATTAAAACCACGCCTCCCTACAGGCAGCAGATGTTGAGCAGCAGCACAAGATGAGCAGCGCCTGCAAGTGTTAGATAATTAAGAGAGCTTGAAAATCTACGCAACTCATGTCAAAGCCTCAAGCAATTAATTTTACTGAAACACACACACACGCAAAGAGACGCACACACAAAGAGACGCACACACACTTAACCGTATGTGGTTAGGTGTGGGAGGCCGCCCAAGTGGCGCCAACACTTGAGGCAATGCTCTCGAGGCAATCACAAGCTGTGCCACAGCCAACGGCAGCGTCAACGTCGCCAGGTGAAGTGTCTGTCTTACAAGTTTTCTCCCACCCCCTTCCTCACCTCTTCAACTTGCTTGTTTTTCACTTGGCCAGTTAAAAACATCAGTGGCAGCAACAGCAACAGCAGCAGCAGCCCAAAATGGGTTTACGAAGTGTGCAATTTCCGCTGTGCTGCCTGTGCTCGATCGATTATGGGATGCTCTGGCAGTGCAAAGCAAGGAAAACGAAGGAAATCAACAACGAAAGAAAAGCAGCGGAAAGCAAACACGACAGGAAAAACAATGGAAAACATAATGAAGCTTACACAGATTGTGTTATGATAAACTGCACTTTGTTATAAGGCGCAATTGGCAGCGTAATGCAGCTGATAGATAAACAATGAAAGAAATTTGAAGAACGAAATGAGGAAGAAACGTAGGGAATGAGAATAAGGAAGAGTTCCTCACGGGTTTAGCTGCAGAAACACTTTTTAAAATAGCAAAAAAGTACAGAATGATAAACAATAGGATAGAATGATGTCTAGTAAACTCCTTTTAGATTCCCCTACGAAACTCAATCGAAATGAAAACTTGGAACATTTCACGTTCCTTGCAACATTTCTCTGCCCCTTTTCTGTTTTCATATTTTCGCAACTAAATTGTGTACAGAGTACACACACGCATACACGCACACACACGTGCACATGAAGATGCATGTGCAACTTCCGTAAAGCCTCTCACTCGCCAAAAAAGCATTGCCTACTTTTGCGCGCAGCGAAGTTTTCGACTTTGTTTACACATTTGCCGCGGCCGCAGCGCTTTGGGGCCGGCCGTGCTGCTCTGCTGTTTAAGTTGAGGCGTAGAGAGTTGATTGTGTTGCTTTGTTAGCTACCCTGGGGGGCGGCGGCAGACTCTCTCTTTAGTCGTCGGTCCAAGGTAAGGCCAACAACAAACAGCGCAGGGGCATGAAAAGCCCACGAAGCCAGCGCAACTAAAATATTAAAAAGCCTAAGCACAATGGATAACAAACACACACACACACACACACAATGCACAGTGTGGCGGCTGCGGTTTCTGCAGCATTCACACGCAAACACACACACTTGTATATCAACTCAGCATAGCTCTAAAGGAAATTCGCGCTCTTGCTCTTGTTTTAAATCCTTTGCTGTGGCAACTAAGCACTTCCCTCTTTTCCACTTCGTGCCCCTCGCTATTAATTAAAAGCATTTCCGCTATGCAGTTTAAATTTGTTTTATTTGAAGATAACTTTAATTGAAGTATTTAAATGAGATTGCTGATTGACTAAGTTGGGAGTGTTTAAATGCAGGATAATACATATAGAACAATCTGATCTGACTCAGTTACCTTCTATCCAGTCTATATGTTTCCTACATAAACACAAATCAAATATACTTTCCTTCTTTAGTTCTCATTTACCCTGCAATGTAATTTGCTGCATTTGAGTGCTGGCAACTTTACGTTGCAAATACAAGTTCGACTTTGATTTGTGGCACCACAAAGTGATTCGAACTTGAAAGCGTCATAAAATGCGATTTATTTAATGTTAGCCGTGTTCAAATCTGCCAGCAAATTTATTGCCCACGCATAACATAAATAAACAAAGAGCGGCACACACACACACACACACACAGATGGCTATATAAAAGTTTGTGTGTGTGTGTGTGTTTGTGTGAGGGAGGCTTATAAAAGGCAGCATGCAATTTCATAAATATTTGATTAGCTTAAAGGCACACTCGACTCTTTTCCCTTCATTGTTCGTCTTCTTCTTCTTTTCTTTGTTGTTGCTGTGATTGACTTTCGTTTGGTAAATATATTTTTAGGCTTTCTCTCTCTATAAAGTCATCTAGTCCATTTAGTTGTTTTGTTGCTGCTGCCGTTAAATTAAAAGCATTTTGAGAGCTCTACAAAATGTAACCGAGGATAACGAAGGACACTCGTCGTATATTTTTAAACAGGTCGAAAAGGTTAAGGGTCCCAAGATCTTCAAAAAGGGAAAGGAGCTTAAGGGAGCATAAGGGCAGCATAAAGTTTCCACTAAATGAACTAAAAACTTAAATTCAATAAAGGGAAACGCAAAAAAACGAATATGCCAAAAACAGGAAAGCATAAATTAAATAATAGAAAATGCAAATGAAACGAATAAATTGCAAATGCTAAGCCAATAATCCATTATAATCTATGGCAATCTAACAAGTGTTTGTTCTATCATGCGCATGCACAGCCCAACAACAACAACAATTCATTATAAATCCAACCACAAATCCACATTCATGAATTATGCTTTATTATTGTTCCTTCCTTCCTTTGCTGTTTTCCTCTTTTCATTTTTCAAACATTTTCCGCATGAAAAACTTAAATCGAATGTGCTTTTTAACGCACAATCAGCGACGACGATGATGGCGACAAAAGCACTCAAACTGCCTGCCACACGACGACGCATGCCACACTTCAAAACACACACTTACATATAGATATATACACCCCCTCCCACACTCCTCACACGCCTCTCTCCTGTCTGTGCATTAATGTTTTCACAGTCTCTCTCTCTGTCGCTGTGTGCGTGTCATTTCCTGGTTTTGTCGCCGAGGCCTTTTGCTGCTACTCTCGTCCTTGTGCAGCGCGTGTCTTCATCAACATTTTGCGGCCATTCGGTTCCCTCTTCCCTTCCCCTACATCTTCCTCCTTCTCCGCCTCTACTCGTTACTGTTTTTTTTGTTTTTTTATTTCTTATATTTTTAACACATTTTTCTCTCGACTTTGTTTATGTTTTTTTATGTGCATTTTGCGTGGCGTTAACTGCACGTGCCATCAATTTTAACTGCGCTTTTTATGCCTCCCCCACTCATCCCCCTTTACCCACTCACTCCCCCCACTCTTTGTGCTGTTTGCTTTTCTGTTTCATTATGCAAAAGAAAAGCACTGGCTGCCGCCTTTTTTTGTGCACTTCTGCCACGCCTCGTCTAACACCTTTTGATGGAAAATTTTTTATAATTTCTTTTAACTTATTTTCTGGCACGCCTATTTTTCTTTTTTCCGCTCCTCTATGTGTTGTTTTGCCTTCGCTACCCTCTACTTCTTCTTCACTTCTGCTGGTTTGATTGCCAGGCAATGGGCATGAGGAGAAGCTTAAGGCAAAGGCAAAGGATGACCAGGAGCTGCCTGTGGATTTTGGTCGACTCAATCTCAGTGATTTGAGGGCGCGTCTACGAGCGCGCGGACTGAGCGTAACGGGACGCAAGCAGACTCTAATTGAACGCTTAGAGACAACAACAACAACGGCAGCAACTGCTGCAGAGGCAACCACAACAACAGCAACAAGTACAAAAGCAACAACAGCTACAGAGGCATCTACAACGGCAGCAGCTTCCATTGCCGCAACAAGCTCCAATTTGTCGCCGTCTCGCCCGCGGGCACAGCAGCAGCAGCAGCTCGTAAATTATACATCTAGTTCTACCTCTGCCTCTGCGCCACAAAATGGTAGGTAACGTGGGTCAGCAGCAGCAGCAGCAGCAGCCAGTAACCAGTGGGAACAGGAGCAGCAACAGGGCAACCATTCCGTCGCTCTTTGGTCTCCGTTCCAGTTTCCGCCCGGCAACCTTCGCACAAAAGGACCCGCAGCACGCTGTCGTCGCTTCTCGCTTATCGCGTTGCCACGCCCCCCTACCCCTTGCTCTATTACTAACAGAACTTACCCGCTAATAGCCGCAACTCGTTCTGTTTTGGTTGTGCTCTTTGCCTTTTTTTTTCTCCGCTTTGAGTTTCCTTTTTATTCGTGTTCCTCTTTGGCGTTTAATGAAAACTGTGTGTTTGTATTATTAATGCATGCAGTTCTTTCTGTTTGCTTGTTTGTTTTTTGCAACTCAACTGCGTTTTTATAATTTAATTTAAATGCTGAGTAGCCACACACGCACAGCACGCAAACACACACATACACAGGCACAGCAACTATGCAGAGCAGGCAGCACGAAATCAGAGACCAAAATTTCAGCACGCGGCATTTTTTTAATAATGCAGCCAAAGGACAATTTTTGCATGCGTGGCAAAGGCAACTGAGCAGAAAGGGGGAGTCTGGAGGAGGAGAAAGAAGGAAAGAGAAAAGGGGAGAGAGAAAGGGGGCGAAAGGAGGGAGTGCGACTCGTGTAATCATGCAATGCCCTGCAATATGTTAAGAATGAAACGACAGCCGCAAAGTATGCTACATATTTTTTAATGGGGAAGCAAAGCCACTTGAAAAGGAGGAAGAAAGCGTATTGAGGAGGAAGGGAGCGGAAATTAAGGAGCCATTGTGTGTCAAAATATAACATATACCCTGTATAGACGATAAGGAAACACTCTGGCAACATTTGCCATATGTTTCAAGGGGTTTTTAAGGAAGTATTTGATGCAGAGAGAAAAAGAGCGAGCGAACTTAAAATGAGCCCTTTACACCAGTCAAAGATACGCAAATTATTAAGTGACTGTAAGCTTTAAAAAGTAGGTAAACAGGCTCTTATATATATTACAATATAAATCTAATATAATATTAAATAAAATATTAGAAAAGGAATCTCCTACAAGAGCACGAATGTAAAGGCAGTTCGATCAAAACTGATCTTCAGTGCCAATCTAAGAATTTTCAGGATGCATTAAACATTTAAATCAACTAAAAAAAAGAACTCTTGATGAAGTTAAAAAGTGAAGACTGGAGTTACTTGAGTTAACTCGATTCTCTTTATTGCCCGTCGATATGTAAAGTACATTACACATTGAAATCAATAGTTTAATTACAGAGGAAGTCTTCTTATGGGACGAGAGTAGGGACAAGAAGTGTTTGAGTTATTAATGAGCTGATATTTTATGTCTGTCAAAGATATCTATGAATATTTAAGGATATCTAAGGCAAAACATATGAAAATCAATAGCTGCTCAATTCATTACCCTCCCTGCACAACCAATTAATATACCTCTCTCTCTCTATTTCTCTTCATATGCTATGTGTGTTAAGCACTTCACTAATCCCAACTTTGAATCGCATTCGAATCGAGAGTCGAAACGCCAAATGCAATGTGGCTATGCAAATGAATGACATTTGAATATTCAATTAGCAGAAGGAAGGCACTAGCGCAGTAGGAGGAGGGTGAATGAAGGTCACTGCGAGTTGCTGCACAGCCGAGCGAATACTCTGCAAACGCAGGAACGCGAAGCTCGACGCGATTTGTTTGCACTTGCCACAAGCGTGGAAGAAGACTTAATTGCCAGCACACACACACACGCAGCAGGGAAGGAGACAGATATAAATAGAAAGAGAGAGGGAGGGGGGTGCAACAAAGGTTGACTGTTATAAATTTGCAGTCTGATTGCCGCTTGCATTTCCGCTGTTTCTCCAACACACTTTGACCTCATTTCGCCATACGAAGGCAGGTCTATTTAAGTATGTGTGTGTGTGTGTGTGTGTTTGACACTTGTTAACCTGCTGCGGAAACTGCCTATTAAGTTTTGATGCGAGAGCAAAAGTTGCCGTGTAAGAGGGAGGGCGGAGAGAGGGAGAGGAGACTACTCTGCCTCCTAACAGGAATTTAATCAATGTTTGCACGCCTGCTATCTGCGGTTGCCGTTCAACGTTGCTCAAAGCTTTTACTAACTGCCACACACACACATACGCAGAACAGAGACAAAACTTTGCATGTTTGTGTGTGTGCGTGTGTGAGCATCCTGTGCGGTCTGTGCGTGTGTGTGTTCTGTGGTTTGGTTATCTGCAACATGCGTTGCCGCTTGTCGTTTGCAAAATTAAACTTTTTCGGCTTGTAAGGAGAGCATTGATATCCTTGCGAGTGTGTTCGTGTGTGTGTGTTGGGTGTGTTTGTGTGTATAGCGGCTGTCAGCAGCTGTCACGGTGATTGCGGCTCATAAAAGAGATGCTATGTGGCATGTGGCACAGCACAGAACACACACAACTTTGGCACCGAGTTCATAGAACTTTTTGCTCTTTCCACTTTGCTCGATGCTTTTTACAACAATTTTAGTTAGTTTAAGCTTAGCAGTCACTTCTTATAGCATGTATCACACATATGGTTTATAGCCAAAGTTGGCTTTAGAGGTTTATAACTAGCTAGAGAGCTTGCCACGTACAGCCGAGAGGGAGAGAGAGAGCGGGGCGCGAGTAAGAGAGACTTGGCAGCGAAGACGACGCAACAAACCGAGACACACGTCTGCAAGCGCGAAAATCTGAAAGTTAACTGAAAATTAACACAAAAAAATCTCGAAACTATCAATAATAAAAGAAGAAGAAGCAGAAGCAGCAGAAGAAGCCGCAACTAGTGAAGAAAGAAGAGGTAGAAGAAAAGAAAACATAAAACACACATATAAAATTGTGTTTAAAATCCCAAAAAATCAAAGTGCATGAAAATAATAATCACAACAAGTGCGCAGCGCAGTTAGCCAAGCAACAACAACAGCAACAGCAAGAGTAGCAACAACAACAACAACGTGACTAGTTACCCACATTTCAGTGGCGCCGCCATTCAATGCGATTAAACTGAGGCGAATCTCTATTAGAAGCTGTGGCAAGGGGCGAGCGCTGTTGTTGGTTGCTTGCTTCGCTGGTCACTTGGCGTGTTGCATGTGCCGCGAGAGCGAAAGAGAGACAGAGAAAGAGCAGGCAGAGAAGATAAATATATATAAATTAATTTATACAGAGCATATGCAACTTATGTTTGTGCTACTTCAGAGCCCCCGCCACCAGCCACATGCCGCATGCCACATGCGACAAAGTGAAAACTTTTCGCGCAAAAAACTAAAATAAAATACTTTGAAATCAGTTTGGATTTGGAAGATAATTGAATTGCTGCAGCTGTCATTTGTGTGTCATCTTCAATCGATGCACACACACCCGCAACATGAGGCACATGCCACCATGCCACGTTACGCCTGAGCTGGCAATGCGAACGAGTAACTGCATTCAACAACCTTGAGTAGCTTCTCTAGCGCGATAATTATAAATACAACTAAGAAGCGACTGACTGTGTGTGTGTGCAACGCAATGTGGCACACAGTAAGAACACAGAACTAGAAAACTGTTGGGGCAGGGTTGGGCAAAGTTTTGCCAACTTTTTTAGAGTGTTAGCTAATGCATTGTGATTTGAGAACGCCTGACAAACAGTTGCAAACTAATGCGCCCTCTCTCTTTCTTTCCTTGCCACAGCTGATGTCAGTTTGGAGTATGTGAATGGCATGCCCCATTTGACAATTCGCCTGCCAAGTCGCAATGAGCTGTGCCAGTTTGCACTGAAGCCCATCTCACACACTGTGGGCCACTTGCTGGCAATGCTCAGGGAGGAGGATCGTGGCATAGATCGTGCTGCAATCATTAACAAACATGGCGTGCGTATTGCCTCCTCCTGCACCATCGAGAGATTATTGGACGATGACTTTTGGTGAGTAAGAAATACCTGCAAATGAGTGCCCAATGCATTACTAATCTCCCACTCCCACTTATACAGCATACAAATCAACAATCGCACGTTGCAAGTGCAGCCGCCAGAACGTGAGAAGATCACAGTGGAGACCATTGATAAAATGGGCGATGTGCGCAAAATTATAGGACAGGTGAGTGTGGATTGGGGAATCATATACATTATCTATATATAAACTATATATATGTTCACTCAGCTCTATGAGGCCTTCAATGTGGGTGAATATCAGCTGGAGAAGAGCAACCAACTGGCCAAGGAGCTGGAGACACTGCGCTATGAACTGGAGCCCCTCGAAGAGGTAAGCAACTCATATCCAGCTCTTTATTCCCTTATTGATTCACAATTTATTCATTAGAAAAAAATGGAACTAGCCAAGAAGGCGGAACGTCGCACGAACATGATGACCTGGGTAGGACTGGGTCTCATGTCTGTGCAGTTTGGCATACTGGCACGTCTCACCTGGTGGGAATACTCATGGGATATTATGGAGCCCGTAACCTATTTCGTTACCTACGGCACCACTATGGCCATGTATGCATACTACTGTGTGACAAAGAGGGTGAGTAAGAGGAAAAGAATACCCTGTAAAAGACCAAACTAATACTTCTCCCTCTCTTAGGAGTACATCATGGAGAACGTGTACAATCGCGAGTACTCGCTTAACATCTACAGGAATGCCAAGAAGATCCAATTCGATGTGGAGCACTATAATCGACTGAAGCGCAGAACAGCAGAGCTGGAGTACAATCTGAGTCGGTTAAACGATCCCATCAATATGAATTTGCCAGCCCATTTGGTGCGAACGCAGCTGAATACGCCACCGATTGATGAGTTCAATAATTCAGACAAGAGTAAAAAGGACAAGACTACTTAGAGAGAGAGGGAGACGGAGTGAGACAGGCCTCAACGTTGACGTCCTTGCCGTCCGGCCAATCCCCCTTCCCAAGTTGTTATAGTGTGGGGAAGGGGGAGGGGCACGTGACGTAGCCACCTACACAAACAAGAATGAATTGAAACTCACACATACAACTATATCTAGACTCGCGCCGCTCGCTCTATCAATCAGTGAATCAATCAATCAGCCAATCAAGCGACTCGTCTCGTCTCGTCATCTTAAGGCAATGTTTAATCGCGCACAAACAACAACAACAAGAACCGTGATCGAAGTTATAGTCAACATTATGTTTACACAAACACGTATATACTATTATTATTATTATTATATTTTTATGGATAAATGTTTCGCTGCAGCGTTACTTAACTTGTGAATCCCTTCTCTGTTTGAAATTAAATGTATAGTTTAATTTATGTTTATGTTTATGTTCTTTAAGTTTTGACAGCGGACAAAGGAGTTTGCTTCTATTTCTTTTACTTATTAGATATTTATTTTAATTTGAGAGATCTTTCCTTATTTCTGTGTGTTATGTGCAAGTTCTAGTGAAATATATATGAATTATTTATTGATTAATCTTTTGTTGGGTTCTTTTCATTTATTGTTTGTAGAGAATATGAGAAAATACGCTTGCTAAGGGAAATACAAATTTCCGACTACTCTGTGCGGCATTTAAGTATTAAATACTATCAAAGATTGTTTAATAAGTGTGCTGATAAAGAATTTCCGGACTTACCTCAGGTAATTCTACTAAATTCTAGAGTATCTGGCCAAGTTTCTGGTGCTTTTTTGTTTAAATTTAATTTTGAAATAATTTGAAATGCCCATAAAGTCGGTAGTGTGTAGAGACTAAGCAGGGCATTGCTTGGAGGACCACACTCATCCAGGACACAAATGGGATCGTGTCCAGGGAAAACAACTCAGTTTTAACACGACCCACTGCCTACTTTTAAGCTGATCCAACAGCGCAATTTTCAAAAAGTATGTCATTCGAAGCATACTTCCAAGCTGCAAATAAAAACTTGTTAAAAGAGTTGCCAACTCAGCTTTTTTGCCGTCAAATTCAGCGGGAAAACAGAAATATTGCTCTACTTAGCCTTTTTCTGGCTAAACTAGTAGCGAAATTGTTGAAACTATGTAATACTTAAATGCAACACGAGTAGATACATATATAAAATACTATGAAACCATACGAATCAGATACTTAACCACCTACGCTATACTAGTATTATTTGATCTATGAACTCGTCTCGACTGGGAGCGAGGCAACGTGAAGAGAAACAACATGCAGTGAAATCTACTAACTTCCTCAGCTTTAATATACTTACTTAGCCTATATATACTACTATTAACTAAACAAATTGTATATAAAACGCACCAACTATTCCATTAAGGTTTTAACAACTACACATAACATACACGCATAACAACAACAACAACAGATACATAACGTAGTTAGTAAAGTTTACGAAATTCCTAACAAAATATTAAGCAGACAATGAAATCGATGCCATTAAATTAGTGACAGCAACTAAACTGGTAGGGGAAATGCTAAAGAGACAAAGAAATACTTGTGTAAATATGATAAAACTGCTGTGTTTCATGACAACGTAAAGGTTAATTAAGATTAACAACAACAAGAATTGTTTAGCGCGAAGAAAAGGCAACAAGAATGTTATTTAGCTTAAAGTTTAGTTTAGTATAAGCAACTAGGCAACTTGCATTAACAGCAACAACTGTTTTACGCTTTATCATTCAACAAAATATACATTTAACTCTAAACTCTGAACTTAGAATCGCAAAAAGGTTGTGTTTGAAAACTTTCTGCCTGTATCTACTACATAGTCTACTCTAAATTTATGTACTATATAAACTCCAAGTCCCTGATCTCCTTCCCAATCATTTTGAAGCTTCTAAGCCACATTATTGCATAGCTTTTCAATGCACTCACTACACACACAATCAACGAACAGGAGGATGAAACTAGCACATTTTAAACACACAATCTAACCAGAGGACAAAGTGAACTCACATATATATAGATAACGAAACTAACACTTAGCCTAAGCATTATTCATACTATACTACAAACATTTTGAAAACATTTGTGATTCAATTCGAAATTATAAACTAAATATTGGTTTTTTGTACAAAAATAATAAGAAATCTTTTCTTGAAAATCAAACTTAACTAAATCACTTAAAAAGTATTTAACTAAAGTTCCCTATAATCGATTACGTTTACAAACAAACTCATAAGATTATTCCCCCATATACTTACTTACCATACTTAATTGTTGTAATCAACGCCAAAGACTTATAAAACGATTTAACTACAACAAATTATACCCAGCCTTCTTTAAAAGTCTTTTAACCTATGCTCGTTACAAATACAAATATATTTATATTATATGAAATGCCCAAACTATTGTTAACCCAACTTACTTATAACCCGAGATATGCTCCTAAGATACATTCATAATTCTCAAGTACCTTTTTTCCAAAACCCAAAACCAAACCAAAAAAAAAACCTAACTTAAATCTTTTTAACGAATTTATACTAAAACTAACTAAACCAAAAACAAATTATGATAAGTGCTTTAAGTATTATAAATTGTTTGAAATTCGACTAAACGAGAAACAAAAGAAAAACATGCGATTTTTTACATTTATAAAACAAGAAATTTGTTTGTTAAAAATCCAAGAAAACCCAGCTTAAGAAAAAACTAAACTAAAAACGAATAAGAAATGAAAATGAAATTAAACGATTCTAAAGAAAATTACGCAACAACTAGACAACTGATTAAAAATAATAAATAAAAATGAATAACAAAAATAAAAAGGTTAACATAATAATTAAAAAAGAAAAATGTGTTTTTATTTTGCTACTAAAACGTACAGAAATAAAAACCTCTATGTGGCTTTGGGATCGAATACCTTGGATCCCTAGGCGCAGCGTATTTCCAATCTATAGCAGCGACTCGAATCCGTCGCGCTCCATTTGACCAATTCAGCAATGGGTCGACTCGGCTTGAGGAAGAGTGTGAGACGATCGTTCAGTTGCAATGGCGAGAACTTGCTGATGATCAGCGCCTTCGTGGAGTCCCGATATTTGCCCACCAGGGTGTCATTGCTAAAGCTGCGTCCTCGCCTGTCGGCCCATTCGTAAGTGTGCACCGCCTCGTTGGCCGCATCGTCTATCAAACGATAGCTGGGCTGACGACTCGGATTGTAGCCGAGCTTACTGCATATTTCACGCACTTCGGCAACGCTAGGCGGAGAATTCTTGGGGAAGCACTTGGTGTGCCAAATGCCATAAGTTTGTTCAATGACCTGACCATACTGCGACACTGTATGCTTCTCCCCAGTCCAATAATCCAACTGTTCCTGCTGCAGCGGATGCTCAATGCCATAGCAGTAGCGTTCATCTTCGCCATTGGGACAATCGGGCTGTTTGTCACACACAAAGTCGCGAGGAATGCAATCCTCCGGGGAACTGTAGTTGGACAAGAGAGTTATAGTCAGCGTATTTGTTGAGCACTCATTACAACAAACACTTACGAGCTGCATTGGAAATGATCCGCTGTGCAATTGCAGAGCACAGAGCTCTCATCACTCTTGTCCCAGCAGTTGCGCTTGCCATCGCATATCTTGGACGGATCTGTAGCTCTGCAGGGAAAAAAGCTATTATACATAAGTTCCATATAATGGAGCATCCTATAGCTTACTGTAAATAGGTAAAGCAGCTGCAGATGGTGGGTTCATCTGTCATATCCTCACAGTCTGGCACATGGTCACAGAACTTGCTCTTGGGCACGCATTTCGAGCTGGTGCGGCATTTCATTTCACCAGGCGCACAACGATGTTCCAGCTCACGGCATTTGGCCTCATCCTCATCGCTGTTGTCATGGCAATCGCTTTGACCGTCGCACAGCGCTGCTTGCGACAGACAGGCGCCCAGGGGACAACGATGTGTGGCACAGGTTGGCGAGTTGGTTGGCGTCTGCACATGGCTGCACTGTGGTTGTTCTGTAAAATAAAATGAAAATGTTAATTACAAATTAAATTTCCTTTTAATTATGCGCAATTTAAATACCCATTATATCATGCAGCGATTTATACGCCTGCTCCAGTGTCCGCACACCAAATGGGTGCCTAAAGCTGTGGCAGTTGCTGTTGTTGTAACTAAAGATGGCCATGGGAAACCAGCCAGTGTGGGCGTGGCGACACACCAGCACGCCCTGATCGCTGGGATGAATTTTACCATCTGTATGATTCTTGTGCCCAAACTGCGAACAGGTGGTGAACTTCGATAGCGCTGGCATTGGCTGAGCTGTTACACCGCCCACCAGTTCCACTTCCTCCGATATAGTGGCCATATCTTCTGCACTTACATTCAGCAATCGCATCAAATCCCCAGCAGGTTGCCTATCCTCTAGTTGATAGCAGGAACTGCAGCTGGAATCATTGGTTATTTTCGCAATGGCCACCGTTTTGAAATGTCCCGAGAGATCATCATGCAGGACACTTATGCACTGCTCCGGGGAACTCTGCTGCTGATCCGAGCTGCCAGAGAAATCAAGTTATATTTGAATAGTTAAAGACTCCGCTGGCTTACCTCTCTGGCAAAAAGGTGGGCAACACGTGGTGTGTAAACCTCACTGGCTGCTCTAGATGATATAGCAGCACGTTGGAGTTGGGCACTGCCTCAAAGCAGTCCACGCGGCGAATCTGCTCGTGGTTGCTGCGGTGCAAGGAGCGTTGTGTCTTGCCACCACCCAGCAAGGCACTTATATAATGCCTTTCGAAGCTACAGAAGGAACAAGTTTAAGAAGAAGACTTTATACAGATTAATTCCAGAGCTCACCTTATACCCGAGTGACAAGTCTCGTGCACCAGCAACCAGTGCTTGTCCAGCAGCACGCCCAAGCACCAGAGTTCACCATTGACATAAACATCCGACAGCCAGGGCCAATGCAGCTCCTCCACAGCCTCATGCAACTCATCGTGCACCAGCAGAGTCTTATTCTTCTTGCTCTTGATCAACAAATCCAGACGATCCATAATCTCATCTTTCTTCTTAACCATTTGTGCTGGCAGTTCTGGCTTGAAGTAAACATTTGGCTTGTTGTGCGTCTCAATTGTGGGGTGCAACTGCGCTGGCACTTCCTTGGCGGGTTCCTGTTTAACAGGCTCGCCTGCACTGAAGGTTTTAATGGGAAGTGTCGCATTCGAACGGGGATTACATTCCACATAGATGCCCTGACACTTGTTTTCCTCGATGCGAGCTTTCAAAGGTTGCGACAACAGCCGCTGGCGATGGTCGTGTCGGGGAAGTACAACCTCCGAACTGGACAAGTGTACATTATCTCTCACCAGACCATGCAGTGCTTTGCCTAACTGAGAGTTCTCTGCAAGCTCAGGTGTTATGGGATTCATATTAGAATGGTTAACCAACTCGGTGCTGTTGTAGAAATGAGCACCATGGAAACCCAAAAGAGCACACACTGCATCTGCTGTTTTCGCCTGCTGCTCAAAGAAACCAGTTTCACTGGCACAAACCACACGCCACAATCCTTGTTCGTTCTTCGAGAAAATGCCAGCGCTGCTGAACTTGGGCTGCTGATGTGCCTCGAAGTGTACGTCGTGACCGTTGGTCAAGGCAACTAGTGGGGTAAGAGGTTTAATATGAGTTAGAAATTGATTACTAATCAATACTCACAGCAATCCTTTTCATCCTCATTGAACTTGCAGTCCATGACATTGTCACAACGCTTGGCCAAAGGTAGACAGCTCTTGGATAGCACACAGTGGAATTCATTATCCTGACAGTTGCCTGTGATTGGAGATGAATATATTAATGACTTGTTGAAGAAGTATTCCTTACACTAACTACTCTTACCACAATTCTGTTCATCACTCATGTCCTCACAGTCCACTTTGCCATCGCAGATGAGCACACTCAGCTTGCCCTTGAGGTAATCGCGACAAGTGCAGTCCAACTCATCGGTGCCATCCTCGCAATCCACATTGCGATCACAGCGATGTGCTGCATCCACAATCTGAGGCATTCTACAAGACACATGTTGTTATAAATGAAATTCAAGTTATCAGACTTGCAACTTACTTCTCACAGACAAACTTATTCGGCAGCTGCGGCTTGGGCAACACTTTGCTATGCTGCGTTGTCGTTGTTGTTGCTTGTGTGGTAGTTGTGCTTATAGTTTGCTCGGTTGTTGTTGTAGTTTGTGCTGTGGTGAACTGATTTGTTGCTGCTGCTGTTGTTGTTCTTGTTGATGCAGCTGCATTTGGTTGCAATGTTGTTGGCTTAATCGCTGTAGGTTCTGTTGTTGCTGTTGGGGTTAAATTAGTTTGCTGTTGTGTTGTGGCGCTTAATGTGGTTGGTTGCATTGGCGCTGCCTCCGTTGCTACTGGCAGTGTTGTTGCCTCTTGTGCTGTTGTTGCGAACTCTGCTGCTGCTGTTGCTGGTTGCGTTGCGTTGTGGGTGGCTTCAGTTGAACTCGATGTTGCTGTGCTCTCCAAATTGGTTACTGTTGTTGCAAGTGTAGCAACAATTCTTGTCGTTGCTGTTGCTGCTGTGGGTGCATCTGTTGTGATGGCAGGCACTGTGATGCCTTCGGTTATTCTAGATGTTGCGGTCTCCACTTTAAGTTGATTAATCAGCGTGGTGAACTTCAGGAAATCCTCCGTTGAAGTGGGCCAAGTTGGTGCAGCTTGAGTTGTTATCGCTGCAGTTGAGGGAGATGATGTTGATTTTGTTGTTGTTGTGGCATCAGTGGCTGTTGATGTCGCTGCAAGAGTCGTTGGTTCCTCAGTTGCTTGAGGTGTTGTTGACGCTGCTGTGGTGATTTCTAATTCACTTTCAGTTTTAGCAGCTGTTGTGTTCCTTTTCCCATCGACTGTTGCTGCTGTTGTTGAGCTAGTTGCCTCATCTATGTCTGCAAGCAGGTCATCCGATTCAGGAGGTACATCCTGTCGCTGTTTATTTTCTGTTTGCCCAGTCTCCTGGTCAAGTGGTCCTTCGTTTGCCAACGGAAAATAGTCTGGTTCGGTGGTGCTGGTTAAGTTTTGCTTTTTGCTGCCCACCATGTCTGGTATAAAGTTGTAGGCACAACCCACTTCATCTTCACCGCCCAAGCAGTCAACACTGCGGTCACAACGACGGCGCTGAGAGATGCAACGTTTGCCGCCCCAGACGCACATGAATCCCGGACACAGCTGCAGTGGTTGTTTTGCTGGCAACAGTCGCGGTGTGGTGGCCAACTCCAACCAGTCCAGATAAAGAGCAACACGTGTGTACACACCAAACTCCTTGGGACGCGCACAACCATTGCCATGGCTAACGACTCCAGCCAGATACCATTCATCTGTATGATTCACACTGCGGCAGAAGAGTGGACCACCCGAATCACCCTGACAGGCATCACGTCCGCCATTCGGATCCCCAGCGCACACATCCTCCGAAGCCTGATCCTCTGGATCTGTGCAGCGTTTCCTTATGGGCACAATCACCTGTCGCATTGGGATCACCTGTGAAAAGTGGAAGGTTAAGAAGGGTTTATAGCGTCAGTTGCATCTCTACTCACTGCTTGGACCCTTCTCACGAATGGCACCCCAGCCCACAACAGTGCAAAGCGTGTGCTCTTCGGGTCCCCAAATCCAATCGTCGCCGAACGTACTGCGTCCCATGTCAGGCATACAAATTGGCTTGACCCAACGATTGAACTGCAACGGAGCAGCAACACGTAGCAGCGAGAGATCGTTCCTCATACTGCGGCGTTCGTAGGCCTGATGCACCACGACATGGGAAACTGGTTGTATCTGTGTAGATGGCGCGTAACTAGTGCGGCGCAAGAGTCCTGCACGCACCTCGTAGTGATACTTGGTAAAGTTGATGACGCAATGCGCAGCGGTGATTATCTAGGAAGAAGGGAAAAAGAACAACAGTTAATAGGAAGGGATGTGGAGAAGAGGCTGCTTAAAGCACTCACCCAACGCTCTGAGTAGATGGTGCCACCGCAGTGGAACTTGCCATCTCTGTAAATGGCCACAACGAAGGGCCACTGCAAGTGACCTGCATAACTGCCGCCCACAATGCGACCTTTGTCCGTGCCCAATCGATCCTCACCAACAACTCTTCGCCTACGTCGCAACTGCTGCAGCTGTTCAGGTTTAGTGGGCAGCCCACACTGTGGTGCAGGACACCTGACAAAGGCCACGTGATCCACCAGTGTATCCTGATCATTACGTCCATGGCAGCCCTGAGCAAAGTGTATACCCGAGTGCAGTGAAGGTTCAATGAACGGACCTGGCAACGCCAACTCCCTAAAGGTTATATTCAGCGGTTCATCCAAGTGCTCCACTTCACAGGCTGCTGCTGCCCACTTGGCGCCATTATTGCACACAGGATACCAATCACCTCGATAATTCCGATAGAGATAACCCTCTGAGGCAGATACTGCATGGGACTAGAAAAGGATAAGCAAAGGAACAATTAAGTTGATTTCTCTACAGGATTACACTGCACTTACCATGTGATGTGTTACATCCGTGATCAGCATGTTGCAGTGCAGTTCATCGCGTCCATTGAAGCAGTTCATGAAGCCATCGCAGCGTTCCAAGCGACTGTAGCACATGGACAGAGTTGAACGATTGTGCCGTGCGTATTCCTCAGCATTCTCATAGCACGAATGCGCCAACGACTCACAGCCAAAGCAACCAAGCTCGTCTTCAGCCATCGGACAATCTGCGTAACCATCGCAGAGACGTTCCTCATCCAGACGATCGGCACAGGTGCAGGCTGACTCATCGCTGCCGTCCGAGCAATCGACCCTATTATCGCACCAACGCGAGGCCTCAATACATTCTTTGGACCCGTAGCAGGCCACCTGATCCGACTGCGGGCACTTTTGCCGGTCCAACGGCTGCTGCTGTGGCACACCCACATACGAAGCGTAGATAATCTGACTCTGACTCTGGCTCGCTCTGCTCGACTGATTAGCGTGTCGCATCTTGAAGTTGGCATTGGAGAAACCAGACTGTCCGCCGGGTGAGAGATTGCTCTGAATGGGATTCGACTGCGTCTGTGCCTGAGGTTGTCCTTGCGATTGATTCTGCATGTACGTGCAGTAAACCTGTTGCGGTCCACTGCCCTGTGATTTCTGTGGTGAAGCATTCTTGGAGAAGATGTTGGGTATCTGTCCTTGACCACCGCCAGCAGAGCCGCCACTGCTGGCAAAGAAATTTGCCACTGGGGCCAAACTGTGAATGCTGCTGCGGCACAAAGAAGATGCCGCCGCCACCAGCATTAGATGAACCTCCGAAATGAGCACCAGACACGCCCATAAACGAAGGCGAGGGCGACCACATGGGCATGCGGAAGTTGGCAGGAGTCATGTAGAAGCAAACAGGAATGCTGGGCATGCCGAATTGTGGATTAAACATGAACTGTGCAGAGGCTTTCATGGTCTCGCCCGAAACTGGGAATCCTCCAGGGCCACGACTGGTAAACTGCACGCTAGGCGAGGCCGTAAAGGTTTCTGTCTGGCCAGCGGCTACCTCTGCGGCAGCCTTCATTCTTAGCTTGCGAGCCATGTGTGCGCAGAGCGTGAGCAGAGGAGCATCACCACCTGGTGGCGGCAGAAGAAAAGAGTATGTAAATAAAAGAAATATTAATGTTTCTTCACCTTACTTACCATTCAACGTCTGTCCACTCACAGGATTCAGTTTCGGTCCCATTTGTTGCAGACTCATCGCATCCATGTCCGTGCCAAAGGTCTCGATGAGCTCCTCCTGGTCGGCAGATGCCTGCTGTTCAAACTGTTGCAGCCAATGCGTGCGATCGTAGACACTGGGCGTGGTTGCCTTCGTGGTACTGCTGGCACTGGTTGTAGTCCTCATTGTGCTGCTTTCGTTGTGGTGCAGTGGCATAGGATCAGCGGCGATAGTTGTGGCCTCCACTGTGCTATCTTTCTTGGGGTTTTTTGTCGTTGCATCGATCACGCTGGTTGTGGCCTCCACTGTGGTGCTTTCCATGGGGTGCTTCAGATCTGCAACACTTGTGGTAGTCTTTGTTAGTGGTGTTTTCGTTGCCCGTCGCTGTAGTGCTTTCACTGTGCTCCTTCTGTGGTTTCTCGTGCACTTCTTCGGATGTCTCGAGCATGTTCTCGCGACTGCTGGGATTATCTAGTGGGTGCACTGCATGTGTGGTATCCAATGGTTGATTGGTGGTAGTGGTGCTCTCTGTATTAGCCTGTGTTGTTGTTGGTAGTGTGATGCTCTCCGTATTCAGCTTTGTTGTTGTCGCTTGCGTAGTCGTGCTTGATTCACTGCTGTCGTCGCCTCCATCAATAATCCAACTGTATTTCAATGGCTTCAACTTACTGATGACTGTGGTGGTGTCCACAATTTCGGTGGTTGTGCTAACCAAATCGAGTGAATCTACTGCAGTCGTGCCGGTCTCCGTATGGTCTGGCAGCGTAGTTGTCAGAGTCTCTGGAGCCACTGTGGAGAGCTCAGTAGTTGTGGGAACTATGGGAAGCTCAGTGGTTGCGTTGGAGCTGTCCTGGGAATGTGTGGTAGCTGTGGGAAGCTCAGTGGTTGTCTTGGCGCTGTCCTGGGAACGTGTGGTAGCTGTGGGAAGTTCAGTGGTTGCAATAGAGCTCTTCTGGGTATGAGGATCAGTGTGAACATCAGTAGTTGGCTGAGTCGTCTTTTGAAGATCAGCCGAAGTAAAGGAAGGAGCATCTGTTGTGCCCCTATCTGTGTGAAGATCGGTAGTTACTGCTGAGTAGGTCGTCCCTTGAAGGTCACCGGAACTGAAGCCAGGACCATCTGTTGTGACTATCACTGTGGTCGCTCTTGGAGTCACGGTGGTACCTTTCAGGTTCACAGTGATTGTACCTGCAGTTGTCTGCTTTTTGGAGGTGGTTTTTAATATTGTACCTTCTGTGGTGGGAACAATCTCTTTGGGTTTATCAAAGCGATCCAGAATCCAAGTGATGTTATCAGCAATCGTATCCAGATCGGGCTCCTCAGTGGTTAAAGCTGACCAAGAACTGCTGGTGGTGGCACTTTTTGTGATGGTGCTAGCTATTGCTGGCACTCTCTGTGGTGCCACTTTCTGTGGTTACTACGACTGTAGTAGATTCTTCTGTGGTGGCATTCGGCTTGCTTGTGGTGGAGGCCACTCTGGGTGTATTCTCGGCATACGCGTCCTGCTCATCGTGGCCGTGTCCATCGATAATCCAGCTGATCTTCGATGGCTTTATCTTAACCCTGGTTATCTTTGCTGGTTTTAGTGTGGTCTCTGTGCTGCTAGTGGGCGTAGTCACCTCCAGCGACGGCGCATCTGTTGTCTTTGTTTTCTTTGCCGGTGCATAGGGCTCAAAGCCATGAGATTCATGGCTGGCCGAATCAATTTGTCCTTTGATTATCTCCTGCATCTTGTCCATTTTCTCAGTGATCTCCTTGGCCATTTCATACATGCGCATAAAGGTGGCCATGCAATCCTCTTGTGTCTGCTTCTTACAGCGCACATACTCCCTCTCCAGTCTGTTCAATGCTGCCCTGCCTCGCTTACTCCTTACCCTGGTGTAGAGTGCTTGCATGTTGGCTTCTAACTGCACAGGATCGAGTAAATCCAGTGATCGTATGCTGCGTCGATGGGGTCCATGCAGTTTCTGCTTCATGCGAAACTTGAAGCGCAAATGCTTCATGCGCAGCGCCTGTTCCTCTGGAGTTAGTTCATTTCCTATACTGTTTTTCAGTAAAATGACTTTGGGTAACTGAAACGGCTGCGATTGGGGATTGATCAAGAAAGTATCCTCCTCCTCGGGTTGGGGTTTCAGCTTATGCGCGTGCTTCTCATTCAGCAGTGTGATCTGACGCATCTGATCTGTGGAATAGAGAGAGACTTTAGCTTATACAGGGTAAACGTCCTCAATCTACTCACCCATTTGCTCCACCACAATGCCATGATAGATCAGTGAGAAGAATAATGTGAGCAGCACCAGTGTGGATATGATCAGGATGCGGGAGCAAGAGATGCGTGGCAGGAGCAGACAGCAACGGGAGGGAATGCGCTGCATTCGCAAAGCCTCCAGCTCTGTGAAAGTCAAGGTCCGTGGTTAGGGGTTTCGTATTTCACAAATATATTAACTTATTTCAAAATACGCCTTCCTTGCACAATTCGCTTTCTTTTTTCTTTTCTTTTCTTTCTTTTGTTCTCTCTATTTTGCTCTTACTTCATCGACACATTGTAGGAGTTTGTAGCACACGCACACTGCCAAGCCAATTTTCACTTGAGCTTTGCACAATTTTATGTTTACAAGTGATTTACTTTAACATAATTAAACACTTTTCAGTAAAAAATCCCAACTTTTTTATGCCTTTCCATTAAATTTTTATGGTCAGCGAGTTCTTTGCAGGCCACTTTCGCAATACGTAGAATTGCTGATACCATATAAATTGATCGAATTGTGCAAAATGCAAAGCGGTTACAACTATGTTGTGTACATTATTTTGCCCAGCACTGTAGCCAATTTATGTGGCAAATTTAAGTTAAATATATTCGATTTATGTGTGTTTTTTCTAAGAACTAAAGTAATGCGATATTTGTGGGTAAAGCAGCAGAAGAACCTTAACCTACCATCCAAACTGAGCTTCATTTTGCTTTATAAGTTGTATTCCTTGGGGTTATACGATAAGCACAAACATATCCTTTCCGGCAGAGGTTTCTTTATAGATTTCTTTCACTTTCACTGTGCAACACTTTATGTTAATTATTGATTTTCTTTCAGCATTTAAGGGTATTCAATATCAACACAGAAAACTTCACTTGAACACACAAACACAAGAAAAAAATATAGCGGATATATCAGATAACACTTGAAAGCACAATTCGATTTCGATTCCGATCGCGGCGCGTTCCACCGGCAACTGAAGTCGTTGTCGTTGCGGGACGCGCTTTTAAAGCCAACGGAAAGTGGATCAGAGACAAATCGACGACAAAGTTTCGACCCAATTCCGTTCCCTTCTGCCAAATTGTGCTGCGCTTTGAGCTTGACAATTTTTTGGTTAATGAAACAAATTGCAAAGTGCAGCAGAAAAGTGCAAGGGAACAAGCACTGAGCCCAAGCTCAGGCAACGAACCTGAACCCACGTAGAGCCGCCTCCGCCGCCCACTCAAGTCTCGGTAAGTGATCAAAACTGTGATGAGGTGGGCAATATCAATTGAGGTGGCAATGCCCCCGGGTGGGTACGGACGGAGTATGCCTTGACTTATGGACTTGACAGTCGTCATTTTGAGTCGTCATTTTACAAATTCCGTACAGTAAAAACGTACAACAAAAACATTTTTTAGTTAAAGACCTACAAAAACAGACACGCAATAAATAAAACCGTTCATAAAAATACCTCCATGAAAACTTCCGAGGAAACAGTCAGAACTTTTATCAAAATTTTATTATCAGATTTAATGTAAGTACGCAAATCAAAAAAAAAAATGGAGACTAGTGCAGAGTTCAAGATCAGCAATATTCTCCCCCTATCCCAAAAACCAGAAATCTTACACAAAAAATTGATGCAAAATTCAGTAAAGTGTCTGCTTTATCAACTATTGCGATTAGTTCACCTTCCACAACGGGTAAAAAAAATGTGTGGAATTCTCTACCCTCAGCAGAGCCAAAACGAATGGTAAGTACTATTAAATAAAAAAATAAATTACTATATAAGTAGAATCAATCAAAAGTTAGACGTATTTAAGTTATAAGAAAAGAAAAATAGTTTATTCCTCTTCAGTGAGTTTCATTTTAAAGAAAAGTTAAGATTCGAGTTCGATAATGTCTTCATATCGAGAGTAACTAATTATACACTTTCAGTTCGATTCGTAGTTTCATAAGGTCACGAAATTATATACTATATATGTACTTCAAAAAATAATGCAGATAATGAGTTTATAATGTAGAGTTCAAGTTCAGGCTTTGTCCGATTTGGACTGTTTTTCATAGAGTATATCGAGCAGTTCGCTAAACTGTTCCGGACTTATGTTGTTACTCACGCGCATCAGCAGAAACCAATCGCCGCAGCTAAAGCCGCTGAGAGCGCTCTTCAGCGATGATTTGGTCATGAAGCGAGACTGGGCGTGCACCAGAACAAAGCGTAGTCCGCTATGAAAGACCAAGCACAGGCGATAGACTACCTTCAGGCAAGCCAGCACGGCCATGAAGATGAACCAGACCCAAAGAAACAGAAAGATTTTCTCGTTCAGCACGTTGAGGGGCAACAGGCAGAGATTGTCGCGATACTCCAAGGTGCCACTAGCGCCGAATTTCATCAATTGGCACTTGGCAATCTTTGGGAAGATGTGTGTAGTGACGCGAGTCCAGTTAAGCCAGTTGTAGGCGGGCACAGCCGCCAGGGCCTTCACATAGTGTGACCAAAAGTTGTCCAGGAACACATTCAGCAACAGCATATTGACAATCTGCAGGAACACAAGATCAGTTAGGAGGTGATATAGTTAATCTTTAATGCAACTTACACTTATGATCAGGTTGAAGATCTCACAAACTACGTAGGAGACGAGGTAGCGCAGATGTGTCTCCTTGAAGTCGCTGCTAAAGTAGATGGCCAACTTCTTAAGATGTGAAGTTGTCTTCTCTGGCGAGGCGAGTGCATCATTGAGATTCCCACAGAGATTCTTAAGTCGTCCACCTTCCCAGATTTTCCAGAGAAAAGCAGGTAGGTAGAAGATAAAAGATTGCAGGAGAAGCACTGGAACCACCCACTGATAGTAGCGTAGGTAGATGCGTTCAGCGTTTTGTCCTGCTGGCCCCTCAAATATTCCCTCCGCATTGCTTAGCAGAGTCTCCTCCATGGTCCGATTCTGGTTCCTATAGTATTCATTATAATCTTGTTGGATGCTTTTGCTTGACATCTCCATCATCTCCTCATTTTTGTAGTTGATAATGTACATGCCCATTGTCCAGCAGTGGGTGTTCACAAAGTCCATTGCACTCATATCCGATATACAGACTATGGGATCCCCGAAATACTGTTTCGAGGACAGCAAAAAGGTGAAAGCCAAGAGGAGGGCGCAAGTGCACTTGGCGTGCAGTGTAAAGACGCCATCGTAAATGCGCACCGACTTCTGCTGCAAGTACTTGGACAGCGGTTTAACTGCGGTGTACATATTTGAACACTATTTTAATTAGCAAAAACTCTTGTCGATCACTTTTTTACTTTGTTGCGCAGATTTGCAAATTTCGTTGAAACACGCGGAATTCTAACGGTTAATACCGGGCTAGTGATGTAATTCATTTGATTTTAAACTCCATCGATAGTTTCTGACGACGATGATTAGCTTTCGTTGTGCACGATGTTAACAACAGAAGTGTACAATAGCCACTGTCTGCTGCTGTACCATTTTAATGCGCAGTGTACCAGCAAAGCGAAGGCGCAGCCAAAAAAAGTGAAAAGAAAATAAATGGCTTGGATTTTGGCAATAATTCGAACTAAACTTAACAGACTCATGTTGGCGGCTAACATGCAGTCTGTTGCTTAGTACTCTCTGCTGTTGTACCATTTTAGTACATCTAACAGTTCTCGTGTACACATCACTGTTAAGTGTGGAGCAGCTCTGTACGTGCGTGGAGTATTTCTGTTATCATACTATATTGAGTCGTCTTATTTTAATTGTGAATGTTGTCTACTACGCTTAGTTGTATAAAAATTTTTTTGATTTCTACATCTTCCGACAATAGCATAATTAAATGTTTCTGTCAATATATTTTAAAAATTCATTTTATGTTAATTAAAAGTTCTACAAGTGTTCCTCATTGTTCCAAATTGTGGTTCCGTGAACACAGATTCTCACGCACACGTTCAGTTGATCTAATTCCAAAAGAAAATAGTGAACCAACCATACACATGTGTTTTTTGTTTTTTGAATTTTGTATTTTATAAGAATTTTTCGTTGCGTTGTGCAGTTTAACCAACAGGCGAATGAAAATGAAGGAGCAATTATCTTCAAAACAGCAGGAGCGCAATGAAAAGAAAAAGAAAAAACTGGCCGCACTTGCGAATCTTATACAAATGAATGACAGAGATCGCATACACGAGGCGGAGCTGGCCAAGCGGCGTGACCACGACGAGCAGGAGGACGATGGGTTTATCACAGTGAGCAGCAAGCGGAAGCCTCGAAATCGTCTGACCATCATGGCAGACAGCAGCAGCGACACGACAGTCATTGCTGCCTCAGCTGGGGCCTCCGAGGCTGGCGAGTCGGGAGAGTCCGATGAGCCCGAAATCAAACGAAGTCGCAATCATTCAGCTGGCGGTGACAATACACTTGACAATATGAATACCACCCTCACCCAGGAGCAGTACAAATGCCTATCGACAGAGCTGCGACGGCGCAAGCGCGAATTGGAAAGTGTGCCTGCAGTGCATTTGCGGGAAATGGGTCGACGTGCTCTGCTCGAGATACCGCAACAGGAACGCACACCAATCTTTCTAACAGATATCCAGCATCTGCTAATGTCGGCGCTCATTGGCAAGAAGAGCCCTTGTGTGCCGGATCGCTGGTGCAGCGCCGATAAGTTCCAGAGTCTCTCACACAGCGTAGTGCTCATTCTGGAAGGCCTCTCGCTCTATCACTATCTCTCCAATGAGAGCAGGTTCGAGGCCACCAACAGGATATTCGACACAAAGCTGGAGATGGTGTTGCCGCCCCAGGACGAGGGCAAGATCATCGATGCCATTGCACAGGTGAGTCTCTATCTCTCGATATTTGTGTGTATGGAAAGTGTTCATCTGTTTCTTCTCTAGATTCCACTGACCAATGTGCAGGCGCAGAAACTCATCAACGAGCATGGCTCGCTTGAATCTGCTGTGGAGCTCAACAAGGATCCGACGCTATTTGTGAAGGCAATATTCCCAGTAGAGAAACCAGCGCCGTCCACGCAGACTGCAGAACAAGCAACTGGTTTGCATCCAGACGATAAATTTCCACGTACCAAGCTGTTGCTCTCAGCACTGCAGATGGTCGACGAGGGTTACCCGATCCCACTGCAGGGCGAACTGCATGCGCGCTTTAAGTCCTACGTTTTCACGAAGAAATCGTATGCACCCGTATCAGATCGCAGTCCCATGTTCGGTGTGGATTGTGAGATGTGTCGCACTGTGACAGGCGCCAACGAATTGACGCGTATATCCATTGTGGATGAGAAGTATGAAACAGTTTACGAGACCCTTGTCCGTCCCATCAACAAGATTACCGACTACCTGACACAATATTCGGGCATCACGGCGGACATTATGGAATCGGTCACAAAAAAATTAGCAGATGTACAGCGTGAAGTGTCAGAGTTGCTGCCCCCGATGCCATCTTGGTGGGACAGTCGCTAAACTCAGATTTGAACGCGATGCGGATGATGCATCCCTATGTGATAGACACCAGTGTGTGCTTCAATATATCCGGTGTGCGTAAGCGCAAGAGTAAACTGAAACACTTGGCCAAGACGTTCCTGCAGGAGAGTATACAGGAGAATGAGGATGGCCACGATTCAATCGAAGATTCGCGTGCCACACTCAAACTGGTCAAGATGAAATTGGCCAACAGCATTGAGTTTGGTGATGAGATCCTGACGCAACGCAAACGTGTCCACGATGTGCTGCGCGCCAGCAGCGGCGACGGACTGCGCAACAATCTCTTTGCGCACGCAGCGAAGCGGGATAAGAGGACAGCTATAGTGACAGTGGGTGATATGCAGCCCTGTCTCAAGGAGGTTATCGAACAGGCCGAGCAACTGGTGCCCAAGGACACCAGCAAGGCGGTGCATGTGCATGAGGTGTCGACCACCAAGGAAGCGGTGCGCAAAGTTAGTGAAATTGCACTCGAGAATGCTTTGACAATTGCCAATTTGCTGGTGCCAGAGCAGGATTTCATGCTGGAGAGCGCCGAGCGAACTGCAGCGAAATTAGATGATTTTATCGAACGTGTCTGGAATACAGTGGCGCACAATGGACTCTTCCTGGTGCTCATGGGTGGCTCTGCCGAGTGTCAGAAAGGAGTGGCCAAGATAGCAATAAAGCGATTGAACGGCAGCATCCCCCCCAGCGCCCTGCTGACCACAGTGGAGACCACAAATTCTTAAAGAATACAAACACACACACACACATGTACACAACACTCAGCAGACACTCCACACAACAAGTACACACTCTACACACCCATACACACTCATATGTACAACATAGATTACCTTATTAATACGTACATAGACTAAGAGACTCGAGACAAAGTAGCATCATATGTTGCTTGATACACGTGGATACACACACACACCTACACACACTTTCTACACCACTCCGCTACAACAACAACAAGGGAACAGTCCAAGAACACAAGAAGAACAACAACAATTCTGATAGATTCGCGTTCAGTTATCGCACACACACACACACACACACACTTACATACTTATGTATATATGCACTATATATATATATTTGTTTTTTGGGTATTTGTAGCATAAGCAGCATATCAGAAGCGTCAGGGTAAATTTACTGTTGTTCCCATAACCGCCTCCTCTCCTCCCCCCCCCTGATGTGTACGTCGAATTGCCGATGAGAAACCTTTTTTTAAAGCGAGTAAAAAACACAAGTGAAAAGCCATCAGAGAAAAAAATATCAACAAAAAAATCAAACAGATAAATGCAAAAAAATTATAGAAATCAAATCGAAAAGAGTATAAACAAAAAAACGTCACTGACAATTTCTATTTCGAAATACCACATAAATAATAATAAATTATGTTGTTTGTAAATCTTATAAAAAACAAATGAGCTTATTGAGTTTTTGAACTGCTTCAACAGGTTTGCCGACAGTTGTGAATGCATAAGTCATGCTATAAATGGATTATTGATTGAGTTCGAGTATATTGTGAGTGTTAAAACAAGAAGAGAACAAGAAACGAGCAAGAAAATAGAAAAATGCAGCAAATAAATCTGATACATTTTGTTAAAAGAAAAAATTATTAATGAAGTTTTAATGGAGGAAAGTTTGATAAAGCATATGTTCGATATCTTTATCATTATGCTATAAATTATTATATAATTGCATTCTAATTGTTTGACTTTGAAGTTGTGCAGGGTATATAATTTTCCCCCTTCATTATCGTTGGAGTTTCCAAAAGAAAAGATTTATAATGCACCTGCTGACACGTATATCTCCTTACGCTAAACATATGTAATATACATTTATCAATGTTCAATATGCTTTAAATTATTGAACACTCTAATTTGTTTGTTTTGAAGTTGAGAAAAGTATTTGAATTGTTTTCATAATTCCCTAACAGTTTCGTAATATCAAAACACTCGGGATAGTTTTGGCTCGCATTGTCTCGGCTATGTTTCGTGTGCTGGGATCTGACCTAGTTTCTGCCGCTTGCCATTGCCCGCATTTCTTTTTTGTTTGTTTTCCCTACGCCTCCTCTCACTCCCTTTCCCCTATCTCTTTCCCTTTCTTCTCTCTCTGCCTGATAACAGCTATAAATTTCCTACCTCACTCAACGCAGCACTCAGTTGTCTAGGGCCCGCATAGCGCCTCCCTACACGCCCACGCGGACTCTCACTCGCTCCCTCCTGCTCTCCCTCGCTCTCCCTCTCTCTCTCGCTCTCTCAGGAAAAGCGAAAGTGTTGTCCAGTGTTGTGCGTAGGCCCGTTGGGAAACTGTGTCTTATCACACGCACGAAAATGTTGCGCCTCGCACAGCGTGCGATTGCTCATACGACCTGTGGGTCAATGGGGAAGCTGAGAGCACAGCCTGGCACTGCGCATGCCTGTCGCTGCGGAAAACCTATGAGAATTTTCCCCTGCCCTAGCACAAAGTTGCCAGATGCTCGGAAAACTGTCGTGCAGTGACATAAACAATAGAAATATAAACATAAAACTTGTACAAAAAAATAATTCTCAAATCACTTTTAGCACAATTTCCATTTAAGGTAAAAGCACAAAGCGCATTGCAGACTTATTGCAGACACTGTTACATACAAGTACTATGGAAAATTATGATGGCAACGCCAGCTCGGGAAATTTGGTGAGTTTTTCCCCAAATGAAATTCGTTTTTTTTTGTTGTACGCGGATTGCTCAACTCAATTCGAAATGGGAAACGTTCTCTCGATGCTTGTCTGTGTGTGTGTGTGTGTGTGTGTGTGAGTGTGAGTGAGTGTGAGTGAGTGTGTGCCATCCTCTGGGCAGGCACACCAAATATTTTGTTGTATACGCTTTTCGGCTCTCGAACAGAGCAGAGACCTCATCAGCAGCAGCGTCATCGTCGTGGTTGTCTTTGTCATCGTAGCTGGCTTTCCATTTCCTTGGCACGTCGAGGCGGGCAAAAAATCGCAGGCGACGCGACGCGACGTGAATTCGCGCTGTAATATTCATGTTTGCATATAGCACACATGTAGTATGTGTGTGTGTGTGTAGGTGGTGTGTGTGATATACATATAGTGTGCTCCGTTCGATTGTCGTTGTGAAAGCATGAAATTGACCCAAACAAATGTGCCTTGGCCAGTTGATTGTCTAAACAGAGCGGAGAGCAGGTAACGCTAAAGGCAGCGCAGCAAGAAAGCTATAGCTAATTCTTCCAGTGGTAAGTCTATATAATTGGCTATATAACTCAATTTACAACTGCCTCCAGCAACTGTGTCCAGCTGTCTGTCTCTGCTGCCTGCCTGAATGAATGACTGAATGAGTGACTGACTGTTTCAGGCATAAATTGTGTATCCATAAGATACACAAGCACAAGGAAACCCTCGAGTGTGTGTGTGTGTGTGTGTGTGTGTGTGTGTGTGTAATTATGTGCACGCTCAAACTCGTTCAGTGTGTCAGTGTTTCAGGCAGAGGCAGCAGACAGAGGCACAACATCAGCTGCATCCCGCATCGCGCATACGCCGCGTTGTCAATTGTTACTTCTGTTTTGTGTGCGCTCGCTCGACCCCAATCCTCAGCCCAAATCCTAACGACCATCGCCGCGCACTTGATATTGGCTATTGGCCTAGCCGCAGGCAGCCGTACTCCCCCCATCCCCCCTCACTTTCCTCCTGTCTTTCCTCTACTGAGTTTTTCCTCTTTGGCGCCGCTACAAATGAAAATTTGTTCCGTTTGGTTTATTTCCCTTAGCTTTGCTCCAGTTTCATATGACAGCACCACCCTCATCCAAACGCCCGCCCACCCACTGCTACTACTACTACCAGTCAGCCCCCTCCCCTGCCTCTGCCAGTGCCCTGCCCCGCCCCTGCCCACACTCAGCTGAACATGGAACATGTTGCGTAGGGCCTTTTTTGCGCTGCTCTCTTCACACTCAAATGGGGGTTGAGTTGCTCCCCTTCCTTCCTCTTTTTCTCTTGCTCTCTCTCTCTCTATCTCTCTCTCTCTCTCTCTCTCTCTCTTTCTGTCTCTCTTTGTATTCGTTGTGGCTTTTCCTTGTTTTGCTTTTTGCAGGTGAAAGTTTTTTGGGCACTGGGGGAAACTCTGTACCTTCCTCTCGCTCTCTCCTTCTCTCCCTTTCTCCCTTTGTTTGGCAAAGTTGCCTTGTTAATAATGCACAGTGTGCTCCGCTGCTCCCTTAATGCATTTCGTGACCGATATCTGGCTATATATACGCCATATATGTACACGATTTCTGGTTAATGACTCAATTGCAGCCACCCGCGTTGTCTCTGCTCACTCTCTCTCACTCTCTCTCTGTTTGGGTTTTTCCTGCCGTTTTTTTTTTTGGCTCGCGGCCAAGTGATACGACAACAACAACAACAACAACTGACTCTGTTTGTTATTGTTTTTCTTTTTATTACTTGTCGATTAGTCACCCCGTGTTGCTGCATTTGTTATTGTTATTATCCGAATCAAAGCAGCAAAGCACGCTGCATGATGTCATTTCCTCCCGCTAGAGGGACTCCTTATCTCTGCCCCCCCTTCCCTCTCCCACGCTTCTCCCACCTCTTAGGCTGACTTAGGCTGCCCCTGCAGGTGCCACGTGACAGCAGCCTGTCTGCAAATCGAATTATCCAAATAGGGCTTCTATTTCTGCGTCGCGGCCAAATCTAATTTGCCAGGGCATATATGGAGTAAGACTCCCAGTAATACATACATATGTATAAATAGATGGGGCAAAGAAAGCCGACTAAGTTTAGAAATTTTGGCACAGGTTTCCCTTTGGCTTTATAAATAGACAGGCGGGCCAATGCACTCGACACCAAATTGCAGGGAGAGATTGAAGTAATGGAGTGATATATATAACTGCTCATTGATTTGGGGTATCTTTAATAGATTCTTTATAGTTTATATGTATTTTAAAAGGCATAATTCCACATTGACAATGTTTGGGGAACCATTTAATAGGTGCTTTATCAGCATTTACACTTTATAGTATATATATTTATGCATTAATGTGCATTATTGTTTAATTTTCTATGGTGCATATATGGTGAATGTTCTACAACTCTTCATTGATATAGCTTCTATGCGATACAGTCTATATATATGTATTATGTATGGTTTATGGCATTTATAATTCCACATCGATAGAGTTCGTGGAATCATGATGACTATAATCTGCACCTATATGTACATATAAATGTTCTATATACGAGGGTCGTTTGATAAGTCCGTGACTTTTTGTATTTGCCGCGCACCTGCTCTAAATACAACACTGCTCTGTCGAGTTATATTAAAGCTGACTGTAAAATTTAAAAGTGCGTTTTTGGTTTGCGTTTTATAGGCATTGAAAGCAGACGATCTCGTGAATTTTAACGAAAATGAAAAAGTGAATTTGTGTCAGCATGGCAAATTTCTAAATTGGGCTACGAACTGCTACCCCTCCAGCATATTCTCCAGATTTAGCCCCCTTACTATTTTTGTTTCCAAACATGAAGAAATGGCTCGGCGGTGAGATTCGGGTCATACAAAACAAACGACTATTTTGAGGGCCTTGAGAAAACCTATTATTTGGAAGGAATAAAAAATTAAACGCTGGACTAAATGTATAGAGCTAAAGAAGATTATGTTGAGAAATAAACGCTTCTTTGACGAAAAATATATTTTATTCAAAAGTCACGACTTTCAACGACTGTAGTACATATATTGGGTTCGTTGGGCACCGTTTTTTTGTCGATCAGTCCAATAACTGTCAATTAATGTGATCTCATTGTATATATATATATATATTGTATAGGTACATATGCAAGTAAACCTCCTCATTCGCTTCTACACTATATAGTTTATATATATTCTACATATATATAGTATCTATATATCGCCCCGTATTAATCATAGCTTGTTATTCTTTTCGATTTGCTACGCATTTCGAAGTTTCTTTCGGTGTTTCAGTTTTTGTTTTTGTTTCGCTTTGTTTTCGTTTGTGCCGGGTAAACAATTCTGTCTTCTCTGGAGTCGCCGCCTTGTGCATAATTATGTTTAATTAAACTAATTAAACAGCTTTTCATCTCTCGCTACACTTCGCACATTGCTAATTAATTTCCCTTCCCGGGCACAAATATTTGATCAGCAACAACAACTTGAATTGTTCAGTAAGTTTTGCATATTTTGCGATCGTAAACGGGTTTTAAATGCTCGACATATGTTCGAGTGGAAATGAGGTGGGGAGGGGGGGGGGGAATGGGTAAGGGCAGGTACAGCTAGCAAGACCCGCGCCCAGTGTCAAGGCAGTGCGTGAGCCTAAATAGCCTTCCGCTATCCGGCGACTCATTAGCAGCCGCCAGTCTCCAGTCTCCACCTCACAGAGAACAGAGCACAGAGAAAAGTAGCAGCGTCATCTTTGAGTGTGACTATGTCAATAAGAAGAGCGGCAGCGAGCAAGGGCAGCTCGTGCAGTCGCCGTCACTGCGTTAGTCACCTGCTGTTGCTGCTGCTGCTGTTGCCGCTGTTGCCGCTGTTGCTGCTATTGCCCCTAAAGAGGGAAACTGGCAAAGCTTGGCAATTACAGTAATGTAATTACTTAAGTTGGCTCGCAGTATGATTTTACCGCGGAAAGTGCAGTGACTTTTAATGCAAATGGCGATCAGCCAGATTTATTGATACCTATTTAAATACTTACATATTAAGTGTCTTAATTTGTTTGCGGCTTTTTGCGTTGAAAACGTCTCAGGCTGACTTGCTGTTTTGTTTCTGCACGTCATCATTTGTTCCTTTTCACAGTTACTGTGGCATCACTCGCGTTGTATGCACTTTAACCTAGGCAGCTGCTGCTCTGGCTGCGACCTTGGCGGTTTGCCTTGCCTTGTGCATTCTTTTTGGGGCAGCTCTTTTTTTGCTTTAGCTCTTCATGCCTTCGTTTTGGGCCTCCTGTAGTCTCATACTTGCCTCCTCGTCTCCTTCTCTCTGTATCTTCGTCAGCCTTCTCTTCTAAAGCTTTTCCTCTTCTGTGCCTCTTCTCATCTGCTTCCTGTTCTTCCGCCTCTGCTCTTCTGTTTTCTCTTTTGTTGCCTCCCCTTTTTAGCGTTTCCCCTTCTGCCTCTCCTCTTCAGCGTCTCCTCTTCAGCGTCTTCTCTTCAGCGTCTTCTCTTCTGCCTCTCATCTTCTGCGTCTCTTCTTCTGCCTCCCTCCTTCTGCCTCCCCTCTTTTCCCTCTTCTTCTGCCCTTCATTTCCTAACTTCTCTCCTTGCCTCCTCTGCAACCCTTTTTTACCTCCTCTCCTGCTTGTCTCCTCTTCTTGTCTCCCCTTGTCGCCTCTTCTTGTCTCCCCTTGTCGCCTTTTCTTGTCTCCCCTTGTCTCCTCTTCTGCCTCTTGCCTGCTCTTCTATCCCCTTCTCTTCATCTCTTCAGCCTCTTCTTCTCACAGCCCAAGTCCCGCTTAGCTTCGGCTCCCTTCCCTTCAGCTCCACAACTTCCCATGCTTCGTGCCTGTTGATAGGCCTTATCAATAAGTAACGCGCTTAATTCGTGCGCATACAAAGCGCCGTCGACAACAATTACAGCTGTCAAATATCACACGCACACACACGCAAACACACAGAGCAGACAGTATAAACACCCCACACCCACACCGCACTCTGCACAGTCGCATTACACTCACTCCCACACCCACGGCCAGGCAGGCCACGATCATCATCATCATCGGTCCGTGCTCTGCAATCGTCGTGTTAATTTCTAAATCAAACATTGATTGTGGCCTCCCCCCCTCCCCTCCTCCTCTCACTTCTCTAGCTGTTCTTCTGCTGCTTCTTTTTGGCACACAAATTTATTTATTTGCCTTGCTGTTGTTTGTGGAATAAATTAAATTGATAATTGAGTTGTCGATGGTGAGGAGGGAAGGAGAGTAAAGCACATTTCCGCTGCATTTATCGGCAGCAGAGAAGTTTTTTGCAACTGCAGAGAGAGAGAGAGGGGAGATAGAGGAGGGAAGGCAGAGAGAGAGAGGGAGCAAGAGAGAGGGAGAGAATGTCGAGGAGTTTCCCAGTTATGCGGGCACTCCTCTCATGATCTCACAATCTCACGCACTGCCACTCTCTCATGCCCTCCCTTTGTCAGCCTGCCTCCCTGCTCCTCCCTCTCTCTCTCTCTCTCTCTCTCTCTCTCGCTCTTCCACCCTCTCTCTCTTCAAGCAATTTTGGCATTTTCGAAGTTCAAATATTCTAAAAACTTGAGTTAATTTTAGAGCTGCTGGCGGCGTCGCTGCCTCTGCGCTGATTTCCGCTAAAAGCTCACTGTCTCTCTCTCTCTCCCTCTTCCTCCCTCTCTCCCTTTCTCCTTTTCTTGTTTATGCATATATAACATGCATGCTAAATATATAACTGTTATACACGACTTATTCTTATCAATTTGCCACAGTTCTGCCGCACCACAATTTTCTTTGCATTGGGAAAGCCTCTTCTTGCTCGACGTCGCTGTCGCAGTCGCTGTCGCAGTCGCCGTTGCTGTCGTAGTCAGTGTCGGCGTCGGCGTCGGCGTCTGCGTCGCCTGCGTATTGGGCTAGCAAACAGCAGTCGAAGTTCTAAACGCGCCGCGAACGGATCGCACCCTAAAAAAAAAAACAACTTGGCAAATAATTGAAGCAACTTATTGAAAATATTATTTATAATGAAACACTAAAGCGCGACACAGACAATACACACACACACACACACACACACACACACGCATTAGTTAACTTGTGTTGTTATATCTAAATCGCATTTGATTGATTGATGGAAAGAGCCTTCGGTGATAAGCGGCAACCATAAAATGTAAGAAGTGCACGGTCAAAACGATATGTGGAACAAACCAAACTGATATACCTGATATAACTGTGTATATATATAATTATATATATCATTTACCTTTAACACACACCGACAAGTTCAAGTGCGTGCCATGGAAAGTGTTTGAAGGTGCTGCACCCCTTGAAAACAATAACAATTGGCGGGGAATGGGGCATCATAAACGCCCACGCCTCAGCAGAAGGGGGTAGCTAGTATCGTCAGCGATAAGAAACGACTCTCTCTCTGTGGAGTGTTAATTCATACAATGTGAAACACATAAAAATAGTCTGTGGTCAGCTGAGGAGTGTGGAGGGGCAGGGGGAAGTAAGGCTGCCTGCAAAAAGACCATAAACATTTATTTGCATACGATAATTTCTTTATAGTCGCAGCAAAGTTTGCTCAGCTACAACTGGAGCAGCAAAGGAGCTGAGAGGTGAAGAGAGGAGAAGAAGGAGGGGGAATGAAGGGAGTAGCAGAAGTGGGAGGGGAGCGGGGCAGGCTACACGTTTCGCTGTCGATGTCAACATGCTCTGCGCTCGATCGCTCAGATACATTTCGTCTTCCTTACAACTGTTCAAATAATGCTGTAAATGTTTTCCCATTTTATTTCACTTCTCTCTCTCTCTCTCCTGCTTCTCCTGCTTCTCCTGCTTCTTCTTATTCTTATTCTTTCCCCACATTTATTAATATTTGAACTTTTTTCATAATCTTTTGCAAATTCTTTGCGCCGTAATTAAATTTGTTTGCCTTCTACTTAAAGCAATAATAAAACGAGACGAAGAGAGCAATAAGAAAAGGGGAAGGTGAAGCAGCAGAGGGGGGTGGGGGTGGTGGGTGACGTTTCTACATGTGTTATAGAAAAACCGTCCATAAAAAATGCTATAGGGTTTTTTTCGAAATTCGCAGACAATGCTGTCGTTTCATACGGTGTGACATAAGAACGCGTCTCTTTCCGAAGGGTAAATGCAATATTGATGGAGTGGAAATAGTGAAATATTCAAGGGGAGAGATAAGATAAAAGAGAATATAGGGCACTGCCTGATTTGGCAGGCATTAGGGATGTTACCAAATGAAACTACAGGGATTATAGTAGAGTGTTAATCACTGGTTAACAATTTAGTAAAAGTTTATCCTCAACATGTTCCCTTTCTATTCAACCTTTCAGCGTGTTTTCCACTCGCTTATCGTGACTGATAAAACCAGCTATATATATACTGCTGCTAACCATAAATCGATTCCAATTATAGCACGCGCAATTTAATACTTTTTCAAGTGCTTTTCATAGGACATTTGCCGGCAGTTTCGGGAGCCACCGCGACAAATTGACAGGCAAATTAGACTGTCAGCGGCTTTTGGTCGGGCTGCTACTCTCGTGCTGTGGTTTGCCGCCATATATACCATATAGAGCAACAACAATGGGCATGTTTATGACACTATCTTCCTCCATTTTGCGTGGGCATTAGCGAATTTATGAGCTGTCACGCGACGATGGCCAAGGCGACGCTGCGATAGGAGCAGCACATGATTTATGGCCACGAGATGATCAATTGCAATCGAGTTGGGGGCCAATCAATCGATCGATCCTAAGTCAGTTGACTTGTGACCGCCGAAAACTGAAGGAATTTCTGCACTAATCGCTGTAAAAATCACCGATTAAACTCATCGAGAGTCGTTAAACGATTTGTGTACTCAAGTGCGGCAATTGAGAGATAAAGTCGCCGCCCGCTCAGCGATAAGATCAAGAGGGAAAGTACTTGCGACGAACGTCTAGATCGTTGTTCTCTATATATCGTTCTATATATACTCGTATATCGTATCGATTATGAATTGCACAAAGTGGTGCAATAAGAGTGGTCAGAGTGGTGCTGACTAAGAGCGGAAGATAAATATGAACATAACTTGTGCTTCCCCCCTTTACTGAACAATTTTCCACTTGGGTTTGTCGAGAGTGTCAATACTTGACTGAAAATTACTGCCAATTGGGCTTAGAAATATTGCTGGGAGATAAGCAGAACTGTGCGCCATAAAATGCCAAGCAAAGCTACTTAACATAGATAACGGGCGGCAATGAGTACTTTGCACTGTGACGTGATACTACAGGAGAGACGGCTGCCTGCTTGGGGCTTCCGTTGTGTAGATCGACGATTCGATTATCACAAATAATAATGATCATTGATTAATAATGAATTATTATGAATTAATTAGTGATTGCTCATTAGTGCGCTACTGGTTGATTTAGCTCTGCTCTTTCTGCTCAATGAACTTATTCTTCTTTGAAATCTCTTCTCTTCAAGGCTTAAAAAACGAACTCTTCGAAGTTGAAGGGTTTGTGTGCTTTACTTTCTTCTTCTTGTGTCTGGAAGAGATGACTCATTGATATCGATGTAAGTTAGTTACGAGGTCGACTCTTCAGTTTCTTCAATGAATGACTTATTATATCGCTTAGGACCTATTTGTAGTTCTCATTACTTGCTGTTGCTTGTTGCTCTATGTGAATTCTTGATAAGCTCTTCGAAAACAATAAGTTGGCTTCCATTAGCATTAAATAACTATTGAAACTATTGTACTTCAAATCGAATATAGATATGTTTAAGCTATATCTACAGTGCCTTGGCTCAAGAGTTCTCTTACACAACTTTCTCAAACCAAACTTGAAGTAGAACTCCGAAACTCTTAGACCGTTTTCATTCAATTTGTATTATTCTCGCATCTCTAATCTTAAGTGACATCTCTCAGACACTTGTTTCCTTCCCTACCCTTCCCTTTCTTTTATTCATTCTCTCTCTTCTTCTTTTCCCTTTCGCAGTTGGGCAACAAGCGGCCTGGCAACAAGCATCGCCCGCGAAACATTCCCAATCGCTTGGAGCAGCAGTTGACCAAGAAGGAGCGCACCACCAAGTTGCCGCTAGTTGGCGCTTTGGTGCACAAGGCGGTGCAAGCACGTGATTCCAACAGCGATCTACAACAGCAACAGCAAGAACAACAAAAAGAACAACCAGCCACAACAGAACTGCCCAAGCAACAGCAACAACATCAGCAACAGCACTAGCAGAGTACTACAACAACAGCTTCGACAGAATGGTTCTGCCCTTTGGTCTTGGCCCCGATGGCAACAACTTGGATGCCATACACGTGGCGCCGGCGCCCAGCGCACCCCCCGCACCGCGACAGACGCCACCCCCGAAGACGAACTATTCACGTGGTCAAACGAACATCTACTGCGCTGTGCCCATCATCAAGAATGCCTACATTGACTTCATTGTGGTCAACGGCGATGATCGTTACATGATCCGCTGCGAGCGCAAGTGCATCCTGGAGCGCAGTGTGGAGCTGGCCAAGCTGCTGCATGCCGGTCCCAACAGCGGTCGCAAGGGCGACAATCATTTCCAGGTCTCCAATGTGGACAAACACGACTTCGAGCTGGTGGTGCGCTACATTGAGAAGCGCTTCTTGCCCTATCGCGATCACAAGCATCTGCTGAGGATACTCGAGCTGGCGGATCGTTTCAATGTGCCCGATCTGGTAAGTAGAGGTGGGAGAGAGTAGTAGCTACGTTAGGGGGAAACCAGGAAGAAGAGGGCAGGAGATAGTTCTAGCTAGTAGGGGGTGAGACACAACTTAGTCTGAACTACTTCTCTTTCATCTTCCCCAGAGAGAGGAAAGGTTGCAACCAGAAGGAGGTTGAACCCTCCTCAGTCCACTTATCTTTCATCTTTCCCAGAGAGAGGAAAAGTCGTAGCTAGGACAAGGTCGAACTCACCTCAGTCTAACCCACTCCTCTTTCTCCTTCCCACACACTTCAGTCAGCGCTAATCTTCAGCTGCTCTTCTCTATCTTTCTCCTTTCCCAGATCATCTACTGCATTCGCGAACTTGATCTCAGCATTTCGAGTGCCACCGCACTGGACATCTACAAGGCGCTGTGGTTCTACCAGGGCATTGCGCTGACCAATCAGCACGAGACGATGATCACAACCCAAGAGACTGGCAAACAGAAGTTCAACAGGGAGCGGGCCAAGGTGAAGGCCATGGCCAAGGCCAAGGAGGATGCCAAAGCGGAGGCACTGGCCCAGGGCCTGGAACCACATGCTGACGCCGACTGTAGCGGCACTGAGTCACTGCTCATACCCAATCCGAATCCCTTTACCACCGAGGACTATGGCGTGGCGCTGCTGCACAACACACTCCAGCTGATCGACATGCAGGCGGAGCTGGTGCTGACACTGCCGACCATCAAGGATCTGCGCTACGAGGAACTGGAGACGTTGGTCAAACGCAACACACTGCAGCTGCGCTCCGAGATAACGCTCTTCGATTGCATTGCCGACTGGAGCATGGCGGAGTGCCAGCGCAAGAATCTCGACCCGACGCCAGACAATCGCCGCATGGTGCTGGGTCCGCTGTGTGTGATGCCGCGCTATCTGCGCCTCAATCTGGCCGAGTTCAAGCGATGCTGCGAACGTGTTGAGCTGCTGCCTCCGCGAGAGATCTCGCTGATCTACGAAATACTAGAAGGTGAGCTGGACGAGGGAAGTAGCTCTGTGTATGCGCTAATGATCCTCCCTCTTCTAGGTAAGAAACCCAAGAACCTCACGGATCAGCAGACGGCGCTGTTCGAGCGGCTGCGTGCACCGCGTGCCGAGTGGGCTCAGATGCCGGTGCACCTCAGCGATCGCAGCAATCACAAGAACTATCCCAAGAAGATGCGGCAGGCGGCAGAGGGACGCAGCGACGAGGAAGGCTGCTGGGAGAAGGTCGGCATCAATTGTCTGCGCGTCTTTGTCTGCATCTTCGATTGATATCGCAGCAGGCGCAAGATTGCCCGCATAGACTTGTTGCATTAACGAATATTAGCGCTTATGAATTACATATATACAAGTATATATATACACAACACTATATATAGTTGATACTGAAGAGAAGGATGAGGAGAAGCAGGCAGCACGAACTGGAGTCTTATGGACATTCAACATACACACAAAATTATCCCTTGTTGGCTGGCAGTGATTTTATAGCAGCTGTTTCTAACGTACTATAAACTTTATATATATATGCATGGACTCACCTATATGCCGGATATATAGACGGTTATATATGCTAGACTAAGGTGTTACATACCTAGCGAATGTAGCTTCAAATCGAAGAGCTCAAAGAGCGAGAGAGAGAGAAAGAAACAGAAAAGTTGCCGAACTGAAATGCAAAACAGGAACAAAGACAGAGAGAGTCAGGCAGAGAGAGAGAGAGAGAGAGAGAGGGGAGTGGAAAACAGAATTGCAACAGAAAGAATCCCAAAAACAAAATACAACAAAAACAACTTTTATACAAACTTTATGCAACGTTTTGTAGCTGGACTCAAAATAAAAACAAAAAACTAGGAAATACAAAATACAAAAACCAATTCGAAAATAGAAAACACAAACAAACAAATTAGCTTACCTTCTGTGTAGGGTATAGTCTCAAGCGATATAACATACTGATAAGCATTTATCATGGTTCTAAAAAAGAAGAAAACAAAAACAACAAAAGAAAGGAGAATATAGTACATACTTCATAGAATAATTAATCAATCACCGAACACAACAAAAAAAGAAATTGATAAATCTTCAAATAGTGCAAATTACGAGGTATTTTCAGCCGTTCAAGGGGCCCGGCCATAGCTAAAGCAAATTGTTCATTATACTTATGCATGTGTGTGTGTGTGTGTGTGTGTGTGTGTGTGTGAGAGTGTGTGTCTGTTGCGTCATTTTAATTGTTGTGCAAATATCTCAGATATAAGAAATTTATAAAACTCTGTTGCTTGTTGCTCGGTTTTTGGCTTAGTTAAAGAAATAACCACAATCAGATACATATATAGCATAATTCCTAGTCAAGATATGTCAATATACTATATATGAGAAGTGTAACAGTGTTGACCCACTCAAATTGTTAACATAACTATGCATTTGATTAGCTCATAACGAACAAAAGCGAACGCGGCACATTGTTTAATTAAGTTTTATATCGTATATATTTTATGTATCACGTATATCGTATATATCGTATATCGTATCACGAATTCCATGTGTGCTTCATCAGTTGCGCATCTACTTCGAATTTCGGTAAATTCGGCAAATTTTATGTAGCGCCCCCCACGTCACATTCAAAATGTCATTCAACCAAAAAGTAGTTCAATAAATAAAGCATGTACACGATTTTCTAAAACTAAAAAAGTTTTTCAACTGTTCCCAGTGTGATTTTCTTAAAACTGTTCTTTGTTTTCTGTTCCCAGGGCGGTTGTAAGTGCTGGCGCTGTTAAAGTTAAGAGTTAACAGAAAGTTAACAGTGTGCGTGACAGAAGCTCGCGGTGCAAAGCTTGCGCTAGTTGAGTCGCAAACCTGTTGAGGTGAAGCGGTTGAAGACTTGGCTAAGACTTTTGTATAGTGAGTTGTTTTTCAGTTTCTTGTTGAAATTTTTTGTTGTTGGGAATTATATTTTGAACAGGAAAATTTATTAAAATTATTAAACCAATATATTATGAACATTATTTCTTCTTAATTCTTTTCTTTCATAAAGAATCTTGAATATTTTATGAACTTACAAAATTTCTTTGATTAAATTCTGAAAAGTATGGAATGCTCTCTCGAGTGGCTTCAACTTTCACACTGCTCTGTTCAGCCTTGAAAGTTGCCTTGCTCCAGTGAAATCTTGCCCTTGCCTTGTTTTGATTCTGCGAAGAAAGATTTCCCGTGAAAAACAGCTCCGTTTCGCAAGCAAGTCAGCTTTTTCAAAAGTTATGCGCCTTGTCAAGCGACCCAAACCGTCTGCCCAGCACTGTCAGCACTTTCGGCTTCATAACTATATCAAACGTCAAAATTAAAAATATTAGTATATGGGATTTAAGACGAGCTGGCAGTGCTTCCTGCCTGCCCCCGGTCTCTTCTCCTAGTGTGGGCAACTCTAGTGTTTGTGCAGCTAAGTAGCTTCAACAAGAGTCCACACTTGTTTTGCCCATTGCGCCGAGCAGCTGTTTGTCAGGACTTTTAGTTCCGTTCGGAGAGGAGTGTTCCAAGTTAGCAGTATCCTAACAACACCCTGCATACTCACACGCACACACACCAGCACACTGGCACACACAGTTAGTTGCACACTAAGCTGACCACTGCTAATGCTGAGCTGCTTCTGCTGCCGCTGCTGCTGCAGGGGCGCGTCTAGACTCAGTTGGGTGAGAGTGTGTTGCCAGTTAATGTCGAGCCACGGGTTGGACTTGCATGGACATGCACACATCTCTTTCTCTGTGCCCCCCTCCCCCTTTCTGCCCTCTTCATCAGCTCACTCTACATTAATGTAGCATACATTTGGGGGCACACCGCAAATGCACTTGTCCAAGCACAGCAACACACACAGCACACACACACACACACAGACACACTTGTTTATATAAATGCAAAACAAAAACAAGCAACTCAGACACAGGCACACACACACGTTTGGCCAGGACTGTCGTGCCGTGCAAACGCTGCAAAATTTATGATTTTATTTCACGCTTGCTTTTCATTAACGTTCTCTTTTGTAGCTGACCCCCCCCCAGCAGCATCCTCCCCTGCGCTGCCAAAAATTATAACTTCTTTTTTTGGTTGTTGTGCTATTCCCCCGTCGTGCTACCCCCTTCTGCCCGCCATCCCTTAGCCTCTGCTCTGCCGCTTGTAAACCTTTTTCAAGTTGCTTTTACCAATTTTTTTTTGCCATGTTCTTTTCTACTAATTTTTGCGCACAGACAGGGAGCAGGGGGCGTGGGGCAGGCGTAGCTGGAGGCGTGGCGTAACTGCAGCGCCCTAGAGTCAAATTTCCGCAAAAGTTATGCAGCAGTCGCCACGGAACAGGGCGCACGGGCAACACACACACACACACACACCAAACGTTGCCACATTTTGTTGCCGCTTTTTTCTGCATTGGCTAAGCGAAAAGCAAATTGCAGGGAGGGGCAACTGGGGGAGAGGGGAGCTCCTAGTGGACAGTGGGAGGCGGCGAGGTCAGTCTACTGGTGGCACTGCTGCCGCACTGCCTGCAGGCTGTGTGCGCAGGCTGACCGCATATATAATTATTTCATATGAAACATGTATGGCGGGAGAGAAGCAGGAGATGCCACACGTAGAACTTGCCACGCCATGCCAGGCAGGCAGGCATCTCAAGGCAGCGTTTCGCATATTTTGCACAAAAATCAGCAAAAGTGAATTAGTGCAAGGCAGCACAGAGAGGGGGAGAGAGGGAGGTAGAGGAGGTAAACTAAACCTGCATTGCAGTTGGTCGCCTAATGAAAATTGTTGTGAAATAAATCATTTTAAATAATTTTCATTTCTACATGTGGCTGCACACACAGCACACTCAGCCACACTCACACACACACGCACACACACACACGTAGTTGGCTTTTAAAGTTTAAATTGAAATGAAAGCCAAGTAGCTGCAATGGACTTTGCACTTTGCCTGTTACTTCAGCCGTATCTAACTTTTTTGCAGCTTGCTAAATTGCGCTAACTGACCAAAGCGGAAGTTTCAATTACACACATCTACACACAGCACACACACACACTGGGTTGCACCACACTGACCAGTGCAAGGCCACTGCATGCCCAGCAGGGAAGGGAAAAGAAGGGCAAGGGGAGCCCCTTCTTTTTTGGCCCCTAACAGCATTGACCTACACTGCGTATGCGTGCTGCTCTGATATGACGCATACGCCCCATGAGCCATTAGAGCCGTCGCAAGGCCACAAATCTGTGTGTGTGTTAGCAGCGCACGTTATGGCGACTCGTTGCGGACCAAATTATAGCATAAAGTTGGCACATTACTTGCAGCAGCCGCAGCGAGCGAGAGAGAAATGAAAATGAATTTAATACCCTTTAATTTATACACTCTCTCGCACACTCTCTCGCACTTCGCACTCGCACTTTGCATTCATGGCAGCGAACTTAATTCGATTTAAATGCCTGTCAGAGCATACACTGAGCGCGGTTAATATATGTACATACACAATGGCCGCAGAGACAACGAGCCCGGCTGCGTGACTACAGGGTATAACGCAGGGCAGGCAGGCAGCGGCTGAATGGACAGCGGGTCAGGCTCAACAAAGTGTACCTAAAACGGATATTACTTTATCAAGCGGCATAAAAAATGAGCCAGTCGGCCAAATCGCAGTCAGAGTAAGAGCAGCAGAGAGACAGGGACGGGGAGAGTGTGTGAGAGAGAGCGAGCGAGCGCGAGCGGAAGCAATCAGCGAAATTTATTGCAGAGTCTCCTTTTTGGCGTAACTGATGAAGTGAGAAACTGAAAGACAGTCGAGGCTGAAGTCACAAGCAGCAGGCGAGCGCAGGCAATACAAATGTTGCGTGCGCCAAAGAGAGAAGGGGGAGAAACAAGGGGAGAGGGAGAGCGAAACGACAGCTGCTACTAACTGTAAGAAGTGCCGCGCCCTTACCTCCCCCCAAAACTCATCCATTGCGAGCCCAGCGCGAGGAGAGTTGCCTCCGCTTGTGGCGTGCTGCTTTTTATTGCTTTATTTTTGTGCTTTTAGCTCGACGCGGCGCTTAAATCTAAAAAGCAGTTGGGAATGTGCTTATATACCGCTTACAAGCAGAGCCCGCACACACACACACACACCCGCACACACATATACACACACAGAGAGTGTGGCAGCCATTTGAATGCAAATGCAACAACCGGAAATGAAACCGACAATGCCACTTATTTATCTTTGTACTTGCGGCTCTGATTTCGTTTGTGGCTTCAAGCAATATCTCCATTGTTCTTGTTGTTGTAGTCCCTTGTTGCTGCCACTGCTGTTGTTGCTGCTACTGTTGTTGCTGTTGCTGTTAGTGTTGTTTGATTTTGTTGTTTCGTTCTGTGTGCGCTCGCGGCTTTTTAATTAAACGATTTAGTTTTGTTGATTTAGGCAGCCGCATAAATTTTAATTGTAAATAATTAGCACCCTGCCACGCCCCCAGCCACCCACCGAAAAAAAGACGCATTTTTCAATTTACATATTTATGAAAAAGAGCAATTAAAATTTTATTGGCGTTTGCATTAAATAATTGCACAGCGAGAGTCAAAAGAGAGAGAGAGAAACCAAAAAAGTATAGCATACTTATTTGTTTGTTGAAATTGCAGCGTGACCAGCTGAGGATCCTGCTTGGCTTCTCCCTCTCTCCTGCTCCTATGAAGGAGAACTGCCTCTCTCCCCCTCCCTTACCCTTTTCCTCGTCCCTCCCTGCGAAGAAACCCTGCTAGACAAATTTAATTACAAGCATATTGCGCACAATATGCGCTGCATTTGTTGTTGGGTTTGTTTGTTTGTTCATTTATTTAATTGTTTGTCTGTTTGTTTGTTTGCTTGTTTGCATTTGCATTTGCCTCGTTTTGTTTATCGTGTTATTTGCATTCACTCTGTTTGAGCTTTAATCACACCTGCAAAAGTTAAGTTTCCTGTTGGAATAGTTTGCTAATTGAAAACGGGTGTTTACAGGGTGTGTGCGCAGGGCAAAGTGAATGAAGGTGTGTATGCTGAAGTATCACTATTATAAGAATACTCTATGGGTCGAGAGAGAAAGATGAGGGAGAGAGAGTAAAGAAGATAAGAGGGAGAAAGATATTTAGTATTATTAACTTATATTATACCATACAAACTGTTACCAAAGGTGATGTGGCCAATCCTATTCAGCTTGGTATCTCTCCTCTTTTCTCTACTGTTCCCATATTTATGCCATAAAAACATTTCACATTTCGTTCATCCACAGCTGAGATTATCTCGTTCAGTCTTCGTCTCGTTCTTCCCACTCCTGTTACCTTCTCATTATCAAGCTCTCTTTCTCTCTCTCTGTCCCCCATTCACATTGGCAACACTCAACAATCATTTGAACTAATCAAATTTATTACAGGAGACGGCGATAATTATCCGAGTTACGTAGGTTTTTGTTAAGTTTCATCCACACTTTCCCTACCTCTCTCTTCCCTCCCTCCCTTTCTCCCGTTGAGCTCTGCGAACTGCAGTCGAAAGTAATAATAACCTATTAATGGACATTAAAATCGTTGGCCATAAAGAAGCGCCGGAGAGGAAATGTAGAGAGCACGCAAGGCAGAAAAGGAAGACGAAAAAAGGGAAGAGAAGAAAGGGAAGTGGAGAAGGGGAGGGGGGGGGCAGCCCATAATGTTAAAATGGAATCATGAAAAAAATATTCATTGATTTTCTTAATTAAAAAATTTTGCCATCAACTTTTATGTTTATTGGCTTGACTTTTTCTCAGGGCGCCTCCTTGGCCGCCTTAGTTGTTGTTGTCGTTGTTGTTGTAGTTAAGCGCAGTTTGTTGTAGGTTAAGTAGAAATGTTCGTCGTGCAGCATTATCCCCCACCCCCCCCTCTTCTTACTGAGCACAGCACTTTGTGTTGCTCTCTCTCTCTCTTTCTTCCTGCTTTGTGCTGTCGCTTCCTGTGCGCATTATAAACTAATTACAGATTATGATGAAATCGTACGCCACCTCGACGACGACCTCGACAATATGCAGGCACGTGACGAGCAGGCAGGCAGGCAAGAGGAGGTGGTAGGGGGGGGGGAGAGGTACTTTCTTCTGGCACTTAAGTTTGTTTTGCTGTGTGCGAAAATTAAAGTCGATTAATGAGATTTCATTACAGTGCGAGAACTAGCAGCAGCAGCAGCAGCGCTGGCACGTAATTGACAGCCTAATGAGATTTGTTAAAAGGATTGTCACGGCATCGCGTTGATAATTACCAAAAGCGAGCGAAAGAAAGCGCCCAAAAATGCAGGCGGCAAGAAAAGTGCAGAGAAAAACTCTGCGACGGGGCAGGCAGAAGGGGTTAAAGGAGGAGGTCAGTAAACGATTTCGAACGCAATCGAGCAGCGAACAAAACGAGGAATAGTTTTGCTGCTGCTGTTGCTGCCGGTGCTGCCTGCAGTTGTTGCCCTTTCTTGCTGCTGCTGTTGTTCGTATCAATTATGCAGCCAAAAATGCAAGGCAGAACGTAAACAAACATTTTACCAACGGCAGCAGCAGCAATAAGCACGGGAAGAGAGGGAAGAACGTGAAGCAACAGCAGCAGCAGAGAGCAGGAACAGAAACAACAGGAGCGAGACCAGGAAGAGCTAAGGCAACAGCAACAATAAGAGCAGCAGTAGTAAGAACAACAGCAACAGCAACAAGAGGAGCAACAGCAACAACAAGAACGGGAAGAGCAATAGAAATAACAACAGCAACAACCACAGCACCAGAATCAGCAACCAGAGCAAGAACAACAGCAACAGCAAGAGCCTGATGAGCAAGGAAAGCAATAGCAGCAACAACAGGAGGCACAGTAGAAACAGCAACAGCAACTATAGCAGCAGCAAGTGAAGCAGCAACAGCAACAACAGAAGCATCAATAGAAGTTACAGCAGCAACAACACGAGCAGTATCAACAAGAACAGCAACAGCAATAACAAGAACAACAGCAACTTCAAGAGAAGCAGCAACAGCAACAACAGCAGCAAGAGAAAGAGCAGCAACAGCAACAACAAGAGTATCAATAGAAGTTACAGCAGCAACAACATGAGCAGCATCAACAAGAGCAGCAACAGCAATCACAAGAACAACAGCAACAACAAGAACAACAGCAACTTCAAGAGTAGCAGCAACAGCAACAACAGCAGCAAGAGAAGGAGCAGCAACAGCAACAACAGGCAACTTGTTCGATGCTAAACGCACTAGGTCAGTAATTGCTCAAGTTGTAACTGCTTTGCAGACAGCATAAGAGAGAGCAGGAGAAAGCATAAGTAACAAAGCAGGCAGGCAGGCACACGCACTCTCTCTTCAACTTCCTTTCCCACTACAACACACACTCTCTTCTCAACTACCTTCAACGTGCACTCTTTTTGCTTTATGCCTGCCAACTTCATTTCTCACTCTCTTTGCTTGCCATGCCTCCATTTTTAGCACAAAGAGCGCAGCATCCCGTAGCCTCAACGCTCTCAGCTGTGCTCTCTCTCTCCGGTGCCTCTCTTTAGTTACACGGCGACAAAGCGACAAAGTCGAAGGCGGCTGCTGGCATAGCCGATGATGCTGTGCCTCGGTCTCATGTTACTGCGTAGCTTAGGCGTTTTTAGTGCTGATTACAACGCGTTGCCGTTTGGTTCATGTGAGCGGACAACGAAATTGTGTAGAAACTGAATTGAGCAGAGCAAAGCAGAGCCGAGCAGAGCTCCAAGCAGGCTCCGACTGTGTGTCTGTGTGTGTGTGCGCGAGGGAGTCGTGTGTGTGTGACGACGCAGCGCAGCGCCGCGTGCTGCTCGCAGTTAAAGTGAAGCGTGCTCGAGACTTTAAGTGCGTGCTCCCTTTGCCAACCCCCCCCGCCAACTCACTCTCAACTTACTTAGTGACACTCGCTAGCCAGAAGAAAAAAAGAGTAATAAACAAACTAATTAATTAATCAGCTAATTAATAAACGTGCGCAACACGCGCGAATTACACATCGATTATTGTAGACAAATACGACGATAACAGATACGCGATAAACGATATACAAAATTAGCATAATTCAATGTAAACAAGGCATAAATAAACACTAACTAAACATTGCACGCGATTACAATTAATTAATTAAGGCAGCACCAAAAAGTAGGCAACAAATATTTGCACAGTGCAACGCGATGCACAAATACGAGCAAACTCCGCAACAACAACAATAAGAGCAACAGCAACAGCAGCAGCAACAGCAACACAACGAGCACAAATTGAGGCGCGCATAAGAAACGCATTCAATAAACGTGGCAGCAAACAAGTAGCAAGTGGCAAGTGGCAAGTGGCAAGCAAACCTGCTGCAAGTGGAAAATTCTCACGTGAGAAGAAAAAAGCAACCAACGAATCGCAACACACACAAAACTACAACAACAACTACAGCAACAAAATGCATTCGAGGCTAAAATTCTTGGCATATTTACATTTAATGTGCGCCGGCAGCATTTGCTGGTTGGAATTTAGCTCAGCTCAGCAGCAGCTGCAGCAGCAGCAACAACAACAACTGCTGCAACAACAAAGTGCATCGTTAACCGAGAAAATACCATTAGGTGAGTCTGGCAGCAGGCAGGCAGCAGCAGCAGCAGCTCGAGGCAGCCGCACACAGGACTTCTCGCCTCGAGGACTCGAGCTGCTGCTGCTGCTGCTGCTGCTGCAGTTGTCGCTAGAATTCCGCTACAATGTGTAATGGCAATGGTTATGGCCGCTGATTGTGTGCCAGTATGTGCGAGTATGTGTGTGCCAGTATGTGTGCCAGTGTGTGTGCATGTGTCATATGTGTTCCCTAAATCGTTTTCAATTTTCATTTCACATTCTTTGGCAAATTTCACGAAAATTGTCGTGCCTCAACTGCAAATTGATAATAAAAGTTGCTGAGTTTTGTCCCCAAAGGAAGCATAAAATAACTTGCCACAATAACAGTTACTTTATATTTATGTTATTTGTCACATATATACTGTATATATACAACAGACAGTGTTTCACTGATTTATCAACATGTTGAATGTTTCTTACTTTGCTGCACATCTCAATTAGTTCAATTATTTTTATGCTTTCTTCTGCTCTCGCTTAGTTAGGCAAATTTATTGCATAAACACGCCGCAAATTGTTGCTGCATTTTTAAGCTGCCCCATCAAGGTATTTGCATTGTAAAAAATGCATAAAAATTCAATTAGAATATATTTTCATATATTCGACATACGAGGGTCGTTTGATAGTCCGTGACTTTTGAATAAAATATATTTTTTGTAAGAAGCGTTTTATTTCTCAACATATCTCCTTTTAGTCTATACATTTAGTCCAGGTTTTTCAATTTTGTTATTCCTTCCAATAATGGTTTTCTCAAGGCCCTCAAATAGTCGTTTGTTTCTGTGTTTTCTTCATTTGACCCGAATCTCTTACCGCCGGCCATTTCTTCTGTTTGGAAACAAAAATAGTCGGGGGCTAAATCTGGGAATATGCTGGATGGGGTGGTTCGTGCCCATTTATGAATTTTGCCATGCTGCCGAAATTCCTTTTTCATTTTCGTTAAAATTCACAGATCGTCTGTTTCAATGCCTATAAAACGCAACCAAAACGCGCTTTCAATTTTACGTCAGCTGTTAATCGATAACTGCTGACGGAGAGTGTTGTATTTGGCAGGTGCGCGGCAAATACAAAAAGTCACGGACTTATCAAACGACCCTCGTATGAAAAGTTTAATAAAAAGTAAATTCAATAAGTGAGAGAGAGAAAGGGGGAAGTAGAGGGCAGGCAGCTGTGCATTCACTGTGCGAAGCCCTTTCACTAGGTCTCTCCCCCTCTCTCCACCTCTTTTATTTGCATTTTATTAATAATAGAAAATCGTCATGATTTGCATATGCGCCGTGGCCGCATAATTGAAAATTGTGGCGAAAAAGCCAACGGGAACACACACGCTTTGCACTCACGAGTCGAGTGTGCAATACAATTTAACGTTTAGCGGGTTTTTTTCCCAGCCAAATATTCCAGAGCTAGAGTTTTCTTTTTCTCTCTCTTTTCTTTTTTTCTTCTCGTTACTTTTTGTGCTACTTTTATTTTTTATTGCGCACGCGAGGCGCCTTCGTCACTGCGCCTGCAGTCATTTTCATGGTTTGCCTGTGTATGTGTGTGTGTGTGTGTGTGTGTGTGTCGCCTGCTAATGTGACAGTCATGCTGACTGGCGTTGCACACGAAGCCATTCACCTGCTGCAGCCTCAGCTGCTCCAGTGGCTCCTGCTGCCAAAAGCGCAAGCTGCTGCTGCAAAATTGCTGCATCAACACTTCGTTTGCATTAGAGCAGCAGCAGGAGCAGCAGCACATGAGTTGTGTGTGTGTGCCCCGGGTGTGTGCCTGTGCCTCTGCCTGTCTGTGTGTGTTTGTGTGCCTGGTGTGTTACACCATCATTTGTGTAAATATTTATTCAGCGCGCTTTTCGTTTAATATTAAGAGGGAACCGTGTCAAAAGCCGCCTAAATATTTAACGAAGCAAAAATATTCCCCCATATTCCTGCTCCATCTCACTCTCACTCCCTTTCTCTCTCTCTCTTTCTCTTAGGTGCCATCTTCGAGCAGGGCACAGACGATGTGCAATCGGCCTTTAAATATGCAATGCTCAATCACAATCTGAATGTGTCAGCGCGTCGCTTCGAGCTGCAGGCGTACGTTGATGTCATCAATACGGCGGATGCATTCAAATTATCGCGCCTGAGTAGGTGTTGCCAACACACAGCGAAGCACACTTCTACCTCCTTCACTCTCTCCCTCTCTGCCCCCTCCTAACTCCTTCTACATTTGCATGGCACAGTGCAAAACATAACAAAGCAAGACACAAAATACAATAAAGTGAAACCACTCAAGCTGCTCTTCCCCCCGCATTAATTATGCGCATTTTTATTGAAAATTGCACGCTATTCCCTGCCCTGCTTCATCATCCTCCCTCCCTCCCCACCTCCCTCGCCACTTGCACTTTAATTGCGCACATTCATTTACATGCCCGACCTAGACACTGCCAGAGTGGAGCCAACTGCAACAGTTGCCACCACACTCTCCACACTCCCCACACCCTTCTCACTCTGCACTCTACTCACACTGCACACTGCACACTGCACTCCACACTCTTCTCTCTCCTTCTCCCGCCCCCACTGACACTTTTTGTAGCATTCTCCACACATATTTATTGCTGTGTTACCTGCAGTTTGCAATCAATTCTCGCGCGGAGTCTACTCAATGCTGGGCGCCGTTTCGCCGGACTCCTTTGACACATTGCACTCCTATTCGAATACGTTCCAAATGCCGTTCGTGACGCCCTGGTTTCCCGAGAAGGTGAGTACCATACGTATACATACGACGTACGTACGTACAACGTGCTGCAGACAACAACGAAAAAATGTCATACGTAATTGATTTTGTGTGCAGTTATTTACATTTGATGTGGTTGCCTTTTTCCCCAGAGTCAGAGACAGAGACGGAGTTGAGTCGAGTCCTCCTCCTTGACTGTTTCCGCAGGCAGTCAATAAACTAACCTACCCCTACACACATGCACTCCCCCTCTGACCCCCGTATGCCCCTTCTGTCTGTGATGAGTAATGAAGTTGCCAGCGGGCAGGCAAAGTTCGTAATGAAACAAAGAGAATTTTGCGGAATATGTGCGGAATGTTTTCACTGAGTAGGAGAAATTATAATTAAAGCTGCACAGCCAGGGAGAGGGGGGTTAGAGCGGGGCTTTGCCTGATTTTCAAAGAATGTTTTGCGCTATTTACATATGTTTTTATCCGACGCTAAAGTTATTCGACAAATATTTTCACACAAAATGTTGCCAAATGTCGAAATTAAAATCAAGAAATGCAAATAATTTAAACAGCTGAGCGGTTTTCTAAATAACAAAAATGAGTAGCAGGGATAGTGAGGTGGGGGAGGGGGAAAATACGAAAGAGAAAAAAATAAATACAATAATTATGGGGGCGAAAATACTAGAAATAAATTGTGTCGCCAAATGGGAGAGCAAACAAATTGACGGTTGCATATTTGCGTTGGCCACTGAAACAAATGGAAAACAATTGAAAAAGTTGTGGAAAAAGTGCAGCTCAAACTATGAGATACCCTGTAAATCAGAGTAGAGTATGGGAAGAAACTAAGATGAACAGTTTTATGGGTATAATGTTTACAATACTAATGCTAATATTCTGTATTACGTATACGCAAAGTATTCATGAAAAACAAGCAGCCAATTTCATTTTCCTCTACTCATTTACAAACTGTTAGCAGTTAGTCAGTTTATACCCTGTAAACATTACCAGACTTAGCTGAGTTTAGCAGCGCTTTATACAGCTGCATTACGTATACGCACAGTGCATGAATTTGCAGCATAGTTGAACTTCCTCTGGCATAATCTTCTCCCACTCATTTACAGGGTATGCGCAGGCAACCAATTGGTCAACCCCAAAAAACAATTATTCTAGCAACTCTGTACGACAAAATGAAAAACCCCAAATGCAAATAAAACCAGCTATGCTCCACCTCCCTCTCCTTCCCCGCCTCCTATTCCAATCTATGTCAACTGACAACAGATTGAGGCAGAAAAGAACAGAACAACAACAACAACAGGAACAACAACAATATTGTTGGCAGCAGAGAGTGAAATTTCAGCAGCATTTAATTTGGGTCAATCGGTTTGTTGCTGTCCAAGCTGGGCACGACATGAAACACTTTAATAATTTGACGCCCCCAAGTGAAAACTTACTCGGAACATATTCTTTGAAATAGTTGAAAGTCCTCTGCCTTTCCCTTTCTCTCTCCCTCCCTTCTGCCACTCTGCTTCTTTTTTCGCTCATAACTTTTCATACAGCTCACTTAACAGCTTAAGCTGCAGTTTATTGTGTGCGTGCAGGGGCAGGGGATAGGTAGGGGAGAGGGGGAGAGTTAACTGGACAAAGAGGAAAACCGACGCCATGATTCTAATTTAAACATCACAACCTTCGAGTTGTACTAGGGGCATAAACTGGAGTTTATAAAAATAAAGTCATCGCATAAAGTGGCAGCGCACACAGCAAGGGGGAGGGAGAGAGAGGGAGCGGAGAGGGGGGAGTGAGGTCGACTGTGTTGGGGTGCTGTGGCTGGCAGGCAAGCAGACGCTGTACTAAATCAAAAGCCAAGCACAAATCATAATAATTGTAATTTGAAGAAAATTTACTACCACAACAACCACAACAACAAGTTGCCAACTCTCTCGCTGTCTCTTTCTTGCTCTCGCTCTGTGTGTGTTGTCACTGTGCCTGGCACTTCACAAAACAAAAAGCCAAAGAGCCAAAGCCGGAAGACAATGCCAAACGAGGCGCCCCCAGTGCTCCTCTCTCTCTCTCTCTCTCTCTCTCGCTCTACAGCGAGCGCAAAAAATTTATGATGCGCTCTTGGCCTCTTTTATTTCAATCACTATAAATCAAGATATGGCGTCGGCAAGCAGCGGCAAGCAGCAACAACAGCAGCAGTCACAGTCACAGTGGCTCACACACACACCTCACACACACACAGAGACACACATGTGGCACGGCACAGCAGACTGCGCATTTGCGTGGCCCTTCGGGCAGGCTCAGTGCGTAAGCTAAACGGAAACGGGTCGCTCTGTATCTCTCCTCACACACACACACACACACACACACACACACTCGCACATAAGCTCATACTTTACTTGCCAGCAGGCAGGACTTACATGTCCTTTGCGCGCTGTCGCTGCTGCTCTTCTTGTTGTTGTTGCTGTTGCCGCTGTTGCTGGCAGCGTCAAAGCGGAAACGCGTTTCATTTTATTATTGCTTCATGTAGCGTGCACATTACATTGTTATACACTCGAGAGAGAGGGAGACAGAGAGAGAAAGAGAAGGAGGTAAGAGGCAGCCAAATCAGAGCTGTCTCCCGCTATCTCAGTCGCCCTCTTACTTCCCTCTCTGTCCCCTAATCACTGCCCACTTATGCATCGCTTTGTTTTGCATACTTTTAGGTGCTCACCCCATCGTCGGGACTGTTGGATTTTGCAATCAGCATGCGACCGGATTATCATCAGGCAATTATTGATACCATACAATACTATGGCTGGCAGAGCATTATCTATCTCTACGATTCGCACGATGGTGAGTATGGGGAAGTAGGGCAATGGCAAGTGGGCGTGGCGGGAAGTAGCTGCCTTCCCTCCTGCACGCACATTATGCCTTTGTTTACTGCGCGTATTTTGATGCCATTTCGCGTGCTCTTTGTGGCTGCTGCTGCTGCTGTGGCTGCCTTGTCAAATAGCTGCGATTTAATGGCACGAGGGTTGCCACAAAAGTTGGCCAATTAATTGAAATTAATGCAAATATTTGGTTGCATAGTTTGTGGCAAAGGCAAAGCAAGGAAAGGCAAATAAATTGTCTGAGTTTTCTTGAAAGTTTTATTAAGGCGATTTATCTCAAGTTGTTATTTGAAAGAAGAGGAAGGGGAAGAGAGAGTTGAAGAGAGGGAGAGATAAAATATATATTAGAAGAAGGAGAAAGAGATGAACTAATAAATATATATTATAATCATCTATGGAGTAATGTAGGATATGTAAAGAATAACTTCATCATAACCTTTATAATCTCCAACAACATTCATAAAGAGCTTTTAATTTACTTCAAGCTTCACACCTAATGTATTTTTAAGCCCTTATAAGAGCCTTAAAAATCCAAATAAAATATTCATATTCTCAAATGATTTATATAAATTTAGAAAAAAGGTTTTTCCTTATGCAATTTATGCGCTTTAATATTTCTGTTTAATCGGCATTATATTTAATGGATTTCCCCGGCAATTGAGAATGACCTAAGACCCAATTGAGTTGCCTGCTTCTTCCTCTCTCCTTATGCCACTCTCTCCATCTCTCCTTCTGCCGGCAAATGTAAATAGAAAGCAGACATCAAACACATGTCTATAACTAGAAGAGGCACTTTAGAAAGTAGACCCCGCTGCCCCGCACTCCTTTCTCTGCCTCCTGCAGCGCCTTCCACTTCATTTTTATTTCTCTGTGTTCTTACGTTTTTCTGCGCTGCTTTTTCTATGCTGCTTCCTTTTGCTAATATGTAATTAAATAAGCGGCACACAGAGGACGCGCGTCTCCTGCTGAAAGGGAAAGGCAGCCCAGACGGAGGAGACGAAGACGCAGGCGGAGGCGGTGGAGGAGGCTGCTTGAGTGCTCTCTCGAGCGCTCTGCAAGTGGTTCGCCTGTTTGAGCAGCGCCAAGTAGACAGACAGACAGATACACACACAGACACACACACACACACACACACACACTTGGGCACACATATGGCAGGCGTACATGCCACATAATGTGCTTGTTGTTGCCGCTACTGTTGTCGTAGGCTGCCTGCCATTTTTGTTGTATTGAAATTTATTTCAAAGCAATTTCCTGCAGTCTACGTGCGACGTCGCCGTCAGCAATTACGGCCAAAGATGAAGACATCAAACCAAGGACGAGACATCACACATACGCCATGTACGCAGACACACACGCACACTGACGCACACACACAATGACAGTCTGTAGACTGGCTGTGTGAAAAATTTCATATGATATTACGTATACGCCGCAGTGATTTCTGCGTGTATTATTTGCGCATTTTTATGCCGACGCCTTTTTCCCTTTTTTTTTTTTATTTTTTCTTCTCGTTTTCTTGCCTCGCCTTTTGTAATGAGTTCAGCAGGCTGTCGTTATGGGCTCGCTCTGAAATTGTGTGCGAGTGTGTGTCTGCCTGGGTGTGTGTGTGTGTGATTGTGTGTGTGTCATGTGTTAATGACTCTGTGTGAAATAAAATTTATGACTTTATGCAACTGCTGCCAGCGTTTGGCCCTTTTCTGCCGCTGCCGCTGCCTCTTCCCTTGCTACCGCCTCATTCTCGCCTTTTTTCTGGCTTTTTTTTTTGGCTGTTTTTTAATATTTGCGCCGTTTGCCCAAAAAGTAGGCCGACATTGTTGCCGCTGGCAGTCGGCGCAGGAAAAGGAAATGCCGCAGCAGCAGTAGCAGCATGAGGCAGCTTGGATACTGCCACACAGTTGCTGCCACACTGCTGCCACTTCTGCTGCCACAGCTGCTCCCGCTTTTGGCACTTTTGGCCGACTTCAGCTCAATACACGCTGCTTCAGCGGCATCGTTTACATTGTTAACGAAAGGCTCCTTCACATTGAGCAAGAGAGAGAGATGGAGAGATGGAGAGAGAGAGGGGGAGAGAGGCAGTGTGGGAGGACTTTATATTTTAATGCCGCTGTCAGCAGTTTGTTGTTATTGCTTTGTTCACTGCCTGCCCCCTGCACTGCTCTTATCGCTGTCGCTATCGTTGTTGCTGTTGTTGTTGCTGCTGTTGTTGTTGCCCGTTACCGTTGTTCGTTAAACGAACAGCGCACTCGGCGACAAATTGGTAGCATATTTTTTGGCGCATTCATGAATACAAAAGTTGCAGAAAAAGCAAAAGCAGCGGCAATACGCGCTGACTACATAGGAAGCATTCAATAAAACATCATCGCAACAACAACAACGAGCGAATCGCTGAACAAACAGCACGCACCCAATTTTATTATACTGCTGCCGATGTTGTTGTTGTCTTCCTCTCTCTCTCTCTCTCTGGCTCGCTCTCTCTGTTTTTTGGGTTGTGCCTCACTCGCTATTTATTGAAATGTTACCAACGTGCCACAAAAAAGTACTTCAATTGTCTGTGCACTTCCGTTTCCTCTTCGACTGTTGTTGCTGTTTGTGGCCATTGCCAACAAATCATGCAGCCAGAAATCAATGACAATAACAACAGCAAAGGGGGCGCACAGGGGGGGGCGCAGCAACAACATCTGCGACAACAAGAACGTGCAACAAATGGCGCGTGAAAATGTTTTTCTGTGGCCAGAGAATGAGAGATTGAGGCACTGATTGACTGCGACTCACCGACTGAACGAGTGACTGACTGACTGACTGTATGAGTGTATGTCTGTTTGAGTGTGTGACTATGCCTGCTGTGAGTGTATAAAGTATTCATAAGCATAGGCAGCCAGGAATACACACAACGCACACGCAGAGTAAACAAAATATTTCGGTTGAAATAGCAAACAGCGCTAAGAGATAAGTAAACATTTTATAGCACGCATAGCAAAGTGATTCAAAGTGATTCACATGAGTATTCATATGCGTATTCATATGCAGCATATTGAACACTTTTCTAATGCAAATAATTTGATTTTCAGTCTGATTCAATAAGGAGAAAAGAAACTTCAACTAAAGTTTGCGGAGTTTTCTCATGAGTTTCTTTGATCTATTCGATTGTTGTTTTGAGGGGGAAGAGGGGAAGTTTCTGGACGTGGGAGGGCAGTGGCAAGTTGTTGAGCAGGCAGGGGAAGCTCTTTGGGACTTTACTTGAATCGCGTTTGTAGGCCGATTTACTTTTGATTGCCACAGCGCTGGGTACACAGTGAACAGCCTCTCAATATCACTCATACGCCACCGGGCAACTAACTAACTGTATGTGTGTGTGTGTGTGTGTTTGTTTGTTTTTGTTTCGTTTCATTTCACTTTTTGCGGATGCTGCACACCCCACCCCGCCCCCGTCGCTCTGTAGGCTTACTCCGCCTGCAGCAAATCTATCAAGAACTGAGGCCCGGAAATGAAACATTTCGTGTGCAAATGGTCAAACGCATCGCCAACGTAACGATGGCCATTGAATTTTTGCACACGATGGAGGATTTGGGTCGCTTCAGCAAAAAGCGCATCGTGCTCGACTGCCCGGCGGAAATGGCCAAAGAGATCATCGTGCAGCATGTGCGGGACGTTAAGCTCGGCAGGCGGACCTATCATTACCTGCTCAGCGGACTGGTGAGTGCCCCCCTCCCCTCTCCTCACTCGCCTGCCCTCCCCTCACCCTGCTGTGTGTGTGGGGGCGTGGCAGAGGCGAGTCCGCCTTTAATAAGCAATTATTGCCAGCATCCGCTGGGCAACTTTGTTATCCTTTTTGCGCTTTTTTTCTCGCTTCGTTTTTAAATGTTTTGCCTTGTTTTGTGTCTCGCTCTCTCTCTTTCCCTCTCTCTGTCTCCCTCTTGTCCTGTGTAGGTCATGGATAACCACTGGCCCAGCGATGTGGTGGAATTCGGCGCCATCAACATCACCGGCTTTCGCATTGTGGACACTAATCGGCGTGCGTTGCGTGATTTTCATGACAGCCGGAAGCGTTTGGAGCCCCTCACAGCGGGCGGTGGCAACGGGGGAGGAGGTGGAGGCAGTGGCAGCCTGCCTGCCATTTCGGTAAATGTTGAAAAGAACTACGCGAGTTGCTTTTTACCATAGCTATTCCTACATTTCCATCTCTCTCTCCCACTTTCTTTCTGCCTCTCTTTAACAGGCACAGGCCGCACTCATGTACGACGCGGTCTTTGTGCTCGTCGAGGCCTTCAATCGCATTCTGCGCAAGAAGCCGGATCAGTTTCGTGCCAATCATCTACAGCGACGCAGCCATGGCGGCGGTGGCTCTGGTTCCTCGAACGCCCTCAACGAGTCCAGCGCCCTGTTGGACTGTAATACGTCCAAGGGTTGGGTAACTCCCTGGGAGCAGGGGGAGAAAATATCGCGGGTTTTGCGCAAGGTAAGCCACACACACCACACACACACACACACACACACAGAAAACACTCAAGAGGAGCGAATGAAAAATGTTGATGAAATAATTCGCCAGGCGAAAAGGGGCAAAAAGGAGAGAAAGATGGGTGAGAGAGAGGGAGAAAATGTTGAAGAATTTCGCAAGAAAGCATTTTGATTGAAACTTAAATTTCATGAGAAAATGTTAAAGATTATCGCAGGGGTCTAAAGGGGGGTTGCCAAAAACAAACCAAATAGTTGTTGAATTCTCGAGAAATGTTCGCTCTGTCTGAAAGTTATTTATATCAAATTTAATTTTGTAGCTGCAAACGAAATGATTATTGCGGGAACTCTGCATGAAAATGTTGTTGAGAAAATACGAAGTTATGCAGATGTATTCGAGTGCAATTGCTGTGGGTAGAGAATGATTAGAAGGGCGTAGCGGGGGAACGGGGTAGGCTGAGTTACTGAGAAAGTGATTTATTTGAGGAAATATCATTTAGTGAGTTGTTTAGAAGTGATTTCTATACTTGTGTTGACTATCTTTATGAGTAGAAGCAGAAGGACAATTTATAAAAATTTTAATAAATGTTGAATATGTTGCAAGGGGGTAGTGTGGAGAATTACGAACAAATAAGAACCATTTTATGCATTATAATTTTATTGAAGAATAAATCTAGTGATTGAACCTAAAATATAATGTCATTCGAAATGAAATGTAGATGATTTTTAACGAAGCGTTAGAAGTTTGGATAGGAGTCTTTAATTTGAAAGGAATAACTTCAGAAAATCCAAAAATCTGTGGAAGTCTTAGAAAAGTAAAATTAAGATGAGATTAAGATAATTCTATGGATCAAACTTTGAATAAAATGCGGTTCTCGAAGAAAATCAGATGTTTGTGAAGGAAGTTATGGGTGTTTAGAGTTGAGATAGGAAGAGAAGAATAGATAGATTCTTGAAAGGAAGACGTATGGAATGGGATCGGTCTTAGATGCGAAAGGAGGTAACATGGAAAAGGTGTAAGGATTGTCAGTGATATCCTCATATCTTTAAAGTATTTTTACAAATGTAATGCCTTACAAAAATCTAAAGATTACAGATAATGTTTTGAGTGCAGAGCTTGAAATTTACCCAAAGAAATGCACCCTTAAAAAACAGTTGCCAAGGAATTCCTTCCGAAGTACCTTCAGTTTCCTATGCAAGCCTAATAAGCAGTCAAAAACAAGCATTAATGGATATTACCAATGCAAATCAGTGCAGCTTTCACAAAGTTAAGATCTCTGCAAATCAAGTCTACATTTTTCTTAATCTCCTCTCTCCCACACTTCCCTTTCGGTCTCAAGTATTGAAAGCTCTCTAAGGAGTCTGACAAGTCTGACAGGCTAAAGTTGCCCTGGATTTATTTTTAAATGCGCGTCGAAAGACGCTCCTCGCCCTGCAGGGAAATGGAAAGCATCTGCGCGCTGCCTCAATGCGTTTTGTTTTAATTTCTAATGCAGCTCCCAGTTGGAGCTGAAAAAAGCGACTGCTGTCTGCAACTGGAGAGCTCTTTCCGCGTGCACAATTCACAGCAATCCCCCAATTCCCCGAGCTAATCTCATTGTCCATACAATATTTCTCGCTTGTCTTTCACTCTTTCACTCTTTGCACACACTGTCGTTGGGCAGGTGGAAATCGATGGATTAACCGGCGAGGTGCGGTTCGATGATGACGGACGGCGTGTCAACTATACGCTGCAGGTGGTCGAGATGTCCGTGAACAGCACGTTGCAACAGGTGGCATTGTGGCGCGATGATGCTGGTTTTCTGCCACTCCACGGACGTCATGGAGCAGGAGCAGGAGGTGCAGCGGCAACTGGGGGCAATTCGCGTGCAATGTTCGCCAATGGGAACGGGGATTATACACGCAATCACACCTATATTGTGACCAGTGTGCTGGAGGAACCATATCTAATGCTTAGGACACAATCAACCATGGAACATCTGGTTGGCAACGAACGCTTTGAGGGATATTGCAAGGATCTGGCCGAGCTGCTGGCCACCAGGCTGGGCATTAAATGTGAGTGTGTGTGTGCAAGAGTCAAAGAAATTTGAAGTTGTCATTACGATTGTGCCTCGACAGTTGAGCTGCGTGTTGTGCAGGACGGCAACTGCGGCGCCGAGAATCAGTTTGCACCTGGCGGCTGGGATGGCATGGTGGGTGAACTGGTGCGCAAGGTAAGTACGAAAGAGGGGGGGGTTAACGGGGCTCGCCTTTCACATTGTAACTCTGTTTGTGCTTTGTCTTGCTGATTGACTCGCCTGGGGCGGCTTACAGGAGGCGGACATTGCCATAGCGCCCCTGACGATAACAGCGGAGCGCGAGCGTGTCATCGACTTCACCAAGCCCTTCATGTCGCTGGGCATTTCCATTATGATCAAGAAACCGGTGAAGCAAACACCTGGCGTCTTTAGTTTCCTCAATCCGCTCTCGCAGGAGATTTGGGTAAGTCCAGCACAGCCCAGGCCGGGCACAGCTGCTGCCCCAAGCAGTATTTAGCACTTAAGCCCCTCTTCTTCTCTTTCTCCCTCTCTTTCTCCCTCCCTCCAGATGAGCGTCATCTTTAGCTACGTCGGCGTGAGCCTTGTGCTCTACTTTGTCACACGTTTCCCGCCCCACGAGTGGCGCATTGTGCGTCGTTCGGGTGGGGACTCCTCCTCGTCCTCCTCCTCGGCACAGCAGCCGCCGGGCATTATTGGCGGTGCACAGGATCCGCTGCACGACCCTCAGCAGCAGCAGCAGTCGCTGTATGGCAACGACTTCAGCCTGCTGAACTCCTTCTGGTACTCGCTGGCTGCCTTCATGCAACAGGGCTGCGACCTGACGCCTCCCTCCATTGCTGGACGCATTGCCGCCGCTGTCTGGTGGTTCTTCACCATCATATTGATCTCATCGTACACAGCCAATCTGGCTGCCTTTCTGACAGTGGAGCGCATGGTGGCACCCATCAAGTCACCCGAGGATCTGGCCATGCAGACGGATGTGCAGTACGGCACCTTGTTGCACGGCTCCACCTGGGACTTCTTTCAGGTAGGTGCAGGGTAGAGGGGGTGGGAAGGGAACTGCTTAAGTTGAAGTTTCTTCTGCTCTGCAGCGCTCGAAGATTGGGCTGCACAACAAGATGTGGGACTACATGAACGCCAATCCGCATCTCTCTGTGAAGTCGTACAGCGAGGGCGTGCGCCGTGTGCGCACTGCCAAGGGCAAGTATGCGCTGCTCGTGGAGTCGCCCAAGAATGAATATGTGAATGCGCGGGCGCCCTGCGATACCATGAAAGTGGGACGCAATATCGATACCAAGGGCTTTGGCGTGGCCACGCCCATTGGCTCGCCACTGCGGTAAGTTGAGAGAGAAAAAGTTTCCAAAGCTGAAGTTGCAGATCTTATCTGATTTCCTTATTATTTTAACATTGTGTCAATTGAAAATTTCGGTGATAGGCAGAAGGAGCCGTGGCAGACTCCTATACTTTATATATATTTTCTTGTCCGTCTGTCTGTCTCTTTGTCTATCGGTCTGTCTATTTATCTGTCTGTTTCCCTGTCTGTTTGTCTTCCTATCTGTCTGTCTGTGTATCCGTCTATTTGTCCCTATATCTGGTTGTCTTCCTGTTTGTCTGTCTGTCCGTATGAGCACCTTTATCTCAGAGACTATAATACTTAGAGCTATCAAATTTGGTGTCAATATGTGTTATAATGGCACGCAGAAAAATCTACGCCCCTTTTCGCCTCAGTAAATCAACAAAAACCTAATAGCAAGGATAATTTAAATTCTACACAATTCACTTTTGGTACACACAATAAATATCAACGTAAAAATGATTTCTAAAAATTTGGTTGCAATCGTATAATTAAGATAGAAGTTTTTTAAGAAATAATTTAGAGAGATACTCATTTCAAAGCAACTCCCCAAAGTATGCAATAAAAAATATGCAAGTGACTAGCGTGCACATCACAGTCAACCAAAATCGACTGTAGCCTTCTCGCTTGCCTCCTTCTAACTTCTCCCTTTCTAACTTTTCCCTTTCTGCCGCTTTCTTCTCACTTCTTTCTCCCCCTACCCTAGCAATCGCCTCAATCTGGCCGTACTCTCGCTAAAGGAGAACGGCGAACTGCTCAAGCTGCGCAACAAATGGTGGTTCGACAAGACCGAATGCAATCCCAGCGTGGACAGCCAGGAGACCTCCACACCCAACGAGCTATCGCTGAGCAATGTCGCTGGCATTTACTACATACTCATTGGCGGTCTGCTGCTCGCCGTCATTGTGGCCATACTGGAGTTCTTCTTCTGCCGCAGCAAGAGCTCGCGCCGCAAGCAACCGCCCAATGGCAGCGCTGGTGGCGTTGGTGTCGGCGTTGGCGGCATGTTGGGCTCCTCTACATATCAACGAGACTCGCTCTCCGATGCCATCATGCAGTCGCAGGCCAAGCTGGCCATGCAGGCGGGCAGCGAGTACGATGAGCGTCTAGTGGGCGTTGAGGTGCGTAGAGAGAAGATACCCTATAAATTACTAACTTCCTCTCCCTTCCTAGCTGGCTTCCAATGTGCGCTATCAGTACAGCATGTAAGGAGGCAACCCTGGCCAGCTTGACTTGTATATAACCTAAGGACGCTAAACTAAACGTTGACGCTGGCAATCAACTTGAGGCGGAAGGCAGCTGGCAGCACGTTCTAAAACTGTACAGTATGATTATTTGTATTTTTGATATGTGTATACACTGAACGAAGGAAGGAAGGACGAACGAAGAGGACGACGAGGAGAAGAGAAGAGGAGGATGCGGAGGAGGAATGCATAATAAACTCTAGCTGTAATTAGCGCTTAAGTGAAAATTATTCCAAATAATAAAGCATAAATTTTAAGCGAGAAACCCTTTGCACAAGCGTATCATTTACATGCTTTGGCTTTGGCCAATGCGGCGTATGAGTTATACACAAAGTGCACACCTTTGCGGAGCGAGTCAGCGCGTGTCTGCGTGGGTGTGTGTGTGTGTGTGTGTGTGCTGGGTAAGCCGCTTAGCTGACTTAAAGTTTTAACAAAGCAGCTACGTCGACTGCACAACCTAAGCGGCTTTCAATGTAAACTTTGCGTTTAGCGCGAGCAGCAGCAACAAGAGGGGGCAGGGGGGGGGGCTCCCAAAGGGGTGAGGTAGTGGTGGCGTGGCACGTTCTCGTTGCTTGCCGCTTGCCTCTAAATTATGCATGCACGCCAAGTTAACACAAACACGTCAACAAAGCCAAACGACGACCAGGTAGAGCAGCAAACATTTTTTTACCCCTACTTGAAGGGCCACCCCTTGCAGAGAGGGACACACAGCCACGCTCAACTCGCTCCCCTGCCTGCGCAACACTCTTCTCCCTTTGCCAGCGCCATTTTAATTCGTAATTGAGCCAAATTAATACAAATAGCAGAGAGTAATGAGCAGCGAAATGTACTCCCGATAATTGTTATCAGGCAAACACACACACAAATGTGTGGGTGTATCTAGGTGGCGTGTCTAGTGTGTGTGTGCCTACATGTTTGCGGTTGTGAGCATTTAATTAGATATTGGACATCAATTGAATCGGAATTTGAATTTGAATTGAATTTCGCATTAATTCCTTGCAATTATTTTCAGTTGCCTTTTGCATTTAACCAAATTGCGGCAAATCAGCTTTGTAAGAATTAGCCAGATTTCATTCTGGTTACATCCCTTCCACCCCTCTCCCCTCCCCACCTTTATTTCTATAATGTTTTTTATTGTCGCACTCCTTTGTCAATTTAGAACGAAATGTCTGCGGGGCCTATTTAATTAAATCGCCAATAAATGTTGCAAATCAAAGAAATTTGTGCAACATTTTCAGCGATTTTCTGCGATTATTTAATGCACTAATTGGTGTGTAGGAGGGGAAAGGGGTCACTCTGTTTGTCAACGTCACAAAGAGTTTGTGGCAAATATGCGCGACAATTAATTGTGCACAGGTAAAGCCGGCATCAACCTTCATTGTTTCACACATTTTTAGCCGAATTTTTCGTTAATAAATTTATGATTGGCAATTTGTGTGGCTAAAATAGCAGAAATAATTTTGATTTGCAATTGAATAAAATATGCGCACTCGCAAAAGCGAAACAATTATTCATTATTCATTCGAAAAATAAATAGAAAGAAGGCGAAATCAATCCGCATACCCTGTAAAGCATGCAAACACAGTTGCCTCTGCGCATAACCAACTGAGTTTACAACTTTTTAATCGTGCTTATCGTCGGCTCTACCTACTTATGATGTGCGGAAGGTCGTCGAAGGGGCTAGAGAGGGACGGGGGAAAGGGGCGAGGATTTTCCGCATTTCTTTCCTTTCTCATCGGAGAAAAGTTATCTGCCGTGCCGTGCCGTGATGCTTTATACTTATACATCACGCTCTGGCACTTTGTAACCCTAGACAAACTCGCAAAGTTCACCTTTAACCCTTAACCCCTAACCCCAAACCCTTAACAAGTAGCAACCTCAGCTTACGAGTCTCAATTTTTGTCCATTTCCTCGTCGTGAGCAAAAACTAGCATCAGCTTTGGTTACCGTTTCCGTTCAGCACGCTTCATCTCTCTCTCTCTCTCTCTCTCTCTCTCTCTTTACCTCTTTCTCTCCCCCTCTGTTTCTCACTCTCGCTGCGACTTCAGCGCCGGCTTTGACTTTACTTTAAGTAACTCGCAGGCGCTTTGCATAAATTTTTATTTATACCCTGCATACGTGAAGAGTGCGTGAAGAAGGGTTGCTGAGTAGGCACTTGAGATACAAACGTATCTGAGAGATAGAAATGTAACTCATTCACATAGAGGTATGTCAATAAAGCAAGAATCTTAGGAATATTCAAAATATAAAAGAATCTTCAGATTATTAAAGTATCTTTGAATCACAGATACAAAAGTTTATCATTAATACAAGAGTATTTCTAAGACATTAAGGTATCTCAAGGCTATAAAAGTATCTTAGTGATACAAATGTAAGCATAAGAGGATCTTCGATTTGATAGAACCGATCAGCACTAACTACATTCCTGTTCAGCCTTGGCAGCACCTAAAGATACAAAAGCATCTTGAAGATATAAAAGTATCTCAAAGATACAAGTGTATATCGACTCTACAAAAGTATTTTAAACATACAAAAGTATCTCAAGCATAAAAGATATCTCAAGGAAAAAGTATCTTAAGAATACAAATGAATTTCAAAGATACAAAAGTATCTCGAAAGCGACAAAAGTTTCTCATAGGTACAAAAGTATCTTATAGATAAAAAAGTATATCCGAAATATACAAAAGTATCTCAAAGATACAAAATATGTAAAAGATACGAAAGTATCCCAAAGATACAAAAGTAGCTCTATGTTTTAATTGCAAGCTGAGCTCCTCAGTTCATTTATAATGTCTACCTTCGCTCTGTATCTTCCTATATCAAGCACAGCTATTCATACATAATCTAGCATAGGGTATCTCGCAGTCTGCTTCACTTGACACCCTTCTTTTTCAGCTGCCTTTTTTCTTGCCTTTTTTTAAGGGCAGCAAAGTTCGACAGAGTCACGCGCTAAGTTGCGAGCTGCTGAGGAATTGGCATTGGGTATGAAAGAAAGAGGGGCGATGCAGAAAGCCCGACTGAGTCAAGGGGCGGGGACTGGGATGAGCTTGAGGCAACGGGTGCTTCAAGCCGTGTTGATTTGCTGAAAAGCCGCAGGATTTGTGGGACCGTAAGCAGGCTGACTTTTTGCATGGGGCCGCATTTAATGCTTTGAAATCGATTTTTCAATAAATTGCGAAACAGCAGCGAGCAAGTGAGGCAAAAGTTCAAAGCCGTCGCCCAGGACAATTCCCCCCTGATACGCCCCACCTCGCCCCCTTCGAGCATCCCTAGTCAGCCAAACAGTTTTAAGTGAACTGCCAAAATACAAAAAAGTTTTGCCGTAAATTTTCATATTTATTTATTTTGTCAATCCTCCATGCTTTGCATTTTGCGTAATATGGCGTATGTGGTTGAAACTTTCGCAGGACAGAAATGAAAATGAGAACGAGCGGGGGAGGGAGGGCATGAAGGGGCAAGGGAGGAGTGGCAGGGAGATAGAGCCGGGAGCGAGTTGCCTGGCATGAGGAATGCGTTTGAGAAATGAATGTGTGTCGCAGATCTCTGTCGGGCGATATGTGCATAGATATAGCTCCATTCCGAGACTGTGTCTGTCTCTGTGTGTGTGTGTGGCATGACTACATGCTTGTCTGTGTTCCATGCTGTATGCCATGCTTTGTTGCCAGCGATAAGCGTGGCACTGCTGCCTGGTAATGGCCAAAAATCACAGCGGATTTTCATTTTTTTGTCCGCTCGTTTTTTTTTGGGTGAGTCGTGCAAAATGACACACAGATCAAGTGGCACGGCGGGGGGCGTGGAGCGTGGGGGCGTGTCTCCGCGTGTGGGCCACGCATATGCAATAAAAAATATGATGTCTCCCATATGCATGCACAACACTCTAACAATTTCTAGAGCACGAGAACTCATAATATTTGCAAATGACGAACGTGAAAGTTTTTGATAAGTTTCTTCTCAGACTAGGCGAAGAGGAGGTGGGGGGAGGTGACAAAACAAGGGCAATACGAGGGATTACGTGGGGCAACTTTTGTCATAGAGTTACCATAAACGAGGAATGGGAATGAGAACGCACAAAAAAACAAGACTATAATTTCATTATTCGAAAAGCGCCTCGCAAATTTATGAGCTGCAGCTAAAGCTTCAAAATGCTGAACAGGTACGGCAGGGGAGGGGGGAGAGGGAGAGGCACAGGGGCGTAGCGAGGGGCTTGCAAGAATTTGTGCAAAACTTCGCGGGGCCCGCGTGTAATTGTTCTGCTTAAATAAATATTAAACATGAAATATATTTTAAATAAACAAATTAAGTAATAAAGAAAAGAATTTTTTAATACATCGATTTTTGCTTGGTTTAAAGATATATTTAGTTATATATTCTTGTTCAGTATTAATTAAAAGTGATCAATTTAGTCATTTTTATCTATTTGTATATTAAGTTCTTAGCTATTTTAGCAACTTAAAACATCAAATTTGTCTTAAAACTTTCTTTAAACTTAGCTTTGGCTACATGTTCTATTTATCTGGTTCACAGAGCCCCTGGAATTTGGGGGCCCTTCTGCACCGCACAACCTGCACAGTCCTCACTACGCTCCTGCAGAGGGAGTTACTATCGAAAGAGATTTATGCGTAATGCCTGAGTTTGTTTGTTTACAGTCAAAACAATGTTTTTTTCCCATTCTCTCTTGTAATGAAATATGACAAACATGTGAAACTAAAAGCAATTAAGCATTTCAGGGATTTCAGCTGGGGATTTGCAGTTTACAGTGCGTATACACAATAATTGTTTTCGATAGAAACGCGCACGCTCTTTTTATTCTATTAAAACATATTTTCTATAATAATTAATTTCTATTGATTTTGTATGCAGAGAGAAGGAGAGAGAGAGACACAGGGGGAGAGAGACAGAGGGAGAGAAAGGGAGAGAGAGAGCGCTCACTGTACGTTTTACTTGATTCCATTAATTAGTCGCCCAATGATTTTGACAGTTTCAATTAGTTTCGCAAAAGTTTTTTGCCTTTTGCCCGCTTTTCTATTTGCTAACTTGTCAAATTGGCATATTAATTAAACCAGGGACAAAAATCGAAATAACGATGGAAGCTTGTCGGAATATTGAATAACTCACTCTCGCACTCCCTCCCTCTCTCACTGCATTTGGAGATCACTTTTTATACCTCACATACACACACACCCACCCGCGTGTGTATTTGCCAATTGCAACCACATAAATGTAATCCACAGTCAGCCAAGCCGAACCCACAGTCATCAGCCAAATCCGCCCCACTGTAACCGCAAACATTTGCCAACATGTAGGCAGGCAGGCACTTTGAAGAGCCATTTTTAATACTTTTTTTTTTTGGCCTGGCCAGAGCCGGAAATGGGATGAACTAAGAGGGGGGCGCCAGTAGTATGTTTGAGGGGGCGTGGCTTGGCTAAAGCTGGCCCACATTTTTGGGCGCCGCAGCGAACAGAAAATGAAATTCATGCATCGTTGCATACAATTCGCCATAAATGTTGCCTGAAACTTGGTAACAACTGCCATTACCTGGCTTAGTATAGCAGAGCGTATCGCATGCTCTACATATATCGCATATCTCTATCTGCCTCTCCCTCCCTCTCTCTCTCTCTTTCACTGCATCTTCTCTGTGCAATTTGTTCATAAATTACAAACAGCAGTCTCTGAGTTTTGTGGTTCTGCCGCTCATTTGTCCCGGCTATATATTCATATATATATATATATTTGATAAATGTCACCAGAGGTTCCCATTGTGTGTCAATAGAGTCGTTTGAACTTTTGTAAATTTGACATGAATACACTTTGCCATCTTCCATTGCGCAATCTGACAATCTTGCAATGATTTTATGACTTCTCACATAGTCAAATTTGCGCTGCTGTATCTTGTCTTGTTTCCTCCTCTTCCCTCTCCCCCTTTCTCTTCTTTGCTCCTTTTCACGCCTTGTTTTCAGTGCAAACATTTTTGCCGATTTCTTCATTTCGGTTTTTATCAAGCCAATAAATTACAAGCAGATGAAGAGAGAGAGGGAGGGGGAGGGAGAGGAACCTGTGTAATCCTTCGACTTTTGCATGCATAAGCTGCTTTTGCTTGGCCTACATAGAATGCACTGGCTCTGTGTGTGTGCATGTGTGTGTGTGTGTGTGTGCTATATATACATATAAATCTGAGCAGAAAGTCAACAAATCAAAGCTCGAACTGTGCCCCCTTTGGCGTTGGCGATGCAGCTAAGTTGATTGCCAAGAAATGCCAGCAACACAATTGTAATGCCCCACAAAGTGCGCACTTTAATGATGGATCCCCCCCTCTTCCTTCATCCCCCTCTCTGTAGAGGGTAAATGGCAAATTAAATGTAAACAACTAATGTTTCATTAGCAGCATAAAATGTGTGTTTAATTATTGTGGAGCCACACAGTTGCTTTGGGGTCGTGCTTAATGTTTTCTACCCATAAACTTACCTAAATAAAAACTTTTTACTTTTCAGCCACACTCACACACACTTGCACACACACTCACACACATGCACACGCAATTAACTTTTACCATGTGTGCAATAGTTTCCTCTGGTCAACTTTTGTGTTGTGCATTTCGCCTGAACTTTTCCGTAAATAAAATCCAGAAAATAAGACGGCACTAACAATGCAGCGACAAATGAAATACCCTATGCGAGACGGAGACAGCTATAGAGAGAGAGAGAGAGAGAGAGAGAGACAGAGTACAGTGTACTGCCCTCTCTTTTGCGCATTTTTAATATATTTATATTTGTGCTGTGAAATCTATTTGAACAGTTTAACAAATAAGCGCAAAAAACGAACCGGAAACGGATACAAAAAATGAGTGAAAGAGAGAGAGAGAGAGAGAAATAAGAAGAAGCGCACACAGGCAATGCAAATAGCCAGAGGGGCCTCAACTTGGCTATGATATTGAAATCAATGCCCAGCGATTTTAACTGTTTAAATAATACGATAAATTCGAGAACTCTATACATGACGAGGCAACAGTTTCCATCTATTTATTATAATGACTCTGCAAGTCAAACGACCCAGAGGTCATGGGAGGGTATCATGTCTCTCTCTCTCTCTCTGTTTCTCTCTGTCTCTGCTTGTTCGCTCACATATCATGACAAAATTAACATGCTGCCACACCCGCTTAGGGTATTGCAAATAAGAAGAGGAAATAAGTACAGTAAAGTAAAATACTTTTACATATTTTTAACTATTCGCTTCGCTTCGGTCTCTGCTCCACAGTGCACAGTCCCGTCCTGTCCAGTCCAGGGGTCGGGATTGGGATCGGAGTCGGGGCTCGGCTCTCTATTGAGTGAGAACTTTATCTGCGCAAATGTGCAACGCTTTGTTTGCCAGCTAACCACATTGAAAAGTAGCTGCTAATGGTGAATGCGAATTGAAATTGCGATTCCGCATAGGAGTTTAGGAGTTGCAGTTGCAGTTGCACTGCAAGTTGAAGGGGGAGAGAGAGGGGGAAGCGGGGGCACGTGTCTGGCTATTGCGGATAGCAGCACGCCCAAGTTGTAGTAAACTTTGTAAATTGCCAAAGGCAACTTTTACAAAATAAGCCGTATTATGCTGTTGACCAATGTGGGAGGAAGAAGGGGAGGGGAAGGGTTGAAATAAAATAAAATTAGTTGGCAGTTGCTAAGCTGACATGTGACTAACTGTCGGTCGTTCTCCCTCTCTTTCCCCCTCCCTTTGTAGCAGAGTAGAAAAACATTTCAATGCAATCAGAAAATGAGTTGGAATTTCAAATTCCACAAAATTAATTCATAATAATCTATTGAAAAGGTGTTCGGGCTGCAATGAAAGTTACAGCGCTTACTTTTATGTTTAAAGAGCTTACGGCAGAGAGGTAGAGAGGCAGAGAGGAAGAGAGGGAGGGAGGTGTCTGCTGGGGCAAGCGAGAGAGAGGGAGCATTTAAGTGCGTTTTATGTTCAACGATTTTAATATGAATGACTCCATAAATATGCATGAAGTTTTAACACTATGCAGAAACAGCTGCAGCAACGCTTCGTCCACTCGACCCTCGCTCGGTCCAGCGTCGGGGCTAAACGAGAAATGCCCTTTTAAATAACCGAAACATAACAGAAACCAATTCGTGAGAGCTGAAAAACTGAGGCCAAGAGCAGCAGCAGCAGCAGCAGCAGCAGCAGCAATTGCAATGGCCATTTCTCGCAATATTTATGCGTGCGCCTCGTGTTGCTGTTGCTTTTTCGGGGGCTCTGTGTGTGTGTGTGCCAGTGTGTGAGCCTGTGTGTGTGTGCCCATTTCATTACAACATTGTTCATACGCCGCGTTGCACATAATTGAAATGGCAAACAGTGAAACGCAACGATTTTAACCAAATATTCAGACTCCAGAGGGAATTCTGTTGTTGCTGTTGTTCCCACTGTTGTTGTTGTTGTTGTTGTTGTTGCTGTTTCTGTTTTGTTTCGCTTTGTTTTGTTGACGACAACGAAACCAATTGAATTTTCATAAAATGCAACAGCGCCAGCGAGAGGGTATCAACAATATAAACAACAACAGCGACAACAACAGCAGCAACAACAATAGTGACAACAACAACAACAGTGACAACAACAGGAACAACGACAGCAACAACAACAACAACAACAACAACAGCAGCAGCAACAACGAAACAAAGCGCTGCATTTAAACAAAACGCTGCAATATGAAACAAATTAAAAGGCAACGCATGCAAGTGCAAGCGAGAGGCAAATACACTGCATGAGCGATGCGAAGAGAGAGAGAAGGGGAGAGGGAATGTGTGTGAGAGAGGGAAAGAGAGGGAGGCAGGCAGGCAAAGATTTAACGCCAGCACAAAAGATTTGCACATGGCAAACAATTCTCTTTATGCCCCCAATTCCATGTGGCAATCAGCATCAGCAAAGCACATCAGCTGCAAGCCAAAGCTTGTGCTAGAATGTGAGCAGAGCTTTTAAAGCGCATTGAAACCAAGAGCTTAATGTGTTGAGAAAGAGAGAGTGGATCAGAAAACTAAGGAGAACAGAACTAGCTAGCTCATTGCAGCTCTACTCAGTTAAGGCCTCTATTTTGACAATATTAATCACAAAAGGAGCTTAAAGCTTTCTCATAGATAACTTGGTTTTTTGGGATTAGTTTTTAGGCTAGGAGGAATATTATGAAACTCAAAAAATATAGACAACTTAACCTAATAAAGTAACTGTATCAAGCTGGAGAACTTAACTTATTTTGCTTTTACTCAGCTTAATCCTGAACTATGCCATGATTAATCCCAAAGCAGCTTAAAGCCGCTGTAAGCTTTCTTCTTTTTAACTAATAACCTCATAGGAGATACTATTCTGTTACTTTGAAAAGAAAACCTAACTTATTGCGCCTCCACTTAGCTTAGAGGCTCAATTTGATTAATCTACAATAAAAATAAGCTTGAAGCTTTATATTATTTTACTTAGCGTGTGAAATTCTCGCAATATATGAGCATATAAAGTCTTCTTGGAATGTGAGACAACTTAAACTAGATAGTTCATAAAAATATATACAGCATAAAGTGCTAGACAACTCAGTTTATTATTTGCCTTCTCAGCTTAATCCTCAACTGTATCATGATTAATCCCAAGAACAAATTAACGCTGTCAATGGACGGCTTTAATCACAAAGATTAACCATATCATGATATAAAGTTACTGTGGAGCACTACTTACCCTACCTCTGCTCAGCTTAAATCTCAAGTACACCGTGATTAATCCCACAAGGAGCTTTAAGCTCACTCAGCTTCTACCTTCTACTCAGCTTGAGATTATCGCCCTCAGTCGCTTTTAGCTTCTTTTATTTCCCGCGCTGTTTACAGACACACTTCAATTATCTTTCTTCGGATATTGGCAGAGCATTCCCTTAGCCAAGCACTGACGGCATCCCCAGCGTCATTTTTAAATAATTGCGCATACGCCGCGTTGGCTTTTGTGTGTCTGCGCCTCAATGCATTTGCAGTGCAAGTTTCATTGCAGCAATTTTACATTGAAATTATGCAAGGCGACGACGGCAACAAGGAAGGCAAACCGAAAACCGAAACCAAATAAAAAGCCAAGCAGCAAGAAGATGCTGCAAAGCGAAAGAAAAAAAAAACGAAAAAAAGGGCGAGTATGAAAAGCGAAGCGAAGGCAGAAGAAGAGTAATAGCTCCCCCGCTGGACGTCTTTTGCTTTTGTTGCGCAAACAGACAAAACCTCAATAAAAATGTTGCTACAATATTTGCAGCTGGCGCTGGGCAAAATCTTGTACAATGCAAGTACATCTAGAGAGAGATATATACTATACACTCTATATATAAATATATATCTATATATATATATGTATGCATATCTATCTAGATATGCAGAGTGTGTGTAGGTATAGAGTCGTGCATGCACTTATTCATGCACTCGCAGAGAGTGTGGCTGCCTCTGCTAGCTGCTGCTGCTTGGGCTGCCTCTGGTTTTCCTTTTATTGTTGCTCGACGAGCTTTATGCAATTTTTCCTGCGCATTTTCCTTTTCGTAGCTGGCAGCCAAAAACCTGAGCCATCGTTTTCACATTAACAGCCCGAGCGAAACGTATGCACTTGCCAAGACGACGACGACGGCCGGCACGACTGCAGGTCCTGCTGCGTGGCATGCCATGTCCTTGCACGCCCTGCACGGGGAGTGGGTGCAGGCAGGGGGGCCTGGTGCTGGGAAAAGCGAGCGCGAAATTTCCCAGCAGGCAAATATATTTTTCAATAGCGTCGCAGGCGACGTGATTAATGCAAATAAAATAAAATAAAATGCCAGCCAGGCAGCCAGTCCGGCGGCCCTCCTTCCCCTGCTCCTGCTGCTCCTCCTGCTGCTCCTGCTTGCATCCTGGCAGCTGCATAAATTTCCGACTGCACACACACACACACACAGAGGAAATGTTACACTTGAGACTCGACTCGGACTCGGGCTCGGGGTCACGGGCCAATGGGGCAATGGGGCGTATGCGTGATAAGGCATAGTCAGAGCCGAGCCAGAGCCAAGCCTTGGGCCCCGTTTACTATTAAAACGCCGCACGTACCTCATAAAGTTAATCAGAGTGCAGCTGCTCCTCCCCCTCCTCCTGCTAAGCCAGCTAACTATCTAGCTAGTTCTAGCCATCTATCTAGCTATCGTATTTTTTCGTCGATTTTCGCTTGGCTTGCATAGTTAGCTCTGGGGGCAACCGCAACTACAAAGGGCCACGCCCACATAGCGCTCATATTTGCGGTTAAGTTGAAGCGCGGTCTCGTTGTCGGGCTCGGCTCGGATTCGCCCCCGTTTCGCTGGATTCCAATGGGCAGCAGCAAGGCGAGGAAGAGAAGGAGGAGGAGCAGAGAGGAGTCTCTCCTGCTGCTCCAGCTGCCGCTGCTGTTGCTGTTGCTGCCGTTGCTGCGTCTGTGATGCGTGGAAATCTATGCGCGGCATGCACAAATTTATCAGAGGCATGTGCCGTGCAACCTTCACCCAAATGCCAGCGCTGCCGCTGCCGCTGCCGCTGCCGCCGTCGCTGCCGGCATTGCCTCTGCTGCTGCTGCTGCTGGTCTTCGCGGCCAATATGCTGGCCAGAATGATGGCCAGGATGTGAACGTGGTTACCCAGACACACACACACACACACACGCACATGTGTGTGTTGGCATATTCGCTTTTTGATGTTTTGGGGTTTGGCGCTAAAAAATGCTTTGCCCAGCAGCAGCAGCAGCAGCAGCGACGGCGGCCACAGCAAAAAACTATTGGAAATTTTTCTAGCTCTTTTTTTAACTATGCCACGGCATGCGAGGCATGCAAAGGCGACGGACGAGTGGGAGGATGGGAGGGGAGGAGGCAGGCTAATAGGAGTGCGCGTATGGGTGTGGCAGGCGGCAATGTGCGCTAGTTTTTAGGGGTCGCATTGATTGGTAGCGTGAAATTGAAATATTGAGCGAAAATTTGTGGCAGTTGCAGCAAAGGCAAAGTCAGCGAGTGGCAAAGGGCAAGTGAGCCTACAAAACACAGAGGGAGACTGACAAAGAGACAGACAAAGAGAGAGGGGGGAGAGCTGGAAAAAAGCCTGCACAGAAGAAAAACATTGTGTGGCAGCACGTGGAAAGCTAATTAACTGCTTAAAAGCCGAAATGTTGGCTAATTGGATTGCCAGAGCAATCCCGTCGACGGCGACGGCTAAAAACGCTCAAAGCGCTGAGAGAAACGATGTGAGCTGAGGTAGAATGAAAGAAAAGAACAGAGCAACAGACTTATATGAGAAGAGAAGAAGAGACAGACAGAGAGAGTGAGAGAGAGATTTAAATCGCTGCGCACATAAATTCCAGTTTAGCTTAAATTACTTGAACAACTTGAAGAACTTTAGCCGATTTACCAAAATAGATTATATTTTATTTATCTTACTTTAAATTACAGCAGAGAGAGAGAGAGAGAGAGAGAGGGGGAGGGAGAGGGAGATGGGGAAAAAAGCGAGAGGAGGAGAAAAAAAATAGATGAACAGCCAGTTATGTGGGGAATGTATTTTTAAGATGTCTAGTGTGCTGAACTGTGATATACTCACCAACCAACTGACCAAAACGATTTCTTAAATAAAGAACTTGTATATTTTTCGTATTTTGTGTTGCATACTTGAGGGAGCGGGTTGGAAATCAGTCGCCCATAAAATTATTTCTAAAATAACTTTTATGTTAATAATACGATCGCAAGCAAATTTTCAGAAATCATTTGGTCATTGATAGTTGTTGTATTTAACATAAATGAACTGTCCTGCACTATAAGTAAACTAGGCATTCGGATTTTATCGATTAAAAGGGTTCCAAAGAGAGCATGGTCAAGTTCTAAAGCAACCTTTTTCTGCGCGCAATAATAATAAATATTGAAACCAAATTTGAAAGCTCTAGCTTTATTATTCTCTGAAATCTAGATGCTCATACAGACGAACAATCCATTGGCCCAAGGAAATGATACCATTATACCCTATGAATAGGAGGTATAAAATGTAGTAAATAGAAAAAGTGAGAGAGAGAGACAGGGAGGTAAAGAAAGAGATTAACAGTCAGTAAGCTCAAAGGAAACTTTTCAAAAAACATAAATTAAATTTAGTCTTTACTAAATTGAAAATCTTAAAACCTTTATCTGATTTGCAGTCGAGTGCATAAATATTTCATTTGTTTCATTCGATTCAGAATCAAATGGAAACACTTTAAAACACTCGCACTCAGCACGACTTTATACATAATTCAATTTCTCCAATAATTCGATATAAATCAAGCAAACATTTTCATAAATTTCTTCCCCTCTCTCTCACTCTCTTTCTCTCTCTGTCTCTTCGTATTTATTTATTTTCACTCAAGGAGAAGCTCGAGCTTGATTTAATACCCAATTGGCTCGTTTCGCCGACTGTGTCTCTAACATGTTTGTGCGTGTTTGTTCGTATCTGTGCATGTGTGTGTGTTTGCCGCAATCGTGCTTTGGTATACATATATATAATATAAGCTGCATTATTTTCATTTAAGAGTCTTCGCGCCACAACGACTGCAACAAAGTTCCAAGCGGCCCCCTCTCCACCCTCCTCCTTCTCTTTGAAGTTGCCGAAAACAATTGACACTTGCGAACAATCTGCAGCAGCATCAACATTACCAAAGTCATTGCCATTCTTATAAGCAACGCCCCTCTACCCTCACTCCCCCTTCTACGCACCCCCCTTCCCTGTCATCCCTTCCCCTTGTCATTGTCCTTGTCATCGTCTGCATTTTTCGCTGTCGCTGGGCAAACAGTTGCGCAAAAACTGAGCAGCAGCAGCAGCAAACAGAAGGCAGCAGAGAAAAAAAACAACAAAAAGCGCAAAGAAAAACAACAAAAAAAGCAAAAAAGGAAAACGAAGAAAGAGAGCAGAAAAAATTGCACTCGAAATCTGCGGAAAAGTCGTGATTGCAGCCAAAACGCTTAGCTAGAAGACAAAAAGCAAACTGAAAAATGCTAGAAAAAAAAGCAAACGCACACCAGCACACACACACACACACACACACAGACACCAACACACACACACTCGCACACACACACTATGCAAGCAAAATCAAATACTAAAAGGAAGCGCATAGGAAAATAAAGTAAAATGACAAAGCAAAGAAAAACACACGCGCTCAAAGTGAAGTCAAGTTTGACAGGGGCGGGGCAGGGGGAAGGGGACTGACGACAGCCTGAGCTCAGGATCCAAGTGTATCCTTCTTCATAGGCTGGGCAAATAACGGTGTCATGCAGGAGGAGCAGTCGTGCAACGGATCAGTGGCTGCATGACACAAGCTCTACGCAGCCAGCAACTTAAAGAGGCTCCACTTCCAGTCCCCCTCCCTCTCTTCCAGGGCTGCCCTGCAGTGCCTAGATTTGCCATTCAATGTAGGGGGGTAGGGGAAGGGAGGGTCGTCGGGGTCGTCCTTTGTATATATTTATTGTGTAAATTACAAGAGAGCGCAGCATAGCGAACAAATAACTGTAATGGCTTTGTTTTGGTCATGGCTCAGGTGCCACGAAGGACGCCGCTGACATTGTTATGGCTCCCGTTCCCACCTCGACCCCGCCTGGACAATGCCTCGCCCCCGGCTGCGTCCTCTCTCTCTCTCTCTCTCGAATAAAAACAAAAAGCAGTTAGATAAAAAAATCTTTATAATAGCGTGAGCAACAACAACAACAACGACGAGAAGTGGGCGCAAAAAAAGCAGCAACAGCGTCAAGGCTGCGTGTGACAACAACAAATGGTAAAGAATACAACAAAACATTTGGCATGCGGCCTTAAGAATCCTAGTCCTCTGCTAGTCCTCCATGCCTTTGTCCAGCCAACAGAGCAGGGAGGGGGGCGTGGCAGCATTTCCTTGCCCAGATCACAGTGCGGTCGCCAAGGCGCATCATAAAAATGTTAATGAAGTTGACAGGCAACGAGCCAAGACCCACCACAGCAAAGGCACAGCCGGGGCACAGCACAGGGCGCGAGAAGCCCACCGTGACCCACCCGAACCCAGTCCCAGACCGAGACCCAAACCCGTGCTCCACTTCAGCGCTAGGCAGGCAAGCAAAGAAAAAAGGCAACCAATAGAAAGAAATATTTGCTGAAAATAAAATAAAAATTAAGTGTGACCTAGAAAACGGCAAAACATTTGTAAATTTGTCATCGCGCATGCCAAACAAAAATGCCAAATACAAAAATGGAAAAAGAAATGTGGAAAAGAAAAAACTCGAAGCGAAAAAAATATAATAAAATTTCACAGTCATTTTTTGTCCAACTTGTCGCATTTTGTTGTTGAAAAGCAGCGCTGGAAAGTGTGTTTTTTGTACCCTGTTAAGCATGGCTAATGGGTAGGATAACGATTAGGGTGTGGTTGCCAAAGCGGAAGTGAGAAAGATAGACAGAGAGAGAGTGTGAACGAAAAAAGAGCAGACAGTTAAGAGAAGACTAGTTGCGACTGGGGTTTAAAGACAGCGGCCACTTAGGAAAGGAAATATAAAATGGATTGTTTATAAAAATTTCGGTTGCTAAACTTATCTTCTAGGCTTTAGCTGAGACTCTTTACATTGGGAATGCATACATGAAATAAATCATTATCTAACTATGCATGAAACCTTTTGAGGATCGCATAAGTCGCATAAGTAGACACAAAGTTATAAGCTCTTTTAACTTATTTAATCTTCTTGTGTTCGAAGTAGACTCTTTAAATTTGATATCCATATAGAATAAAATGTAATCTTACTATGTTAAAACCTTCATGACGATCGCATAAGTAACAAAAGAAATGTACACATTTTACTAAGTGTTTTTTTCTATATTTAACTAAGGCTCTTTAAATGTTATAATAATATTGAATAACAAGTAAGCAAATTTAAATCAAAGCTTCACATTGATCGCTTGGGTAAGTAAATGATATATTGGCATATCCCTCATTATACAAGTTTACATGTTCCCTAGACTCTTTAAATTTGCTATGCTTACAGCATAAGGTATTTTCTCAAAATGTCTGAAGTTTCTTATTGATCACATGAGTAACATAAGATAAAAACAAGAATTACTTTTTGTTTCCCATAATGACAATTAAAGAAAAATAAGTTCATATGTTCTTTCTTCTGCAGAGTAAATCTGAAGTAGGCCACAATAAGTCTCCTTGCACTTTCACAGGGTATTCCTCTAGTCTCTATCACACACTAAACCCCATATTACACGGCGTTTTTATCTCGATTGCCCCGTTTTCAAGTTATGCATTTAAAATTTGCGCTTTTTGCCGTCGGTTTTCATTAGCTAATGTGTTCCAGTTAACTAACTAACACACACATGGCTTTTTTGTGCCTCTAGTTAGCCTTGTGTCTTGTGCTGCGCTGTTCTGCTGCTTCTTCTTCTTGCAGCCCCAAAAAGTATGCCATGGCAAAATAAAAACAATTCGCTTAATTGCCAAGAATTTGAGGATTTTGTCGGGGTGCAGTTTTCAAGATTTATATTAGAATTAGGCAAAAATGCGGCGCAAACTGCGGGCGCATGTGTGCTGTCATTCTCTCTCAGTGTGCGTGTGTATCTGTGTGTGCTTAGGTATGCACGTGTGCCTCTGTGTGTGTGTGTATCTGCTGTGATTGCTGTCACTGTTATTATTGCTGTTGTTGCTTGCTTTGCCTTCGTCTCTACCGAAAAATATGATAAATGACATTTTGCACTTGTTTTCCATGATGATAATTTATACTCCGTTCGCCATCGCATGCACGAATTAGTTGCCACGCCCCCCCACCTCAGCACCTCCTGCGCCCCTGCGCACAACAATTTGCCCAAAAAGGCTGTAAAATTGCCAACGGCAACCATTTTCATTTTCATTTATTTTTATTTCTTTTCTTTGGTCCATTCTCGTCTTTTTTTTGTTTTTTGTTTTTCACTTTTTACTTTGCACATTTGCGTGCCAAAAAAACATGAGAGAAATTCGCAACGTTGATGGATGATGAGTAATGATTGAAGCCATGCCAGGCCAGGCCATCCAGCCTTTGCCACGCCCACACACAGATCTCCTTCACCCCACTCCTTCTCCTCCTGCTGCCCGACAGCAGCCAGTTGATTGTCATTTATGTCTGTTGGCGGTTTTTACGTTTGCTTATGTCAATTTGGCTCCAGGGAAATTACATACATTTCGTTTGTATCAGAAAATTAGTAGGTAGCGTCAGCGTCAGCGTCAAGCATAAAAAATGGAAAATTTTTAACGCAACAACAACAAGAGCGAGAGAATGAAGCAGCAACAACAGCAGCAGGAGCAGCGTATAATTTTGTCTTAGCTTTAAATGACCCGCAGGCTAAAGAAGCGCGAGAGAAAGGGCCAAAGACAGTTCTTTTCGTTCCATCGTAAAAAATTTCTATATAGTTTGAAAGATATCTGTATCTGTATGTGTAGCTGAGCAGCAGCTGCTGATGCTCTCATATTTGTTTATCAGTTTTCTGGAAAACGACTCGCTTCATTAAGGCAAAATAAATACCACGGCCAAGTGGTTTTTGGCCCCGGCCAGATAAAAGCATACAAAATGTGAAAACAGTAAACGGAAACAGGCAACAACAACAAGAACAACAACAGCAACAGTGGAGGCCCAATTAAATATTGTTTTATGTGGCAAATATTTAATGTGTTTTCCGCCAGAATTTACAGCCCCGTCCAATGGGCATAAGTAAGGCACATAAATAATCAGGGCTTTAATTGAAATTGACAGTTCAGTGGGCAATTTATGACGAGTCGATCCCCGTTGCAATCGCATCGATGCCGCAGAGTTTAATGTCAATAAACATATATACAGCGCAAAGTTAAGTACACACACACACGCACACACAAAGAAATTGTTTAATTTGTGCGCTTTTCCTTCTATTATCGAGTGCGAGGAGGAGCAAGAGGGAACGGGGAGCAAGTGCGTTTAATTGTTGAGGAACTCACTTCAGACTTGCTCTATAAGTGGCTTTCTTATTTATACTCATTATGCCCTACGATTGAAAATGTTCAACAAATGGGTATATTAACTTTGTGCAAATGTATATAACAGGCAGAAGTAGGCGTGGCAGTTCCCACAAGGTATACATATTATGGCTAAGGATCACTAGCCGTGGCGAAGGAGCCATGTTCGTTGGTCTCTCTGTTTAAATATCAAATTCTCAGCTTTTAAAAGAGCTAGAGACTTCAAATTTGGATTGAAGGTTTCTATATATCATAAGCAAGTCCAGTTTAATTAAGCTTAATTAAAATGCATGTTAATTCATATATATATGTGTATGAGTTTAACAAATTAAACAGACTTCAAAGGATATCCTTCTATCGCGAGCCGTTCAACTCTTTTTCTCTTTTTTTTTCGTTGAATTGCAATCAAAATGTAAAGAAAGAGAGAGAGAGCGTGCATGTAAGAATGGAAGAATGCAGCGTGGAAAATGGCGAATGGAAAATTGAAAATGCTAAAGTGGAAAAACCAATGAGCATTGAGCAAACACAAAACGAAGCCGTCCTCGCCGTCGTCGTCATCGTCTCCGTCGTTGTTGCCTTGCGTCATTTGCCATTGGCGTTGGCGGCTTTTCCACATTGGCACCTTGTGTTGGCAAGTTTAAAAGCTGCCCTTTTGCAGCAGCTTAAGGTGTGTGTGTGTGTGTGTATGGGTGTGTGTGCATTTCCGGTTTGCGCTCCTCGTTGCCATCCACGGAGGCGTTCGCTGCACAAGCTTAAAATGCAAAAATAAATGCCACGCATGGACCAAGCAAGCACATACATCAACACATCACACACACGCACACACTGGCACACACACTGCGCACACTTTTCGTCAGCTACACCCTTTACAGCTGCCCCCTGCCCCACCTTCCCTTCCCTTGCAACTGTACACTTGCTGCACGTTGTTCGCTTTTGAGCTCAAGTTTATATTACGCTTGGCCTGTTAACCGCAGCTGCAATGCGAGTGTGCGACAGTGTGTGTGCCTGAGAGGGAATGCATGTGTGTGTGTGTGTGTGACTGAGTGTGCTTGCGTGTGTGTGTGTGTGTGTGTGTGGAACTGAGTGTACGGGGCTAGCAGCTAAGCACTGCTTATTGAATTCTTTTGTGTTGTGATTTTGCAGCACTTTAGCCCAGCCCCAACCAGCTTGGTGCCACTACCCCCCTCCCTGCTCCTCCCTTCCCCCCTTGCTCCCTTTTGGCCAACATTTAAAGTAGCAAATTTTTACACGCTTCCAGCTGGCTGTGTATGCTGTGTGTGCGTGCGTGTGTCGCTGCAGGTGTGAAATGTGCACATAAAATTTGCACCTGTATGTGCGCTTGTTGTGCTTGCTGCGTGTGTGTGCACTGAGTGTGTGTGTGTGTGTGTTTTCAGCTCTTGTTGCCTCTTTTGCCTTTCACTTTCGCCAAAGTTGGCAACAACAAAAAGAAATGCAAAGCGCCAGCTGCAAAAATGTCGTGCGGCGCATAAAATTCACTTGAGCGGTGAACGAGAAAAGCGAGCAGTGAATGCGGGCAGCGCCAGGGGGGTGGGGAAAGGCAGAGCAAGAGGGGAAGGCAGCGAAAGGCAAGCAGCGGCAGCGGCAGCGACGCGACGCAAGTGTTTGCCCAAGACATAAAACATTTTCGCAGTGAGTGAAATTAAATGCCAGCATGACACTGAAATGCAGCCACGCCTACATCACACACACACACACACAGAGGGAGAGGGAGAGAGAGAGGTAGGAAAGGAGGCGCAGCTGGTAGGCTGGCAGGTAGCCAGGTGGGCAGCCAAAAGACAAAGTCATTAAAATGCGCCAACGTCGTGTCGTTTTCGTCTGGTCGAGTCGACACACAGGGGGGGAACGAGGAAACGGAAGTGTGGCCCGAATACGGCGATGATATTCTATGTGCCGGGAGATTGTGTTCTGAATTATGATTTTGTCCTCCATACTGGGCAGGAAGAATATTTTGGGCATTTAATCTTTGGTATTTTTCAAGTCATAAATACCGGGCATGCAGTATTTTTCGAGAGTAACTTGTGGGCGAATATTTGGGTATTTTATTTGCTTGTAAATCTCCTTCTCCTGCATGGGAAATAGTGAAGGGATGGAGCAGCGGGAAGGGAAATAGTTTAAGCTGAATAAAGGTTTTTAATTCATTACATTTTTTCTCTTTTTTCGTACAAGAAACAAACAAAATCAAGATCTGTTCTTCTACATTTCTCAAACTCTTAAGGCTTTCAAATAAAACTAGCTTTAACTACTTTCTTTATCTGCATCTTAAACCTCAGAGCACTTTCACGACAATATCCAAACCTCATGAAACTGGAAGAATTGCTTCTCAAGAGTTTATGGAGAAAGTGTCAGAAGAAAATCAGAAGAAAACCAAGAAGAAGGGGAAAAGAGGTACAGCAGCTCTTCTGCACCGATTTGTGCAGTGTGCAGCAATTAAAAATGCAGGCCAAGCGCGGCACAAGCACAGCATACTTTGGGGCGTCGTTTAACTTAGCACTTAAGCAGCAGGCAAAGAAGCTCCTAAGCCTGATGCTGAAGCTGAAGTCGAAGCCGAAGCTCAAGCTGTAGAAGCTACAGCTGGAAAACGTAAATATCATTTGCATTTTTAAGTGCGCCGCCTGCAATTGCGGCGGCATTATAGAGAGAGAAAGATAGAGAGAGAGGGGGAGAGAGAGGGGAGAGAGAGGAGGAGAAAGTTCTTTAGTGCTGTGTGCTGCGGCGTCTTTAAGCTGTTCGAGCCAAGTTCGAAGCCATAAACTGGCCCCTGGGCTGTATGGACCGCAGCAAATCAACGCTAGCAGCCGCAGCAGCGGACGACGCCTCTTAAGGCCATAAAATCAGCTAAAAGCAGCCACAAAACACGAGGCAAGTGCCAGCAGCAGTAGCAGCAGCAGCAGCAGCAGCTAGACCCACCGGCGAGTGTACCCGCAACGAGCAGCGAGCAGCCGACGCGGGCTTGAAGTGAGCACGGAATTTATTTCAATAAAATGTGCATTAGCAGACCAGAAGGCAGCAACAAATAACTTGAGGCTTTTAGTGCGCACAAAAGTATGCAACGGCAGTGCCAGCAACGACTGCGGTCAGGGCGAATGCAAAACAAACGAAACAGAACGAAACGAAATGGAATGAAACACATGCACGCACACAGAGGCACAACACCAAGACACACACACACACACACACAACACAGAGCAGCCTGCGTGTCACATATTAATACGCAGCGTGGACCCCTTCGCAAGTTCCCTTTGCTGTTCCCTCTGCAGTTCCCTTTAGTAGTCTCCTTTCTCTAGTTCCCTGTGCACTCCCCTCTGCAGTTCCCTTTCAGTGTCTCCTTCCTCCTCCCCTCTCTCTCAATCATCTTGGGCGCCCTTTCGTCATCTTCTCTGCAGATTTGCTAATACCCCAAAGTATGAAACATTTTACCCATGAGTAACTCTATTTGAAATCCATTACTGCCAACGAGTCCGCAACAATAAAACTGAAAAGTTTCAAATTTATGTCAAAAAAGAAGAAGAAGAAGCAGCAGCTCAAGCAGCAGCAGCAAAAGAATAAGAGCTGCAGCGACAACAAAAACAACAGCAAAAGCAACAGCAATAGCAACAACACAAAAAAGTTGAAACACTGAAAAGAAGCCAACATTGAGAAAGCCAAAATGTAGGTTAGGGCAGGAGCAGAGGGCAGGGCAGGGTTGGTAGGTTGGGGGAGGGAAGGTGGGAGGGGAGCCTGGTGTGAGTTCTATATGCGAAAGTTGAACAATAGCAAAAATGCGTGGCAGACACTGGGGACAGCAGCAGTGGCAGCATGTGGGATAAAAAGAAATGTGTGTACGCCGACAGGCAACAGGAAAAAACATTCTAAACGTTTTGATGGAAAACTTTAGGGAGCTTTTTGGCTCGACAAACTCCTTGAAGCTACAGGCCACTCAAATTATGGAAAAAATTTTGTGGCTGCTCACACACAAAAAGAGGAAGAGAGGAAGAGAGAGAGAAGAAGAATATTGTCTGGCTGGCTGCCACTTCAAGTCAATAATTTGTGCCGCGTTTTTACAGCAATTCAATTAAAGCAGCAACACACACACACACTCATACAGGACAGACACACAGAAAGAGACAGACAGACAGACAACAGCACACACAAAGCAAACTGCAGAGGCAACAACAATGGGGCAGACAAAAGATGCAATTGAGTTGGTGAAGGGTTTGGCCAAGAGTCCATCGCATTGCCGGAAGTGGTTGCAGCAACATTTTACCGAGTGCCATTTGGCACACAAAAGATGGATGACGCCGAATGAGACAGACAAACAGACAGACAGACAGACGGAAGAGGGAGACAGCAAAGGAGTGAGCAAGTTGAAGTAAGTGGGAGGGAGTGGAAGCAAACTGCAGCATGTAGCGCACTCAAGTCAGCGGAATATGTGGCAGAGTCGGAATCAATGAACTAAGTTTTACTTTAAGTTGCACCTTCACTTAAGGAAGTCAAGGAAATAGACTGCTAAAACTAACAGTTAATTTGTTACTATTGTAAATAACTCAAATTTGGTTTACTTTTGTAGCCAATTAAATTATTTATCCAGCATTAAATACGAATGCAATCATTAAAGACCTTTAAAGCTACATTTGAATTTAAAGAACTTAAAATTTTTGTCATTTGCTTGAAAAAAGAGAAAAGAAAAAATAAAGAGAGTTCAGAATTTACTTTAAATTTAAAATACTTGGAGCTTTAAGCAGCTTGAGCATTTAGAAACTATCAAAACAAAACTCAAACATATTTATTGTCTTCAAAGCTTATCGAATGTGTTTTCCATGCACTCAGTATCTCATAAATATGAAAATAAAATGTAGAAAAAGCAAAAAACTGTGTTTAGTATAAAAGCTGCTTAATACCTTGAGCTTTAAGCAGCTTGACAATTGAGCAAACAATACAATAAAAGTGCATAACAATTTAAGCTTCATTAGAGCTTATTGAACGTATTTTATGTGCATTTTAAAGATTATAAAGAAGAAAATAAAATAAAAAAACAGCTTGAGCTTTTAGCAAACACCACAATAAAACTGTAAAACGCTTCAAGCTGCTTTCAAAGCCATTTAAAACCTTGTGCATTGTATTTTGTGTGCACTTCGTACTCACTAAATATGACAATAAAAAAGGAAGAGGGAGTGACAGTGAAAGTAGCTTAACACTTTGATGCTTAAAGCAGCTTAAGCTGCACTAATGCAGTTCGATAATGTGCTTCAAAAAGCTACTTAGCAGCTTAAGTCACCGCGAGTCATTAAAATTGTGTTGGCATTTTTGGGAGGATAAGGGCGAGGGCGACTCTCTATTCCTCTTCTCTCTCTCTCTCTCTCTCTCTCTGTGCAGTCGTTGACCTTCCTCAAAAGCGACTGGCGACTGACGACTGATTAACAGTTCGGACCAGGCAGGCAGGTAGCCCTGGCAACCCTGGAAGTCGACTTTTTCGTTGCCGTTTCCTCCTTTTTTCATTTTCCCTGCCATTTCATGTTTTTGTTGTTTTTTTTTATTCTTATATTTCGCATTACGTTTCCTGTTTGAGAACCCAGAGCTATAAGCATTTTTGAATGCCTTTTGTTGCTGTTTTGGCTTTCTTGACATAAATCCAGCTCCGTTTACAACACGCGGCGTCCCTTGGCCCCTTGCCACCCCAGTACCCACTCACCCAGCCGCTCTCCCTCTCTCTGCGTCCCTCCTCCCTCGCCAAGCTCTTAAATGGCATTCTCGTTGACATTTTATTTAACATGCATATTTTTATTTTTATTTCATTTTCCAAGAGCGACTGTCAGCGCGCTGCAAGAGATTTGAACTAACTGACAGTGAGACAGACTAAAAGTGGGAGAGAGAGGGAGACTGAGAGCGTGCGAGTAAGACAGAGAGAGAGACAGGGAGGGGGGAGTGTAGCGTGGGATGACAGAGCAGACATTCAGCCAGCGATTTTTGCATTTGGCGCTTTTAAAAAGCTTATACAAATTACGAGGGCGGGCAGCGCACTGGTGAGGGGGCGTGGCAGCTGGGCGAAAAAGCAAGAAAACTTGGAAATTAGATTTTTTAATATTTTATGCAGTCATCACAGCATTTTGTGGCCTCAAAACGCACACACACACACACACACGCGCACACAATATAAAATTCATGCAAATATTCATATATATATAAAGAAGATTTATATACTATGTGTGTGTGTGTGTGTGTGTGGCATATGTACTTGAGCGATATGTGCTGCTGCTTGCTGTTGTTGCTGTATATAGAAATACTTCTTTGAGCATATTCATTTGCATATTGGAGCAAGTTTAAATGCTGGCGCATTTCTAATTTCAGCCTGAAAATGCCATGTCAAGTTGACAATTTGGGCAGTCAAATGCATGAAATGGATATGTGACAGCAATTTGGGCTTAGCTCCTCCTAGACATGCATAAATATAAATGCCACAGCTCTCTCCCTCGCACTCTCGCTCTCTCTTTCTCTGTCTCGCTCTGCTTGACTTACTGCCATAAAGGATAAATAAGAATTTTCCATTCTCTGGAATTGTATTTATGAGTGAAGCGTTTAACATTAGTCGTATTACCCTCACTCCCCCTTTCCTCCTTCATCTTCTTCTTCTTGTTGTACTTCTTGCGCTTGTTAGGGGCACCCTGTAATTGTCAAGGATACAATCGACATGTAAAGCGAGTAAAATGCGCATTGAAATTTATCAAGAATTTTATTTATGCTCTTCTTCCTCCGCAAACAGGCATTTCTGGCTCATTATCCAACATTAGCATCTGTTTTCTAAGAAATTAAATTTGTTTTCTGGCTTCCCCCTTGAGTTTTTGTGGCCACTTCAAGTTGGGCTGGCAACGCTTCAAGTTGAAACATGCGACTGGCAAACATACAATGTGTGGAGAGTAGGCAACAACTTACCCTGCAGCACTTCCGAGTTAACGTCGCACATGCTCCCATTTTAAATCCCATTCGTCGACAGAAGCTGACTCGGATGTATTCGAAGTCGTCGTCTGCCATATGGGGATGTGGTCAGGCTCTACCGGAGTTTGTTCGATTACCAAAGATCGTGCTTTTGCAGATCCTTCGGTGGATGTATATTCCGCCATCTTGAATCGCAGCGGTTGCCTGAGCGCCAATTCACGAAACCATTTGAACTTCAAGCAGAGCCAATGATCGACGTTTCTGCCTAGAAAATATATATTCGCATTGGTTCTGCTGAAATGGTCCCGTTGGTCGATAGTCATGTCATCGTAGGGTGCATCCCAAACAGGTGGAGGAATATTGACCACCAGGGGCTGTTGATCCTCGTTGGGCAGCGACTTGAGCTGCAGATCCAACAGCAAGACGCATTGCAACAAGCTAACTGAACCTGCTGCAATGCATGCCACGCCCTGCATCTTGCAGTAGCCAAAGTACACGTGGTCCAGTTCCTGCTGCGGTCCCATGTATACCAAATGAATGTCTTCCTCCGCATAGTGCATGGCCAGGATGGCGCACAGAAAGTGCAATGTCATGCGAGTGGTCTCGACCAACAGTTCCACAATTAGCACAGTGCGCTGTCCGATTATCAGGCGTGCGGCACGCACAATTGCAAAGATCATGTAGCCCGAGAATGTGCCACAGAATATCACATTGTGCGGCTGCGACTCCGCCTTGTACTGCCCCCCGCACATGTGTATGGTCAAACAGGCGATGTCCATCAGTATGTGCAGGAACGCAAAGATGAGCCACACTTGATTCATGATGTGAGAGACCGACAAACGTCGACCGACCTGTGTAACGAGTGTTAAGTCAAAGGCAACAATTCAATTCGTTTCAATTCGTTTCGATTTGAACGAAATTACCTTTTAAACTTAGAGATGCGCACGATAACTGTGACTGCTACAATAAAATATCAGTGACTACACGGCACTGTAATTTGACAGCGCTTTTAGGTAACCAATTGAGTGAAGGTTGCTTGCTAACAGAACTCTGTTAAGACGATCGTCTCTGTCTCACACGTAAGTGAGCGAGCAACTGTTATCTTAACAGCTAGCATTTTGGTATTTAATACTGACAGCTGTGATCATATCGATACATCGAAGCGATTCTGTTAGGTGTCTGTAAACGATGCACCTGTTATTCTACATAGGTACATGTTAATATTTAATACTGCAAGCTGTGATCATATCGATAGCATGCAAACAGAATTCTGTAAACGATGCACCTGTTAACCTACATAGGTACATGTTAATATTTAATGCTGCAAGCTGTGATCATATCGTTAGCGATAGTTGCATGCAAACAGAACTATGTAAACGATGCAGCTGTTATTCTACATAAGTGCATTTAATAGAGTAAGCTGTGTTTATATCGATACTGCCAATCGATTTGACTGTAATTAGAACCTGCAACTCGTGATTATCGCTGCAATCACCCAATTCTCTGCAAGCTGCGCTCAAATCAGTGCTGATAATCGATAATTACTTGCATATCATGTACTTGGCATCGTGACTATCGCAAAGCATCGCTCAACTCTGGCTGTAAATGTGATTAGCAGCACATTGAGGCAGCCTCCTTTCATTGGCTTCTCTCTAATGGGCCCATTTAATGCTAGAGAACTCAATGTCAAGTTGCGTAATTTCCTTTAATGGCTTTTCATTTTCATCGATAGTCGACACTTTCAGTTGTTATCACTGGCCCGTAAAAAAGGCCCAAAGACAATTACCGACAAAGCGAAAGAGAGTGGGAGGAGGAGTCGCAACGAGGAGGAGGATAACAACATTGAGTGCTAAACAGGAAATGATTTTCGGGCCACTCTCTGCTCAGAAATGGGGCGCGCCCTGGTAATGAAATCATGAATTAGATTTGAGCTCGAGAATTGTTATTGTTTTCGGTTTCGGTTCAGTTTCGTCTCTTCTCCCTCTCTCTCTCTCTCTCTCTCTTTCTATCTTTGTCGGTCTCTCACAGTAGCTGAGACTCGAGCTTAATGACTTTTGTGGCTGCCCCGTATACGTGGCTGCGTACGAATCCGGAATCCGGCAGCAGCATCAGCATCAGAGGCAGCATCAGCAGCTCCTTCTCCCTGGCATCGTCCACTCGCCTGGCCAGCATATTCCCCAAATGTCTATAAATCCCTTTTAAATGTTTTTAAGCTTTTGTTGGACATTTTCAGCAGCAGCGCCAGTAGCTGCTTGCTGCACACACACACACACACTCGCGTGAGTGAGTGTGCGAGCGAGACAGACGCTGCTGCTGCAACAAAACCAAAAGGGAACAATATTAACGTGTCAACGAGAATTTATGTTTACCGCAACTGGACAACTTTCAAAAGCAGCTCCATAGATCCAGCATAGCTGACCCCGCCAACCCCCTCCCCCCTTCCTCTCTTGCTGCCTCTGCTGTGTGCGGAAGTGGCAGCAAATGCTTTACTGTCTCGCCAGTTGGAAGTTCTTTTTTTCGTCAGTGTGTGTGTGCCCCATTGTTGTGGCACGCAAGAAAGCCGCCCCTCCCACTCTCTCTCTCTTTCTATCTGCCTCTCGCTCACTCAGCATTGGCACACATATGCAAATGATCCATAAATATCAACACTTTGCACACTGCCAGAGAAAGAGAGAGAAAGAACAAGTGGGAGAGGGAGAGAGAGAGAGAGATATTGTAATGCTCAAAGTGGCCAACGATTTACACAGCACTAGTGCCGTCGCACTCGCACACGCACACACATGTGCATGTGTGTGTGCTTATGGTAATTGTGCTGAAAACTTGAAGCATTTTGTGGGCTCAACTTGAGGCAGAGTGAGGGAGAGAGAGGGGGGAGAGGGTGGGGGAGGCTGGACGCCATAAATAAATTACATTTGTTGCTCATTAAACGTTGAGTGGCCAAGCGGCCGCAATTTAAAGTGCTCGGCTTGTGCTCGCCTCTCTCTCGAGTGGGTAAGTAGGTGAAAGGGGGTGGGAGAGGGGGAGAGTGGGAGAGGGGGAGTGTGTGTGGAGTAGCTTCGATTTAAAGCCGTTCTCTCGCATGTAATTAAGGATGAGTAATGCGACTTAATCATTTACTAAATAATTCAACATTGGCGCGATGAATTTCAACAGCTCTTTGAGTAGTTGCAATAAACAGCTATAAATTATGGCAGCGGGCAGCAGTTTATGGCAAGTTGCAGTAGCTTTTGTGCCCACTAAATACTTTTGCGCGACTTTAAAAAGGTAAACAGAAAGGAAATGAGCAAAGCAGAAAGGTAAACTAGAGAGAAAGAAGAAAGAAAGAAGGGAAAGGGAAGCGAGGGAAAAGAAGAAGAGAATGAGAAAGGGAATGAAGCAGAGAAAGAGTAGAAAAGTGAAACAGTTAAAGAGTAATGAAGAGGAGAAAGAGAAGAGGAAAAAGAGGATAAAAGAACGCGCGGAAAAAACAGACAAGCAGCGAGAAAAGTGCAAGTTTGTCTTCAAGTTCTTCACCTTTGGCACAGTAAATTATAGCAAAGAGAAGGAATTAGAGGGAATGAGAGAGGGAGGGAGAGGAAACGAGAGGCTGACCGTCATCAGGTGCAAGAAAAGCCGCTGATATAATGCCTTATTATCATTTAATTGAGCAGGCCGAGCCCGAGCCGAGGCGAGGCACAGTAAACTGCTAAACAGTTTACACAATTTATGCGGCATAAAGCCAGAAAACAGCAGCACCCACAAAAACACAGACAACAGGGGAGGCAGAGACAGAGAGAGAGAGGAAGAGAGTAGAGAGAGAGAGAGAGGGAGAGGGGGAGGGAGGGAGCTTCACGGCTTTATGACAGGCAGGCAATGATTATAAACCGGCATAAATTTAAATTGAGTGTCACTAACTTGGGACTCTCTCTTTCCCTCTCAGTTGTGGAGTAGGGGGCGTGGCACGCCCACTGCGTAAACAAGCCACACAATGACCAGAAAATAAGCGAAGCAGCAACAAGAGTTGCGACAAGATGTGGCAGCAGCAGCAGCAGCAGCAGCAGCAGCACCCGAAAACGGAAGCCCAAAGCAAACACAATAAGACTAAGTGGAGCTTTTGCGGGCAACGAAGAAGAGTGGGCAAGGCAGAAAGAGAGAGGGGGAGGAGGAGGAGGAGAGTGGACAGCCAAAGAGGGGCGTAACAGGGCTAAGAGAAAGGAGAGGGGGGGAAGGGCAGCTCGTGATGCTGGCAGCAGGTCAAGCAGCGTATAAAATTCATAAAATATCCGCACTTAAAAGCGCCGCTGGCCAAAAACTAAAAACTTAAAACTAAAACGAAGCGAGCTCCAGTATATTTTGGGTATTTTTTTTTGGTATATACTACATATATATTTGGTATATTTCTTTTATTTATGTTTGGGCAGGCAGCGAGCAAACAATTTTCGGGGCAAGCAGCTGAGCTGCGCTGCGCTGCGGCTCCTTGTGCCGATTTTGTGTGTGTTTTGTGCTTTTGTCAGTTGCACATGTGCCCAGGCCGAAGGGCGGGGGGCGTGGCACTTCCGCTGTTCATTATGCTTCATGTATATTTTATGTGTGTGTGTGCGGGGGGAGGGGAAAGCGGCTTTGGCTGCTGCCATTCGCAGTGCTGTAACTAAAATTTTCTGCCCCAAAACATTATCAAGTGTTAATATTTATGGAGCGATTGCAGTGCATGCCCCTCCCCCTCCCCCTCTCCCCTCTCTCTGTGTTGTTTTTCGCTGTGTTGACACACGGCAACGAAAACTTTCAACAGAATTTGTGCCAAGGGCGGCGTGGCATGCCGCAACAATCGACAGCAACAACAAGTCAAACAAACGGAAAATAATTTAGCTACATTTCGCATTTAACATGCCGCACACTCAATTCAGGCACACTCCCCCTCCCCTCGCTCCCTTCTCCCCTTTCTCTCTCGAGAGTGAGGTTAGGTATCATGTTGAGTGTTGCCATCATTGTTTCAAATGCAAATCAATGGAAACAGGCCACTAAACAGCTCGACAGGGGGAAGGGGAGAGGGAGGCAGGCAGGGAGAAGTGAGTGAGGCAGTGCGTTGTTTGATTTATGCCTGTGTGCGTGTGCATTTAAGTGCAAATTGCAGCCTTGTCGCAGTTGTTGTTGTTGCCATTGTTGTTGTTGCTGCTCATGTATTTGTCTATTGCATTTTGTAAACATTTAATATTCCAATTATGCAGCACAATTCAATTGACAATTTGCTCAATGCTAATGTCGGCCACAATGTGCGAGTGTGTGTGTGTGCGTGTGTGTGTGTGCGTGTCTGTGTGTGCGTGGGTGTGCGTGTCCAAGCGATACAACAATTTGTAGCATACCTTGGGGCGCTGTACGAGAATCACTTGGCTGCGGGCAGCGAAGAACAGGCAGCACGCAGCAGGCTGTCCCTCTCTGTTCACACTGGCTGAACGTCTTTCTCTTGCTCTCCCATGTCTGTCTGTCGCCCCTCGGGTGATTCATCACATTTTATGCGAAATTCACTTAGCCAACAACGTCCGAGCTGTCATTACTCATGCAAATTGAACTCATTCAATTAAAATGCGTTAATAAATTCCACTCTTGCAGCCTGCGTGCGGCATGTTAACTTGGCCACCCCTTCGCTGTTATTGTTACTTTAAAATTTTTTTAATTTTTATTCATTGCAATTTCTCATATTATTAATACATTTAAATTACATTTAATTTTAACATGATGACTTACTATGATTCTATTTTATTTCTTGAATAATTTTATTTATTTTAATTGTATATAATTTAATTCTATTTTATTTTTTTATATAAATTTATTTTAATTTTATTTCATTTCATTTTTTTTTCCAGCGCTTCTCCGCCTGCTATAAAGCTGTTAACTCCTTGGCAGCGCTATGTTATCTTAAACATTAACAGACAACTACACGCTGTTAAGCAGCTGCCTTGCCCCTTTTGCACTGAGAACAGTTTGCTGTTGGCAGCTAACAGCGCACATGCGACCCACAAATGGGGGTGAACGTAACAGCAAACTGTAAGCTGGCAGTGCTGTTAACACTTCCCTGTACCACAGCTTAACAGAGCACTGTAAGCAGGCTGACTGCGCTGTAAACACGCTGACTGCGCTGTAAACACACTCACTGCACTGTTAACTGCCCTGCATGCACGTGCTTGCGAGTATTTTATTCATCTCAAGGACAAATTCGAATGTGAATTGAGTAAATTGGTTGAGCAATTGACAAAATCAATGCGCATTGATATCTAAAATGCTTGAGAGACGCACAGACTGCCAGACTGCCAGCCAGCCTGTCTGAGCCATTATACACAGTGCTGAATGGACTGAATGGACGTCTGGACTTGCAATGATTGACAATGGACGAACTCCCCTTATCCCTTTCTCCCTCTCGAGTGCTGGCAAATGGAAGTTCACCGACAATGATAATATTGTATTTGCATAATGAGGCCACACACACACACACACACACACATTGTGAGGGCAGATCTGAAATTAAACTAGAACTGAATTAATATTAAATTTGGCAAATTTATTAGGCTGCCTGCCTCCTTTGGATTTATATAAATATATAATGGATCGGGGCATAAATATTTTGATAGCTGGCACACAGTAATTGCATCCGCCTCTCGAGAAGGGGGTGGCCACAATTACCCACACAGTGCTCCCCCCTCGCAAGGGGGGGGGATTCGTTTTGATCAGCGAACATCAAAGTGAAGTCTGCTAAAATGTTTTAAGTGGATTCGTTTAGAAAATATTAAAGCACGACTTAAGTACGTTGGGGCCATTTTGTGTGCGAGTATGTGTGTGTGTGGGTGTGTGGGAGAGTGTGCGAAAAAAAGGCCAAAGCAAACTGTGCAAAAAGGGCAGCAGTGAAATCGGCACAAAAGCAAAGCGAATGAAGAAGAAGGAAGCTTGACCCGACCTCACTCTCCACAAGCCTGTCGTCTTATGCGGGTCAGACTGCTGCTCTTCCCACTTCCCATTCCTCTGTTCCCCTCCCTGCATCTTCCTCTGCCTTACTTCCCTGCCTAACAGGCCTGCTTTGCCTTTTGGAACCACCCAAGGCGCAAAGCGCGACCTCGCCTGGCACTTAGTAGTAGTGTGAAGTGTCTGGCAGGGGGTGGAGGAGGAGTAGGGACTATAGGGGGGAGAGGCGACTAGGGTGTTTAGGTGCCGTCTTGGGCCGCGCTAATCAATATCAATTCACACACACAAGCGCGCTCCACAAGAGAAGCCAGAGAAGCAAGAGAAAGAGAGAGAGGGAGAGCAATATTTATTACATTTCTCATATATTTATCATATATTATTTGCATTTTTCTTTTTGCTATTCTTTTTTCCTTTTATTTGCCTCGACTTCGTTTTATTTGCATTTCGCTTTTTGCGCCAGGCGGAAATTAAAGACTCGACGCGCCTTCGAAGAAGATGGTCGAAAATTGCTGCAGGCCGCCGCAGGCGAAAATAAATTGAAAATTTTCATTGCAAAAATATTTGCAGGGAAATGCCAACGGGCAGGGCACAGCAGAGGGTAGGGGGAGAGGAGAGGGAAAGGGAGGGGTGTCCGTGTGTCACGCCTTGAAACATTACGATTGAGTGACACACACGGGAGGCCTCCTGCGCAATGCATTTTCATGTGTTTAGGATTAATTTCCTGGCACAAGGAAATATGGCTCAGAGGCGCGTACGTGACAATGATTTGATTAACTGCCCCAGGGGGAGAGAGGGCGGGTGGCTAGAGAGAGCCCCCCCATGCCGATATATGTATATCGAAGGGTCGATTAGGCAGTGGAGAATTAAATTTATAAGGAGCTTTAGGAAAAGGGAGTTCGGTTTAAAACATTAGCTGAAGTTGAAAGAAAGGAATGTTGTTTGCAGTATTTATCGGTGGGAACGATAGTAATTGTAGCGATAGTATGAATAAAATTAGGGTACTCAGACAGGTAACTACAACTTTGTAGTAGCTCAATAGCAGGCACGACTGGAAGAAAAGAAAATTGTGTTTAGACTTGCAATAAATATTATCACGATAGTTTCTACATTCCCCTAACAATAGTCAGTACAAGAAGTCAGTTATAGCTTTATCACTTTTATGCGACAAATATTCATTTGATAGTTATTGTATTTATCGATAGTAATTAGAGTTTAAAAACAATTGAGATGTGATGATTGAGATGTGACTCTGTTCATTATTATTAATACTCTTATTGCAATACTCTTTGTAGTCAGTCAAAGCCTTACCTCTATTACTACCAGCTACTTTTAATTACTTCTCCAACCCCTGTTATCGATAGTCATCACAGCAGCAAGCAAGCAAAAGTCAGTGAAAAGTCACAAGCTCAACTCAAGTTGGAGACAAAGAGAAACAAAAGGCGAGGTCAATCTGTCGTTTATTTGCCCAAAATATATCGCCATTCTCATGGTAACCCGAGTGGAAGCAGTGCAAATTTCCACAGCACACAGTCCCCGCCCCCCTCTCCTTCTCTCTCTCTCCTCATCCTCTCCCCCTCCCTTGCACAGTCTGCTCGGCCGCTGGTGGAAGCCTCGTTGTTGCCTTTGTTTAGTTGCCCTAATGACTCGGTCACTTAGACAACTCTTCCGGCGAGCTTGGCCGACTCGCTGCAATTGTTGTCGCTGTCGCCGCAGTTGTTGTTGTTGTTGTTGCTACTGCTCTTGTTGTTTCTTTTGTTATTGTTGTTGTAGTTGTTGCTGCCATGTGCTGCTGTCAGTGGCAGCAGCAGCAGCGAAATTGCGAGTTAGCCACGGCCAAAGCACACGGCCAATGCGGGCAGAGAACTTTGCGTCATTAACTGAGCAGCGAGACAGGTAGAGAAGGGCAAAAGAAGAGGGGCAAAGAGAGGGAGACAGAGAGACAAGGGAAGAGTGGGGAAGGGGGAAAGTAAAACCCAAGCAAAGCAACGGCAAAGGCAGCGCCGCGCAGGACGTTCAACTGAGCAACAAATGCTGTCACCAGCATCGTGACCTACCTCGCTGTGCTCAACCTCCTCCCCCGCCCCCGCTCGCCTGTCTTACCCCTTGCCCTTGCTAAAAAGCAAAACTCAAACTGGCAACGGACTGGGCTGCTCAAGCTGCTGCTGCTGCCTCTGCTGCTGCTTCTGCTGCCGGCAGAGCGAAGCATCCTCAGACGAGTTAAGTAGACTACTAAATGACGACGGGCCTGATGAGACTACCAGGCAAACCCCGCCTCCCTTTCACTCATCCTCTTGCCCTGCCTTCATGTAGGCTGGCGGGTGGGTGGCGAGGCCAAAGTACTTAAGTGTGTTTTCAAAATTAAAGCCTGTTAATGAGATTGGCTTTACGGACTCATGTTAAGTGGCTTAGAGTGTATCGTGAGTAAGCACTTTGTCTCGGCCAAGATCGGCCTGGGCACGAGAACACAGAGCACAGTGAACTAGATACATGTACGTTACGGGAAGAGGTGGGGCAGGGGGGTTGCTAGTATTATTAAAAGTAATGCTCATAGTGGGTACCAAAATTTAATGAGCCAGCACGGAGCGAAGCTTTGTGTCAGTGCGCTTGAGTTGATTTTCTGTGTGCGGTGTGGTCAGTTGTGGAGTGACAAGAAGAGAGAGAGACAGAAATGGCATAGAAACAGAGAAAGAGAAAGAATGGAAAAAAAAGAGAGAAGAGCAGAGAGACGAAAAGCAAGGGCAGACATGTAGACAGAAGCAGAGTAAGTGAAAGAAGCAGAAAAGTAGAGAGTAGAACTAGAGCCAGGCAGAGACAGGCAGCTTGGTTAGTGGGTTAAAAATGAAACAAGAGACTCTAACAGGAATATAGAAAGGTAGAGGAAGATATAAAAGAAATCAACTCAGATGAACGAAGACCAAAATAGGAAAGGCACTGAGATAGACAGAGAGACAAAGGATGATAATTATGATACTTATAGGAAACAAAAATGCAACCCAGAAAAAGAAGAGAAATAAAATAATTTGGGTAAAGGGAGAGATTTTTAAAAGCAAAAAGAAAAAATGAAAAGAAGGAGAATACAAGAAAAGTTTGCCAAGAAAGTAGGCAGACAGAATGTATCATTAATAGAAGAAAGCAAGAGAGACATAACAAGAACTTCAGCAGCTACAAAGACAAAGACAGAGCACATAAATAACTGTAGTTTGAAAGAAACATTAGAAACATTAGATAGAGTTTTCTCTCCCGTCTACAAAAAGACAAGAAACTATGTACAAAGGAGAAGTCAAAAAACAGATATAATGACAGATACAGGTAAAGTTCATAGCCATATACAGAGTCACCTAGAAAGTCCAATCAGTGCAGCTAGCCAACTCACTCAATTTCTATCATCTTTTCCCCGCTCTTTTGCTGTAATCAGTTTTCCGCGTCGCGCTTAAATATCAATCAAGTCAAGCAGCGTGTGAAATTGAAATATTTGCCCAGCAAATAGGGCTCACTTCAATGTTTTATATTAAATTGCTTTGCCAGAGCCAATTTGCGCGAAATAAATAAGTGAGTGAATTGTCCAGGTAAGACTAGCAGCTACGCTGTAAAAATAAAGGACACTTAAGTGGGAAATGATGTAGAGCATAAAAAGAAGGTGTTAGTAAGTGGTAACAACTCTTAGAAACACTATAAAGAGTATATGGAATAAACTATAAAGGAATTTCGAGTGTCTCATTGTCAGCACATAAGTATGCAATAAAAATTGAAACACTCTTTTCTCATAGCTACAGGGTATTTAGCAAATTTTAGAATAGCGAAAAAAAGAGCGAGGCGTAAAATTGCATTTGAAATTTGGGCAGAAAAAATGTTTTATATATTCCAATTGCGTTTGACGTGACGACACACTCTCAACGTGGATGGCGATGGCAAATAACAAATACCAAATAACGAATAACAAATAACAAATAACGAATAAGAAATGCGACGGGGCGAACAGACAATAAAAATGCGGGCACACACACACACACACACCTTGTCTAGGCGGAAGGGGTAAATGTCGCAGGTCGCAGGTCGCTGAGGTTGTCGAGGTTGTTGAGGCTACAAAATAAATAACGATAGCAGCGTCGGCGAAGGCGGCTCACGTGTTTCGAATGTGACAGATTTAAGCCCTTTTGTCACGATGATGCCTGATGATGAGTTAACAAACAGCTAACGATGCACAGCACGCGGGCACATGTACATCCATTTCTGGCAGCCACTGTAGGCAGACATAGAGAAAATTTGTCAACATCAGTTGAAGCAGCTAAGGCGATGCTAACACTGGAATGGGGTGACCTCTTCACTCTCTCTCTGCTGTCAAACATGTATCTCATTCCTTCTACGCTTTCAACCCTTTTGCCACTCCCCCTGCCTTTCCTTTTCCCTCCCCCTACTTAGCCAGTCTACTTCGGCCAATTAAATGAATATTTCCCAGCCTCAAATCGAACTCACTTTGCTCTCGTTTTCAACAACATAAAGTGCATGGAAAGTATTTTGCTTTTGGCAACCTCAACATGCGCCTCATCATCATCATCAGCTGCCGTACCCCTCTCTCCCCTCCCCTCAGCCACCATTGCCAGGTATCCTTTGTCGTGCTCGTGCTCGACATTCGTGTCACGCAGCAAAGTTGTTACTCAAAAATTTTGCTCGAACCCGAACGCTGCAGAACGTGCGTGGGCGTGGCATATTTAGCTAGTTCTCGTGCACTCTCTCCCTTTCTCACTCTTTGCTACTTTAACTCTAACTTCCTTTACCCTCTTCCCCCCCTCTCAGGTGTTAGCAGACAGTTTCCTCCCTCGAATCTCAGCACGCAGCTGCAGCGAGCGCAATTCGCCTTTAAAGACAACAACAAACTATGATAATAATAATCATCATAATAGCGTTGCCTTCTCGCACGTCTTATCTCTCTATCATCCAATATGCAGTCCTCTATTTCCCACTTTTCCTTTCTCTCTCTCTCTTTCTGTCTCTCACGCCTTCTGCGTGTAATTAGAAAACGAGCGAAACGCGCATCACACAAACTTTATAACGTTATCCACTTTCTTTATCTCATTCCGTTTGCCACGTTGCCACAAAAGCAACGTGAAAAGTGGCTCAGACTGAATAGGAACTAGGTGGCAGAGGGGAGTAGCCAATGTTGATGATTATGCTGGGGCGATGAAGCGTCTGCAATTTACAGTCACGGCAAGAAAGGTGTCGCAACAAAAGCAAAGAATCGCAGGGAATTGAAAAGCTCTTGTAAGTAGTGCGAGATATAAAGGGGGTAAAGCTAAGGTATTAGATAGTTATTTTGTGAACTAAGGGGGAAGGAGAAAGTAATAGAAATAATAACCTACTAATTGTTGGATAAGGAATATAACCAATATAAATAATAAAAGTATTATGGGGATAAGGAAACTTGAACTTGAAGTTGCTTTGATTTCAATTAAGAAGTGAAAGCCAAACAATAGGCTGGGGCTGATTTTGACAACCAATTTGGCTTGAATTTTTAGATGATAACTTTACTGTTGTTACAGGATTGTATTACAAGTATAATATATCTTGGAAAATACAGTAAATTTCAAGTAGTTTTCCTTGCGAGTTGCAGAGTTGCAGTTTGAAAGGGTAGAAAAGAAAAGAACTAAATAGATGAGGTTCATATTTCCAGTTTTAGTTTATAACATATTCTCAAGAGAATATTCCTTTATATATCTGTCAACAATCAGAGCAAGTTTCAAGCAGTCAATGAAGTAAAAAAGCCAAATTTAACTAGATTTTTCATGATAATATCTACGTCATTTAAAGCACATCGAAGTCGCATATACTATTATAAACTATTAAATATCTTAACTAATTTCTTACAGTTTACATAGCCAACAGTGAAGAGACAGAAGTAGACAAAGAAAAAGGCCAAATCAGGCTTGTTTTGCATTCAATATCTTCCTCATTTTAACCAGTTTGTATTGCTTTAACATTTTTAACCAATCCTAGCAATCTACATGTTCCCTCCCGCAGCAGCAGAGATTAAGCTTGAAAGGCCTTATAGACTCCTCCCCTCTCTGCATGTGATTCCCTTCTGCTCTTTAGCTGCTCAGCTTGCCGTGCAATCTGCAACGCACTAAATTAATTACAACACCTATGCCGCGGCCTTTATTGCCTCGAGCTGTACTTTATATGTTGTATATGTGAGCCTGGGCAGATCTCTCTCTCTCTCTCTCTGTCTCTCTCTGTCTCTCTCTCTCTCACATGGCTGACTGGACCGCTGAGCCGGCTTGGTTCGCCTGCTACGCTTTACTTAAGCTAAAAGCTTTTGTGTATACATTTTAATTAATGTGCAACATATAAATGCACAGCAAACGGCTGACCAGAGTGGGAGTGAGAAAGAGAGAGAGCAAGAGTGGGAGAGAGAGAGAGTCGCAGTGAGTGTTCTTTTTGCAATGCGCGACTTGGCGCTCAGCACTGCATGCAGACGACACATAAAACAGCGTTAAGCACAAATTAATGGCATTAATTTATGCACAGTTCAGCACGTTGCCACGCCCACTACACCCACTACCCACTACCTGCTTCCCCCTCCCACTACCCCCTGTCACAATTTTAATAACTTAACAAAAATGTATGGAGCCGCCGCGGCTTGCAGTGTGCGAGGCTAATTAGTATTTAGTAATTGAAAACACGAGAACGAGAAGCGACAGAGAGAGCAACGACATCGATAACAACAACAACAGCAGCAGCAGGTAGGGGAGGGGTAGAGGGGGAGAGGGAAAGGGGGGGTAGACGATGCTGGGGGCAACATCGGCGCACTGTAATCAGCACTACTTAAAGCCAATTAGCCGCAAATATGCCCGGTAAGCCTGCACTCAATGCCGGCTACCTCCCTCCTCCCCCTTCCTCCCTCTCCCTCCCCTCCCTGACACCCCTTGGCCAACTGTCAATGGGGCATGAAGCGCGTCCGTTCGCATTTTGTACACGCCACGCCTTTTTGGGCACGTTTGCGGTGTTGCTGCTGGCGGCATCGGCGGCGGCCGCGTTGCAGTTGCAGACGGTGCGAAATTTTGTGATATGGCGCGGTTCGCTGTTCGCGCCGCGACATTGTGCAAACGCCAAGGCAATTGTCGGTGTGTGTGCTAGGTGTGTGCGCGTCGGTGTGTGTAAATAATTGGCAACATTTGTGCTGGGCACACACAGACAGAGAGAGGAAGGCAGCGGAAGACGAGGCAGACTGAGCGCGGCATAGAACGGGAGTGTAGAAAGAGGGCATTATGAGGGGCAGGTGGAAGGTAAAAGAGGGGGCAGGGGAAAGATAAGAGAAGGGGAAGAGAGGGAGCCCGCTAGGCAACCGCTGCCTGCAACTGCAGAAAACCAAATGAAATTTTGCCAGCGCCAGCCCAGCGAAAAGGTGTTGACAATTATTTGCATAACAAAGCGCAGCAGCGCAGAGCAGAGCAGCAAGCAGCAAACGGCAAACGGCAAACGGCGACAGCGAAGTTGCAATGCAAAATTGTTCATAAAATCAACAGCGTTTGCAGCTTTAACTTAAAGCTTGCCAAATTAATTGTGCATTTTAGCGGAGCCGCAAAGTGGTGAGAGTGGGTAGAAAGACGGGTAACAGAGAGAGAGAAAGAGGGAGTGAGCGGGAGGTAGAGAAGAAACAAAGGGGAAGACTGAGGGGGAGACTGTGAGGATGATGGAGAGGATGACACAGTGGCGACAGAAGGGCGACACAGAAGAAGGCAGAGGGGAAGATACAGGCAGAGTTGCTGGGAAGGACAGAGGGAAATATAGAAGAGAAGACTTTGGACAGTAAAGTAGGAGCGACAGTACAAGAAGGGGAATGAGGAAGAACTGAGCTAGAAGAGGGTGTTGCAGGAGAAAGTTGGAAGAAAGCAATCAGATGGAGAAGGGTAAAAGACAAGGGTGCAGAAAAGAGGGTGCAGAAGGAGGGAACTTAAGAAGAGTGCTGATGGGGCTCAAAAAGAAGGTACAATCGTTGGATGGAAGGTACGAAAAGACAAGAGAGCAAATTTGAAGCAGTACAAAGGATGGTAGCAAGGGAGGTACAAAAGGACCGAGTGAGGACGATAGAAGTTAGAGAATGGTAGCGTCAATTTGGGAGAATTGTTGCCAAATGTTGAATAAATTGATGGGGTGCAGTCTAATGTTTTGGTAAACTGAGAAAATCATCTTAACGAGACACTTAAGTTATTCTTACTTCATGATTTCTTAAACGGAAAAGGTAGAACAAAACAATGCATTCTTAGAAAAGTCAAACATTGACTTTGCTACGATAAATAAGAGTAACAGAAGATGGGTACATGTTATATATATATATATATATATATATGATATATACTTTAATTGTAGATATAGTCAAGTTGCTTGATCTGCCTAATGGGTTTGACTGTCTCTTAGCTCACTCAACTAAATTCAGACAACACTGTCTGTCTGTCTACAGTCTGTCTTTCTCTATATTTTTCCCTCTCTCTCTCTCCATCTTTCTCTCTCTAGTTCTCTCTCTCTCTCTCTCTCTCAAGTTCTTCCTTTTAATCAGTCATACGAACAATTAACCCCTTTATAACTATTAACTATTTACCCTTTCGTTGCCCCATTAATCCCCTTCCACTCATCCCTCTTGCTCTCACTTAAAACACGTAGATCTTCAGTAATGTGCAGACCTAGAGTCATCAAATTTGACACGATGTGTTCGCCTGCACCCAAGGCAGCTGCCCAAATGTTCAAACGTGAGCTGTGCCACGCCCTTCGGGCTGCCTCGTAAAATCGAAAAGACATGTACTCAGCACAATTTCTGGCTGGTCAGCTTCGGCGGCCTTCAACTTACAGTTTGTTGCTTGTTTACGCGGAAAGTCGTTGGCCCCCCTCCTCGTTAACCCCCTTCCCTGCTGCTGCTCCAGTGCGACATGTCATATTTTAAGACTTCGACTTAGACAGAGCTGTGTGCGCGGCTTAAGCGCTGACTCGCTGGCAGTGGGCGTGACAAGGCAAGTCAAGGCGTAGAGATGTCTAGACGCAAACAAGGCTAAAAAAATATTGCGAAATATTTGTGGAAAGTCTCTTGAAGAGAGGCACAACCCATTGCCAGGCTGAGTTTGTTTGCCATTTGCATACTTATTAAAAATATAGAGAGAGAGGGAGATAGAGCAGAGAGAGGGGGAGTGAGAGAGAAGTTTGAGAGAGAGGTGAAGCACTCGCGCGGACAACAAGTTGACAGCTATGCCGCGACGAAGGGAATTATATATTCAAATTATGCCATGCAGCAGTAAATAAGCAACTCCCCCTCTTCCTCCTCTCTCTTTCCCTCCCCCGCACTGTGTGCCTGGCATGCAAACAAGTTTGCCAAAACCAACGACAGACAAACAAAACCGAGAAAACGAGACCAAAACCGAAAACTGAAACTGAAAACGGAACCTTTTCGGCTCCATCTGGCCTTCTGGGCGCACCTTCTTGATTAGATTACCTGGGCGCAACCCTTCTAGGAAGCGGCGCACATCAAAAGGGCTCCTGTGGTTGCCACAACCCTTTGAACACCTCAAATTAGTGCACTTTGTAGTTTTGCCCACACACACACACACAAACAGATTTTCATGGCATTTTCACATTTGCAAAAATGTTCCCAACTTGATTTCCATTTCGTTTGCCTCAGCTTGATCCTTAGTTCACTCACGTTTCCATTGGCCCGTAGCATCGTTTGCTGGGGCTTGGTTTGGTCAATGATTTGCTCCGTTGACCTAATAAATTAAGTATACGCAGCGTGTGGGAGAGCAAGAGAGCTTTATAATGAGAGTGGCAGGCGAAATTGTCAACACGAGTGACAAATATGTAAAGTAAAAGGGAAGAAGGGGAAGCTGAGGGCAGGCAGGGCAGTGTCCAGAGGTGTCCAGCTGTACAGATGTTCATCTCCCTTCCTCCCTCCTGCCTCTGCCTGCGTCCATTTGTCCGTTTTGGACCTTATTTGTGCGGGCAACACTTTTTGGCAATAGGCGCCATAAACTATGCATTAGCTGGCGAGAACATGTTCGAAATACCAAAATACCTTTGGCACGCCCGGCCGCCTGTCATTATGTGGAAGCCAGCCGCCCCTTCCCCCCCCTCTCCCTTCCTTGCACCCTTGCTGTGCGCCTTTTGTCTTGGCTCTTTATCTGTCTGCGGGGCGGCGCACAATGACGCGGCGTATGAGTAATGAGTGTGATTGTGTGTAAATATCTCGCCCGCACACACAACCCACACTCACTCACACTCAGTCTCTTGCTCGCTTGGCTGCTTCGGGATCTACATAGCGCCCCGGTACGATATTACGTATACGCAGCGCGTAGCATTTAGTGGCAGAGCCAGCGCCACGCTTCAACCGTTCGCTATAATAAAGTGTTTGCGACTTTTTCATTGCTCACGTACGCGGCTCACGACCCTCTTGCCGTGCTTATGCTAAGGTCGCAACCCACACCACCTTATGCAGCGCATGTGTGTGCGTGTGTGTGTGTGTATGTTTGTGAGTGTGTGTGTTTGTGCCCAGCAAGTGCTTTATTTCATTAGGTTAGTCCTAAAAATCTTTGCCTTCAACTTTTCGTGCAGTGCATTTGCGGTGCGTCCGCTTTAATTTTACGTCTCTCTCTCTCTCTCTCTCTCTCTCTCTGCTTTCTCCTCTAGTGCCCCTCTCTATATGCTATTGTGTATTTGTGTTTTTGCTATATCGAAATACTTGGCAAGCCTGTGCTCCAGTCAGGCATTTCTGCACTGTGGGAATTTGTGCGGCGCCCAAAAGGCTACTGCAAGTTTCGAATAGCAATAATATTTTCGGGGCCAAAATAACTCAACAGCTGTCTGCCTCTCTCTCTCACGCTCTCTCTCTCCTTTACTCTCTTCTTCCCCTCTCTTCCTCTCCCTTTGTCTGCTTTCTTGGCTGCTCTTTCATAAATTCCTATTAATTCGTAATGCAAATTTGTGAAAAGTGAAATTCCCTCGAGTTGTACGCTTGGAATTTGTTTATTAATATTTCAGTTTCATTTCGGTTCAACCACACGGCAGTTCCCTCTCCCCCCCCCCACTCTTCTTCAATCTTCCCTTTGCACTAGCTACCTTGTGGTCAAGGTGTAACAGCAGCCACAGGGCAGAACACATTTCTTTCAGCAACGAAATTAATAGAACTGATGGCACAGACACAGAGGCTAATCCCCCACACTCCCTCTCCTCTCTCTCTCTGTATCTCCCTCTGTCTCTGTGTGCCCTTCGGCCTGCCGGTAACGATTAAGATTGCCATAAATTCTAATTACCAGAGAATTACGAGTTGGAAAATTACATTTTATTATATGATAAAAGTTAAGCTTCAACTGGACGACGATAATGTACACTGAAATAGATTTACATGCGTAGTATTCCCCCAGCAAACCGCAAACTCCACTTAATCATGTGTCGCGCTAGCCCAACTGGAGGCAGCAGCCCCTCCACACTCCCCTCGTTCCCGCTCTTCCCCTGCAGCGCTTTTCAACTGTATTTAAGTGTCAGAAGTGCAATTTATTTTTATGTTCTGTTGCCGAAAAAATACAAAAACAAAAACAGAAACAGAAACAACAATAACAATGCGAGCAAACTAAGGTTGCCAGACAGTCGAGTGGGGCAGAGGGAGGAGGAGGGTGTAGGGGAGAAGGGGTGACTACACTGTAGCTCCCACTCAGCTGTTGTGGCCATAAAAACCCCAAGCTGAAACTGAAGCCGCGCCAGCTCACTCACTCAGCCGGGCTCCCCTTCTGCCTTCCCCCTCTCAGTGTTGATGTATGTGGAGAGATAACGCAGACAGTCGAAAAAATAACCAGCAGAGCACCCCTTGTGTGCCTTGTGCCCCTGCAACAATAACCCGACAATAGTTATAAGTGCAGCTGCCTCTGCTTCTTCTCCTGCTTGCACTTTGCACATTTTAATTGCGCCTGATTATCGAGCAATTTCACAGCAGTTGCACTTGCCCCACGTCTCTTTGTACTGTGTGTTGCATGCCACATCACAATCACAATGAAAAATATGCCAAAAATGAATGCATGCTATGGTATAATTGCCATGGAATTGTGTGCATTATTTTGCCATAAATTTATGGCAACATAAACATTTATTTAATTAACCTGAGCTGAGGTTGCGAGGGAATTTTCTGGGAGGATTGTGGCAAACTGAAGTCCAATTGTGCTTGAGATGCGTTGGTTTGGGTAGGGATATAGTGCGCCGATTTTTATAAAATTTGGGTTTTATATAGAAAATATATGTAGCTTAGTTAATGCTAAGTTTGGTTGGGATATTCATAAAAATAAGAAATTTATGGGAACAGAATGAAGAGAGTCCTGTTATTGTCAGTCTTATTGTGAGTTAATTTGAGAGACCTAAGCAAAATGTTAGTGTATAGTCTAAAACGATGAAGTCAGGGGTTTTCTTAAATTTATTTAATGCAAAAACGATTGTTAATATACATTTTATAATATATATAAAGCTTATATCTCTTACTCCCAAGTAAACATCCATCAAGGAAACTTTCTTCTTTCAGTTTCAATTAAAAGCAACCACAAACAGTTAAGCTGCACAGCTTGCTCCCCTACATCCTGTCACAAGCACTATACCCTCTCTTAGTGTATAATAATCACATATATAACTCGATGAACTGTCTACGCTTTCTTTGCCTTGCTGCGACAGTCAATAAATTAGCTTCGGGGTCAAAGTCAAGCACCTTTTGGGGGCAAAGTTGAGGCAGCAAAGAAAGACAGGGAGACAAATACAACTGAAGACAAACAGACTAACACCTAGACACACGCACACACACAAACACACACCTGTACAGACAAAGACACACATAAACTCACACACACATACCTCCCCCCCCTCCCCTTCACACACGCACCGCACTCTCAGCTGCAAAATTCGCATTTGCATTTAGTCGAGTTCGTTTTCATATTTACCCTGTGCGAGCGGGACAGCATGTACAGCAGGAGAGCAAGAGAGAATTAACTAATTGCAGCATAATTTATTTATTTACTAATTAAGTTGCATGTTGCGCAAAGTTTTTGCAGCTGCAGCAGGGCGCAAAAAACAAGTTGCAGCACTCGAAATTTTGCAAGTCACGTTTCGGGCAACTAATTTGTAAATTTTGCAGCCCAAAGTCATGTGGCGCCTATCTCTCTCTCTCTCTCTCTCTCTGTGCACACGCTGGCAAAAAGCAACGGTAAGCTGCAACAAGGGCAGTTCGTAGGTTATGTGTGTGTGTGTGTGGCAATTTATCAGGGCAGGGGCAGGCGTGGCTGTGGCGCCGGCAAAGCAGTTGCATGCCATATGCGACGTGTGTGGCTGGCGCTGCGGTTTCGCTTTAACAGCTGCCAAGATAGTAGGTAAACCCCCCCCGCCCCCCTACCTGCCCCATTTGGTGGTGCCACAAGCAGCAGCCGAACTGAACTCGCCTGAACTGCGGCCATAAAACACGACAGACAAGTGCAAGTTTGATGACGACGACGACGACGACGACGATAGTTTTGTCAACTTAAGTTGGCTCATAATAAAGTTGCCACGCTGCCACGTGCCACATGCGAGTACACCTGCATGCCACGCCCTACCTCCTCCCAGTTCCCTTGAATATTGATGGCAGCGCGTGCGAGTTGCAATTTAATGTCGCATCGCTGGGCTTTTCATCAAAATTCAATTGTTTCAATTTACGGAACACTCGACGACACCAGCAGCCGCTTGGCAACCCTAGCAACAGCACACTAAGCCCCCCCCCCTCTCCCCACCTACTCTCTCTATACTCAGGCACACACACATGTACACATGCACACTCGCATACTGCATCGCATTGCATTGTTGACCCTTTTGTCTTGAGCTTTGCGCACGACCAACCAAGTGGAGACAGCCAAGTGGGCATTTATCTTTTGCAGTCACTGTGCCACTTCGCACAAAACGGTTATGCACCGAAAATCCACGCTCGCCGCATTTTTAGTGCCATATGTTAGCCCCCCTCCCCTTGGCTGATGTTAGGTGAACATATATAGTTTGTATATATGTACCAAAAAATAATCCTCTAGTTGCCCCTGGTTGCGCTTTACAATATACTTTTATTGTACCCTACGAAAATTGTAAATGGTCAAGAAGGGTATACTTATTTGTGTAGAATAGACAGAGGTAGGCGTGGCAGATTCTATATAGTATATATATTCCTTAACAGCAACATAAATAGAGTCGATTATGGTAAAATTTTGAAGCAACCACCTAATTCAAAGAGAATGAGAGATAGACACATAATTTGAGTCTAAGAGAAAGATATTTACTGATTAAAAGACTATAGATATATATATATATATATATGTATATATTTCGACACGATTTGTAAGCTATCCAATTCCGAGTTTAACATATGTTAATCGCACTAAACTTACTGAGTATCTACTCCTCTTTCAAATCTAAATCTGTTGGAACAATCAACATAGAAGTTATTCAAGTCAAGAGAAAACTATGCAAAGGGTATTTTATAGTCAGGCACTCCTACTAAACTCTTCATCCATTCTTAGCAGCACAGTTAGCTTAGTTTGCAAGATGAAAAACCATTTTAATTGAAGGGGGCACCATGGCTTTAATTCCAATAACTCAATTCCCAAAAAGTGAATAAGTTCAATCCAGAAGATTTATATTTATTTTTTTTGAACATTTTTGGAATACACGCGTCCAGTAGCAACAGTAGTATTTAGGGGGGTTGGTTGGGGATGCTAAACGACTGCTGCCGACTGGGCCAGAAATAAAACAATGGGTTTGGGGGGAGAGGAAAGAACACGCAGAGCTCACAGTATGTAAGCCGCCTTTACCAGCGATCCCTGCTTGATCATCGAGTCCTTGTGCATCTGATACTGCAGATTGTGCGGCGGCAAAGCCGAGCAACTTGCGCAACTTGTGCCCAATCTCCATGACGGCCAGCTCGTTGTGCCCGTTGACGGTCCAAATTGCTAGCGAGGATTAGGGTGAGTCAGGGGGAAGGAAGGGAGCAACTGTTGCTTACAGATTTTGTTGCTCTTGCTGCGCAAGTTGATGACAGCGCCACAGATTTCCTCGGTATGCTGAACTGCCTCGCCAATCAGTATGAGTAGCTAGATGAAGAGGGAAGAACAGGTGTAAATACCCCAGAGAGAAGGGGTCCTACTCACCACATCCAGCCAAAGCTTGTCGAGCTCCAGCTTGCTGCAGCGTCCAATGCTGATGACCCAACGGCCGCCGTACTTGTTCAACTCATCCTCCCACATGGGCCTGGCAAGGGAAGAGATAAGAAAAAGACAGCGAGAGAGGGAAAGAGACAGAGAGACTGCTATATAGATTATCTTACTGTATGCCCTTCTTGAAGAGCGAGTAATCGCTTCCAATCTTTAGCTCTGACGGCGGCTTGATGTGATTGTACAGACTCCAGAAATCCTCAACCATATCGAAGCTGGTGATCTCGTTCTGCATCTCCTCCCAGCTCTTGTTGCGATCATTCTCGAGATACCACAGGGTCCAGGTATTCTCCAGCGGATGCTTGAATGGCAGCTCGACTATCTGCTTCTCTGACTTGCTACACGACTCGCCGTCTGACATGGACTTCAGCTCCTGGCTGGAACTAGAGCGTGAATCTGTCTGCATCTCCGAGTCCGAGTCTAGCATGGTGAAGCTATTCTGTTTGGCCAGGATCATGGCCAGCAAAACGATCAATACGATTACAAAATGACGGTTACTTTGGGCAAGTGTTGGAGAGTGTTTGGGGGACTCTTCTCTGTGTCTCTCTCTCTCTCACTCTCTGTCTCTTTCTCTCTCTTTCTAAAAAAAAGGATGTTTCTTGAATTTTATCACACTTCGAATTACTTTAACTGGACACGACATAGAAAATGTATGAGATAACGAAACGGAACAATGTAACAGCACACACTGCTCCGCTGGGCACCATTGACAGACAATCCACAGCTGAGTTGTGTGCTACGAGATAGAACGATCGGATTGAAGTTTATGGCATGGGAATATAATGTGGGAGGGAGTAACATATTATATATGTTACTGTATTAGTGTATAGAAAAATGAAGGGAATGTTTCACGTAATTAATAGTAATGATTGAGGTCTATAGGAACATATTTGAACAATAGAGTTTCTGAACTGATGTTAAAACTGTTTAAGGATCTTTTAAAGCTTGAATAAAGTGGATATTGATGCTTTACCAATCAATTCCCATAGTTAATTACAATTTGTTTACTTCATTTTGCACAACGTTTCTTTTGTTACTTAGGAAGCCCTCAGAATATCCACGTGATGTTATCATTATATAATATTGAGACACCTTATAATGTACATAACGAAAGTAGCTAAGGTATTTAACATTTTTGAACTGATATTCAACATTTGCAACAGGAATTCCTCTATAAATCTTCATGAAATTTGCATTATATTCTATTGAAACATCATAAGGTCTATACACTAAAAATCAATTAAGTAGCTTCAGTACTAAGCGAAATTAATTAATTTAACTCAAATTAAATTCTATAAATTATCGTGAAATATTCAATATATTGTTAAAGGAGATCTTGCCTTATAAATATACGAAAAATCAAGTAACTTACTTTAACATCAAGCCTAGTATATCAACTTAAACCTTAGTATATCATTACTCTGCACAGTTCCTTTATCCCCCTCTCGTCTCCCATGCCACTTCCTCGATCTCTCTTAGCTGCTGTAACAACTGGAAACTCCCTCCAATTAATAGTTATAACTGTAGATAAATCAGTTCATTTAAATATATAGTAAGTAACCTTGCCAAGTAACAGCACTGGCAGCTGCCTGTCCAGTCTGATCTCAATTTCGTTTTTCCGGCGATTTATTTAAAATCCGCAACATTTGCGTTAAAATTTTATTGGCCGTTGGAATTGGCAGCTGCAATTGATTCGGCTATCGCAATGGATTACGATTTAAGGCACACGCGCACTCAGCTGTGGTTTCCGTGCGATTGTGGGCGTAATGGGGGGAGGGGGCGTGGCACTGGTCAATGTGCTGGCATGTGGATAAAGCAATGCAGTGAAGGTTTACGATTGCTGGCGCTGCCACTCAGCGACAGGATGCGGGATGCGAACGCATCATTTGAGCTGCCTTGCAGCCCGCGCATTGATTTACTTGAACTCTAGCCGCAAGACAGAGAGACAATGAGAATGAGAGAAGGAAAGGGAAGAGAGAGAGAGGGAGCTGCTGCGTAACGACTCTATCGCATGCCATGAAATACTTGAGCGAACAAAGCAAAAGTCCAGCGCGTAACGTAAGATAATACCATTTATCGGGCATCGAGTAAATATTTGCAACTTAATTTGAGTGCAAGCGCGCTCTCTCCCTCTTGCCCACTCTCTTGCTGTCTCTCATTTAAAGCGCTTCGTCCGACAATGTGGCAGCAATTGTCAGTTTGTTGCATTATCAGCGCTTTACGGCTCATTTGCGTTTTAAACATGTGTAAACAAGTTAAGACGAACCCCCACACACACACACACACCAGCACCAGTCCCGGTGCCATATCTATCTATCTGCCCTCCCTCGCTGGCATATCATATATCATATCATGCACGGGATGCCAGCTGACTGCCGGCAGGCGGGCCCTGACAGCGCCGCGTCAGCTCAACCGAGCGCGGTGATTTATGAAATTTTGAAAACTGTTGCACATTAAATATGCAGACATTTTCGCGTATTTATATATGCAGATGTACTTGTATACGTGTAAATATGTATAGAGTTATGCGTGTGTGTTTGTGTGTGTCTGTTTGGGGCCGGTGAAAATTATATAAAGCATACTTTGCGGCGCAGCTGAAAATATGGCATAGACAGCCTTATTAAGCGCTCATTACTCACGCCACCTGGTTAACACGCTGTGCAATTGGCAGCACGCACACACAGACACACACACACAGACACACACTAACACATACTTGTGCATAATTATTTGGTGTGAAGGAAGCTGCCGCCCGCGGCGCATGCTGTCAGTCCGACTGTGGTCAGGCGGAGAAGGAGTCCGACAGTGACAGTGCATGAAAACGCTGCGAAAGCGGCCGCAGCATTGTGGCAAAAGTTCAAACTCTTTGCAAGAATGAGACAGGGAGAGTGAGTGAGTGAGGGAGAAAGCTGGCAGCTTGTGTGCAGTCAATAAATCACTGGGAAATGCATGCGAAAGATTTGGCATTTTGTGCGCCAGAATTCCACTTAATTAAATCAATTGATTTCATTTCATATTTATATTTTTAACATACATATATATATCGTTATTTATATATAAATACATTCATCCGTAAATGCGCCGTAAGAGCTTCAATAATAATCGACTTTTTCCCACGCGCTGAAATAATTTCAGCGTTTTAATTGCGTGAGTTGTGCGTAAGAATTTAAAAAAGCTGATTAAAAAATGCCAAATAAATTGCAATAAAAATTGCCGAATGAACTAAAAAGCGCATAAATTAATGTAAAATATGTTAAACATTTTTCACTTCACTTAAACATATTTTAAATACTATTTGAATTCAAACTAATCAAAGAGAGAAAAGTAGGAAAAATAAATTAATTAATTCAGTCAGAAATTAAAAATAACAATTTATGTAATTAATATTCCTGAATGCAAACATTATTTTGATATTCTTATTGCATTTTTACGTATATTAAAAATTATTTAAAATTATTTAACTGAAAAGCGTCATCAATTCCCTCTTTCGTCCACAGTGCCCGGGAAACTGTTTGAAACTGATGCCGCTGCCGCATATTTCGGTCATATTTCAGTTCCCAAACTAATGCCAACATTTTTGACCGGCTTTAACGATTTTTTAACAATTTAGGCTACGCAATAGCGTTGCTACCTCCACCCCCCCCCCTTGCACTGTTGCCCCCCTGGGAAATCGAGCCAATATATCGCATTGGAATTCGCAGTCGTGTTTTGTGTATTTATTTATTGCAGCATTTGCATTGTTCGCTCGCACTGTGCACACAGCCAAAGCAAAGCGAAACAAACAAAACAAACAAGCTGAATCAGAGAGAGAGAGAGTGAGAGAGAGAGAGAGAGGGAGACAGAGGGAGTGGGAGCACAATAAATTTAAAATCTAATTACGCGCGCCATTTAATATCGAAAACGGCGGCGGAAACGGAAGCAGCAACAGAACTGGATGTGGATATCGTTGAACGTGAGAGCAAATAACTGTAACTCGAAGCACAGGCAGAGGCAGAGGCAGAACTGGAAAAAAAGAACGACCACAAACATATAAATAGATGAGGCGCATCCAAAATATTTTGCCATAGCAGCCGCATGCGAAAAATGTAATTACAAAATTTGATAAGCCAAAGCAAAAAGGCCAAAAAGAAGCCGGAAATAGAGAGGAGAGTGGGGGGGGGGGAAGGGGGTGGCAAGTTAGGATAGCCACTGGAGCAGACAAAGAACCACATCAGGAATAGTGATTCTTGGCTTGAGCTTGAAAAATTTGCTAACAAATTTCATAAAATTGCTTGTGGTGAAGCTTTTGACTTGCGGCTAAGAAAAGGGACCTCAGCTGATGCGAGGGGGAAGGGGGAGGATCATGGGTTGCCTGTCGAATGAACAACACTTTGTGCTGGTAATTTGCACTGCCAGGGTTGCCCTGAAGCAGCCCAGGAAACCACAACCCGAAAATGGTCAACATTGCGCAACTTGTGAAAAATACATTATGGTTTAAGTATTTAATTGCACACCATTTGTGGGGTTAGTGCGTGTGTGTGTGCGAGTGTGTGTGTGCTCGTGCATGTGTGTGTGCCTGGTCTCTGGTGGAAATTTAAATAATATCCCCCTATCCCCCACCCAAGCCCCCAGTTGCCTGCTGGGATCACAGAGTCCCCGATACAACAGCTGAGCAAACAAAACGCAATTAAAACTAATAATTAATACGGCCATAGGCGAACACGCTCTCTCCGCCGGACATTTGTCAGCGCAACGAACCTTCTGCACACCCTGCCCCTGTTCCTGTAACTCTCGTTGACCTTCCGGGCGCTGCTTATAATAAAATTATGCTTCATTTATATGCAGGTTGCGTCATTTGACTGATGCCTCCTAATGACTTCCTAACAATTTTTAATATCTATGCAAATGAACGTAAATTGCTCGACTGTTTCACGCCCAGTCGACAGAACTGAGAGCTGAGTGCGGGTACCCCCTTCCCTGTGCCCCACTCTGTCATGCCCCTGCCCCTGCCGCTGCCCTGGCAGAGTTCGGCGTCGCTGAGGGACCGCTGCCTCCCAACTTTGGTTAACCGTTTAGCCAGCGCTAACCGCCAAACACAACAGCAACAAACAGCAGGCTTTGCAGAGGGAGAGGGGAGTGGAGGGGGGCGTGGCTGGCCAACTACGAACAGCTCTCAGGCGTTTAATTAAATGACATTATGGCCATTTCGCTGTCGGCCAACGAGTGCTGCGAGCAAGCGACGCCGCCGTGAAGTAGGCAGTGAAAAATGTTGCAACTTTGCCGCTAGAGCCCCCAACGGATACACTGCCCCGGCCTGGCCTGGCCCCGCCTACCGCTCAGCCCGCCCATCGTTTGCCAAAAAACGCACAGCACTGGGAGCTGTATTTCAATTTCTGTTGTGCTGCTGTTGCTGCTTCTTCTTCTGCTACTGTCCATTAAAGTATGTCGGACGCGACGCCATAATCGTGTTTATAGCACAAAGTTGGCAACGCGTTCGCACCTCGAGAATGTGAAAAATCTTTTGGAAAAGTGTTTGACGAAACAACGATTCTCTTAAGCGCCAGGCTAATAATGAGCGATGGGCGTAAGGGGAACGAGTGTATTGGGATTTGCAGCTATAATTATAACAGTAGAGGAGGCAGAGGTGGAGGGGAGGAGAAGAAGGGGAGGCAGGAAAAGGGAGTGTGCTTGGCAGAAGGCAAATCACGCATTGCGCAATTTAAGTTGGAGCTTCGAACTGGGACCTGAACTACTTAGCTGGCACTTTAGTTCAAGTTGAAGTTAGGTAAGCAAAGGTCTTAGTTTTGACTTGTTGCAGCAGTTATAGGGTATTTTAGAGGGTGTTATTACCTTATTTCTTAAAGTAAGATATATATACAACTTGAGTTAAAGCTCTTTTAGTGCAAGAAAAAAGTTAAACAACTAGAAAACCTTAACCAATCCATTGATTCTATTCCATAAAGTGTAAACAAACGAAGCTAAACAACTTATATACTTTTTACAGGGTATCTAGTTCCTTACCCGTAGCTCCAACTATATTATCTGTAAGTCTTAATTAAACATTTAAGTTTCCTGTCCGCCCCCAATCACCTTGCCTAATTCCTCAGATCATTTGCAGCTTATATGCGATTTATTTGCCTTTAATTGCAGTCGAGCCAAAAGGCTTAAAGAGAGCAGCAGTTAACTGAACAGCCTGCCTAACAACCTTCCCTCTTTTCCTGCCTCCTCCTCCTCCCCCTCATCAGTGTTGCTGCATGTTTTAAGGATATTTGCATTGCAAATAATCAGAGAGTTTTATGCTGCGGGCAAGACAAATTAAATCATTAGTTATGCGTTGCAGAGAAATTAATGCGCTTTGCGCAAGATTTCGACCAGAAAAAACTTTTAATTTCAGGCTGCATTTATCACTGCTCAAATAGCACACACACACACTCACGCACACACACATACTAAGCCAAAGCCGACTTTGTCTGTGCATCGCCATTGATCGGGCTGGCAAATCAGGCAAAGCAGCTTGGCCTGCGAACTTTGAACTGCGATTGGCCGATTGACTTGGCTGCATTTTGCCCCCAAAAACTTTGCGCATTTGCAACAAGCTGCAACTGGGCAGGGAATGGAGAGAGGGGAGGGGGCAGGGGTAATCTTGCACCAGTTGCAACAGCCAAGTTTAAAATGAAATCAGCGCCAGCTCTTCTGCTGCAGCTGCTACTCCTAGTGCGCCTGATGAGCCTCGATTGCAGTTTATAAATCGCTCGAGCAGCTGCTAAACGTTTATGCAGGTTAACGGTTATGTGGCTAACGGTTATGGCCAACGGCATTGGGCCAGAGAAAACCTTTTGGCCAAATTGCATGTGTCAATTTGCAATCTTGTCAGGCCATTTAGTATTCACATATCATTTTCTGTTGCTGCCCAAAAGCGGCAGCTGTTGTCGAGCAAACAAATAATGCAAAACTACTCAACAAAAATGTAATTAAAAGGGGTGTTCCGACAGCGTGAAATGTCGGAATTTGTTGTGGAAATAAATAAATAGAAAATTTAGTTGGTTTAGTATATTTTAAATAATTTATTAAGGCATAAAAGTGTTGCTAATTTTGTTTCAACTTTAAACAAAACTGAGACTTGGTTTCTTCAACAGGGTGTTTACTTAATAAACAGGGAGTTTTAAAAGCTTAATTTACGTTAAAAACTATGTATTAAATAGTAAAACCCATAGGAAATAAATAAATAAATCATATATTAAATAAATAATTAAATTAAACTACTTTAAAGTATCAAAACTCCAACATAAGCTTCTTTTCAACTCGCATTGATTTCCTTTCTCAGAACACGCCTCCATTAAAATGTGCACAAAGCGAAGGAGAAGAGGGATGGAGGGGAGGCTGCTTCTCTCTCCATTTATGCTCATTTATGCATATTTATTTAAATGAAAATGCTCTTAATTTAGCTGCTGCTGCTGCCTTTTATTTAAATAGCCATTAATAATTCAAGCGCCCCTCGCCCTGCCCGCCTCCCCTTTGGCAACGTTGTAATCTTAGCGAGAGCAAAAATAATAATAATAATAATAATAATAATAATATACGAGTAATATTTATTTAATGAATGCCATCAAGTTTTTGCAGCAATTGTACACACACACAGACAGATTCACATGTATTGAGACACACACATACTTGCACACATGCAGGCAGCCAGTTTGTGGCTTAAAACTTCAAATGCAAACAACATTTTTGGTGCTACATAAGCCGCTTACAATGCCAACAGCGCCATAGATCTACGGCTTCAGCGTGTCAGCCAACCACTAGCTATCTCCCTCTCTCTCTCTTTTCACCTCTCTCTGTCTGTCTCCTTCTCATTCTCTGCTGCTCTCTGGCGTTTACTTGCATTACCTATTTGCAGTTGGTTACCTGCAGCTTAACTGCAATATTTGTATTGCCAAAAGGCGTGCTATGTTATAATAAAGTTGTATACATTTATCCTGAAGACAAATAACGAGTGTCAAGTTGTGGGTAGTTATGCAGCAGATACCCTGTAAGCAGCACCTAACTGGAAACGTCTTAATTAGTTTGTGTTCAGAGTAGTTTTGCTTTTTTAACTTAAGACATTGGCTGATTGAGACTGAGTTATAATTAGTAAAGAGATATACTGTTATACAGGCACACTGTCATACTTATATACTGTTATACGAACAAACTGTCATACTGTTATACGAACAGATAGTATTTGGTTAGAGGTTACAGTCGACAAAAACAAGAGAGTGGTAATCAGTTCACTGTGAGATACCCTGTAAAACAAATGACAAGTTTATACAGTGCATTCTAATACATATGTATGTATAATTCCCGATGGGCATGTTATACTGTTATACTTTTATACTGGTATACTATTATACTGTTATACTGTTATACTGGTATACTGTTATACTGTTATACTGTTTTACTGTTTTATACTGGTATACTGTTGTACTGTTATACTGTTATACTGTTATATTGTTATACTGTTATATTGTTATACTGTTATACTCTTATACTGTTATACTGGAATTCTGTTATACTGGTATACTGTTATACTCTTATACTGTTACACTGGAATACTGTTATACTGGTATATTGTTATACCGTTATACTGGCAGACTTTTTGCTTAAGGGTATACTGTTGTACTAATTAATTGTTATACACCCCACTCAAACTTACGCTCTCCTCTTTCAAAGTCAGCTTTAAGGCAGACTCCACCATTATCTGCTTCCTCATGCACCTTTCCCCACTTCCTGCAAATATTTGCCACAAATCAAATGCTGCCACGCCCCCCAACCACCTATTTTCCCCAAGAGAGTTGCCAACACGCCCTGCAGCGCGCGCGCGCCACTGACAACTTGGCACTTTTAAATAAATTTTCGATTATCGCGCCCATTAAGGCAATAAAAATGTAATAAATTTTCAATCTGCGCAGCGCCCTTTAGTTTAGCTAGAGCTCCTCTCTCCCCTTCTCGCCTCCCTCCCTCGCCTTCCTACACTTGCCTGGCGATGCTGCCCGCAGTGATAAGATTTATCAAATTTGCCAAATCGTCGATAATGCCAAATGGACTTTTGCTACTACTCACACTCAGTCTGCGCCTGCCACTCCTCCTTTACGCTCTCCTCTTCAGTCTCTTGTGCTGTCTTAGCTGCTCTCTCGACTTGCTCTCTCTTCTCATGTCTCCTCTGCTGTCTTTTCTCCTCTCTCCTCCCTCTCTCTTCTCTTATTTGACAATGAAACTTTAAATTTCTTGCCCGCAGCGCACAGTTTACTCGGCACACACACACACAACACGCATACGCCGCGTGCGCCAGAGCAATTGTCTTTGGCAGCGAGCGCGCGCTGCGCGTTTTGATTACGCCTCTGCCGCTTTGTGTGTTGTGTGAAACTTCGATTTCAATTTTCATACTCGATTACCTTTTGGCTGGCCTACGCTCTGGACGTGAACGTGGCCATGGCCACAGCAGCGACGCAGGCAGAGGCAGCGGCAGCGCCTGCTCCGGTTTCCATTCCGTTTTTGATGCCGATTCTGTTGCTGCGGGCACTCGCATTTTTTGCCGCACCAAACTTTTGCACTGGCAAACGCAAACATTTTATTAAAAAACTTTTGTTTTACTTGCCGCGAGACAGAGTGCGAGTAAGACGGAGCGCGAGAGAGGGGGAGAGCGAGAGGGGAGAGAGGGGGAGCGCATTCGTTCGGGGCCTGTGGCGAAAGTTTACACATAGAAATATGATTTTACATTTGCTTTTAATTTTAACTCTTGCAATCATTTTTTGGCCTGGCCTACCTTGTCGAGCTGCGGTCTACTCCCCCCCCCCCTAACAGCGCTCTGCCACGCCCCCTTCGGCCCTACACAGCAAGCAAAGAAAACATAATAATAAAAAAAATAAGTTTATTTTTCTTTGCTGCCAAACAATAACCATAAATGTCGGTGCGCATAAGATGCCGGAATGCCGGAGCCGTAATTGATTGTTGCACGCCCAAAGGAAAGGCAACGAAGGAGCAAGGTGGTGGTGAGGTGGGAGGAGGGGGCAAACAAAATCGCCGGGAATTTAATAAAAAGTTAAGAAAGTTACACGCGGTGCGAAAAATATTTATGTGCACTCGCTGCTGCTGCTGCTGTTGCTGCCTCTGCCTCAAAGGCAAATGGCGCAAATGTTTAAGCAATGTTAGAGGCCCAAGGGACACGGCCAGAGTAGAAGGGGGAAGGGAAATCTTAAGAGATCCTTTTCGGTTTGCCAACAGAGAGAGAGAGAAAGAGAGAGAGAGAGTTGGAAAGTCTTAGGAAATGCTTTGTGAGTGTTAACATTGTCGGGGCTAATGAGCTGCTAATTGCTCACTTATGTTTTGTTGAGGTGTGTGCGGCAAACAAAGATCCTTTATGACACGCACTCACACACACTCCCAGTCACTCACAAGGCAGTCAAGTGTGTGTGTGTGTGTGAAGGGGCCAAGAATTAATGAAGCTCCTGAGTGTACTTTAAACTGCTGCAAAGATTAATCATACGCATCAATCTTGCCCGTCGTCGGCAGCACCCTCGCGCTGCGTTAATTATGTGTGGGGAGAGGGTTGCTTGAGAAGTTCTGCACAGAGGGGAAGCAGGGAGCAGGGGAGACTGCCTGTAATTTGATTTGAATGAGTTTCATGTGGGCTGGCGCAATCTAAATACGAGTGAGCAGGACAACAACAACAACAACAGCGCAATTGCAGTTGGCGCAACTTAATAAAAACTTCTCAGTTTATCCCCAAAAAACTTTCGAGACAAGTTTTTGCATGTTAACTCTAGAGTGAAAAAAACAAGCCAACAAGAACAACACACCCTCCTACACACACAAACACCCACTTCACACACAAAAACACCCACTCCATACACACACACAGAGCTGCATAGCAGTACAAACAGTTCCCTAAAGTTGTTCACTGCGTGTGGGCTTTGCACTTGAAACAAAATGCCAAGTGCGGGAGCAGGATAAGAAGAGGAGGATGGGGGGCTGGGCAGAGGATGGGGAGAAGGAGAAAGAGAGCAAGCAATGCTACTGGGCGGATGTAACTTTTAATTAAATAATTAACACGAATTTTATTTGCGTTTATATCGGCTACTTGTGAAAATTGTCCTGCAACTAAGGCAATGAATGCTGAGTTTGCTTTGCTGAGCAGGTGTGTGGCAAGAGAAGTGGCTGTTGAAGTAGAAGAAGAAGTTACTACATATTTAAAATAGGTATCTTCTAAAGAAAACTGTATGAGAAAAGTTATATTCCTATGGGATAAACTAATTGAGATCAATTTGAACATAGAGAACAATTAATGAGAGGACAGACACGTTGATCGATGCAAGCAGAAAGAGAGTTAGTACGGTTGATAGCGATATACATAGAGAGAAAGGCAGAAGAAACAGCGAGAGTGAGAGCAATGAGCAGATAGTGAAGGATACGATTGACACATAGAGCGACAAAGGTTAATAAAAGAGATAAGCAGACGGACAGACAGGCAGACAGACAAACAAATATAAACGCAGACAGAGAGACAGAAAGGCAAACAGACAGACAATCAGGCAGACAAGTTATAGAAAAGACACAGACAGAGAGATAATCTCAACTTATATCCCCTAAGACTGATATCCCCTTTGTCTGTCACAAACTGTCAGACAGATCAAGAAAAAAGTATTGTATCCAAACTTTATATATGATCGACCCCCCTTATACGCCCTATAAACAACCTAACAAAGCCTTTTCCCATCAATGTCCATTACCCTGGACAACAACTCACTTTCCCCATCATCCTCGAATATTGGGCGTATCGCATGGCCTAATCAATCTGCTGCACATCAACGGCCGCGAAATCGATGCCTATTCCCGTTATAAGCGCTGGGGTAGAGACTGCAACGTGCAGCAGGCAGGCAGGCAGCGGTGGCGCCACAATGCGCCAATGCGATGCGATGCGGCGCGATTTGCGGCAACTGCGCGATATGCGTAATAATGCAATAAATACAAATTAAACACGCTTGAGTGCAATTATGCAAATTAATGTAGTTTATGGTGAGCGAGAGGGAGGCAGAGGGAGTGAGAGAGGGGGAGTGAGAGGGGCACAGAGTGCACGACCTAATACAGAGACACATGTGAGCGGTGTCAGTTGGCACTCGCATCGGATTACAAAACGATTTCGAGCACTAATCTCTTATAATGAACACAAATATGTAGAACACGGCGATAATCGCTCATGTACAGCCAGGCCAACCCCGGCCACGCCACCCCGACCCCGACCCGAAGTGCTTACGCAATGGCCGCAGACTTGTCGAGAGTTGTCCAGACTTGTCGCTACTGTCAGGATATATATTTCAGCACTTATCGCTGAGTGTTTTCGATTTGGCTGTCACAAGAAAATGGCCCCGAAAATAAAGCATAAACGAGAAATAAAAGTTTCGCTTCGTGTTTCGTGTCAACATCAGCTGTGCCACGCTCTATACTATATATATATATATAGTATATACTAGTATAGTGTGTATGTATGTATGCACAGAGCTATGCTTATCCTGCCTCGGCTACTGTGCCCGGCGATTTCTTCTTAAATTTTCTATAATTGCTTGTGATTTGTTAGCCCAAAACGTGCCGGGCAACTGCAATTTGTTGTGCGGCCATCTAGGCGCACACACACTAGCACACACACTGGCACACAGACAGGCTTGCTTATTGCCATATATTTTTATTTGGCTCACGCTTTCAATAATTGCCGGCATTACACGTGGCCCCAATAAATTAGTGGCGCGGCTTAAGTGCAAAACAAATAAACAGCAAACTTATCGATGCTGTCGCCATAAAGAGACGCCCGTCTATGAGTGTGTGTGCGAGGTGTGAGTGAGTGTGAGTGTGTGTGTGTTACAGAACTGGCTTTCTCATTTGCCCATCCCTTCACTCACATTAACACTCACTCCATGCCTGCTGCCCCCTTCCCTTGCTCCACACATATCACACATCATACGCCCCGTCAAACAGCTCGCCTAAGTTCCGCCTGCTATTTGCATGGACATTTAGCTGTAGAACACCCAAAATTTCGGCCATGCAGCCCAAAATTATCACATGCTAAAAGCGAAAATGCGAAAAACGGAAACGACAAAACTGAAATGTGGCGGAAATAAAGCCAAATATCAATGCATATGTGGCCCATCGGCAGTTGAAGCTTAACCCGTCAGAGCAGATATTTGATATATAGTTGGGTATATAACAGCTAAATATCTGTCACAAAGCAGCTGTAACATTTTCCGTTTCGATTTTCATTGGAATTCAGCTGTAATTTATCGATAAAGCTGGATATCGGCAAGTAGGAAGTCTTTCCTTAGTTGTAATTTGGCCTAAGTAGCAGGATAGATATTGCAATATATAGAACTTATAGATCTTTATCCTCTATAAGTATAACAAAAACTTCTTTTATATTTTTCTCTTTCGTTTTTCACAGCCAGTCTATCGATAAAGTTAAATAAATCGTAAAATATTGCTCCCATTCTAAGTGAAAACTTAACTTTAGTAGAAGTAAAGTCATTTTGCTATTTTTAATGCTTTATATCTTCTCCTTTACTCTCCTTTATATCCCCTTCTATATCCTCTTCTATATCTCCCTCTGTTGTCAACCCATAATACTTTCCGTTTTCGATTTTGGCCAACTACTTCAGCCACAATTGCTCTGCCGGTTTATCGATCTGGGTCCAATAAAGTTGATATTATGATTAACTTGAGTGGAAATTGCTCATCTGATGGTTGCGCCGTGCGAATCGCAATGGCATCTTAATGCCTGGCGGTAGGTTAATAGCGCATTAAGTCATCAAACTACATACTCACACACACACACACACAGATGCAAATAGCCCGCCTTTACTCCCCTCTGGTCTACGTCTGTTTCCCCATGAACATTTTAACAGCTGTCAGTTTTATGGTGCGTGACTTTTACGACAGCTGGTTGGCAGTTTAAGGGGGAAAGAGGAGTGACAAGGGGAGTGGCAACTGGAGGCGGGAGAGAGGTGCTGCCATCGTAGCCTGAGGCGATTTTCGGAAATCGGTTTTAATTGCCAAATAAAACCGAATAACAGCGACAACAAAACATTTACAACAATCAGCGCCGAAAAGTGTGCTACATAGAAACTAATAGTTTTTTTCGCAAGCAAAACTAAAAGTGATCAAGTAGAGAATACCCTGTGGGGCAGAAGGAGCAAAGTGGGGAGTTTACTTAAGCTAAAACTGCAGTACGCCTGATATGAATCATTATTTGTATGCAATTTATGTGCTGTCAACTAAAGCACCCTCTGCATTCGCCTCTCTACAGGGTACAAAATAATGACAAAAGCGAATGCTATTTGCTCTTGTTATTGACATAGGGCGCGTAAATACTTATTTCGTAGCTGCATTTTATTACTCTCGGTTATGTGCACAATAACTCACACACACACAGCACACACACACAGTTGCAGGCACAGGCACAGAGAGGCGCAGACATCGGCGTAATAAGCCTGAATTGATTGGTTTTTGTTTCTGGAAAATTAAGTGCGTCGCATGATTTAAAAAAGAAGTCGAACCAGACTTGCAACATGAAGTTGCAATTGCTCAGGAAGTTTTCGAAAAGTTCTCTAAATGCATTTGCTGCGCATTTATTTTGCAATCAGGCGACAGACAGAAACAGCAAGAGAAGCAGGAGCAACGAGAGAGAAAGAGAATTATAAAAGTTTGCGAGCTGCAAGATTATATTAGTTTTGCAATAGACTTAGTCAGCACAAAGAGTGCACTTTATAGAAAGATACGAGGGAGATATATATACATATATATAATTATTAGCTATATATACATATATATATACTTAACTATATCATACTATATGCTATGTATATTTTATGTCTTAATGCCGTCAGTTCGCACTTTTATTTCCCTGCAGAGCTTGGCAGGCACTTCGGCAATTCCATTTCATTTGCGCCTGGCAATCACCCTGTAAATTGCTTTGGCTGCCACGCCCCAGATGCCACCGCCCCCATTCCCAGTTAACCGAGCAATATTACATCAATTGCTTTTTCCAACACATTTGCCGGAGGTCAGGGCAGAAAACAATCTACATGCAGAGAGAGCATTTCATAAGCAATCGCTGTAGGCAGCACAATGCAAGGCACCGGAAGGCAGTTGGAGGGTTTGCTCGACGGGGAAATACTTTGTAAAGTTAAAAAAACTTAGAAATTTTTGGGAAATTTGAAAATTGGTATAAAGTTCAAATTTTCAACTGTTATACAAGTGTTATACAGGTGTTATACAAATGTTATACTACTGTTATACAACTTATAAACAATTGATATACAAATGTAATACATCTGCTATACAACTGCTATACAACTATTATACAACTGTTATACAAGTGTAATACTACTGTTATACAACTGTTATACAACTGTTATACAAGTGTTACGCACTATTTAACGTTGTCTTTTAATGTTATAGAAATATGGCTACTGTTATACAAACCCTTTATTTAGTGAAAAATCTCATAACAATTAAAATAGATTGATCTATTTAAGCATTGATTACTGTTATATAATTTCATTATATACAAGTATAACAAAAAAACATTGATCTTTTGATGAATTATAACTGTTATACAACTAATTGTTATTCCGGTATAACCCAAACAAAATAAAACTTAACTTAACAGCGCTTTAATTTATTTACAGAATCTTTCGGCTCAACCTCACTTCAAACTACCCTTCAGCATTCTCCCATCCGCTTCCTTTTACAGGGTATCAAGCAAAACAATTGTGTGCTGCACTAAATTTTCAAGTGACAAACTAATGGTCTAAGAAATACTTTATAGCTGCAAAATTTTAAACAATATCAAATCCATATAAATCCAATTCCAGCAGCTCTCGATACAATAAAATATCCATTGTGTCTCTCGCTGCTGCTGCCGGAGCTGCTGCTGTGCCTCAGCTGTAAATGCGATTGTGTTATAGTTATCTCGCACTCACTCACTGCCCTCTCTTTCTCCCCTCTCTGTGTGTGTTTGAGTGTGTGCGTGTGCATCATTCATCCGGCGGCCATATTGAGGCAACATATCCGGCGACAGGATGCCAAGACAAGAAAATTTCATGCTATGCTTTGTACGTTTCCGTTTTTGCCCTTCACACTGCCACGCCCGGCTGCCCGTAGCGGCCCACTTCCCCTCTCGCCCCTCTTTCGTCCTCACTCGCTGTCTTTCTCACGCTCTGGCTTGGCTTGTCTGCAGCCCTTGCTCTGTTGTTGTTGTTGTTGTTGTTGTAGCCGACTGTGCTTATATTTTATTTTATGCCAACAGCACTGTTTAATTACACACAAGAGACAACCGACACACACACACATGATACACACACACACACATCAGGCACACACACTCATATGGCACACACACATGGCACACACACATGGCACACACACATGGCACACACACAGTGCACACACACAGTCGCTGCAGACACGAACTCGCTCGCACAGCGAAAACTTTGCTCTCAGTTGTATGCGTGGCCCCTATTTCCTTTTGCGCCAGTGTGTGTGTGTGTCAATGTACGTGTGTGTGTGTGTGTATTAGGTAATGGTTGCCCTGCTCACATGCAATTTATATTTCTGCTGCCGCGTCTCCTCTACCGCAGCCCTGACGTCGCGTCAACTAAACCTTCGTCGGGTTTTGGTCTGCAACTGGTTCTGCTTGTGGCTGTCGACCTGCTCCTGCTCCTGCTCCTTGTCCCTGCCGCCGCCTTCGTGCTCTGCCCTGCCACGCTGCAATTAAGTTCAAGTGCAAAACAAAAGGCATGTTGTTTGATATCAGCCAGAGTTGCCAAGCTGCCGAGCTCAGCTTTGCCTTGCCTTGCCTTGCCATATTTTGCCGACTCAGTTGTTGTTTTATGTGCAACATTTTTACAACATTACGGCGACAACAACAACGACAAGTACAAAACGAGCTGAGCTCTGATAAATGGCATAATGCAACAACAACCAGCAACAACAACAACAGTCACAACAACAGTCGCAACATACAACAACAATTAATTGCAACATCTACCGTAATAACTGATTAAAAAAGCGTTGACACATACGTTTTTTTCTAGATATAACTGTATCTAATATAAAAAATATTAAATCAGTTAGGAGATATGCACCATGGCACTGGGGTGGAGTGCAGGGTTACCAACTGTGACTGAACTCTTGTTAATCCTTGATCGATTTTTAGACCCCCACTTGCATTACTTCTATAAAAATTATCAGAATTTTATTCCAGCTCTAATTTGATGATGTTTTAAAATTTTATGATTTGTGATGAGGATTGATAAAAATTGAATTATTTCGTTTAAAAATTTTAAAATTTAAATTACAAATCAGTGATTTCTTAAAAATCAAAAATCGAAATCTGATTAGGTATAATTTATAAGTCCAATAAAACGTTTTTCTAATCTGGCATTCATAATTATATATTATTATTTTAAAACGGTCTCCTAAACAATATATAATAAATAATGTCAATATTATATTTTTTTAGTTTTTTACAGTGTATATAAAAGTCGTCCCTACTCAACTGCTGCCTCTTCTGTACTTGTCACTGTTTTTTTTTGCGGTGGGAAGTGCGTTCCAAACTTTTGACCATAAAATTAAATTGAACATAATTTAATTTTGCCTCTGCCCTCGCGGCGCACAACTTTACCGTTTTTAATTAGCCAAACAGGAAGAACAAGAACAAAGACAACAGCAACAACAACAAGAACAAGCGAAATCAAAGTGAAAGACAGCAAAATCAAATGCTACAGCCATCTCACTCACACTTCCCGCGCGAAGACTCGACATAAATCACGAGTTGAAATTTTCAAAAAATATTTGGTTACTTTTTGCAGCAATAAGTTGCTCGCGTTTTTGTTGCCAATTGCTGCTGCTGTTGTTGTTGTTGCAGTATCATCATTGCGGTAATTAATCAACATGAGAGAGAGCAGAACAAAGAGCTAGACGACGGCATTATCAATTACGCAGTGCTCGTGATAAATCGCATGGCGGCCTTTCCTCTCCGTTTCTCTTCTCCTTTGTCCTTTGCCAATACAATTTATGATTGGTTGAATTGTTCGAAATAATTAAATACTTCACATTGACAGGGCAGCGACAAAAAAATGCATTAAAAAGCTATTAATGTGCGCAAATTACGATGTGACTATATACTATATAGGGATATATACTGTATGAATGAACGGAAAAAAGTAAAATGTATTTCGGGAGTGCTCTTTATGAGCTCATAGAATAATAATAAAATCTCCCTCGGTACCTGCAAACCCTTTGCAGGAATTTGGAAATTTATTAAGGAATTAAGCCTGGTAAAGGTAGGAGCGGGTGGGCGTGGCTCAGGTGCAAATTACGCGACACCTTTGCCTCTGCTCGAGTAAAAGTTAAGCAAGTTATTTGCATTTTAGGCGACATTCGCGTTCGCTGCCAATGCTTAATTCCAATGCGGAATGGCCATAAAAGATACCGACTTATTTTATGGCCCTATTTATTTTTCTGATTACGCTTTTTACGAGCCGATGCCGCCAGCAAAACTGTGCCCAAAAATGCTATATACATACATATATAGTCGATATAGGGAATTCGTATATAGCCAGGCAGCCAGGAAAATGAGCAAAAAAAAGAAGGAAAGACAAACGTGGAAAGCGACTCGACTAACTCAATATTCAAAGCCGCAGACGGTAGCAAGGGAAGGCAGAAACAGAGATAGAGAGAGGAAGGTAGGTGGTGAGGGGGAGTAAGGAAGGTGGAGAGACAGAGTAAAGCAATAAAAATGCATTTTTATGAGCAAAACTACTAACAAGCATAAATCTCTATCGAAAGCTGCTTTGCAATGCGAAGTCGAGTCGAGTCGAGTCGAGTCGAGGCAGCGAGCGCACCTGGCAAAGGCAGCCAGGTAACAGTTCCTTTGCCTGCTGCTCCCCCGCTGCCCGCTGTGGGTGCAGATAGAAGATAATGTGGTGACTTCACTAAGACTGCGCAGCGAGAACAATAACAAATGCATGGAAAAACAAATTACAATTCGTTTTACCAGCAGCAGCAACTGCAGGAGGATCTTTAAAATAATCCCATTTGTAAAAATTGATTGCAGTTTGTCGATAAAAAAGAGCACGTTGCAAGCGAGTCGAGAGTGTAGAGCAAGAGGAAGAAGAAGGAGGAAGCACCGTGGCAAAGATGAAACAGCAGCAACGTGGCTCGGTCTGGTCCAAGCTGGCGATGTGGCACGTAGATAGGCGCGAGACATGTTGTGGGGGGCACAAGTCATTAGTGCAACTGACAGATTTGTGTGAGCCAGTCACTCTCTCTACATATAGTTACTGCCCGACAGATTAATGACATAATCGAAGCAACCGATGCACCCGGACACCGACACGGACATGGACACGGACACGGGCACAATCGGGCCAATTATCCGTGTTCGGGTTTGGTTTTTATGGCAACTTTTCAAATCGCTCGCATCGGCTTCGCTTCGCTTCAGTTGTGCTTGGCAAACAAACTTTTTGCTTACCTCACACAAATAGTTGCACCCACAGCAGAGCGGGACGGGGGAGGTTAGGAAGTGTGGGCGTGGCATAATTTCTACAGCTGCATTCAATGAAAATGTGGCAAAAGTTTCTGCCACAAAATGTTGCTCAGCCAACGAACGTTGCAGCTTCGTTTTGCTGCCCTGGCTGCCCATGCTGCCGTTGCCTCTGCCGCTGCCGCTGCCGCTGCCACTGTTGCCGGCTGCGGCCGGAAATCTAAATTTGCAGCTTTACAACTTCCGGTAAGCTGCTTATTGGCATAGAAATTCCGACGCTCGCAGTTCGCTCGTCCGATGGCAAATAAAATCCGACAATCAAATGATTTATAAATAAGCGCCAGTTTGCCACAAAAGTATGCATGTATACAAGTTGTGGGGGGAGTGGGGGGGAGAGGTGGGTCAGCGGATAAAGATTTGCAACAGCAGATTTGTAAAGTATACCCTGTAAGGTGCAAAACATAGGGTAGGCGAACGAAGAGGGAGCTAGCCTGGCATGATGAGCTAAACTCTAATTGTTAAGAAAACACTCAGGAATACCCTGTTAATTATGTAAAAAGATAAACTGGAGGTACTATAATAGCCTTAGGGTAGTTGCCTGTAGATAAAGCCATATTTTTAGTTGTGTACTTACCAAGAAAGCATCATAAGATACCCTGTAAACATACTAAAAAGGTGCACCTGCTGAGTATATTCGCGCCTAAGTGAACTTTTTATTGAAAAATTTTCTTTGACAGCTGTAACGTTTATTTATACCCTGTAAACACAAAGCACTCATCAGCCAAGACTACCTTGTGCTACAGGGTATTAGCCAACACAGCATACTTGACATTAACTTGAATATTTATTGCAACAAACTTCAAAGTTACTTCACAATATCAGTACAGACATCATACGTGATCCTTAAACCATTACAGGGTGTTCTGCTACTCTGTATACCCAACTCAAGAAGCTCAATTGATAAATCCATAATGAACAATATTCTGTAGCCTCCACTATGCTTATTTACCACCGCAGGGTATTAACCCGCCCGGGCACAGCCCACTCGACTTGACTGACTTGTTGAAGGCAAGTGCAACTGGCCAGTTCAAAAGTTGTTGCAGTTGCCACAGCCATAGTTCTTGTTGTTGTTGTTGTTGTTGTTGTCGGTTAAGCGATTTGCTGCATAGTTGCAGTAGTGAATGGTCATTATTAGCATATTTTTGCGCTTACACGTGAATGGCGGCCGTTTATTTCGCCCTCGAAACTTTTTCAAGTGAGCCATAAGCAGCTTTCCAGCAGAAAATTTCGTTGAAATTCGCAACAAAACAACTCGATGAACTTCAATTTAAAGTAGCGAAGGGTTTCGCTTACAAGAGGGCTTTGGCCTTACCTATAATTCTCCGCTCCCCACTCCCTTCTATTCCCTCTGCCAGATTGCAGCTTGCTTTGAGTGTAGCTTACAGCTAAAGCTAAACAATTGCGGAAATCAATTGATGTCTCATTTCATCAATGCTCAAAGGAAAATGCGAGTCGAAGTTGCAGCCAAATTGCATTTATGGTTCGCTCCCTCCCCCTCCCTCCCTCTTTGCCTTTCTCTGCAATTTGCCCCCCACACACACACGCATCGAAATCCTTTCAAACATTTTTCCACACAATTCGCCGCACGGCACAAATGAAGCAACATTTTCTCTCAAGAAAATGCGATTTGCGCGCTTTTGAATGCAAGCTGCGTGCAAGCAGCCCTTCCCCCATCCCTATTTCTCTCTCTTTTACTCTTTTTATCTCTTTCCCCCTCCTCCTGCCTTTTTTATCTATCTCTAGCTTATCCTTTGACGGCAAAAACTGCATTGACCAGCGAAAAAGTTGGGGCTGGTCAGCTAATAAGAAACTCGTCGCAGTCTGTGTGCTCTGCTGACGGGGCGTATGAGCAACGTTAGCTGGCATTAAAACATAAAGTATTGCGCTGCAATTACCCCAGCAGCAGCAGGTATATCTCATATATATATATATGTATATATGTATATATGTATGTTGTACAGTTGTCTGTCATCTTCCGTTGTGCTGGCCAAATAACGAGACGATTCTGCCTGCAATTGTCTCCTGATTCGCAGCATGTAGACATAAGTTGCGTCAATCAGGGCACGTTGAAAGCCTGGAACAAAGGCAGCAGCAGCAGAGATGGGGGTGGGAGAGAAGGGCGCAGCTTCAGCAGCTTCCTTGCAGCGGCTCATTAATTGCATAAGCCAATTAAGCGACGCCGTGTCCTGCGCGATCTTTTCTCTTCTGTCGCGCACAATTAAAAAATCAACACCATAAATTGAACTCGCACACACAACACACACTCACACGCACAACACACACTCACACGCACAACACACACTCACATGCACACACTCACACACACAGCCCGCACAACGCAGGCGCGTGGAAATTTTCCAACTTGGTGTCGCCTGCTTAAACAGTACCTTCTTTCTGCTGCTGCTTTCTTTTCTCATCTATTCGCAACTAGAGCAAACAAAGCGAGTGCCTAAAAAATGCCAAAAGAAAGAGCGAAAGAAACACTGAGAGAGAGTGACAGAGAGAGCGAGTGAGAGCTCGCGAAGACAGTCGAAAAAAGTTGAGCATGCACGCTGTGAAAATTTTCCCAGTAATTAGCAAAGTTTTGCGCCTCGAAACGGAGGCGTCCTGGTGGCAGCGCGTATCCTGTCCACGCCTGCCACCTGCCAGGAGGAGGAATTTAATGAAAAACACTCGAGTCCCCAGCGCTGCTAAATGATGGCAGCCAGTAGTGTCAGCCAGGCCAAGCTACACTGCCGAAATCAAATTAAATGTGAGAGAGAAGAAAGCAGGAGGGGAACAAACTGAAGAAATTTGCATGGCTTGAGATATAGTTTGCTGCTTGGGGTATTCATATGGTATTAGAGGGTTATAGGAAAGCTTAAAGAGGGGGACTTGACAGTTGTCATATGTTGGTATAAATTACTGTTTGTTTAGTAACTTGAGCACAACTTTAACATAGGTATATCAGATACTTATTAAGTCTTTTTTATATACTGAGAAGTTCACAAAGAATCTATCAAGCTTCTTTAAAGTAATATTATTCCTCTTTTTTCTCTCACTCTTTTGTTCAATTTTATTTTTTATTTATTCAACAGTTTAATGTGCAAATATTCCGGCAACCTCCTTAAATCTTTTCAAGATTATATCCTCGCAGAACTTTTTTAAATCATGCAGAAGATTCTTTCAAATTTGGCACAGAGGAATCTTGATATATCCACTTAACATACTGCAAATTTCATAACAATCTGTTAATCAGCAGCAAACTTATGCAGGCAGCTGCAGCAGTTACCCCTGCTACACTCTCCCTCTCTCTCCCTCTCTTCCTTACTCTGTCTACCTGTCTCGTGAAAAGTTTCGCACGTCGTCTTTAAGCCTCGGCTCAACTTGCCGACAAGCTTATGAATTTAACTCACTGACAATTAAAACGAATGGGCGCAAGGTGAGTCTACAAAAGGGGGGCGTGTCTTAAAGCTGCGCTTGAATTTAAACGTGGCCATGTGGCATGTGGCATGTGGCATGCGGCATGTGGCAAGGCAAACAAAGTCGTTAGTATCTGCATGTCTCTCTGGTCTCTGGCAGCCATGCAAATGATCAAAATAATTACATGAAGCGGCAGTTTGTATTTCTCTCTCCCTCACACCTACACACTGCTGCCTCCCCCCCTTCCATTCTCCATTCGCCCCTTTGCTGTTTTTGTTTTCTGCAGCGCCTTACAAAAGACAAGCGCAGTCGCAACTTCAAAATGATGAAAATGAGTTTTCTTTACAAACAAAATTAAAAGTAAGCGCTGTGGCTGGCAAAATAAAAAAAGAAGAGTAGAAGGAGATGAGAAAGAAGTGGGGGAAAACGAAGAATGGAACAGCAATGAAAACGACGCTGAGCATGGGAAACGGCAATGGGAATGGGGGGAATGGGCAACAGGCGGCATACAAACAGTGAGTGCGAGAAAATTGCACACCAAATCCAACGATGTGCAAAGTTATTTTTCACAAGTGCTTTGCAGCCGACACAAACTTCAGGCTATCACCCTGACACCCCCACACCCCCCTGTGCAGCTAACCCCAGCTCACACTCGTCCTTCCCCCACCTTCCTTCCTGCTCCGGCAACATGAGCTGCAGCTGCTGCTGCTGTCGCCTCCATATGGGGCCATGTGGCCATGTGGCTGTGTGGATCTTGGTTAACTTATGGTTAGTAGTCTGTATGTCTCCAGCGTGTCGCTTACCCCCTCTACCCCTCTCCTTCCCCCTCCTGCTGCCTTGCATTCCCATTTTTATGCTGTGCAAATGACAGCTATTTTTCATAGGGCCAAAGCGCTCCCAAACTGCAGCAACGCTTCGACGGTTCCTGTGGTGCCACAGCTACAGCTCCTGTGGCTCCTGTTGTCGCTGCTCCTTCTCTTACTCCTTCTTCTGCTGCTGCTCCTTCTCGTGCTCCTTCTGCTGTTGTTCTTGTTGTAGTTTCTGCTAGGTGGCAAGTGACAATAATTTCACTGTCTACTCACAGCAGCCCTGGCTCCCTCCTCCTCTCCACACGCACTCGCACTCTTTCACTCGGCTTTTGTTTTGCAGCTCTTGCCTAATTGCCAAGACTTTGACTGCCAACCGGAGACTTGGCAGCCCCAGCAAAAATCCATGTAAATGCATGCCGCTTCAGTTTATTACGCATACGACTTGTGGTGCCTGCTGCCACGCTGCATGGCATGGCATTTAAATGCCATAAGAAATTTGCCATCGCTCCGCCTGCGGCGATAATATCATTTAAGCATGCAAAGTTTTTATGCACCCCGAGAATGAGAGTGAAAGAAAGAGACTGTTGGTTTATATACTGCAGGCAGGCAGTGTTGGTGCAATGAAAGTGCGCATATATAGGCAGATATATACAGTATCGTTTAGCAGTAATAACAATTATATAGCTAGGTATATATGCGAGAAATATAAAGAAGAAGAAATAAAAGTCGTGCCTCATCATTTTCCCCCTTCGATCTGCAATCTTTCTCAAATTGATAATCGCCCTCGCACATTACGCTCTGATTACACACCGTTCGCATGTATGGGCTATACAGAAGATATATACATATACTCATATAGTCGACAGATAAATCAGTTCACACTCGCTCCATAAAGAACACGCCATGCAAGGCAGCGTGGAGGAGTCCTTAAATGCAACAACTCGAAATCAAGCATCTTTTTATTGAATCATCAAAGTCAGACAATAAGTATCTAGCAGAGGGATAAACCCTTACACACAAACATACTAGCATACACTAGCACACACATGCACTCCACACACACACCCACAGACAGTCACTCATAATTGTGTAGCTGTGAAAATATCAATAAAGGAAACTAATGAAATGCGCGCTGCCTTAAGTGGCTTACTGTCACTTGAGCACACAAGCTGAGAGGGTGAAAGAAATGGAGAGAGAGGAAAGAAGAGAGAGGAAGAAAGAGAGAGAGAGCAGTGTGTGTGGAGTGAGAGGGCAGGCACTTGTGAGAGTACTTAGAGCAGCGTGTGTGAGTGTCTTAAGTCAATGCCCAGCCGAAAGACGCCAGCAACGACGACGACAAGTTGTGACTGCCTTCCACTCTTCCTTTCGCTCCCCTCTCTCCACTCTCTCCCTCTCTCACTACTTCCCTTTCTGCCTTACTTTCTGTGTAACGGTGCATCATAAATTCCGCACTTCTTACGTAAATGGCCATTTGTGTAAGTGTGTTTGTTTACTTTCATTTAGCGCCGGCCTTAGATGGCCGCATTATGCCCTGCTGACAAGAGAAGCAGTTGAGGGAACTTTCTGCACTAAATATACCCTGTAAAATATGACAGAGAAGCTAAGTAACTTAGTACAAAAACAAGCCATGCTTTCGCCTTCGCTTTAGCAAGCTGATTGCACTGCCTGCAACAAGTATACCCTGTAAAATATGTAAAGTAAGTTAAGTCAATGAATGCCTTAGCTTAGCTAACTAACTCAGTAGTTTCTCCTTTTTCTTCTTCATGCTTCATCCACTTACAGGGTATTTACTAGTCCACCCTCGTAGCTACACTTACTGCCACTTATCAGCTATTAGCTGGCAACTATTAAAAGGTCAAGAGTGACAGACCTTCTTCTCTTGTCACTCATCCGCCACGTTGTCCCTTTAGCAGCTCATAAATTGCGAACAGATAAAAAACAATTTAAAAAGCACAAGAAATTACCGTAAAATGTGTCTTGGCTAAGCTGTAAGAAAGCTCAGTTAAAGCTCAGCAGAGGAAAAAGAATCAAAAAAGCCAGCGCTGTTTGATAAAGCTGCCAATAGGTGGCGCCAGTCAAGAAGCCCAAAAGGAACTCGTTTTTACTACGGTTTAAAACAAATAAAAAATCACCTAAAAATATAAATAAATTGTTTATGCAAATAGTTAAATGGCAAAGTTAATGTTTCCAGTTAATGAGAAAATACTAAAATATATACTGTTCATTTAAAGTTGTTGAATAATTAACGAGAAAGAGAGGGAGAGAGAGATAGATAGAAAGCAGCTTTCTCGTTATTTTCGCTTAATTTGAAAACATAAAATTATCATTAATTTTATTTTGGTATAATTACATCTCTGTTACATTATATAGTATAGTATGTTGCATGTGTGTTTGTATGTGTGTGTGTGTGTACAATTACGAGTATATATGCTTCCGTCTGCTGGGTAAAAATCACGCAAATGTTTATTTAATTTTTGATGCCCTCATTATGAAACCTCATAAAATAAGCACAAGGCGGCGGCGGCGGGGTGGGCTGGGTTCGGGGTACGGCTCGGTAAATTGCATGCTTGATTGGGGTATTATAATTTTCAGTATTTTTTGTGTCTGCTCTCTTCAGTTTTCCATTTTCCATTTTCAGTTTGTTGGCGTCGCAGCATCCTAACTAATTACTCTGTAGACATTAAATTAATATTACGAACACGCTTAGTTTGCATTAAATAACAAATAAAAGAGATTCTAAATTCAAAGAAAGTGGTTCGCTTGTTCGCAGTGTATACACTTAGCAAAAATAGCCCCTACTCTTGTGGGTGTTACAAAATTGTCGCAGTGTAAAATTAAAACTTCAAAAGAGTTTCGCCTCGCTTAGTATCTAAACTGACCCTTCTTCCCCCGCTCGTTGTGATAGACACGCAGGGGTGAGTAGCTCCCGTTGGCATTGCCATTCAGCCAGGCACCCGCGCCGGCACCAATGCCAGCTCCATTGCCAGCACCGTTGCCTGCACCGTTGCCAGCGCCACCTGCGCCATTCTGGCCAAAGTTCTGCGAGGCAGAGCCCGAGATCAGCTCCTCGGCATGCTGCGGCTTGGCGGTGCAGCGTGGTGCCAGCACCAGGTGGTAGGCAACGAAGTACGCAAGCGAGACAATGCAGGCCACGATGGCCAGCCACTGGTAGGTGCACTTCCAGTACTCCAGCTTGGGAGTGCGCTCCTCGCGCGCCAGACCAATCAGGGCGCCAAAGCCTTTGCCTGAAAAGGTGAAGAGAAATCCCAAGATTAACTTCCAGCTCACAGTTCCACCTCCACCCTCAACCTACCCAATCCAAAGAAGGCCAACACGGCAATGGCTTGTCCCGTGGCAGTCAGTTTCCTTGGCATGGCGTGTCGCATGTACAAAATGATCGTGATCCAGAGCACGCCAATCACTGCAGGCTCAAGGCTCTCCATGACGACAGTCAACCAGTCGGTGGCCGAATCACTGAGCGCCGTAAAACGAATGACAAACAAAGCAAAGCCGGCAATGAAGATGTTCGAGTGTCCACAATACTCAATGAACCTGTCCACATTGAAGAACAGCGCCAGGATGAGAATGATGCCCGAATAGCAGACGGCATAGGCATCGGTGAAGGTCCAGAAGAGGAACGAGTGAATGCTGCTCCAGAAGGTGCCAAAGAGGATCGAAACAAGGGTGAGCACCACAATCTCGGGACTGTACTTGCGTATGGCTGACATGGGCACCACCAGCATGCCGGTCTTGGTGTGCCACCACCACTCGGGTGGACTAAGAGGCATCTGCGAGGCCAGAAGCAGCACCACAGCGCCGAGCACAAAGCACACAATGAAGATGATGAGCGCGGCCAAGGCAGCATCATTGTTGGGACTGTTCTGCTTGAACAGCAGATCCAGTGGCGAGAAGAGTATCACGTAGCCAATGGCACCCCACACATACTGGCGACACACCTCGCCACGTCCCTCGGAGGTTTCACGCACGGCAATCACGATGGCAGTGTTGAGCAGAGTCAGAGCAGCCATGGCGAGGATGTCTCCCAGGATGCGCACAATGGTGTAGCTCGTCAGAGTGTCATCTATGTCTCCAGTGGTCTAGAGGGAAGTAAAGGAAAGATTAGACAAGATTGATTAGCCAGCTTTATCCGTTTAACTCACCCTAACACACTCGCTGTCCACCAGCAGAGAGTTCTCGGATTCGTAGGGATTCACCACCAGGCACTCGATGATCGGCTTGCAGCTCTTGCCGCGCAGACCCTTCATGTACTCCTTCTGCTGCTCGGGTATGTTGCACTGAATGCCCTCTGCGGAACAATAAAAGAATTAGAGTAACTGAGTAGTAGCCTAGCGCATACCCTGTACTCACCCAGTGGATACTGACACCAGCCCTGCTGTCTCGTTGGTCTTGTTCACCGACATTGCTGATCCCATCTCCGTCTCCATCACAATGCTGGCTGTGTCTTCAGTGTAGACATGGCACTTTTTCACCTGCTTGTTCTCTGTGATGCAGAGATGTGGAGGCTCCACATACACCTTATTCGGCACCTTCTTCACTTGACGCGCGACTCGACTGACCTCAGAGCTGTGCTGCTCCACGCCAGCGCTGTCAGCATTGAGTTCCACTGGCGCTGCCTCGAGTTGCCTGCGAGCACGTATACGCTCCGTGGTCGCTGTCGATGCCTCCTCCTCGTAATCGAACTCGGAACTTTGCTCTGTCGAAGGGGAAGCCGTCGGCAACTCACCCAGCCAGAATTGATACATGTTCTCGTGGTAGTTGGGATCCTGGCAGCTGTAGGTGCAGCGAGTCAGATTGACCTGCCCCTTCTTGCTCTCCCAGCTGTGGCAGCTGGCGTTGGCGTTGCACAGCTTCTGGAAGATGTAGGCGCCGTTGCCATCACAGCCGAAGCTCACCTTTGGTTTCTGCACGGGCGTACGTTCCACGCTGGGTATAAAGAAGACGCTACTGTAGATGAGCGCAGCAAGCACCAAACAGACGGCAGTAAGTAAACGCAGTGTGCGGCCAAAGCCATTCGGATTCTTGGCAGCCAGACGATCGGCCCAGGGGCCAACAATCAAGGGACCCAAGATGGATACAAAGGGAGCAACGATGCTGATCGTGCGATACTCGGAGAAGTTCAGGCCCAGCAGCAGTGGCTTCGTGGCGTGCAGTATATGCAGCGCGGTGAGGCCTGACAGGGAGAGGGGAGAGAGAAGAGAGATTTATAGCACATGTGCCTACTACTGTCTCCATTCTACTCACCGCTAATGACCAGAAACACCACTAGCTTCAGCGATATCAACGTCCTGTTGACACGCGGAGTGCGTCCGCCTTGGAAACCCATTTCCGGCGGCGGGTTTCGTCTACAAATCTAAATTGAATCAGTCGTTTGCTGTGGGAGCCTGCAAAAGTCAAAGAAAAAACTATTTAGTAATTATATCAGTTGCAGAAATCATAACGCTAATTGCGACGAATCGAGGAGGCAAACAAAAATCACGACTAATGTCTTCATAGAGAGTGAGAAAGATACGAACGAATTCCCGCGCCAGCGACGGCTGCAAACACCTTGCGAGGTGAGTAAACAAACGCTTAATGCGGCTACCGAGTATAACCGCAAGAGACGTGAGCAAAATGCCTAAAGTTGGCGAGGTGACAGTGCATAAGATACTCTGTAAATTGGGGACAAAGGTTCCTAAAGAGAACAAAATGAAGAGCGCTAAGTTGATTTCAATGAAGTGTATAGAAGAAGTCAAACTCTGTCTTAAAATCAAAAATAATACATAGAGTATGCATACTTATACACACTATACTCTATACCTAACTCTGACCTTTCTATTATTAGCTCAGCCAGCGAAATACCTTAGGTTAATATCGATATACGATAGGCAAACATAAATTGCAATCAGTCTGTCAACAAGGCGCACTAAAAACGCTTCTATTTGCTATTGATGAAGCATAAATTGAAACAACACTAAGTACACACTTAAACACAAAATACACAGGCACACACACAGTCACACACACAGACATAGACACACACACAGCGGCGCACTCGTGCCCACGTTAATAGACACAAATAATGCCAATAGGGTGTCAAAATAAACAAGTGTCAATGGGCAATAGGCCAGTCGCAGCATATAAATGAAATAAAATATCACTTTAATTGTATGCGTAGAGGTGTGGCCAAACCAGACTAGCAGATGCCCTGTAATTAAAATAATACATTATTAAATTTTCTAACACTTTCTTACAAATTAAATTAGAATAAAACTTTAGAGACGAACTCAACTTAAATCTTACAAGAAACTTTACTCACTCTCAGCATACCCTACAACCTCCGACTACAGGGTATACTTCTAGCATTTAGTGTAATACATACGAAACTTGCGGCTGCCCTAGACATAAATTTAAATTAGCTGTCAACGTAATTGTCAATGTTATCGCTTGGCGATAAGAAAAGGCAGTCCAGGGCAGCGCAGGGGGCAGAGGAAGCTGTGAGGTGGGTAGGGAGGGAAGGGAAGTATGCGGAGTCGCTGACAGTGCGTTTAATGCAGCTTGGCAACATGCGTCTCTCAACATGTTGCCCATATTATTGAGAGTCAGCCTGCACAAATTGCATTATAATAACGCATATTGTGATGTCGAGGTTGATGGACTGCACCCACATTATGTTCCCCCCCCTCTGGCTGTCCAGCTGTCTGCCCAACTGTCTACCCCTCTCTCTATCCCCTCTGTGCCTGTGTAATTTGCAAAGCGCTTAAGTGAAGTAAGCAGAAGATCTTGATGTGACAATTTAATGGACCTAAGTGCAGCATGGAAATGGAAAGTGAGAAGAGACGCAGCACTTTTCTCCATGCAAAGCAGCCATGAATAACTAGTGAATAACGAGTGAATAACCAACGACTAAGCACACGCTGTGTTGGCACTCAAACCGGTTGCTTGCCAAGCTTGCCAGCGCGTAATTACATCACCAACCAAGCTCAGACAAGTCAGTCGCGACAGACGCGACGAGCCCAAAGAACCGCGTCGAGAGTGGGCAGAGCGCACTTTGAATACGCCTGAGTAACGCCCCAAGGGAGAAGGTGGAGGGGAGGGGAGGTTTGCTGAGACAGCTGCAACATTTCACAAACAAGATACTCCTCAATTAACTTCACACACAGCCCAACTACACCGAGGGCAGCCCAGACGAGGCTCTTCGCTTTGCTTTGCAACTTGCCTCATTTGTTTGGATTAAACGAGGTATTTGAATGTGCTGCGAAGTGAATACGCATTCAATACGTTTGAATTGTAAACACAGCCAGGCACAGCATATGGGCTGCTGAAGAGATAACCCTGACAACACTGATAAGAATGGAGCAGGGGAGCCTAAAGAGATAAAGAGAACCGAAGAACCTTGACAATCAAGAAATGCAGCTGGTTTAAGGTTTATGAATAAACATTAAGAAACTGAGAGTTGATGGACGGGCAGTTACCCTACTTAGTTTAGGGACTTGCTAGTTTATTTACCAAGTGAGATGGAAAGTGATTAATAGTGAAATTGAAGGTGATAAATCAGTCAATAAATCCGTGGAAAGTCGTGCATAAACATGTCTAAGCCTGTTTAGTTTTGTCCATCTGCTGCAACACCTTGATGCATCTTCCTAGGCCCAAGTTTATGGCTGCAGCGTGACATAAAACCTCGGCTATAAACCCACAACCGATGACGCATCGTGCAGGCAACTCACGCACGCCCATCAAATTGGCCACAGGGTGAGGTGAGCTTGAGCTCTAACGGTACTTGTAATTAGCCAAAAGTGTTAGAAATTTAATTGCAGTCGAATTGGGTTTGCTGCCTGTTTAGGCGCAGATTCAATTGGCACCTTCGTTCGGCCAGCTGACTCTGCTCATAATTGGCCCCAACTGCCTTGCCAAACACCTCTTCACACCTCACACACATCTCAGAGATGTATGTGTGTGTGTTTGTCTGCCTGATAATTGCAGTTGCAGTTGCAATGTTTGTTTGTAGCTGTTGTTGTTGTTGTTGCCAGTGTGCGCTATGTGGGTCAACAGCTTTTTTCGGGGCTTGCCCGGCGGCAGACAGCGCGGCGCATGACAAGCCGCCTCGTTTAATTATGCGTAACGCGACGGCGGAAATCAATCGGGGCAGTGAGTGCAGAGCGAGTGCAGCGCGAGTGCAGCGCGAGTATTCACTTTAGTCGCAGGCATGAATAAATGAATGAATGAATGGCTGGAGCTAACGACGCGCTGGTCTGAGCTTTGTTTTATGTCTCAAAGAGATAATAGTTGTTGAATTCATTAAATGGGTAGCTTGAGAGGCTTGGGATATTCTCTCTCAGTAAGAAATCTGAGAGACATCTCAGGGCTATAGTAGAATATATATATTAAAGTGTATATAGTATAATCTATATAGTCTACAGAGACTACAGAGTATGTTCCAGTTTTGATCAGATACAGCTCTAAGTGGCCGAAGCTCAGACACATCTTTTAATTAAAGCACTTAAATCATATGTATATCTTACTTAAGATGCAACGCCAAGATGCTTTATAATTATATTTATGCAAGTAAATATTTATATCTTGTGAGCATCTTTCTTTGATATATATGCATATGTGAATGTAAATCTATATGTACCATAAAACACTCTTATAAACATAAGTCACTGTATTCAAGATGCTCCCTTTCAAATAAAAATGCTTGAGATACTGCGCAAAGATACTTATCAAGCCATGACTATGACAATGTTTTATAATAAATATAAGTTAATTTTTCCTTACTTAGGATCTAAGATACTTCTTGCATCTAAAACACTCGTATATAACTGTCAAAAACATTTCCATTATAAAGTAGTCACTGTCTCCTTTACAATTCAACTCTCCCAAGCCCACTTTCCGCCTCTCTTAATCCCTCTAATTGTTTGTTTTGCCTTCCCTTTAAGCTCTCCCACTTTTCCAGGGCATCTCCAAGTCGATCTACTCACTCTACCTCTTTTGCGTTTGTTTTCGAAGCCGCTCGAGCGTACGCAAAAACAACAAAACGTTAATTTCATGTTAAATACACAGTCTAATTCAAAATTTGTACTTTGATTTACTGTCCGACTGTGTGTCTGCCCATCTGCCTGTCTGTCTATCTGTCTTTTTATTTGTCTTGCTGTCTGTCTATGTGTCTGCGAGCGGATTCGCTTTGTTTGCGCCGCGCACACCCGACTGACATTTTGGCGGCAACTTTGACATTTGAATGGGCAGCGCTCTTTGCCGAAAAGAGTTTAACGATTGGCTAAACAGCTGATGAATTCAAAATATATATAATGCGGAATTACGCAAAATACCCCCTTGTGATACTACAATACGTTTGCCGTGCGGTGCGTTGCGCTGTACGTGTCACAAACCATTGGGGCACGATATTCTTTTGTGGAGCTGCTACTTTGGGGCACGCCCCATAAAGCCGCCTTGCTTAATTGAGATTCGGGGCGAAGGCAGCGACCGCAATTCTGTTTGTTTACCTATTCAGCACGTAGTTCTGTTTCGGATTTACGTATTTTAATTACATATTTTTATGGATCGTACAGCGGCCCACAAAATCAAACGATTCAATGCCGCAGCCTACATCAACAACATCGCGTAGAGATGGCAGCGTGACACGAGCAAGGAATGAAATGGAAAGGAATTGAGAAGGTGTTCAGAAGGCATGAAATTTGATTAAACAAAAAGAAAGGGAAAGAGCGACAGAGAGACAGAGAGAGAGAAAAGGAAAAGAAGAATTGACAAAGTTTAGTGCTAGCTTACTATCGTATAGCTATCGCATAGAAAACTAAACAATTCATACAATTTTTCATCGATAGAAATGTGGAAAAAAACAACAGAGAAAGAGTAGAAAAAGAACACATGAAAAGGAAAGAAACAGACAACTATCGACTAACTATCGGTTGTTTTGAAAAGAGAGATAATCCATAAATTCCACTGTCATAACTATCGCCTACAAACGCCCTCTCCCTTGCCCATCTCCAACTGCAGAGTTTACATTGAATGAAGCTTCCCGTGGCGCAGCTAATGATCCCCGTCAAAAACTTGTACAGTTTATGAAGCCCATTTCCGTCCAGGGACCCTAACTCGTGCGATCGATTCTTGGCTGCATTGCACAACACTCACTCACAACTAACCTTTACGCAACTCAGATAATGTTTATAGGCAAATGAGTTACGAGTTACGAGTGATTTCGGAGTGGCTTGTTTATGATTCAATTGCCAAGCGGGCGTGATGACAACCTCAGATACGAGGCATACTACCTACCTAGTATACTATATGGTATACCTCCTGTATATGCTACCCTAGATGGCCTGCCCGCCCTCACACTCTAAAAAACATTTACTTGAGTTATAATCGTTCAGCATGCCACGCCTCGGGGCAGGAGAGCGTTCACACGCACACCAATCCCGGCCAGGCATACCAGGCATTCCCTCACACACACTCACACACACATGATGAACACACACACACACCTATCAAAACTGCATAGTTGGGGGTTGCGATTCGTGGTTCGTGCCGCTCGGCAGGCTAATTAATTAGGAATGACCATAAATTGGGTCAAAGCAACAAAGAAAAGCACGGCAAGTGCAGGGAGAATACAGAAGAGCAAGAGGTGGGCGGGGTGGAAATTAAAAATGTTGCGGCATGCTGCTTTTAGTGGGGCTGGGAAAAATGCAGACTAGTTTTAGTGAACATGAGGGGAAGGCTGACTAGCATACCCTGTAAAAGAAGGAGGAGATTTGTGAGAATGACGTTTATATAGAGTAAGGGTATATGCTAGTCGAATATAGGGTTAAACCTGTATTCTTCTGATTCTATATACCCTATAAAGTGTGTTTTATCTACAACTAATTTTAACAGGGTATCTACTAGTGAATATAGGAGAGCATATACGTAGACAGGGCACCAACTTAAAGTGTATTAAGCTACAGCCATACACACTATGTCCGAAATACCTAGTAGAATATCCTCTTCATATATACAGGGTATCTGCTATTTAGGCAAAGTGTTTGGTCTATATATTCTATCTGAATCTTTCTATTCTGAATCATATTTTTATCTCTTCACAGTATATGGAAATGTTAATCCCAAAGCTTTGTCTGCATCCCCTATAGAGGCCACGCTCTCGAGCATCTTCTAAATATTTATAATTATTTCTTTATATTTCCACACAGGGTATTTTCTAGTCACTCCCCCGTCCAACACACACATCAGCCTAATTTCCAATTTTGTTTTTATTTATAATTTTTGGGTCACAAAATGTGGAAATCCAACTAAAACAAAAAGAAGTGCGCACAAATTTTGAAAACAAATTTCGATAAGGCAAATAAACAAAACGGAAAATGAAAAGGAAAACTGGAGGAGAATCCTCTGTTTACAGTGGCTGCCACATACCACTTGTTGCAGCTGCAATGAATTTAACTAGGCTGCGGTCAATCATGAACACAATTACTATATACCTATAATTGTATCTGTATCTGTATCTGTATCTGTATCTATATATCTTTTTCCATTCATTTACATTGGCTGTCCAAAATTTGTTTTTTATTTCAGCCTCAATTTACTGTGGCATGACCCCTGAGCGATGACGCAGCTAGTTGGCTATGTGGATCAGTGCGTCGATGACATCATGCCAGCTATAGTTGTGCCTCTGTGTATATGTATGTGACGTAATATGCTTTTTCGGTTGATCTATATAAATAAAATATCAACAGATGAAACACCAGTCGACGGCGGGGGCGAAAGGTGATCTCGTAAACATTTTACTAAACATTTTGAAAGCATTTCTAATTTTATTTATTTATAGAGAACTGTCAAAACTTTACTTTGAAAAAGTTCCATTCTATGTTGTACTAGCAACTCAGGTCTTGCACGAGAGTCTGAGAATTACGAGCGCTAATGATTTTTATTGACAACATTCAACATTCTTTCTCGTCTGTTGCTATTAATAAAGCGCACATACTCGAGGTAAACCGAGCTATGAAGTCACAGTTATGATATCACAAGTTGACTCAATCACGACTAAGCAACAGTAAATTTACTTATATATATATATTTGCATACAACTGATTTGGCCTTGGTGGGGCATGTCGAAAGCGCTTTTCAAATGCAACATTTCATTTTCCCCTTCTTTCGCAATGTGGCACCGCGACGAAGACGCGCAACTAATTGAAATGTAATTGTTCAATTGCGCATTAATTACACGTTCGTTAATTGCCCAGAGCCGAAAATAGCATGGCCGAATGGGGGTGCCCGAAAAGTCGACATAGCATAGAAGAGACAACCAAGAGGCGCCTCTCCATGCGATAGAAATCTACAGCGCAAGATTGTGTGCCATGAGAATGGACGGAGAATGGACGGAAAATGGCAGTGACACGACCAGAAAGCCAAAGTCAAGTCACGCATTGCCAGCATTTCCTTAAAAAAAACTTGATTACAACTGCAGCAACAACAACTACAACAAGCACTACAACAACTGAAACAACAACTTCAACTACAACAACTTCCTTGGCTAATGCAAAGCGCTTATGCCGTCTAACCGGGCCTGCGGCTGCGCTTCAACTTGAAATGCGCCACAAGAACACAAAAGGATCGCGAGCCTGAGAGGTACAAGAGCTACAACAGAGCTTAGAGATACAAAAGAAAATACATCTGGCTACATTTGTAGCTACAAGTTAGCTGTCAGTCAGAGCCAAAGACGAACAGGAAATCGTTTCCGCGAATGAATCTCGATATGCGAGGCACAGTCGAGCCCCAGTCAAGCCTTGGCATTGGCGCCCTCTGTCTGTCCCTCTCTCTTATAAAGCGGGGGGATTTAAATTGATGGCGCTGTCTAGTCTAACACCATTTGACATTGAAGCGACCAAGTACAACAATAACAAGCTCGTAATACTTGGAAAAACCCTCTGGATGAAACAGAATCCAGCAAAGTTTGCCCTAATTTCAGCACAAAATAAACAAACAAACACACAAACGCGCGACAGAGATCCAGACTCGCAAGTATCTGTAGCTGTCTGTAGATGTCTGTATCTGCAAATGTATCTGCAACAGTCGGCTGCCTCAGCCTCTGTGCCTCGCTGTATTTTTAGTTGTCGCTGAACTTATTTCTCACTGACTCATCGAATTCTTTGGCCTGGCACTGTGACACACTTACTACCATAATAAATGGCACAGCATCTATTACAACACTGAGAGTGAATTATGAGTAAACACACAGCCCTGTCTTATTCACCAAATCTCCCCCAGCTCGCAGAGTTCTACTCTACTCTACTACTCTCTATATGGGCAACATAATCGTAATGAGCTCCCACATCAACCACAGGCGAAGAAGATGAGAAGGTAAACTGCCAAAGACATGTCTCGTTTCCCGTCTGTACGCCGTACTTATCTTGATTCTTCTTTGATTTCTTCTTTATTTACTCTTTTTTCCCTCTACATTTTTTGGGCACCAATGCCGGCTGCTGTTTAATTGGCCATATAGTCATTTCTTGAATCGCAAACAGATGTGCAGACAAACGAGCTCATAATGGATAGCGAGCATATCTGAATCGAAGCATAAATAGTAAATGTATATATAGATATAAATCTGCTTAGCCGACATGATTTTAATGGCCAGTGTTAGCCTCGACGAGCCAGCCGCCCGGCATGATGTCATATGCAGCGGACACACTCCAACGCTTCGCACTGTGTTTGCGTCTTTGTGATTTAAATTTCGTTGTCAGTTTAGAGTTTTTTTAGTTTTCTCAGTTTTTTATTATTATTTTTTGTTATTTTGTTACGTGTTTGAGCTTCGCTTCGCAACTCCCTTCGTTGTCTCCGGCCCTATCGATTTGCTGGCTTTGTTGTTTGCCATTAGAATGTCTTGGCTGCAGAGTTGTTTGTCTGGTTTGTCGGGGCGAGCTCGATCTCGAGAGAGAGAGAGATCACTTCAGTCTCCACTGCGCGAATTCAAGTTCAGCTAAGCTGATTACTCGACTCAAGTCGAACTTCCAATACTCTGCACAATTTCTCAGCTAAAGTTCATAAGGTAATCGTTACTCCCGCACGGAATTCCTTAACGTGTTAAAGGTGTCTTAAAGATTATTCTATGAATCTTTCACTTTGGGGTGGTTCCACTTGGTTTTCAGGGGTGGTTTGCCAACCACACGCACACCGGTGTGCACCCGGTGTCCACACGGGGTCTACGGGGTGGTTTCTTCGTCTATTTTCTAGTAGCAAAATATTTCTTAACGGGATTTCTTTTTTATTGATGGCACGCCTCGAGGACCTCGAAAAAGGGGTTGGTACCCGCTGCCCCACTTTCGCCACTGAGTAACGGCATTTCTATGCATATCTCCTGCAAACACATCAGTCAGTCATCACTCATCGAGCTAATCCACAAAAAGGAAAAACTAGAAATTGCTCAATTTGTGGAAAATTAAAGAGGAGAGTCAAAAACGAAAGACCTTCTATGACTGACTTTAATATGCGCCGGCAGCAACCCCTTTGTGACCTGGGACCTACAAACGCACTACGAATATAAAACGCCGGCACGAAAACTGTGTCATTTATGGGGCAGCAGAAGGTGGCAGCTCCGAATAGTTAATGCAACATTGTGGGAAAGTCGACGTCAACGGCGGAAAATAAAAATGCCATTAAAATCAAAACTAGGCAGGGTAGGTAATACTCGACTAGCTGGCACCCTGGTACAGGAATACAGGTGAAATTTGGCAGAAAGATTTGAAATATATTAAGGTGTATATATGTTAAATTTGATTACTATAACTTGATTGATCTTGAAGTTATGCAGATAAATAGCCAAAATATAATTTGATAGTGAGTTTAAATGAAAACACTCAATATTTCAATAATTAAATACATTGCTATACAGTCCAACCGTACAGCTGCTCTCTAACAACACCAGCCCTTTACAGGGTATGAATAATAGAGGTAAATTCGTTGGCCTTGCTTGGGCTTGCGTCAGGGCGCCATTAGAGCCGGCCCATTCGCCTGGTGACACGCATCGTTTAATGATTCCCTCGCCGCGCTGTCTGCAATTAGTTGCCAAGGTTTCGCCACACAACTCCCAATTGTCCCTACACAGGACACACTCTCCCTCTCCCTCTCTCTCTACCCTCTCTCTACCTCCCCCGCTGCGTTGTCCTTGCGTCAATTGAGTTTTATATTGGCGCGTTGAGCTAATTAAATTACCCGGGCAAATGGTGTGGAAAAGTTTAAAAATGGCACAATGCACTTTCACACGCAGCACAAAGGAGTGAATAAGAGACAAAGAGGGACAAAGGGGGAGGGGAGCGGAAACCGGGTTAAGGGATGCATTAAGTGATTTGCTCGAGTTGGCCATGTTCGTCGCCAGGCTGTCGCCGCGGCAAATTGCATTTTACAGTGCGTAACATCCGAAAAGCGCCAACTACTCCAGAAGGGAGATGGTCCCGAGGTGCAAACACCAACTACTCTACTCTATATGTTTATTGATTTTTGTACCCTACATAAAGGAGCATATGTTGTAGGGGTATAGGGAACTAAAGAGGTAAATTCCTTCAATTCTTATTTTATAAAGTTACTCTGGTAGTGTATCCACTAGTCGTTGCACGCACTCTGCTGCTGCTCTGCACTACATAAGCTGATGATTTCATTCTCATTCTCTCATGTCTTTCATACATTTGCTCTTGTGTTTGTCTTTCTATTGTGTTCGTTGCTTCGTCTTTCCTTGTATTGAATATCCTTCAAGCGCATGCAACATGCGAACGAACATGGGGTCTGACCTGGTCCCCACACTCCGCTCTTCCTTCCTGTTTGTTTCCCCCTCCCCATCCACTCAACTCTCAAAACGAGTTCGAAGACGAGTTGCCAGTGTCGGCTACAGTTGGCGCTATTCTTTTCGGTTCGCTTTTAATTTCATTCGAAAGTCAGCCAAAAATATGACATCACAATTTCTGCGTGGGCCGTATCGCATGCTGTCACACTGTGCGAGTCTTATATATAGACTTGTATATAGTCGTATATATATATTTATACGGTGTGGCAACGAGTTGATCACGGCAAGCAGAACAGTTAGAAATATCACATTTATTGTGTAGGCTCTGTCGCGCCTATATAATATATAGAGACAGCTCAGGCAGATCAGGTTTGATTCCAGTTTTGCATAGATCTGAATTTCTATTTTGAACACTTTATATTTTCAATTATTAAATACGTCATTGAGCTCTTTTATTCATTAAACTAATTAAGATCTCAGCATATACTATATGTATATATGTTATTTATTTCTTTTATGTCCGATCCAATTGAAATGCGAAAATTCCACGCACACGATTCAAACACAAACTGTCGCAAGATATATGCCTAATTTTTTCGAATTTCACACTTTTCAATTCCCTGTTGACAAGAAGAAGAAGAAGCAGAGGAGCCAGAAACAACAACAACAACAAGTTGGGGCCGCCGTACAGTGCTTGATATATGTAAAAACTACGAAAATAAATTTCGAGAAAACCAAAAACGAAACAAACTCAGCCAAAACATAAACTAAAACTAAAACTAAAAACAAAAACAATTTACAACAATAACAACAACAAGAAAGGAACACACACCGTTGAGCTCGCGTCGCGCGACAATTTCAAAATCGTATATATTATTTTTTGTTTTTCAAAATGTTTTTTGTATTTGTACTTTTTGGCGGCAGCTGCCGAAACGTCGCCGTCGTCGTCGTCGACTTTTTGCGTTTCGTTTCTCGTGCGTTTCTCGGTTTTGATTTTTACGTATTCCGCGTGCCGCGTTCCGTGCGCGCTCCCAACGCTTCGTTTGCCGTTCGAATGAAAACTAAACGCAGTGCTCGAGCGGCCCAGCAGAAGAAGCAAGCGAGTGTCACTGGCGGCACCACCACACACACACACCACTGGCAGAGGCAGAGGCAGAGGCGCAGCAGAGGCACAGGCACAACCACCGGCGCAGCAGACAACCACCTCGACCTCAGCCAGAGCAGCGGCGCCAGCTGGCAATGTGACTTGAGTATAAGAGTGAGAGTAGAAGAGTGGGCCAAGGCAGACGAGCGGATCGAATAATACTGTTGCATACCTCCAAGGCTGAGCATGAGTGCGTGAGGTGCAGGCAAGGCAAGGGTGTAATTCGATTAACTGACAATATTAATAGCAATTGTCTGCAGATGTGGCAGATATGAAGGGTATAGACATATTAATTTCATATAATGATACCTCCAGCTACTCTACTACTACTCTAGTACTACTAGAGAGTAGTAGGACAGTCTTTACCTAAGCAGGAGTCTTATACGAAAGTAGTAGAAGAGAGATGGAAAGCTGTTCTAAGCTTATTGAAAAATAATGCTGCATACGCTGAGTGGCAGCTGAAAATAGCTACAGAGAGACACTGTTAAAAAGCATTTGTGGCATACTTCTAGGTGGCAAAACGATCCCGCTGCTGTAAAAAATAACAGTGGGCTGTCAAAAATCGAAAATGGAAAAATACTTGTTTTTCCGCTAACAGATTGCTGTTAAGTAAGCATAGGCTGCTTGAAACTGCTTGAATTGAACTGCGATCTGCGCCACGATCCCCCAACCAAGACACAAACCACAGTAAGAAGAGCTTAGGAAAAAACAGTGCGTGCTGAAAAAAAGCGATTGGCTGCCACTTTTGTTCCAAAATGAAAAGCAATTTTACTGCAAAAATGATGAATTGACGGATATATTTCTATATAACGCTTTATAACGCTATACATACCCTTGATTGACATGATTAATTGTGTAAAACAAGGCCTGGACGACAGTTTAATGAACCCTAGCAAGTTCTACTTACTTCTGCATTATTTTATTGCATTAGTTAATAATAAATAAAGCAAGCTGGCAGTAGGCAAGCGAATTTCTATAAATCAACGCGCAAAGCATTTCATTTCAACGCACGTCAGCTCAGCAAAACGGATGACTTTGCCACTTACGGCACACTGTCGCACAGTGGCACGAGAGTCGCGACAGAATTGCGCATTCATAAAAACGAATGTGCGAGTGAGTGTGCGGGGGTTGTCGGGGTGTGTTTGCGTTGTCACGGTTTCCCAGCGAGGCAAGTGCAAAAGATTTTCCGGCAAGCGCAATGCGTGTGTTGACCAAAAACGAACTAACGAACTGTCTACTGAGTTTTCAACCCTTAGCGCAGCAGACAGACGGCAGCTGGAGGCCAGAAGGGGCCTAGGCGAGGGCGAAGGGCGAGTGCACCCCCGCACTGCTGCGAACATGCGTTTGGAATTGGAAATAAACATCAAACTCACGTGCAGCCTGCACGCCACTCACTGAGGGTGTACGCCGTTGTTGTTGTCTCTGCACATGACACTTATACACAGGCAAGTATAAGTGTGTGTGTGTGTGTGTGTGGCATGTTATATCAGGAATATGATTGATAATGTCAGGACGCAATTTCCCTAATTAAGCAAAACGCATAACTAAAAGCCCTTTTAAAGACTGTGTTTATTAAGTGCTGTTTACTTTTAGGGGCGACTGTTTGCGGCCCAAACAATTTAAATAAAATGCTCGAGTTTCGCTTGAACGACTGACTGTTTGATGCAGCTGAGAGTTGTCTATATAGATATATATTAAAATAGAAAGAACTCTCTTCAAACTCATTCACACACACCCATTTCAAGGTCTATTTTCGCCACGGAAACAGTTGGCTTTCCGTGCTGCAATTAAGTTTAATATGGGAACAGAGAACGGAGATGTCTGTCCCCTGCCCGACTGTTATTCACGAGCCAATTCAAAGACAACTCATGCACTCACTGCTGACTGCATTTCGAAGCATCAGTGATTAACCCTTGACTTGCCGATTTTAACCCTTTGAGGGTGCAGCGATTATTGGCTGACTTGCTGTCTGCCTCTTGCTCCCTGTTCCCCTAGCTCTTGGAACTGTCTCTCTGTCTGTCTGTGCCTCAGTCTGCCTCTCACACAGTTTTCTCTTCTGTCTTTATTAGTCTGACTATCTGTCTGTCGACTTGTTTCTCTGTCTGCTTTAGACACTTAGACGGTCTGTCGGTATGTCTCTCCTACTGTTGGTCAATCTGTCTGTTTCTCTCTCCATGTCTGTCTTTCTGTTGTTCTGTACAGATGTATTTATTAGTCTCTCTGATTATCTGTCAGTTTGTCGATTTGTCAGTCCCTCTATCAGTCTCTTTGTCTGTCGGTCAATTTGTGCCTCTGTCTCACTGTCTGTCTCTCGCAGTTCTCTGGCCGTCTTTATTAGTCTGACTAACAGTCTGTTTACTTGTTTCTCTGTCTACCTTTGTCTCTTTGACGGTCTGTCGGTATGTCTCTCCTACTGATGCTCAATCTATCTGTTTCTCTTTCTATGTTTGTCTGTCTGTCAGTCTCTTGGTCAGTTTGTGCCACTGTCTCTCTGACTCTCCGTCTGCCTCTCTCTCCATCTGTCTCTGTGTTGTTTCGCCTAGTCGGACTGGCGGACTGACAACATCGTTGTTCTCTATTTGCCAGCTATTTTTGGACCGCACTCGCTGCGCTCTTTCGCAAAAGCATGCACGTTCGTTCGTGTCCGTTCGCGATCCGCGTGTTGCGTTCGGCCGTGCGACCGTGCAGCGTCGATCGCGCTCCGGCCGTAGCACAGATTTGGGGCCTTTTAGTACAACATCGTTGGTCGTTGAAATCGCGCGTGTACAAAGAAAGAAAGGCCGCCGGTCAGTGGCAAAAAGACACCGCACGGCGCAGGCAGACAGAGAGACAGACAGACAGCAGACAGAGAGACGCAGAGACGCAGAGACACAGCCACAGCTACAGCTAGATGCTACGTGTACAGAGATACTTTCGTCGATCAGCTGAAAAATACTCGGATTGTTCAAATAAATAAACACACAAGAATTTCGCTCGCATGGACCACATGCAAGAAGAGTGCGGATAAAACAAAGCCATATTAAATACATACATGCCTAGTATATGCCCCACATATACTATATATATATAGTGATCATTAGTGAGTGTGTGTGTGTGTGCCTGATAAGTGCGCGATAAGTAATCCTAGAAGTGGCCTGGTAACTCTAGGCCAACATTTGCGTTTGTTGTGATCGAAAGCGGACGCAAGCGGAAATATAGCTAAAACAGAAAAAGAAATTGAAAAATTGAAAAAGTGAAGGCAACACAACCTGAAGCACACACAGAAGAGAGAGATACAGTTCGATATATAGATAAATAGATATTGTAGTGTAGCGCAGCGTCGATTAGCGAAGTAAACTGGGCGATTGCAAAACAAACTGGAGATGACGACGCGCGGCATAAGGCGCAAGAAGTCAACGCTGACGGAGCTGAAGATCGCCGTTATTGGTTCACCCGGTGTTGGCAAGAGTGGTAAGAAGATCGATGGAGGAGTAATGCCTGCCTACCCTTCACAGGGATATCCCCCCCTGGGCCCGCCACGGGGGCTTACCCTGGCACAGATACAGCAACAGCAAATTAGTTGAGCAATCGCTTCGATTCTTCTTCGTATATATTTAGACTGTTTGTTTGTTTTGTTTATAAAGTGGCAGGCACACTCACACACACACACACACACACAGAGACACACAAGTGTGTGCTTTCTGTCTGTCTGTCTGTGTGTGTCTTTGTGAGTATCTCTTGCTGCCGCGCTGTCGAAGATCGGCAGCTGCCTTTGCAAGCGCCGCGCTCTTTGGCATCTTCAGTGCGCGTTGTAATCGTTTTCACCGTTTGATTTGACAAGCGTGCAGCCTGTGTGTGCCATGCAACAATTTACGATGCAGACGAGGCACACACACACACACACACCACGCACACCGTACACACCATGCACATTGCCCGTCATATTTCAGCGTGGACTAGGCAGCCCGACTTAGCGCAAATTGATGTTCGATGTCAACCAACACGCTCGACGACCCGCGAGACCCGCTGCATAATTTGTAGCTGTTTGTAGCATCCCCCGACCTGGCTTTGGCTATATATAATGACTGAAATATGATTGGAAATGAGACAGAGCAGTGCCTGTGTGTGTGAGGTGACAGACGGGCCAGGGAAAATTCCCAGAAAGTAATCAGCATGAGAAAGCTTGTTCTGCGCATAAATCCATCTGTAAATCTATTGAATTCCGATTTTGCAGCTTGCCTTATAGACAGGGTGGGTTGGCCAACTAGGTCAAGTATCTCTCTTTATGTCTCCATGTCTCTTGCCCTAACTCAAACGTTATTATGCACTGAAGCACAAGAGTAAGTTGAAATCGATGAAAATATTCGGTTATACTTAGTAGGGAATGCTATCAATTTGGTCATAATTATATTCCCATTTCTCAGCCTATCTTGTTAGCCATATAATCTGACAGGGCATCCTTTAGTACTTTTTATACCTATCTCTATCCAGTTCTTCATTTATTTCTTTCTGTAGTATCTCTATAACATATTTTATTAATTAAATCCCTTTCTTTCGACCTTTATCTCTACATTACCTTCTTCTCTACTTCTTCTCACTTTCCTGTCTCTCTATCAGTGATTCTTTTAACATTTGAAACGGATTCTCTTTCTCTTCTATATATATTGAACCTACTTCTCGTTTTCCCTGACACTCTGTCCCTCTGACTACTCTCTTTCTCCCCCTTTCTATCTCTTCCTTGCAATGTGTTTCTCTATCTCTACCATCTCTCCATCCCTACCTCCACCTCTCTCCTTATCACACCCTTTCTACATAATATAATCTGCTAGAGATTATAGATTATATAGCCACTTTCCCCCTTGCCAGTCTCCCGCTAGCAGCACCTCACGTAGCACTGCGCCTAGCTTATCTGTCCGCACTTGCTCTAAATTCTACTGTCAACTAGCTTTATGATCTATGTATTTTCTAGCGCAAGATCTAGCCATGAACAGACTGAAACGAGCAAAGTTCCCCAGTAGTTCTCTTCACCCTTTCACCGCGCAATTTCGCAACAAATCCCCCAAGGCACTTCAGCACTCGCATGCCATATACCATACACTATATAGCAAATAGCAAATAGCGCAGAGCATCTAGCATCATATGCGAAATGGTACTATAGCTATGATATATTTGTTGATCTGTCCAAAGATCATTCAACCACAATCTGGGCGCGTATATTTAATGCACACAATAAAGGGGGCGTGCCGGAGCGGGGCGTGCGTGTGGGGCAATTAAAACCGCCCACACATTGAATATGGACGCGATTAACGTGCAGATCGGACCGGGCAGGCCAGCCAAGAAGGCAAGCAGGCAGAGTGAATGCCGATCGGTCGCCAGACCAAAGTCGCGCAGAACAGAAATTTAAATTGTTGACCTCGTAAAATGTGGAAAGAAACAAATATAAAACATGGCAGATAGCATAAATTAAACACACAGCGGCCAAATGCGCTGTGGCTGCTAGAAAAATAAATGAGGAAAATGGAAAAATGTCAATAGCGAGGGGGAAGGTGCAAGGGAGGGGGGGGGGGGGTGCACATATCGTGCTATCCTTTTGGCAGGCACTTTAAAGAAGCGCTCGCTATGCAAATGACCAAAGCGCTGACATAACCCTCAAGGAGGTGGCCAGGTAGTCCCTACCCCTCCCCCACTTCACTTGTCCAGTTTGTCGACTTGCTTTGTTTGCCTGAAACACGCAACGGCCTAAATGTCTTCTTCTTGCCACTTGGCTTGGCCTGGCTTGGCTTTCCCGTTAGCCCGGGTTTATTAACCCCGCCGGGCGCCTTCTGCGTTTTCCCACCTGCCTCGGGAGGCCGCAGTTCGCTGAGTTTTCCGCTCGCTTAAGTACTGACCCACTATCCAGCAAGGGGTTGTTGCACTTGCCCAAGGGGGGAGTTGCCCAACTTACACCTGATGAGACAGATATATAAATGACACACTACTCCCTCTTTTCCCACAGCTCTCATAGTGCGCTTCCTGACAAAGCGCTACATAGGCGAGTACGATCACCAGACAGAGAATCGCTACAAACATGAGGCCATGGTCGACGGCGAGCCAGTGCTCTTCGAAATACTGGACACCTGCCCAAAGGTAGAGTATAACTGTAGCTTAACCTTTAGCTTACTCTTCTCTCACAACATCTTTTGCTCCTCCCTAGGCCGACGACGAGTACCCCAATGCCGCCGAGCTGATACAGTGGGCCGATGGTCTGCTGCTCGTCTACTCCATAACCGATCGTCGCAGCTTCAACTACATACGCCGTGCCAAGTCCGATCTACAGTCCGATACACCCGTCCAGCTGTGCGCCAACAAGGTGGACATGGTGCATCTGCGTCAAGTCAGCCGTGACGAGGGCGAAATACTCGCCAAAGATTTTGAATGCAAGTTCAGTGAGGTCTCCGCTGCGGATCATGTCGATCAGGTCGCCGAGGTGTTCAACGAACTCTGCAAGGAGGTGCTCGCCTGTAAGCGCAAGTCCAAGCAGAGCCTCCTGGAGCGCATGCTGGGCAGCACCAGGCCCTACAGCAGAGGAAAGAGCGACAGCAACTTGCCAAAAGACTGAAATCTCATTTATACGTATATTGTACATTTATTTATTATTTTGTTTAAATAAAACTTTTTTAATGCGTAAAGAAAAATATTGTTGACTCAGCTTATCTAGCCTTTTTTTAAGTTCGGCAGTGTACGGCGGAAATCTAGCCTTTTTCATAATTGGTCCACCACTAATTTTGTGGCTCCCTCTTGCGTGGGTTTCCTGCTCTGCAGGGTTTATGTAGTCGATTACACAGAATTGCAAGCAGTTCAAGCAGTTCAACTCAGCAGTTTCGCAGCAATGAGCTTTTGCTATGGCTTTGTCGACGAACATTTGCAAATTATGAACACTAACAGAGCTTAAAAGTTACAAAATATAGCACATAGGTGGCGCTTTGCCTAAATTGATCTGCAAAGATGGCGATTTTTAAACGTTTTTCGTGAAAAAGTTAAAGACACTGGAAAAAACGGACGCAACTTTGGAGCTCTCTTCAGCGTGAAGTTGTTCTGTTTATGAATTTGGAAATATTTCTATAAGACGTTAGAAATTTTCAGCTTAAAACTGTTCATATTTTTACGAAGAGAATTTAAGAAATGTTTTTTAGATGTTTTTTTGCCTTGATCACATTTGAGCTACAGAAGTTAGCAAGAAATATTAAAAAATTCATTAAAATAAAAATATATATAACTCTTTAATGACTCCCATAACTGACCCGCAAAACTTTCCACTCTAACTCACTTTACATTTCCCACTGCCCTCCCCCAGTGACTTATCCAGCTTATCTGCTCCAATTTACCGTACAGTTACTGACCCGATCAACATGCAGATGCCGCGCCGACGACCTTCGACGACCTCCAACAACCCTTTGAACAGGTGTGTGCTCGCTTCTCCTCCTCCTCCTCCTCCCTCCTCCTTCTACTCTCCAGTTTTAATTAGCCAGTGTCAACAGCCGCATTGAAGCGTCTCACCGTTCTATATACTTAACTTGAAAATTTGAAACTTAAGTCGAAACTTTCTGACAACATCCGGTAATAGCAGAGCAGATGATTTGCTGTGTGGACATTTCATCAGCTCTCCGACTGGGGCGATCTCTCGCAGCGCGCCTCTCTTGTTTGCTCAACTAAAATCAAAATATTGACTTGGTCAGCGACACACGCAGAGACAGACGGACAGACAAAGAGAGCTCCACATGCGGCACCCACACACACACACATACACTCACACAGATAGAGCCACCTGTTGTGCATTGTGTAATTGGCCTCATTAGGCGAGATTCAAGTGCGAAGATAAAGAAGGGGCTCAGAAGGGGTTAACCCACTTGGGCCTGGCAACAAATTCATGAAAGAAATTAACTGCACAATTTTGTTGTAATTGTCGAGCAAGTGCAGCTAAGTGCAGCCGGCATCGGGCCCGGGGCATGAAATCTCACAAGTTTTTTTTAATTAGTCGCACAATTTAAAATTCTAATGTTAATTCATGATCGAAAGTCGGTTGGCAACGCGGCCAAGCTTGAGGCCCTTCTATTTGCACTGGCTCTACAGATTGGTTCTGGTGGCTTCGGTGCCTCCCAGGTTTGTGGGACTGGGCCAGGTGTCGTTTGTGAGCTGAGCTGATTAGCAGCTGTGCAGCTTGGCCGGCTCAGCTGGCTGTAGTTGCTGTTGCTGTTGTTGCTGCTGTTGTTGTTAGGCAATTAGCCCGCACGTATGGCCAATTGGTGCTGTAATAACTTTTAATTATGGCCCAATCGGCATAATAATGTTCTGGATCTGTTCAGCATCTGGCAAAGTGGCTTCAAGGTCGCCCCCAGAACGGGGGCTTAGTTTAGAATAATGTATATTTACTTAGATATGCTAAATAGGGCGGGATTAGCTGGCCAGTCTGTGTGTGTTCGCTATGCACGACTAGCAAATACCCTGCAGGAGAGATAGACAGAGAGAGAGAACCTGCCACAATATGATAAGTGGATCTACAGTGAGTGCAAATTGCATTGATCTATTGCACCCGCAGAGCAGCCGCCTCCTCCTCCTCCTGCTGCCTCTCCTCCTTGGCTTGCTTAGTTGACCAGTTTGCGCACTAATTAAGCTGCGAGAGCTATGCCAATTATATATATTGTTCGATCGGCTAGAATAAGAATTTGCAACAGGTGTGCCCCGGCAGCGCCAACAGCGACTGCGCAGTACGCAAAGAACAGTCTAACGGTTTGGCCGCAACAGAAGCAAACAACGCCCAATCCACACTAAGACTGACTATATAGCGTATACGCCACCGACTATCACACCTGCCACCCAGCCAAAAGTTCAAAACCCAAGATTAAATAACTCCAAACTAAACGCTGAAACAAAGAAGAAAAATAAAGAACAAAATCCGAGCTAAAAAACTAGCGAATAATTGGCCCGAAATGGCGGCCACAATGCCAACAAGCGAATTGGCCGAGAGACAAGACAAGGTGTAAGTCATTGACTTTGATATTCAATTAGCTAAATACCAAATACTCGAGCCATGTTCTATTAGTTGCTGTCTCGCTCTCGCACACTCTCCCTCCCTCTCTCTCTCTCTCTTTGTGGCTTACTTGGCCGCTGTCAAAGCCGACGCCGGGCCAGCCTTGGCTTTTTATGCGCCTTTAATTAGCCAAATTTCAAATTTAAACTTTGAAATTGTACTCGTAAATGTATTCGTAAACATATTCACAAGTATTCACACACTCGTACCCGCTGTAAACGAAACGTGTTCAGCACGCTCTGCCCCGCTCAGTTCTTAGCAACTTCAACTTCGAATCCAACTCCGACTGCGACTGCGACTGTGACTGCTTCGCGAACAATTAATGAAAAGTTTTGTGTTTTAATTGCAAACTGCATTCGGCTTCCGGCAATTAGTATTAACATAGAGCTCCCCTCCAGTACCAGCCCCAGCCCAGGCCCGACTTGGCGCGTGTCCCAGAGCGTTTCCTGCAACCCCAACCCAAATAACCATTGACTTTGACAGGCGAAGAGCGGACCGAACGAAGACCAATGTCCAACCTGCCCGACAGCACGTAATCCAATTGGTTGAGACAAGTGCATTAGCCGAGCTTACCTATAGATAGTTTTGACCCAAATCAGTCAGACAAGACCGATTATTCCTTCTGGCCGAGCACACAATTAAGGTCTATCAACAGCCCCAGAGCCCAATTAATGCTCATGTCTTTCTCTCTCTGTCTTTCACTCGCTAACTCGACAACTCTGAAATGTTACGAGATTTATCAAAATGTCATCTTAATCTATCTGCGACTATAATTAGAATCGGGCTTGAACAAGAGAGTGAAAAAGCCAAGTCTTATTAAGCGCGAACAAACGCTTTAGTCGCACTACTATATGTGCTATTGTGTTAGAACCTGTTTACGATAGGTACTCCTTATGGGGTATACCCAACATGATAAGATATAAAAGAGTATTACAAAGTGTATCGATATGAAGATGGAGCTCTACAAAGTAGTGAAGGTTTAAAGGATGAAGAGTTTCTCACCTAAAGGCCTTTCAGTCCCGAAAGTGCTAAGGATAATCAGCAGAATAATGACAGATTATTTTTTAAGAGAACACACCTCTTAGAAATGATATATACATATTTTTAAATGCATAAATGATTAAACTTTTTTCTTTTAGTATATGTATTAAACAGTCTGAAAATGATGAAGTTATTTAAACAGTCTTTGTATGCAGTTTATTCTCAACTTTCCCCTTATTAAACTCTTCTATCTCAAACTGGATCTTTTCCCCACAACTGGGTATTCTCAATTCCATCACTAAGCAACTCTCCGATTCTGACTTAATAATTATTATTTTCAAAAAAATAACTTAGATTTATTTGTATTACCCAGTACCCTGCCTCGCATCGCCCACATCCGATCAACAACTTCTGCTGCCGGCAATTAGCACATTCGATTTCTATTCACACGCTCGATTATCATGCATTGTGTGATTGTTGACTCTTGATTGTTGTTGTAATTGGCATCTGATAACTCTGCTCACAGGTGTCTGTCTGACCCACGCTGAGGTAGGTCATGTTAAACACTCAGCTGGCATATTAATAATGCACATAGAAATCACCCAGAGTTTCCCATGGATTTCATATGACGGCACAGATCAATCTCGAACTCGAAAGAATCAACTTTATTTCATTAAAATTCAATTGAATAGCATAATATATATATAGTATGTGTATAGATATAGATTAATATACTTTGTTTCGATTTATTTGCAGCATGGGGACCAACCATTGCACCTAAAACGTTTATATATATATAGAGTAATATAGTATGTAGTATATTGATATTTGAATAGTATTTAAAATTGTTTTCAATGTTAACGTTTGTTTAAGTTCCGATACAGCGCGAGTTTGCAACGAGTAACAGCAATAAAATTGATTAAAATATTTGATATATGTTATATTGTATATATTTAAAAGAACTAGCTTTGTTAAGGAGTATATATAGCTAGTACTGTATAGTGTTACTTCAGTGTATTATTTGGCCTCTTAATTCTTCTCAACCACAATTTGGACCCATTCAAAGTTGATATCTCTTGTAAATATTTGGCTAAAAATTCCCTAATGTGTCAATCATTCTTAAAATTCCTTCAATGTTCCCTAAACGTGTCACTTAAGTTCCCTAAACTGAATCAGACTTCAGAGTATAATAATATGTAGAGCACTCATTAAAACTGAAAAGATAAAAAAAGCTAAAAAAAAAATATAATAAAAATGATAAACGAAAAGTCGCAAAAATTATTTTTCAATTGTATTTTAAACTTTATTAATACACAAAACTTAAGTAAAATAATAATAAACTCTACATACCTACAATACAATACATAATAGTCATACTCAAGTAATAATAATAGATAATAATAATAGTACACATTGTGATATTGTCGCTTCCAGTTATTGTACAATGTGAGAGAAATCTTGCTTCTGTTCTGAATGAGTTTGCCGAAATACTCTCTAAGAGGATATATATATATAGATATATATGTATGTATATATTACTTGTATAGTTATTGCATGTTTGTGTATATATATCGTATATATATTTAGGGCCAACTGTTCAGTTACCGATTGAATACTTTGTCGCGTTCACTTAAAATGGATTTTATGTAGTTATTAATTATTAAAAGAATAATACAAAAACAAATTCGTGGCTGAGTATACAGCGGTTCTTGGGGGGGTGTGTGTGTGTGTGTGTGGGTGATACTTTCTACTAATGGAGGGTGTTTGCTTTGCACACTTCACTTAAAAGTCTAAAGATTTTTTGGTCCAATAATGTTCAGTTTGCGGGAATGCAATGCACAAAGTGAGGGAGGGAGGGGGGTGAGACAACAAATGTGTGTGTGTGATAAATAAAAAGGAGAGAAAACAAACAAAAAAGGTGCTTCCTAGGGGGGGCTACCCCTTGTTGGGGTTGCTAATATGCATGTGGGGTATGTCAATTTAAAATTAATTTGTAATAAAATGAGACCGTTGCACCTGTGTGTGTGTGTTGTGTGAGTGTGTTTGGGCTAAGGTGCAGGAGCTTCCGCACTTAGAACGGACGCCGCAGCTTTTGAATAGCATTGGTCAGATGAAGAATCTCCGTGTTCATCTGGTGCACCAATGTCTCCAGTTTGTCCACAGAGTCGAGAATCTCAACGCGCTCGGTGTGCGGGTTGAAGCGCACCTCGAAGGGACGCGACATGGTGCTCACCCAACGACGGAACTTGTCCTTGGCATCCTCGAAACTCTCGGCCACATAGTAGATGGGCTGATACTCCTGATCCTGGTAGGGCTGCACAGCAGTCACAGCGGGCTCGAAGGCGCGATGCTCGCACTTGTCGCTGATGGCGTGCAACAGCTCGCCGTAGGCGCTGAGCAAACCGGCACCGTAGGCCTTCACCTGACCGTGCTCCTTGCACAGACCGAACTCAACGGTGAACCAGTAGACCTGCCAATGAAAAGAAGCAAAGGATTGCAATGAGCATCTAGTCGAGGCAGGGTTGCAAGGGCTCTCTCTTTAAGGGTTGCCCGGCAAATGAGTTTGCAATTCGATTAACTAATGACGATGCTTACCGTGGAGAGCTTTTCGATTTCTTCATCGGAGGCGCCCAGCGAGGCGAGTCCAATCTCCTGCGAGAACTGTGCGAAGCTGGGATCGGCCAGCAGTGGCATGTGTCCCAACAGCTCGTGGATGGTATCACTGCAGGGTGGGAGGGGAAGAAGAAAGGGAAACCAGTTGGTTAGCGTAAAACAATTAGGCGTCACATAATTGGCCGGGCAAGGAAAGGCCCGGAATGGCTGAGAATGGCTGGGAATGGCCCGGCAAAGTGCCGTTAAACCAATTTGCCACACAATAAAAGTTGCCAGCGGCGGAAACGGGGTGTTGTGCGGACGGAAGCGGAAGCTGTGCGCAGCGCACAAGGCAGCAGGCACAAATGCAATTAGAGCGAGCTTTGATGTCTGCGAGGGATACTTACGGCTCGGGAGTGTGGTACGGCGAGTTGACGTGACGCACATACTGTGTGCTCTGGAAGATGCGGAAGGCGAGCGAGGCGAGGAAGTCGCGAGCGGTGAGCAGACCCGCAGCGGGGCGCAGCGAGAAGCCAGTGTTCTTGCGCAGGAAATCGGACATCTCCTGCAGCTGGGGCAGACGATGATCGACGAAGATCTGCTCGTCCTGCAGCTTCTGGAAGGCGGCACGGTACTCGGCGCAAGCGTGTTTCGGAGCCAAATCCTGCACGGTGCGGAAGACCGAACGCCAGGTCTTGACCTCCACGTCGGTGTAGTTGATGTGTGGGATCGGATCTCCGTACTTGAAAGCGAAAGCGATCTCGGCAATTTCCTTGCGACGCTGGCGGTAAACCTTGTCGGCGAATCCAGGGTGGTTCATGTCGAGATCGGGCTCGTATTTGGTCATCAGATGGTTGCAGTTATCCAGCTCAGAGGCATGCTTGGGAAACCACGGAGCCTTCACACTGATGTTGTTCTCGGCCAGCAGATTCATGCTGCTGAACGAGCCCGACTGGCGCAGCGAACGGATCAACTGCAGCAAATTGCCACGAGTCATGTCCAGCTTGATGAGCACATCATGATCGACGCCCTGAATGCGCGACTGGCGCGACTCGACATGCTGCACAGTGCCGTGGAACGTTTCGATGGCCTTCAGGATGCGGCCCAGCGAGGAGATGCCCTCCTTGAGGCGCACCACGAGTGCGGCACTCTGTACGGCTGCCTCCGCCTCGGCGGACTCCGATGCGGCATTAGCGAGCACAATCTCGTCCTCGGTGAGACCGTAATCTGCAATTACAAAAGGTGGCAAAGAAAGGCAATCAGCACGGGAGCACAATCGGATTTGGCGGTCACGTAAGCGATAAGTGAGCGACGTGCCCCCACTCCCCCATCCCACATCCCCCTTCCTTGTTGGACTTATGGTTGCCTTGCAACCGAGTCTGTCGCTTAAGTCGAGCGTAAAAAATGAAAAAGGGAAATGCGCCATTTGCCCCGCACTGTGTGGGAGTGCGCCTAAAAGGCTGCACACACACACACAGGCACACTCACTCACTCACACACACACACAGTGGCACACTCGTACAACAATCAGAGTCGCACGTCGCTGAGTGCTGGCACTTTATCATATTAAGCACTTAGCTTCCTGTCAACTGTGCGCCCGTGTGTGCTTGTGTGTGTGTGTGTGTGTGCGGGGAGTGAGGCGTACTTTATGCCACGCCCACTTACCATTCTTTTCAGCATTCTCAGTCGTCTGCTGCTCGTCGCTACTTTCAATTGTTGCTTCAGTTTCAACAGGCTCAACTAAACGAAATCAAAATGGAAAAAATCGAAAAAAAAATCATAAGCAAAAAGGGAAATAAAAATGGGGGGAAATAATAATAAAAAAAACCATAAAAAAATGGAAATGGATAAGCACCTGCAACATATTCATCCTCAACGGGCAGCTCCATGTTCTCCAAATTGGGCTGCTCGTCCTGCAGCTCGATGTTCTGCTCGGCGGGCACATGCTCGCCCTTTGCCTGCAGAATGCACTCCTCAAGCGAAGCGTCTGCAGCCCCACAACGAAAATCATAAATGAAAATCAAAATAAAAATGCAAAATAAATAAACCGAATCATGGGCAGCATCGGGGGCTAACTAAATGACCCTATATAGTTGGATCTTTGACTTACCGTTTGCCTTGTTGCGCGCCTCCTCGAGCACGGTTTGTTTGTTCTGCTTGACAACGATGCTCTCGAAGCGTGCATCATCGACCAGGCTGCGACGGCGCGAGGGGTAGCCATTCTGTGGAGGAATATTAAAACTTTAGTTCTCGCCGGAAATTAGCTAGTTCCCTTTCCTCTCCCCCTCTCTCTCTCTCTCTGGCAGTCTCTTTATTGAGCTTTGCGTTATGCAATGGAAAGTGAAAAATCGGAACTGAGCTGAGCGTGAAAGTGACAGACAAAGCGCATAAGCTGCGCATAAAGACGTCAGCTTAGGCTATTCTATAGTCACAAGTCCCCCAGGGGAAGTGAGGGAGGGGGTGCCCTCTCATGCTGTTGCAGTTTTTCGAGGTTTTCACAGTTTCTCTGGCTGATGAAAGAGCTGACGAGCCATTGAATCATCTTGTATCATCTTTATTGATTTCATACAGCAGCAGCCAGCAGCAGCATAAACAACAACAGCATAATAACAACAGCACAAGCAGCAGCAGCAGCCGATACAACAGCAACATAAACAGCGGCAGATCAACAATGAGAAGCCTCTGTCTGCGTGTGGTAAGTGCAGGGCAAATGAGGCGGCGGCCACTTTCACTCTCCCTCGGCCAGGTAAGACGCGATGTTTGTTAAATAATCAACTTGTCACCTGGCACACTGTTTACCTGTTGCTGTTGCTGCTGCTGTTGTTGCTGTTGTTCTTGGGTGCGAAGCAAGACGGACAGACAGACGGACAGATGGACAGCGCCATCGAGTAGGTCAGTTGCAAAAAGCAAAGTTGGGAAACGGTTTTCAAAACTTTTACAAACGCGCTGTGACAAACCTTTGCGCGGTCACGTAGACCAAAACAAACGCCAGTGAATATCGTTTGAAAGATTTAAATATTTCTGAATATTTTTTAAGATATTTTTGGAATATTTTCTACTACCCTTCCCGCACACTCACCTCAATACTGTAGGACTTCTTGATGGCGAACATCTCACGGTTCTTTTGGGCTGCTGCAACGGCCATCATTTTGTTTGTTTTGTGTTTTGGTTTCTTTAGATTTTGAAGAATTCAAAAATTTATACAAAGTGTTTGCACTTTGAATACTATTTGGCTGCTTTAGTTAGCGGTTTTTGTTTTTTTTTTTTTTTTTGTTTAAATTAACTCAATAAGCACTCGAAATGCGTTTTGCGACACTTTCACTGCTTATCGGATTCGCCGGGGGGGATTGATGATTACGCTCCTGGAACTGCAACTGTTTGCGTCTAGAATTTCGAGCTGAAGGCGTGGAACACTACGCGGATTGTTTTAATCAAGCGGGGTTTTTCTCTTTCCTTCTTCACGTGTGAAAACTACTCGACGGGGAGTTGCGAGAGATGTATCTTTATCCTTTCAGCTTTAGATTTTATTACAACAAACAGGGCAGCAAACTACTTGGACCACAGAAGGCTGGCGCAAGTCTTTAGAGCGAATGTTAGCGAATCAATGCATGCTCCAGAGTCGCTTGCCAGCACTTAAATACCCCCGGCTGGGGCCTGCTGACGAAGCAGCAACGACGACAGCGACGTCGGCGACGCCAACGACGACGACGACGACGACGACCGAGACCGAGACCGATGACAGCGGCAGCAGAGCAAGCGACAGGTTTTTGCATGACGCGGCTGTGACGTAGTTGACGTAGTTGCTCTCGCTTGCTACAAACTGATGCTGTTGTTGTTGTTGCTGCTGCTGCTGCTGCTGGTCTCGGCCACAGCAGCGTCGTGGGGTTTCCTCTCACCAAAAGCACCACACACAGCTGGCAGTGGGTCGACTGCGAACTGACGCGACCAAGTTCAAGTGCGGCGGCTAGAACGACGCTTGGCATTGCCTTAGTTGTTGTTGTTGTTGTAGCTCTTGTTGTTGTTGTTGTTGCTGCTGTGTTTGCTTTGGGTTTAGCCAGAGTGCGCGTGCGCGCGTAATATTTGGGAATTGTCGCAGCGCGTCATTAAAAAAGCCTAAACAAGTCATAAACATTGCGCATACGCAGTGTGTGACAAACCCCAGCGCAATAGAACTCTAACTGCAACTACATCAACTTGTGTACGTAGGCTGGTGTACTTGCAAAAAAGGGAAAGTAGAAAGTTCGTTTCTTTGTTGTGCACAACAAGGAACTGCCGAAGGTGTCGCTAGCATCGATTAATCGATCAATTACGCGACATTTGCATGAGTTAATGTAGCACGTTATAGACAGGCCAACAGCAGTAGCTGCAACAGATGTTGATCGAGTTATAGATACATAGATATATAGTTATGCATAGCTAAGCAGATAGATATAGATTAACGAGGGTGCCGGCGACTCTAATGAAATGCCGTCAAAACAAACATCTGGCAAATTGGCCGAGAATTTGCATAGCTGCAGCTGACAGACAACAACTCTCCAGATCGTGTGTCTATATAGCAGACACAAGTATGCTATATGCAATTCCTGTAAGCTGATAACAAAGTCACACTAGCACACATTCTTACTCACACACAGATACACACACGATTAAGTTGTTGACGAGGCTGACGCCTAATTGGTATAGCTGGTCTTAGATCATTTGAATGACATTTAGCTTTAGTTTTAGCTTGAGATTTTTTAGCCAAATTCAGCCAGTGGCAGCCGCTCGCCGTTTTGCCATTGATCTACATTCGGAGCACTTGCCACAGTCGCCAATCTGGTCATCCTTGCGCCGCGATCGGATCACTAGATTATGTATCTATATATATACTATATATATTACTGTAGCTGTAACTGCTAACGAGCCATTAACTAATGAGCTGCGCGCCCCTTTGATTGCAGTTGCAGCACGCTAAGAGTCAAGTGTGGCCCACATACACCCATACTAGATTACATATATCGCGCGATATAGTCAACTTGAAGAGAGAATATAGTACATATATGTCTGTGTATATATCGGGTACTTTGCATACCGTTTGTAAGTGCGATCCGTTCTGAAAGGGCGCGCACCTGACAACGATTTCGCCAGCTTACATAAGCTAATTGCCGGACAGTTAATCAACTTGTTCCTAATGAAAGATATACTAAATATATATCGTATATATAGAACACTCGTCGCTGTTGTTGTTGCTGCTTAGAATAACCGAAAAGTTGAATAATAAACGGAGATTTTTGTGTGCATAAAAAGTTAATGTACTAATGTGTAACCAATTGTGATTGATACCCTGTAAATCGGTTTGGTTTGAGGTGTGAAATGTTCGAATTTTTTCTACTTGTTGTTGCGCCTTGATCTTTAGCTAAGTGTGCTGAAGATCTAATGAATATTAGTGGAGAAATAAATGTATTGTGCGCTATTCGAAGGTAGTAGTGGTGCAAATGGATCTTCTGTGTATTTAAGGATTAAAAAAATAGAAGAAAGACATTCCTAAAGTGGTTTTTATAAACATCTCATTTCATTCCAAAAGATACTTTGGCTAATGAACAGTTTAATACTCTCAAGAACAATCCCTGGCAACGCTATTTTTGTAATATTTAGCATCTTTTTTTTAATCCTACATTAACTACACACTCATCTGCAACTCAACCTCAAATTTAATAAGAATTCTTGAAGAAACATTAGTGTTTTAAAGGAGTATCAATCATTTTTAATAATTTTCATCAATTTACTGGGTATATTTTGGCCAATTCACTTGCCTAGCCATATCTCGTATGCACTTTATATGCAATTGATTGATTACCTCGTTTAATAAATGTCATATAGTAACACCTCATATATCATATCTTTCTTTTATTTTGTTTCGAGTTTACGTGGTTCCTTCACGGCTTTTTTGGCCAACTTTTCTTCCGACATTTTTTTCTACAGTTGTTGCTGCTGCTCTTGTTGTTGTTGTTGCTGTTGTAGCTCTGCCTGAGTTGGCCGCATAATTAAGGCGTAACATTTAAATGCGGCGTTTAGTTTGTTTTGTTTTGCTTTGCTGTAGTTGTTGCTGCTGCTCGGTTTTTATTTAATTTTTATTTAATATTTAAATTTAATTGTGCAGCGCGTTTGTTTGGTTTTTGTTCATTCTAAAGCAACTACAACAGCAACTACAACAACAATGCACAAGCATAAGTATTTTCAAGGTTTCAAAAGTAACAAAATTGCCGAGCAGTTTGCGGAGAGACGCGAGTGGAGCGACAGAGACAGGCGGATACATAGCCGGAGCCGGAGACGGAGACGAAGACGGCGCTGCGAACGGAGCTGGGGGTCGGAGATGGAGATGGAGATAGAGCAGCAGATATACAGTGTAGAAACGGAGTAGAAGTCAGATCGTGATTCACTTGTCGTAGGCAGACCCATTCACTGGGATTTCCTTGTCCTTGGCCATGACCCTTTAACGGCTGACTGATCGCAGCTTCTAAGCGTAGTGCCTCGCCTCCCCTTCCCTTCCCCCCTCGGCACGCCCCAGCCCCGGCCCTGGCCACCGCATGCAACCCGATTAACCAGTTTGTTTGTTTTATTCTGTTATTGTTTTATTGAAGTTTCATGAACAAATCCAAACAAGTGAAGTAAACTATTCGCCGATTGTCCGTCCCCCTCTCTCTATCTCTCTCTCATCTACACTCTCTCTCTCTCTCCCTCTTTCTATCGTTTTTAATTGTTTAGACTCCTGCAAGATTGGAAGGTTGGCCTCCAGCTCCGCTTTGCAATTTTTTACTTTTGTTACATAAGACAAACATTTTTTACTATTTTCGGCAATTCGGATTCGTTTCGTTTTCTTGCTCGTTTTTTCTCGCTCGACCTAATGATCAATCATCATGCTATAAAAAAGCAAACAAATTAGGTTCTATAATTAAAATATACGAAGCAAGGCGGCAAAGAGCCACAAAAAAACTACAAGATTTTAAACCATTGTTCTAATCGGAGGGTCAATCAAAAGTGAATACGCACAGAGTGATCGCCTCGGTCACGTAGTCCAATTTTGGACAAAGTAGGTACAGTTTCTGCTCACTTAAATAATGATCAATCACAGATCGGGGGGAATAGATCCGTTTCGGCGCTGAGAAAGTGAAAAGTAATCTATAAGAAATGTAATTTATCTGTTTGTTATAGGTCTTTTTGAAACAGGTTGTTATAAAATAGGTTTGAAATATGTCGTTTTAAATTAGGTCGACCAATTAAAATAAGTTTCCTTTTAATTACTTTCGTTAAGGTTTATGAGTACAGTTTGAACTTTATTCAGGAACTTATTCATGCCTATTTAGCTTATATTATAGGAAACCTTGCACCTAGGTTCTCACACTGCTCGTGCTGCCCTTGTTCTGGTCACTTCCTAGAACTAATCTTACGCGTTAGGGCTGCCTGGTTTTTTCCTTCTTCACTCTCTGTGTAGCTATGAATCAAATATTATTCATAATTTAATAAGGTGCAATTAATAATACAATTACGAATCCATTTTCAGCATTTTTACAATTTTTTCCCATTAGACTTATTTCTAATCGATCTGGCTCGCAATTATGTGCATTAATTACAAACGGCAATCATTTTTGTTGCTAATTATTGTATAATATCGGACGGAGTTTTGCTTTCCCAAATAGCCCCACTTTGAGAAGGAGACGAAGGTGCAGGGGCAGAGAGAGGTTGCTGGGGCAGTACCCGACTGATCAATTCCCTTTCGCACTATTAATTCTAACCCCGCACCCGCCCCTCAAGCTCTTCCTTCTTTCTAACTCAGACGCAACTCAAGCTGATTCACACTTTGACGCCTTTCAGCTTGATTTGGCTCACCGTTTTTGGCCGTTAATTCATTTTGATAATTTGAATATGCAAATAGCTTTGCGCTCGCGCAAATTCGTATTCCGTTTTGGTTTTTGGTTTGTTATGTTTGTTTTTAGGTTTGTTTCTGTGATTTCTTTGAGAGGTTTTGCGTCACGTGCGATAAGAGTCACAACTCACGCGACTCCCCCAAAAACAATCAGCTAACAGTCATCGTGAGTTCAAAACATAAACAAATGTTTGGACCAACTACAGGGGGAATTTTTGTGGTAAACCAAGACCCAGTTTATCACATAAGAGCTCGTGATCTCTGACGTACAGAAATCATGTCAATATCAGGTGAAATGCAGTGAGTAACATCACAATGAGGGGAATTCAAGAGAGAGAGTTCAGGTGCGAAAGGGACAAAAGAGACTACAGTGTGTCAGAGATAGAGAGCCTGCGAGTCATTAGTGTTAATCAGACGTGCTAACTGCTAGATATTAAGGTATTCCTCTCACAGCGCCAACCCAATAATTAGCTGGAATTCTAAATGCACTTAAAATAAATTACAAATGAAATTACCAAGAACAATTTAGCGTATTATAGTCTAATCATATGATTATTGTTTTATTGCCATGAGATCAGCTCAAGCTATGCGAAACCTTTCCCCAACTGTACTTGAACTCGGCTCATGAAAGGAGCCTGACCTGTATACAATCGTTCTTTGGGGTTTTCTCGAATTGCTCATGGTTTACTTTTAATATATGATACATTTGTGTTCGCTCCAAGTCCAATCACCTTCCATTTGATACATATTCCAAGAAAGTTTCCCTTCCTTAACTAATCAGCGAAAAATTTCCTTAGACTTGCGTCTTTCTCTTTGCAGGCAGCGGCAACGTGGCCTCACTATATTTAGATCTGGGGACTTTACGGCTTTGCCTTACATTTGCGAGGCGTGTCAAGCTGTCGCGATATGGCCAGCTGATGATGGTGAATGTTGCATATATTAAAAGCTTCTTAATCACCGGCAATATCCGAGGCGGACGAACGAGCCCCCGAAAATATGTGCACGAATAATTTCATTAATACTTATAATTTTATCGTTGATTTTCGACAGAAATCACCGGCTCCTTTCTGCAGCCAAAGGCCGTTGGGCAGCCCAAAACAAAGCGACAAGCAAACTGAACCAGTTTAACGAACCAGCGACAACTACACAAAGAAAGTTAAAATTAAAAAAATCACATATACAATAAGCATGCATATATCTGCAGATCTGTATCAGTATCAGTGTCCGAGCATGTGCTTCCCTCTGCAAATGCACTTGCTATAAATTTTTTATTGTCGTCCATTTAAATGCGTATTAAATCGGGGCCCGACTCTTGCAGTTGACGGGCCCTTTTGGACACTCGACGACATCTTTTTGCCACCTGACCCGATTAGCTGCCCCGCCCCCCCAGTCCACCCATGTGGGAAATACGCACATGTCCTTGTGCGCAAAAATCAATATGTTCTGCTGTTGACAGGCCAAACAAAAACAAAGACCAAACCTCCCCCAGGAGCAGCCCAACGTGCTGTCGTTTTTCAAGTGTCTCCAACTGCTGCGTACAGTTTGATTCTGACGTGAGTTTTGTGGAAATTTTAAACCGACTTCAGTTTTTTCCATAACTCTTTAAAGAGAATTGGCAAATTCCCCCTCAAGCGCAGATTCAGCGCAGTGTTACGCACAAAAAACAAAAACAGAGACAGAAACAATTTAATTGATTGTTGTGGCACACCAATCTTGCCTGGTCTTCCCCAGGTTGAGTTTTCGACGTCACACTTGCGTCGAGTGGCAATGTGCGTCCGAGAGTGAGGAGGGAGGGCAAGGGGAACTGACACTGCAACTAACTGAGTCATGGTCGCTGGTTCGCGACGCGCGAGTTACTTTCGAATAAATTTTCCCACTTACATGGGGATTTTTGTGTACGTTCTAAATGATCTTCGCGCTGATCTGGCTGAGTGCTAATTTAATGTTGACCAAACAGAATCGGAAATGCTGCGGTTTGTCTACTACAAGAACAAAGGAAAGATCGGAAGGCAAGTTGGGTATTTTCATTGTGATTTGCATAAGCTGGCTGTGCCAAATATTTCCTAGGAAATGTTTCTACCCAGCACACACAATATGATCGTGGACAGATAGAGACAAACATATACATACAGTATGAACTATAAACCAAACGTATATCTACGATTGTTTTGGGGCTTTCTGAGCGCGCGCGCTTTTCGAAGCGGCCAAACAGGTTTAGTCCGATTCTAAACCGTTTTGCTGCAGACTTAGTCAAATAATAATAATAATAATAATCATATAGTAAAGCGTATTTAGCACACTCCACTTAACGCCCAGTTCTCTCGGATGTGTGTGTGAGTAATTTGATTCGATTTGATTTGATAAGCCTCTCGATGGGGTAAAAAATATAAAAATATTATGTAAATTGTTGTTCAACTGTCAAAACTAACTTCTTGTGCCCGTTGTCAAGGCGAGCGATTTGCGCATTGGCTTTGACAGACAGCCGAAAATCGAGAAACATTCTATGTCAGATATTTTACAGGGGGATTATCACTTGGCAGTGGGCAGTTCATGGCACAAGGCGTTGCGTATCACGCGAAGGTCAATCGCAATTGCACTTTCTAAGACCGCCGAGCAGCCGAACAGCGAGCAGCCGAACAGCTGAGAGAGCCAAGCCACACGCTAAGTATATATACTAAACAGCACATAAAGATACTATATAGAGATACTATGTGATAGTAAGTGCCAAGTTATAGACCGTTTTTCACGGCGACTACTGTGCAAATTAAAATAAATTACAATTTTATGGCACAGCTGCTCATAAAATTAACACAGTTAAACAGTTTCATTAGCTACACCCAGGTGTGTAGCCTATCGAACCGTCTAACTAACTAGCCTATAGACGACAGATCTATCGAGCCAATATATAACGGCTAATTGGATGTCATTATGAATATGAATTCCGATGTCAATTGAGATTTTTCGCCATCTGTTTCTCTAATTGTTCGCGGGACATGCAAAATGCGGCAGCGTGGGCTAAAAATACAAATTTTTATTATCAACGAGAGAATGTTCAGAATGTTTCGAATGTTCATATACTATACAGTTATATGTTATATATATGAACGTGCGTGTGCTCATTCAATGCGTTGAACTTGAGCACATATTTTCGGGGGGTATTAGCAGGAAATCAAGTTTGTCGCTTAAGTCTTTCGTTACAGATGCTGTCGGAAATATATAATAAAGAGCTTCGTTCGTCGTAAATTCCGTAACTTTAGTTAGACCCTTTAAATGGTCTACGTGACAACGAGGCGACGACAGCGATATAATGATTTAATCGCAGTCGCCGCTCATTAATCAACGCGCAGCGAAAGATGATGCGGCGCATGTTATAAATTACAGGCGACTACAAAGTAAGATCGGTTCGGCTAAGTATTCGCAATCTGCAGTGCATTAACTATCGAGACTGGAGAGACAAATACCGATGACAGCGCGCATTAATACATTACGTTTTGAGTGATTTGATTGCACAATCGCTCAATCAATTCCGACAGGGCCAAGTTCAAACCACACCCGCTACTACTCCGGCACGGTGGCACGACGCTGGTGGTTTTGGTGGTGGTGGTGGTGGTGTACCGCAACCATACGCAACCGCACTCTAAGGTCGCACAGCAAATTCAAATTTCGAAAAGTTTCAATCGGAGTTCAAAGACCCGGTTCGATCGATCGACCAGCTGCTGCTGCTCTTGGTTGGCTTGCTGGCAAAGAGAAGGAGAAGGAGCGCTATTTTTAAGCGCGAGTAATTTAATTTATTTGCATTAATTGGCTGATATACACAACCTCTATATATGTATCTGTATCTTTAGCTGAATCACAAACGGAAGTCTACAAACAGATGTGACTAAATAAATTCTTGTAAATAAACCTCGTACACTCTCTCGTGCACACACACACTTGTGTAATACCGGTCATTTAAATTTAGAAAGTAAAAGCATGCCGTTCTGATTAAGTGACTTCAAAGACAACAGCAGCAACAACTAACAACACGGAGGAACAACAACAAGGCAGAGTAAACAGAGATTGCGCGCTGGCCTGTCATATCATGATTTATGCCGTAACTAACGACACACGAAATAATACTACAAATCGCATCTATTACAACTGTAATGCCATAATTAAACAAATGTCTAATGCAATTTGCCGGGAGGGGGATGAGCTGGCAGTGGTTACAAGGAGGGAAGAACAGGGAGTAACAACTTAATATGACTACAATTATTGTAATCGATGGAATGCCATAAAAATAGATATCCGCTTAGAAAGAGAATTCCTAAAGATCTACAATTGAACTTAGTTGATCTTCAAACTGTTATTTTCTACCTGGACCAGATATAAACCAACATATACCAGAAATATCAGCTCACTTTCTATCTTTGAGTTAATTATATTAGCCACAGTAGAGGGTCCCCTCTGCCAAAATATCATATACTGTGCAAAAGAACCTATTTAAATAAAAAAGGAAAGAAACCAACCTATTTAAACAAAAGATAATGAAGTAATAAGATCAACCGGATTATAAAATAAAAATAAACTGAAGCACCTACAGCTAAATTAAGCTGTTCTCGCTACTTCAATCGAACCCTACAACAACTATCGCATACATTAATCGCAACACATTAGTTATGTGCATATGAAAATAACTAAGTATAACGAGTGCGGTTGCCAGGCCAACTCATGTTTTCTCTTGAGAATGCTCTTCAAAGCACCTTCCCGGCTGGGTGTCTGTCTAGGCACCAAGCACATAGATTAAGCAATACGTGTATTTGACTAGATTGTAATTGAATACAATTTGCCATATGGTATGGCAACTACAACTGCAACTACACGACGACGACGACGACGACGACTTTATAAATTGTATGACCTTTTTGGTCAGCAACGTAACGAGACGAGACGCACAATATAATAATAATACAGAGAATAATGTACTAAACTATACTAATAGAGGGTGTTGTTGCCTTTGTTTTTTGTTACTGTTGTTGGTTTTCGATTTCTTAGCTGATCATTATGTATTATTGTGCGATTTGCCGAGCTCGTTAATTGTGCAATATTGCAACACATAAATCTAAGCGGAAGGCTATTTTAGAATGTTTTACTGTTTGTATTTTGTTTTATTCTCAGTTTTCAATTTTCAATTTTTTTTTTGCACTGCACGTGAAAAGCGCTGCGTGACTATGTGCCAACCCCCGCCCTCCAATAAAGTCCCCTCGCGGACTGATCTAAGTCTTAAATAATTTTTGTTAGCAGCAATTAGCATTTTTTAAATTCCCATTAAAATCGAATTATAGCTGCGAAGTGTTTCGGTTTTCATGTACACAGAATGTTACGTAATTGTCGGCACTTAAATTAGGAATTAAATTATGCAGATTAAACATATAATTAATAAAACGAGAATCAAATTTCCCACTTGAAGAGTACGTGGCGTACGTGAGGTAAACTAGTTGCATATTATTGAGGTCTATTCGCAATCCAAATAGATTCTAGATAGATCATAAAAAAAAAATCATATAGTACAGTGTTATTAAAATTTTATTTATTACCCAAATAATAAATAAATTATAAATATAGGAACAGTTTTTATTTTTTTCTTTTCTAGATACATAATAGGTAAATTAACATTTAAAACAGTATCCATTTTAATCATATTTTATTTATTATCCAAGTTGATTCTAAATAGATCATAAATAAAATAGGTATAATACAGTGTCTATATTACTCATATATTATTTACTATACAAATAGATTCTTTACAGATCATAAATAAAAAATACATGCAGTATTAATTTATTAGACATTTAAGAAAAGAGTTAGATCTAACAAAATAAAGCGACCAGTACACATTATATTCTTTTTATACCTACTATTTATTTATCCATTCATAACTCATCTATTGAAAGCCCAACAAGATCCTAGAAAGATCATAGGAAATACCGCTTATTCATAAATTAGTTCGATCTATGCAAAGTTCAATGAGATAAATAGAACATTTGAACCATATAAATGGGAAACAATTCAACCGGATGAAGTCGGCTGAACAAAGCGCGAGAACAGAACAAAGCCTCGGGCCCCGGACAGCACAACTACTAACAAGTACTACCACTACTACTACTACTACTACTGCGATATTCCGCACTGTGAGTGGACTGAGTAGGTCATTAATCAATGGTTCCGTTCTTGTAATGCGTCAGTTGCTGTCTTTGAGTGTGGATTGCCCGTGATTCATAGTCCACAAAGGTGCTAAAAATACATTTGTTGAGCGAATAATGCGTTAAGTGTTTTACACCCATAGAGCGTATCAAACTTTCCGCTTAGCCTGCTAAATTGAGATAATATATTGAAAATTATCATAGTCTGTGACGTCTGTTGCCCGAAATGATAAACAAATTAGACAATGCGCATTGAATGTAAGTCGTAATTAATCATAGTCTCATTAACTAATTGATATCCTTAGCTTCCGTATAACTGTTTCCATATGCATGGATCGAATTGCATTATCATTTAGCTGACAGCTATAACAAGTCAGGGGTAGCCACGTTTACTATAATTTTTATTTTTTTTTTAAAGTTTAATTGCTTGCACGCTTTACACACTTAATGGGCCTCGACTCTTGTAACCCCATGCCATCAGAACAGCTGAACTAGATTCCAATACACATTCCACATTTAGATTCCTCCAGAAAGGTTCGTTTCCTAAGTCTTTTGTGCTGGTGGCAAGGTGACAAGTTGCAAAGCGAAAGCAAACTAACGACTCCAACTACAATTTATTAATATGCATACAATAATTAAAGCTGATCAATTGCTTTCAACGAGCTCGAAACGCTCGACCAAATGCCATGCCTGAAGCGTGAATCGTGTTCTTCTAGAAGACCCGCGCAGACTGCCAGTCCGACTGGCACGAGTATGTCTGTCTGTCCTCCTCTGTCTGTTGTTTCACCTGTAATAGCACTGAGAAGCACTTGGCAAAAGGGGGTGAGGTGTAGAGGAGGGTTTACGACGTACGCGATCAAGGTGGAGAACCTGTAGCTATATCCGATTGTATGCAAATGAACGCGTGCGCTGAAAATTGCATAATAAGCGGGTCGAGAAGAGGGGTGGATGAGGGGGGGAAACCAAGGGTAGATTGGGGAGGAAATCGGGAAAGAAATCATTGCCCACAATTAGTACAATATGCAATATAATTCTTTATTGTAATTTACTTTGTGTTCGTGTGTGTGTTTGTATTTCATGTATAGCTACATATGCATCTGCATCTCTGTGTGTGTGAGTGTAACTATATCTTCGTCATTATTAATATAATATTTAGCGTGTGGTTCTCTCTTTCTTTTTCCATATGTTGTTTGTTGCTGCTCTTTATGCTCTAGGTACACATTGGTTTTCCATCGTTTTCAAATCTTTTATAGACTATCATTATCGTTATAAAATTTAAAATATTCCTTTGCAAAAACATAAGCGTTAACAACTTAATTAGTTTATTATATTTATTGTGTTCCTCCATATATAATATATATATTTATTTATGTATATCATTTATATAATTAGGGGCTCTCTTTTTTTTGTTTTTCATGCGTAGCTGCTTCCTTTTTGTTTTTCTATTTGTTTTTTTTTTTTTAATAGCGACTAAGACACTTTTCTTTTCCTTTCATAAATTTGCATTTGCTTTTGCGTTTGCATTGAAATAACTTTTGAATTCATTTAGTTTTTTCTTTCTTTTTACAGCGTTTAAAGCTACTTTTGAGATGTGTTTGTTGTTGTTGTTCTTGTTGCTGTTATTGTTTTTTGCTATTAAACGTAACTGAGTTATTTGTTTGTGTTGGTGTGTGTGTATGTACAGCGAGAATGATTCCGGAAAGGATTCTGAATCATGGCGGAATGTTGCACAAGCGAGCTATGAGTATAGATGAGAGTCTGTCTGTCTGTGTGTGTGTGTGTATGTGTGTGTGTGAGAGGTATAGTGTGTGTGTTTAGTTACGTTTACGTTTACTTTACTTTGGGCTTTAAGTTTACACTGTACTGTGTTTACCTAGCATAATTAACAAAAGTTTATACAACTTGTTTGGCTTTCTACGAACTAAAAAAATTGTTTGCAAATTGTTTTGTTTTTTTGTCGTTTTGGAATCTATCAATAAATATTTTCAACAAATTACCCGCTGTGCACGATGTGTACAAAAAACTATAAAATAGTCGTTAAATGTATACAATAAATTTAATAATTATAATATTTGTAATAATAGCAGTAATAATAATCATAATCATAGTTCATAATAATAGCTACATTTACAACGTTTATAGTTCTCTGAATTCTGAAAAGTAACGGCTTACTTTAGTCGAGGGCAGGGGCGGGGGAAGAGGGAAGCTTGTGAAACAATTCTCTAAGAATCGTTTGCTTTTTTTTTGTTTCGCGTGCTCTAAAACAAATTTATATAGTTCTCTAATTTATATATATAGTGTAGTTTCCTATATGCAACTACCATATCATAATATGTATCTAACAAAAACCTAAACTTAAGACTTCTAAGAACTACCAAGTAACTCGCGAAAGGTGTGTCTTGATTCTTGTGCTAATCCTGAGGGATAAATGGAGGGATGGGGGATCTCGAAACATTGCACGATAGAAATAAGCATGAAAGATGAGAGCGGGGGAGGGGAAGAAGGAAGTGAGGGGTCATGCACGCACACACCATTCTGCCGAGCAGTCGTCGCGAATCCACTAGGTTAGCATTCGAGTCCAGCGTAAACTAACTAAGGCTACATAAATAATATCAGGACAAATTAGTAGATTAAATAAGGCTCCTCCGGTTGCTGTTTGCGCTTCTATCGCTATGTATTGTTCCCTAAAGTTGGTGCACCTAACGTTGCTGATGCCAGTACAGCTGCTCCTCCCATTAACGCTGCATCCATTCCTTCTCCAACTCCAACTCCACCCCTCCACCTCCACCTGCTGCCGCTGCTGCTGCAGTCGTCGCCGCTTCCGTAGATGCTGCGTTCAGGTCATCGTCCTGCAGGTCCACGTTGGCGGCTGTGGCGTACTGCTAAAACCATGATTGCCTATTTATATCATAGGGCTTCGCCATGCCCAGTGCCGCGGGTCGATACGCGGAGGGTGGAGGCGGTGGTTGTACGTATCCAACGGCGGCAGCTGCTGCAGCCTGATTGAAGATCATGCGAGCATGAAAGGTATCGCGACTCAGATATTGCTGATACACGGGTGAACCATCCGGTCCAATCGCATATCCAGCAGCCGCTGCAGCGGCACGCGACGCAAAGAACGGATACGAAGTGGCAGCCGGGTTGAGTGGGTTCTGCCCCTTATCTGCACCATTGCCAGCTGGATTCGATGTGGGTCCGCTGTGCGCTGGCGCTGGTGGCATATAGTAAGGATTCGCAGCGTCGCGGAACTGATCCAAGTAGCTGCTGGCCGCCGATTGCTCGCCATAGAGACCCAGAGGATTGGGCGGGGGCGCAAAGTTAAAGGCACTGCCGGGCACCATACCTCCCGCAGAAACCTTCAGGGCATCGGCTGCCGACTGCGTGCTGCTTGATGTGCCAGCTGATGATGAAGCCACTGAAGTTGATGTACTTGCAACGGGTGATCCAACGCCGCCAGATTTGAGTCCTGCATACAGCTGGAAACCTTGTTGCAACACCTGAGCGTGTGCTTGCAACTGATGCGCTGCCGATGCGGCAGCTGATGTTGACGCGGACATCTGTGGCATGTTGTACTGTGGCATCGTGTGCTGTTGACTTTGTTGCTGTTGCTGCTGCTGCTGCTGTTGCTGCTGCTGTTGTTGCTGTTGAACTGCAGCCTGTTGCTGTTGTTGCTGCTGTACCGCTGCTTGTTGTTGCTGCTGTTGTTGCTTGGCAGTTGTTTCTGCTGCACTTGGCGTTGCCTTCTTCTTGCGTCCACGTTTAGCAGGCGCCTTCACCTCTGCTGGCGGCACAGCAACAGGTGCCTGTTGGTGCGGTGCTTGCTGCTGCTGCTGTTGTGCCACGGCATTGCTGCCAGGCACATAGTTCCCTGGCAATTGCTGCGCTGGATTGCCATAAGCAGACGCCGCACTGGATGCACTGTACATATGCGCAGCTGGCGGCATATTCTTGTCAAAGTAGCCCGAATAGCCCAACATGGACTCCGCGAGTGGATGCATCAGTGGATTGTTGTAGGTCTGCGGCGGTGGAGGCGGTGTTGGCTTGTTGTACGCAGCCAAATGATGCGTCTGACTGAGATGATGCTGATGTGCAGTCGCCAACGAATGCAACATGTTGTTGCTATCGTTGTTGTTGCTGTTGCTCGTAACAGTGGCCTGAGTTGCAGTCGGTTTTCCCGCCGTGGGTTGCTGTGTTGCGGGCGCGTAGTTATGATTGAGCTGCGATTGTTGCTGGTAGGCGTTTAGCGCCTGTTGCTGCTGTTGAGCGTGTGTCTGCTGCTGAGTATGTGGCTGCTGTTGCTGCTGCGCATGTTGTTGCTGCTGTTGCTGTTCTTGCTGCTGTTGTGTTGCTTGTGCTTGCTGCAGATTGTTGGTATTGTTGCCATAGTTAAGCGGCTTGTGCGGCGCCTGTTGCTGCAAGGGTAACTTCTGTTGCTGCTGCTGCTGTTGTTGCTGATAGTTTAGATTATGCGGCGGCTGCAACTGCGTTAGATGCGGTTGAGTTTGTGGCTGCTGCTGTTGCTGACTGCTCTGCTGCTTGTTGACAGCAGCCTGTTGCTGTTGCTGCTGTTGTTGTTGCTGTTGCATGTTGCAGGCGCTGTTGTCCTTGCCAAAATCCTTGGGGAAACTCATTGCAGCTGCACGATTGTACATCTCAAATGCCTTGTCCGAGGACATTGTGCCCAGCTTGCTGAAGTTCATCGAGCCCAAAAAGCTGTTGAACATTTGCTGCTGCTTGTTGATCAGCGACTGTGGTTGCTGCTGCAGCTGCTGTTGTGGTGTCTGCTGCTGCTGCTGTGGCACTTGCTGCTGCTGAGGCAGTTGCTGCTGCTGTGGAACTTGCTGCTGTTGCGGCACTTGCTGCTGCTGAGGCACTTGCACTTGCTGCTGCGTCTGCTGTGTTTGCTGTTGCGGCACCTGTTGCTGCTGTGGCATAGCGTGCAGTTGTTGCTGCTGTTGTGCCAGATTCTCATCTAGCTTTGGCATCTTGTTGTTGCTATAGTCCATGCTCAACTCCTCGCTGGGTCGCTTTAACGGATTGATGAGTGTCTCCGTCTTTGCAGGCTGCTGCATTTGAAGTTGCATAAAGGTTGCCATATCGCTGCCATAAGTGGGCGGCACAATCTTCTGTTGTTGTTGCTGTTGCTGCTGCTGTTGTTGTGCATCGACTGCATCCGCAGCTGCTGCTGCATTCGCCGCAGCATTTGTTGACTGATATTGCGCATATGTAGGATACTTTGGCTTCATGTTCAGCAATTGTTGCTGCTGCTGCTGTTGCTGTTGTTGTTGATGTGCGAGCGCCTGTTGCTGCTGTTGATTTTGATGTTGGTGCTGCTGTTGTTGAGTAACTTGATTGGTAATGCTAGGCGGCAACAGACTGTGCGCCAAATTCCAATCATTATTGCTGGGCTTGGTGACAGTCGCTGGTGTGGGCAGCGCAGTAGCAGTAGAAGTTGGCAGAGGATTGATCAACGTGGCGGGATTGTAAATAGAGCGTTGTTGTTGCTGCTGCTGTTGCTGATGCTGTTGTTGCTGCTGTTGTTGCTGCTGCTGCTGTTGTTGCTGCTGCTGTTGTTGCTGCTGCTGTTGTTGTTTCTGCTGCTGCTGTTGCTGATGCTGCTGTTGCTGCTGCTGCTGCTGTTGTTGTTGCTGTTGTTGCTGTTGTTGCTGTTGCTGCTGTTGCTGCTGTTGCTGCTGTTGCTGCTGTTGCTGCTGCTGTTGCTGCTGTTGTTGCTGTGGTTGCTGCTGTTGTGGCTGCTGTTGATAGCCATCGTGTGTTGGCGTATAAACCTTATTAGCTAAGGTAGCTGCAAGCAAAAGGTAATATAAATACATCGTTCAAAGAATGTGGAACTCATGTGGAACTTACCTGGCAGTGGCACCGCAGCAGGAGACAGTTGTGTGGTCACCGATGGAGCTGTCACCACAGGTGTCACCACCTGTTGCTGCTGATAAGGAGACAGCACAGGTTGCTGATACGGCGAGTGTTGTTGCTCGGCAGGAGATTGCGCTAGCGGAGTGGGAGGTTGAGTTGCAGCCGACGAGGCAGGCGAATCGACGCTGCTGGGCATTGGACTCAGGGCCTGCTGTGCTGACGGACTATGCGACGGCTGTTGCGTCTGTTGCTGCTGTGGATGCGTATGCGTGGACTGATGGTAGGGCGATTGTGAATGGTAGGGAGACAGTTGCGTAGAGTGACTCGTGGTGTAGGGTGAACTCTGCGGCTGTTGATAAGGCGAATGGGGATTCGGTGTGCTAGGACTCATCGAAGAGTTGTAGTCGGATTCCTGCGAGCGCGGTTGTTTGTACTGATCGTAAATGGGCAACGGCGAGGTAGAAGAATAAGCTGGCGTCTTAGATGCCTCCGACCCAGAGGGATTATAGCTATTACCGCCGCCGTATGGCGATGTGCCGCTCAACTCGGGCGTGGAGACATTGGGTGACGAGGCCGAGGAGTAAATGTGCTGCGAGTACTGTGGATATGGTGAATTCATCTCACGCGGACTGCAGCTCTTGTCCGGACTGCTCTTGGTGGTGGTGTCCTGATAGAAACCCACTTTGATGGCACCATTCAGTGTATACGGCGACGCTGGCTTGCCCATATCATCGTTCGGCTTGGGTGAGACCATAATGGGCGAGGCACCAATGGGTGAGGCACAAATGGGCGAGGTATAAGAACCAGCGGCATAGGAACCATAACGTTCATCGATAGCTATACGCGGCGAGTCTGGATCCTGACTAAAGGAACTTCGTTCTGAGTTGGTGCTGCCTGTGCTGGGCTTGCGAGTTCGCATCGCGACGGGAGGCAACGAAAAGTTATTCTCCCCTGAAGCTGGCGAATGCGACGGTGGTGCCACACGTGATTCATCCTGTCCCAATCCTTGCGACGTTGGCTGCTTCTCATCCTCATTCTTTTTGTTCACTTTGGGTGCACCAAATGCCTTAAGCCAAGCACTCAAATTCGGTTTCTCCTTTGCCTCTGATGAGACTGTCGTCTTGGACGACACTTCGCTGACTTTGCTCAATTCAAGCAGAGCCTCAAATGGTTTGGGCAACTTCTTGGTGGGTGTCAGAGGTGTGTTCGCCTCTGGCTCCTCCTCATCGTTGTCTTTGGACGCGCTATCCTTCTCCTGCTTGCCTGCTAACTCTTCGAGTGTCTTGCCTAGCGCAAAGTCCTGCGTCTTGATGACTGTGCCAAGGCTTAGCTTGGGCGCACCATCGCTTGTCTCCGTGGTCAAGGCATTGCATTTGACATCCTTTGCTTTGCTAGCCACCGGACAGATTAACGTCTCTGTCTCCGTCTCTACCTTGTTTACATTCTGTATGAGATTTCCCTTGGCCTTCCCCGGCTGCAGTCGCTCTATGGTGCGCATTACATTCCCCTTTGCCTTGGCCTGCTGCGCTTGAGCAGTCACTGCTTGCTTCTCCTTGATAGATTTGCGTTTGGCCTCCTTGGCCATTTGTTGTTTAATATGTGGCGGCGGTGGAGGATTTAGCAATAACTGAGTGGTGCTTGGCTCCTTTGGTTTGAGGGGCTGCAACGATGATACAAGAGGTGCCACAATGGCCACTGGTGGCACCGTTGCAGGCAGCGCGGCAGACACCACAGAGTTGTTGGAACAAGCGGAATTAGAACTAGCCGCTGTCGCTGATGTACTGCCAATGGAGTTACCCGAGTGCATAGAATGCGGTGGCGTACCACATATGCTGCTAACGCTGCTGCCGGTGGGCAATGCATCCACTTCGGATTTGATACTCGACTTGGTTGTAGAGTCGCTCACGAGCTCATTGAGTGCTTCCGCTAGCTTTGTGGGCACCAACTCCGCCTTGGGAGCTGCCAATGCCACTGGTCGCCTAAAATCTGCTGCATCCAGTTTGCTGCTAATTCCAGAGTCGAAGTCATCCAGGAGATTGTAACGCGAGGGTGAATTGCTTGCTGAGCTAAACTCCGAGAAACGTGGAGTGTGCTCCAACCAACGATTGATGTCCTTCAGCGTTTGCTCCGTTTCTACATCGAGTGCCTCCAGATTTGTATTGTTGCTCGAGGCAGCTTGACCAGCTTTCTGTGCAGCTGCAGCGGCCTTCTTGCCCGTCAGCTTCTTGTTCCCAGTGGACTTTTCATTGGCTTTCTCTGCAGGTTTCGGTGGCGGTGGCATTTGCTTGTCTGCGCGTTTTTTACTGGTGGCCTTCACTGTTGATTCTTTGCCTGCTTTACTGCTGCTGTTCGTACTGCTTGTGGCAGCTGCTGAGCTGCTAGACTTGCTTCCTGCATCCTTAACCGTTGTTGCTTCTACCTTGGCCACTGGCGTCAGTGCTGGCTTCGTTATTTGAGCTGGCGGTGGTGTCAGTTCCCGTTGCGACTTCTCAACATTTTTTGGCGTCTCTGCTTTTTTGGATTTCTCTTCTTTCTCCTTCTCTGCCTTCTCCAGCTTGGCTGGCTTCTCCGCCTCTCGACTTGTTTCCTTTGCATGCTTTTGATCTTTGCTCTTGCGTCCTCTTTTATGTTCTGTCGCCGGTTCTGGAGGATTATCTCGTTTCTTTTTCGAACTTGACGACGCCTTCGTGCTGTTCGACTTTGAGTCCTCAGATACTGTCATTAAATTGTATGCACTGGAACAACTGAGAGCGGCACGACTGCGTCGATATTTGATTACATCGTACTTATCCATAAAGGGTAGCAACATTTCCAGTTCTGCTTGCTCGGCAGCAGCCTGTGCGGCAGCAGCTGATTCTGCCGAAGATTTCTTGTGCTTGGCACTGCGTGACTTATCCTTGTCTTTATCCTTATCCTTCTCCTTTTCTTTCTCCTTCTCTCTTTCCCGTTCCTTCTCCCTTTCTTTCTCTTTATCTTGTCCACGTTTCTTGTCCTTCTCCTTCTCCTTTTTAGTTGAAGGCGACTCAATTTTCTTACCCCGCTTTGTGGGCTGAGGCGAGGGACGTCGACGACGCTCGTCAGAGCTACTGGCGCTGGCCAGCGACATGAAGTCCGACTCAGAGTCTTGATCCGACCTGTCTTCCTCGTGACGTGCACTTAGTTTTGTTGTCTCGGCACTGGTCACCTTCTTGACCGTGGTCAGAAGCTCGGACAGATCATCGTTAAGTGCGCTCTTCGAGTATTTCTTATGCAGATCAACTTTAAACGGGGACATGCTGCGCGATCGGGAAACATCATCATCATCCGCATCGTCATCGTTGTCGTCTTCCTCCAGATCTGCCGCGGATTCTGCCAAGACTGCTGCTGCTGTCGGTGGTAGCTGCTTCTTCACATTCATATCGGACATGGAACTATCATCGTCATCCAAATCACGATCTCCTCCTTTGGCTCGACTGCGTCCACCTTTCTTGCTCTTTGGCTGTCGCTTTACTGGTGTCGGTGTCTTCACTTTCGACTCCGCTGGCACCATTTTCTTCTTCTGCGCAGCTATCGTACGCGCCGTGGGCTTCACCAGAGACTTGACCTTTGCCAGCACCAGTTCCTCATCATCGCTAGACTGCGGTGGCTCACTCTGTGGCTCGCTCAACTCTGACTCCGTTTCGGCCGTTGACTTCTTGCCAGCCTTTTTGGTCTTTTGCGTTTTGGTGGATTTCGAGGAGGAACTGTTTGCCGCCGCGGAGGATTTGCTGCCTTTCGCTTTGCGTCCACGTTTGCTCGAAGATGCCAGCTCTTTATCCTTTTCCTTTTCCTTGTCTTTGTCTTTATCCTTGTCCTTTGCCTTTTCCTTAAGTACTTTGCTGGTTTTGTTTTTCTTTGCTACTGCTGGAGGCGGTGGTGGCGGTGGAGGCTCTGCTTCCAAATCCTCCTCATCTGTATCCATATCCTCATTGTGACCGCTCTTCTCTGTTTTGCTCTTGGTCTTTTTCTTACGCCGTTTATCCTTCTCCTTTCGCTTACGTTTTTGTGCATGCTGAGATGCCTCCATTAGCGCCGGCCCCTCGGCATCGCTATGCTCTTCTTCGGTGCTGCTATCCGACACACGCTTGCTGACCGACGCAGAGTTCATCGCCGCATCCTTGTCCTCGTCTTTCACCTTCTTTTTAAAGTACTTCTCACGAAATACATTCATTTTAGAATCGGCGGCGGGGTAACTTAAATTCGGATCATCATCTTCGTCATCTGACAGATTATCGAAATATTTCTTTGTCGCCTTATCGAAGGCATCCTGTAGATTATTCACCATTTCAGTGTACTCTGTGGGAGGAAATATAAATAAGAGATTAAGGTATAAGAGCTGTTTAATTATATCTACCATTATTGTGCCCATTGTACAATCTGCAATTGTTCACAATCAAACGAAAATCGTTACGAAATTCGCTGAACTTGTGATACTCTCCACTGTCCAGTTTATCCTCCATCTTCAGCAGATCCATGGGTCTATAAAGTAACAATATTTGTGAGTTTATGATAGCTTGGATTATCCCATTACTCACCTTCTGATGATGGAGTAATAGCGCGGCGCTATATCCTCCTCGACGGGATCCATGAAGGGCCATGCATCCCGATGATTTTTGACGTAGACAAGCACCTTATGCATTCCGATTTGTAGTACCTCCTCAGTTTCGGTAAAGCTAAGAATATTCGCATGATTTGAGGAGTTGTACGTTGAATTGTTGTTGTTGTTGTTTGAGGGTTTTGTTGTTGTTAGATTATGTGTTAGGGGTGGTACGATATTTAGGAGTGTTGTGGAGGAGGAGCAGGTTATATGGTGGTGTGAATGGGATTTATATTTGTTACTGTTATTATGACTATGATGAGGTGTGTGCTGATTGTGTTGGTGGTGGGTGTGGGTGTGTGGGTTGTTGTTTTTGTGGGTGTGATTGTTGTTGCTGTTTTGGTGATGGTGATGTGTATGAACTCCGTGCGACGTTGTTGCATTTGCTTTTGTTGTTTTTGTTGCTTCCGTCGTAGAGTGGTTGTGATTATTATTACTGTTGTTGTTGTTGTTGTGATTTTGGTGGTGCGCGACGTGCTTATGGTGGTTGTTGTTGTTGTTAAAGCTGCTTTTGTTGTTGGTGGTGCTACGGTTGGTACTATTTACATGGCTACATATTGTTGTTGTTGGAATGGTTGGTTTTTTTTTTTTTGGTTATGATGAACAGTCAAAATGTTGGTTGTTGGTTGGTTGTTTAGTTGTTTGGTAGGTACAAAAATTTACAATAACAATGGGTAAAAATTGTTAATCAATTGATATATTATATACAGTTTGATGGATATGATGTGTGAGTAAACGAAGATAAGGTGCAGAAGAGTTAACGAAACAAAACAAGTCTAGAAACGTGCAAGAAACAATACATACAACAAATAACTTGAGGACAGTACACAAAACCACAAAGGTATTTATAACAAATAAGGTAGAGATGAACAATACTGTGACTGTATTTAACACACGATGAACTCATGAATTGTTAATCAACTTCTTTCAAAACAGTTCTAATTGAACAACAAATATTGATCCTCTCTATGACTAGCAATGGTTGAAATGATATGATGATATATATACAGATATACTATATAGAATGTGTACTGTGCATTGTTCATGGACTGGTTGCACTTACTCATCGGCGCTCTTGTCCGAGTATGCGCCACTGTTCCGTTCTGCCTTGCTGGATGTCGATGACGTTGAGGCGGCCGATGAAAGCGTTGTTGTTGCTGCTGCTGCCGCTGCTGCTGCTTTCTTGCTTTTAATCGCCTCCGCTTTGGTGGCACTGCGTTCCGTTTTATTGGATGAGCCTGAGTTTGCCGTACTGGCCTTCTGTTTCTTTGAGCGCGCCGTTGTCTCCGTCGCGTTCGTTGTTGTTGCCGTTGTGCTGCTGCTGCTATGTTGTTGCTGCTGTTGGTGTGAGCTGGCGGCAGCTGCACCCGTTGGTATAAAGATATTACCAGTTAGCGAGCTAAGGGAATTGTTCGTTTGCCTGCCGGGCAGCTTTACATTGGCCGCTGGCGCCATCTGCTCCTCACGTTTGACTGACGACTGATTTGCGGCAGATTGTTCTGACTGCACTCCTTGCTGTTGCTGTTCCTCGCTGTCATCCGCCACCGGCGAAGGCAGACTCAGATCAGCAATGCTTGTGGCAACTGCAATGGCCGCCGAGTTGGCATCCAGCAATTGAAGCTGACGGCAAAAGTTCTCTTTGTCCTCGGGACTGAGAGAGGTTGTGTGATGCTGCAGCGGTTCAGGTGTTGCAGGAGGATGCGCAGCCTGCTGTCGGGTGCGGCGCGTTCGCTTGTGGTGACTTCGAGCTGCGACTTCTGCACTATTGCTGATATAACTTTGATCGTTGTTGTTATCAGAGTTGTTGTTGTTTGAGTCCTCGTATTCCTCTTCGTCTGCCTCAGACGCATGCTTGTGTCGCCTTCGATGATGATAATGATGATGATCTTTATCTTTATCCCGTTCTCGATGCTCGCGCAAACGTTTCTTCTGTTTCTTTCCTGACTTTTTCTTCTTATGATGACGATGATGGTGACTCTTGTTCTTGAATTTCGCTGGCGTTTGTGATTTCTCTCTCTGTGGCTGAGATGCACGCAATTTCGATGTGGATGATGTTGCTGATACAGCAGCAGTTTCTTCTTCTTCCTGCTCTTGTTGCTGCTCCTCCTCGTCGTCGTGTTGTTGCTGCTGTTGCGCTAATTGTTGTTCCTCTTGCTGCGGCTGCTCTTGTTTTTGGTCCTTTTTGTTGTCTTCGTCGTCGTCGTCGTCGTCGTCGTTCTCATCGTCTTCTGGGGAGAGACAAAAGGTTTCCCTGTGGCACAGAAATTCGCTCGAATTAGTTGTTGTTGTACGTCTGAAAGAGCTTGCGTAAGTTGAAATACCGCTAGCCGTAGATGTGGATTGCGATCTGTAGCAGAGAAATAAAGTGAAAGCACAAAGACACATTAATATATAACTTCTTTAACAAAAAATCTTAACCTAGCTTAACTTAACGCGAGCATCTTAATCAATATTTTAAATTTTAAATCAAAAGATTTCACTTTATAATAAACAAATGTGAATGAAACATATTTTGTCCTATTCTATCCGATTTCTTCAGTATATTATGATTATTTAGAGGACTGTGTTTGTTATCTGTTGTTCGCTGATGTTGAAGCTGATGAGGGGCAGGGATAATGCGTGAAAACTTAAAATCTTACATAAGAAATCATAATAATTAAATTGCCATATAGAGAATTATATCAAATATAGGAGAGAGTATCATATAAAGCATGCTTACATAATTGTTCATAGTTTGTGTTTTTTGAAAACGAAATCCAACCAATTTGTCGCACACAATAAATTAAATTATGGGCAAAACTCAAATTAAGTGCAGATCTCCTCTTTCTTGGTCCTTTTTGGTCTTTGCGTAGCTGCTCAGTCTCACTTTGCTCTTGCTGCCTGTGTCTCAATACTTCGTCGATGATGATGTGATACGATACGATTCGATTTGATTCGTTTCGGTACGAGATTTAATAACAATTTCGATCAACACAACAGAAATTGCAAGCAAATTTTGTTTGAGAAATCAAAAACAAATTGAAATAAATTAATTTGTAATCAACTTAAACAAATGGCTTTTGTGGATGTGCGTGTGTGTATGTTTGTAAGCGGTTGCTGTTGCTGCTGTTGTTGTTGATTGTTTTGCAGTTTGTATATATGATATATGATTGTGAAATGGTCGCCAGTTGTGTCCTTCTATTCTCTTTTTTATCTCTAAAGTACGGGACGTGCTAACCGTCTGCGTGAGCGTTGCACCGAAGGAGGTGCCAAAGCTGCTGTATTTTGTCGTACAAGGTCGCGTTCACGTTCCCGCTTAAGACGCTCACTCTCCTGGCGTGCTTTCAATTCAGCGAGATTTCGTATGCGACTCGAGTTGCGCACTTGCAGCAATCTGTGGAAAGGCGAGAGAAATGCGTTATGCGAATCATCATATCATCATCATTATCATTTGCCTCCCTTCAACTTACTTTCTACGTCTCAGACGTTCACGTTCGCGAAACAGCTGCGGCAATTTGGGCAGAAAGTTCTCATCCAGAATCTGAAAGAGTTCGCGCTCTTTAGCATTCGTTGATGTTTTAAATTTGGCTGCCAAGTTCTGCCAATCCTCTTCAGTGAAACAGATAACCTGCCAAATTGTATCTTTTCTGCCCAAGGCACCAGAGCCGCCGCCGGCACCCGAGCCAGATGCTGATGCCGTTGACGCCTTATCCTCGCGATAGAGTCGCGTACCGTAGAAATACCAATAGCCCGAATTCTTGGCGTCGTAGCCCAGCGGCTCAACGCGTAAACTATCCGCCTCTAGATTACTGAGTATGACCTGCACATCGACAGAGTCCAGACGAAAGTGGCACAGATCGTGCAGAATTTGTAGACGCTTGCGCACCGGCAGCGATTGGAAATCAATGTCTGTATCAAAATGATTCTCTGTCTGATGCAGGCGACACTGTTGACGCAGGAAACGGCGCAAAAACATCTGATAGTTGCTGGCTGTAATCTCTTTGGCTACCGATTGTAGCGCATCGCAGCCCGTCAGCAAGCGTACAATTAATTCGGGCACTAAGGCAACTGGATCCTCATCGCTGGTACCATCGGTAAGCAGCGCCGATTCGAGGTCCTACAAAGGTTAGAAAAAGGTTTGGAATAAAATCTAATTTCAACTATTGAATATATACGCACCTCTATATCAATATCGGGCAAATCAAAGGCAGAACTAAACAATGAACAGAAATGCGAAATACACGGTATCTCCCACCATGATTGTATGTCTACGAAGAAGAACAAGAGGAAGCAGAATTAGAAAAGAGTCTGAAGTCTGTATGTGTGAACTGGCTACGTACCCAATAGGCCAATGAAAGTAGAAACCATTTATGTATGCTTGCGTATTAGAAACTTGGCTTTCTGCAAGATGATGAAACAAACAATTCCTTGGGGCGTTGCTATGTGTGTGTTGTTGTTGTTGTTGCTTTTATTCTCTTGTCGTTGCTTCCTGTTGCTTGCCTGTAACACGACAATTAGTTTTTAATCAAAGAAATCACAACGGGAAAAAAACATATGTATGTATGCACACTGCGTTAAACGCTGGCATAATGGCGGCAAAAAACAACGTGTGCAACATGTGTGTGTATGCGAGTATGAGAGCGAGTGTGCGCGAGTGTGTGCGTGTGTTGTTATTGTCGCCTTATTTTAGATACACAAACATGGCTTATCAATTATCACAAAAGCGCGCGCGGAGTAAATTGCGATACACAAATACACTCACACACACAGAGGCAACGTACACCCTTTACACCCACACTCCCGTTTTAAATGAGAGAAAGAAAGTACGCGCGCACCCCTTTCGCGCGCTTAATTTTAAGAAGAGAAAATCAAAACAGATGGCTAAACTAGCCCACAAACAAACAGGGCCTCCCGCATGCGTCTGAGTGGGACAGCTATATGTGGACCAGTGTTGCGCAGCGCTAGTTGTACCGCTCTTTTTTTTCACAGCACTGTTGATTTCTTGACTGGTCGATTCTCCCTTTCTCCCCCACCCCCTCCGCGTACTTCCACACAATCTTTTGCCTGCTGTCTGCACTTTTTATAATTAATTTGTCATTTCACCGCACGCACATCACATTCTTTATGCCTTTTGCAATTTAATTTACACAAATCGAGCCTCTAATGCGCTAGCATTGTGCGCTTGTTGAGCATGCGCCAGCCTTCTTGCTGTGCTGTGCTGCGATGCTCCGTTCGCTGCCTTTGCCTGTGTGTATATATTTTTTCATTTGCGCTTTCCTTTTGCCGTAACAGAGAAGCACGCAATTGGATGATGACAACTGATGCGATTTCAGTTTTAACCAGTGTTTTTCCATCACCTCTGCATGCCCTGCAGTACTAACGTATGTTTGCCAACGCTAACATTGTTTTTTGTTTGTTTTGTTGCCACAATAAATAAATTACAATAATTATTTGTGGACAAAGTGAACCTTACCGAACGACAGAATTTAAGCAATGCGGCTAAAACTGTGTACAATAACAGAACAATAACATCCCAACTGTGGCTTTACAGCAATGTTGAGGAGCAGGTTATCGATATATCGATAAGACGATCAGACCCGTCTATTGTGAACATAACAGCTGAAGACTTCAACATACTGTTAAATAGTTCAAATATCAAAGTTCAGTTAACATTTGTTGTGAATAAAAAACGTACATAATTTTTGTTTTGTATTAAATTTGTAAATACATACAAATTTATTGTTGGAGATGTTTATTTTGTTTACAATTTCGTTAATTTACTAAAATTTGATGCTACGACAGTTACAATTTTTAAAAAATATATAGCCTGGAAGACAATAATCGACTCTGTAGAAACGGGACACAATTACTAATTTATGACTAAAATGGACGCAACACAATTAAGAAGACGTTGTTTATCAGCTAGGAACACACAAATTGAGGACGAATCTAAATTACGGATCTAGGACAATTATTGCTTCGCAGTATTTGTAGTCGAGTGTAAAATTCGATTGGGATATGTTTCTATTATTGTGAATGTTTCACCACGCCCACTTGGGCGACACCTTGTCAAAGTTCCACTCGTCAGGATGTCCCTCATGGTTGCCATGATCTTTATGATCCTGGCTGACCATGGCGGACCATTTGAAGGGCCCACTGCCAATCTTCCGCATGGCAATCGCACGCAGATCATTCCGCACCGGACGACGCTCAGTGATAAGCTCCATTTCGGCCAGGGCAGCAGCATCATCGACGCTCACGCTGAGACGTTCATCACCGATGGATGCCGGTGCCGCTGCCTGATCAGACTGTGTCTGCTCTGTGGAATCTGCAGTTCGTGGCTGCGTCGTATGCTGAACTCGCAGGAAGATCGGACCAGCGAAGGCATGATAATCACTCATACCCAGCCTAGCGTTGTAGGAGAAGAGCTTCAGATCTATGTTACCATAGGCGATCGACTCCTCGCCCAGCAGATCACCACGGAAGCCATGCTTGCGCAGATATTTATCCACTGCCTCCAGGTTGGTCAGTTCCGCCTCCTCGGCGGGCGTCAAATCCTGTTGGCTGTAGTTGTCGCGCGACAAACCACTGGCCTCGAGAATCTCATCAAAGTAGGGCACCCCGTTGGCCAACCAACTGGTATTGCCCGCCACGAGGAAGTTCTCGGTGACATCCTTGATGTGCATGCGTCCGGGCAACTGCTCCGCAATCCAGACCATATTCTTCAGCTGATCATGACGCTGGCTAATCGCTGCATTGTCCTTCTCACTCAGCGCCACCGCAGCATCGTCGTGCTTCTCATCCGCATCCAGCGTATTGAAGAGATTGTCCTGTGCTCCAAGTTTGTGCAGATCCACACTGATCCATTGCTTTGCTCCCGTGTACGGATGACGCGCCATGGCACGCGACCATGTGCGACGATTCTGTGCAATGCGATTCGAGGCCATGACACGCGCCACCAGCGGCACCATGTGCTCCACATCGACAGCCTTCCACAGTGCAATATTCTCGTTCTTAATGCACACACCTCCCACAATGGACTGCACCTGGCGTCCCTTGACCACATAGAAGTCATCGGTGGAGCCCAGTATGCCTGGATAGCCTGTGAAGGTGATATCCACGCCGGGCACAGTGTTGCTGCGCGTATCGGGCGAGAAATGAAAGTGGAACTTGTAACGCTTCTGGATGCGTATCATGGATGAATAACTGCCCGCCGTGCTGTGGCCAAAGAGTAACTGCAGCGACTGCTGTGCCGACTGAGGAGACTGTGAAGTTGACTGTGTTGCCTGTGGCGCCGCCACTGGTTCCTGTGGCATGATCCTCGTCAGCATCGATGCACTGGGCAGATGAAAGTTCTTATTGCCCGCCTCGGCAGTGCCATTTGGCAGCACATAGTTCTCGTAGTAGATCTTCAGATCTTGTATATCCGCTGCAGCATTCATCAGCAGAAAGTCGGACGAGGGAATCTCCTCCTCGAGATCGGAGCGCGCACGTGATGCACCACGCTTGTAGCCCATCTCTATGCCCTCCAACTGGTTGAGTATCATGTCCACCTGATGCCAATAGTGATCATGCTCCGCCTTGGCCTTCGCCTGCTCCTTCAGGTACTCGTTGTTCCTCAACAGCAGCTCACGCAGCCACTCACAGAACTTCTGCGAACTGTCGTCCCGTTCGCAGGAAGAGGAAATGGTGCTAGAGGAGGGAGAAAGAACAGGTTAGATGATCCTTCAACAATACGAATGTGATCGTGACTACTCACTTCTTCCATTGGTTGTAGATGTTCTGCCAGGTCAGCGTGCCTTCCAGCCAGCCTGCCGCATGGGCTTGCACCCAGTCCGGATAACTGCGCTGCGTTTCCACCTCGATTTGTGCCCAACTGCGGAAGAAGATCAGCTCAATAAGTAATCCCTAAAGAAGCTTTGCTCGCCTGCTACTCACCCATTCTCATAAACCGAATCCTTGTAGCATATTCTAGCCACGCCTTTGGGTATATTGACCAGATCGTTTTGCTGCTTCCAGTTCTCCATCTGGAAGCCAACCTTCTTGGTCCACAAAGCGGTGGCACAGTATGTGCCATCGTATTCGGGACGCTCCATGTAACCGATGAAGAAGGCGCCTATCACTAACAAACCAGCTCCGATCAATATATATGTCCCTATCCGCGTTTTTTGCCATGATGCACCAACAACTTTAAGCATTGTTCCGTCCGTCTTGAAGCCGCTTTGGTATCGGGCAATCAAAAGAGGTTCCAACTTTGCCACTTGCCTTGCGTTGAGGGTGATCTATGCCGGGTTCCTTTGTCAAGTTCCTTTCAACGATTGTTTTTTTCTCTATTTATTTTCGATACTTAAGGATTCACTTCACTCGCAATAATTGAGATCGGCTCGGACGGCGTAGGAATGGCCCAGTTTGATGGCAATCGATTGGCCGATTACGCCAGGATGTGGAACGTTGCTGCTGGAGCTGGAGCTGCTGATGGTGGCCGCGCTGTCAGGCGAAACGGCCGCTTGGTTCATCGGTGGAGGTGTCGCTGCTCGGGGGCAGATTTCCAATTGGGTTCTCAGTTCGGTTTTTGCCAAACTTTCACAGAATTCTTTGAGGTTTTCTCTCTATCTCTCTCTTACTTATTGGGCTATTGCAGTAGTGTTTGAAGGTGTCTGTATGTGTGTGTCTATCTGTGTTTGAATGAGAGAGTCTGTGTGTGTGTGTGTTTGTGTCTTTTGCAATACGTTCAAAGATGTATCCCTAAAAAAGAAAAAACAAAAGAAAAACAATATTAAAACACATTCCTGCACTCTCAGAAGTATATACAGTTCTATATAGTATACAGTATATATTAGCTTATCTATAGGTATTATTCCAAGCCATTTTGATGACGTCTTAGACACGAAACATCCCATTTCAGTTCGATTAGAGTAAATATTTACGCGAGGCGTATAAAAAATAAACAATCGCACGTTTAATTCGTTTTGTAATTTGTCTTCATTAAAATTTATGAGATATTTTGGCCACAATCTGATGTGTAATTCATCTACGATATAGTATTAACCCTCAAATAGTATAAATCTAGTATGCGAATTCCTGGCAAAGTACTCTGCGGTCTTCCTCCTTCATAAAAATGCGGGAATTATTAATTATTTTTATGTTTATGGACTCTTTTCGTGGAATTTTCATATTTTAACCAATCAAAGTCGGACCTTATCGAGTACATGTTCAATATTTCAGGCATATGCCTTCGCAATAAATAATATCAAGGTCTCTGGACTGGCGCCTGCCCTAGGAAAACTCTTTTATATGTACAAATATAATTCTGTTTCTAGTTTCGTTTTTGCAATCTCGAACAACTTGTAATTAGAATTTCCGATTGAGATTCAACTTGTACTACAAATACCGACAAGATAAACAAATTCCGTTTTATGTTCTCGATCGGAAACCTGTGGCACGTGGGATATCGCGTAATATTTGAAAAATCATGCAAGCGAATTTATTCACTTGATTTCGTTTTGGTTGCTGTTTTACATTGAGCGTATCTGTGCGATACATGCTTGCGTATCCATGAGATACAACAGATCGTAGCGCTGATCAATCAGTCAACAAACAAGTCCAATTGGAGAATATATATATATATCTAGCGGATCTAACATATTCAATAGATGCATCATTGCTTTTATTACTTTGCGTTTATTTCGCATGGTTCGCTTACCTTTTGTTTCCCGGGTCCAGGAAGCTTAAATGTCACAAGTCAACCCATTTGAAGAACTGAAAAGAGGGAATAAGAGTGGGGAAGAACGGGAATTAGTCTGGTGGCAATAACCCCGATAATAGCGGCGCCTACGTAGAAACCCTGACTCGTTCCGACTCGACTCAACAACTCACTCGGTCAACGTTTTATCGTTTTGTTTATTTTTTTCAGCTTGTCTGGCGATTTGTCGCCGATTGTCGAACGATACAAAATGATCTTCGGCTGGGCTGCAGTTCTATGTAGACTGTGTTTATTTTCTCAACTTGTCGCAGTGTTTATAAAGACGCTACGCACGCGCGCGTTCTTTGGGGTTTCCAATTCCCTTTGATATGTGGTGTGATATATGAGATATATGATATAGTGTTGGTCAGTCCCAATTGATTGGTGGTCCCGCGCCAGTGCTGACGTATTGTCTCGCAAACAGACGCGCTGACCCAGACACATATCAATTCTCAGAGTGAGTCCCAAATGATTTGATGATGATGTCCGCAATGTTAAAGCTCAACAAGTTACCCAAATGACGCAAGGAAAGTGAACTGGAAACCAGAGCTGGAGCAATTGCCTCGATAACCAGACAAGCAACAGAAATCGTAGCTTGAGTAAACTGATTGATTGATATGATGATTGATTTTGCACCAAAACAAGTTGTGAATCATAGAGAAGATATGGATAGTGGCTCGAGTAAAGTGACTGCAACAAAACAAGTTGTGAATCACAAAGAAAACATGCAACTTATATTGTGCTTCCAACTTAAACAACTTGCGAATTTTGAATGAAACAGTCTAAACGTGCTCTTAATGCTGTACTATAATCATTTAAATTACCATTCGTTAACCAGGGAACTACTTTATATATTTGCGCAGTATTATTAAATTAAATACATGTATTTTTTCCATTCTTCCCCATACACGGAAGAAATGAATTTTAATCGTTGGCACATTTCGCTGTAATCGCATTAAAAATGTAAATGTCCATAGTTAATAACTTTGCAATGTGTGGATTATTTACTGGCAGGTTTTTCTTCGTATTTGCTCGGTAACATGTCTGGACGCTGACTGATTCACGGCACTGTGGCTCATAATCAATTGTTTGCCTAGCAATGAACCGAAATGAAATTAATTTTAATTTCAATTTCGTTTCAACTTATGCAAACAAACAAATCGAAAAGCAGCTGCAAGACGTAATGCCCCACCCTAGTAGTACCCTCCAAAAGGAGCCCAGATGATGTTGTATACACAGACGATGATGTTGACGATGATATGTAGTACTCAAAATACTGATTACTCTCCTCACAGCAGGTGAAGGCTTGTCTTAAGGCCGCTAAAACCAAAAGAGATCTCTCGTCTGTCTGTCAATAGGTTTCACGCGAATCTGTCAATAAGCTGACAAACTACGCAGATCTTGGCCGAGAGGTGCGCGAATTGTGACGTCAATAACTAACGGTTGCAAAACCTAACAATAAACAACCCAAACAGAAGCTTCTAATTCTAACGTAATCCCCATAAACAGACGTCAAGTAATATTTGCAGCAAACTCTCCCCTAATTAACTTGATTAACGTTATCATCTTGTTGTGATGACACAAACAGACTGAAAGTTGTTTTTGCTTAGATCTCGGAGACATGATGGACTTTGATTTATGGCGAGGAAAATCTGATAGACCCACCAGCGACACTTCACAGTGATTATAGTAACGGTAGTCCGCGCCATATATATACCATATAGTAAATTAACCATACTTCTGCTTATCGCCCCGTTTGGCCCCAGCCAATCAATCAACTAAGTCACCTGTAAATATTTAACTAACTTAGTCGATAGCAAGAGTAGAATCGCGTGCGTTCTCAATGTGTCCACCAACTGTTTCCAACTGGGCGAATGTATAAATTCCGAAAAGCCGATAAGATTGTGTACAGTCTGTGTATCAGTCTGGACGAGCTTTAGCAGTGATATCATGAATTCACTAACCACACGAAAATTTTCCAAAATCGAACAACTTAATATAATTTATACGCATTTTTTTTGCTGCTACGATTAACACGTTTTTTTTACCGCTACGCTAAACGATTCCTTCAACAAATCATGTATTCTTTCATAAACAGCTATAAATTACTGCGTACGCACCTAAGAAAATTTTTCCTGAACATCGATAAAAGTTTATGAACATGTTTTCGATAACGGAAAATATGTTTCAGGTGAGAAAAAGGCAGAGCAGAAGAAAGAAGCAGATCAGCAGGCAGATCGTAACTGAAAATCGGAATCATATAACGCCCCATGCGGTCTTTGGATTGTTTCATAGTTCCCCCACGTGCACGAGCTGATAAATAGACGTTTTGAGCCAGATATCATCTAGTAGTTTGTTAGGTACTCCAGCCTTATAAATAATTCAATAAACGAGCGGTTATTCACTTGGCAACAAAGCACACAAACACACACACACGCACAGAGGCAGGAAAAGCACGACCTGTCGTCGCTGACGTGGGAACCTCAATTTATGCTGAATGAAGAAAGAGCTAAGCTGGCAAAACTTGATAAACTCAACTAAACAGAATGCAAACACTTGCTGTATTCGCTTTATTCTCAGTCAATCAATTACGGGTTCATAACGCGGTTATAGCACGCCGCAGTAAAAACTGCTAACTTGACGGGTGCCACGCGTCGTCGGGGGCCTGCCCGATAAGCACAAACTGTAATGGAAGATGTGGGGCAGACGATACCAGGATAGTCTTATGCAAATTTGTATTATACAATGTAAAGAGAGATCTTATAATAGCCAGTCTATAGCCTCTATATAGTATCTATGATATTATCTCACACACGTGGGGGCACTAGGCATACAAGGAATGCATGCGCCGACAGCTTGTCGCGTGATTGACAATTTAGCGAGATCAACAGAGAGAGTAGTCGTTGTATTTAAGGATGGTGGGAATAAACACGCAGTTAACAGCTGATGCACATTGTTAATTGAACGCAGATCATGCTCTAATCAGTCAATATATTCGAAGGGGAATTTCTGAGGTGAGGGAACTGTATGATCAATAAAGTCTGAAGTCTAGACGTCGCATGGCGTCCCTCGAATAAATACGCAATAACTCTCATTGAATCAGTAATGTAAACAGAAGACAGATAGTCTGCTTATCAATGTCTTCCAGGCTAATCTCGAGTGAAAGGAAAGTATTCAATAAAGTATAAAATAGATTCCAATCTAATCAGTTTTGTTGCTAATTTATAAATTGTTGCCACTCAGAGTGTTCACATTAACATTTAAATCGATCATCTTTAATTATCTCGCGGAAAAACCAATTGACATTCCCCACTTATAGCTTGAGCTTGTTGGCGCTCTGTAATCTTTCATAAATAATATTTACACTTAGTAAATGGTTGAAGTTTTCCATTGAACTGTTTATCTCACATTTAATTATATTGTGAACTATAATAATAACGACTAGGCTGTTTATAAAAACAACTTGATCGGCATTATAATCGATAATTCTAGTTAATATTTTCTTTTTTTGCCGGTAAACAACAACTAAATTAGCTTCTCATGGAACTGTTTAACATATAAGTGATGATTTGCATTGTCATTATAATTTTCCAACAATTAACATACAATTAGAGTGTACGTTTCCGCATGCACTAGGCGCAGCGGAGAAAACTATACCTTATATAGGGAGGGAGTCTAAATATAATTTCACTAATTTTCTCACAATTCAACCGATTTGTTCCCTTTCCTTTGACTTGTTTTGCTTGTCTATGCCAATTTAAATTGTTTTCCGCAAGTCATTTTGAATTATATTGAGATGTACGATATACTTATTTGGTTATATATTACACGGAACCATCTCGTGATCGGTTTTATAATCCAAGCAGTTTCATGCAGTTCATTTACCTCTTTCAATTGACTGTCGACATCTGTAGATAAAGTATCTGGAAGCTTCAGAATTTATCACCGTCGATTTGTAATTTTCAAAAAAAAAAAAAAATATTTCAAATACTTTTATTCTTATTAACAATTTATTTTTGTCACTTCGCACAAAAAGTCTGAACTGTTGCCGCCCACCCACAAAAGTATCTCTTAGATAAAAATCCCGTTTACGTCAATGCTTTTGTTACCGAGTAAATTTTTTAAAATATTTTTTTTTTTTTTATACTTTGCGCGATCTTGTCCGATCGCCTTGACGCTTCTACCAAAACTGCCAGCGTTGAATTCGCTGAGCGACGAGCGGAAAATTCGACAACGGCAAAAAGACAAGAACAGAAAATGAAAATGAGCAAAAAAAAAAAATAGAAATTGCTGTGCCATTTGCGTTGTTGAAAAACCCGAACACTTTTCAGAGCAAAGCACAGAGTTCTATTGAACTTGGCCCTCGGAACGATGCGGAATCGGCTCTCTCGGCCCCGCTCGACTGGCTGCACTCGGGCCACGTGGCAGGTGGCACAGCGTTGCGGCAAGAACCAAACAGATCAACAGCATTATAGAGCGACAGCCAGTCGGGGAGCGCATTTCTGACAACCTCTGCACTTATCAGCTCCGACTTGGAGGCTAAACGCATCGCACGTGACCGTCAAGAAAGCAAAATTCTTCAATCACAGCAGGTTTTCATAAACTCAATACCCTGTAAATGCAGGCTAGAGTGTATGAGCGTTTATTTTTATTGAAATTTAAATGGGAATATAGTAAATCCTTAGGTTTTCAGACTCTTTAATCAGTCGAGCAACCATTAAGCTGATAAGGTACCTTGTAATTTTGCACTACCGAGCTTAAATTTTGTAAACTTTTTGGAAACTTTATTATCTACAGTTTGTCAGACTTATAGCCCTGTTCTTTAACTTATTACTTAGGAAACTTGATTTGCAACTTCATAACTCAATAGGTTTTTGCACCTTCAAGTTGAAATTATTTATGCAACCCGCCTGTAGTGCATCCCAACTAACCTGCATATCTTCATAGCAAGCAGACTCATTTGTTATTTTTAGCGTTTTGTTTTATTTCGTTTTGCACATTTCATTATGCATTATTAGGCGTCATTTCCATGTAAATCTGCTGTCAACTGACTTTGAATACGATCGACTTTTCCGCATAGTTGGAAACACTCCCCTTTTTCCCGCTTGCTTTGCTGCCACTGGTTGAATTCAATTGAAATTGACATTCGGTTTGGTGCGCAGTTAGCAGGAGAAATGTCTCAACAATTTTCCCATGCAATATATCACTTTCTTCGGAAGAGACCAATAAATTGCGCCGTCTTCTCGTTGGGTTAATCGCTTTGGTCTTTAAGATGGCATGGAATTTCCTGGCACGATCAATTAACAAACTAATTAAAAAGGCCGCAAAATGGAAAAGCTCTTGATGAATAGCTTGACTTGTTTTACATAACACTAAATGGAAACGAATGCAACAAGTTCATTTGTCTGGCAAGTTAATTGATTGACTATTGTCGCTCAATATCAAAGTAAGCAAGGGAAGACAGGAAGACAGAGAGAGAGAGAGAGAGATGAAGAAGTGAAGAATTGCTGAAGCCAAGTGAAGCGTCTCTTTTCCCATGCTCTTTTTGTGCTGTCTCTTCTTTAGAAGGACAAGAACCTCAAGGATTTTGACCTCATTTGTCTGCATATCTTTGAGATACAATACGTTTCATGCGCTCGTTCGTTCATCTCTTTGTCCGTTCGTTCGTCTGTCTGTCTGCCACAGAAGCCGCTTGGCAACTTCTCGGTAGAGCGAGACCTGACTCCGGTTCCCTTCTCTCCCCCCTCTTGTGCGATAGAAGACCTCACCCCTAGTGCTTTTATAGGTTTCTTATAATCGTCTCTTTTATTTGTTTGCCAGCTCAAACGTTGCGCATGCGCAATTTGTGAACGACTCTTCGGGTACTCGAATCTGATTCTGTTCCCCCTGTTGCCAGGCGACTGTTGTCTGTCGTCTCGTAATTTAAGAAGATTTATCATTGTGCTCGTCTCGTCTCCTCTTCGTATTCTCTAGGCCATTGGACTTTTACTTTTTTTTGCCAACTCTTTGCACATTTTTTTTCTTTTGAGGTTTACCTAAAATTCATCATCTTGTTACACGTTTAATTTCTTTTTGGCACAAACTGCAGTAATCCTGTTGCTCTGCGTCGCTTCAGAGTGAAATTTAAACTAAACGAGATATATTTTAGTATCTTTCATGCCATCCCCATTCACAGCAAAATCTTATCTTCTTCAAACCAGATAAGCAATATTCGCAGAAATGGTAAATGAGATGAGATAGCCCAGCGCAAGCTCGGACTGTCTGCGTAAATACTTCATTTATTTTTGGATGCCAACTTTGTATACAATTTACCCTAAAGATAAGCCCCGGAACCAGCTGATCATACATACTATATCAACGTACTGTATGCCAACTGCCTCATGTGACCCCATTCACTTGTCCCGACTTGTGGTAGCTGGTAGTGCCACGACAGCGCCTGAAGGTCTAACACCGATAATATAGCGACGACGACGACCGTAGCAGACACACTCATCGCACCGGGGTATGCCTTGACTATCAGATTTCCGGCTGCGAATTCCAATTGAATTACTGTGGAACTGACGAATTGCCAACTATATTGTGTACGGCCTCCAATCGAAATCGAAAACCTAATCAGTTTGAGGTGATTGTCCAAAATCAAATATGATATATTGTCGAACTGGATTTCCCGACGGTGATCAGCTGTGAAACATGTCTACGGCAAAACAGACACCCAACTGTTGTTGTCAGACTGTACAGGCAGCCTGGAATTATCGAGAAACAGGTATGCTGTGCGTCGCTTGAGGAAAACAACCCCCAACACATCGAGTAACGCATCCGAAGCCGAGTCTATTATCAACTTGCGCATTTGCCGACGGCTTGCGAAAAAACGTGTAAATTATATAGCAAAATATTGACCTGATTTCGGCACTGATACTACGCAGTGTGAGTGTGCCGGAGAGTGTGCCTTCCCGGGTATTTCCACACACTATTTATAGGGTCAACACGGCCACGGTGCATGTGTGTGGACAGGCCCCCCTTATCGACTAGTATAGTATAAAAAAAATGAAAAAAAAAACTCACCGGAGAATTTGAATGTCGGTGATTCGCGCGAGAGAGTACGCTATTTGGGTGATGAAATTGTGGGGTTGTCACAGATCATAAACTCTGTATGAGGATCACTTTTTACACTCTCCAACTTGTTGGGGGGGTTTAACACGAAACTGCTATATAGTCAAACAACGGGCTCGTGTTAATTTTCCATAAAGGGCTACATTGGAACCGCACTGAAAGTTGGGATGTTTCTCTGTGGGTTCGCCCCGCTTTGGTGATTAGAAATTTATGTGTGGGTTTTCGACGTATTTCGATTTTATATATGGTACGATATATTATCTGACTTTCGACTGTTGCTATGTGCGGTGCGATATATCAGAGGGGCGAGTAACTAATTGTGTGTTGAGTACACTTTCAGCTGTGCGTATTGTTGTTGTTTTCTTTTTAATTGTTGCTGTTGTTGTACAATACGAATACGAGTGAGAACGTGGCGCTTGTGCTCGCGTTTTTCTTCTTTTTTTCGATTTACTTTGCGTTATTACAGCCCGAAACTTATTTGTATTTTGTATTTTATTTTATTTTGTACTTTTAGTTGGGGCCACGATTGCACATTGAAGTGAAATTGAAAGACAACAACGAAGCGAAGCGAAACGATACGATACGAAACGATTCACGCGTTTTACGAGTGAAACAGACACAATGTGATTTTTCTCTACTCGAGAGATTTCGCTTTGTATGCGCACGGTATATAAACACTAATTGATTGGGACGGAGACGTTTTACGATCGGCGTCGAGAGACGATTTTCAACTGAACGCGCAACTCAGTTCGAGCAGCCCACAAAGCCAAGCAGATCCCGCACGAAGTGTTGCCTACAATCGTGCGAGAGAGGGAGTAGCGCGCCTCTCACAACACTGTGCTACAGGTTTGAGCGACAATTGAGAACACATGCAAAACAGAGGTTTTACATGTACTAAAAGTGAAATAATATACAATATATATACATATTTTATTTATTTATTTATATTCATTTATTAATTAAATTAATTTCTCTCCATTTTGTGGTGTACAACCAAGAATATTTCATTTTCTGTTCTAACTTTCCTGCGCAGTCTCATCTCACTCAGGTTGCGCTGTGTAGGCTCTCTCTGTTTCTCTCTCGATTTTACGCTCAATTTGCTTCGCATGCTGAGTGAAATGGAAATATTGTGCTCAACTGAAATGTCACTCTCTTTATTGCTTCGTGTGTGCCGATTCAATGGCCGATCGAATCAGATCAGAGTGTCATAGCAACAGGCGCTCTTGGCTTCATATCGTTTGCTCTATACTTAATATACATATATATTCTACTGTTATTCGTGACGTCAGCCGCTGATAACGCACTTGACGGTTGAGTGTGAATTGAGTGGAATTGCCAACTAATTGCGAACCGCGGCTGTGCGGGCACCAATGTGCACGAGGAAAGTACCGCAAATTTTGCCAAAACGTGTAAACAAAACGTGGATATGATAAGCGTAATTAAATACAGTTAAAAGATAATAATCGCAGTAAAATTTGCAGTTATTATCAGCTTAGTCACACACAGGTAGGAAGTGTGACCTAATAACATAGCTGCATTGCGAAATAACCAAGATCCGTCATGAATCACAGCCTTTCAAATAAACTTCTGCATTGCCTTGACAGTGCCTGCATCTTTGCTTTTCCTGCAGTGAGAGACAAAAATAAGCACAAGTATATCACTTATGCGGCATGACAACTTCCGCATTTCGTTTGGTATGTGGGATTTATTTTAGTTGCGTCCAAATTCAAAAGGTTCTTAGTCCCTCCCCAACACATTCATAATTTATGCTAGAGCCTTTTGTTGGAACTTAGACAGGCATCTCACAACTGGTTCCATAGTGTAGCGGTTATCACGTCTGCTTTACACGCAGAAGGTCTCCGGTTCGATCCCGGATGGAACCATGTGGAAAATTAACTTTTTTCATTTTCTTAATAAGATTTATAAAGTTGTAATTCAATATTTTTTTTACAGAAAACACACTGATTTTAAAAAATTGAAAAGTTTACTTCCCCCATATACAATTAAGAGTACATTTTTTAATTAAAACATTGTCCAGGCTTTTTGATTGTATTTTTTACGTAAAAAATTACAATCTTCATTTATGACGTCTCAGAAAAACAACAATTATGTATGAAAAAATAATTGAGGTTAAAAAAAGTAATAAACCACATGGTTCCATCCGGGATCGAACCGGAGACCTTCTGCGTGTAAAGCAGACGTGATAACCGCTACACTATGGAACCAGTTGAAAGTCTGTTGACCAAAATTCAGTTTTACTGCTCATCTCAATGGAAGGAATCATTCTAACCCACTTCTCAGCTTAGAATTCTCATCCAGTTTCCCTTTCTCCAGAAAGTGAAACAACTATTTATTTGCTATATTTCGAGTATTAAATTTATTTTTAAAAGCCAAAAGCACGTAGATACCTTAAGCGACATGTTGCGACTATTTGTATAATTGTTAAGCTTAGTGAGATACAATAAATTAGAATTACAAATTAAAGAAAAAGACATAACAACGTATTGCACCATTGTTCAACCTAAAAGTATTATATTACTCTCAGCTATTGCAGACACCTATTAAACAATAATAATAACAACAAAAGTAATACAATAATTAACTGGGGGGCAGTCAAGAAAAACTGAAGCTGGCAGAGAAAAAGAATTTCAAGCTGTAGAAAAGCAAAAGCAATAACAGAAGAAACCAAAACTGTGCACGAATCCCGGCCAGAAAGTGGACTGGATGAGGTGTGGGAACTGTAACTGTAACTGCAACTGGGACTAGAGATTCCTTAATGCTTCCTTGACTGCACCTTCAGTAGCGCCGCGCCGTGGTGGGTCGCGGCACACCAGAGGTGCGTGGACGAGCGGACTTGGCGCGCAACGGATTGGAGACGCCATCGGTGTTGTAGCTAAGATACACATGGGAGAGGTCTACAAAGTCGGGCTCCTTGCCACCGCTCTTGTGCTCGATGTGCTTGCGCATATTGTTGCCCGTGTAGGCGACACACTTCAGTTGCCACTCGCCAATGTCCTCGTTCCAGTGCGTATACTGATTGATCATCGATTGATACTCCTTGGGCACGTACGAGTTGAGCACCAACTCGCACAGGGCCAACTCCCGCGACAGACTGCGTATGTTCTCGTAGATGCCCTCCTTCTCGCGCTGATGCTCCTGCTGCTGATCCGCCAGTTCCGACTTGACGCCCATCAACATCTGCATGACGCGATGTATCTTCTTGGTGATGCCTGTGCTAGCATCTTGCAGCGAGGAGTAACGCTCCTCGATGTCAATGCGTTCGGTGGCCTTTTGCTGGAGAGTCTGGCGCAGTTGCTCCTCGGATTTCTCACGCTCCTCCAGCTCGGCAATGGACTGTTCCAATAGCTTCTCCTGTGTTTGTGCCTTCTCCAAAAGATTCTCACCACCCACCAAAATCTTTCCTTCCAGTGACACGAGCTTGTTGCGCAGCTGCTCCTGCTCTGTCTTGGCATGCTCGATCTCTCGCAGATGCTCGTTCTTGCGCATCGCCAACTCCTCTTTCTCCTCGTCGGTCTTCTCACGTTTCTTGCGTGGCTTCTTGGGACTGACAGTAGCCGGGGCCGCTGACTCCAATTCGATTTCCAACGGAGCCTCGAGCTCATCATCGCACGTATCCTCCTCCTCTTCCTCGCCACTGGGCTGCACCTCATCCTCGAAACTGCCCTCCTCCAGTTGCTTGCGTAGTCTGGCAATCTCCTCCTGGAAATGACGCAACAACGCATCCTTCGGCTCCTCGTTGATGTGCATGCGATTCTGTATGTTCTTGGCGCGACTCGCATAGCGCAGTGTCGAGATTGTCTCCATGCAGTTGCAATCCGCTGGACTGATGGTGGCACACATGACGGTCTTGGAGTTGCCACCCAGAGAGTCCTGCAGCAGGCGAGTCAGCTTCGAGTTGCGATAGGGAATGTGAGTGCTCTTGCCATCCACCAAAGCGCTGATCACATTACCCAGCACCGACAGGGACAGATTGATCTTTGTGGCCTCCTTCAGGCGCTGTCCACTGGCCTGTGTCTTGGACTGACGCTCTGAGCCAGCCAAATCGACCAGTTGCAGCTTTCCCATGCGCACATGCTGCACACCGCCCTCGCCCAGTTCGCTGCTCTCCACCGTAATGGAGAAAATGGCATGCGAACGGGAAGACTCCTGATTCATCTTAGTGGCACCGACAGCACGATTCTTATTGCCCAATCGCATAATGTTCTCTAGATCATCTGCATTGTGCACAACATATCCACTGAGATCCTTGACAAAGACACCAATATCGGGCCGCTCCTTGACCTCCAGGCTCTTGCTCACATCCTTGCCGAGCAGATCACGCACCTCTTCGTTATAGATTTCCATGTAGCTGACACGCACCAAGAACTTCTGGTTCTCCCGTGCCTTGGCAATGTGTCCAAAGATGTGGGCAAAGGCGTTAGGGATAATGCCCTTAGTCTGTGGGGAATCTGGATTCCCTGACATGGTATATGTCTTGCCAGTGCCCGTTTGTCCATATGCCAAGATGGTGCCATTGTAGCCCTCCAGCACCTTGTCCACAATCGGTCGAGCTGTGTCCACATACAAGTCCAGCTGATTGGATGTGCCGTCAAAGACATTATCGAAGTAGTACGTCTTCGGCGGTTCATTTGCGGTGGCATTGGGCTTCACAACAGTTATGGCACGATTGATTTTATCCACCTGTATAGCGCTGAGAGCTCCCGGTGGACAACTCATTCTTGTCCATGGGCCTTGATCGCACAACAACACGAACATTTTCGATTTCGTCATCGAGCTGTTGTGAAGTGGTCGCCGCCGTCGGCTGCTGCTCCTGTGGCATCTTATTGGATTCCTATTGGATGTCTTACAAGAATGGGCAGCTTTTCGCTCGGTACGCACTTAATGGTAAACGGTTATATGCGTTTTTCTTTGCATTTGTTTATGCACCCGTTGCTATGATTCGTTTGCGAGGAATTATTGCAAAATTGCAGACAGTGTGACCGTTTCAAGTGGTCCAGCTGAGTACTCAGAATTGCGGGGGCGTCGATTGCTGTTACGTGTGAGGAGCAACTAATGTAATGTGAGGAGTGGACAGTTATTGGTGCTGTTAATGTGTAGCGAGCAGAAATATCGTTCTGTTAGCGCTGTTAAGTGAGGAGTAATTATGTTAAGTGTGTGGAGCAGTGGCGTGGGCGTACGTGTGGAGCAATTGCTGTTAAATGTGGAGCAATCGTGGTTAATTAAAACGATTTCTCAAAAGAGCGAGTAAACATCTGCCAGCGAGAGCGAACGACCCAGAGCCAGTGGGAAAAGATAGATTCGCGCTGCCCTTTAAGTTTCCTTACACGACAAGACGCAGAAAATTGAACTCCGGCCACCATGGCAGCGACATTGCGAAGATTCAATGGCTTGAGATTGCTAAAATCTACGCCAGCACTGAATCTGCAACAGGTAAAAAGAATCTCAACGCCCTCGACGTAACATTATAAGCGGAAAATTTTCGGAGACCCCCAAACAAGCCACCGAACTCTACGCAAATCATTTTGTGCAGTAATTAATTATCCAATCTTCGTGTTTTAAGTGAATTAACAGAGAATGCCACGAAAACTGTGCATCATCTGTGATGATTAATTCGAATTTGTGTCCCTCGAGCAGTCCCAGATTACACCCTGACCCACAATTATGTAACTCCATGCAAAATTTATACGTGCACTTTTCGCAGGGTATTTGCAATGATTTTAATTATATCATTTCTTGCAGGCCAAGAACCTGTCGACGGCTTCAAGCTGGGCAAACAACAACAAAAAGGTGAGTACAAGTCACCAAACGGACTCGCAACGCATTTCATAATAGCCAAGCGGACCTAACCTCAAAACGCGTTTACTTTTTGCTCTGCTCGCTGGTTGTGTGCGTGTCTTGAACAGCTGATCGGTGCCGTGGGAGCTATTACCGGCGGTGTTGGTGCTCTGCTCTTTGCCCTGGAACAATCCGTCGAGGCCTCCGGTGGTGAGGTGCACTCACCTGCCCAGCCCTGGAGCCACAAGGGCTTGTTCTCCTCGCTGGATCACCAGAGGTAAATTGCAATCAGATCTGTTTGATATTTCACTGCATACTTATGGTGTTCTTCTTTCCCAGTGTGCGTCGCGGCTACGAGGTGTACAAGCAGGTGTGCTCTGCCTGCCACTCGATGCAATACATTGCCTACCGTAATCTGGTTGGCGTCACCCATACCGAGGCAGAAGCCAAGGCCGAGGCCGAGCAGATCACGGTGAAGGATGGTCCCGACGATACCGGCAACTACTACACTCGCCCCGGCAAGTTGTCCGACTACTTCCCATCGCCGTACCCCAACGAGGAGGCGGCGCGTGCTGCCAACAATGGTGCCTACCCACCAGATTTGAGCTACATCGTGTCGGCGCGTAAGGGTGGCGAGGATTACATCTTCTCGCTGTTGACCGGCTACCATGACGCACCAGCCGGCGTGGTGCTGCGTGAGGGTCAGTACTTCAACCCGTACTTCCCTGGCGGCGCCATTTCCATGGCCCAGGTCTTGTATAATGAGGTGAGTTGGGAATCCCTTCGAGAATCTGTTTAGCAACTTAAACTAACACATTCATATTTCTCCAATCTTCCCCAGGTCATTGAGTACGAGGATGGCACAAAGCCAACACAGAGTCAATTGGCCAAGGATGTGGCCACGTTCCTCAAGTGGACATCCGAGCCGGAGCACGACGATCGCAAGCAGCTGCTGATCAAAGTAATTGGCATTCTCGGCTTCCTGACTGCCATCTCGTATTACATTAAGCGACACAAGTGGTCCTCGCTCAAGTCGCGAAAGATCGTCTTCGCGCCCAAGAAGTAGATTGAAGAATGTTTGAAATTTGATTTTGAAGAATCGTGAAGAAATGCAGTGTTATCGCGGCTTTATCGACTACAATACAAATAAATCAATTTTAAGCATAAAATGAAAAACCAAACCACAAAACCTAAAATTCAATTGCAAACAGATTCTGATCAGGAAAAGCTATCTATAATACCATAATAACGACAACTAGCCAGGAAGAAAGTGAAGCAACCGAAAATGAAGATTAGCGAAACGGGGACAGCAAGCACAGACAGAGCCTAGAGAAATGAATCGTGGATAATGTTACATTTGCTATGTATAAAAAATCTATAATTCAAATTATGTATTTAAATAAACAATTGAAACGAATATAGACTAGGGGATTTTCTGGTATATACTAAACAAGTTTACTGTGGTATATACCATACAAAATTCTTGTTGTGTCTAAACAAATTTCCTCTCCCTAAGAAAGATTTTCTCTTTCCAAAACAATTCTTCAGTAATAAGTTGCTTTCAATTTCATTTCATTATCTCTTTAACCTCTTTCATATTTTCCAACATCTTTAAACCTTTCGCAACTAATTTTCACTCCAAAACGACCGATTTGGCTTTTCTTTTTATTGGATTATTAATTGTTTTATTTAGAAGCTTAAATTAAAATATTATTTTAATCATTTTTTTCATCGTTCTGCCCGTTCGACTTCTTCATCAGTTTAGTGTTTGTGTGTAGTCGTGTGTGTGTGAGTTTGTATAATTCTTTATATATATTTACCGCAATTTTCAAAGACTATTAAACGCTTGTTTCACATTATCCCAAAGGTAGAAGAATGAAAACTAATTAAAGTGTTACAATTGCCTCGGTTCGGTTCATTGTTTTCATTTTTTCTTTGTTTACTTTTTGTTTTACTACAAAAATTCTCTTAAATTTGTATATAATATATAATTAATAAATTTTTTAGTTATGCAAAACAATAATTACGGTTCTTCTTCTCTAGCGCTTTTCCAAAAAAACGAAAAGAAATCAGAACTCTCAGATAATCTTTTTCAACTTTTCTTTACGGATTTGTTTTTGCTTTTGTTGTTGTTTTTGAGTTTGTAAATTGCGTGAGTGTGTAAATAATAAATGTAACTTTTCTTTAGCTTTGTTTTAGGCGTTTCTTCATTGAGTTGTTACTGCTGTTGTTGTTGTTGTTGTTTTCTTTTGTTTTATTTCTTATTCAAGAAAGTGATTAACCAAACATGATGACATTCGTACGACGCTCGATGACGGAAGGGACGACGACGACCATTTTTGTTATAGTGACGTTACTCAGGCTCTCTACTGCTCCTGCTGCTCTGCTCCTGATCCTCCTGCTCCTTCATTCTCTGCATCCTCTCTCTCTCTCTATCAAGCTGTGGTTGTGTTCTGTTGTTGCCGTTGCAATTGCTGCAGTAGTTGTTGTTGCTGCTGCCGTTGTTACACTTATAGTATATTTATTTTTTGCTTTAGTTGAAGTTGAACAACAGCGTGTTCGCACGCACACATTACATACAAACAAACACACACACAGAGACATGCAACAAGAACAATAACAAGACAAGCAGCTACACTCGCCTCCACCTACACCAACTTGCTCAGCTGAGCACAGCAGATGTCGCTGTGGTTGTTGTTCGAGTTGTGTGTAGTCTGCTGCTTGTTGCTGTTGTTAACATGGTTACTGTGGTTGTTGCTGTTGCTGGTGGTGCTGCTGCTGCTGTTGTTGCTGCTGCTGCTGTGGTGGCCGTTGCCGACTAAAAACAGCTGCCTTCTGGCGGTTGTGCCAATTTCAAGTTCTCTTTCATGGTCATAATCCTACGTATTTCCTGAAGCATCGTTTTAATGGTATACTCGCGACTCCATCTGGCCAACATGGGCACTGATCTATGATCAACCTGTCCAGGGAGATAGAAGAGACAGTTAGAATGTCCATGTAGTTGGCTGGGGTATCCAGGAAGTATCATACTCACCACACCATTATTCTGATTAATGCAATTAATATTAACTTTAGTTAAAAATCTGAGCGTTGGTGGCTCATCCGGATAGCGTTCGCCGCACTCGATCTTTAGTGAATACATTCGATTCTCGAATGGTGTCTGGAAAAAAACAAAAACAAATTCGAGTCATGCGAATTGCAAATTTGAATTTAATGAGCGAGTCGATTACACAAATATTTGCCAAGTTTCTAGCTGTATCTATGTAGTTGTATCTATGTGTCTGTATCTGTATCTGCATCTATTAACTATTGCTGTATCTATTGATGAAACTACTGATAATTACCGGGGCAGCACTCTCTCTCTCCCATACTCGCGTCTGGCTTGTGGTGACTCACGAGCTGCAACAATCCATGGTGAATGCACATAGACATGATTCATGCCACAAGCAAATCGCGTTGAATTCCACCACACTCAGAACTCAAACTGAGTGTGTGGCATTGTTTCATTCCCCCATTTAAATACAACCAAATTCCTTAATTCGCACATATGCATAATGCATACGACCTTCTGCGTTTTGACGTCATTTTCAAAGCGGCTTATCTACGTAGCTATTTCTTATCAGTACATTCTAATGGAAACTGCCGGTAATCTACATTATATAATTTAAGGAGGGCTCGCAAAAGTATTGACTGTAAAGTCTTGTATCCAATCTCTCCAATACTTTCTACTCCTCTTCTATTCCCTTTTAAACCTTTAAGCCACAAGACTTTTCAATTTTCTTCTTTCTCTCATTCAATTCTTGTTTACTCCCTCAATAAACAAACTGAGATTCTTATTAAATTCAATGCCAATTCTGAATAATTTGCACTCGCATGTTTGCATTCGGTTCGAGTAGATATAATACCCTATAATCTCACTGGCTCTGATAAGCGCCTGCACTTTTACTTGGCTAATAGATAGAACAGAGAGGGACGGGCGGGGTTTGTACACTGCACTTACTCTGGGAGGGCCAATGATCATGCCAATCCAATAGGTGAGCGTCATATCATCATCGTTTTCCAGACCCCACGAAATGGTGCCATCGCCAACACCCTTCTGGCCTTGATCCAGCTCCTCCAGTAAGCGGAAATTTCGTGGCACCACTGAAACGAAAGCAGAGCAAGGCGAAACATTTATAGAATTCCGTTTAACTGGTTTCAAAGGCTGTAATTAAGAGACTCTGTGTGCAAGCGTGTTTGGCGCGGGGTCATGTGTTTCACTAGATTCTCTGCTTCTTCTTCGTTAACATATTATTGTTGTTGTTCTTGTTGTTGTTGTTATTGGTCGTGCGTCTTGTGTTGTTTTTCCTCTGCTCGTTACGACTTTGCACGCATTTTCGTAAGTGGAATAAAGAAAAATTATATGAACGGAGAGCCGGAGAGAAGAAGGGTGTGGTGTGTGTGTGTGTTGATTTGGTTAGTTGCTTTGGTTGCCTGGTTAGTTCTAGTGCTGCCTCACCTCCCTCCCACCCCCTACTAGCAGCGGGCACGAGACATAATTTTCTGCTGGAGATATGCGCAAAGTGAATTTGCTGCAGCGGCGATGGCAGACGACTAATTTAATTAGAAATTAAAGCACTTTGGCCAGCAGCAGAAGCAGAAGCGGTAGCAGCAGCAAAGGCAAACCAAGTGGCTAAGCAAAAGAAGAAAAAACACACACAAATGAAAAGGGACACACAGTCTCGCTCTGGGGCAAGGGGTGTGTGTGTGAGTGGGGGGTGCGGGCGCCTACGAAATTGTCAAGTCACGAAGAAAAATTACTGCAGTTTCGATTGCATTTGCACCGAGGACAAATACACCAATGGCCACCTGCATATTCCTGCCTGTTTTTCCATTATAAAATAATATTGCTCGCGTTTTATCGCATCGTCGTCGGTTTTTTTTGCGATTTGCTTTCTTTTCCATTTTCACACAGAGAGCAGCAGCGGGGCGCAGTGGCAGCACTGCTGCGGGCCCGTCATCGTTCAATAAAAAAAGTGTAGCTTTGCGCACACGTTTTCGCCCACTGTTTTGCACTTTTTTGTTTAGCCAAATTTGATCAGCACTTTGTCGGTGCACGCGGGCACGTGCTTTTCAATCATATTCCTTTTGAAATTGTTAATTTTACAAATTAAATTCTTACCAACGCCGGTACTAGATGTATGCGCCATTGTGGTTAATCCTAGAGTGTGTGTGTGTTTTGGCTTATTTTAGTACATTCGCATAGCTGGCACACTTCGTTGTGGTCATAATTAGTACATTTTGAAATTGCGGCGCTGCCAGACTTTTAACGGCAGGTGACACCACCCGCTTATCGATAACTCCGATACGTTATCAACGCAATTGCAATCCTAGGCAATTGGACCATTTGCAACGCGTCAGCTTTTTGAAACGAATGAATAATTCCTTCGTTTAGCTGTTAATTAATTAATTAACACACGAATTGTCTACATGTATTTAGTCATTGTGTACACTAGATAGCGATAACAATGGAAACGCTGTATCATCAAACCAACAGTGCCGTCAAAGAAATTGAGCAATGTTTTCAGCGGCTCGGGCAGATTGGGCCCCAAGAGGCGCTTGAAGTGGAGAATGCGATACAAGTGAAAATAACCCAGGCCAACTCGTGAGTTTACCCCCACCACCACCGCCGCCTTCCCTTCGACAGCTGCTAAGATTTCACAATTTTCACAGGAACTGCGACAGACTCGACGTGTTGTTATTCAAAGTGCCGCCTTCCCAGCGACAGAGCTCCAAGTTGCGCATAGATCAGCTCAAGTACGACCTGAGGCATTTGCATACATCGCTTCAACTGGCCCGAGATCGTCGTCAGCGCCGTCAGCAGGAGCAAAGCGAACGTGAACAACTGTTGAATCATCGCTTTGCTGCTAACAGCACGTCGCCTGCAGAGACATGTCTGCAACTGGACTACGAACTGCAACATCACACACAGATGGGCAATGCTCATCGCGGTGTGGACGAAATGATCGCATCGGGCAGCGGCATCTTGGAAAGTCTCGTATCACAGCGAATGACACTAGGAGGCGCTCACAAACGCATCCAAGCCATTGGCAGCACTCTCGGACTATCGAATCATACAATGAAGCTAATCGAGCGCAGGTTGGTTGAGGATCGACGAATCTTTGTAGGCGGCGCATTGGTTACCCTCTTTATAATCGGACTGATCATATATTATTTGGTGCTGTAGTAAAACGAAATTATCATCACTGTATCTGGATCGAGTTTTAAATTAAATGTATTGTAATGAAGAAGTTTCACTTGTTGTTCAATCGCATCGCGCGTTAATCTAATCTTCACTCTCCAGGGAGATGTTGCTACCGAAACGCTGGTACAGATGTGCCTTCAGTTCGTCCATCTCAGCTTTGATTACCTTCGCCTTCGACTCAATGTTGGCAATCTCGCTGAGGGTCTGATTCTTGGTCTCTGCAAGCAACTCCTGAGTTTTGCCCAACTTGTGTGAGAGGAACACTTCGCCAATCAGAAAGGGAATGTCTTCATCCTCATCGAACAGTTCGATTTCCTCCAGAGCCTCCTCCACGCACTTGAGATCATTCTTCTTCATTTCCAGCTCCATTTTCAAATCATCCATGCGTGCATTGTGCTTGGCGAATTTGTTGATGCGCTGTTGATCCTCGAAAGATATATGCACATCATCGTGCTGCGAAAAGAACACCCCGAAAGGGAATTAGTCAACGGGTTGCTCAGCTGGGCAGGTGAGGCGAGGCAAAGTGAGGTTACTTTGTCGTGCGGCGATTGACGGACTTGTACTTACATTCTGAAACACCTTGTTTGTGCTACTTGCTACTTTGGCGGCCATTTTTTTTGTTATGTTTTTTTTTTTTTAATTAACTAATTACGATTTTTACAAACAGTTGGCGTTGGAAACTGAGAAGCTATATATTGACTACCAGTGTTGCCACTTCGTAAGAAAATACAACAGGGCTAACACCTAACATTATTTTGAATTAATAAATTTAACAGTGCGATAACAAGCGTTTTTTCGTATTCGATATACATCGAAATTGCGCAGACGGATATCGATATTCCTATACCCCGACAGGCAAACAGCAGGTGAGACGGACGGACGTCATTAGAGGTTTTCTAATTTAAGGCACGGAAATTTGACTTTTCAAGGTAATAATCGAAGATAATAAATGCCAAAATTGTGCCAAGTTCTGGGCTCTATAAATATGTGCAATAATTGGCTGCCCAAATTGCAACAAACTATCCACAGTTGCAGACGTCGTTCCCAGTGCTAAATTACATAACCTCTTTGAGGCTAAGTGCAGAATGTTTATAATAACTTTTTGTGTTTTCATTCAAATACTTGTGGGCTTTATATGTGCACTTTAATTTAAACTCCGTTTACCTCTACCACAGCTTAAAACATGCGTCTAACATCGGTCTTGAATGGTGCTCACTTCGGCAACCTTGCCAAGGTGCACGGCATTGTCACCTACAAGCTGTCGCCCTTCGAACAGCGCGCCTTCGCCGGTGCCATCAGCAAGGGAGTTCCCAACATGCTCCGCCGCATCCGCTCGAACATCTTCCGCGTTACACCACGTAAGAATGACTTTAATCCTTTGTTTTTTTCAAGTTGCATCGACTAATGTTTACACTTGTTGCAGCCTTCATTATTGGTTACCTGATCTACGATCTGACCGAACGTAAGCACGCTGCGTTGCTGCGCAAGAACCCCGCTGATTACGCCAACGACGAATAAACGAACTGTTCCCCGAGCGGCGTACAATAGCAAATAGTTATGTTAAAACTAAACCAATAAAACTAGGTCCACAGTTCAATGGAGTTGTATGTTTTAGTTTGCATGCAAGGTTAAGCTATGAGGAAGGTGTAGAATGCATAGTTATAGATTATATTTTTGCCATATCAATAATTCTTTTGTATTCGACGCACCAAAGGATTTGCTACATAACATTTGTGTACTGTGTATTTGTTTTCAATTGGCGAAAAACAGCTGTTGCAGGCGTTGCCACATGTTTAACCAGCAGTAGGGGCTTTACAACACTGCAGATTTTATACACTGTCAACACTTCAACTGACATTTCGCTCAGCTGTTCGTTTCCCAAAAACAAAAAGACGTGATTTTTATATCTATCAAGCGCACGAATCATAGAAACTAGTTTATTATATATAAAGAATTTAACCACTTAATAATATTACTTAATGGACTGCTGTGGTGGTGAAGTGCGCAGCGAAAGCATCTACAACATGTTGCAGGCCTTAGTCGACTCCAAAGTGATCAACGTGCCGTTGTTTACCATCGCAGTGGGCATTTTCTTTGTCGTCTTGTTGATGAAAAACAATTTTCGCAGCTTTTCGGGCACATAAACCGAATTAAAGGAATCCAGATGCGTTTAGTGGTTAATTTTTTAAAATTAATTAATGTAATGTACGAAATTTTAGTTAAGCATTAATACAGAAACCTATTCAAAGCAAAAATAATTCAACTTTTACTTTGTTCTTATTCTTAGAGTCGACCCAATGACGTCACAAAGCACACACACAAGCAAAGACACGAATTTTGGGTAACAAAGCAAACGGTTTCAGGGTCGTCGTCGTCATAGTGCCCTGGCACGTACCTGTATAAGGCAAACATAATGCTTACTAATTATTTTCGAAGGCTAACGGAACCAAATAAAAGTTTTCCTAATGGATGCCACGTTACACTGCCAAAAATTAGATATACCAAAGTGCTCGATTTCATCATGAAACTGTATATGATTCATTGCCCATCCTCAAGCCAAGATAAGATAGTCGAACGAGTACCAATTGCAGCGCTCCTCCAACTTCCTCCCCGCGATGAACTTTTGGCCCACTTTGCAAGAAAGAGGGTGGGAGGGAGAAAAAGAGACTCGACTTTATTATAACATTCCCCCCATGTATCGTGGCCAATCAATTTCAATTCAACTGCAACTGCTGCAATTGACCAACGCAATCGATCGATTGCTGCACGCACTTCCTGGTCTCCTCATCCCACATTAGAATTCAATAGACGCGCCACACAGGCGTGACCCATGTCGGGTACAGTGGGTATTTATGGGAAATGTGCTACGTGCCTTTCTGCGCAAATTTTGCATTAGGATGCGAATGCAGTGCACAAAGCGCAGTCAGCGATAGTTGGCCAGTCCAAAGAGCGAGACGTGACAATTTTCACTACAAAGATGAAATGTTCGAAATATCAATGCAATTATTAAATAATCCAAAGAGCTCTTCAATATTCTCCTGAATTGCCAAGTACAATAACCCAATCGTATCGTTCGATATTGTCAATGAACTTGGGGCTACGAAAAGTGGGAAATTTCTGGGAACTTAACGAATTGCTGACCGAATACTTCCGTCAAGCGGAATCGAAGCGAGCAACGCGATTATATAAACTGCACTTGGTAAAAGTTCAGAATTTCAGAATTTATACACATTAAAATAAGCATCACACAATATAAATTTCTATATTTTTTTAAACCTTTTTGCAGACCTTTATAAATTTCATAAAGAGCTTTTTATTTTGTTGGATAATGAGTCCAGTTACGTTGAAGTTTCTTTTTGAGTGCATCTCCAAGGTATGCAAAATTCTCGATTAACTCAGGATTACTTTCCGATTCAATTTGATTATCGATCTCACTTTCGCTTTCTTGAAAAATTATACGTTTTTTCGTTCGGATAGCACGTTTATTAACCGGTGGTGCCGGGGGAAGCTTCCGCTGTGGCAACGTCGGTGCCGTCGTAGTCTGTGTTTCGATAGGTTTCCCATTAGCGCGTTGTGTTTGAAAATTTTTTACCATGTCTAAAAACTTTGAATATTGCTCGTTGTAACGAGCTATGGTCCGATCACGTCGTACTAGCTTGGATTTCAGTATATCGATATTACTCTGCATGGCATCAATCTGCTTTGCTTTCGCTGTTATGCAGCTCATATCCTCGTGGACCTTATGCAATTTCTGCTCCAGCTCGCTGGCCTTGATCTTAACCTCACCGATTTGTTCCTGATACTTCAAGCGTGTCCGTTTGATTTGTTCCTCCAGATGATTAATATACTGCTCCTGGTTTTTGCCCACTGGTTGCCTCTTATAATTACTATCGCCCTCATCGTAGACCGTCAGGTGGCTAGCATTATGCTTTAAAATAGCTAACTGTGTGTGCAGCTTTTTGACCTCCTGTTCGAGACGCATTACTCGCTCTGTCATGGCGATGCAATTGGAGAAGGAAATCTGATAGGGTGATGGACAAAAACCAAAAATCAAAAATTCTGATTCTAAAAATAATTCTCTAAAATTTTGTATGCACTTTACTAAATTTTGGATTGTTCGAAAATTAAAAAAGCGTTGAGAGTATATTTCGTCAATTTTGTGTTTGAGGAACACAATCAAGTTATGCAAATGATTAAAATGCTGAACGTAGTGCTAAGCTCAAATATAAAGCGACATTAAAGTCGAAGTGATTGGAAAAGAAAAGGCGAAAGGGTTTCATACGTTCAAATTATGATATAGTACAATATAGTAGCCAATTAGACCTCACAAGTTGTCGGGCCGCCTCATAACAATTAGGCTTAAAAGACGGCTTCCTAATACAGAATGAGATCTCAAGATCCCCAATATCTTCTGCCAATTATTTACTTTTGCGGCAGCGGGAAATTACAGCAATTTTAGCGGTTTTTTGTTTCAATATTGCAAAATTTGCATCGCCACATTTTGTTGGTTGGTGGGCGTGAGGGATTTAAATGCGCCACGCCCACCGTGCAGGCCCTCAAGGGGGGCACCAAGTCAATTGCCAAGCCAAACATGAGCAGACACACGCACACATACACACTCATTGTATACTTTGGCATTTCGTTTGTGGCGCATAATTTGTATTTTTCGCATCTCGAGATGCCGCACACTTGATAAGGGTTATCGATATCTGAGACCCGACCCGAACCGAACCGAGCCCAGTTGCTTATTATGATTTTTACGAGTATGCCCCGTTCCTTTTTTTGTGTTGTGCTGCCTTGTAAGTTATGCGTGAGTTGTAAATGAATCTTCCGAAAAAGAAGATACCCAAAATTGAAAACCTCGCATTTAAAAAGCTCTGCGTGCTTAAAGCTAAACTTACAAAAGCTCTGCAGCCTCCATAAACCTGATCTACTTGAGTTATGTTCTTCCTTTTCTTCTCCATTAACTTCCCTATCAACAGTGACATAAATCTCTTGCTATGTTCGCGATGATATCATAAATTTAGCAAACGGCGAGCCCTTTTGCAGCTCAATGTCAAGGTCTATAATATATTTTGTATATATTTTATATGTATTTGTGTGTGTGTGTTTTTGTTGTTGTTGATTTCTCAATTTGACAAAGTTGTTCCCACTTGCGCAATTTGCATAAATTCAAGGTCAGTCGCACAATAAAGTCCCAGACATGATTTGTGGTGTGCCATATCAAAGTGTGTGTATGCTGTGTGTGTGTGTGCGTCTACTTTTTTCGGCAACTGTGTGGCAAAGCGATAGAAACTAGAGAACATTTCAAAGAGATCTCTAAGGAGACTTGATGTTATTTAGCGGCTTTCAAGCTAAAAAAGTTAAGCTCAAGGCAAGTGAGCTTTATTTGTATTCTTTGAGAATATCTTTTACAAATTTTTAAGTAATATCTTACTAAATTCAGAGAAAGAACATAAACTTAAACCTTAGATTTTTCTAACAATTCCTACACAGCTTGCCCCACTGTGCCGAAAACTGATATCAAATGCGAAACCCAAACAAAAAGCTCGCCCGGACAACCCAAATACCCAAATAAAAAAAAACAAGGAATCAAAATAATAAAAGCAAAAACTTGACTAAACATCTAAAAAGCAGCAAAGAGCGAGAGAGCAGACTGTCTAGAGCGAGAGAGAGAGGCGAGGAAGCTGCAGCCGCAGACAAAGCGCAGACAAGGCGAACCCTATGCCAGACGAAGGGAGACAGGGAGAGCAAGCAGAAGGCGAGGGAGGGGAGCAGGAGAGGCAGCAAAGCCGACGTAGACGTAATCTAGACGCCTTTTGTTTGCCGTCAAGCGAAAGCGAAGAAGATAAACAAACACACACAAAAGCATAATAAAGGGCAGCAGCGACAAGGCTAACCAGGAGTGAAAGAGACGGCAATAGCGAGCAAGAGTGAGAAGGGTAGCCCCGTCTGTGGTCAAGTGAACTACATATTGTACTTAGACTCTCAGACTGGACTCTCCAATCAAATCTACATTAATTGCACTCAATTCAAACTGCAGACCAAAAACAACATTCGATTTTGTCTCGTCTGGTTTCGATTGCATTTGATTTAATTCGATTGCCAGACGCACCCGAAAATAAAGATATATTGCGCAACCAATAAGCCCCCCCTAACCCCCTCCCCCCACATCTGCCCCAGCGAATGCAGTTTGAAAGTCACGACAAAGTTGATTGGATTTCATTGAAAAACATTTGAGAATTATCAGAGCGAAATTGAATTGGTAAACCTGACTTATACATGAAATATCGTATACAGCAGCCAAACCTTATAGAGATTGTACCTGGAAAGTGGAGCATTAGTTGGCGGCATTAGCTTTGCAGATTTTGTACTTTTGGCGACAATTTAGCATGCGACATCCGCTGAGAGAGGCACTTGCAAATTTCGTTCTAAAAATCAACAGATTCTACATATGCGTAAATAAAATTCCAATTCCAGAACACCGAAGAAGAAGAAGCAGAAGAAACTGAAGCCGAAGTTCGCACTGAAACAACATAACTCAAGTCAGGCAAACTTCAATTCCCGACAGGCCTGGGCTGCTCCTTCTTGGAGAGAGAAACAGGAGAAGAGAGAGAGAGAGCAGGGTGCTGCCCCTTTGGAGTTATTAAAAGTGCACAAGGAAATGCACACACACACACACACACCGCACACACAAAAGAAACAAACAAAGTTTGTTATGTTGCCCCGATCCCAGCTCCAGCCACCAGCAACGCCCTCAACGGTTTTGGGTGCCCCGAAATGTTATTGACCTGACGCTGCTGGCGGGATCCGTTAGCGCAGCTCCAAGTCTCTCCAGCTCCCTCTCAGCTCTGCTTCGGCCAGGAATTCTTATTAAGATCAATCAGCTAAATGTCGGTTTTATGCTTAATGCTCATGATTCACACGCGCAAAGCACAAAAATCGAAAATGTGGCGAAACAAAGCATAAAAACAACAAAACAACAACAGAACATAATAACTTAACCTTATCGCAGGGCATGATGAAGTTTGAATATCCTTGAAAACGTTAATTGGGGAATATTTTAAATGGATTCTTAAAAAGTTTCGATAAAGAAATAAAAAATATAATAAATAATATATAACTATTTTGTACTTAAATAAAGAGAAATAAGGTTGTTGAGTTATGAATATTATAAAATCATAGTATAATAATATATATATAATAAGTGAGAAGAGTCTTTAAAATTTCAATTTCATCAAAAATTTGTTCATCAATCCTGTCTTTTGATTAAAAGTTTGTTTGAAATCCAAAAGTTTTCTTAAGTATTTCATCATTGGTTCATTGTCTTTATAAAATTAAATGATTCTCATGAAATTCAATCAGACAATAAATCTTTATAAAATTCTAGTCTGAAATGGTTCTCCAAAATATAAAACAAATAGTATTATCATACTAAGCCTAACTTTTGTTCTCCAGTCTTAATATTCCAAGCTAAACTTCACTCTTCATCAGCTTTTAAGTAGCTTTTGCAACTATCGATCGCTTAAGCTTTTCACGTAAAGCTTGCAGGCAAAGCATACAAGCTGCTTATGCAAGCGTCGGCACTCCCCAAGTACGAGTATACCCTATAGCCGAAGAATGCGCAACCAAACCAACTTCATTTCATTTATTTTTTTTTTTTTGGCAGTTCTTTACAAAGTTGTTGCTGCGTTTTTATGCTGAGAAATTGCCTTTTGCCAGGCTAATTAGTCATGCCAAGGGGAGGAGATGTGTATGTGGTATGAATATGTATGGGGAGTATGTACCACATGTAGAGAAGGAAGTCTAGCTAAATGTAAGTATACTATATGCCATAGACATGTGTACATATAAAAAACCGTTCTTATCAGTACTGACACACATTGTGTAGCAGGCAGAGATAAGCGCAGACTTTGCAGCTTCTGTGCTTAATGGAGCTCTCTTCCCCACTTCTCTCTCTCCCTCTCTGTTTCTCTCTCTCTCACTTTGTCTCCAATCTGTCTTCAAGTCTTCCTCTTCTCACATTCTATTATTAGTCTAGTTCTACAACTGATTTCAGCCTATCTATGCTAATGTTGCATGCCACATTGCCTAACCTGCACTCCTACACAATTTGCCTTCGCTCTGAATGAATATGAATACGAATAAGTTTCCAGGTTTACGTGTACTCATCAAACAGTCCCCGAGCTGAACTGAACTGCCAGATAAGCCCGACAATGTTGTCAATATAACAAAATTTTGGAATTTCTTGTAGTATTTGCTTGACGTTTGTTTACAAGCCGAAACAGTTACACAAACAGGGACAGTTGCTGATAGAGCACTAGAGAGAGACAGAGAGACAACTGCCAGCCTAACTGCCTCTCCCTCTCACTTGCCTCATTGTTTTATGCTGCATTTTAATCGAATTCCAATATAAATATAGTGCGAGAGCTCATCAATTACTGCAAGGCAGCTATCAGTTATTGTTGCTATTAATGTTGTTGTTATTGTTGTTGTCTAATAATTGTTACAAAAGTTCAATGCACACTTCGAGGTGAATGTGTGCTGCGAATATCGCATTTGCAATCGCGTCTAACTCGTTTTCGACTCGACTCTGACATGTCACGTAATTAGCCAGTTACAAATCGCCTATCGAAATCGAAACCATTTGCAATTTCGTCTATAAACTAATGACAGACATGCATATGGCGTGTCTATATAGTATATATATGTGTATAGAGAGTTGTATGTGGATCGATCTTGCATTCAATTCGTTCGTTGATCATTCATTAATGCAACGCGGCCTTGCGCCCAATGTGTAATTGATATACGAGTAGCTATATCGATATATCTATATATACAATATACGATGATTGGAAACGCAATTTGTGCATGCAGAAAATGTATTCTAATTTCAGATTTCAGCTCAATTAAAAACCAATAAAAACAACTGAAACAACATTGTTGCACGTCTTTATCCCATTACCGGGGATACAACATCATCAAAAGCTCATCAGGCTACTGGGCTTGCAAAAGGTTCCCCCTTTATAACTCAATGATTGCCCCGAAACAAATGACGTCAGTCAAGCTTTTGCACTCTTGCACACTCTCTCTCTCTCTCTGTTTCTCTCTCCTGCTGTCCCAATTAGGATAATTAATAAGCTTGCACAGACGAACAGCTGTCAGAAGATAATAGCAAAAAATGTATAACAATTTAGGCTAAAGAACTTGCCCCCCCCACCCCCCCCCACAGTGCACAGCGCAGCCAGCAGCAACAGTGTTAACAGTGCAGTGGAGCTTTAACAGTGTGCTAACAGTTGCTGTTAGCACTGTGTGTGCACAAGTCAAATGCAAAGAGCGAACGCGCTGCCGCAGCTGACTTTGGCGTCGGCAGCAGCGCCGGCAGCAGAAGCAGCAGCAGCTGTTGGGGCCAAAGCGAATAACACTTTTCAGTTTGGACTTGCCTTTGACCGCGTGCGGACGGCGACGCCAGCGAGTTGTTGTTTGGTTTGGTCGGCTTGAACTGACGCTCACTCTGCATGTGTGTGTGTGTGTGTGCGTTTGTGTGTCTTCTGTCTGTGCGTGTGTCTTTGCCTCCGTGCGTACTTGTGTCCTCCCCCCTAGTCCCCCCACATCATATGCGGGCGCCACTGAGTGAGAGAGTGTGTTGTGGGGCAGCGACTGCGGCAGCGGCAGAGACAGCGTTAATATGTACACTTGCTGTGTTTTTATTTATATGCGGCTTCGCCTCTCTGTCTCTCTCGCTGTCTGTCTGTCTCTCGTGTTTTGTATATTTTGTGCGTTGCCTTCGACATGTTTCTGTATCTGCAGCTTTATATACATATTTTCGTTTTTGTTTGTGCGCCCCGCGCGTCGACAAAACAACAATGTAGGTCGTGCATATTTAATATATGCAAATAAAACACACACACACACTGAAGTTTACACACACGTGCAGTCAGTCACACACACACACAGGCGGCAACGAAACAAAGCCCATTGAAACAGACGTTGTTGCTACCAAAATCTACTACTCTTTCTACTACTTTTTCATACGAAAACAAACACACACACACACACACACACACACACATGAATGCAAACGCACAGTCACGCACACATACGGCAACGCCGCGCCGCCGACGCACAGTGCCTACGCCTGCGATAACAGCGACAGCGCTGCCACCCCCTCGGGCAGAGCACGAAGAGAGCGAGAGCCGAGCGACCGCGACGAAAAATTCACTCTCGCTGCGCTGCCGGCTACGCGACGCCTTGTGCTCCCTCTCTCTCTCTCTGTCTCGACTCAGTTTGGCAGCGTTCTAATTGCGTGCGCGTCGCTGTTGACGGCGACGTCGCCGTCGCTGTTATCTGTTGTTGGCCTGTGTCGGCTGTGCCGTGCCGATCGTGTGTATCTTTAAGATACAGCAACAACAACAGCAGCAATAGCAACACCAACACCAATGCAAATGCCAGTCAGTCAGGGCAACAGTGGCAGCGACGTCGCCAGCAACAGCAGCAGCAGCAAGAGCAGCGCAGCGCCGGCAGCGACGCTCATTCCGTGTGTATCTTCTTATTGTCTGCCGTATAAATTGAGCCGCACTTTGCTTATTCTCGAGTTTTTGCCGCTCAGTCGTCGTCGTTGTAACTGCACGCGCTGCGCAGCGGAACCTTAGCGTCGCGTCGCGTCTTTAACAATATATTCTACACAGTGTTGCCTTTGACCCCGTGGCGACACCCGCACCCGCAACCCCCTCGAGAATTTTTAAGAAATTGAGTAAATTGTAATTTCAATATTGTTTTTCGACCCAGTTCCCTCGACGAGGCGAAAACACACACACACGCACAGTCGGTTTGTGTATCTGAGAGATACAAGTGCAACAGCAGCAGTGACGCGCCTCACACACACACACACACACACGCACGCTCGCAGGCGAAAATTTGTTCTATTTTTAAAAAGAACCAGAGAAAACGAGAAATATTTGAGTATTCATTAAAATCGCGTCTGAAATCTAAAATGCAATCTCGTTACGTGTTCCCCAAGTGAAACAGCAACAACAACAACGACAACAACAGAAAGTCGAAAATATTTCAAAAATTTCGTGCGTGTTTTTTATGATATTTCCCCATCTCAAATTCGAAATTTCTCGTGTGCAATTACTAAATAAATTATAATCAAACAACAAATTAAATTGTGTGAATTAAAACCAACAACAACAACAGCAGTAGCAGCAGCAGTAGCAGAGGCAGCAGCGACACCAGCAGAGCGTGAGCAGAGCGAGACAGCAAACAGAGAGGAAGAGAGAGAGAGAGTGCCAGGCAGCTAAATTACACGCATAAATTGCGTAGCAAAAGTTCTGAATGAAAAACATGATATAGGGGCGATAAATGTAAGTACAGCTACAGATGATTACAGTATATACCAAATATATACCATATATAGAATATATAATGCCTCTATATGGTCGGCCATATGTTCAGAGATCGCTGGCGTTATCGGAAACGAGTTTAACGCAGAAGATCTGCTACGATTTTCAATGAAATTGATAATAATTTCTGTTTAGGGCTTTCATTTCTATCAGAATGAAAATGTATCTCATGGATGCCGCAGAGAAAGTGAAACATGTAATTTCGTTGTGTCTGTGTGTGTGTGTGCATGTGTGGGGATCGGCCTACAAACCAATTATACGGCGTATTGAGTGAAATCGTAATGAGTTAAGAAATTTCTTAAATGCGAAGAGACTCTGTCCCTTGTGCAGGCACAGTGGGAAGGAGGGAGGGGGCGACGTTGGGACAGCCGAAAGCGCACATCACAAAATAATGATAAGAAAATAAATACAGAAAAAAAAACTTGAAAACCGAAATCCGAAAAGCAAACCAAAGCAGCAGCAACAACAACAACAACAACAAGAGCAGCAGCAGCAGTGGAAGAACATGAAATACTTATTCCGTTTTCGTTTTCTTTTTTTTTTCTCCTCCCGCTTTTTGTGCGTTTTTTCGTGCCTCATTTCTGTGTAATTACAAGCCGGCAGAGGGCAAGGGAGAGAGAGGGGGAGAAGGAGGAGGGGGCAGCAGGCATGTAAAAGCGAAAATAAATACGCACAGATAAAGCTCTGCAGAGATGCAGATACAATGCAGATGCAGTTGCAGATACATTTGCAGATACTCAGATAAATGGCACATATCTTATATATATATAGGATCTGCCTTATACAAACTGTGCCCAATTTCGCGTACATTTAATTAACGTTAATGTTTAAACGCGCCAATTGTTTAGGCCAAGATTGTTTTCTGTTTTCTGTTTTTTTTGCCGAGTTTCACTTTTCAAAAAAGGGAAAAGAAGCAGGAAAGAAAGAAAGCAGATTCGGTTCTCGAGCCAAGGCAAATATGACCCACATCGTGCCGAAAGATTATCGTAAATCACTGAGGGCAGATAAAGCGTGTTCATATATACTATATATATAGTGCTATATAGTACTCTTCTCCTGCGGGAGAAAAGATCTTGAGATCTTGAGTGTGGCGCAAATATCGAGATTTCTTTCTTTGTTTTTTTGGCCAACTCTAGTTGTATTTTTGGCTCCGATTCCACCTGTAAGAACGTCGCAGAGACTGTTAAGAAGAAGCAGATGGAGCAGCAACGGCAGACAGAGAAGAATCAGCGGAAGAAAACAAGAATCACAAAGCTGGCAAGCTCTCGACGAGACTGAGAAGAAGAACCCGAACCCGAAATCGAAAACAAAAAACCAGATTTGCTACTAATTTAAATTCTTGGCATACAAAATTTCAACAACAAAGGCAACAAGAACAACACCAACAGTAAGAACAACAACAGCAGCAACAAGAACAGCAACAACAAGCACAGCAGCAACATTCAACAACAATAAGCAGTAACAACAGCAACAAATTCCAAATTGAGTTTGGAAACGCAGCGAAATGGCTTTATATTGGCAACATATTGGCCCATACGCCCATCTTCCTCGCACACCATATGCTCTCTCTCTCTCTCTCTCTCTCTCTCTCTCTGGCACTTTCCGTCCGTCTGTCTGTTTGTTTTCTTGCTAAATTTGTGCGTGACAAACGCCGTCAGTTTCCGGCGCTTCCTCGCTGATAGATTGACACATAGCACATCAAGCATATATCGCATATATCGCAGCAACATCCATCTATATAGTATATATGCCTATATAGAACTACGATATATGTTTGCTTTCGGACTAGACAGCTCTTTAGTCATTATTTACAAATAGCCAAGTGTGATGAGGCGAGCTTAGTGAAGGCGCGAGCACGTGCACAGTTTGCTCTGGAAACTCTCTATAAACGTTCTCTCTCTATTTTTTCTCTCTCTCTCTCTCTTTTTTCTCTCTCTCTCTCTCCAGGGGTTTCTCATTATGATAATTTGTCACTTCATTATGCAGCTAATTCAAATTTAAAGCATATCAAGCACAGCCGCAAGCTATGACCAAATTTCTTATCTTTCAATCTCAAGATCTCAAGTTGTAGTCGAGCAAACTATATGATATATATGCGAAAACCTCGATTCACTTTTGAAAACCGAAAGTTGGCCTAAAAACACGCTTTCAATTGGGTTTTTTTTTTATCTATCTATCTGTGTGGGGTGTGTATGGAATAGGAAAACATTTGGCAGGGGGAAGAAGAAGGGAAAGAGACTCGCATGGAATTGAAATATGCAGGCAAATTAACGATATTTATTTGTGGAAAATTTCGTGGAATTAATAGAGAGTAGAAATGTGTAAGAAGAGAGAATATAGTGTACTAACTAAGGTATGATTTATACAAAAAAAGATACTTTTCTAGTAGCTGAAATTGTTTCTGATTTGAGTTTAATGTAGTTAATGAAATAAAGAAGAATAAATAAATATGTATTCGAATTTTCGAAACATTAAACTAGATTTTTCCTACAGCAAAGAACTTCAGATACACTTCTTCTAGCTAAAACTCAAACTGAATTTTATATTTCGCATGCAAAGATACATTACTCTTACCAGTACTTCTATATCTTTCATTTCTTTATACATTATATAGCATTAAATTCGAGCAAAATAGTTCTTCGAGTTTTAATTGCTTTCTGTAAAAGTCGCAGCATAAAGATACATTTTGTTGTTGTATCTGCTGCTTGTATCTGTATCTATCTTTAGCTCACTTGAGCGACGGCAGCTGTAACTACGCAGCATCCGTTGGCAGAGCAAAAATGTAAACGAAGCTGCGTGCAGAGGCAGCAACACACACTCACACACAGCCTCAAACAGATACAGAGACACACAGTTACTCACAGTTGCCTACTTCATGCCCTGCTTAAGTGATTTCAAAATAAGCCAACTTGACACAACTTGTACTCAACTTGCCACACCCCTTTGCCTGCCTGCCTGCCCCACACTCCCCCCCATCCGCCTCCATCCCCCGTGGATGTCTTGTTTACGCCTCGTCTCGTCGCGTCTCTTTAGCAAGTGATTTCAATTTAATTGACAGTCCTTGAACTTGACTTAAGTCAACAACAACAAGACCAGCAACAACTACAGCAACAACAACAACAATTCACAGCCGGCACAGCCTCTGCCACAGCTCAGCTCGCCTACTTCCTCCCCCTCTGCCATCTGCTGTGCCTCCCTCGACTTCTCTCGGCAATTGTCAAAACTTACTTCTGAGCTCTTCGCTCTCGTGCTTGCTCGCTCTTCTTCTCTCTCTCTCTCTCTCTCCCTCTCACTCGCCATTCTACGCTCTATACATTATTCAAGAGGTTAGTGCTAAAAAAAAAAAAAAGAAAAGAAAGAAAAGAAAAGCAAAGAAAGAATCAAATAAATGTTATTTGTGCGTGCGTTATGTGCGCTGCTTCTAGCTATCTCTCTCTCTCCCTTTCTATGCATCTCTTTCTAGCATTTCTATCTGCTTAATTTATTCGACTTTAAAACCTAACTATGCGTCCGTCTTTCATGTGATATAATACGATTATAATGGGTATATTTATAGATCGATAGATCTTTTTGAAGAACTGCTTAGTTTGTGGAGCAAACTGTAGGCGGGCTTAGAGCAACGCGTTAACGCGATTTTCATGTGGCTTTATCAAGCTATTTGCCCAAATATGCTGAAGAAAGAAAGAGAGAGGAAGATAAAGATAGAGAGAGGGGTAGGGAGAGAGGGGCAGGCAGAGGCGTGGCGACTTTTAAGCGCAAAAACTCATTTTGTTCAACTTTTTGTCGTCATATTTTCGGCAAATAAATCTTGAGAGCACGCACCCACACACACACACACACATACAATACACACGCACACACACACATATATATTCCGGCATGAGCATAGCATACGAAATATGTTTGGAAAGCGTGCGTACGCCACGCCAAGATACATTTGTATCTGTATCTAGATACGGAGTATCTAATGCGCTACCTTTCATTCATTGCCACTCAATGAGTGTGCAAGTAAGTGTGTGTGAGTGTTTGTACCTCTGTGTGTGTGTGTGTTTGAGCGTGAAGTGTTTATATTGAACCGCGCTGTGGCCCGAGCTGGAGCAGGCTTATAAAAATTCAATTATGACTCGGCAAAGTTGCCGCTCTACACGTGTCGCTCTTTTTCAATGCTTTCCGTTTTCTACGCTTCAAAATGTGCTCGAAGAAGAAGGCAGAGCCGACCGGCAGAGCTAGACCTATGGCTTTGGGGTACGCATACGCCCCGTGGGCGCTAAGCTAGGCTAAGACAAAGCCCGTGCCCGTGGTGAAGATAAATAGCCGCAGGTGACAAAACGAAATTCGAAATGCATAACTTGATATTCAATAGATAAGCTGCTCCAGAGCTCGAATAATAAAAGTAAATGAAACCCACACACTCACACACACAAACACACACTCGTATACCTTGCCGGAGACTGTGTGTACAATTTTCGAGCGAGTCGAAAAAAACTTTCACCCGCAAATGATCTATGGACACAGACAAAAGCCCCAACGTCGTCGAGAGACTTTTCGTATTCGTATTCGCATTCAAATCGACTCGACGACAACGCGACGAACGCACATCTAATTACGGCACTTGAACAGATACAGATACAGATACATAGAGCAGTACACAGAGAGAGAGAGAGAGAGGGAGAGACCCTAAGTACCCCTCCTACCGTACCCTAATGAACTGATTAGAAATCAGTTCTCGTGCGCTCAAGAATCTAGTTTCATGCCTCGATTTACTTTCACAAAATCGAAAATGAAATTCAAGTTCACGGCGAAGTCGATTGGCGATATATTCATTCTCAAGGGGTGTATAGTACACATTATCTATGACGTTGTGCGCGCCGATTAAGCATCGATAAGTGGCGAGACTAGCCAACAAAAACTGACTAAATTGTGCGTGAGACACAAAGAGAGTGAGAGGGAGAGAGGGGAGGAGAGATACGAATACGCATAGATAGATTGTGGGCGACTATAAGTATCGTCAAGAGTATTAGTATTAAGGGGAGGGGACGTGGGGTATTTCTTATATTTTGATTTCTTTTTGTGTGTCAATGAACTCAGCTGAACTAAATTCTCTTTTTTTTATGATTCTTAAGTTTTATTGGCTTTTGTTTTACTTTTTGTATTTAGTTTTTTTTTTTTTTTTTTTTTATTTCGAGGTGCGTGCGTTATCTGGGCGATTGTTGCGTAGGCTCAGGCCCGAAAAGAAAAGAAAAGTTATGACAGATTTCCCCCCTGAAAAAATGCTTCAGGTTTCGGCGATTTCATTGTGGAATCAGGTCAAGAGGTCGCTTTATAATCTCTATATGAAGAGGGAAGAACACAATATACTCTTTTTCAAAGATCTTTATGCTTTATTCATGTCAATTTAGCTCAACACTCACCTATATTTGTTTCATTGCGGAATCAGGTAGAAATTAGGTCGGAATTAGGTCCAATTAGGTCAGAATTAGGTCGAAATTAGGTCGTACTGAGAGAACCATTTCTATGCTCTCTATGCTATAGTATTCTATATATAAGAGCGTATATATTAGAAGGATAGAGAGAGTTCTATTATGGCACATTATAGCGCTTAGGAAAAGAGCTCTCTCTACTCTAAAACAGAACAAAGCTGCTCTATATAAGAGAATATAGAAAATATGTTTACTTGAGGCCAGACGCTCTGCTCTTAGCGATAAGAAATTGTGATTTCTTCCAGTCTGACTTGATGAAATAGCACTTAGTTTAATTTTGGCAATCGTAGAACATGTTCCTTCTTAAGTTCCATGTGTTGTTTCTACTGGCCTGCTATTGTTGGACAACTTTAGCTGCACCGAATCTCAAAATAACCTCCTATTGGGAGAAAAAAGCACAATGCTTTCGTGATTACACGGCAACCGAGAGGGATTTGCAGTTTTTATTTCGTATTCAACGATCCCCTTTGCCACGCCCTGAACCTAGTGGAAAAATCATCATTTTGAACCCCACAGAACCCGAGCAAAGCCATGCAGCACCCACTGTACCCTAACTGTTGAGCAACTAAGAAGATCTTTAACATGATAATCCTCTGCACGACTTTGTTGTCAATAAAAGATAATATTTTAAATGTTTGTTTTGTTAAGATAAAAGAGAACTTAGATAAAATGTATAGGGATTAACTTTCATATTAAGTATTTATAATATATATATATATCACTGGATACAATTGTCGTTTAAGTTGAACATAAAATAAATTAGGGGCTTTTCACGACAATATAATTTCAATCAAGGTGTAGGTTATTTTCTTAATTCTCAACGTTTATAACTTTCTAAGAAATCATTAGATTTCCATCGGGGATGTCTTTCTTTTACTGTTTTTAAATAGTGATTGATGAGAATATTGAAAATATAATAAATTTCAGTTCAATTTTGAAACAGAACAATGAACGAAAAAAGTTTTAATTGCCCTTTTGAATCTGTACTGAGTATTAAAAAAAACACGACTGACCTCGACAGCGGCAAATATTGTTTTAATGTAGAATCTTGCAAGACAAACATGAATAATCGCTTGCTAAACTGCTGATAAGGCAACGCTGTAGGGGATTCACGCCACCTGAAAAGGTCCCCTTTGGGGTCTTTCACAATATAGATAGCCCGATCGGGGGCCTGTTTCCGCTGCTCTGGTGAATCCCAGTGGCATCTTCCGTGGGCTATAAAAGCTACGCATCGTAGCCACATCAAGCACAGTCTCAATTCACAATTCACAAGTGCAAGTTAAAGTATTCTACGTACTCTCAAAGATGTTCTCCAGCCGTTTCAACGCCGTCTTCCTTCTGGCTTGCTGCCTCATTGCCGTGACTGCTGCAGCCATTATTCCTCTGGACAATCCCAGTGATTCCGACATCAGTGGTCATCTGCGTTTTGCACGTTCTCCGCAGCATGGCTCTGTGGTGGTGACAGGCAGCAAGGATCAGCAGGGTCGCCAGGCTAACGTGCAGTACAATCACAATCTCTGGACCAGTCGCGATGGGCGTGGCAGCATCGATGCCTACGCAAATGCCGGTCGCAATTGGGATACAAATCGCAATAATTTCGGCGGTGGTATTCAGGGTAAAATCCACTTCTAAGTGAGCAGAGAAGCAGAGAGAGTGGAGCCAATGTATTAATGAAAAATAAATTAAATATTCTTAAATTTCGCCTAATATTTTATAAATCTTAGAGCGATTCAAAGCTAAGAAAAGATGGGAAGCTGACTAAAGCCTTTGTTCGGTTATTTCTTTGGCAAGTGCAACTGTCGCTTCTTGAGACTGTGTGTGTGAGTGTGGTGTATATGCTTGTGTGTGGGTGTCTGTGAGTGTGTGAAGACATGTCAATAAAATGCAGTGGCTATTTGCTCAAGAGTAGTTGCCAACAGCAACAAAAACAAGGCAAGACACACAAAAAAAAACAACAAGGGGAAGCTACAACAAACACAACACAAGAATTGAAAGTTTGACCGAGCACAAGGCGAACAGGGAATACGCTAACAAAGAATCAACTTGTGTAGGTTATATAGAGAGAAGAGAGAGGAATGAACTTAGGTATAGCTGAAAGAGAAAGTTTATTGACTAAAGTTCTGTAGGGTATATAGAGTAGAACAAGAGAATAAACTCTATTTAACATAGAAAACATTTTTATATACATAGAAGAGTATCTGAGTGCAGGGTATATACTTCTATATAGAGTGTCAGGAGTTCTAAGAAGTCTTCAAAACTCTTAAGGGTTCATCAATTATATAGAGAAATTTGCAGGGTATATAGAGAAGAGTAAATACAAGTAGGTAGAGTATATGAAGAGAGATATGTATGAACAAAGTTACAGACAATGTTCTAAGAACTTCGCAAAAGTTCTACTAATTCTGTCACTGTTACCAACTCCCCTTACCAGCTAATATACCCTATGCCTACAGTGGCATTGTCAAGCAGGCGAAGAAGTACTAAAAGTCATGACTCGCCGACGGGTTCAATGCACTCTGCAACTGCAACTGTTGTTGCTGGCGCTGTCGCTGCTGCCTCTGCTGCTGCTGGCGTTGTGTAACCAATAAAAATTGATTCTGTTGCGTGCGAGTGAGGTACGAGGATCAAGAGAGACAGACAGAGAGAGAGAGAGACAGAGAGAGAGAGAGAATAAAGCTCTTACACTGTGAGAAAGTCAACGGCTTGGGCAGTTTGGGGTTGCATTTTATGCAGTCGCCTTTATCGCTCTCCCTCTGCTTCGCTCCCACTCTCCCTCTCTCTCGCGCTGAATGAAAACTTATCTTCGTTCTGTGTGGGAGCGAGACGGCCTGGCTGCCATTTGATTGCATGACTAACTGTAATTACTTTCGCTTTCCGTTTGCTCAGCTGGCAAATCAATAAAAACAAAACGAAGGAAAACGAAACGGGGAAAAAGAATGAGAACTCATTCAAGAATAGGCGAGCAACAACAACAAGAAAACGAATTAAGCGCTTGACCGACAGATGCCACTGCCCGTGCCCGTGCCCCGCAGTGCCGCCTGCCACAAAACCCACGCTGGAAAATTCTGTAGTTTATTTTGGGAAAGCGCGCGCACAAAAGGTATGCAAAGGGGGAGGGGTAGAGTGGATAAACCCACGAAAAAGACCGTCAGCGTCAGCTGCATAGAAAATGACTTTCCATTTTCATTTAACAATAAGCAATCAATTGCAAAGAGCTGCAACAACAACAACAACAACAAAGTGGCGAGGCTGGTTGCAAGTTCAAAGCAAAGCTAACGATCTATTAGAAGAAAGTAAAAACAACTAAAGAAACACAATGAAAAGACAAAAGACAAGGCGCCTCCGCCTCCTACACACACACACACACACTCACACACACAGTGGGGCCAAGCTGTCAGCTGATGCCAATCAGAAGGAGGGAGAGAGAGTGAGAGGGAGGTAGCGTATGAGCAAATGGGAAAATCCGCGTATGCCGTTAACTGGTTTTCATTTTCGGCTTGGAAAAACCGCAGCATTTGGCATTGCCACAAGCTGCAGCAGCGTTGCCATTTTTAGTGGCAAAAAGGCGACTGCATCATAATGAAAGTGAAATGCATTGCGCAGATGGCGACGCTGCCAGTTACCAGATACAGCTACACCAACAGAAAGATAGAGACAGAGAGAGAGGGATAAAGACAGACACACACAGAGTCACAAAGTAAGTCAAGTGCAGTTGCAACACGCAGCGAGTGCGCGGTCTCTTTATGGTCAGAAACTTGTGTGGAATGCAAGCGCAGGCGCGTCATCGACTGCAACATCGACTTGTGCCACATGCCACAAGAGGCAACCGAAAGAGGTTGACTTATTTGGCATTTGACGTTAATTGGCAAGAAAAGCGTTACAAACAATTTGCATGCCGCCTTGATGAATTATGTCAACGTCACAGATACACAAATACATGCACAGTGCATGTGTGTTTGTGTGTGTGTGTGTGGTGTGTATTACTTGTGTGTGAGCATGTCAATGTCAGAGATCTGCAAATGAAGGCCGACTTCGTTGCGGCTGCTGCTGTTTTCTCTTCACTTGCAGTTTTATCTGCCTCCGCCGCATCTTACTTACAGCACACACACACACTCGCACATTAATTCATATTGTACTCGTATCTTTGTGCTCTTTTCTTCTGAATGAATCTCTGTGTGTTATTGGTTCAATAACATGGCCCCAACTTGACATTGAGACTGGCGCGACGCACTCGCATTGTGGTAGGGCCAAAGTCGATAAACACACAGTCTCGATGATCCACTTGCTCAGCGAGAATTCAAATTTTAACCGAATTGTTTATCTAATTTTACGTTCGTTTTAAATTCACATCAAACTATAAATTAAATTAACACAACAAAACAAAATGACGCAGCAGTCTAGCGTTTGGTTTATTTACATTTATCTAAAATGCGTTGGCAACGCTGACTAAGTGAAGTTAGCTGCACATCTCACTAATCGATAGCTGGATTCAAATATCGTTCTCGATCAGAAAATTGTCCAATTATTTTCTGCGCTTCATTTACATTTCTCCAACACGCGTTGGCAACGCATGACTAAGTGAAGTTAGCTGCACATCTCTTTAATCGATAACTGGCTTCATATTATCGTTTGCAATTGGCAAATTTCCCAAATAAAAGAAATGCCTCACTGCATTTCTCTTTATGTACTTTATGTGCTACTCAATTTGATCAAGTCATAATAAATTAACCTCTATTTGTAAGCCAAATGAATAATGTGAATAACTAAAGCGACAGCAACACAAGCAGCAGCAGCAGCAACAAAGCGACAACAACAACAACAACTACAATTCACAATTCACTTCTTCGTTTTCTTTACATTTGTCGGTTACATTTCACTGATTTTGAAAGTGAACGTGTGTGTGCAGGCGGAATCGGAATCACGACTCGTAGACAGACACCCAAATGCCTTGACTTGCACAGTGGGCCGCATGCAGTTGGAAATGCCAACATACAGAGAGCAAAATAGTTTTATGTTTAACGGTGCACATTTGCAAACAATGTTGTTTTTGTTGTGGGGTTGTTCGTGTTGTTGTCGCGTGTCTGCTGCTGCTGCTGAGTCTGATAAGAAGGTGAATGCGATTACCAAAACGCAATGCACACTGAGCAAACCAGCCCAAAAACAAGTTGCAACTTGACCCACGTTGTTGTTGGTGTTGCTAGTGTTGCTGCTGCTGCTTGTCGGCGTCGGCGGCGTGGGTGAAATCCAAGAGATACATAAATTGTTGGCATCGTGTTGCTGCTGTTTTTACTTTTCCAACAAATGATTTATAATATATTTTTTGGCGAGCTTTTTTTGTGTATGATACCCTGTAATAAAAGTGTGAGGTGAGGGGCATGCTAGACATGGTAATGGTTCAATATTAATTTGAATTAAGATAACTACTGTTGTTGTTCATCTTTCTTCAGTTTATAACAGGGTATATATCGCGTTATCATGCCCAACGCACCTCTATGAAGTCAGTTGTTTTTTTGGCGCAGATACAGATACAATTTGGCTTCAGCTTGCATATCTCTTGAGTTACATATTTGTAGCGTCTGCGCCCGGATAGACCACGACCACGATGGCGACGCCGACGACATCTCCGTCCGCTCGCTGCGTAGGCAGCTGCATCAGGTTGACCCAGTTTTCGCTTTTCATAGTCTTCGTCTTCTCCTCCTCCTCCTTCTCGTCCCCATCTTCGTCTCTCTGCGTCTTTGTTTGTCTTGCTTGATTTTTTGTGAAAATTATGCGAAATGCAATTTTAAGTTGACTTGTTTTATGTGCGCACGCATTAATTTATGGCACTCTCAATTTAACACACATTTCTCAACGAGCCACGCCCCCCACTCCCCTGCCCGCCCCTCGGGGCACTTATTCAATTGAGTAACGCGTTGTGTGTGGACACGATAAAATTCCTACTAAACTAGTTTTGCCACTTGCCACTTGCCACTTGCGCTTATCGTGCTTCTGTTCTGCCTCTTGTCTTGTTGACAATGTCTGCATGTCTGTGTCTGTGCCTGTGTCTGTGTGTGTGTGTGTGCGTGCGTGTGGCTGCTACATTGTTGCACAAATGCAACTATGAATGCGCCCGCAAATTGACTAGCACAATGAGGGGAATCAAGCGCAGCGAAATGTGTTGCGCGTGCAGCGCGTCAAAGTGCAGTAAACTGTGCCTGCCTGACTGCGAAAGTGTTTCTTGTTGTTGTTATTATTGTTGCTGCCTTTGATTATATGCATTACTTGCTATTATTTATGCACTCGCTCACGCTAATTGTGCCAGTCCCGCAACAATTGCGTACAGCGTGGCGTATACGCGATGCACATATTGCGCATACGACATGTGAAACGCGGCGCTTGATTTACGAGCGACGAGCTATATATTTTACATATTTATTGCGCATTTTGCAGTTGAGCAGTTAAGCTAAGTAAACAAATAATTAAATAATAAATTAAGTGTAAAATATTTAAACTTTTTGTTTTGCATATTTCTTTGTTTAATTTTCGCATTAATTTTACTTTATTTATTTATAAATTAAACACATAAATTGCAATAGATGTTGCTGAGTCTCATTAAAATTCTGCTATAAACTGCCTGCAAATCCAATCGAATAATGCCATAAATGCTGCTATAAGTTGCATACAAATTTTATTCAAGACACTTTGATAGTTCTCTGTCTCTCTCACTCTCTTTGCCCAAGGTAGGCTCGTCCAACGAGTCAATGCACTTTATACACACTGCACACACACACACACACTTGCACTCTCTCACCACACACAGACTCTCTCAGCTTAGCCTGTTGCTCCTCTCTCTCTCTATGTTTTGCAATATTTTCATTTTCATTTTGAATTTTAATTTCATTTTCATTTTGCTGCGCGCACTCGCACTCTCTCGCTGCGCTGTCGACGTCAACGTCAAAGCTGGCGTCACGCTGCGCTGCCTTGCAGCTGCATCTATTGACAGCGCAGCAGCAGCGCAGCCACTGCAGATCAATTTCACTTTCACTAATTATGTCACAATAAAAGCAAATACAGCTCGAATGATCATTATCGTTGATTGCCCGCATTGCATGACGTACAGCTGTAGCTATGTGGGTAGATATGTCTGTAATTTATATATATACATACATATATATATGTGTATATATAGAGCTGTCTATAATACCCCAGTGCCTGCTCTAGGCACGTCGCTGTCTAGACAGTTTGTTATTTTTTGCCTTTTTTGGCAAATTGCGCAACATTCTTTGTAAGGCGAAACCTCCCTAGACACACCCTCTTTCTATGCCAGACAGACAGACAGAGAGAGTGGGAGAGAGGGAGAGCAAAAGCTTTGTTATAGGGGTTGGAAGTGTTTCTAGGGCGTCTGTTGTTCTATTGCGCACTATTTATTCTGTTGTCGTAGGTCCCAGTCACAGTTTCCATTCAAATTGCAGCCCGCAGAAAGTGCGTAAGAAATAAACGTTTAATAATAGTTATAAATTACAAACAATAACTGAAGCAAATGGTGTTATAAATAATAGAAGTGATATATAAATAATATATTATTTTTTAAGATATGATGTGTATTCTATAAACTATTTTACATTCTTAAAACTCTTACGTGCAAAGAGCTTCTCTTATTTAATGTTGTTTATATTAATATTTAAATCATAAATTATGCAAATATTGCTGCAATTAACATAACTAATCTTTCTTTATTATTTTAACTGTATTTATTTATTATTTTCACTTATTTTTCATTCATAAAACTATCGCCCAAAGAACATCCTCTGTTTCTACTGCCAAATCTACTACTATTTGCGTTTGATACGTTTGCCCAAAAGTGCAGCAGAAAGTGCAAGTTGGCGCTGACGCTGCGCAGCAACTGCGACAGCGCTCTCTGAGCTTTTTATATGCTGTGCTCTCTCATGCTCTTTGTTCGCCTGCGTCCTCTCTCGCGCTCTCTTTCCCTCTTTCTCTCTCATCGAATCTTTCTCTCGCTGTCGGGCGAAAAATTATTGAAATTGCACAAATGAAAAGTGAATCGACGTAGAGCGGGAAGCTGCGTTTGTGTGCGTGCTGCCGCTGCTGCTGCTGCGCTGTGCTGCACTGCTGCTGCGGCGATTGTGTAAGTTTTTACATAGTGCAGCAGCAACAACAACAATAACGACGTCGACGAGAACAACAACAGCATCGCTGCAGCAGCGTCTGAAACTGAAACTGAGACTGAGATTAACTCAAAAACTTGTTTTATGCTGATAGTTGATGCTGCTGCTGCTGCTGCTGTTGTTGTTGTTGTTGTTGTTACTGTTGATGCAACGCTTGGCAACACTGGCAGGGGAGAAGAGAAGAGAAGAGCGAGAAAGAGGAGAGAAGGGGGGGGGGAAGTGAGGGGGGCAGCTGTACACACCCCACCCCACCCCAACGCAACGATTTACGGGCAGAGTAATTAGAGCAGTTGGCGTCGCCGTTGGCGTTAACGTTAACGTTGACTGCGGCGTCGGCAGCGCTGCAGCTGTAACTGCATATTAAGCTTTGGCAGCGGCGAGTGCAGCGTTGCATTTATGTGCGCCTGTGTCTGTGTGTGTGTGTGGTGTGAGTGTGATGTGTGTGCATGTATTTGTGTTTTTGTGTGTGACTGACCTATCTCAATGCAATGCTACTTGAGCTCTTGCTTTTGTTCACACACACACACAGACACAGTCCCACAAATAGAGAGAGAGAGAGAGGGACAGTTGCGCTCATTTATCTTTTATTTTTATACAGTTGATTGCTGTTGTTGTTGTTGTTATTGCTGCTGCTGTCGTCGCGCTTGTAGTTGGTGTTGTTGTTGTTGTTGTTGCTGCGTGTCGTGCAGCTATTGTCGCTGCCCGTTCACATCGATTGCAGTAACAGTTGTTGTTGTTGTTGTTGTAGATTTGCATTCGCATTGTACACTTTGCCCCCGCCGTAATGCGTTTTTTATTGCATATTCTTTTTTTCTTGGCAATGCAAAAAAAAACATTGTTTAAATGCTCGTTCATAAATTGTTTTCACACGCAATGCACAACCGACGACACAAACTCGTTTTGCCAATCGTTGTTGTTGTTGTTTTTGTTGCTGTTGTTGCTCTGGTTCTTGTTGTCGTTGTTTTATAGTTGTTAATCACTTTTGCTGTAATTGTTATGAGCCAGCTAAACGTGCAGTCTGCTGCAATGCATGCATGCTGCAGCTCATGTTTTTGCTGTTGCTTTTTTATGGCGTTTTTATGGCAAGAATTTTGCTTGTAAATGCAATTGGCAATGCTTTGCGGAGCTACCAGTTAATTAACATTACGAGCTGATCACACGCACACAGACACACAGAAGTTAAAAAACTTGTGTTTGCTTAGCTTGTGATTTGTGTGCAGCTGCTTGTTAATAAGAGCTTATAGATTGCAAAATGACAGCAATTATTGTTGATAAATTGTGAAAAATAGTTTATAGCATGTATTTTATTGGTATTTAAAGAATACTATGTCAAAGTTGTGTTGTTTACAGGCTGCTATTGAACAGTAGGTGAGGGAGTCATCGAACAATGTTAATAATGTGAGAGGAATCGATAGATCTGTTAACCTCAAACTTAACAGTGGGTGGGAGAGCGATAGAAATATTAATATTAAGTGGGGGAGTGATAGAACTGTTAAGTTTGTTATTTTGTTTTGCACGCACATTTAACACTTTTTTATTGTCTTCTTCTTTTGCAGTTACCAATTCGAAGAAGCGTCTGCTGCCAACTTCAAAGTAAACAAATAACAAAACAATAAGTAAGTACAAATTGTCTGCGTGTACGGAGCCGTACCTTAAATAAACACTTCATTTAAAATGTAACGCCAAAAAAAGCCACTTGGCGCTTTGTAGAAATTCACAAAAGAGTCACAAGACACGACACGACACACAGGAAGAGAGAAAGAAGAAGGAGGCGAAAAAGACAAAAAAAAAGAGACAACCGAAAATTAACATATTCACGCACAACGAAAAATTATGCACAGAATTTTAAACAATTGAAAATGTTGAAGTACTGTACTCGTAGGGCAGTCTAAAGGAAACGGGGTGAGGGACAGGTAACAATTCGGCAACCGAAAAAGCGCGGCGCAAAAACTGTTAAGTACATTCATAAACAAATAAAGCCGATGATTAAGAGAGAACCAGAGAACTCAGGCTTATCTGCCTAGCTATACCTATTCCCGTTGCCATCCCAAGTCCACTTGACACTTGAAGTGAAGTTCTCAAGAACGCCATGAATCTCTATGTATTATGCAAATGAGTGAAACTCAGTTCGAAATGAATCAGAGATAAATATGTTTACTTCGGAATAAATCAAAACTAATTGGGCGTTAAGTGCAAAAATCAATGCACGTAATCAACTACAAATTTACGCGTTTTTTTGCACAAATTAGCCACGAAAATATGTCAGGAGAGGCAACCGAAAAAAATTCCAAATACAGAAACTTGTCTTGTCTCTTGTCCAAGCGATTTATAAGACTTCAATTAGCGTTATAACGGTACTCTCTTTCGCTCTGTCTGACTGCTCTGAACATTTAAGGCAAGTTAACACCTCAACGCACCGCATTTCCTCGTCGTTGTGCGTGTGTGTTTGTGTCGTTTTACCTGGGCCAGGACCTGCCCGAAAAGCCGCTTAAATCAGCAGCTCAATCAATCAGACGTAAGGTTCTGTTTAAATTAAGTATATTTCTTATAAATGCCGACTGCAACGTTCTTAGGCGTTGACGATCGTAACGTTGAAGAAGGCTACAGACAACGACGCAGCACAGTGGAATGAGTTAATACAGTTTAAAACTTTTTATTATTCGTAAACATAAAATTTCCCACTCACTTAACATGTAAACAAATGCACTTAACATGGTGCAATTATAGCGCTGCCAGATAGGTTACAAGGATATTTTATTAACAGTGATGATTTTAAACCCATTTTTTGGTATTTTTTCCCACTGTTAACCGAAAATGACAAATGTAAAGTGTGGCAGGCAAGCCAAAGAGGCAATCGCTTGAATTTATTTTGTATTTTCATTACTTTTTTACCTCTGCAATATGCTTAAATAAATTTGAACATCTTTTTTGTCGCGGACTGCCCTCAACGCACGTCAGCGCCATGTTCTCAGATCTGCCAGGCAGATAGCAGAAAGCCGAATTGGAACGGTTCACTGCCAGTTGGGGCCAGGTAAATGCCAAGGCACAAGTAGCTCCGCCATCCAAACCACCATCTTCGGCTGCTGCTCCGGGCTCCCGGCTCCCGGTTCGCAACGCCCGACTTAATGCAGTCCTCTTAAAATGCATTTTTGATTGCATTTCATTAGGTTTGTTTCTTCTCGTACATTTCTTTTTTAGTTTTTTTTTTTTGGTGGTATTTTGGCTTCACATTCGCCTGTTGCGGGCATTTCAAAAATTTATGCACACTTCGCTGCCATTTTGAGGTTGTTAATTTTTTTCGTATATGTTTTTTACTCGTGCGTTTCTCGATTCGTTCTTTTGCTTCAGTTCTTTTTGGCTTTTTGGCATTTTTAACAAGCGCCGTCAAAAAGGAAGTTTGTTTTTTTTTTCAACCCCTCCCCTTCCAACGCGCTTTTTGGTTTTGGTTTTTGTTGAAAGTGCGCATAAAGAAAAGCACAAAATAAATAAAATATATATACACTGGGGCCATGTGCAAAAAAAAAAACGGTTCAATGGAATATCTGTGACGTGTGGTACCCTGCGAGAGGAGGGCATAACAATTCTGGGTCTCATTTCAAACCTAACAATTTGTTTTATAATTCGAAATATAATCGAAAAGTCAACACTCAATTAGATATTCGAAAAAAAATCACGAATGATTTAAATAATTTATTTAATTTGTTTTAAGTGTATTCACTGAGCGGCGCATGTGAAATGATTATTTTCTTGCATGTTTATTCGCTTGTTTCGTTGTTCTTGTTGCTTTAGCCGCACCTTTTGTCGCCATGAATCATGTATACATATGTAAATACCTGAACAATCCAACAGTCGCCATATAAACATGCGTGTTCCACTTCCACACAGCCCAGTATATGTACATAACATATAAGTCGGGTAATCCTCAACGCAAGCGCCCAATCCCAATCCTCGTAACAATCGTAATCGCCATCGTAATCGTAATCGTTTTTGTACATTTCCAAAACTGTTTGAATATAAGTTTTTATAATCCTCTTTTTGAATTCGATTTCATGTCTGGCCTTTTAGGGCACCACACAAAAGTAGAGAAAGAGACAGAGAGAGCAAGAGAGATAATGAATCACTTTCAAAAGATAATTTCGACACTTTCGGCTTGGAAACCCGCGACTTCAATTAGCCAGCCAAACATACATATTAATAGCTTTATAGTATACTCATCTATATGCAAATAAATAAATGTATATTATGTAAATGTGATAAACAAATTTGTTCAACTTTTTTTGCGTCTGTCCAAAAATTTGTTTATAAAAAGATATCTGAGTTTTTGTTCCACCTTGCTGGCTCTCCCTCTCCGTCTGTCTGGTCTGCTCTGTTTGGCTTGGCTTCAATTTCGGTTTTCAGTGTGAAGGTCAAAGTCAAGGCGTCAAAGCACGCTTAAAGGGGGTGGCAGGGGCAAAAATACTGCTGATTTAGATAGACGAATGTGACGCATATTGAAATCCAATTCGATGCGCTGAGTAACGCTGCAAAAGTCTAGAATATCATACGGGTAGCGAGTGCTGGAATTTATTGATATTATATGGAGTTTCATACGTAGAAACATTATTGCAGTTGAATCAGAGAACATTTAAAATATATGTACCAATTACATTTAATACTAATTTCATCACATGGCGATAACATGTTAGCAGATGCAAACTAACATGACGCTGTTACTTAGTTAGAAAGAACATTTTATTAACAGTTGCACTAAATAACAGCGCTCAAATGTTGTTCTGTATTGAATACTTGAGTGTTACCATATGATTTATTTTTAGATGATGTAATGAGCAGACATAAATAAACTGATATATATTTTATACTTTCAACTAATTTATCAAACTGCCAAATGTTCTGTCGACTCTATACATAGTTCATCATCCATGCCGTGAAATGTTCTGAATTATTTCTATGCTAAAAGTGAAATGTGGCCAAACCGCTTTTTGCCAGCTCATCATGAAGATCGCGCGATACGTTTGGCCAGCCTGCGATGCTGCCACTGCGATGATCAGCTGCAGCAGAGGCGAAGGCAGAGAAAGAGACGAAGACTGCGTCAGCTTCGGCCATTTCTTGTGCTTCTGTCTGCAATTTACTTTCAATGCTGCTTCTAACTTGCCGTGTTGTTGTTACTGCCATTGTCGTTGCTGGTGCTATTGTTGCTGCTGTTGTTGTTTCAGTTGTTGTTGCGGCTTTCTTCTGCGGCTGCGGCACTTGTTGCTGCTGCGGCTTCTACTGCTGCTGCTGTTGTTGTCAGCGTCTAGTCAGCAGTTGGGCTGTGTTGCCCGTGTGTCTGGTTTGTTGCATGTTGGCATGCAGCAGCAGCAACAACTGAGCTGCTTGGTATGCAATTTGCAATAGTTGCGCTTGCGCAATTCAAATGCAAACACACACACAGACACACACACACACACACACACCTGTGGCAAACAAGATCGCGTAATAACTTAGTCAGCCAACAACAGCAGCAGTTACGTCGTCGCCGTTGTCGACTTGGCCAAGACGGAAGACGGAAGATGTGGCAACAACTGCCAACAACAGCAGCAGCAACAACTACAACTGCAACAACAACTTGCAACTGGCCGAAAAACCGGAAAAACGACACGCACTGCAGGCGAGTCAGCGCGCTCTGCCTGCACTCAGCTCCGCCTCGCAACGCCCCACCACACCCCAGTAACAGCAGCAGCCTTGCCTGGCAGTTGTGAGCCTCCTCCTCGTCTGCCCCTCCTCCCGCTCTATCGACTCCTATCGATTCTAGGCGTTGATAACTCTTAGTTTTCCACGATATTTACGAGCAGTCGACGCTGCGTTCAATTGAAATGGAAACCGCGCGCGGCAACCAACGGTTTTAATTGCGTTTATTGTGATTGACACTCGTCGAATCTGACACTTGTTCCCCTGCCCCCACTCGGCCTACCCCTCTCTCGGTCTACCGCTGCTTATGTAAGCCACAAATTGAGTAGCAATTAACGTTCTATTAAACCAAATTTAAAACAATATCAAACGCGGGTGCACAAAGTGTACTAGAAAGAGGGGGAAAATGTTAGGGGAAATGTTAAGGGAAATATTAAGAGAAATGTTAGGGAATATGCGATAGTTTGTCAACTACTGTAAACTAACATGGCACAACAGAGAGCGCTGCCACCTAGTTGAAAAGGACACTTGATTAACAGCTGCAATTAATAACAGTGTGCACAGTCAAATATAATTCAATTTTGAATCTAAATGCTAAGCCAGCAGGCACAAGAGGAGATCTTGAAGAAGGTGGATCTTTATGAACTTAGAAGAGCAAGCAGAGCAACAGCTGTGGGCACAGCAAGAGGAGCAGCAAGCTAAACAGAAGCAGCAGCAGCAGCATCAGCATCAGGAGAAGTTCGTGGCGAAAAAAGCGGGCGTCCGTTCAGTAACCCACCCCGGGTTCAATGTGCTTTACCTGTCCTCTGCGGTCAGGTACTTAGCAGCATTCTCTGCCAGCCGTAGAACTGGTAACAAGGCAGCTAGCCAAGCCATGCCAGGGCAAGCCAAGAGGCGAGTCAAGCCCAGGCAAGTCAGTTCAGTTCAGTCCAGTCAGCCCTTGGCCAAGTGCAGCAGGCCAGGGAGGCGCAGCATTTGAACGAACTGAAATCTACTTTGCATAAGTATTTGCCGCACTGCCACTCTTGGACTACCTCCCTCTCTCTCTAACTCTCTACTGCCAGCTAACTCCCTCTCCCTCCCTCTCTCTATATCTTGTTTCATATTGCCCATCTTCTTCTTTCTCTATACTTCTGCTCCTGCTCCTCTCAACTCCAGCTGTGCCCGCTCTGTTTCTGCTCTCTCTCTCTCTCTCTTTGCCTCATCTTCCCTCTCTCTCTGCTGCTCCCGCCCAGCCTCAGCTGTTTCGCCATCAAGTGTAATCAACAAATTGCAGCCAGTTGATTCCAGTTACGCCCGGCGAGCCTGGCTTGATACCCTAGCAACAGTCAAAGACGCCTCTCAACACCTTGTCAGCAGATCTTGCAGAGATCTCTCGAGATCTCGCTGGCTGCTTATCAAGCTGGCGAAATCAACACGCGCCTGTCTAATTAGTAAAATTAGAAATTGTTTGTGCGCAATTGCAAAAGGAAAATTCTTCTTAAAGGTTGAAAAACAATTTGCGAAGAATTTGCGCAACAAATTTTTAAGCACGTAGGAAGTAGGCACGAGGTTTGCAACTGATAGACTCGAGCATACCCTGTAGTAGTAGGGGCAGAAATTGAAAGTAGCCTAGAGAATCAAGTTTAGCTCATATTGAACACTTTAAAGTAGTCTAAACAAATTATAAACATTTGTAAAGGGTATTTCTACCGATTGGTCTTATAAACTCAATTATATCTCTTCATTTATCTGCTAGCAGCAGAGCCCGTACCTTACAGTCACTGTTTAGTGTCTACCCACCTATATATACCCGCCTAGTCTTTTCTCTACAGGGTGTTCCACGCAATTTCAAGGCCTCGGCCATTATAGAGTACTCTCATTGTTATTGCATTTCTTCCCGCGTGCTTATGTGCTTAACCCATGGCTATCTCCCCTCTCCCTCTCTCTTCTATCTCTCTTTCTCTCTCACTCGCACTGCAAAGAATTCATTTCACTTTCATTATCAGCAACGTTTGCGCTCGCTTTCTGATAAGATTTAGTGGCTGCAGCAGCAACTGCGTTTGCAACCGAACATATACCCAGCGAGAGTGAGAGAGAATGAGAGGAGGAAAGAACCGGAGGAAGACACAACCAAAACACCCGAAATGTGAATTTTGATTGTGTCATAGCTTTATATACAAAATATTCATATATTATACCCGCCAGGCATACATGATATTCTATTATACTATATAGTATAGCACGCCATGCCGCAAACTTGTGAAAGTGCCGCAATAAAAAGTTGAGAGAACAACAACAACTGGACCCCAAAAAAAAAAAAAATATAGATTATAATGCGAATTTTTAGACTGACATTGAAATTTCAGAGAGGGAGACGAAATAAGGAGAGACGCAAACTGTTCTAATATTTGATCTAAGCCAGAACAGAACACAATGTGCAATAAACGAAACGAAAGATGAGATCATAATCGCAGAGACTATGCAAATCCTCAAAGTGCAATTACTATATATAGTATAAATTCACACTGCTATATATACTAATCTTGAGTTGATAAACATTTTGGGGCAAATCAACAGGTTTCGTTAAGAGTATTAAAAGATATCTATAAAAAGTATCTTATAAGATCTTCAGATTACTTTTAGTAAATGTTTCAAAGAAATTTCACAAATCTCCCATGGGATATAAAGCCTAGGTACATGGTATTAATGCTTAATTCAGTAATAGTTATAATCTTTTTAGCACCACTTAAGAACATATTAAATACCTACCATGCATACAGTCAGTACGAGTTCCCCCAAACTCAAAAAAACCTAATCAAGTAACCTTGAATTCGGCCTTATCAATTGCCAAAAAAAAAGTAATAATTTTAGCGTTGCTGCTTGCAACGATTTCTTGTTATATTATACGTTTGATACTACATATACTAGTGCTATATATGCATATATGTTGACTGCGCTTTGCCGACTCTCCCTCCGTATGTGTATGTGTGGCAGCTGATAAGCTCTGCCTTTCAGTATTTGCTTTGTACGCGTTTTTAATTGGTTTTTTGTGCTACGTTCTGTTTTTGTGTGTGTTTCTTGCCTTGTGTGCTGCGCTTTTTGCAGCCTGCGCTTCAATTCACTTGCTTAGTTACGTTTTTGAGTTCGTAGACAACGCGACGCATAACGGTCCGCACTATATGCTATATAGGAAGGGACTTTGTGAGAGATTGAAAGATTTGTGAATGAAAATTTGTGGTGGAAAAATTATAAAACTGGTTTTATTTTCCCGAACAAATATAGAAATAATTTATGTGATTTTTTTGTGGCAGAAAAATATGTGATGTATGTATATTAAAAATATAATAATAGCTCTATAAATTTTAATAAAGTGTTGTTAAAAGCCGTAAAGATTTCATTGCATATCCAAAAGGCGCTTGGCTTATGTAAACTTCAATCGGTTTATCAAAGTCTAAAAGAGCCTATAAAAAAATAGAGGTTTGCTTAAGTAGAGCTTTAAACAACTTAGGACCTTAATCAGAGATCATAATAAAAGCTCAACTCAAAGCTGCACTTTGAACTTGATTATGAACACGAGTATTAAAAGATTATTTCAGCAGTATTTATTCTTAGGAATCGCTCATTTATTATACGTTTATTTATAAACAAAATAATTTATATAGTTTTGTTATTTTTCCGATTAGATTCCCTCATTAATTACCCAACTAATTTCCGACCTTTTGATCTCTTTTCTCCCCCTTTTCCTCTCTACAGCTAACACTGCCATATTGCAACAAAGAAGTAACTGACTACAACAAGAACAACAACAGCAACAACAATAACAACAACAACCGAAACTACCTCGTTGCTGGCCAAGCACAACTAGAAAGAGAGCGCACTACAAACGCACACTCACTCACCATACACACACTCGAATTGCAGCTGAGATTTTTCCGAATTTGAGCCGCCAAACGCTTTTCCAATGTAGCTACCGGAAAAATGGAACAACAAATTTCCAAGACAACCTAAGCAAGCAAAGGAAGCAGAAGAAAGAGAAGAAAAACAGTAGAAATAACGAGAGAACGAGTAGAATTCTACGAGAGAAACAAAAGCGAAATTTGCAAGAAAAACTTCTTCTTCCACATTACGTATACGCCGCGTGCAGCATGATGAAGAGTCTGAACGATGTGGAGGCGCCACCAGGCAACGGCGCAGCTAGCCCGGCAAATGGTCAACAGAAGACGAACAGCAATGGCCACGCCCACAGCAATACGCCCAACAGCAATGGGAACAGCAATGGGAATGGAAATGGAAATGGATATCATCAGAATGGAGCCAACAGTGGAAGACGTGACTCGACGCAGGCTTTCACGCCGCTGCTGGACAAAGGCGAGACAGTTGGCAACAGTGTCCTGTTCGAGACTACGCCGGGACACAACAACAACGAGTGGAAGGCATCGGAGGATATAAACAACCTCAAGAACGGGCTGCTGAGCAATAACAATGGCAACGGTCACAATGGACACAACGGGCACAATGGGCACAATCTGCGCGAGAAATACGCACACGAGCAGGCACCGCTGACGGGAGGATACAAGCTGCCAGCACGTGGCTCTGAGTCGGAGGAGTCTGACTTTGATTCCGATTTGAATTGTGGCGGAGTCGATGATGGCTCCAATTGCGGCTTGTTCGGCTGTCGACCTCGCTGGGCACGTCGCTTTGCCTCCACACACGTCTTCATGGTGGTCTTCCTGCTTGCCTACATCCTGCAGGGCATGTACATGACCTACTTCGTCTCGGTGATCACCACCATTGAGAAGCTTTTCCAGATCAAGTCCAAGACGACAGGATTTCTGCTGTCGGCCAGTGAGATGGGCCAGATCAGCACGGCCATGTTGCTCACCTATTTCGCAGGACGTGGTCATCGTCCACGTTGGATTGCCTGCGGCATGGTGCTCTTCTCCATCGCTGCCTTTGCCTGCGCCCTGCCGCACTTCATCTTCGGCGAGCAGTTGATGCAGTCCAGTGTTTTCCTTAAGCCACAATCGCAAATGTTGCTCAGCAATAGCAGCTCGATTGATCCGAATCTCTGCCAGCTTGGCGGCAATGGCACCTTGGCTGGCAGTGAATGCAATGAGCAGCGCCAGCTGGAACAGGCCTCCCACTCCAAGATCACTGTCATTGTGCTGTGCATCTTCTTTGGCAGCCTGCTCAGCTCTGGCATTGGCCAGACAGCTGTGGCTACGTTGGGCATACCCTACATTGATGACAATGTGGGCAGCAAACAGTCACCCATGTACATGGCTGTCACCATAGGGATGCGCATCCTTGGACCCCGCCTCGGGCTTCATTGTGGGCAGCTTCTGCACCCGTTGGTATGTGAACTTTGCCAATCCCGGCTTCGATGCCAGTGATCCACGCTGGATTGGCGCCTGGTGGCTAGGACCCGTGGCCATTGGCAGCCTCATGTTGCTTGCCTCCATTGCCATGTTCTCGTTTCCCAAACAGCTGCGCGGCAAGCAGCAAACGCAGGCAGCGGCAGTAGCGGCAGGCAACGCGGCCCCTGAACCGGAGGAGAAGCCCAAGCTGAAGGGTGAGTCGAGGAGAAGGTTTAGTTACTTGCATGTTACTGATTTCTTTCCCTCTTCAGACTTCCCCAAGACGGTGCGTCGTCAGCTGAGCAACGATATACTCATGTTCCGCACTGCCTCGTGCGTGTTCCATCTGCTGCCCATTGCGGGACTCTACACGTTCCTGCCCAAGTATCTGGAGACACAGTTCCGTCTGGCCACCTACGATGCCAATTTGATGGCTGCATTCTGTGGCATTCTGGTCATGGGCATTGGCATTGTCATCTCCGGTTTGTTCATTCTCAAGCGCAAGCCAACGGCACGTGGTGTGGCCGCTTGGATTGCCTTCACTGCGCTGGTCTACTCCGCTGGCATGATTGTGCTCATGTTCATTGGCTGCAGCACCAACGACTTTGCCGGCTACAAGCCTGGAGATGGCAACAGGTGAGTTGCCAGTCAAGGCTGCAGCTGTACTCTAGCTAACCCTCCTGACTCTTTTGCAGCCCCGCCATGATTGAGCCCGCCTGCAATGCTGTGCTCAACTGCACCTGTGATAAGGAGAACTTTGCCCCCATCTGCGGCACCGATGGCAAAATGTACATCTCGGCCTGCCATGCCGGCTGCAGCAGCTCTCAGATGCGTCCCAGCGACAATCGCACACTCTACTCCCACTGTGCTTGCATTCCAGATGGTAAGTTAAGGACGAAAGATTGACGAGGATTGTGTCCAGTTAACCTTACCATCTAATCTCTTCTCTTTCGCCCCCTTCAGATGCTCAGGCGGTCAATGGTTACTGTGATAATAACTGCAAGAACTTCATCTACTTTATATTGATTTTTGCCATTTGCGTATTTATGCATTCCACCTCCGAGGTGGGCAGCATGCTGCTCGTCATGCGCTGTACACATCCAAAAGGTAAGCCAGACTGATACCCTGCTTAACTTAGACCCTTCTCAACTCTCTCTCTCTCTCTTCTCTTACAGATAAAGCCATGGCCATGGGCGTCATACAGTCCGCTATTGGGCTGTTTGGTAATGTTCCTTGTCCCATCATCTATGGCGCCATTGTGGACTCCGCCTGTCTGCTCTGGAAGTCTGTGTGCGGCAAACATGGCGCCTGCTCGCTCTACGACGCGGACACCTTCAGGCATTACTTCTTAGGTGAGTTCACAGACTCCTTCATTATTTATGCCCTCTATAACTTCTTTTCTCTGTAGGCATCACGGCTGGCATTATGTTTCTGGCCTTCCTCATGGATCTGGTCGTCTGGCGCAAGGCGCATCGCATTGATATTGCGCCTGATCAACAGGATGCTGGCACAGCAGCTGCAGGTGCTCAACCAGGTGCCACCACACGGCTTGATGTGTCCGAATCGAAGCAACCTATTGCTGCACCGCCTCCGGATACGACGGTCTAACGGTTAAATACAGCACGACCCAACTCCGAACACACCATGCAAGATTTCCAATAAATGTTTACCTTAATTGTTAATTAGTTATCATTTTGTCTAGTTTTTTAGCCTAGTGCAAGAGTTATGTATTTAGTTAAGTGGCAATTTCGGTACACACACATGCCGAGAAAACCTCATTTAAAATACGATAATACACGATACAATATACAATATACATAAACCATATGTAAAGCGCTCAGCCTACAAAAATCTACAAACTACATACATGAAATACTTACAAAATCGTGCGATTTTTATGTAAAATCTCAAACGTTATAGTCGACAAACGTATCGCATTTCTATATATATAAATCAATACATGCTTGTATAACTGTAGAATTTGTCTAACTACAGTGAACTATGAAATATGCGCGTAAAATATAATATATATAAATCTATTATATACAATATATACAACTAAAAAATGTGTAATACACAAATTATGAAAATCGAAAAAAACTATGTATGTTTTTATGTATGTATCATATATACACACGATATATATACACATATAAATATAATGTATACATTTTATATGTAATTGCAACCTATCTGTGGTAGTTAAATTTTAGTTAAAATTCAAAACAAAATAAATCTATAAGTTTGTCATATGAAGAATACGAAAAGAAATTAACGGAAATATAAATTATGTTTATAGTGTACTAGATAATTGACTTTTAATGGGAATCAGTTGATTGATATTAATTCTGCGACGCAATTTAAATTTAAAAGTTGCTAACACTGACATCGATACATTTCTTCACTACGATACATTTTCAATCATCGATAACACACCACATAACAGATTGTTGACAGATCATAGCAAATAACAGTGCGTTAACATAGGTAACTCATGTTAAACATAAAAGCTTCGTTTTTCTGGCAGACAAGTAAATAAATTGTTGACAAACGTAATTTGAGGAGTAGAAACTCCAGGGAAACCGTTGCAGCAACACGGATAAACTACGTAAAACATTTAAATTGGCCAAACGTAGCATTAGCATCATGAGCATACCGCTAAGGCACTTCAAGAAAGGTAAGTTACGACTTCAAAGTCACCTGGAAGACCTTGAGAACTATCACGCCGGCGACACATTCTGCTAGTAGTGGTATATTTAGAGAGAGGGAGATATGTAGCCCCCTGTAGGTTAGCAAGAGATAAACACACACACACACATATGTAGTTTCTGGTTATTCCACTGCCGTCACAGCCCACTTATTTTGATCTACTCTGCCCCGTGCATACGTCATCAACAGGTACACCAAAGCCTGAACTACCCGACGATGGAATCTTGCGCTTCTACTCAATGCGCTTCTGTCCGTACTCGGAACGCGCTGCTCTAGTGTTGGCGGCAAAGAAGATACCACACCACAAGATTTACATTGATCTGGCCGAGAAGCCCGAGTGGTACACGGACTACAGCCCACTGGGCAAGGTGCCGGCTGTGCAATTGACAGCTGTGCCCGGCAAACCTGCGCTGGTTGAGTCCCTGGTCATTGCCGAGTATCTGGATGAACAATTCCCGGAGAACTCACTGTTCCCAGCAGATCCACTGCAGAAGGCACAGGACAAGATACTCATTGAACGTCTAGCACCCGCTGTCAGCGCTGTCTACCCAGTTTTCTTCACCACGGATCCGCCAGCAGATGCGCTGACCAACTTCGAGAACGCATTGGATGTCTTCGAGCAGGAGCTCATCAAGCGTGGCACACCCTACTTTGGTGGCCAGAAAATCGGCATGGTGGACTACATGATTTGGCCCTGGTTCGAGCGTTTTCCAGCTCTGAAGATCACTTTGGCTTCCAAATACGAACTGGATCAGAAACGCTATCCCAACCTATTGAAGTGGCGCGATCTAGTCGCACAGGATCCGGCTGTCAAGCAGGTGGCTCTGGATAGCCGTATTCATGCCAAGTTCATGGTCACACGCCATCAGGGCAAGCCCAACTTCGATGTGGCCTTCGAACCTGTTTAAAGAGGAGGATTACGTGGATAATATTATGAGGATTCTACAGCACTGTACTTAGGAAAATAAACTCTCGTTTGAAACCGAACTACATGTGTTTAAGGGAACAGGAAGGGGCAGATCATACATAAATCATTAGATAATCTAAATAGTTAAGACTCATCTCATGCAAATCCTTCTTTTCTTTAAAACAGGTTCCTCGAGGCCCGATCTACCCGAGGATGGTGTGCTGCGTGTCTACGCTATGCGCTTCTGTCCCTTCTCGCAGCGTGTCCAGCTGCTGCTGGCTGCCAAAAAGATTCCTCACCATACGATCTACATTGATCTTATCGACAAGCCGGAATGGTATAAGGAATACAGTCCCTTGGGCAAGGTGCCCGCACTGCAGCTGACCAAAGAGAAGGATCAACCTGCACTTGTGGAGTCTCTGATCATTGCCTCCTACTTGGATGAGGCGTATCCACAGCCTCAGCTCTTTCCCTCAGATCCACTGCAGAAGGCGCTGGACAAGATACTCATTGAACGCTTTGCAAACGTGGTGAGTGCGGTGTACCCCGTGATGACTTGCAACCCCAATGCGCCGCCAGATGCGTTGAAGAACTTTGAGAATGCGTTAGATGTCTTCGAACAAGAGTTAATCAAGCGCGGCACATCGTACTTTGGTGGTCAGCAAATTGGTATTGTGGACTACATGATCTGGCCGTGGTTTGAACGTTTCCCCAGCCTTAAATATAATACGGAGCAGCACTATGAACTGGATGCCAAGCGATATGAGCAGCTCGTAAGTAGAACTCATTCCAAATCCCTTTACCACAATCACTAATGCTGTTCTTGCACTCCTACAGCTCAAATGGCGCCAGCTGGTGGCACAGGATGCAGCTGTCAAGGCAACCGCACTAGATGAGCAGCTGCACGCCAAGTTTCAACATTCCAAGACACTGGGCAAGCCCCAGTACGACATTGCATTCCAAGATTAGCCTAAGCACTTTATTCATGCAAAAATCGGGAATAAATTGGGAATAATCAGGCATCCTTTACGAGCAGATTGTAGTTGGGTTTGCCAGCGCTGCGCGTGCGCAGGAACTCAGCCTGCACTTCGGCCTCCATGAAGAAGGCCATCACGGCACTATCACGCTTCATGCGCTCCAACCACTGCGTCTGCGTGGATAACAAGAAAAAGAGTGAGAAGTGGACAGGGATACGGGTTTGGTTCGCCTTACCAGCTGTGGGAATCGACACTCATCAAAGTTGTAGTCTTCGCCGCGTTGCAGCTTGAGCAGCTCCAGTCGCTCGCACCATGGCCAGATCATGTAGTCCAGGATACCAGTCTGTTCGCTACCAAAGAATGGTGTGCCACGCCGGCTTAGCTCCCTCTCATAGTCATCCAGGCCACGCCAAAAGGGTTCCAGCTCACCGCCATCGGAGGCCTTAAAGAAGGCGCCCAGCACAGGTCCGAAACGTTCAATGAGCAGCTTCTCCTGCACTTTCTTGAGTGGATCACGCGGATACAGCGGACGCAGTGGATACTGTTCGTCCAAGTACTCGCAAATGAGCAGAGATTCGGTTATGACAGGTGGACCAGGCTCCCGCACCAGCTCCAGTGCCGGCACCTTGCCCTGTGGATTCTTATCGAACAGCCAGTCTGGTTTCTCTGTGAGATTTATGTAGATGCTGTGGTAGGGAATTTGTTTAGCATCCAGCACGAGATGCACACGCTGTGCAAACGGACAGAAGCGCATAGAATACAGTCGTAGTATTCCATCCTCGGGTACATCGGGTGTGGGTGAGCCTGTCGAGCAGATAGCCTGAGTAATGGAACTGCGAATCGAATTGGAACTTACCCTTAGCCAAGTGTCTGCCGCCGCTCATGTTGTGTGCGAGAACCAAACTGTTGTCATGATCAACCAGTCACAGCGGCTTTATAAAGTGTCGCCCTAGTCGTCAGTTGCCCTTCCCAGCTGGGATTGGATTACCTCGCTCTCAACTTGGTGGCCGTGTCTACGATAACCTCTGCGGCGGGTGACATACATTGTACAGTGTACAGTGGAACCAAGTGGAACTTAAACTACAGCTTAGGCCTAGACAGAGTTGGGATCGTTAAACCCGAGTACAATCGCCACTGACGAACAGTGGAACAAGATTTACCCAGCCTTCAAATATTTAGTGTTATCAGAAAGGGCTATCAACAAGTTTGATTACGTCAAAAGTGTTTATCATCCTCGCCTGATAAGATATTGGTACATTTTTTACGTGTCATGTTGCACCCCAGACAAAAAACTAAAACTCAAAAAAGAATGATAATGATGATCCAGCACAACAGACTACATCGATTCAGGATAAAATACACATTTTATTAAAAATGCATGTAGAGTATAAACAATTCGAGGGTAAACCTTCCAACTGTTACTTTGTAATCATAATACATAGATCTTAATTGCACTTGGACTATGTGTTACTTTGTTTGATCAGATCAGATCAGTCTACAGATGAATCGTAAATCGGAATCGCGATCATATCGTCTTGAGTTAGGCCAGCATATCGTACTTAGGAGCTCCCGCTTTGCGGCTAAGGAAGTACTCTGCGTGCTGTTCGGGCGTCACATAGAAGGACTGAACAACCTCATCCTTCAGCAGCAGATCGATCCAGGCACTGATCTTGGCAAAGCGCTGCTTATCAATGCTGTAGCCCTTATCCTTGAAGAGCACGGGTAGAACAGCAAGGCGCTCGAACCAGGGCCAAATCATGTAGTCAACCCAACCGGGCTTGTCGCCTCCAAAGTAGGGTGTGCCACGTTTGGCAAGCTCCTGCTCAAAAATGTCCACTTGGGGCCAGAGGTCATCAGCATTTCCTTCCTGCGTTAAAATCTTAAGAAAGGTACTAGTTATTTGACTAGCCCTCTCTACAAGTATCTTAGCCTGGGCCTTCTCCACTGGATCCTTGGGCAAAAGGGGATTCTCTGGGTACTTTTCATCCACATACTCTGCGATGATCAGTGACTCAATTAACGAGGGCTGATCCTTCTCGGCGGGCAGTTGGAGAGCAGGTACCTTCAGCAGCGCACTGACTTCCACCAACCATTCAGGTTTCTCAGTCAGATTGATGTAGACTGTGTGATATGGCACCTTCTTTGCATTCAGAGCCAGGTGCGCGCGCTGCGCAAATGGACAGAAACGCATCGAGTAGAGACGCGGCACACCATCGTCAGGCAAAGCTGGCTTGGGGGAACCTGCAAGCGATAATAATCGTCGTTATTAGGCGTACTACCATTTTGAATGTTCTTAATCGTTGCTAAATTATTTATAGCACAAAAACAAGTTTGGCCTGTTCCGGCCTCTGCGCAACACACGTGCCTATTGTGTGCTATTTACTTTGTGCTGTTGTTTCCCACGATTCTAAACTCACCTTTCGACAGATGTTTTCCTGAACTCATTTTCCAAATGTTTTGCAATTTAACTCTGCCAAAGTAACTCGTCTTGAAAAATTCTGCAAATTGCTTTGCTTTCGATATCGAAATTCTTTGCACGTCTTGTGAATGCCGATGGCGAACTGTGAACTAATCCAAGAGTCGACGGCGTTCTCTTTATGTAGCGGCTTGGGTACCTTCTTTCTCTCTTGTCATACACAAAAAGCTCTTAGAGCGTAAGAGCTTTTTGCGAATTTCTCTCTTTTTTTCGTTATCGTTTAATTATTTAAAAAAAAACGATTTGTCATGTTGTTTACATTGCGAATAAAGAGCTTTTGTTGTACATTTTGTATGTATAAATGACGTGTGTGTGCGGCTGCGGCGCCTAATTTATTTATAATCATATACTTTTTATGCGGGAGGTTGAGTGCTTATCGATTATTTGAGTTTGCGATATACATTTCTTACTCTACTTCGCACATATCGAGTTCATTTTTAAAAAATGATCAACTTCTTCAATTCAAATCACATTTTTATTTAAATCTTTGCAAAGTATAAATAAGTGAACTTTCGTCTTTTGAGGCTGATTAAATTTTGTTTAAACAAACAATAACTTTACAAACGTAATACTTATTTGCGTATTCACAGGTCTAAATTGCATTGGACATACTGTTATTCGATAATTAAAAGTCATAAATACACCGATCTGATCATATTAGATCAATCCAAGATCACGAATGGGACCCACGATCATTCCAATTAGGCCAACAGATCGTAGTTACCAGCTCCAGTTTTAAGGCTGTTAAAGAAGGCCGTGTGCTGTTCGGGTGTGGCATAGTGAGACTGAACCACCTCATCCTTGATCAAAAGTTCGATCCAGTCGCTGATCTTGGCAAAGCGCTGTTTATCGAAACTAAAGCCTTGCTCCTTGAGGAACACGGGTAGCGCATTGATGCGCTCGAACCAGGGCCAGATCATGTAGTCAACCCAACCGGGCTTATCACCTCCAAAGTAGGGCGTGCCACGTTTGGCCAACTCCTGCTCGAAGATGTCCAAAACGGGCCAGAGCTCATCACCGTTGGCACCATGCAGCATAACCTTCATGAAGGCACCAGCAACAGGGCTGAAGCGTTCCACGAGTATCTTAGCCTGGGCCTTCTCCACTGGGTCCTTGGGCAGCAGGGGATTCTCAGGGTACTTCTCATCCACATACTCCGCGATGATCAGTGACTCAATCAACGAGGGTTGATCCTTCTCAGCGACCAACTGGAGTGCAGGCACCTTCAACAATGGACTGAACTCGGCGTACCATTCGGGCTTCTCCTTCAGATTGATGTAGATCGTGTGATGTGGCACCTTCTTAGCATTCAGCGCAAGATGGGCACGTTGCGCAAATGGACAGAAACGCATCGAGTAGAGACGCGGTACGCCGTCATCAGGCAACACTGGCTTGGGAGAACCTGCAGAAAATGACAAACGTCAAGATTAAGCGTGACGTCATGCGTACGTTATGTGGTTTCTCCCAGCATGACTCACCTTTGGTAAGATGTTTGCCAGCACTCATTTTAAATATGCTTTGCAATTTAACTTTGCTCGATTTGAGAATTCTGAAAATTACTTTAGATTTCGAAAGTTCCTTTCTCAACTTGTGCTTGTTGTGGATGCCGATAGGCAACTGTGAACTCAAGCGACGCCGGTCTTATCTTTATGTAGCATTGTATGTACTTCATCCTCTTACCCAAAGAGCGCTAAAGCTTTTTCTCTTACTCACCTTTGCTCGCCTTCTCTTTATTTTATCGGTGGCTCTTTTAAAAACGACTTCTCATATTGTTTATTTTGCGAATAAAACGCTTTGCTACATTTTCGAGTTTTAGTTGTGGTTGTTGTTGTACACATGTATGTTTCTCTGTATGTGTGTGGTTGTGTGTTGCTGTGTGAGTGTGTGGTTGTATTACTTAGATTATTAAGAATCACTCGGATTTGTAAATATATTTTTATGCGGGAGGTGGCAAATTTATCGATTTTACAACGATTTGATTCACATTTCCAACTACTTGTTACACACACATCAAGATCATTTTCAAAAATGGCGGCCTTTTGTTCACACACATTAAAAAAAATATACAACTTATGCCTATTTACAAAATTTACTTATTTACCCAAAAATAAATTCAAGTTAAGTACAAAATTACAAAAATATTTGCAGCATAATTAAAAATTTAGTGAAAACCCAATGACTGTTTTAGAAAACAAGATTCCCATTTGGAAATAAAATAAAAAATCATTGTTTTTAATCTCCACAAAATGAAACAGAAAATTAGTCTGTAAAACTGATTAGTCGCAATGACTGCTCGCAATTTTATCATTTCTGCATTGGTCATCCAGCGACGGCACGTCCAGAATATTCCAATTCCCGTTTGAAATACACGCGCGCTTATCATGTACAAGTTTGGGATTGGGGGGGTTATCATGTTCTAAAAACTACATAGATTTTAAAATACTACAGAGTGTTAAGTTCTTTTTTTTGTGGATTTTTTTCATATGGGTTTTTTTGTTGTTTTGCATCGTTGCCTGACGATTCTTCAATTCTTAAGTTTCTCATTTCGTTTACAGTTTCGTTTGGTTTCGTTTTGGTTTCAGTTTTATCTTTAGTTTAGTTGCTTTCTATAAAATACGCTGTTTTTTTTTTTTGCTGCATTTTTGATCACGGTTCTTGCTGTTTGTTCTTTGTTCTATATAGATCTAGTTCTATATATTATATATAGTTTCATACTCTTGTCTTTTGATTTTTCTGGAACGACTTGATTTTGCTTCGAAATATATGTATGTATATGCTCGACTTATCTAGCGACCTATTGCTTCTCTCACTCGTGGCCTGACTGTAGGTGTTCTTGTTGTTGGTGTTGTTACTGTTGTTGTTGTGGTTCTCGTTGTGCTCATGTCACTCCTGGCGAGGCTGCGCTGCTGCCTCTGCTGGGTATGCCCTGCCGGCTAGAGTAGTTGCTGCTGGTGTTCCTGTTGTTGCTGCAAGGGAACAAGGCTGACATCAATTGCTGGCAGGGATTAGGCTGGGATTAGGCAGGGCCTTAGGACACACACCCCTTCTGCTCGCCATCCTTTTTGCTGTTGAACATGGCTAGCTCGATCTCAGTGTGTTGGCTGTTCATGTGACGCACCCACTCCGCGGGTGTTTCAAAGGAGCTGTCAAAGAAGAGGGAAAAAGATAAGCATCAACCATAAATAGTCGCAGCGCAATCCTCACTTACGTGGAGCAGAGATCGCAGAGCAGCGTCACATGATCCATGTTGTTCTCCTGTTGCTGTGAATGCGAGGAGGAGGAGGAGTAGGAGGAATGAGGTGCATGAGATAAGTTCTTGTCCAGCAAAAGAGCTGCTCCAACAGTTGCTGTTGCACTCACCGACACTCTGCGTCTCTTCTTTGGCACGTAGGTTTTTAGCGCTCTCAGGGCCATGTTGCTGCTGCCACTGCTGCTGCTGTTGTTGTTGTTGTTGTTGCTGTTGTTGACTGCGGCACTGCTACTGCTACTGCTGCCCACGCCCGTGCCTGTGCCAGCAACCCCAGTTGGTTCAGCAGCATGTGTGCCCAGATGACGCACCAGCGTCTTGGTATCCTCAAAGGATTTCTGACAGATTTCGCAGACAAGCAACTTGAAGTTGTTGTAATCACGCAACGTATGCTGTTCCTCGGAGTCATCGTGCGGCGTCAGATTCGCCTCCAGCTTGACAGTGTTGATCTTGAAGTCCAGCGGCTGCTTCGGTGACAGCCCCGCCTCCTGGCTGTGTTCATGGTGGTTGTCATTGGCCATCGACGACGCTCCGCCTGTGCTGCTGCTCGACCAATCTGTGGGCTCCTGTTTGATGGTCAGAAAACTGTGCGGATGCGGTGGTGTTGTGGCTGCCAGTCGAGGAGCCACCACCACAGCGGGCACCTCATACGACTTGACCACATGCTCGGCGTAGGTGTGCGGCGGCGGTGGGGGAGGCGGCGCCTCGTGCGGGAAGTACTCGAGGGCGGCGGGACCTGAAATGAGAGGCGCTAAAGCAAACGATCCGAAACGCATCGCAGCACACGCAGCAACGTTACCCCGCTCGCAGGATCGCTCGCGACGCAGCCGACGCTCGAAGACCAGTCCCACATCGTCCCGTTCCAGGCGCTCACAGTGCGGCGGCAACGATGACGGCGGTTCGTCGACATATTCGGGACGACTACGCAGAGTGGACTCTGTGTTCTCGGTGGTGGAGGGTGGTGCGGCCAGCGGGCAACTGCTGCAGCCAACTTCTGTGCAAATCGACATGGGAGCTGGCTGAGCTGAGTGAGGAGGAGGACCCTGTACAGATGTTCCAGCTGTAGAGCTCGATGGTTGTGGTAGACTTTCGACTTGACTGGATGAGGAGGACGACGCCACTCCGTAGCAGCATTTGTCCTCTGGATCAATGGCCACCTCCTTGTTAACGGATATGCCACCTGCGTGGTGCTTACTGCTGCTGCTGCTGCTGCTGCTGGTAGCCACGGCCAACAGCCCAGAGTGACTGGCCATTTTGGGAGACTTGACAATGACCGGACTGTCCTTTGGCATTACGGAAGCGCCGAGGCCGCGAAATTGCTGTTGCTGATGTTGGTGTTGGTGCTGTTGATGATGCGAATGCGGATGGTGTTGCTGCTGGTGCGGATGCGTGTGATGGTGCTCGAGTGTATAACGCGCGGAATTGCTGCTGCTGCTTGCCTTGCTGCTGCCGTATATATCTCCGGGAAGTTGTTGAGGCGGTGGCGGAGGAGGCGGCGCCAGCGATGAGCGTGTGCCGTTCGAGACATACAGAGCACTTGGCTCCCGCTCACGCTGATGATGCAGATGATGATTGACAACGCCACCTCCACCTCCTCCAGAGGTATTTGTGCGACACAGGCCGCGTATTTTGAGGATTTCGCCGCCACGCAACACCTCGTTGAGTATATCGTTGGAGACGGTAGCCTCGCCGCTGTACATGTACTGCACGAGGATTTGTATGGCACGATGACTCAGTTCGGGCGGAAGCACAATGTAGAGGACGCCGTTGGGCGCGGTTATGGGGGCCGTCTCGAACATAGTGGCAAAGAACTGACTGCAGGAGCTCAGTATGAATTTGTGCGCGGAGATGCCCACAGTGGGAATATCCGAATTGATGCCACTGTTGCTGTACGAGCTGTACAGCATGACGTCGGCGAACTTCTCATTCCTGCAAAGCAAAGAGGAAAATTCAATTAACCTGAGCTTCGGCATTGCATCGATTGATTCACTTCACTTACTTGTAGAGCGTGGCTATGGAAGTGTTCAGATAGGACAGGTGCGAGTCCCACTTCAGATGGTAGTTTTCGGCGGCCATTTTAGCGGCTCGCAGGCGTTTTAACGCCTTTCAAATGCAACTGCTGCTGCTTCTCCCGTTGGCCCTTTGTTTTTTTCCCCCTGCATGAACACAAAATCAATAAAATGAAATCGATAAGTGGCGCGAAAATACAAAAATACCACAGTGTTAACACTTTACAACACTGCGCGCACTTGTAGCGATTGCTGTTATCGGCAATCGGTGGTCTTTCAGCTTTCAGCTAGCAGTTGTTCTTCCAAAATTTTTTTTTGTGTTTACTATTTTCAATGTCTGAATTTGATAATCGCCTAATTGAACTGGTGCGTGCCAACCCAAGTCTGTACAAGTCCGAAGTACGCCGCACACCCTACGACTCCAGCAGAAAGAAGAGAGAACTATGGTGCAGCATTGCTACATCCCTGAAAACGGACGGTAAGTTTGTTTGCTGTGCCCCTTTTGGCATTACATATGTATTTGTGTCATTTGCATATTTCAATTATAATAATAATAATAATAATACCCATTGTAAAACCCACCCCTAAACGGTGTCAGTCAGTAAGTGTATGACGCGCTGGAATTATATGCGGGGAAAACTGCGAGACGAACTGCAGAAGGAACAATCCGATTGGAGTTTGCTGGAGAAACTGCGTTTCGTTGGAGAGCACGAAAAGCCACACAAGTACAGCACACGCAGCGCCGAGCGACAGCTGCAACAGCCACAATCGTCGCCTGAGGTGACCACATCCGGGCCGATGCATGTAAGTTGGCGTGCCCAGAGTTCCATTGTGAACGACGAGGACGATGCCCTGCAGGAGGCAATGGACGAGCAAATTGTACCAGTTCCTGCGGCCACAACCACAATAACAACTGCCAATGGCACTGCCCCAGCCCCAGCCGCGGGCACATCTAGCGAGGATGTCATGAAACGCATCGAGGCACTGCTGCAGGGTCTAGGCGAGAACCGTTGCAAGGCTGAGAAGAAAATTCTCGCCTATCTGTGCAAATGTTCCTTGCGCGCCCTCAACTACGAACAGATTGACGATGTATTTGTTTAAATCAGGTAAACTAAGCCAAACACTGATTAGTTTTAAAGCAACTCAAAACGAAATGACAATGCTCTAGGATGGTGGGGGGGAGTAGGAGCAGGAACTGGAACTATGACGCAGTTTACTGAAGCGTTTAATGGCTTGGTTGGTCAAAGAGTGCGCGCGCAAGCAATAACATGTCCAATAACCATGTCTGCCTAGGAGGCAGAGCGGAGTAGGGGGTGTGTGGGAGTGGACAGGCAGCTAGAGGGTGGGGGGAGTTGTCAGACGACGCCAAACAAGCATTTAGTTTATTAATTTCGATGTCTTCTCTGGGCGCGCACTAACAATAATAATAATAATATGAGGGTGTTCGCCTTTGTCCATCCCTGCTGCCTGCCATGGATGGTGGACGGGGGTACCCCTGCTAACCAGCTACTACTCTAATACTACTTCGAAGCCGCCACCTTAGTCTGTAGCGCATTAACACCACATTATCGATTGATTTGGGCGAAGGCACACACAAAAATCAATAAACATGCAGGGCCAATGCGAAATATCACCGTAAATGTACAATTCGATTGTTGACAAAATCGATAACACTTAATATTGTTAACCTTTTTTATTTATTGCTATTAAGTATACGTTTTTTATTTAACAAAAAAAAATAAAACTACGCGCCCAAAATCTCAAATGCATTTATGTTGCTGCTACTGTGTGTGTGTTTGGAGTCAATTTAAATATGTATGTATGAATGTGTGCAAGTTAATGATTCACCTTTGATTTCCTTTTTGTTTTTGTCCGTTTCTTGAAATTGAACAAGCGACGACGCTTTTGTGTTATTTGTTATTGTTATTGTTCTTTTACAACATTTATGTAGACAAACTCACGCATACACACACACTCACGCACACTCGGTGGCGCGTCCAAAGCTCTCGCTTGTCAGCGAACTAATGAATAGGACTCAATGCTGTTCTTGCTGGTCCTGGCTGCCGACAAAGGGCCAACGGGAGAGAGAGCACACGACGTCGGCAGCAAAGAGAGAGCGCACAAAGAGAGCATTGACAGTGTGAGAGAGCGACAGCGCGTGCACTCACGTGCGCATTGTTATTGTTGTGGTTGGTTTGAAGTTTACATACGCACACACAAGGGAAGACACAGGCACACGCACACACACATGCCCATGCAGTCGAGATGAGCGCGCGTAAATTGATTTTCCCTATCGATTTAGTTGTATTCAAATTGGCTGCGACTGCGCCGAGGCAGTGTCCGCAACTACTGCCTCTGCTTGCGTCTCGGTCACTGCAGGTGCAGCTTCGGCCTCAGCTGCAGCCTCGGCCACCGCCTCCGTTTCGACATCATCGTGTGCCAACTTCTTGAGGATTTCCTCCTGTTCCAACTGCATTTGAGCAGCTGTCGATGTATCCTGCTTGAAGAGCTCTCTCAGGAACATGGTGGCATAGGCAGCCGTGGGCAGCGAGAATTCCAGCAGGAGTGCTGTGTAGTTACCCTCCGCTTCTGCTGGCTCTGGGGTCACCTCAATGTTCTTGAGCTGCTCCCAGTCCGAGGCTATCAATGTGTCCTCGGGAGAACTGTAGCGGCGGAAACTCCACTTCAAATCCTGCGTTTGCACAAGTAGCTTGCGATAGGCTCCTCCCAGTGCGTACGTCTTCTCCTTGTGCCGCAACAGCTCCGAGGACAGGCCCACCTCGCCAAGCATCTCTTCATACCACGCGCCACACTCGTTGCTGGGATAGGTTATATCGTAACCAGGCAGTGGTAGCACCACATCCGACAGCTTGTACTTGCCGCTGGCAATGTCCGCCTCCGAAAGTGGTCTCACCTTGCGCTTGAAAATTGACTCTTCTGCCAACAAATTGTCAGCATTGCCATCTTGATCCTCATCCACACTTTCCTGACTCTCATCTGCATCAGTGGAGGCTGCTTCCTCCTCTGCTGTCGCCTGTTCCCCCTCCTCCACATAGATCAAATCACCAGGAATTAACTGCAGTCCGAATTGCTTAATGCGACGCGATGCAATGCGATTGAAGATCAGGCTCTGATAAGCATGCGGATACAGCAGCAACATATTCCTCGGTATCTGACGCAGTGCAGCAGCATAGTCCGTCTCCCCGAATGTGGCCAGTCCGTCCAGTAGCTTCTTCTCAATGTATTTGCTATTGTTGTGATAGAACTTGGCCGCCGCAGCAGCTGAATCGCGGTTCTGCCACCAGGATTCACGTATGACGCGCATGAACTCCACATCATTGTCCCGTGGCTTGAGGATTAGTTCACATGCCAGCTTGTAGTCACGTTTCAACAGTGCCACGCCCACTTCGTATGTGGGTATACTGGCGCTATTGCCAAAGCGCTGCAGGCCGTAGTAATTGATGAAGCCGCGTTCCTTCAACGACTCCAGCGCCTGTTCGATGTGCTCGCGTGGCTGCGTAATGTGACGCAGTGCAATGCGGAAACGATTTCCCCTGCAGATCACCCAACTTGAGTGTGGTGGGTCTAAAGCTAAAGTTGCCAACATAAACGTTGCGTAGAATACGGGCAGCATGAGCAATTGCCTCCGGTGTGCGTTTCTTGATGCAGAAGCTCTGCGTTGTCTTGGCTCGTTTGTCCTTGGTGCCGCAATAGTTCACCTGTGAGGGACGTAAACTGGAAGACAGAAAGATTAGCTACAATCTATCATAGAATTCATTCCCTACTCACCTCAGGCGACTGGCTATGGTGGAGGCCACCTCACTGGTGTCCATGTTGATTTTATGCACCACAAAACTGACAAATTCTGCTGGGAAGTTCCAACGATTGTCCGCTTAAAGAGGAATGGGATGATAAATGAGGAAGAAGACCTAAAGGAAAGCAGTGATTCACTTACAGCGACCTGGTTTGGGTTTGGAAATGCGAATTACTTTCTTAGCCGGCACCTGTTGCTCCTCCGGCTGGTCACATGTCTTCGATATCAGTTTGTTCTTGTACAACTGCTTGATAAGCTGATGTATTTGCGTTCGCTGCTCCTTGTCCAGGCTCTCCACATTGATGTCCACCTGTTGCTCGCTGCTTGCATCGTACTTGGACGCAGCCAAGGTGGTGATTTGTTGCCACAGGTTGTCATCGATAATGTTCTCCAATTTCTTGCGCCACTCATCCAGTTGTGACTCATCCACAGCTGCAAAAGGAATACGAGTAGAGAATCAATGATGTACTCCACAAACAAATTGTGCCCACTCACGTTCAATTTCCAGCTTCGGTACTTTGAGGTCATTCAACTGCAACACGTGCCCAGTGCTGTCGATTTCATTCACATGAAAATCAGAAAAAGCGTGACTTCAGCACGCCGGTAAAGCCGGGTAAGTCTGGATTGGTAAATTCTGTGATGCCGACTTGGTTCTCACGTAGCGTACACTTTGCCTGTGGTTGCCTAGACGGTGTGAGAAACAAGAGCCGGAATAAATCTCTGGGAATAATTTGATTTATTTGAAATTCTTCTTCTACCTGTTGCGGGTAAAGTGTGATTGGCCGAAGCCATTGCTATTTCTAGCATGATCCTTCTTTTGATCACGCCAATTGGCCTTGTTATATGGCTGGGAGTTGAAGTTATGACGGCCTCGTCCTCGTCCCCGACCTCGTCCACGTTCCTTGCCCATTTTCAATTAACTTCAAATCGGTGTGGCCGTACCTCAAATGCACCGAAGTACCATTGTCGAGCGCTATACTAAAAAAACCGATATAACCTATCGATACAGCAATCGCCGGCACAAACAGCTGTAAACAATCCAGTGAGGCAGCTCAGTTTTATAAATATCGATATGTTTTAGTGTGTTCGATAATATTGTATATGCATTTGTAGCATCACTAAATAAAATTTGTAAACAAAAAGTAAACTTTACTTGGAAATAATAATAATAAACTATGGAAACGCAAGCAAAAGACAATACAGATAGTGCTGAGGAGACTACTAAAATAGTTTTCATGAAGAAATCCCGCAAGAACCTGCGTCAACGAAAGAACTCGGATGATGAGGAAAAGGAGGAGCAGTAAGTATTTGAGATTATTTTAAATTCCACAATAATGAACTCCATAACATTTTAGACTCACGCTGGAAGAAATCAAGGAGCGACAGCGCTTGCGACAACGTCCCAATGGCGTCAGCCTTGTTGGACTTGCACTAGGCAAGAAAATCGCACCAGAGGAGGAGTTGGCCATCAAGGATCCGTACAATGTGAAAATGGGTGGCCTGGTCAATATGCAAACACTGAAATCGGGCAAAATGAAAGAAGCCGACGATGCATACGATGTGGGCATCGGTACCCAGTTCTCAGCGGAAACAAACAAACGAGACGAAGATGAAGAAATGATGAAATATATTGAGCAAGAGCTGCAAAAGCGCAAAGGCGGCGGAACGAATGATAAGTCAACGGATCAGGACGACAATGACGCCCACAAATACCTAACACCCGAAGATGCTGCCCTCTATGCCCTGCCCGATCATTTGCGGCAGTCAACTTCGCACAGATCCGAAGAAATGTTGTCCAATCAAATGCTGAACGGCATCCCAGAGGTGGATCTGGGCATACAAGCCAAGATACGCAACATTGAGGCAACAGAAGATGCCAAGCAAAAACTGCTCCAAGATGCCAAGAACAAGAAGGATGGTCCATCACAGTTCGTGCCCACCAACATGGCGGTCAACTTCATGCAACACAATCGCTGTAAGTTCATCCTAGCTAATTTCTCCGTTTGCCTCTAATCAACATCTTTCGTTATTCATAGTCAATATCGAGGACAACAATGAACAGCGTCGTCGCAAACAGCGTGAGGATAAGGACGGCAACAGCAAGCCAGCACATCATCAGACCAACCCAAATGGAGTCAAGCGTGCAACAGATGATTACCACTATGACAAGTTCCGAAAACAATTTCGCAGATATTAAGATTGGGTTTAGACAATAAAAAGTACAACAATTGTAATAGATATGCGAGTCTTTATTAATATTTGTTTTAAATATAAGATAATAAAAGGTTTTTTTTCCATAAAAGAGGGAGGTTCCATGTCTTTTATGCTTACCAATCTGAAATCGACAAGATAAACATAAATTAGTTGATATCTTCAAATAGAAACAGGCAATTATATTATTGTTTTTTGATCAGTATGAGACTTAAGTTAATTTCATAGCAACGCATGACTGAAGCTCAATGAGATTCCTACTCAGAAAATCATCATAAGGAGCTGCGAAAGACATCTAACAATTCTATAATACACACCTTAGACATATCCATAGTGCTGTACTTATTGACACCGTCGAACTGTAAACTATAAAAAGAAAAATTGATTAGTTTGAGGCATTAGATGAACTAAAAAGTTAGCTTAAGGAATTTAACTCAGTTGGAGAAAAAATTGATTTCAAAGCAACGCATGACTGGAGCTCAAGGAGATTCCTACTCGAAATATCATCAGAATGGGAAACCATATAAAAATATAAATAACAACATTATACACACCTTATAGTACTGTGATTTAGTTTTTGTACCTGCACAGAACTAAAAAGAAACAGAAACAAATTGATTAGTCGAATATAATATTTAATATTATAATGTTTTAAATACCTTTTAAAAAAGACCTTCGTTTGAATTCCGTCTCCAAGTTAATCTGAAAATAAAAGAAATGCCAACAAAATCCCAAAGCAAAACCCATTTTGCTGTAGTTTTTGAGTTGTTTTTTATTATACCCAGACAACATTGAAACGTTCATCATCGCTCTATCGTGTCAGCTTAGTTATTTACTTTGTTGTTTTTATAGAAAAACTAAAATGTACGCTTCCAGTTTGCATGTTTATATGATGCCGATCTTGTTGGCAATATCCAGAGCATCGTAGTCACGCGCCAGGCGCACATAAGCCTTCTTCTGACCATCGGGTCTGATCAGAATGTTAACCTTAGCCACCTTGATGTCGTAGAGCTTGCGCACTGCGGCACGCACATGGTTCTTGTTGGCGCGCAGATGTGTAAGGAAGACCAGGGTGTTGTTGTCCTCGATCTTCTTCATGGCTGCTTCCGTGGTCAACGGGTATTTGATGATGTTGTAAGCATCCATGCGGTTCCTGGTGGGCACCGACTTCCTGGGGTACTTGGGGTTGCGGGGCAACTTCAACGTTGTTGGACGACGGAAGTGCACATTGGTGCGGATCTTGCGTGTGCGGGTTCCGAAAGCACCCTTGACGATCTGTAAATAGTAGGGGAAAATATAGTAAACAAGTCCTTTCTTGGAGGGGCCTTTGTTTGCTTACCTTGGTCTGCACCTTCTTGGCGTTCAGCAAGGCAACAGCCTTAGCTTTGGCAGTTCCCTTGGTGGGCTTGGCACCAGCCTTAGCGGCGGGCTTCTTGCCCTTGGCAGCAGCACGTGCCTTGGCGGAGAGCTTAGCCAGAACCGACTGGGGCTTCTTGCCAGCGGCGGTCTTCTTGCCAAGAGTCTTAGCCTTGGGCTTGGCCACGGTCTTCTTCACTGCGGGCTTCTTAGCAGCAGCGGCGGCTGGCTTCTTAGCGGCACCAGCAGCGGTAGCGGGCTTCTTAGCGGGGGCAGCAGCAGCCTTCTTGGGAGCAGCAGCCGCTGGCTTAGCAGCAGCTGGTGCCTCCTTCTTGGCAGCAGCAGACGCGGCAGCCGCGGGCTTCTTGGCCTCTGGCTTCTTATCGCCGGGCTTAGCTGTAAGTTGAAATCGAACATCACAAAAATTAATACACAGAGGTAAACAGAACTACAAAAAAGTTGGGTTAAACACGAAGAAGCAACACTGCAGCAAGCAGACGAACAACGCTGTCTTAGTTATTAATAACAATTGCACTTGAAATATTTTTTAAATAGACATTCTGATTGAGCTGAATGCTCTGCAGGTAAGCACACTGAATTAACATTGTTTTCGAAGGTGAGTCGCAGCCACACCGCACGTGGCGCTAACATGGCGATCGATTTTGTACGTTATTTTCGTTAAAAACTTAGTTAAACACAATTCTACACATCGCTTTGCATTGCTATTGCATTTGGGTTGCTTTTTGTGTTTATTCCAGACATTTTTAATGCATTTTTATATGAAAAATCCTTACCGGATTTCTCGGTTGGCTTTTTAGGTGGCATTTCTACGAGAAAAAGAAATGAAAAGGAGAACTAAGGGGCATTGTCAAATCAGCGGAAACCAATTTTGACAGTAACGTGGCCAGATAGCACGATAAGTGGCAACGCCGAACGGTGTTAGGTGGCAGTATTTTCCAAAACTGGCAGCCCTGTTATTTAATGGCAACGCTGATAAATATAATTTGCAGATTTGGCAACACCGTATACAATTCAATGAATATGGCAACACTGTTTATTGAAAATTAAACGGTTTATTTTGTGCAGAAAACTTAAAAATATAATGAGATTTAATTAAATGTAAAAAAACATTTTTAAGAAGGTCAGCAGGCACAACCACTTTTCTGCTTGTCGGAGCGGCGACCAAAAAAGCTGCGTAAATCTATGTAAGCGTTATCAGATTAATTTCAATGTAGTATGTGGAACCTATGTGGAACTTACCAAAACTTTGAGATTTTTCAGTTATTTGTGCCGTTTGAGCCTGTGCTCGATTGTTTAATGCTCTCAACTCTTGCTGCATGGCCCTTTCAAAAGCTAAGGCTGCTAGACGTTGAAAGAAATCAGTAACTTTGTAACCAGAACGCGCTGAAACGGACCAATACTCCGCTTGTAGCTCACAGGCTGTTACGCCCGCAATGCGTTCCATGCGCATGAACTCCTCCTTGGTCTGAAAATACAGGGTATTTGGTGAGTACTGAATTTCTTATATGCTCTGGCTACCCACCAAGAGATCCGCCTTTGTGCCCACTAGGAACACCAGAGGTTTCTGTGCTGTGTTGTAGTTGAGCGCACTCGTGAGCCATTTCTTTGCCGATTCCAGGGTATCCCGCTTGGACATGTCGAAGGTGGCCACAATAACTGAGAGATGAACTTTTAATAAAGGGAAAATCCATGCCTGCTTGTCTACTCACCGCTGGCATTGCGATAATAAGCGCCCGCAATGCACTTGAAACGCTCCTGGCCCGCCGTGTCCCACCTGCAAAGAGCGAACTCAATCATAATCCAGTCTATGCTTCACCCACACTCCACTCAACCACCTACATCTCCAGGTTAAAGTTGTGACCTAGTATATTGAAGTTCTCCAGCTCAAAGTCCACGCCAATTGTGGCTTTGTAGTTCGACTGGAACTTGTCGAAGCAGAAGCTAAACGAGAGCGAGATCAGGTTAAGACTCAAGCAACTAAAATCAACTACTCCAACTCACCGATTCACTATGGCCGTCTTGCCGACGGCACAGTCACCCACAAAGATGACCTTGCAGGGTCGCAACTTTGCAGGTTTGTAGCCCGTCGACTCCAGTTGATATCGCAGTTGCAGAGCGAAATCCTTGTCCCGGCTGAAAGGCGTCTGGGCGGTGCTATAGGCAGGCGGCATGCGACGCAGCTGAGTGCGCGCATCGTGCAGGGTCATCTGGGGCGTAGGTGAGGGCAACAGCAAATTCTGACGAAGCAGATGGGCCGCCATTCCGAACCTGGTTGCAATTTCAACTGAACTGAACTGAACTGACGCGACAAGCTGCGATCGATGGGGCAGCAAGACGGAAAGGCAACGAACAGCACAAGCACGACAGACCGCAACCACAGGCCTCGCGACGTCATCATTGGGCTGAACTTGGTGGCTATCAGGTGTAGCCAAGGTGCACAGCGGCATTATGCTAATATACTAAGAGCATGATAAGGGAACCTCCAACCTCAAACGGGGTTAAGTGCGATAGTAGTGCGTGGAAATGGAACCCCAAACTGAAGAACTACTTTGGGCAGGGATTTTCCAATTGGAAGGGGGTTTAGTTAGGAAGTGGGAGGGATAACGAAGAAGGTCTAGAACGATCTAAGTAAATAAAACGATTAAGAACTACTTTATATAAGGATCTACTTTATATTCTTTATATCTCATTATTCCTCTCCCCTCTTTCTATTGCTGCAGTTCCTGCTTCTTCCCTCCCGGATAACCAAAGTGTCCCACGCTCTTCAACTGCTCTTGCAATTTGGGCTGCAGATCCAGCGCTTTGTAGATGGCGCGCTTTAGCTGCTTGTATTGAAAATGCGGCGGGAAGGGCATGTCCTCGAAGGAAAGCATGAGCAGATTGCCAGCCTCGTTGCCCACAGCCATGGAGCGTCCACAGTGCGTGAAACTGCAGTTAAAAAGGGGTACAGAATTAAAGTAAATTAACTAATCCCGTTGATCTTATACCAACCGAAAGGTTGTGTAGCTAATCTTGGCATCAATGGTGGTCGTGGAAACGGGCTTCAGTGTGCTGTAGCGCAGATCCCAGATGTCAATCGCAGCATGACTCAGGGAAACGATGATGGTAGCGTGTGTGCGACTCCAGCGGGCGCAGTGCACCGGTGACAAATGATGATGCAGCTCGATGAGGGGCAGGACAATGCCCGATAGCCAGATGCGAATGACCCTAGAGAAGTAGAGAGATTAATATCTATGCCATATCTATTTCCAATCTCCTACCAATCGCTGCCGCAGGTGAGATACAACTTGGGGGACCAGGGAGAGAAGTCCATGCAGACTGCGGCGGATTCGTGCACCTGACGCAGCTCTAAATGCTGCAGTGGATAGTTGGTGGAGCACTTGAAGAGAGTGCCCTCGTCGGTGAGCACATAGTACATATCCGAGTTCAGTGGATCCACCACTAGTTCCAGGCACTGCGGATGACGATTGGCCAGAAAAGGCTCTGATTGCGTGGGACGCTGCTGTGGAATTCCTTCTAGTTCACCTTCGGAGCGCTGAAAGCGTTGATGCTCGAAACCAAGCAGAAAGGGACTATTAATGATTTGATACTTGGTCACATCACCAGACTGGGAGGCGGCTAGAAAGGGCGTAATATCATCAGCTCCGCCCACATCACCATCGCTACGTTGAATCCACTGAATCGCAGTTACTGGCTCGAAATGCGGCGAACTGCAGCGCTGTGAGATTGCAAGCGGTGGCAGATCTGGCTGCGAGATGTCCCGCACTTCGATGTTGCCATTGTGGAGGCCAATGGCAAGCAGCTGTGGCGAAGCTGGCGAGAACTGCAGTGTCACCACGGGCACCTTATAATCGTAGCAACGTTCGGGATTCACGGGATTCTTAATGTTCCATACAAGAACACAGCCACGTCGCGGTGGGGCTTTCAACTGGGAGAAGGTATAGACACCATAAGAAACGGCCAGAATGTCACCGTTGTTGGGGCAAAAGCTGATGGCGGTCACTGCCTGGCGATGCTTTGCATGTGGAGCTGGAGGACTAAAGCGCCAGAGCAGCTGCAGGCGATACTTGAACTTGACATCCTCGGCAAGTGGATCAGGTGGCGTCATGTTGCGAAAGCGTCGCTGTTGGGGTTCGAAAACATTGCTGGCCAGGATGCGCATGGTGAGCATGAGAGCAAGACGGAAACTAGGCAGATTGTTGATCTCCTCAAACTGATCCACTCCACTGACCCTGTACGTGGTCACCTGCATCTTCTTCTCGCCCTGCACCTGCACACTCTTGGTTGATGCCTCCAGATCCTTGTACGTGTCGAACATCTCAAAGTTCGAGACATAGGAACCAACATGATCGGTGCAGATGCGTTCGGTGTTCACCAGCCGTGACTTTACCAGCGGTGACACTGTCTGCGTATCCGCATCGACAGTGCGACGCGTCTTGTCCGTGCCGGCTAGCAACTCATCGTAGCGCTCATTGTCTGCCAGCACGAGGCGACCCTCATCGCTGTCCATCTCGGCCGTCATGCTGGGCCGCTCGAAGAGCACCACAATCGGTGTCTTACGGAGGAGCACCTTGATGAAGGGCGTGGCCGCGCGCTTGGTCGATTTGGTGGTGCTTGCGCTGCGTGCAGCTGCAATTGGAGCAAAGCTTACGGTTTCTGGCTTCCTGTCAGGTTTCTCTCCGTCCAATTGAAGATTGTACAGGTTGATCTGGAAGAGGTTTATGCTTGTAGGTTAGGTGGAACTCTCCTTGATCTGTCGCTACTTACGCCCTGCGCAATGTCATCCAGCGAGGCACGCATCACACATTTGGTGCGGTACTCGGGTGACCGCATCTTATCAAGTTGCAATTGATCCGGTGGCTCCGTCTTCATTAGCGGATGATTCTTGATCATCTCGCTAAGCTTCTGAAAATCGGCAGTGCGATAATCCTTGTTTAATGGACGCGGCATCTTTTGGAATTAATTTGTGCTTTGTACTAATTGTAATTTAGTGTTGTTCCTGCCCCTTGTGGCTGACATGGTAACCAGACGACGACGCAACGCATCGGTTGCCACAACGACAACGAACCACGCGCCTCTTGTTATTCGGTAATGTTGCATATGGTTGCGCATCTGCACACACATAAATATTCATATTCATAACAATTTTGAGGCACGCAAGCGCAAAGCACACAACACAGTCTGCAACAATTTGTGGCAAGCCGCAGTTGAAAATACCCTTTTACAACTTCCACTTGCATTTCACTTTGTGTGCGATAGCTATCGTTGATCTACTTTTGCATTTTATCGATAATTGCATTTGTGCTTTTGTATTTACTAAAAATACCAACTGCTGTTAGTCCATCTCTCTCCCTCTCTCATTAGCTAACTCATGCAAACATCGCAACAAAGTCATTATGCCCCGGGAAAAGTTTAAGAATCTGAAAAAATAATCATCATCATTGCAGGGTTCACATACGTACACATTGCATTCAAAACTTTTATAAGTGTGGGTTGTGCACGAAGCAAACTTCCGTGAGTGCAACAAAAACAACATGATTAACCAACAATTACAAACACCCGCACACACATACAGTGTGACCTGTCACAAAAAAGTTTCGTTTAAAATTTGTAAAGCAATTAGACGCCAACCAAAGCAATTTTTTTGTGCCGCCCCACACACACACACACATACATACATATATACATATGTACATCATAATACACATAAATATGTACGTAGAGCAATAGAAAGGGTCTTTAATTCCGCCACAGAAACCGGCAGTCGTTGGTAGAAGTCGAAAAAGAAGTTGTCTTATGTTAATTTGCCTTTATGCTTCGCTACGCTGATTCGCTTAATGAACAGGCAGTGAAGGTGGCAGCGGCGCTGGCGGTGGCGGCGGCGGCGGTGGAGACGTCGGCAGCGAAGCAAGTGCAATATGTCAAATAGACAGACAAGCAGTGAAAAGAAGAAGCTTTCCGCATTGCATGTTGGTCAGCAGCGGCAGCAGCGACGTCGCCTTCGTTTGCGATATAAACGCATCAAGCGTAAAGCAATAAATGTGCAGGCAAACAGAATGCAAAAAAATGGGCAAAATAAAAAAAAAACGTAAAAATGCTGTCGCTTTGCGTGCATTATGAACTTTGCACGGGCGAGAGAGCAGGCAAGAAATGCGCCCGCTTGTTACACTTTTGGGGCAAAAACCAACAACAATAACAACAACAACAAGGGCAACAATGGAGGCAAATGGCGGACAGTGGCGTTGCAGTCGACGCCGGCAGCGCCGAGCACAGTGCTTTAAATTGTGCATAAATATGGCAATGCTGGTAATTCAAAAAGTACGAAGGGAAATTTGAAGTACCTATGAAGTGGACATTTTAAGTACCAAAGAAGTGAATACTAAAGAAAATACTAGGAAATAAAATTATTCCAAGTTCTAATTGCGCTGCGTACACCCCACAAACGCGTCAAATTAGAATAGTCAACTCATTCAATCGCAGTGCTCTAAAAACTCATCAATAAATCTTTTAATTGGCTGCATTTTACGATCTTCTAATTGTCCACACCCTCGAGATCGTGAGGTTTAACGACATATTCATATGGTATATGGTATATGTATATACCACCTATACCATAGTCGATATCCAACGATCGCGTTTTTACATTCATTCATATCGTTTTTACACCTGTTTTATGCCTCCACTGGCCCCAATGTGCGCTGGGCTCTGGGCCGAAAGCGTCGTCGCGGCTGCCAACTCCAACGACGACGGCAGCGTCGCCGCTTGGGTGTAACATATTTTCTTTTTTCATTTTTTTTTCTGTGCTCTGTTACCAGCGAGCAGCGCCGAGCGGAGCGATATGCCGCTGCTGCCGCCGCCGCCGCCGCGTTTAAGCCATGTTCACAAAACCGACTCGACTTTTATTCGTTAATTAACCGTCGTGAGGCGCAGAAGTGACCGAGCGCGTGAAACCCGCTTAACGGAAGTCCACATACAATAAGCCGAGGAAGATTTTGCGGAAACTCAAGAGAAAAAAAAGCTGACTCCGATTTCTACCACCACCACCACCACAGCGCCACCTGTTGTGGCACCGCGCTGTGACACTTGCTGCGGCTACGTTGCTGCGCTGTCGACGCAGCTGTCGTCGTCGTCGTAGTCGTTGCCGTCGCTTTTGACTCTTTTTCGTTTTTGTCAGCCGCGCAGTTGCATTTGAACGTGCGGCACGTGCGTCGTCTCCAGTTCTCGACACCGACTGCGACTCCTTCTCCTTGCCGTGGCGCGTGCGCAGAGGCGGCGTCTGTCTCGGCATCTCTTTCTCGTGGGGGGCGCCCCCAGTACAAATTGCGATCAAAACATTTCGAGTTTATTATAATTTTATGCAAATGAATTTTGTTAATTAATGTGCCGTGTGTCAAATGTTAACAGCATTTCGCAATAAAGCAACACCCGCATTCGCCGCATAATCTGAGACTTGTTGTCTTATCGTCATCGTCATCTTCATCAGGGAGCATCTCTATAAGATGTTGTTTTGGAAGCGTCTCTGCCGGCCCCAAGGCGAGCCACCAGCGCCGTTGGCAGCGTCATCCTCATCAACTACAGCAACATCATCATCGACTTTGCAGCGCAGACGTAAGTTTTGCATATACATATATATTTTTCTACACAAACATTTTGCTATCGGGCCACGCCCCTTTCATTATAAACGCCCACGCGGCGCCTGTTTGTATGTGTTAAATATGCATACAAAATTCAAAAAAATTGTGAAAGAGAGACAAGAAATGTGTGTGTGTGTGTCTCGATTTTTTTTCGGTATTAGTTTTGGGTATTTGATTTTTTTGGGTCTGTTTTTTTTCGGTTTTATCGCTGTACACGAAATCCGTGCGCCTCATTTGCATAATTTGCATCTTAAAATTGTTTCGGTTTCTGTTTTTATTGACTGGTTTATTGATTTCATTTTGTGATTTCGTTCGCTCGCTATTCGCGCAGACCCCGCACCAGACAGAGATCCCCAGACCACAAATTAATGCTCCTCGCTGTGGCACTAAGTCTCCTTCTCGCTCTCTGTCTCTTCCCATCTCGCTCGCTCGCTGTCTCCGGCTGTCTCGCGCTTGTTTCGCCGCATAATAAATTACTATCAAATTTTATCACCTACAAAAGACGCTGGAGACCCCGGACAAATGCGTGAAGCAGCTCATCCCATTGAGCATAATGAATAATATCGTGCTATGTAAATATTCCCTTTATACTGATTCTGATTCTGATATCCTCCACCTTAGCTCTCTGGGTGGTTGCCAAAAGATTTATGAATGACTTTGGCGTGTTTAACATAATTATGCAGGGAGAGGGGCGGGGAGCATGCTCAAGATTAAGATCCACAAGATCAATCTCAATAGAGAACTGGTCTGTGCATGGAGTAATTTATTATCAAGTGTCGATCGCGTAAGGGAATTTCCAGAATTATAGCAAATATATCATAGACTAATTTGAGTGGGAGTAGGAAGGAGATGAAGAAGAATGGAGTGAGAAGATAATCATAGATGGTGGCCAAGATAAAAAATGAACACTTATCGATAACGATAGTTTCGCAGCTCACATTCCAAGTGGTCTTCCTCTCTCTTTCTCTCCACCTTTCGCTTGGTCAGTCGCAAGTGTCAGTTCGCATTTTCCGCAGATTGAAGATGTGCGGACCACAGTGGAGGCGAGGAACGCGACGCGCCTTTGCTTCATGTGGTTTTCGTTTCATTTGTGTACCATAAGTTTTCAACTAACTGTCGCGTCTGTCTTGCAGCATTCCTTCTTCGTCGCATTCCCTTTACCCTTTACCATTATTTTGGTCATCACATCATGACTTTGACTTTGACTTGTGGTAATTTGATGTTAATGACACTCATCAGCAGCGACACAAACAAGCCTGGCGTGGCAGTGGCAGCACCAGAAGTGACATCGACACCATCCACAGCTAACCCCCTCTACCTGTCCGTGCTGACCGCCGCTTCCCCCCCTCCTATTACACTTAACACGATTCTAGTAGATCGCTGGCCAGCGACATTTTTATGTCCCCCTCATAATCGGCTTAGGCATGAGAGAGTAGAGGTCTCTCTCTCCTCTCTCTCTCTTTCTCCCCTCCCTCTGCTGACTGAGCATTCTTGTCTTCTATGTAAGTTCGTGTCTTGAGTCTTCTGTTTTTCTCTCTGTTTCTCTGTGTTTTGGTTTTCGAAACGCCATCAAGTTGCATGTTTTATGTGCATCGTAAAACGAGCCTCGATATGCGTAGCAACAAAAAATGAGTTCAGCGTTTTGTTGTGACATTTTAACGCGTTTTTCTTCTTTTCTGGTACATTTGCTTTATCAATCTGTACAAAATACCAGCGCGATAAAAAGCCAGGGACAACAAATGAACTGTGAAACGTGTCGAAAAGGTTTTCTAAATTAGTTCAAAACTCATCAATTATAATAAGAAAGAGAATTGTTCTTAGTATAAATGAAGAATGATGATCTTTAGTAACTCTGTTCCCCTTCATACAACAATTTGCAAAAGTAGTTTCTTTTCTCTTTCTGCCCCCTCTCTCTCTCTCTTTCTTCTCAGTCTTTTACTGTACTCTCCAAATTGCTCATAAATTACAGCGCCGAAACCGTCGCAATGGCAAAAGAGCCTGCGCCTACACCATCATTATCAGCTTGTAAATAAAAAGACTTTATCAATCGTTAAGCCTGCGGCGGCAACGTTCAGCGTATCCCAAATCCCGATGCGCAAGATCCCAGAGAGAGGGGGAGAATGAGAGGTAGGGAGGGGGGTAGAGAGAGCCAGACAATCTGGCCTGGAAGCAACTCTCTCACCTAATAACATAAAAGTTATCGAAATGCCAAAGGGAGAAGAGTCACAAGAGGGTAACTGAGAAGTGGAAAGGTGGGGAGGGGAGACAGGATTGAAAGGGGGCTGTGCCGGCAGTAAGTCGAGGCTAAGTACAAATATTTTTATTTATGATTTTACAGATCAGCATATTGCTCAATAATTTTTACTCCAACCCAAAATAACTTTCAAATTATGTGGTCTTCCCGCTCCGCTCCTCTCCCCTGCCTGAAACTGCGCTTAAGTGCGCCAATTTTGAAATTATTGGCGGCTGCGTATGCAGATAATCGTGACCTGCTGCTCCACTCGACGCAGACACAGACAGAGACTGGAAGACAGACAGACAGATGAAGGTAATCCCCTGTTGGTCCTGGGCTCAGGCTCAGCAATAACTCAAGCAGCCAAAATACCAAAGCGTAGTAAATTGCTGTTCGAAAGTTCTCTGGCTGGAGGAATTGTTGCAGCAATTTTGTGAGCTTTTACTTGCAATTTCCTCAGTGTATTCCGCTCTTCCTCTTCTTCCTTGATCTTCTAGAACTCGTTTATCATGACACATTGAATTTAATTACTTTATTTGGCATAGTTTTTGTGGCCAGAAACTAGGGAGGTTTTACTGCCAACTGCACCTACTTTTCGTCCATAATATTTTCCCATAAATTATGGAGAAAATTACTTTAAAATTTATGGCGTTCCGCGTGGCGATCACTCTCTCCCTCCCTCTTCCCCTCTTTCTCTTTCTCTCTCCCTCGCCCTTGCAACCCTTTGCAGCGTGTATCGTTACACGCTGATTTGGGCCTTTTTATTTTACGCGATTTATGTGCAGCCTGTGAGAACGCACAGCGAAACAGGTATGTGCCTTATGGGGCACATGCAACATGCCTCATGCCGCATGCCCCATGCCCCATGCGTGGCAATGATATTCGTGGCAAACGAACGTGTTTCGGCTGCGCGTTTTTTGGCCCGAAGTGGGCGGGCCAAATGGAGCTGGAAAGTTCGCACGATTGATGATCGACTGATGGACACAAGGACAGAGAGAGGGAGAGACAGACAGACTGAACACACACACACTCACACACGCACACACAAACTAAGACTCCGACTGCGACTGAGATGGACTGACAGTTGCGATGACGCCGACCTGTCACCGCACTGACATAGCCATTTATGTAATTACACACGCTGCACACACACACTCAGACACACACACAGACTGACCGGCAAAAACATATCACAAAGCAATCGCTGCCCCACCTGCCCCACCAGCAGCAGAGCTTGTAATTATTTTCTACTTAATCTTCATCACATGCGCAACATGTCGAAAACTTAAGCGAATTGACGCGCTGCATCCACCAAAGAGCTCCAACAGCTCCACAAGAAATGCTGTTGTTGTTGTTGTTACTGCCTGCACGGCGGGCGGTGCATTCATTGGTTTATCGATTCGATCACACCTGCACAGGGCTGGAGAGAGACACACACCACATATGGGTAGAGATATTCCTTACATTGTGATTAGCGTGACTGAAGATGTTTAATGTAACTTAAAGCGTAGCATTGAATCGGAAACAATTCAATTATTTCTGACATTTTTGGAATTCCAGCAACAAAAGTGAAAAATGATATAATAGACAGCTAGATTGATTAAGAAGTAGGGATAAACTTAATGAAATTATTTCGTTTATTGTTGAAAACATGAAAATGAAAGTGGAGTATGATATAATAGACAGCTAGAGAGAAAGAAATACGCAAGAAGATGCACAAGTGTAGTGAAATTGAAGAATGATATTACGATATTACACTGTGTTATGGCAGAATTAATACAGTCCATCAAAACCAACAGAATTGCCTAAAATAAATCGAGTTCCCTCATAATTTGCAATTCCATAAAGCAACCCGAAAATTTCCACTTCATATATAAATCACGTAGGTGATTATTAACGGTGATTTACTGTGAATTATCACCGTGATTTGTGTTGAGTGTCGTGTGTGTGTGCAGCCCTGTCTGTGAATGGGGGCGCACAGGCACGTCCAAAAGTGAAAACGAAATGGCCAATGAATGTGCGTGGAGAGGATCTTTCACAAGCTCCACCTGCGCTCAGAAACACGCCCGAGGAGCGCAAAGTCCCTCTACGTACCCTCCTCCTTCTACCCTATTCCCTGTTATATATCAGGTGTCCGTCGCATGCAGATGCAAACTATACGTGAACCGTACCGAACGTGCCTGTGCCTGTGGGAAGTATCTTTTGCACTGGGATCTCTTTGGTCTCTGGGCCGCGGTCAACCTCTGACCGAATTTCAGGTGATAATTATCGCTTGGCGTGCAAATATGCGGAAAGTATTCGAACATCGGAATGGAACTAATTAAATTTAGTGCAGAAAGCGTTAAATTTCATTGTTCCCTTGAAGTTGTATCCTCGCCTCCTTTAGTATGTGTGCTAGTCAGTCGGCCCCCATAATTGGAGGCTTGCAAATCAGTTGTGCACGCCCCCACGCGCACACACACACACACACACACATACTGGGAACAACCCTCACATTGGTGGCATGTTCCCCCCACCACCTGAGTTTGCCACATGCCTCGCTGATTTAGTGTCATACAAAGCTGTAAGTGAAGATTATGTTACCAGAATTAATTGCAGCCAAGGTGAAGGTAACCGACAAGCTCGACGCTCGCAACTGGAAGCCAACAACGTCATGAGACCCTCTCCCTCTCTCCTTGTTTCTCTCTCTCTCTCTCCCCTTGTCGACAGCACGTGCTGAAGTTGGCATCGTCTGGCCGTGCCACGTTCTGTCTGTGACTTGGCTGTGCTTCCTGCTTGGTAATTTTGATAATTTAATTGAAAATAAAAAAGTGACAGGTGGAAGCCCCTAAAAAAAAGGGAAGAAGAGCGCTGTCAATTTCTGGTACGAGTATATTGATTTTTCGTGCTTACTTGCGGAACTTTTGCAGCCCGATTTGTACTTCATTTAAGTGTCATTTGTCAGGCAGGTGTTGCCTGCAGCGATTTGATATCATATTTGAAGAGAACTTCGAGGGTTGTCTGCAGTTTATAAGGAAATGATTTAAGAACTTTGCAAAACGGATGTATAAAGTTACACAGAAGAGTTCTTTTTAGTTTAATAAGTTTATGATATGTGAGCAGGAATGAATATATCATATCATTTCATATGCTTACAGAGGGATATTCTAGATTCTAAGTGATTTTTAAGTAACTTCTAAGGAACTCTTTAAGTTAGTACAGAAGATAAACAAGATGAAGAAGTTACTATATGCTTTGGCAACTCAAGTACTTCTAACAATATATATTTCCCAATTCATGTCCCACTTTTTCGAGATCTTTTTCACTCTCGCAGTCCAACAAATATTTAGGCAATGTATTTGCATGTTGAACCACTTGGTAAATACGTTTTGGGAGCTGCAGTTTGCATCTTGCTGGGGCCATTTCACAATGCTATTTGCCCTGGCTGGCAATGCCTTTGCTAGCACTGCCTTGGCTCACATAAGATAAATATTTCATATTCCGATTTCTATGCCGGCAGCAGCAAACAAACTTTGTGTGTGAGTCTAGTCGAAGTCGGAGTTGAAACTGCAGTATGAATACGAGTGTGGGTACTGAGTGTTGAGTATGGCTACTGAGTATTCATACCACTCCCACTCGTCGTATTTGTGACGCAGCTGCAGAGCAGGCTAAACCAATCAAGCAAATATTTGAGCTTTGCTTCAGTGTTCAACTCTGACCCAAAACTGCCCCGCCTCCTTCTGGCCTCTGCCTGCCACCGCTTCGCTTGAAATTTAAATATTAAATTGAATAAAATGTGAACAAAGCAAATGCAAAAATGTAACAATTTAATGGATCGCCGAGTGGAAAAAGTGAAAATTAAATGCCAAGGGGAGGCTGGATGGAAAAATAGGAAAAAACGCTGAGCAGTCCCGCGTCGACAGCAGTCAATTTGGCTAACGACCAGGTGTAGATTAACGCTTCAGCTAGTGCCGGCTGCGGGCTTCTGCTCTTCGAGTCCTGTTGCGTATCCCTCATAATTATGCACCCTTGCGCAGAGGACGCGCTGCAGCTAAATGGCCCCAGCACAGTTCCTCTATTCCCTGCTCCCTGTTGCCAGTTCCCCTCCTCAGCAGTGCTGCAGTGGCTTTGGTTACGTGTCGTAAAAACAATTACCAAACACCGCAGAACAGCATGTTACTCTGGCCAACACACCCCGTTACCTTCCCGTCTCCTGTCTCTCACTCGCCCTCATCACACAGACCACATAATCCTTTTCGAGCAGCCTGCGCAAAAATTGTTTAGATTCCTTTTTCTGCCACATGCATTTTGTATGCCTCCATCAGGACTGTCCTGCCGTCTGTTTGTCCCTCCCTCATGTCTGTTTCCCCATCAGTCCCTCCCACTGTCTGCCCGTCTTTCTATCTCCGTGCTGTCTGTCTCACCGTCTGTCTGTCTTTCTCACTTATTTCCCTTTCCACAGTTTACTTTTTTTTTGCTTTTATTTTTGATAATTTTCCACGTTGGATTTGTATTTTCCTGTGTTTTCTGAATGCAGAAGAAGGAAGGCGAAAAGCGGATTTCGTGGCATATTTGATGAGCCCCCCGAGCTGTGCGTTCGCCAGCAACGGAGACAAGCTGACCCCATAGAATTCTGGGAACCACCTACAAGTTGTAAATACTCTTGTAAGAAGATACTTTTCGTCTGAGGACTGGAGACTATACAACTGTTTATAGAAGGTTTCCAGGAAAAGCAGGAAATATAGCAAAGAGCAATCATAATTCTAGCTTATTATATGTAGTAGTGTTTTTGGTATATATCGTATGTTAGTATATACTACCATATCATGTTCTATATTCAGAACTACTTAAGGCCTCCAAGCTTTCAGTTGCTATGGAACCATTAAAAGATACTTCATCAATTAGTAGATGTCAACTTATTCCTCGTCTTACTCAACCCTCAACTGTGGTAGACTTTACCTTAGTTACCTAGCTTATACCCCTTCTTACTTCACCCATTAGTGCAGTAACCTTTTCCTTGGCTACCCTGGCAACTCTATGTATCTGTAAAAACTTAAGTTCACATTTCGATTGCCACTTGAACTTTTGTGCCATGTGACCTTCGATAGCTTCGATAGCCCGACGATGGCATTAACTATCAAATATTCGCTTTAAATGTAAATGCTTGTGAGGCCTTTGAAGTGGCGTCTAATCACCATTCAGGGAATACTCCCCGTAGCTCTATCCCCTCTCCTCGACCTCCCTGCATCATTCCACACTCGACTGTGTAGTGTGCTTCCCCTTGAGAAACAAAAGCGAAGGCGGATAAAAGAAACAAGCGCGTGCCTCACTGCGTTGCGAACGAGATGGGCAGAGAGAGAGAGAGAGAGAGAGAGAGAGAGAGCGAGAAGGGAGTGAGCGAGAGGAAATAGCAACAACAACAACGAAGCTCGCAAAAGATGATGAGAAACTTGAGCGTCAAGCAGGCAGAAGCTTTAAGTCGCTAAATTGTATCGGATTACAGCAAATTCCAAGCCATGAAGCTAAAATTCCAGCTCCATAGGCGGGGACTGTTCTCCCCTCTGTTCTCTTCACTTCCCCTAACTCTCTGTGGCCCCTTTTTTCCTGCAGTTGGTATGTTAATGAAGGTGCTTCAGCGTGGCTTGCGCTGCTGCTGCTGCTGTTGCCTTGTTGCTATTGCTGTTGTTGTTGTCGTCCTGCCGCGGCTGCTGCTGCTCAAAATGGCTACGGGGCATAGAATGCATTGAAACGGAGGCAGTACCAACGTGACGAGTGGAAGAGAGGAGGAGGGGAACAGCGCAGCAAGGATGACACACAAGTGCGAGCTCTCCCGGCTGAACCCGTGAACTCGCGTGGGGGACAGCAGGTTATGAAATGCGAATCTTAGCACAGTTTGCCACACACAGTAACAGTTGCACACAGCAAACAGTTACAGTTACAGCTCCATGGGGTAACTCCCCGCAACTCCCCCACAAAACGGGGCATTTAAAACCAGCCAAACGAGCAGAGTCAATCAATCGCAGCAACAAAAATGCGAAGGGGAACCTCACAAAAATTGCACACAATTTGCCTAATTCGCGCTGTGCCTACCCCACTGCCCTTCTTCCACTCCCTCTCTCTCTCTCTCTCAGCTGCTACACAGGATGAGAGCCCTCGCACTCCGCGTTGAAATTGCTGTGGTTTCGCATACCCTGTAGAGGTGGGAATGAAGTGAGCAGTGACTGAAGTGAGGGGAGTCTAAGTTGAGAGGTTTATTACTATAGAGAGCTCTAATTTAGGTTTAGCTTTGCCAGAATGCAAGAGTAAGTTACCTTACTGTAGGGTAAGTACAGGTCGTTCACGAGCAACCTTCTAACTTCAGTCTTAAATACATAGAGCTAGAGTCGCACATAATTTACTTCTGAGCTTTATTCCTCTACACTTGCTCTTCTCGCAAGTTTCTTGAGTATTTTACCTTATCTAGGGTGTTTGCCAGTCGTGCACACTGCAACAACTGCCTGCTAGTTCTGTTTTTGGCTCTACGTTTTTGTTTTAGCCGTTTTTTTTTTTGGCTTGGGCCACGGCAACTGCAATTATTGTTTGCGGCTTTTCAATTGCCTGGCGAGCTTCAACTTCAGCAACAGCTTCGGCTTCGGCTCAGCCAAGTTCAGCTTCGGCTCGTCGTCGTAGTCAGTCATCATAAGGTGAGAATATAATAGCGCAATCGTGAGATGCGTGACTGCAATTGCCCCTACGCCTGGGCCTCTAACTATGCACAGTGGGGCAAGGTGTGCAGGAAAGTGGAACTGTTTATAAACTTAAATATTTTTGATAGGATAAAAATTAAATACATATAAAAACAAGGTTTTTTACTCTTGTAAGATGTTTAAACTTTACACAGTGAGTTAAAGTTAGGCACACAAAAATATGAAAAGGAAAACATTATGAAATTGATATGAAACTACAGTAAATAATAAAAGACTTTGTTACCTTTGCCCCACTGTGCGCGAATGGCGGATCTGATCTGCGCCCGGCTTTGGCTACGGCCCTGGGCACACACAGCTGATAAGCAGCCCAAACAAACAAATAATAATGCACGATTTGTGGGCCGAAGCCGAGGCTGAAGTTGAAGCTAAATCTGAAGCTGAGGCTGAGCTTCAAGAAGAAGAAACATTTTTGTGGCCTTTGATTGAGCAAAGCGCGCGCTCGCTCGCGCTGCCTTTAACTAATTGAGCTTCATTGTAGAAGGCGGGATCCTAACTTTTGCCTGCCGCAGACACGTTTCCTGTTTGCTGCACGAAAGAGGGAGGAATAAGAGGGAAGAGAGAGAGGGGAATAATGAAGGGAAGCTCGGTTAGTTTGAGCGTCTGTGGTTTCTATTTAATTAAAAATGAAAAGTTCTTGTTAAGAAAAGGGTCTTCCCCTTGCCTTCTCTCAAAGCGTTTGCGGAAAATTAAAAGTTTTCTTTTCTTTTGGGAAAATGTCACATGTGCAAAGGGGGGTACCAACATTTGGGCATTTTTCAGGGTCTTAGGGTCTCTCACTGACATAATTGTTTGCAAGTTTTTCAAGTTTTAAATGAGTTTCCGTTGTTGCTGGCAACACCAGCGAGCTGCCATTTGCCATTTCCATCAACAATTCAACATAACTGGGGGGAATTCTTTGCAAACTACTGTGATTTGTGTTGAATCGTTTTTTCTGACTGAAGTGGCGCCATCTATAAACCCGACAGCTTGCATATGCACAACGCTAGGTGGCGACACCGAAGTTAAGAGCAAAAAAAAGTAATACGATCATGTGTAATAATGCAAATTGTGCGAGTTCTTCTTTTACTACTTTCGGAGCACGTTCGGCGTCATAAAATCAAAATAAAAACTTTCTTTTGCCCAGACAAGGAGAGAGGGGAAGGAAGAGAAAGCAACAGAAAATATTAAAGTAAAGTCTATTAAACTTTTTGCGCAGACACACATCAAAAGTTGTTTGGGGGGCATGTATAAAACATATGATTTTTGGAACAATGGACCCCGCGGGCCAATTTCGTTCGTCGTCCTGTCTAGAACAAATGTCAAACAAAAGCAGAACCAGCAGGCAGGAGGAGGGTCCTTGCACAGGGTCCTACGTCAGGCAACGCTAATAAAATAAACCCGTGTAAACGTGCTGCTGCGACTCCTTTGGACGCCGTTCCTTGACTGCCTTCTTTGCCGCCTTTGGCCTGTAAATTTGAACGCCTCGTGCAGACATAAATTGTGTGTTAAATACATTTTATGCGTTTCGCAAAGGGGAAGGACAGGGAAGAAGGGGAGTAGAGGGAATCAAAGGGAAGTTTGCCAACTTTGGGCTAAGTCAGTCGACTGCGAAACGCAATCAAGGTCAGGCAAAAGCGTCGGTGTCGTCTTCCTCTTCCACGTCGATGTCGACGTCGCGTCCTTTCTTGTTGACGTTGCCCCGAGGCCAGGCCAGGGTGCTTGGGCGCTGCTCCTTGCATGATGTATGGCAGCGCGTACCACGTTGCGTATTAGAAACGCACGTAGTACGCGCGAACACTCCTTGTGTTGGCCTGTGTAATCCTTTTGCCAGGCAAAGAAGTAAGAGAAGGAGATGCCAGAGGAGGCAGAGGAGGCAGTCAAAAAGGAGCAACAGCAGCATCAGCAGGAGGGAAGAGTAAGAGAAAGAGCAGCAGCAGCAGGAGGAGGAGAAGGAGGAGCAGCAGCGTAGCTGAAGAAGGAAGGAGCAAAAGGAGGAGGAGAAGCGGGAGCAGCAGAAGGAGCAGCAGCAGTTCCTGCCACCAGCTGAGTATACACATGTTTGTGTCACATTTGGACTACATATTCCAAAGCAGACAGAAGGAGGCACCTCCCTCTCCATCTCTATTTCTCTCTGCCTCCCACTCTCTCTGTCCACCCCCCTCTCTGTGTGCGTTTTGTGTACACTTTACTCCTTGAGCTTGGCATTTCCTTTGTGAATTATAAAGAAATTTGTTGTTGTACGCAACGTTTTGTTCCTTGTGCGTGTGTGGGCGTGAGGCGTGTTTGCTTTGCTGCGTGCGTGGCAGAGGGAAAGGAGGAGGAGGAGGTGATGGTGGGTGGCTGTTAGCAACGCTGCAAAATTTCATTGCATACTTTTGGGACCATGCGACAAGTTGATTTGGATTTGTGTGGGCGAATGACACGAGCTGAACGAGCGCGAATTGTGGGAAAACTAAGGTAATAAGTGAAGGAAATAGAAAGGTTCTTTTGCAGAGCTTTTAAGCTCAGTAAATGAAGAATTTCATTGAAGAAAGGGAACGATATTTAGCTTCCTATGCAACTAACTAACTTGAAAGTCCTTTAATGAATGACTTCCTGGCACTTTAAACCTCGATCGTAACTACGAATTTCAGCACATGTCATTTAGCTTTTTTTGACTGATAGCCGCAGCAAGAAGAGCAGCAGCAGCAGCAGCGGAAGTTGCTTCTAAGACGCTCGCAGCTTAAAGCATTTTCCACCCTTCCACTTTGAACCTCACTTTGAACGCCTCCTTTTCCCTCCCCTTGCCACATTCCTCTGCTCCTTCGTTTCTTTCGCTTTTGTGGCTGAGGCAACACTTGTTTGAATTCCGTCCGCTACCAGCTTAATAGCATCGCAACTGCCACGCCCCCGCTCCCGCTTTCAACTTTTCTTTTTTTGATTTCTTAAATTCCATTTTAATTTGTTGCGAAATTCGCTTGCGTTTTTCCATCTTCTTCATTGCTCGCGTCCACTCTCGCTCTCTCTCTCTCTCTCCTTTTCTCCTTCCTCTCTTCTTCACTCACTGCGTAGCGCTTAATTACCAGCATCGCGTTGGTTGGAAACGCGTGGATGGTGTGTGGGTGTGGATGCGGGCTGAAGCCGAGTGTAAAACGCATTCGAATTAATTTTCGCTAATTTTCATTTCGCATTTCACAAGAGTTTTCATGGAAAACACTTGGAAAATGCGCTGCAAATCAATTTAATGTGCAAATTTTAAGCGAAAATAGCTTGTAAGTGAAGAGAGTTAAGTTGCTTGAGAGTGGGGTAGCTGGGCAGACACCCTGTAGCCCCAAAAAGCAGGCTGACTAATGTTTCAGCCCCTTTGACTAATCACTTTGTGTACGTTCTTCCATAATTATGCTGTTTATTTATCGATTGTAATCAAATTAGAAGCGTATAAAGTACATGAGTTAAGCTGGGAATATAAAGGGGTGTGCTCGAAAATTAAGCAAGTTATTTACGTATCAAAATACCATTGCAAATGCTCCATCGCTCTCCCTCCCTCCCTCTCTCTGTCTATTGAAATTCATGAAAATAACAAAAGTATTTTTTGCGTATTTAGTTTAAGTATAAATACCACAGGATATTTGCGTTGCAATTGTTGTTGTTGTTGTTGTTGCTGCTATTATTGTTGTTATTTCTATTGTTGTTGTTATTGTTGTTTTTGCACTGTGGTTGGCAGCCTGCGAAACGTTTTATTTAAATGCATTTCAATTTGTGGCTGCACTCAAATTGTTGTGCGTGTGTGCGAGAGTGTGTGTGTGTGTGTGTGTGGGTATGTGTGCAGGTGTGGGCGTGTTTAATTGATTCAATGAAATATGCGTGTGACTGTGCGAGTGCAGTATGAAAATTTAATTTGCATATTTTATGCACATGCGAGCAAACAATTCAATTTGCTCCTCCGAGTTTCAGTTTCAGAGCTGCTGCGTTAATTGTGTTTATAGAGTGGAATTTATATGGCAAATAAGTGAACAGGCAGTGGGATAGTCGGGCAGCTTAAGGGCTAATCAATTGCGTGAATAATACATGAGTAAACAATTGTTAAGCGAATGTGTTAATATCAATTGCACAAAAAGCAATTTCAGGCTGAAAGCATTAGCAGTTTGCATCTGTTCGATGCTGAGCTGCATTTTTGGAGTTGCACTTTGTAGTTGCAGTTTTGAAATAGTACAAAGCGAGCTTTGTGCTTTGACAGCAAAGTAAAAAGTGTTTGATACTCTGTAAATGGTGAGTAAAAGAAGGCAATATGTGACTGTTAGGCTTTAGAAAGGCATAAAGTAGTTCAAATGTCGCTGTGAGCTGTCAGAGCGCAGAGAAGACTTTGAATGCCCTTTAATAAGTTATATAAATATAATTATATAGGCTATGACAGACTAGGGTATTCCAATAGCAGCAGAAAGCATTTACTGGCTTCTACGAAGTGCGCTTTGTGCTTTGACAGCAAAGTAGAGAATGTTTGATACCCTGTAATTGGTGAAAATAAAGTAGATATGATAGACTAAGCACTATGATAGACAATAGAAAAAGAGAGCTAGCAAAAAGAGAGCTAAGAGCATTGACAACAGAGTGAAGATCGTTTGATACCCTGCAATTGGTAGTATTGAAGAAATTGGTAGTAAAAAAAAAACTAAGCTATTGAAAAAGCAAATTGCAGACAAAAATATTGGCTAAGTAGTGCCAAAAGCGTTAAAATTCAAGTTAAGAACCTTTAATACCCTGTAAATATTAAACTAAAAGGACCAACGCAGGAAAAACAAACCAAATCGAACTCTATGAGTATCTTAACTGCTTGCTGCAAATCCAAATAATTCCATCAGCTGCCTCACCAAACTGACTACAGGGTATTTCGTTATTCGTCTTCTGTCGCGACAAACTGTCGCATACTTTGTGCAACTACTTAACCACGCTTTGTCTAAGTGTCTGCCCCAACTTCGTTTGACACGGCCAAAGACAAGAACAACAGCAACAACATTGGAGCGTAATAATAGCCAAGGCATTAGTGGCGATAGAAAGATACAAAGATACAAAGCAGATACGACAGATACAAAGATAGCAAACTCGCAGATACAGATACACAAAGCCAGATAGAAAGATAGATAGATGCCTTTGTGTCACTGCAATTGACAAAATAATCACTGCGACATGCAGCGCGGCTTGTAGCTACACGCTCCTTACAACGGACAGCAACAACAACAACAACAACAGCAGCAGCAACAACTACAACAACAACAAGAGCAGCAGCAACATGCGGCACACATATTTTCCCGCCTAAACGAAAAAAGCCAACAACAATTGTTGGCAACAAAAAGTCCGAGAACAACAACAGCAACAATTGCAGCTGAAGCAGCAACAGCAACATACACAGAGCAAGGCTGTGCAACACGCTCAGCAACATTTTCTCATGCGCACGTTTGTGGCATGCAGCAACATTCCCCATTGGCAACATTTGGATGCTGCTGCTGCTGCTTGGCGCGCTTTGTATCTGCCAGATACATTTGTTGGCGCTTCGGCTGCAACTTCGTGTGTTGCTTGGCTTCGTGTGCTGCCGTCGCTGTCGCTGCCTGTGCTGCTGCTGCTGCCTCTGCCGTTTTCATTACATTTTCCGTGCGATTTTTCAACAGTTTGCAAAAAAATTCAGTCTGCGTTTGTTGTCGTTAGCGGGTGGTTGCGCAGCGCGCATCGTCAGATAAAAGATACAAGATACAATTGCGAACTACGTCTGTGTTTACGCCTCGAGCTACAACTGCCAGTTTGCCGGCTGATCCTGCCCCACGCCCCCCCAGCCCCCTCCTGCAACGCCTTAAGCGTGCGTTGAACTGCGACTTTTGTTTAAAGGAAATAAAAATAAAAATAAAAATTGGAAATGCATAAAAAATGAGAATGAAAATGAAATGAAATGAAATTCAAATCAAAAAGGAAGGCGCAATAAAAGTCACGTATTTTTTTTGCCGGCTAAGCGACTGTGTGTGTGAGTGTGTGTGTGAGGCTGTGTGTGTGTGTGCAGGCGGAAGTCGCGTTGTGGAGAGCCGCCATTGTTGTGCGCCGTAACGGAAGTGTGTTATTAGTGCAACGGTAAATTTTATTTACTTAAAATGTACTCGACAACAACAACAGCAGCAACAGCAACAACAACAAAAAAGTTGTGCGAGTAAATCAAATTAATTCAAATTTATGGCAAAAAAATCTACATACGAGACGAGGCAAGGCGAGTCGAGTGTGTGTGTGTTGTTGTGTGTGTGCGTTGTCAAAAGTTTTAATTGAAGAAAACTTATACGAAAAGCCAAAGTTGCAAGCATAAATGTTCGTTATGCTAATTGAATTACAACAGCAACTGTAACAAGCCCGAAAGCGGAAAACGCGGCGTGAAAGAGTGCAAAAGAGGAAGAAGGAAGACGAAGAGGGAGTGAGAGACGTTGGGAAAGGTGTTGAAAAGGTTTGTCAATTAAAAAGTTATTTTTGAGCCACACAAAAAACCTTTACATATATCACAAAACCAACCACAAAATCAACCGCAACATCAACATTAACTCTCTAGTTAATCTTAATCTTAAGTTAATCTACTGCCTCACTTAATCTCTGGCATTAAGTCCATTAACTAGCGCAAGCTTTAAGTGTGAATTAATGTGATTAATGGTGCTTTAAGGTCGTCTATGGATAAGTTCTGATTCGCTTTCTGCTACTGATTGGAAACTTGTTTGGGTTCTAGCAACTGAAATAGATTTGCTGAATTTCTTATTAGATCGTTTCTTTTAAGACTTCTTTCCAATTTGCCAAAATTTCATTTTATTTTTCTCACAATTTCGCTAAAGTTTGCCAAGTTCCGCCCTCATTAGTCATCGCTTTTTTAACGTTATCTTTTTTTATGATAAAAACTTTAACAATTTCGCAATAGCGTGGAGCATATTAAATTCAATAATCACTTAAACCTCATAAATATTTTTACATTGCGTGGAGTTTCAATAAAAAAGGCATTCATAGTGTATCCCTCTCCCCCCCTTCTGCCGTTCTTCTTGCTGGCAGTTGTCCTATGGCCTCTGGCGGGGTCGCACACGCCGCCTGGCTGCCTGCCTGTTTGCCTGTGATGTCTGTCCTGTCTGTCGTGCTGTCAATGTCATTTCAATGATTAAAACTTCAACGCAAATAAAACGCAAAAGGAGTCGACTAACCGGACCGCTACCCCGGCCATTTCTTCTTACTCCTTCCACTGCACGATTGTTCCTCTTTCAGCCTGATCCCCTGTGCAGCTCAATCATCCACCGACGCACTTGCTCCCAGCTTTTTTGCTCTGCCTCCGCTCTTACTACGTTACTTTTTTTTTAATGAAAATATAAACAGCAATGTCTCTGTCTCCCTTTCTCTCTCTCCCTGTCTCTTTCCCACTCTCTCTCTCCCTCTTTCTCCCTGTTGCTCTCGTTTTTTACCCCAAGTTTCTCTATTTGCCAACATTGTCTTTGTTTTCTTTTCGACGTGGCTTGTAATAAATTTTTAATTTCGCTTAATTGAAAATGGACCAAAAAGAGAGGGGAGAGAAGAAGAGAGCGTTACAGAGAAGCAAAACGAGAGAGAGAGGGGGAGAGAGGGGAGAGAGAGCAGCTTAAAGTTATTGGGAAAGTATCTCGAATTTCATATTGATAATGCGGCACAATTATCCCAAAGCACGTGCAGCCTCCTCCATCCACCTCCTCCTCCCCACAGTCCGACCCACTGTGCCACTGTCCATCAGTCCCACTGTTCGTCTATTCCACTGTCTGTCTGAGGTGGCTGCCACTCGAGCGTAGACAACGACAAGGTGTTAAAAGCTGCTCACATATTTATATAGCTGTCTCTGCCTTATATAGGCAAACATTGTAACAACAGAAGAAGAAGGAGGGAGAGCGGCAGTGGGGCAGGTGAGTTAGGAGCTGTTGCAGCTACTGAACGAACGCAAAAATGGGTCACATTCTTGTCTCATGAATGAACGCACCACCGTTTGTGGCGCCTCCACTGTTGGCGTGCTGCTGCTGAGGGGGCATCTTCAGAAATTGCCTGCGCACGTTGTCACTTGGGCCAGCCTGGGCTGGGGACTGTGTCACAGGCACAACGTCTTCGCACACACACAGACAAACACCAATGTGTGTGAGTGTGTGCAGCCATTGTTGCATCGTGTCTACCAGGGGAGGGGGCTGGCCGAGGGAGGCGGGTTTAATTGCTGGAAATAAGTGTCAAGTTGTTACAGAACGTTTGGTTGCATGCAACGCATGTGCATCTTTATTAGCAGCACTGTGAAACTATCGTGCGAACTATCGCATAAGTTAACAGCCGTTTAGCTAAAGTATGTGTAAAGTAGCTGAAGAAACTGGCTTTGTGAGCTTGTCTAAAGATCGTTAAGCGATAGTACTGTCGATAGAAGGCAGCTCTATAATCAAGATCGTCTAGGATCACTCAAGCTGCAGTTTTCCTTATATTCTATGATGAATCAAGCAAGCAAGAGCATCGATAATATGTTCGATACCACTACTGATAGTCAGCTCTCTTAGACTGTGCTAGATCAAGCAATAGCTTAGCCGATAGTACAGCCGATAGTCAACTCTCCCAAACAGCTAAAGCATCAAACATTTTCCGAGATACATCTAGAGAATGGACTATCAATCGACCAATAGTATATCGGTCCTTATATCATATCGATCATCCATTATTGTCTAGTGCTACTTTGCTCGATAGTACAGCCGATAGTATGCACTTGCAGCCACTTGAGCAACATAATCTATGCTACTTGAGATGCCAAACAAATCTTCATTGGAATGCATGCCATGCTAGCCAAGATTATGTCCCCCTGCAACTCTTTCCCTCCCCTTGTTGGCCCTTTGCTTCCTAGCCACTTGGCTCGTTAACATTTTTCCCACAGGCTGCTGCTGCTGCTTCTGCTCGGCTTAGCTCGCTGCATCTTATTTATTGCATATAAAGCGACACCTCCGACCTGTCCTGCCACACCCACTGCCCCCTCTACACCTTTCATATGCCACGTCTCTGGGTGCTGCCAAATGACGTCGTCAACGTCGCTCGGGCAACGTTTTGGCATAAATTAAAGAAGGGCACTTGCTGTACGTGTGTTGTATGTCGTTGCATTGTCCAGCCAGCCTGGGGAGAAATACTGGCAAGGGAAGGAGGGTTTCTGCAGGGGAGCTGCCTTGGCTGCCCTCTGTTTGCATTGCATTTTGTCACACGTTGCTGAAAGCGACGCCAATTTGTCTGAAATGTTTTGAATTCTAAACGTTGCAAAGAGAGATGACGTTAAATAGGGGCAAGCCCGGAAGAAGAGCACTAAGAGAAGTGAGGGGTGGGTAGGAAGGTGGTGAGCTACACGTGCTGCATGTGTGTGATGCGTGCTGCTGCTGCTGTATGCTGATGCGGATGTGATGGCGCTGCCTCTGCCGCTGATGAGAACGTGTGGCACATGTTGAACAGGGAATGCACTCAAAGCCGGCAGCTATTGAAAGAGTGTGGGAGTCGGGGAAAGGGGAAGGGGAATGGGGAACTGTGGGAGAATGGGCAGGTGGTTGAGTGTATTCACACACTCACTTGCAACTCGCTTTGAGTCAATCAAATCGCTGGCAGCCGCATCGCCCATCGACATCGACATGGACATGGACATCTGCCACATCTGCGCCTCGCAGCGGGCCGTGTGAATTATGCGCGATAAACTTGGCCAGTTTTGGGGGCCAACTCGTTACCCAATGCGAAACACCTGCTGCAGATGCCAGCACACACACAAACACACACAGAGAGAGACACACACACAAACCTCGACACACACCGATCTTATCGCCGCACACACCCAAAATGAAAGAGTGCGGCCAAAAAGAAGTAGAAGAAGACGCAGGCAAATAAAAAAACAGAGAAAATAAAAAGCGAATAAAGAACCTCGATGTGAGCAGGCTGCGACTGCCGTGCTACACGTAGCCTGCGTCTTGGCTCTGCATCTGCGTTGCGCCTTATCTGGCCCGGCGCGGCGCGGCAGTGTCCATGGAGTCCACGCTTGGATGCTTGGATGCCGGCTGCAGCAAGCAGCGTAGCTTCTGCTGCCTGCTGCTTGCCTTGGCCTTGGGCCCCAGCTTCGCTTGTCGTTTTTCTTGGCCATTTATTTACATACATCTCTCTGGGAGACTCCTCGCCTTGCCTCATTCCATGCCTTGCATTGCCTTGCCTCACCTCGTTCCATATTGCGAGTCAAGGGCCGCAGCTCGCCTCATTGTCTGGCCACGATGCGAAGCAACGCGAAGCGGGGCGGGGGAAGACGAGGATGTTGCCTGCTAATTTCACCTTTTCACAGATTTCGCGTGGTTCCTTTTGAGCTTCAATTTGTGTGTGGGTTGTACTCAGAGGCTCAAGCTCAAGCTCAGGCGATATCGATACGCTTTATAGAATGTGGGGAATATCAATGAGCTGGCAGAGTTTGTAAAGATTTGAGAGAACAGTGTCTAGTTGTTAGATGATTTTCTATATTACTTGTGCCAATCTATAATCGATTCTAATTAGTTTGACTATCGGTATTATTCTTATAATCAATTAAAGAGGAAGTTTGGCTTTGGCTTTACGTTTAAGAGTTGTTTAAACTGTCTATGTTGAGTAAAACAATTGATCAGCCCAGAAATATAGGTTTTGATGTAAATAGACACCTACCTTTCATATCGATAGTGGAAGACAACTATCGATTACCAGATGAAGTTTGTATTATGCTCAATTTTAAAGGCACTTGTTAAGTTATTTCTGTTAAGATAATAATTATTTCTCACTTCAAACAAATGTACAGTCTTTTTTCCTTGTTATTGCTTTCGATACTTTTAGAAACTATCGATTGACTTCAAAATTTAGTTAGAGATGAAATAAATTGCATCTTTTTAGTTAATTTCTTTAGTTTCAACTCCTTCACACTATGCTCTTCACTTCCGACCTCTCAGCAGGGTATTCGCCTCTTCGTTGTGTTCTCCACTCTCGCTGCATTTAATGTTCCTTTTTTCACAGCTCTGGCTTGTGGGGGAGGCTCATGAAAAATTGAGCAAGTGCCGCACTTGCAATTTCAACAGCTCATCTGCCGCGCTGCGCAAAACAATTTCGTTTCGTGTGGCAGCTGTCCGTGTCTCTTTTATTTTTGCTGTTCCTTCTCTCCCCAACTTTACTGTATCAACTTTGGCTTGTTGCAATCCTTGAATGTTGGTTTTACTGCGCTGCTGTCCTATGTGTGTGTGTGTGAAGAGAAGTGCCTAATTTCAAGTTGTCAGAGAAGAACTTCAACGGAATGTTGTGATATCTCGTAAGGAAACTGGTAGAGAGACAACTGTGCATGCTCTGAAACTTTACAATGTTCCAACTGAAACTGTTTTACAGCATTTCATGATAAAATTCTTCCTCCTACTCTCTTTCTCTCATGTTTTCTTTCTCTACTGTCACTTGCAAATGCTTCTGAGCTACATAAATTTCAATCAAATGGATGTTGGGTATAGTCCACAGTCGTTTCAATTACTAAGCCCAGCAAGAGATACCTCTGCTTGCTCTCCTGCCCTCCCTCAATATTCCATTACCATGTCAATGACCAGCGCTCATCCAGCTCATCGTTCACCTGGTGGAGATGTCAGCTAAGTGAGTTTGAGAGGCAATGGGATATGCGGGGTAAAGTTCCCAGTTGAATATGCAAGCGTTGTGCACTTTTTATGCGGGCCTATCTTCCATACCTCCTCCTCATTGAATCCCTCATCTACTGCCTCCCATTCCTCCCCCTCGTCCTGCTCCTACACCTTCTCAGTTGACAGTCTTTTGCACTTGACGCTGGGTCTTTCTGGTTGTTGTTTTTTTTTTTTTTTTTGGTCTCTGGTAAAGAAAAACATAGAAAACGATTCATAGATTTCCGTTTTTCTTTCGCTGCGCTGTGCGAAACAATGGCATTTTCATGTTGCACGGCAGCAGCAGCACCAGCAACTGCAACAACAACAACAACAATGGGAAGCAGCAACAGCAATAGCAATAGCAGCAACAACAACGGAACAATCCACTATGTACTCTCTCGCCCGATAGAACTTAAGTGCAATTTCAATTTTTTCCCTGATATTTTCCGCCATTGGCGCCCTCCCTAAGTGAGCAACAACAACAAGAAAAGAAAGAAAACTACGAATTACGAGCGATAAAAGAACGTTAGAAGGTACATGGAGGAGGAGGAGGAGAAAAAGTGCCCGAGGATTGTTATCACCAAACTATTTTGTGATCTAATGGCAATGGAATGCGTTTTTCTAGCTGAAATAGTTAGGCAGATAAGCAGAGGGGGAGAAAGAGAGAGACCTTTGTCCTGCTTGTGGTATAAATAGTGCTAGAATATGCCATTGAAGACACAGTTCACTTGTGCAACTGAAACATTCAACATGGTAAGTTGTGGGTTTCTTTGCTCTGCTCGACAGTGTCGCCTCAATTGTTTCCTTCATTTCCCGAAGCTACGATTTGTGGTTCTACTGTTGCTGGTGCTCAACACCCAAGCGAACATCATCAAAAATGAAGTAGAGAAACTGGAGCAGGAGCAGCAGCAGGTGGTGCCAGTGGCACTGTCTGATGGGCCCCATGAGGTGTCCAAGTTAGATGCATCCAAGGAGTCCAATGAGGTTAACAAGGATGTGGCACAGTCGGCACCAGAGGCAGCTAAGCTCGAAGAAAACAAAGTTTCCAATGAGGTTGTTGACGATGCTGCTGCTCCCATTGGCCAGCCCGAGCCCCAAGTTGCATCCAATGAAAAAGTTCCTGGAGTTCCTCAGCAACAGGCAAAGCCAGAGGGTGCTGTCAAGCCTGAGGCTCAGTTACCCAAGTTGCCTGTGAAGCCACAATCGAAGCCGGAGAAGCCCAAGGTGAAGCCTGACTCCCAGTTGCCCAAGCTGCCCAGTGTGCCTGCCAAGCAAGATTCGCCTGCTGCAGCCCAACAGCAGATCAAGCCTGTTGCTCAGTTGCCCAAGCTGCCCAACCAACCTGCGCAGCCAGAGGTGCCCAAGGTGAAGCCTGACTCCCAGTTGCCCAAGTTGCCCAGTGTGCCTGCCAAGGAAGTCAAGCCTGAGGTGCCCAAGGTGCAGGCTGATGTCAAGTTGCCCACTGTGCCTGCCAAGAAACCACAGCCGGAGGAAGCCAAAGTGAAGCCAGTCGTTCAGCTCCCAAAGTTGCCAGTTGAAGAGCCCCAAGTAAAGCCTGATTCGCAATTGCCTAAGCTGCCTAGTCTGCCCGCCAAGGAAGATACGCCTGCAAAACCTGAAGACGTCAAACTGAAGCCAGAGCTGCCTAAGCTGCCTGCCAAGGAGACACTGCTAGCCAAACCCAAACCTGCCGCCTCGTTGCCCAAGTTGCCCAATGTGGTTATCAAAGAAGAATCGCCTGTGCCAGCTAAGCCAGAAGAGCACAAGTCAAAACCAGAACTGCCTCAGTTGACGAATGTCATTCCTAAAGAAGATTTGTCCGTAGCTGGAGCTGCTGCTGATCAACCCGAGCATGCCAAGCCACAGCAACCCCAACCGAAACCCGTGCATCCCAAGTTTCCCAACGTGGTGGCCAAGCAGGAGGAGAAGGACAACAAACTAGCCGAAGTGCACCAAGAGGCGGATCAATCCATTGAAAAGCAGAAGGAGCAAGTGTTGGACAAACTGAATGACATCAAGGAGAAGGTATCGAACAAGCAAAAAGCCGAGGGACGCATCAAGGTAGTCTTCCCCTCTCAGGTCTATATTGTTGACAAAACCACCAGCACAACCACGACCACGACCAAAAAGCCCCATGGTAGTCACAATCACGAGCACAATCACGAGCACATTCACGATCATTACTATTACAAGCCACCTCTATTCCCTTTCCTGCCCCCCGTCTTCGTGGAGAGCTCGGGATCGAATGGATATTACAGCAAGTATCCCTCCTCATCAAGCAGCAGCAACAACAACTACTACAACAAGTATGGTAACCAGGGTAGCTCCTACAACAAGTATGGCAATCAAGGCAGCTCCGGGTACTACCAATTGCCCCTGTTGCCCATTCCCTTCTGGAAGCCGACCACTTATTCTAGCAGTGGCATTGCTGGTACCGCTACCAAGGTGAACATTAGCGAAGAGGATCAGGATCAGCTCTACAACTACAAACCTTTCTATGCTTATGGCGATAATTATCCTCCCATCTACATAACTGAGCGTCGCCTGGCCTCAGAGGAGGAGGACAAACCCGCAGAGAAACAGGGTCTTATTCTTATTGGTCACATTTTCCTAACCATCAAACCCCAAAAAGTGCAGAAGGGTCAAAAGGATCAGCAAGATGCTCATGCAGGGAAGGTGACGTCAAGTGTTGAGGATAAGCCCGAGGGTAGCTCACCTCAGCCTGACATTAAGATCGAAGAGCCCCTGGAGAACGCACAGCTTTTGTTACAACCTGTAGCTTATCCTTCAATCTCGGAGAATCAAAACATTGATGGCAGCAATTTCCAGCCGCAGAAGATCAACGAAATCGTACGCAGCCTGCATTTGGTGCATCCCTCTGCTGACCAACAGCGTTCCCAGTCTTCCGAAGAGGGTGAGGAAAGCTCTGTCCTCTTTGCCGTCGAGATACCCAAACCCATCTATCGCTTCTTCAAGTCCGTCTTTGGTGTCTTCTCCTACTAAAAAGACTAACTAACCAACCGAATCAAACAAACCAACCAGACCAACTTGATATTGAACTGAAGATCGAAATCAGCTCGAAATCTTCAGCACCCTCATTTAAATTAAGGTATTCATTCATGACAGCACACAGTAGTTATAGATCCAAGTATATTCAATAAAGATTCTTATGAAATGGCAATAAGTTGATGCAATTTTAAAAGAGAGAGAGGGAAGGTGTGCTGAAATACAAATTGAAGAAGAAAAAGAGAAAGGAACTCAAAGAAATCTGAAATTCGAAGTTCAAAATGAAAGGAAGAAACGCAGCTTAATTAAACACAAAGTGCACTAAAAAGAGAAATGAATTTGAGGTCAATCAAAGTACTTTGTAAAGAAAGAAAGGCCATTCAAATTGTATCTTTTAGTAACTCAAATGAGTGCTCAAAGCTCGGGCAGCTGCCTCCCTCTTTAATCTCTCTCATTTGTAATCCCACATATCATTTATTCGAGCGTAAAACACAAATTTGCACATGGAAATTCGCTTACAAATGAACTCGCAACATTTTAATCAAAATCTGAATACACAAAATGTTCGGCCATTATGCAAAATCATATTCCCCCGAAAATGTTCATCCTTCCCCACGCTGCCACCTTCACTCTTCACCTGCTTCTCTCTGCATTGCAGCTGCAGCTGGCAGCCTTTTTTTAGGGCCAGCATAATTCATAGAGGATGAGCACAGCAGCAGGAATAGGTGGGGCAGGAACTACTGGGGAAGGAGATGAGGATGAGGATGAGAAGGCTGTTCTTGTTGGCATTTGCCATTTTAATGAATACATAATTAGTCTTTTTGCCAAGCATTCAACCTTACGGGCAGACAGACACCCTCGCACACACACACACACACACACTGCTCTTGTGCACCTGCCTTAAATCGTTGCATATATGAATTTTGCATGCCACATGCAGCAGCACGCTCCATTCGAGTGTGTGTTTGTGTATACTTTCCGTTATCTGGGTCCAGCTGGGACTCAGCATTTCGCTTATTGGTTCATTTCAAGCTCTTCGCCATACAATATTGAGATAATGTTTGCGCCCGGAAGCACCAAGCTGCAGCTGGAACCTGGTGCAGGGTTTGAAGGAGTCGAAGGAGGCTCTCATAATTGCCAGGATTACGTGTGCGCCTCATAAACTTGCGCTGCGAACGTTGCACAATTTGCTGTTTGCATTTCACTTCAATTGGACCTGAGGGGATGAGGAGGAATGTCTGTGTGTGTTGTTGGTGAGGAGAGGGGGACGAAGAAGAGTGGCCTGTTCCGCCACGGAAAATTGCTATTTGCTGATAGCGTTTATTTAATATTTAATTGATTTTATGCCCAAGCGATTTTTCCATTAGCCTCGCATACAATTCCAATTTCAATCGGCCAAGAAAATCACTGCAGCTGTGCACCGCAGGTCTGTGCATGTGTGTGTGTGTGGGAGGATTAACTGATAAGTTTGTTTCCTGAAACAGTTTTAGAACAAAGTTGACGTAGACAAAGCTACAGTGGGCTAATCAATACCCTGCATATATCGAGCATAGGATTTGTTTACGTCAAATAAAGCTAAATGTATCAAACAAATGTTAAACGCGTGAATAAGACTGTTCAAACTCAAAATGAATACACCCCTTTCTGCCTGTTTTAGCTGTGGGCTTGGTATAATAATGCCAGCGTCAATACAATGAGATGATTTAATCCTAAGTCGCCAAAGCAATTTCTCAGCTTTAATGCTATCGGAACTTGACATCCAGCTTTGCCAGTGACTTAGTTGGGCAGTGGGAAATACAAGAAGTATTGCATGTCACAGGCACACACACACACGCACACACTCGCACACACAGCGGGGCATGTTAGCGATTTCTTGTCATCGACCTATACAAAGCGTATCGTATGCATGTTTACTTTGCTTTTCAGCCTCGAAGGCATTAACAACTTAATCCTTTTGGCCGGAACTTTAAAGGAATAAGAAAAAAATCTAATAGTGGGAGTAGGAGAAGAACTGGTGGCTCTGCAGGGGGCCGAGGGCTTTAGGAGGTTGGCAAAAAGTTTATTACCCAAAGGAGCTGCGGAAGAAGCCCATAAATATATCATGAAATCAAAAACTTTGCCACAACTTTTGCAGCTCCGAGTTGGTTCTCCGGTTCGTTTTCGTTCTCTTTGACAGAGCGTGTTCCCTTTGATTGGTGGTACGCCCACAGCTACTGCCCCCCATTTCTTCACCCCCCTGCAATCACAGGCTTGCGTGTAAACGTGCTGAGCAACAGCAGCGCACAGCAGAAGCTGAGTAATGCGCTTCCGTTTCCGGCGCTACCATTTGCCCGGCTTCACATGCCACAGTTGCTGTGGCTTGAGCACTTGGCGCCCGGCAAGGACCACCTTCAACCAAGACTGCCTGCTTCCACTCAATTCAATAAAAGTTGTGTCCATTTAATTTAAAATTCTCTCACTCTCTACCGGTTTCTCTTGTTCCCTGCTCGTTCCCTGCTCGCTGCTTTCTATCACGTCTCGACCTGTGCGTCCTTTGCAAATTAATGGCGTTAAAATTAGTGCCATAGACAAATTCCACACGCCAGACAGCAGGACAGACAGACAGGCAGAACGAGAGAGAGAGAGAGGGCGGGAGTAATGGACACAGGGACGGACAGTGGCATCCTTGTTGAAACTTTTCCTTTTTTGCCCTGTTTATTTGGTTGTCACTTTGTGGAAATTATGCCGTCCCACTGGACATGCCACTGTGCCTCCCCTCTCAACTTGTTATTGCGTATACGACACGTGTAACCGTATCTCCTAAGTGGCTCGCACCTTGGCCATGCACAACTTCCGCAAAATATCTTTAAAGTTTTCCTTTTTGCTCACACAACTTTTCTCTACTTTCTATTACTTGCAGCTGCCTCTGTCGCTTCACAGGAACGTCGTTTTTTTGGCATTCTACGTGCTGGCAAACGGAAAGACGGTAAGTGGACAGTAACCATTGAAGGCAAAGAGAGAGAGAGCGAGATCCTGTTGAACTTTGTGCGGTGCATAAGGAAGGTACTCGCCATATAAGCGTAATGAAACCAATTAGGCAAACAGCCAGACAGATTCACGGCGCCGATGAAATGAAATATCAAAGGCTAGACAAAGGGTAAACATGCTCTATACACAGCTGTATAGAGCTTTTCGGGGTACCCGATTCAATTACAAAATTGAATAAACAGGGTGGGAGTGCGCCCAAACTAGGCGACTTGGCAATGCGCTGCAGAGGAAGTTCAGTGAAGCTGAGAGTGAAAGTTTAAGGTGTAATTTGCATATTGAAGACTATGTATAACAAGACTATGTATAACATTGCCATAGAGTAGATGTACTTATGCCCTACTTTGCTGAAAAGATGCAAGTCTAGACGACTTTTGAAATGCGCTGCAGTGAAGATTAATGTAGATGACTAACGATACTTAACCATGAATGCTTGTATTGAGTGTTTGCTATAAAAAGTTCAAATAGTAAAGCCATTTAAACTATATACAGACTGCCCTTACACCCTACCATGAGTATTCTACTATACCTTACAGAGTAAAAGCATTATAAGTCAACTTAAAGCTGACAAAACTCTATAAATTTAATTGTCAATGCTTTAAATAAAGGTTTGCTCTAGTAAAACACTACACACAGCTGGGAAGTCTATCGATTCTATAGACTACCTTGCTACCCTACACTATACTTCAAGCACAACCCCAAAGAAGCTTTATATACCCAACGCGTACTTCAAACAGTCGAGTATAAACCAATTTTGAGCAGTTGAAAATGGAAATGTGCCAATTGCCAGGCATATTTGCCTGGCCTAAAGCGAATGAACCAACAACAGGCAGTGGGAGCCCACTAAAGTGGGGTGGGCTGGGCTGGGCTGAACACAAAAGCCATTTAGGAAAACCAATAGATTTATTTAGACCGCAGGGCAAGGCAGCGTCATTGAATGCGCATCCCCAGGATGACGACGACGATGCCGTCGAACTGAGTTCAAACTGGCAACGGGAAATGGTCAAGCGAAAGCGGTAGGACACAAATCGAGCTTAACAAGAGATCTTTGAGCTGTGTGGCCCCTCTCCTCTCCCTTTCTCTACCTGTTCAAATATGTATGCACAAAGGCTTAAAAACTTTAATAACAGTCGCCATTGATGGACAAAGCCGCGCGAGCTCTCTTGGCCAGGCTCAACTCATCAGGCTGACATACTCCACGCTCTCCTTCATCTACTCTGCCTTAACTCTGCTCCCGTCTATCCGTTCTATTTCACCAGCATCCATCTCCCCCTTTTATACTTCCTCTCCCAGCTCATTTCGTAAGCAGCTCAGCTCTTGCTTTTCGTCTGATTTTTGGTTGTCCAGCGGATTATCGAGCAACTTTGTTGCTGGACTTTGCCGGCTAAATGCCTTAAAATAGCCACATTCATATCACAGTTGCTGCAGCCTTGCTAGCCTCACTAGCCATACCAGCCGGCGCCAGCAGGCCACCCGTGGGGCAGGCAGGCTGGTAGTCGAAGCAGACGCCGCATTCATCATGCCGCAGACGTCGCCTTTGTCCCCTCTCGTCTGCTGTCAGCTTCGATTAAAGGCAAATTACCTCAGCATGCTCAGCGAACGCGACACTCGACATTGGCACCTGGGCAGAGAAGCAGAAACAGGTGCCCCCGGTCCGTGCCCCTGCCCGTGTTTGTGTCCAGAGTGTCCACTGAGTGATCAATCCAACTTATGTCAGCCGTGCCTAAAGCTGATCCTTTTTGGCATAAGCCAGGCTCGTGTTGCGCGCTGAAACTTTAAATTGATTACGGGTCAAGCAGCAGATGAAGCTGGCGGGAAGCAGGGAGAGGACAGGGGCACTGGGAGCTGGGTAAACAGTAGCTAAACTGCAGCTTAGCTTGTGCTTTAACTCATTTTGTATAATATCGTACTTATTGCATACCCCGTTGGTCTGCCCCTTAAGGTCATAACGAAATCAACCCTCTATGAAGTAAGTTTTTTCATTATAAACTAAAGCCTTTCTCCCTCTCCCCTTCTAATCCCCTTTGTTTGAGCCTTCTCTCGAACTCATCTTGCTTTCCTTTTGTTACTTTTAATTGTCCATTAGAAATATGCCAAGGCTGCGACTGCAAAGTCAAGTTGAGTCGAGACTGAAGAGCTATGCAAATGTTTTAAGTTGGGGTTCAAGTGCGCGACTGACCGCAGTGGCCACCCCCTGACTGCTGGTTCCTGCTCCCTACCCCTGCCTTGCTGCCCCTTTCCAATTACAGCGAATTCGGCAGTGCAAGCGAAGCCCGAGAGGAACGGAGACAACAACAAGAAAAGGCAACTGCAAATCCGTTTCGGATTTCGATTTCGACAGCGACAACGAGACGACTTCATAGCTGGCGAGCTTTTGTGCCCAGGAATGCCGCCGTATGCAATCGAAGAGGGAGTTGCAGTCGCAGTTGGAGTACGACATGGCTTCAACAATTTTGTAATTACTTTGAGGAGGCGCATGCAAATGCAGCAGGAAAGGAAGGAGAGTGGGAGTGGGGGGACCTGCTGGAATTTTATAATTAATCGGCAACGTTTTGCACACGACTTTATTCTCTCTGTCTCTGTCTCTGTCTCAGTCTCTCACAACCAGGCATCCCTGACATCAATGAACTCGTCCTGTTCCTCAGCGAAGTCAGTTGCTTCGGATTCCTCCTGGTCGTGGCGGTCGTAGTGATTGAATACCAAATCTCGATGCATGGGCATCAGTTTGCCACTCTCGCATCCGTGTTTATCCTCGTACGTGATCTCCCCGTGATCAGACATGCCGTGACCATAGCTGTGACTTGGTCCCGGACTGTGACTGTAACTGTGACTGCTGTGCGCTGGCTTGCTGTCCTCGCCAGAGAAGCCCACCAGCTTGTAAATGGTTTGCTTGATGCCACCATGACCACCACCACCGCTGCTGCTGCTGCTGCCGTGCCCTCCTCCGCTGCTGCCTCCGGAACCATGCAACACCTTGTAGACGGTGTGTGTGTGATGGTGCGTCTTCACCTTGACGGGCACATGAATGACCAGACGGCGGCCGGAGATGCGACGTGCCTGCAGCAGAGTTGCGGTTAGTAGTAGCAGCAGAGCGAAGATGTTGCACGCAGTCAGGCGTTGGGCGGGAAGGTGCTGCAAAGAGAGAGAGAGAGAGAGAGAGGCGAAAGGTTATAGAAGAAGTTATAACAATAAAGAAATATGCAATGAATCTTGTTAATAATGTGAACTTTGAGTTTTCATAGTTAAAAAATCGTTAAGAAACTTTCTACACAGTTTAAAGATCTTGAAGGTTTCAACATCTTTATGGAAATCCCATTTAAGCCAGACTAAAACGTTTCTTGTATAATTCAGACAATTTCAGAGAGAGAGAGAGGGATTCAAGTGAGGAGAGAGATCTGCATCTAATGTTCATGAGTAAATATCCTTTCAAATAGATTTTTCTAGAAGTTTCGGCATTAAAAATCTTTGAGTTTCACAGACAAACACGAAGTTGAAGATCATTTTAGAAAGTTCCTTGAAAGTTTCAAGTTTTTTATGATCTACTAGGAAGTTCTTCCAAAGATTATAGATCCTCTTCAACAGTTTTTTGTTGTGTTTCTGCAGAGTTTGAAAATCTTTACTTTAAGTCTTTCAATTGAAGATCTTCTAAGAAGTTTTTGCGAAGACTAAAGATCTTCGCGTGAAGTTTTTCAGTTGATCCTCTAAGAAGTTCTTTCAGTTCTCGCGCATCATTCACTCTGTTCATATCTTTCACATTCATTACTCGATTCACTTGCCACTCACTTGTGTCATTCTTTGGCTGTTTAACTGTATTTATAATCCTTTTGGATCAAGTCCGCTGATCTGTTTCGCTCGTTATCGACTCCGTTTGTGGCACGCTCGCTTTTCACACTGTCTGGGCGGGCTGTCAGCTCACAAGCTTTTATATCGGACTGCGTGGCTGGGCACAAGTTCAGTGCACCACGATGCAACATCATCAACACCACAGCAACAACATCATGTGGTGCACGTTGCAGGCAACTTATTAGAGAGTGTCGATTGCATTTGATGTGGCCGCAAAGCTTGTTGCAGCTTCCATGCTGCCGCATTTGCATGTGTCTAATTATTATTAACAAGTTGTTGCCGCGCTTGTTGCATTGTTGCAGTTGTTGCTGCTATGCGCCCAGCGCATAAAATGGGGGGCGGGCCGCGGCAACAATCTCAGCTTCTCGCCTAATCTGCTGTGCGGGGGCATGCAACGTAGCGGAAACGGTCGCCCAATGAGCAAGGGCGGTGTAACTGTAAAAATGCCAAACATTCAACCAAGCGAGTTCCAATCGAAGCATACCATGTATCAAACTATATATCTCATCGTTCGCACCCCTCTCTCTCTCTCTCTCTCTCTCTCTCTCTCTCTCTCTCTCTCTCTCTCTGTGTGTCTCTCACCTGATGCAACTTGCGTGAAATGCGGAAGCGACACAGACATGCATTTGTTTATGCCACACGATAATTTATGTCTATAGACATATAATAATAACACTTGAGCATAATCAAAGCAATCGATTGTCATCCAACTGATTGCGATAGCATAAATTAAATATAGTTAGCAAGAGTCGTAGGAAAACGTAAGAAAAAGTTTGGTAAATCAATAGAAAGAGAAGACATAGAGAGAGAAAATTAGATAGAACCAAAGGGGGTAACGACATAAATCCGCCGCCATAATTCCGCCGCGCCAAAACGTCATAATATCGCGCGATCTTATAACGCTTAAGGACGCCATAAGTTAAGGCGACATAAGTTCGCCGGCGGCGAAATAGTGGCGTTTTTATCTTGGCGAACTTATGGCGTCCTTAAGCGTCATAAGATCGCTCAAAGTAATTTTTGAACGTCATAAGTTCGCGCGATCTTATGACGCTTAGAAACGACATAAGCTCGCTGAAAAAAAAAAACGCCATAATTTCGTGGACAAAATGCACTGGGCGAAAATATGGCGGCGGAATTATTCACGCTATGCCGAACTAAAGATAGAAAAAGCGATTAATAAAAGATAGACCTATAAAGAATGAGAGATGGAGGGAAATAGAAAAGATGAATATGAAAAGCTGAAAAGAGTAAATTATTTAAATCTATTAAAGAAGCAGAGAAATATAATAAGAAATAAAAGGAAATAAGGAAAAAGCGAGGAAGTTATAGACAAAGATATAGTTTGATTTAGAGATTGAAAGAGCATGATAGTAAGGGATAAATATGATACAAGTTAAATAGAGAGAGGGGCAAGACAGAGCAAGAAAGGGAATGATATAAACGATATAAACGATAGAGGAAAAGGACAGAGGAAAAGGGATGATATTAGTATTATATTTGTGCAAAGACTGTTACGCCTTATAGCCATAAAATATTAAGCATAATTTCCGAACAAATTAGCAATCCCCTCGAGCAACATGGACCAAGTAAACGTATCAGTTGCCACACAAGGTATCACTCTGCCTTAACCCGCCATTCCTCTCTCTCCTTCTCTATCTCTCTCATAATAATTATAAGAAAATTGCCCACGACCAGAAGTCATAATCAAATATCTTTCGGGGATATTGTCTGCCTTATATATCCCTCAATCAAGCACGAAATTGTTGCCAGGCTCACGCGCCTGTTTTATGTGCATTTAATAAGCCAACACCCGCGACGAGGCATGTGGCATGCAGCCATAAAAGTAAAGATATACCAATTGCGCATCCTTTCGCTGTAGTATCCTCTCTCGCTGCTGGACGCACTGTAATCCTGGCTAATGAAACGCGACTGGCGAAACTTGCCGGATAAACTGCTGCAGTTGGCAATAAGTAAAGTGGGGAAAATGCGTTCAACGCGCGAGGAGGAGCCACGAGGAACGTGCCCCATGAATTCTATAACTTTATGGGCAATGAGCCCACTCTAATTGTCCCAAAACATGGGCAGCCCGAGCCAGAGTAGTCCCAAGGGGGGAAGAGGGAAGGCTGTTGCAGGCAACCTGCCTCAATGCCAAAATGTTTATACGGGGCGTAGTTATAATTTTGATCAACTTTTATAAGCGGCGGCAGTGGCAGCGGAGGCAGCCATGCTGCATGTGGCAACTAACAGCTGCACGAGTTGGTGTTGCTGCTGTTGTTGGTGTTGCTGTTGTTGCCTGTGCCCAGCCATAAACTGCATGCGAAACTGCCGAAAAGCACACACACACACACGCGTCGAGGTGTATAAAAGCAGCAAAAAGTTGCTCATTTACAGCACGAGGCAAGTTGGGAGAGGCGGACGAGGAAGGAGGGGAGAGGGGGATAACTCTAGTAGGATGTTGCCTATAAAACGAGGCGCTGACAACGAGCGGCAGCGGCTACCCAAGTGAAACGGCCTAAAACCTAAACAGAAAGCTAAGCCCGCCCCAAAACAAGGCCGTAAATCCAGCAAGTGCGCTGCTTTTACTAGCCCTGGCTACCTTCTCTTGCTTCCCCCTTCCGTGCTGTTCCCAGCCATGTAAAGTTGCTTCCTCTGCACTAGGCAAACTCGTAAATTTTCGGAAATTACAACTTGACTAGAGCCAGAGAGGCAGCAGAAGAGGGAGGAACGGGGGAGAGAGTCCTGGCCAGGACTGCGATTCGCCTTGCCTCGACTTGACTCTAAATTAAATAAAAATGCGGCACGGAAGTAGGGGGAGTGTGTGTGGGGTATTTAGTGTCGAGTTTGGGGATCCCAAAAACTTTGTACACCTGTTGGCCAAAATTTTGTAGGTGGGGGAGGAGGAGATGAAGCTGCCTCTTCCCCTGCCTCTGCCTGGGCGCAATCACAAGTTGGCGTTAATTAAAGCCATAACACGAAGCGGATGCACAGTGCAGGAGGCAGGTAGCAGGGCTGGTGGGCGTGGCAGCAGCCAAAACTTTTGCCATGCAGAAGCATAAGCTCGCTCTTCTTCTTGTTCGGATTTATGCCAAACTAAAGCACTTGATGGCCAAGTAGTTGGCATTTAATGGCTGTATTATTGGAGTTTTCGTAAAAGTGCCCAAACAAATGGGACACGCTGCTTGGCTTCGAATTAGTGGTGGAAGGAGAGGTGCCTTCTAGAGAGGGTGTCAAGTGGCTGAAAGTTAAGTAAACAATTGATTTATGCTCTAATGAAACTAAAGCGAAAAGCGATTTTAATTCTTGTTCAAGAACTGCATATTTTATAGGATGTAAAGGGAGTCTGACTAGAAAACATCAGGGTGCAGAGGTTCCTAGGGTTGAAAGGGTATATATGCTGTAGGGTATAGAAAGTGTAATGCTAGGCTACAGTTAGAGTATAGTTAGGGTACAGTAGAGAAGAATAAGGGTTAGTTAAGTGTATAGCTGGGCTACAGTTGGAGTACACTTAAGGTATATTCAAGGTACATTCAGGGTATACCTAGGATATATTTAGAGGTATATTTATATTGGTTATAGTTTGAGAATATTTAAGGCTGAGCATAGTTAGAGTATTTTAGATATTACTTCCTTGCTCTTTCAGTCTCTCCTCCCAACTTTCTTTCCTTCTGTCTCCCCTACTCTTACCCTACCATCTCTCCCTTCCGCTCCTACCCCTCCCCACATTTCTTCTCTAAGACAGTCTCAGCCTGCAGCCATATCAGTTTTATCGCATTCAGATCTCAAGCGAGAATTGCAAAGAGAATTTCGCGGTCTTGAAGTGGCCGTCGTGGCCTGCAGCCAAATTGTTCTCCTTCTACTTCTCGTTCACATCAGCTGCCCATCAAAGCCACCTGCGTATGCGACGTACACCACCAGCACCACCTGCCCCACTGTGGCCCACCCAAGCAACAAAGTTGCTGCAATAGAATACTCTTCCCCAGAGAGAGAGAGGAGGAGAGAGAATCTTGGACGCGTGCCTTGGGCATTTTTTGGGTAATAAATTTCGATTACATAATTTGTAAATTGTTATAACCCGGTGAAATTACCATGAAATCTTTCACAAAGCATTACGAAATCTGCCACTTGAAGGTGCCTCAGTTGGTGCCTGATGCTGCTGGTGCTGCTCTTCCCAATCAGTTCCAGCCTTGTTCTCCATAAAGTTTTATGGTGTTTGACTGCGCGTTGGTTTCGCCATGTTAGGCATGAAACGAGCGCGAGGGAGAAAGAAAGAGAGAGCGAGCCCCGTGCACTTCCTGTTTGGGTGGCCTTTAAAGTGGGCGTGGCTATGCTGGTTACGCATCGTTGCATAGAAAGATGATTTTCGGTAATGCGTCGATTAGTTTTAATGCCGCGCAAAGGCGGAGGCAGTTGCCATTTTGTCGGGGATTCAATTCTAATTAGCCATGCCCCAACAAGCTTCCTCCTCAATAAGAGGTAAATCGAGCTTATCTAGCAACAGCCACTGATATCATCTCTCTTCTTCTTCTGCTGCTTCTTCTTTGTTGCCTGCTCTGCTTTGTTCATAAATCAACAGCCAATTACAATAAAAATTTATCATGCACAATAAAAAATGCGTTTCGGAAAAAAAGCTGAAATAATTTACATAGCGCATTTTTCACATTTTTCTCCTAGCCAAAGGAATTGGAATTTATAACAATGTCCTGTTCCCCTCTTGGCTCCCTCTCTCTCTCCCTCGGCTCTGTCCCTCGCCTATCTCTGGCTGCTCCAAAGGGACTTTTCACTTGCCAACAACAATGAAATTTTAATAAAGCACGCGGCATATCAAAGCTGAGGGAATGAGGCATTGGAGAAGATGTGTATGAGGAGAGGGTGGAGGGCTGAGTAGATTAGGGATGGCTACGTGAGAGATGGCATCAGCAGGGGAGCACGAACTGCAAGCTACGTGTGCTTACAAGAGATGACAGCGTGAGTATGCAATACAATCCAACTGCTTCGTATCACACTGCCATCACTAGCGTGCGTGAGCGAGTTTGGACTTCATTGCAGGCAAATATTGAGAAAAGAGAGGAAGATTTGGCTCGTGAGAAACACGAACTATGACCAGAAAAGGTTCTAGAGATGAGAGCGTGACTCTACTTGGCAATAGAATAGAGTTACGATGTATTAGAAGGGATATTTGAAATACATAACTTAACTTAACCATGAAATGAAATAGAAAACGTAGATATCGTGACACTACATAACATAAATATATACGTCATCTCTCGCTCTCATCTCCATCGTGCGTGAGGGGAAATGAGGCAAATGGACTCTCCTTCTTGGCAGTAGATTCTTGAGAGGTTTTTCGCTGCGGCACAAGCTGAACGACTCTTGAGGACATATTTGCCGTAGAGGGCAAAGTGCACTCATCAGCCGTGGCACCCATTCGACTCCAACGCCCTTTCCCCAACCCACACTCCCACTCTCACTGCCTCCCTTCGTCTTACGCATCATGGGCAGCAGCAAATCAAATGCGTTGTGCGCGTTTCCGTTTCCGCTGTGTGCGGCGCAGTCGTTGTTGTTGTTGTTGTTGCTGCTGTTGTTGGGCTAGGTTCGGGTTCGGCATTTTTCGGCTCCCCCCAGCATCAGCTCCAGCGTTGGCATATTTCAATTTGCATCCCGCCCGCAGCACTCGCTGCCTTCTGCTTTGATGTTGTCTACCCTGCCTCCTTTGCTGCCTGCCCAGCTGCTTCTTCGTCTTCTTCTTCTTCGTGGGGTTCTTCCTTCCTCTTTGCTTTTGCTTTCCAGTTTTTTCGTTGGAATGTTTCGCTTTGCTGCTGCTGCTGCCGCTTCCATGTCCTTTGACGCTTATCATGACAGTCGCTTCAGCTCCACCTACTCCTTGTGCTGCTCCCTGCTTCCCTTTCAGCTTCTTCTCCTTCTTTGACTCCTGCTTGCTTTGCTTGCTGGCGCATTTGTCTTTTGTTAACTTGATTTTGGTCTTGCTCCCTTCGTCTTGTTTGCCATGGCCAGGCTGCCCATCAAGCATACGTGGCCTGGCATGGAGAGCACTCTCTCGACTCCAAGTTGGCCATTGAGCTCTAAATACGCTGGCAGTTCTTCGACTGTCCTTGAGTGGCTCAGCTTGTATTGTCATCATCATCATCTGCATGAATATTAGCTGCGTTTTATTGTTTAATGTTTAAACTTTAAGAGTCTTTAAAGTATTGTGTAAATCTCTCGTTAAGCTCCACAACAATCATTATGATCTTTTCTTTTTATGGCTACTCGAAACTCTTTTAATTGTTATTAAAGAATTGTTATTTTAAATTCTATAAAAAGGTGCCCAGCCTGAGCTGCTTAAGAACTCATTAAATGGGAAAGATGCTGCAGCACAAGGTGTTTATAGCCGTGTTTGGCTAACTTTCTCGGCACGTTTAAGGGTCCCCCTTTCCCCATCACCAGCTCCACAATAGTCTTAACCCACAACATTTAAATTTATTAACGCCATAAAATCATAATTTTTGTGTATGGAAGGGGCACGCAACGAGCGATGCCACAAATGGGCACATAAATATTTAAAAGCGCTTAAAACATACACAAAATACACACAGAGCGAAGGAGAGAAGAAGGACAGAGAGAGAGAGAGAGACAGCGCAGCGAATGCCACAAAGCAACGTTTAAATTTTATTGCCGTAGCCAGTTGAGCTCTGAACATGGAAACCTTTGGAAGACCCTCATGTCCCCTAGTCCCCATAGACTAGTCTAGGCTACTCCTTGACGCCGTCGTTGACGCAACGAGTCAATAAAAATTCAAATTGATTTTTGATCGCATTTGGACCTCGCACCTATTCAAATCTACCAACAGTCTGTGGCCACCCAAAACGCAGCAACACATTAAAAAGTCATAAAATGAGTCTAAGTAGTCGTTGGACCCCCTCAACTCTGTCTATATCGATGTGGATGCAACATGAGGCGTGCTAATTGAAGAGCTAAAAAACTCGAATTTGTGTAAATTATTTCGTGCATAAATTTGCACAATTCATGGCGCTGCAAGTGAGACGGAGAGGGGGATCTAGAGGGGTAAAGGGAAAAAGTTGACTGCATATGTTTCGCACTCTGTCAACAAGGATTGTGCGTGGTGGGGGTTGGTGCGGGGGGTCAGCACCTACTGACGACAATCTGACAATCAAGCAACTTTATGCTGCATTTTATGAGCTTCGGCCGCGTGCTGCGACGTGTAGTTTGAGCTTATTTTTATGGAGCCTCCGGAGCAATCGTTAAATATTTGATGTGCCTCTGCAGCATTTTAATTTACTGCAGGTAGGAGCAGGAACAGACAGAGAGAAGGAGAGAGAGAGAGAGGTGAAAGAAGGAGACTCCATTTAGTAAGCGAAAGTTTTGATAAGGATTTGCATAACGAAAAGGGACGGCGCAGATCTTATGGGGTAGGCTAGACTGAGATTGGAATACCAATCATATTCAGGCATTAGCTTCTCTACTCTACCACTTAATAGGGTAACTGCTAGTCGTACAACCCACACTGCTACGCTACAACAACTTTTGCAATGCGTCGTGCGTCTTGACCATTTCGACGTGTTGCCATTTTACAGTTGCTTGGCCTAGAGCGCAGGTCTAAGCAGCAGAGAAGGTGGAGGAGAGGTGCTACAGGGGCCAGGGGGGAGTGTCGCCTGTCCATCTGCACTTGCTGCATGCCATGTTTAGTTGCAATTAAAATGCTTTTATCTTATTAGTGCGAGGGAATCGCTATAGCCATAGCCATTTGTCAGCCGAGTTTATCCCGCGCTGATCTCGTCGAGAGTTCATTTCCCATAGGAAGAGTTCATCTTTTTGTTTTGTTTCGTTTTGTTGCTTTCCATGCGGCAGGCGGCAGGCGCTGGTGGTGGCTTGCGGCATGTGGCATTTGGCATTGTTCCCAGCCCGTCCGACACGTTGCCACGTTGCCACTAATCACATGCAGCTCCAATCAATTCCAAGCGCCTTTTATGCCACCGCGAGGCAGACACAAATCAAACGGCCGATTTGCACGCTTCGACATTTCTCGATTGAATTATTATCGCTGCCACGGCGCAGCCAGTGCAGCTAGTTGCAAGTTGCTAGCTTTCCAGGCTGTGTAACCAGGCCTGGCCTAGCCTCACCAAAGCCGTTTTGCCGACGACAATGCCCCAGTGGCCATGTTTGTTGCGCCGCGTCGCGAACCATATACAACAACAAGTTGCAAAACAAATTTGTCAGAGTTTTGACCATTTGCGGTGCCGCATGTTGCATGTTGTCGGGCGTCGACTGCGTCTCTCTTGTCGCTTGTCAGTCTGTCTGTCGTCTGTGGCAGGTTTGCCCCGACTTGGCTCTGCTGATTTCTGCAATTGCAGCGCAGCTTGCAACTGCGCCTGCGCCCGAGTCTCGTCTCGTCATTAGCTAATTTGGCAGCTCGTCTGCGTTTAATTAGAGGGTCGCTGCAGCAACACCAGCACCAGCACCAGCAGCAGCAGCAACAACAAGAGCTGAAACTACATGGACAACATGCAACAGGCAACAGGCACTGCAACACTTTCAATTTCTTGGCTCTGGTGCGCCACGCCCACGCCCAGCTCACATATCACGTAGAGGCCATTAAAGGCCACAGCATCACGATCTCTGAATGACTTGGCGTCCCTATCAGCTCCCCCCCACACCCTTCCTATCCCACTATCTGGTCACTCTCCTTGTCGTCACACCCTCTGCATGTAATCCTCGCACGATCTGCGCTTTGCCTGCTGCAACTCTTCTTTTGATTAGCTCTCTCTCCATCCCACTCTCTCTCTGTCTCCCTCTCTCACCCCAACTGACTGACACTGACAGTCAGTGCCGCCCGCCTTGTAAAGGTCGTTAAGCCGCTGCTGGGTTCGCTGCTCAGGGCCTTGTCCTTTCTGCGCTTCGTCAGTTTGCTTAGTTATTGTGCAGGGAATGGGGTATTCCGACTATGTTAGCCAGTTGGAAAGTATTGAGAGTATACTAAAATTAACACTTTAATTTTAATTTGCCCATATTCAATTTAACTCACACTCAAAATCTCCACTAATATCAAATCTTTAACATATCGATATTATTTATCGATTACTTTTAGAGTAGTCGTTGTTCGTCAAACTAAGCTCATCAATTTGAATTCAACGTTGTGCAAATGTGCAGGCAACACTAGCGAAAGCAGTAGAGAGAGAGAGAGGAGACAAGAGTGCCAGGCAAGGATGATGCTCGTATAATATTTGGTATTTTTGTGAAATACCGTCACGTTTTAACATTTTACTACTCACTTCTGGCACGTTGTTGCCATTGAGCATATCAGTTTTGGAATTTTATTGGCCACGCTTCTTGCGTATCGTCCGCTGCCTTCCAGCCTGCCTCTCTGCCTGCCTGTCTGCGCCTGCGCCTCTTCTGCAGCTTCTTCTTGCTTTCCTGCTGCTTCTGCTGCCTGTTGTTGTTGTTGTTGCTGTGTGCTTCGCCTTTGCCATTTCAAGCGCGCTGATCTTGGCCTTGATAGCGAATATAAATGTGCACACAAACGAGAGAGAAGAAGAGTGGTGGGAGGAGGAGACACACAGGGATTGCTTCTACTACTTGCGAAGAGCCAGCAAAGTTGACGTTTATATTGGCAAATATTTTAAATACCTTTTGTGTGGGGGTGTTGTTTTTGTTGCTTTGCTGCCATATAATTGGAATTTTTATTAAACATTTGCTGAGAACGTGCAGCAACAGAGGCACATTAATGAGCCTGCATCTTTGTTGATCTGTTTCATCAAGGTCAATAGGTCGAATGAGAGCCAAGTGAAAGAGAGCGCGGGAGCAAACTGAGTCCGATCTCTGTTAAATGCAGAACTTTTACATGCCTGCTGTCCATAAACATTTCTGTTAAATTTTCTGTAAAGCTCGAATGAGAGCCAAGTAAAAGAGAGCGTGGGAGTGAGGGTGCAAACTGAGTCTGATCTCTGTTAAATGCAGAACTTTTACATGCCTGCTGTCCATAAACATTTCTGTTAAATTTTCTGTAAAGCTCGTTTACAGTTTCTGGGCACTGTTTACATAATTATGACAGCCATTTAAAGCTTACCAGTCCCGCGCAAATACCAGGGCTGATTGGAAGGATGACTAAAAGAAAATCAAATTCGAATTACAGTTAAATGGAATTTAAAGTTATTTACCAATCTAACTCCTCTTATTGAATAAATTATTAATTAACCCATTCATTTATTTTTTCTTCTTCAACAGCTACTTCGACAGCACCGCCCATCTACCAGCGCTATAACAACAACAATGCAGGCGAAACAGCTGGAGCAGCTGCTCCAATTGGTTACCAAGTGGTGTCGGCGCACAGTCTGCTAGATCTACAGTCGCCGCAAAACGATTACGTATTGGAATCGCCCAGTGAATTAGCCAATCTTCGCCTGCGTTCACCGCCTCCACTCTACTGCCCACAACCGTTGACACCGCCACCCTGCTATACCGAACGACCAGCGGCGCCACCTCCTCCAGCTCCAGCAGCAGCAGCCGCATTAGCGCCGACAGCGGCAGAGCATGCCGCAACAGCAGCAGCTACAACAGCAGCAGCACGGCAACAAGCGCGACGTCGACGTCGACTGCGAGAATTGCAACAGCAGCAACAATTGCAACAGCAACTGCAGCATTTTGCATCGAGCACCAACAGCAGCACTGCGAGCAGCAGCAACAGCAGCGACCAAAGCAGCGACAACGACTGCGTATTAGGAGGCAACAGCAGCAGACGCCAGCGTCGACGCAGACGCAGCTCACGAGGACTGCGAGGTAGGTGAATAGAGTGAAGACTTTTATCCGACAGCGCTTGTCAACAGTTTCCTTTTCTCCATTTCTCACTCCCCCAGATGCTTATTGTCCGGACCTGTTGCACGCCTGCGCTTTGATATTGCACCAGCAGCAACCCGGCAGCAGCGACAGCTCTGTGGGCAACTTCACAGCGACACCACCTCCCCCACCTCGAGCTGCAGCACAGTCTCAGGAACAATTGCAGCAGCAATCCGGATTCGAGTATAGCTCCGACTATGTGGAGATTGATGAGCTGCTGCCGTTAGGCGCTGGGCGGGCCAAGAGCACACCGCAACTGCAGCATGCTGTAGGCCTGGACAGTCTAGCGATGGGTCAGAACTTGAGTCTGCGACGCCCGCGCATCTCACTGACCTGGGTGCTGAGGGAGCAGCACCAGCCGCAGCCTCAGCAGCCAACGACGCCGGCACAGTCCAATGAGGGGGACACTGAGCAGCAGCAGCTTAATCATCCGGAGAAGGAACCGATAAAGTTGAACGACACACGCACTGAGCCTGTGCCCACACAGCTGGATGTTACCAAGAAGCGTTATCGCGTCAAGCAGCTGCCCAATGGTGGCACCGAGCCACTTAATGGCTACGCCACCACACCCACCGCCCATCAGGCACCCGGCAACGGGCAGCTGGCAAACCAAAAGTTCTTTAGCAATCAGAATCTACTGGATTACAAGGACAAGGCAGTGGCACGTGGCGGCGGCGTCGGCGGCAGCACTGGCACTCCTGGAGCCCCAATCCCTGCCGCCTCCACCAAAGAGCTGCTCTTCGTCTGCACGCCGCAGCGTGCGCCCAAGAGCGACATGCACAGTGAAGCGCTGCTGCTGGCACGCAAGCGCAACGAGATCCGCAAGAAGTTGGCGAATCGATTGCAGCAGGCGCGTTCCTGTGCCGCCGCTGCTGCTGGTGGTGCCAGTGCAGCCAGCGTTGTCACTGCCGAATCTGCACAGCTGCAGGCAAAAGGCGCAACCACAACAACAACGACGTCAGCGGCTACGGCAGATGCACTGAAGTGCACCTACTCAGAGCCCAGTCTGGTGGCCGTGTCCGAAGGCGGAGGTGGAGCACCGCAGCAGCAGCGTCGCCATCGGCATCGCAAGCGTCGCGAACGGGAAAGGAATCGAGTGCAGCGTTTTGGCTATGAGATACACAACGTGGATGAGTTTCTATCGCGTTGCTCACTAGCTGCTCCCGGCAACATACCCGTTGTCTTGGCCACCGCCAGCACACTGTATCAGACCCGACCGGGTGGCTATCAGCTGGAGATACCGCTGCCCCTGGGCATGGTAGTGAATGCGGTATTCAAGAACCAGAATTGGCTGTACGTGCAGACGCCGCATGCCGAGGAGGGCTACGTGGGCTATGCCTGCTGCCTGCCACTGGGCATCCTGCCGTCGGCTGCACGAGGGTCAAAGCACACGCCCTGCTGGGAATCCAATGCCGACATCTTTCCGCGTCCCTGCGGCAACATGACTGACTCAGAGAAGGAGATACGTCTGCGTGGAGGCACTCGTTCTGATGGAGCACGCACACCACGCAGCAGCTCCAAGCCCGGCGAGGAGTTGTTGCCGCACAACAACAATAATAATAACAATAACAACAACAGCAAGCTCCATGCGACATCGAACGGCAGTAGTCTGGCGGGTTCCCTGTACGGGGAGCAGCACGTGGATAAGCTTTATTTGCGTGCCGCCTCGCAGCCCAAGCTCGTGGAGAAGGCCTATGCCCAGTTGCGTTCCACCAAACAGCTTGGCTCCTGCTCTGCGTCGGTGCGCAGCGCCTCCAACGATGAGTATGTGACACTGCAGCAGCAGCAGCAGCGGACAACGAAGCATGCGGCAGCACAAAAGCATCAGCATCCGCAGGGCAACCCATTGCAGCCGGTGCGACGCCTCTCCAATGTTTCGTACATAACAAATGGCCACAATGGCCAGCATCTGCATCCAAAGAACATTCCACACCAGCAGCAGCAGCAACAGCAGTCGCAACAGCAGCAGCAACAGCCAACGGGCGCCGTGCTAAGCGTGCTGCGGCGTCATCAGCAGAATGGCCTGCGGCAAACTCTAGTCGCCATCAACGCGGACTACATCACGGAGAGCATTGTCGTTCACAAGGGCGAAATAGTGACGCTCTGTGAGTGTCGCGAGTCCAAGGACCAGCGCCAATGGTTCTACGTGAAGACGCGCGACGGACGCGAGGGCTTCATTCCAGCCGAGGTGGCCGGCCATGGCTATCTGTAGACAGGCACAGACTGACAATGGCCAAGTAATTATGCTGCACCCCCTCCACAAAGAACAAGTCACGCTAGGATACTAAAACGGTTTAATTATAATTACTTAATATACAATTATAGCAATATCACACAATATTTTACATACATATGTATCTGCTCCCTGGTTTGTTGTATGTGTTACGTGTACGCTTCTAGAATCTACATAGATGTAATCTGTGCTGTGGGTGTATATGTATGTATTTATTTAGTCTATGCAAATCAAAGAAAGAAACACGGAAAACGATAAACTATTTATAAAAACAAACATTTACTGTACTTGATGCTTCTACTAAATAATTAAAATAAACTTATTAAACGAAATCAACAATGATAATGAAAATACAAATTCAACCGCGCCTGTCGATTGCCGTTTCAAAAGCTCCCCTGCGAGATAATTTGTCGATTGTGAACGCTATTGTGAACTGTCCGCGCACCAGGCGAGCAGCAAATCGCAGTAGGGAGATTGCTATAAAAGCTGCACAGCCCGCAGCATACTTTAAGGAGCTCTGTTAATTAGCTCTGCTACTGCGCTGCAGCGGCACAGTGTTGCCAGCATGAATGAAACATTCTACGCGGCTAAATTATTGGCAGCGCCTGAAAAATGCAGTGAATTTACTTGTCCCACATGCTGTCACCACATCAGCTTCTTTTAGCTTTTTTTGTTTTCATATCAACTGAATTCGTTCTAGCAGCACTGCAATGGCGGGCAACTGGCTTCCGCTGCTGGTCCCCTAGTTCTTTCAGCTCACAAACTCATCGATTGGGTCATCCTGCAGCCGTTTGCTGTTTTCCCGAGTGTTTAGCGAATTTCGTTAACAGCAAACGTGATCCCAAAAACTGCTAACACACCAGGCGCACAGAAATCATAAGCAGCTGACAGCAGCACACTCCCTTATAATGTTGCATACTTTTAGGGTCAATTTTAAATTATTATCGATTGTTCAGTGTTGCTAAACACTGAAACACGAACAGCTGATTGCTATCGACTGAACAGCTGATTAGTATTTAATTATCGAAAGCCAAGTGCTGCCAATCGTATTTGAATTGTTCCCCATAAAATGCGACCCAATTAATGTTGGGGGATATTTCGATTTACTTTATTAAATGTTTGCCTTTGAAAGACAAATTTATGGGTAAACACGATAAATACAGTAAATAAAATTGTTTCTACAATAATTTACTCTAAAAACAATTTGGCCAATTCTTTACGGTTACGCAAAATACAGGTATTCTAACGTTTACAATTAATTTGACCTGTTTACTTTCAACTCTTGGCAAATATGTATCAATCGGTTTTGTTGTACAAATATATTGCTTATTAAAATATAAATACCATTGCTGAAATATCTGATATGAATAGATTTATATGTTATTATGCTTATATTATATTGCGTTCTTCAAAATTATTGTTTACTCCGTCTGGGGGAGGGAGCTCAAAGGTAACGCGAATTTCGAATTCACAACTTCTACACAATCAACAGCTCAAACATTCTCAAAAGGAAGAGGTCCTTATACGTATTCTGATGTATGCCATTAAATTACGTATACGATATATAATGTATGTATGTGTGTATATGCATTCCGTGTGGGTATATAAAATAAATCTTAGCATAATCGCGTGGATACAAAAGAAAACGAAACATTTACAAAAGTAGGGACCACATCTTCTTCTTCGTAAATGGGTTGTAAAGGGCCCTAGTGTACAAATTTACAATTGTTTGAGCAAAAATGCGTTGTACACATGAAAAATGCTGACAATTCCACAGAAACAGAGAGAACAGAAGAATGCGACTGCACATAATAAATGATACAACTAGAGATCTAAATACAAAATAAATTACACTAATTGAGTTTACATAGAAACACATTAAAAATATTAATATATCTTGTTGACTCTGGCGTGATGAATTACTTCAGCTCCGGGCTGGAACTGGGCGATGCAGTCGATGCGGCATCTATATTGGTATTGTCAAAGCTTTCTGGTTGCGGCTCCGGTTCCACTAAAGGTTCGGGTTTCTCCAGCAGCACAGTCATGTTCTTCAGATTACTAGGCTTCTCCTCGTCTTGGTTAATATTCAGCATGGTATCGTTCATGCGATGATAATGAGGCTTCTGCGATGTGCTGGGCCTTGAGTAGTCCAAATGATCATATTCGTCTGCAAAATAAACGCTTGATTAGTCTAAACATTTTAAGGTCTACGAGTTTCAACACACAACATGAGCGAGGCACAGTGATGACTAGCTACAAACAGACACACTCAACTATTGCTTACCCTCGGGGAATAAAATCTTGCTATAAATTTTCACTGTTTTATGGCAAATGTGTGCGTTGCAAATGGTAATAAATATATATGTTATATGCATTTAAAGTAGCGTTACCATTGTTATTGCACAATTTCATGGCAAACCGAAGACTTACCAGGATCTTTGTAGCCCTCCTTCTGCTTGATTTCATCATAGACATGCTCCTCCTTCAATGAATCGATGCCATTGTAAACATTCGGATTGGTCATATCTGCATTCATGTTCTTGTTCAACAAGTCGTGGTTATAGTTGATGGAATAGCTGCCTACTGTGAAAAATACAATTATGTATCGGAATGAGAATCGATTATATCCGACATGATACTCACCTCTGCTGCTCGCATTCGAGTCGTCGGCATAGTCCCCATTAACGGGCACATTCTGGTTGAAGTTGTTCATTTTGCGCATATTATTGGGCAGCAGACGCGACTCCATGCCATACACGGGATTATCGAAGTTATGATTAGCTGGCGGCCAACCACCTGCACTCGTGTCGTGCGTGTAGTGCACGTGGGCGATCTCTGTCTTCAGATTGGACACGCGACGTCTGTAGTAAAGGAACACTGCACAAATGATGGCAACAAAAATGATCAAGAGAGCCATGCTCAAGGCGACGCCGGCGTTATTGGCTTTGGGATGAAGATGAATTAAACGTTAAGGTAAGGTTCGAATATCTTTGAGGAATTCGGAATACTCACATTCCTGGGCTGGCTCTGCCACACGCTGTGAGGCAATCAACTCGTCACAGTTCTCGCCAGTGTAACCTCTGCGACAGACACAACCTTGCGCAGCGTGACACTGGAAATTTGACGAGTTACAATTGCAGGAATTTATGCAGTATTCGCCATAGAAGCCTTCGGGGCAAATATAGTTGCAATAGTCGCCCATCCAACCGGGCAGACAAATGCAATGGCCATCGTTCTTGCGGCAATAGCGATGATTCTGACAACGACAACGCTGCGAACAGCCCTGACCATAGGTATCCTGCGGGCATGTCTCATTGCAGTTGGCTCCCGTCCAGCCAGGCAGGCAGAGGCACTGGCCGTCCACATGGTTGCACTCGGCCTGGTGTTCGCATTTGCACTTCAGACGACAGTTGGTCCCGTACAGTCCCGGTGGGCAGGCATGCTCACAGGTGGGACCCACATAGCCAGGTCGGCAAACCACTTCACCCGTAATATGATCACAGGTTGCATTGCCTGGCAAAGATAGAGGGAAATTAGATAAAGATTCAGGGATTTGCAGCAGAGTTGCTTACCATGAAGACTATCTGGACAGGGCTCCTTGCACTCCAGGCCATAGAAACCCTCCGGACAGGGTGTCGCACAGTCATCCCCAGTCCAGCCGGGTGCGCAGATACAGCTGCCGGTTTCTGCATCGCACGATGAGTTGTTCAGGCATCTGCAAACTTGATCACAATTTTCACCATAGTAACCGCTCGGACAGTTCGTCTCGCAATTAACGCCTTGGGTTGGGTTCGATTCAGTTCGGTTTACGGATTCAAAAGTAATAAAGAAACAAGAAACGAGTGCAACACAAAAAACACAAATTAGGCAAATGACAACGAATAAACTGTGCAAAAATGAGGTGAAGTATTGAGTTGAGATTAATGCAAGTAAATAGGGAGGAGGGAGTGGAAGAGTGGGGAGGTATGTGTGTGTGTGTGGCAGGTTGAATACATTTCATTTGATTTCATTCCGAATTAAGTAGAATGTATAGGATTGTGTGATTGTAGGAGTGTGTCCATTGTGTGTAAGGTAAACAGGCTCATGGGGAAATAGCGAAAGATAAATGATTCACAAGTTACGCTTGTGAGTGTGTGTGAGGAAGGGCAAGGCGTGTCTGAGTGTTTGTGTTTTGGGAGGGGTATCCTCGTGTCAATGTCTGAATGTGAGCAATGAATCTGTCGTGGAGTGGCGGGGTTGCCCCACCCATCGTAGCGTACCTCGCCAACCCTGCTTGCAACGGCAACGACCCGTCGTTGCCTCACAGGCGATCGTGTTCTCCATCTCGCACTGACACTTGTGCAAACAATTATGTCCAAACATGCCCATCTCGCACTTCTGGTCGCAACGCTTGCCCGTCCAGCCTGGAGCACAGGTACAGCTGCCATTGATGGGATTGCAGGAGGCATTGTTCTGACACTCACAGATGCGGCGACACCCGTCGCCATAATGATTCAGATCGCAGGGTCGATCGCACTTGTTGTTGCGCCAGCCGTCGGCACACAGGCACTGTCCCGTCTCCGGGGCACATTTAGCTCCATTCTGGCAATCACATTTAAAGGCACAATCCTGTCCATAGCTGCCAACCGGGCAACTTTCCTCGCACTTCTCTCCCGTGAAGCCCGGCGCACAAAGGCAGGTTCCATTGACAGGCGAACACTTCGCGCCGTTGCGGCAATCACAGTTTAGTTCACAGTTCAGGCCGTACTTGAGGAAGGTACAGGGGCGCGAGCACTGCTCGCTGCTCCAGCCAATGCTACAATGGCAGCGTCCTGTCTCCGGATGACACAGATCCGTGTGTTCCATATCACATTCGCAGGTCTTGTTGCAGTCCGATCCGTACCTGTTCGGGGGGCAGGTACGAATTTCGCATCGTTCTCCTTCCCAGCCGGGGGCGCACAAGCACTTTCCCGTGCGGCTGCAGGCGGCATCGTTCGCACAGTCGCACTTCTCGGTACAGTTCAAGCCGTACGTGTTCAACGGACACTCGTCCATGCACACTTCGCCCATGAAACCTGGCGGGCATTCGCAGCGACCGGTGATATGATGACACGGGGCATCGTTCAGGCAATGGCAATGCTCCTGGCAGTTCTCGCCATGACTTCCGGTCGGACACTTGTTGGCGCACACATCCCCAGTCCAGCCGGCGGTGCATTCGCACGCTCCATTCTGCGGATCGCAGCGTCCATCGTTCTGACAGCGACAGTCCTCCTCGCACTGGGCGCCATGTTTTCCATCGGGGCAGAGCATGTCGCATCTTGGGATTGGAAGTAGTCAATTAGGTGGGAGGATGTAGAAGGATGGGGGAGGCGACCCACTTACAGGGGACCCGTGTAGCCGGGCGCACAGGTGCACTTGCCGGATATGTGGTCACAGCTGCCGCCGTTCTCACAGCGGCAAACCTCTGCACACTTCTCACCATAACTCTGGGGCGGACAGATCTCGGCGCATCTCTCGCCCGTGTATCCCTTGGCGCACTGGCACTCGCCGCTGAAGGGTTCGCAGGTCGCGTTATTCAGACAATCGCACTTCAGCTTACAGCCGATGCCGTAAAGACCAGGCGAGCAATCTGCCGGAGAGTTATCGTTAGCGTTATCGTTATCGGTTATCGTTTTGCGGTATCGTTAGCGTTTACTTGAGGCGCAGGACAAGCACGTTTCGGGATTAGGAACATATTTTTGAAACGATGTGCAGCACAAGAACAGCTTTGCTAGTATCATTTGCTGGCGTGAATGCGTTGCTTGCTACTAAGTAGTCGTGTCCTAAACCCGAGTACAAAGTATCTCTGGCTATACCAGGGTGTACAGGTGTGTGTGTGTGTGAGTGTATAGTCGTGTGTTAATGAGTGAGTGTATTAGTAATCAATAAAGAATAAATTGCGACTTAAAAATTGAATTAGTTTAACAAAAGCTCAAAAGAAGAAACATTAATTGTGCTAACCGAAGAAGCTACGGCTGCTGCCGAAGCATTGATACCATTGCAGAGAAGGGAACTTAAGTCAATCTTTGATTCATTAGAATATTGAATATAACGGCATTTATACAGAATACAATTATGTCCCCTCTCTGCAGGGATATATCAAATTACTTTACTCCGCTTGAACGGCAATTGCGACACGTTCATAGCCAAGCCACCCAAGGCGTTTCATTGTGGTTAAGCCACACACACACATAGACATAGATTAAAGTACATTGAACATCTACGACTAGAACTACAAATCAATCAAAGTCAAAACGAACTTATGTTGCACGCTGGTCCGCCATATCCCTCAAAGCATTTGCACTTCTCCGGCGCAATGCACTTTCCTTGCTGGCAGGGCTGACTGCAATGGGGCACGCACTCCTTGCCACTTCGTATATAGCCGTCTAGGTTTGGGTGAGAGATAAGCATTAGATCGGGGCTTAGCCAATTAAGTCCATCTTGTATACGATACTTACCACAACAGTCGCGCACAATGCGCGCCTTGGTCAGAATTTGCGTCTTGTTCACAACTTTATGCTTGAGTCGATATGTGGGGCAGCTGGGAGGTATGTTGAGGCACCAAGTGGAGCCACGCTCCTGAAACGTTGCCAGTTCTGTGGTGGTTACCTCCACATCGTAGCTGGGTATATAGATAAACATAGTTAATGATTAGTTCCTATCACTCTCTCTTAGTCACTTCTCCACTTACTTCTCTCGCTTCTTGCAGACATTGGGTCCTTCCAGTTCATCGTTCAGCAGTTCGGTAATCTCGGCCTGCGTCAACGCCAGCAAGGCCAGCAGCGATAATAGCCGCAACAACATATTCTCGGCTATGGCAGTGGGTTTTACCCGATTAGTCTCGGATGTGTATCTGGTGTAGCTGCAGATCAGCACATCACCGCTCACTGAAGTCCACAATATGCTGCACAGCGTCCTCTATATACGAGGAATGACTCAATACTCGCTTAATCAGTCAGACAAAGGCAACTGCAAAATAAAGTGATATCTGCTGTTGTTGAAATGCTCTACAAAGTTAATCATATCAAATGGAAACAAAGGATCGGAAATATTTTGAGTGTCCCTGGACTAACTTAAGCTATCTGCAACATAGTTCCTTAAATTCTTCAACCACTAAGTAGGCTCTGCCTTTGATGTAGAACCTTAAACATATCGAAAAGTCGTCGAACAAAGACGTCACATTTGAAAACGTAGCTAAATTTCTACACAAAATAAATATAAATCCGCAAATTGGAAACGAGACAGAGAGGAAAGATCAAAGCGAGGTTAACCTAGTGCAAGATTCGTCTTTGGTCTGCATTCATGGATCACCTAATACAAAAACAACGTTCGCCCTACACTGGTGGCACTTTCAATGTACAGAAACTGAAGTCGGCAAAGTTTGAGAAGGGGGACGGCCTCAACGGTATGCCCTTTCTAGTGCAGCTGGCACAGCAGGTGCAACGTCCAGGGAGCAATACATGTGTGCACAAGTAAGTGGAATCAGGTGACTCTCTATACCTTTACAAAACCCCTTTTCCACTCCCTGCAGCCCTTCGCCGCACATATGGGGCGGTGGCGCTGCACCTCTGCCCAATGAGCGTGGACAGCGTAGCGGAACTCCGCGCAGCTTTGAGAACGAGCAGCAGTACAACAACTACATGAAGAGCAATTACAATGATCACTACGAGGGGGATGAGATGCCCATACCCAATTTGCATTTGGGAGACTCTCAATCGGATCGGACATCGGATAAGGATCCCTACTCATCCACATCCTCGGGGCAACAACATTCTGGGGAAAATGTGCGGCAATTTGGAAGAAACTCCTACGAGAACGACACCGACTCGGAGTCGGAATTCACAGAGCATCAGAAGCAATTTGGCATGAAAGTCTACACTAAGCCGCTATGGCTTCGCATTTTCGACTACCTCAAGTCGGGAATGCCACCGCAGCAGCAGGAGCGCATGGATATTGTGTTGCAGGGCCGCGAGAGCACCTATTACGGCCATGTGCTCCTACTGTTGCAGCTGATTGGCATCCTGGCTGTGGGCGCCCTAGTGCAAAGCCTCCAAATGGGCATATCGGTGGGTCAACTGAGTTTCGGTCTCTGGCGCTGCAAGTTCCAACTGCGTAGTTTCCAGCGACAGCTGCTGTGGCGCATGGCCAATGCCAAGGGCAACGATGTCATCATATTCCTGGGCATAATGCTAATCACGCCTTGGCTATTTCTGACCAGCCTGATCGGGTTCATCGTTTCGCTGTTGTTCTTCATCAAGGAAGGACTCGGCAAGGTTTTGTTGCAGGTGCGTCTCTTCATGTTCAATTAAAAACGGATAAAGCAGCAGATACACATCCCCCCAAAATATATACAGGAAGACAGAGAGTACAAAGAAATGGTAGAGATACAGAGAGAGGCAAACAGAGACAGAGAGGGGGAGATAAACACTGAATGGACGCGATCGTGCTGGCAGAGATCACTATGAGAACACACAGGTTTAAATTCTAAAAGAATCGATGAACGAGACTTGTGCAACGCCTTTTGCAAGAGACCGAACAGCCCCAACCACAAGTTTTAAATAAGTATATATTCTCTATTTTATGTTGCGGCAACAAATAAACTATAAAACAAACTACTGAAATTCTCAACTAATTCAAGGCTCTTACGCACTGCAAGCGAATCGCACAACTGCAATTAAATTATGTGCTCTCTTTATTCCATAATAAATATGCAGAACAATAAAAGCATTTCCGTTGATCAACAGCAGCAGCAGTAGCCGTGTAGGTTGTCCCTCCCCTTCGATACACCTCCCTCAGCATACTCTCTCTCTCTCTCTCTCTCTTTTTCCATGACCACTCTCTCCATGCCCCACTACACGCTCCAGTCAAGCGCGTTCATTTCACTTTCAATTGCGCTGCACTTTAGACCCCACATACCATATATGATATGATATTATATATTCTGTATATCAGAATATATGTATGTCTTCCATATACAGTGCTAACTACACACGCTGTGCGTTCTCAAATGCGTCATTTATTTCGGAATTATGGTACAAACAAAATTTGCTTTATGCTAATTTAAATCACGCTCAAGTTTGATAACAATAAGCGTACCATTTTCCTGGAGCTTAGGTTGATAAAGTAAACTTCTTCCAAGTTCTAGTTAAAGCTCTGCAAAAATAACAACGAAATTACTGAGAAAATTAGTCAGCATATAAATAAAACAGCACTATGCATAATAAGTAAAGTATGTATATACATTAATGAAATTGGATATACGATCAGTAGACCCCTCAATCAAATGTGCCAAGATCACGTTTGAATTGGCCCAAGTAAAAGAAGAATGAAGCAACCAGGATACAATTACAATGACCCATTGACCGAACGTGAATATTATGTAAGAGCGTTGGTATATATGTAAAAAGTAAGATTGTGACAACATTATCTAAAACCCCAAACTGAAAGATATTTATTGTTTGCCATTTAGAAATTGTTGTCAACCAAAGCAACTAATTAAAATAATACTCTATAATTCCGAGTCGAGTCAAAGAAAGCACTTTAAACTGTATCAGTAACATATGATTATTGTTCTAATGGGGCAGCATGATGCATGTGGCAGGTATGCCCTGCACTGTGTGCCACCTGTAAATAACAGTAATTATTTATATTCCGACTACGTGACTAACTCTCAGACAGACGACGCACATTGTATACAACCTGTGATTGCAGATTTATATAGCGTTAAATCTATATTACGTTATTGCATGACATGTGTATCCTAACAAATCGCGTGTTGGAATATCCGAGCGATCCGGAATACTTAATTAGTTCGCTTAGTGATGGAAATATTCAGTGCAATTAAGTATAATTTCTGGCAAAAGAATATTGTGGCACAACCTTGACATTAGATAAGGTCCATGGAATTTTAAAAGAACTGACCTTATCCAAGCCACAACATTGTTAACCTACGCATTACATTGGGCTCATAGACACATATGTAAACACATTCTATTTGAAGATAAAACAGCAATAAAAGTTCGAAGTGTACACTCAAAATTATCCCGCACTATCTTTCTCTCAGATAAGGCAGTCCTAAAGATTATAACTGATAATAGGACACTGATAACTGAGCCAGACACTCTCCGATTAACACATGCTTGTAGATAGTGACGTTTTAATCGCGCACACTTGAATATATAGATATACATATACATATATCTACGTTAGTATATACAATATACACATGTATTTACGCCGCAGATACCTAATCCGGTCATTGACTAACACTTTGAGATGAGTGTGAGCAAACACGTCAATTGGCACAGTCGCTAAACGATGGATAAACTAATGAAATGAATGCACAGATTCGACAAAAGTTCATTCGGTCAGTGTGATATTACAATGCGCTACAAAAGTAAATAATGCCAGGAAATAAATAAGGTTGAATCCAAATCAATTCATAAACAATTATATAGATTTTCCATATTATTTTCAATAATTACTGATGATTCTCATAAACGCAGACACTTCTTCAAAAATCACGTAGCGTGCAAAATAAATTAGCGAATAAATAAAAGAAAATTGGAAATTTTAGGGTATATAAGGTCTGTAAATAGTGTAGCAGAATGATTAGTAAATAAAGTAAATCATAAATATTAGCTTATGTTTTTTTAATTCAGCCTCCCGTTGTTATTAATATTATTTAATAATATTAATTAAATTGAGTGAATTGAAATATATTTGATAACTTTATATTACTATAAATAGTATAAATAGTAAGTTACAAAATGCAGGGTATATACTTTGTCTATTGCTTTATTGACTTGTTTCTTGATTTCTTTACAGCAAAGTTGTTTTCCTGGTCTCCACTATAGTCTGTAGCTTATACATACATACATGTGTACTATAAAATACACTTTTGTGTATTTACATTTGTTAATTTTATACGCTAAATGTTAAATGACACGTGTGAGTCATCACGAGAGCGAGAAGGAAAACTAGACGGCACCACCTCGGTGAATCTGAATGTGTATCTGTATCTGTGGCTGCCTTTGTCTGTGTGTTATTGTGTGTATTTCTATCTCTACCCCACAGCATTTATGAGCTTGTAATATTTTTTCAATGGAAAATCGCATAGGTACAAGGCACGGCGCCAATTTAGTCATTTTCATTCAAGATTCGAACACATCTGGTTTTTTGTTTCTCAATTAATGCAGACTGCCGTATTCATTCATCCACTCGCTTTATTTATCGACTATTAGTAATGTAGTACTTGCGTATATGGTACATAATGTTTGCCAGATAAGCGTATCAGCGCAGTCTGTCAGCAGTGTTTATTGTGGACGTCCCCTCTTAATATTTTACGACACATGCGTATTCGCAATCTTCACTCGTAGCAAATATTATGAGTTGTTAAGTTTGACTGCACACCTCAGCTGTTTGCAATAAAGCAAATTCTGAGAATAGGATTGAAATATATAAAGTTATAAAACATTTATTTGAACTCGTTAATATGAGTAATTTCCTGCATGGATAGCCATGTCCAACTGTTCTTACAGTTTCCTTCACACTAATTACTTACAAGTAATGAAATTGGAGAAATTAAATTAATGAAAAACTTAATGAGGAAACACCCAGAGTGTTTATGTGAGTTCGGATAAACAACTTCTTGACTTTATTGTGGACTCAAGTAGTTCTGTAACTGTAACACTTGGAGTTCTCTTGTTTTGTATTTCTCTACACTATCTCGTTCTCTATGTGAACACAGGAAGATATATTATATAAACACAATTCTTGATGTCTCTATGTGAGTGTACAGTCAGTGTACATAAATGATATCGAATACTGTAAAATGGCGCATTTGTACAACTAAACAAAGGCTATCGCGTTTGTCGAGCCAACACTGGGCACTGGAAAAATCAGTCTCTGAGAACACAAGTCGCACTTTGTATTACATATACATCAAAATTTTCTTCAAAAATTGTATTTCAAACGGATGTGCTTTGTATCAAGATGAGAATTTCGAATCAACAAGTATTTCTGATTATTAAAAAAAACAAAAACAGTCGAAAAACATTTGAACGTGCAGTTACGTGATAAATGAACAAATGGCAAAATACTACATTTTGCCATATTTGTGGGCAGGAAATACAAAGAGAGAGGGAAAGAGAGCAGAAGCAAGCAAATTCCAATCTGTTTTATTTTATTTAAAGGTTTTCTTTCAGTTAAATAATTAAAACATGAATAAGTTGCCTGGTTTATTATGCACTTAACCAGTAGCTAATGATGGAGACAGACATCAAGTAAACCCTGCACGTTGTGTGTACAGTCCAAAGTTCTGAGTCGTATTTCGCAGACGAAGGTGAAATATGATACTCAAGTGTTCTTTCAGCAGCGAGTCATCGGATATCGCAGCAGTTGAAAGAGTGAATTGAAAATGTTTGTGTAATTTCCAGCAGAAGTTTCAACAACAGTTTCAGCGAGTTTTGCTTTCAGGGGAATGCAATAGCTTTTAAAGCTAACAGCCATAAATGTAAAAGAAAGGAGTGATGGAGAAAGAGATTGGAACGAAGCTGAAGACCGGCAAGAACAATAGATAAAAGCCATGCAATGTGGTGGAAAATTGTCGGCATCATAATGAGATGGTGAACAGGCAGCTACAAATATGCAGCTTGTCAGGTTGTTCTCCTGCCCCTCCGCCTCTGCACACATTCAATCTTTTATCTCGTTCTCTCTTTTGGTCGCTGACATTGACGTCGCGCCGTTTATTTCATAAGCATCACGTAATGGAAAGCCTTGTCTAGAAAAAGACTCTGCCGAAGGGTCTTTGTATCATGTAAACATGTTCCCTGCGTCGAGTGCATTATCAATAAAGCTGAGTAATAGCAGCACGTCAAAGTGTGCGTAAGTGTCTGTGAGCTTCTTAATCATAACACTCTGAAATGGATAAGCAGAGCCCTGTTCCGGGACAACTCCCCGTTTTGGGTGAGTTCACAAAGTTTTTTACACTTGTACGTCATTGTTTTTAAGCTGATCACTGTAACGACAATCATTGTCAATGTCAATTGCTAATATTATCAACAAGTAGAGCCAAGTCGAGCATTAAATCATTTGCATTTTGCAAAGTAAACGAAACAGTTCACCTTGCGCCTTCAAATGCTGTGCAAAACAGCTGTTGCCAGCAAGTGGTCTTTCAGGTATATGAAATATCGGAATGCACAGCTAAAACAACACTCAATTTGTTTATGTCGAAGTTATTTCAAAACGCTTATCTCACAAGTTTATCGAACGAGAGCTGTACCATTCCTTGTGGCGTACCAACTTAATCGGATGCGACTGTCGCAGTCGCAGCTGTTAATAATCCTAAACTAAGCCACCCCCCGTCGTCCCGCCTTGTGTCAAGATAGTTTACTTGCAGTCGCAGTGTGTGTGCGTATGTGTTTGTTTGTGTACATATGTACGTATTTCATCTCTGGGATGTATCTGATTAAGCGCGAGACGACTAATACTATTGTAGTGGAAAATGCGCTATGGAAGTTATGACTGTGGATATGTTTCCCACATGACAGACAGAAGCCAGTGAGGCCTGACAAAAACACAGGCAGACAGACGGGCACACAAACACACTCAAGCAATTTTCAATTGAAATCTGATTTGGAGTTTGCATCGCCCGCTGCTGTTAATTTAACAGACCTATGCGGGTTCCTTGTACCATGAGAGAAGAGCGACAAAGAGAGCGACAGAGAGAGAGAGAATCCACTATTTGGCAAAATAATTTGCAAATCATTGAGCTCTGCTGCTGCTACCACTTTCTACAGTGTGAGTAGGCGCGCAGCGAGAGAAGAACACAAATGACAATAACAATAAACGTAAAAGGGAAAGAGACCGCAAAAGCCAAAACAGGTTTAACTGTCTTTTTAACGCGATCGCGCTCAAAATAAGAACGCTAATTGACACGCACACAAGCACACACGAGCCATAAACAAACGACGACACAAACACACTCAAATACACACACACATTCACACCTAAGCATTTTATTTGACGCACTCGAAAGCGCAAAGCTAACTGGAACTTTCGTAAGACAACAAGAAGCACCGAAGCTCTATTACGAAAACAACAACACGACGCATTTGCTATTTTTGGACAATTACAATGGGGGAAATGCATTTACTTGCACTCAGTTTACCTTTTTTCAGCACTTTGATTGGATTTCAATAATTCTCACTCACAATGCGCGCGAGAGGAATGCACTCAATTTACACTCAAACTGCAGCACATAATAATTCGAATTGATCTCTTTAAACACTAAGATTCATTTGCTTTGTATTTTGGCACCAATTTTTGGAATAACTTAAATAATTAAAACTTTAGAATTTGTAATTATTGCGCACGAGTAAAAATCTAGCCACTTAAGTACGCTGTAATTTGCGTACGCAGCAAAATTAATTGTCTTAATTTCGGGCAATTTTCTGCTGCACCGTCTCGAACTCGAACACGCATTGAGCGGAACTGTGTGTTAATGGTTTCGGCGAGGGCGGGTTAACATAGCGTACGAGCATAACATTTGATTTACAGATCTTTCGAGCAGTGCAGAAAAATTCCCAAGTGGTATCGATTACCCGGCCCATATATCGAATTTGAATTAATAATTTTTAAAGTATACAAAAACAACAACATATAAAAATAGTCAGTTAAAAAAATCTACAATATAAATCTTAATGTAAAATCATAACTAAAATAACTCTGAGAGTTCGATTTAAATTATTTACTTGCAACGCTGCACATTAGTTGACGCTGGCAACGCCTTAGTTTAAAAGATGACTCCTCCATTTAACAGACTTCACACGCTTAACAGCATGCTCCTCACATTAACAGCTCAGTAAATGATAACAGCGTGCTCCTCAGCATAACAGAATCTTTTAATAAGACAACGTACGTCTTTTATTAGCATTATGTTAATCTAACAGAAACTGTGTTGCCAGATGCTGTAAGAATTTCAATGTAAACAAATCGCCAATACTGATCAGTCATCAAACAAAAGCTCGCCACTACGCGACACACATAAGGCAACTCGCGTTTTCATTTTATTTGTAGTTCCCAGAAAGTCAAAACAGTTATTCTTCTAGTTGTTATATCAACGTTCAAAAATGGTTAATCATGGAAACTGTTTTAGTTTTGGTGCCGGCATTGAATACGCATTGGAAAAACTAAGCTTTCCCGGCAATACCAGAGCTACTTTTGCATCAGATGCGCAAATCATACAAAATGCTTTTATAAATGTAATATCCCGATACGATCCAATGTTTCGAGACGCATTTGGAGGCCTCAGCTTGGCTGGCAGCTACTTGGACAACATTAAAATCAATTTGCCGGAAGAATTCGATATGCATGTGAAAATCGTTTTGGATTGTGATCTAGAGCCGATCGGCGTCCCTCGATCATCCGGGGTTCGTTTTCATAGCCGCCTCTGACGGAAGCAGCCACTGTGTGCGTAAATTTCGTAAGGAGGGTTTCTTCGTGAATCGCCTGTCCGTGCAGACCTGGTTCCGCGACAACATCAGCCACGTCATGCCAGAATTGCAGAAAATACGTTGTGAGGAAGGGCGGGTCTATAGATTGGATTACACTGCCCACGGCTATGGAGTAGCCCACACGATGGTGGCCACCGAAATCCGTAATCCTCGACGTCAGATTTCATTTGATTTTGTGCCCGTCTTCGAGTTTGAGGCAGATGAATGGCCAAAAGGTGTAGCAAAGCGTCGCAATCGTGGGCTCATTTTGCCAGGCAAGTATCGTGGCGCGGGGAGGAGCAAGATCCCAGATCATTCATACTCTGCGCTCCGCACTGGGAGCGCCTGGTAATGCACAAGAAGCAGAACCTCAAAGATTCGCTGCGCCTGATGAAGGCACTGCGCAATGCCAACGAAATGCCCGCTTTGGTCAGCTACTTCCTGAAGAGCGTCTACTTGAACAATGTGGACAACAAACGGGTCACCTGGAATCAGGCACCAGGACGCATTCTAATACGTGTAAGTCCGATGTTCTTTCTCCAATGATTTGAACATATCTATATTGCATATATTCCTTCCTTTAGATGCTTATTTACTTGTTGCACTGTGTGCGATTGAACAATCTGCCCTTTTATCTGGCACCAGATCACAATAATCTTGACACACTGAGCGACCTGCCAACGCCGGGAATATGTTCGCATTTTGAATAAGAATGTTAACAAACTCATACGACGACGCAACGCTGATTATCTAACACATGAAGATCTATTCAATTTCTTTGGCGTTCGTGTAGATGATTAAGAAACTTCAAATCAATGTGATTAAGAGAGAGATTAAGTAATTAAGAGAGAATTAACAGATCCTTGGAAATTAAACAAGCTGAGTCACATTAAGAAATCGCCAAGAGATGGAAAAATCCAAGCTACGTTAAGACATCGTTTCAAACAAAACAATTAATGCAATGTTAAGAAATATTGAACAATCTTAATCCAAAGAGCTTATCCCAATTATGTTTAACTATTACGTTTTATTACTCGAATAAAGTTTTATACATTATGTTCTCATTGTTCATTAGATTGTATTATTTTGCTTTTGCACTGGTTATAAAGCATTTTAAGTTAGAACTTCGATTAGCCAAGAACTTTTCTCAAATATGGCAGCATTCCAATACTTCTTGTATTCCCCCCGCTCTCTCCCTCTCTCTCTTTCTCTCTCTATCGTTTCTCTCTCGCTATGATTAATGGAACATACAAACTAGCAAGCAACTTGCAGCAGGTACGTTGAGGCCTTGTTAATAAACCGTTTAAGACTATTTTCTAGTTGTAATCGACAAGCACAACAAACATGTGCCAGCTTCGGATCGGTTCGATTTGTCGTCGTTGTTGTGGTCTCAGATCTCAGTAGCGCTGGCTCTCGCGATCCGAGTACTTGCCGCTCAGCTTACTGACCGAGTAGCGATCCGAGTAGGCATCATATTTGTCTGCCTTGTAGTTGATCTCCTGCGGCGTGTAGCCGATGTTCTTCTGCCAGTGGCGAGTCCAGTAGAGATCCTCGTTGCGCACCTGCGAGGGAGTCTTGACGTCGCGACACACGTAAACACAGTAGATCATGCAGCCGATCAGTGTGAGGAAGCCGAAGATCAGAAAGATGATGCCCAGTATCCTGTAAAGGAGAAACGTGATGATTAGGCAGGAAGTTTAGCTGCAGAGAAGGGACACTCACCACACATAGACGGGCTCATAGAACTGCACCACAATGACAAAGCCGAGCGTGACCAGAATAAGACCCAAATTCAGTAGCAGCATCAAACAGCAGACGCCCTTGACATTGGGGCAGAAGGGATTCGGCGCCGACATGGTTTCGATTTTGGCCCCACGTTTTGTAGTCGAGCGTCCGCTGCGTCCGGTCTTCGCTGTGCTGGCCACCGAGTAGACGCTGCGTGGCGCACCCCGCGATACTGGACGATGGCTGTAACGGCTGCAGAAGGGTCAGAAATAACAATCGATTTGAAACTGGCATTCAGTGGATTTAGCTCCTCCTTTATTTACCTGATCTCGGAGGGCGCCTTGTAGGCAGCACTGGTCACATAGATGTCGCTGCCCGCATCCCCAGCCTGATCGTAGCTCAGCGCAGAGGGTGCTCGCGGAGGTTGACGCGTAGGCGGGGGCCCACTCAGCGAACGCGGCCCGCCGTTGTCCGGCGAACTGGACAGACCCATCTGGCTGTGGCTATAGCTGTGCTGCAGGTGCTGGTGCGATCCGTTCGGCTGCTGCTGGTGTCCATTGACGGCGCGTGTCTTGCGCGAAGAGTTGTAGTGGCCCTGCGATTGCGGCGAGATGCGCTCGTGCGCCAGCGTGTACTCCGAGTGCGCACGCTGCGAGTGCGACTCCTCGCCATCGGTAGAGTAGCCACGATTCGAGTGCACATAAGGTGGATCTGGCGTCAGGCGGCCATGCGTGGCTACATAATGACCACCTTTTAATCTGGAAGCAGAAAAGGAGAGGGTTTTTATGGGGTAACGACATAAATCCGCCGCCATAATTCCGCCGCGTCAAAACGCCATAAGTTCGCGCGATCTTATGACGTTCAAAAATTACTTTGAGCGATCTTATGACGCTTAAGTTCGCCAAAATAAAAACACATTTCGCCTAAGTCGCGCGAACTTATGACGTTCAAAAATTACTTTGAGCGCTATGCTCGCTATGCCGGTTTTTATATTAAGTGTTTGATAATACTGTCGAAAGTTTCGTAGGTTAAGACAAAGGGATCTGTTAGGAAAGATGAAGATGATCAAAACTCATATGTCTATCTACATAAAGCTGATACAATGAAGCTAAATTTGAAGGCAATCTTCTACTTTCTTTCTTTTCCTCTGATCTTTAACAGTTAATCTCAATCAGGCCTTCAATATTTTTCCTATTTATAAAGTTAGATCGATTGAAGCTATGCAGGTAGCAATATTAACCTTAATTTAAGTTTCCTTTAAATCGATCGTTTGTTTCTTCTTTTACATACTTTATCCATCATTCTTATAGCTCTTATGTATTCAACAGAATCACATCGAAATAGAGTGCAAAATGTCACCTAATGTTACATTTACACTATTTACTATAGTAGATCATAATTTACATTTAATTTCCTGTTCCTTTTTATTCTACAATACTTTGTTCTTACTTCTTGACGCGTCTCTCGTGCATTTTGCTCTGTCAGCAATGCTTTCTTCCTCTCCTCCCTATTTCTTTCTCTCTTGCTCTGGCTCCTCTTGTCACTAGGGGGCGTCTCTAGGGCCTGCTCCAGACGGGACGGAACGCGTTGTCTCTTGCCTGGCTGGGCGGGCTGCTGTTCTGGCCCGTTGTTGTTGTTGCTCCTGTTGTTGCTGTTCCCTCTAGAAAGTCCCACGAATGTTGTTGCTGCTGCTACTGCGGCCGCCTGTGTCAGACAATAAAAACGAAAACGATGAGATTTGTTGCAATTAACTAGCGACTCTCGACTCTACTCGACTCGACTCTGTGTTGCCTGTTGCAAATTAGAAGCCAGTTTTTAACTTTTAATTAGTGTGCAAAAGTTATGACTACGTTTTGTCTGTGTGCCTGTGTGTGTGTGTGTGCTGTGTGTGTGTGTTTGTGTTCGCTTTTAGTAGCTAAACTAAAGTACAGTGGGCAAAGGTGTCGAGCTCAATGTGCGATCTCTCTGTGCGCAAGGGGAACTTCGCTCATTTTTATATTTATTAAGGAATTTCGATTTTAATCTACAATTTTATTTATTATATCTTGAATATCTTCGGGTTTCTAACGAATTCCATTTCGATTCAAGTGGCATAACCTAAAAAGCTTTTTTAATGCCATAAAGAATTTCCATAAATCCATAAAATAAATAAAAAGATCGCGCGTAGAAATGTTTCAAGGTCTACGTTAGGCCCACGCCCAGTTCCCTGCACAGTGACCCGCTCAAGCCCCATCAGAGTCCCCACTTCAGTTCTCTCTTTCTCTCTCCTGTCCCTGTGCAATCTGCCTTGCTTGATCCCCTTTCCGATTCTCAAATAATTTTCCATCTCAGCGTCTTCCTTTCCCTTCCTCGTCTCAGTTCTCGTCCCAGTTCGCCGCTTTGCCACTTGATAAGGCCCCAAAGATGTCAGCTTTAATTTTATTTATATTGTTTTCGTTTTTGTTCCTCCTTTTTTTTGGCTGCTCTTTCGCACTCTTTCGCCTTCGTTTTGCTATGCGGCTCGTGTCCGTGGCCGATGCCTTGGCGACCAATTCGATTTACAGTTCGTTGCACCGTGCCACGGGACGCACAGCGCATCCATTCTGTGACGTGCCCCATTTGTATGGCGCACCCTCTCGAATATCTTTCAAGTTCGAACTGCAACAGTTGCCTCCCCTCGCCCCTTACCCCTCCTCTCTGGTCACGCCCCTGCTCTGGTAACTGCAATTTGTCACTTGGTCACGTAGCCTGCCCTCACCTTCAGCTCTGGAGAGACTGCAGCTTTAGCTTTACCGTTACCTTTTTGGCCCGACCTGGCCTGGCCTAACCTGCTCTGTTCTGCCCTGCCCTGGCGACAACACTCGAACGCACTTTCGCACTGTGCAAGCTGCACACAAAACTTAATTACAGCTTAATACCCTAACTTCTTCCGTTGAGAACTTTGCCGCGAAACTTGCACTGCTCTCGTATATGTATGTGACTTGCTCTGTTTTATGAGCATGAAATTCGGCAAAGATTCCGAAGTAATCAAAACTTCAAGTTTCGCAAACAAGGGCATATAAACTTCGTATTGACCGCACAGGCAAATTTTACCTGCAGTTTTGGACAATAAATTGAAGTTTGCTAAGAATTCCACAAAGGTTTTCAATTAATTCAGATCAAACTGGAACGGGGCAAACCTTCTGCTTTAGAAAGTACTTGGAATTTATAAGGTTCCCTCAGTGGAACCCGAAGAAATCATGTTTAGATTTAAAAAGTCTAGTCCACTCTAGTTTCACTACACCATAAGGTATCTGCACTTCGTATTTACCAACTTCGCATAGTTCGTACGGTTTCACAATGGACAATTTAATTGAACACTCCTTGATAGTGTCTTGACTCCACTGCATTTAGAGTATTCAACAAATCCCTGGTGAAAACCTAAACATAGACGTTCATTTCTTTGATTTAAATGAAATTTGAATACTAAGAACCCAACAACAATAATTCCTTTGCATGGGGTATTTATAGTCTCTCATGGTTATCTGCAGTTTGTGTAGGGTATCTGCTGTTGTCGGAAGGGTACTTGGGGTTCCTAAAATATATCTGAAACTCCTTAACCCTTTTCGCATTTCGTGTAGGGTATCTGCAGCTTATGTAGTGTATTTTAATTTGTTTTCTGAAGGGTATTTACAGTTCCTGAGGTGTATTTGCAGTGCAAGTTAGGTATCTGCACTTAGTGCAAGAAATCTTTACTTTCTGTAGGGTATCTGCAGTTCGTCATGCCGTGCATGTCTCACGCTTTTGCATGCATCTGCTTATCGCGGTGCTGTTGTTGTTCGTTGCTGATAAGAATTGAGTTATTGCCTCGATTAGGCCAATTAAAGGTTGTCGCTGTTCCCAAGCATATGCATGTGTGTGTGTGTGACTGTCTGTGTGCCGCCTGTTTGTCTATGCTGCAGCAAGGCCACGCCCACTTATTATTCCAACCAAAGTCAAGCTGGTGCTGAGGTTGCTTTGCTTTTGCCTGGCGGTGCATCGCGATACAATTGTCCGAGCGGGCCGAGGCGGTGTCTGCAGAGCGCAGTGGGAAGCTGCAGCTATTTTCAAGAGCACACACACACAGACACACACACACACATAGACACACACACACACATATACTGAGACTGAGGGACATTTATGGCCGCGCTACGTGGGCGTTGCCATCATTGTCAAATGAAAAATCGAACAACGCGCGCGCACCACACTCTGGCTGCATTACTCCTCCCTCCCCCTGCCCCTCTCCATCACCCTTTGCCCACAGCCAGCCGTGTGTGGTCGTCTCTCTGCGGACCTAGTCCCAGACCGAGCCTGCTTGCCTGCCTGCGTTTCTATCACTTGGCGGGCATCAAAAAGCCTTTTTGCAACTCTCTCTCTCCACCTTCCTCCGCATTTCGATTTGTTTATGCGGTTTTGCGTTCAGTTTCGGGCTTCGCTTTTGTTTTCTTAGGTTTACCATTGCCTCCAAGCAGGGGCAGCTCCTCCCCGCGGCCCCTACTGCCCCCCCCCGTGGGCAATGTAAATATATACCTGGAATGCCATTAAAATGTGTTTGCTTTCATATTTACCTTGGCGCAAAGCCTTGGCCCTCTTGCATGTGTGTGTGTGTGTGTGTAACCTTTAACGCGGCATAAACAGCATAAATAAAGCCGTAAAACATGATGATGCACTGGACAACAGAAGAGGGGGGGGGGGGGAAGAGGGAGAGGCAAGGTTACTTGCCACATTTGCCTATTGGCTCGTAAAGCGCAACACGAGTTTCCCATTTTCCCATATGGCTTTTCCCAGCCACAGCAGGCTATGCTACTCCATCTTAAGTTGCCGTTGCCTCTGCCGCTGCCTCTGCCGGATTTCACAACTTTCGCTCTCGAAACGGCACCTGCGCTTCCGGCCGGGCCAACAATGGGTTAAGACGGAGTTGGACTTCAAACGGAAGTCGTAACGCGCAGCAAGTGAGACGCAACGATATGAGGCGAAGTGAGAAGCTAATTCGCCGTAAATTTGCATTTGCTAACAATGGCTCAGCAACAACAACAACAACCACTGAGCCACAAATATGCAGCTCCAACTTTGTGGTCAAGTGTCGTGCGAAGGTTCAAAAGAAGTTGTTGCTGTTGTTGTTTTTGTTGCTGCTGCTGCCTTTGTTGACCGTTTTCATTGCCACGAGGCGAGGCAAGGTGAGGCGAGTAGAATTGAGCGGCAGGCGATTTAGAAAGTTATATAGCCGCCCGATCCCGATCGTCGCTGTCTTGTGCCACAATTTGCAATTTATGGGGCGGCCCAGTTAACCCACATAAACTGGTGCAAGGCATTCACTGACCACGCCCCCCCCTGTCCCGCTGCCTGTCTACCTCTCTCCCTCTCTCTGGCCATTGCACTTGCAATGCCTTTCACATGGCCAAAATGCAGTTGCCAATATTGACCCAAAAAGAAAGAAAAGTAATCAACGATTAATCTTTGCATAACTAAAAGGGAAACGAATGGAAACGAAACGGGCAACTATGGTGATTCCTTGTGGAGACTTTGCAGATCTTGGCGGAGTAGCTATCGTAGACAATCGTAGCTATTGTTGTTCTTAAACTTCAGATTCTTCTTGAAAACTTCTTTCTATATAGTAAGATCTTTTTGCTGGTAAAGAGTTTAACAAGTTAATTAAAGTGAAGAAGGTCGAAAAATCTTAATGAACTCATTGTTAATATGATTGTAAACAAAGCAACAGCTGAGGCCTTTGCTTTCGAAGATTCTCTTCCGATCTGAAGGAATATTTGAGTGGAAAACATTGAACCAGTTTAGCAAAGTGAACAGATGAAGAAAGTCTTAAGTATCTCTGACTTCAAATTTCATATCAAGTTGAATACAAGTGGAATCAAAGTAATAGATGGGGCCACTCCTTTTGAAGTCTCTCTTTAAATCTGGGGAAATAATTCAACTACTTTGAATTTACAGTAAAAGCATTGAACAAGTTTAGCAAAGCAAAACCAAGCGAGGAAAATCTTGAAAATGTTCAAAAGAATTCAAACGGTAAAAGATGATACATTTTCATTAGCGAAGCGTTGCCAATAATCAGCATAAAGTTTGATTGAGCTACATACGGTGTGCCAGCAAAGAGAAGCAGTGCGAGAAGAGACTGCAAGGAAGAGGCAGAGAGGAAAGAGAGAAAAGAGATTGGTAAGACTCTTAAGCAGAGCCAACTCCAGCCTGGACTGGAGGAGTCGCAAGTTGAGCCGCGTTGAGTGCGCGTTAATCGCTTTTAATTGCTAAATTACGCGCTGCTTGAGCCACATTACATTGTCCAGCAGTCACCAGTCAGTAGCGGAGTGCGGGATTGAGGGGGAGTGGCAGTTGGAGGCAGTAAGCTGGGCAGGACTAGCCCAAGCGTTTGCTGCCGTCTGTGACTTTTGTTGGCGACATGAGGCGGCGACGCGCGGCTGTTCACACGCAGACTGGTCGCGGGTCTCTGTTCTGTTCTGTTCTCTATCTCTCTCTTTTGCACTCTTTCTGTCTCTGTCACTCGCTCTGGATCTGGCCAGGGCAACACTAATGCGTGTAATTAGCCGCAAAAAAGCGGCAAGACCACTTAACTGATTTATTAAAACGTTTTTCCATTAAATTTTTAACCCTGCAGGCTATTAAAAACACTCACACAAGCCCATTACACACATACACACACACACACACACACATACAAATACTCGCCAGTCTTGCAAACATATTGGGGCAAAGAGGCCGCAACTTTGAAAAATGAGCATCGTTTAAAATTGTTCTGAGCGTTGCACAGTGGAACAAGAGAGTGGGTGAAGTAATGAGTGGCAATAATTATTTTCAAGAAATTTTAAATACAGTTTTATAAATAATAGCATAATGTATAAGAGCTACATATTTCAATTAATAAATCCCAATTCTCATACAATATACAAAAATTGGCATTAAAGTTGTAAAACTTCTATTCGAAAAACAATTTACATTAAAAATTGCATATTTGCAAGTCATTTAGAATACAATAAAGGTTATTTATATTGTGAGCTATTTTTTAAACACTAAATATCAATAAATATAATACGAAACTACATTAAAATCTTTGCATGCATAATGCTGATTTATCAGATCATTACTTTCCACTTTGGTTAATATATTAAATTATTATATTTCAATGATTGTTCATTTTATTTATTTTTTTTTTTTTTTTTTGGTATCTCTTAGAACGCTGTTTCCATATATTATATTGCATAAAAGAAATTCGCCTGGGAGTTGGCAACCCTTCTGCCAATTTGCATACATTTCACACGCTACTCGCACCACTGTGCAACAGCAGCTCAAGCTGCCCCAAACTGACTAACTGTCCCAGAGCCATGTCAATCTTTCTTGGTGCTTCCAAAAAGCAACATTCAAATGGGCGGTCAAGCTGGCAAAATATTTTGACAACACGGGGAGGGGAAAGGGGCGGAGAAGGGGGAAAGAGGATGAATAAGTGGGGTAACAACAACAAGAACCGCAACAGCAACAACAACAACGAGCAAAACTGCAAGACAACACTTTCTAGCCATAAACGCTCGCTCACGTCGTTGTTGCGGCTAATCTTTTTGGGGCTAAAAGAAGACGGCAGACGAGGAAGGAAGAGATAGAGAGAGAGAGAGGGAGTAGATGAAACGGCAAATGGTTAACAGAAATTAATAAACGCCAAGTGCGCCACAGCTGCGAAGGGCGATGAAAGTGCGATATAAAGCGCCAAAAAAAGCTAAAACCAGAAACACGCACACACACACTAACACTTAAATACATACCCATATGCGTGTGTGTGTGCATTTCCTTTATTAATTTTGGCGTTTTTCTTTACGATTGTGAGCCATTAAAATCAATGCGCACTCAAAAAAAGCTAGAAAACAGAGAAGAAGAGGGGAGCAAGGGAGAAAGAAAGCCAGCGAGAATTGGCCAAAAAAAAAAAATCTGTCTACAATTGCCGTTGGTTGTTGTTGTTGCCGCTGTTGTTGTGGGTAAACAATATTAAATCTCAACACTCGTGCAGAGAAAGTTGGCCAAAAGCCGCAGTAACCCAACAGAGCTGGCTCCCTGCACCCTCCTCGCCCTTCACTCTGCCCAACACTTTCAATTCCCTTTTGCCTTGATCTGCCTTGGATTTTTTTTTTTTTTTTGTTGCCTTTTGTCGAGTCACTTTGCGGATTTGTTGTTTCTATTTTGGCCAGGTTCAGTCAGGTTCTACCTACGGCTTTGCAAATGAAGCCGTTGACAGCTGCCACAGCTGTTGCCCCACAGAGCCGCCACAGATGCAGATACACGGATGGAGAGACAAGAACAGACAGATGCATATATGATAGAGTCGGGCTTAAGGGACCAGACAGCGCCATCTCCTCCTCCTCCCCCTCCTCATCTTGGCTACGACTGCGTCACGTTTACCACATTAATTTCAATCGAAGTGCCCGAAAATGTGTAAGCCTTTAGGCCAGCAGAGCAGCAGCAGCAGCAACATCAAAGAGAGTAGACCCTATTGAAGACCCTCCGCTACTAGGCCAACAATCGAACAATGAGCCCCAAAAACATGTGAGATGAACACAAAGCTTTGCCATCGATTCGGAATGATACAAAGAGAGAGATGAGATGGGAAAGAGAGAAGGAAGAAGAGAGGGAAGAGAGCGGGTACGTTTTGTGCGATAAACAAAGCTAACAAATTGCATTAAATATAGCTTTTTATGGCGTGGAATTTCCTTTGACCCAAACGAACTATAGAAAGAGAGAGAAAGAAAGACAGACCCCTTCCTCCTCTGCAGAGACTTGGCCTAAAGCGTGAGGCAATAAGCATAAAAATGACGTTCATTATCATTTGCCTGCACAGACTGACTGCACTCTGGACACCTGGATGATGATTATCCATTTACCTGGTACATATCCATTATAATAGCTCGCATTTAGAATGGAATAACAATTCGCCGCGTCGCATTAGCGCTCGCTCCACGGGGCACAGAGCACTACCAGATAGAGATCTTCCTCTCTGCCAACTAACTGTAACTGCCGGCAAACGGTTCTAAGTACCAAGTGAGTTGTAGGGGAATGGGGAATAGGAGAGGGCTGGGGGGTAATGCGGGCGTGCACGGTCTGCTAAATGGCAGCCGGCAGCCAAAACAATGCGCATTTTAAATATGCGATGGAGCTGGAGAACGTAAACCTGTTCGCAGTCGCAGTCGCAGTCGAAGCGGCGCGGCGCGGCTTATTTATGCTACCTAAGTGGAAGAGGAAGGGGAGTTGGGGGGAGGCCGCGCAAACCGTTACAACTTTTGTTTTTCGGCTGCGCAATGAGCAAGTGCCGCAAAAAAACAACAACAGCGGCTGCAATCGCTGTTTATGAGACTACCAAATGTACGCACACACACACAGATTGCACTACATGCATGCTGATACGTGTGTGTGTTTACCTTTGGGTATTTGCGGCTCTATTTAAGTATCCATTGAACAGCGTGCCACAGTCTGTCATGTGTGTGTGTGTGCGAGTGTGTGTTGTGTACTTTAGTGCATGTGTGTGTGTTTTCAGTGCTTTGTTTTATTTTGTGCTGCAAACATTTTAATTGCACAATAAAACGGCACTTTGGCAATGGCAGCCCGTTTTCGACCAAGTGCCAACGTTGTCCAACACTGACAAAGCACTTGACGCGCAAAAAACAACAACGAAAAACCAAAAACAAACACAACAAAAAGAAAACAAAAAACAACCTCAAATATTCAAGAATAAGCCAATATGCAAACTCATGCAGCAATTGCCCCTTGTCCCTGCTCCTCCTCCTCCTTCTGCATCGTACAACATGCTGTGGCCGCCGCAGCCGGCTTGGCCAATTCCAATTGCGCGTTACGGCCTTTGCCAGAGTTTCCCACGCTCGTTTGGCGCTGCTGCTGCTGCTGCCGCTGCAGCTGCTCGCCGAGAATGTTGCCCAGTTGGAAGCCAATGCGATGCGATTACGAGACGAGACGCTGTGAGTATTCTAATCCGGCAGCGATTTCGTTTAATTAATATGCGCCACCGCTCGCCACGGAACTGTTTAACTTGCGTGCACTAATTGATCTGGCAACTCTGCGAAAGTGCATGCAAGAATGCTAAACTACTCGATACTTTAATTCAGTGCGATAGTGCATAACAACTGTTAGTTCACTTAACTAATTTACTCGATACCCTAGTTCCTATTTAATCGATACCATCAAGCATAAAAGACTACCTAACCTATGAGCTAAGCAAATGCTTGTTGAATTTATTTTATTTTTATTAGTTAAATAATCAAATTAAAAACTTATCAAATGCGTGTTGCTTGCTGTTACGTTTGGTGTATTTTTGTGTAAAATTGTATGAGATCGTCTCTTGATAGTTGGTGTATAAAGTTACAAATCCTCATCAACCTCATCAAAGGGCAAGGCACATGTCTGGGCCTCTGCCAATTCCTGCTCAATTTTAGCCTTATATGCGTCGTCTATCTTCAACTCTGGCGGCAGTAGCGCCGGCATAGCAACAAAGCGAAGATCCATATCCCCAACAAGCTTGCGAGCCAGCCAGAGGAAGGGCTTCTCGAAATTGTAATTTGACTTGGCCGATATATCGTAGTACTGCAGATTCCTCTTGCGATGGAACGTAATGTTCCTGGGCTTGATCTTGCGATCCTTGATGTCAACCTTGTTGCCACATAGAACCACCGGAATTCTTTCGCATACGCGTACCAGATCCCTATGCCAGTCGGGCACATTTTTATAGGTGACGCGTGAGGTCACATCAAACATAATGATGGCGCACTGTCCCTGCACATAATAGCCATCGCGTAGTCCACCGAATTTCTCCTGCCCGGCAGTGTCCCAGACATTGAAACGGATCGGACCACGATTGGTGTGAAAGACCAACGGATGCACTTCCACACCCAATGTTGCGACATATTTCTTCTCAAACTCACCGGTCATGTGGCGCTTCACGAACGTGGTTTTACCACAACCGCCATCACCGACCAAGACACACTTGAACGAGGGCATCTCCTGCTCAACCTGCTGAACTTGCTGTACTTCAGTGTTCATCTTTATTTGTTCTTATCGTAAAAGATTCTTAAAAAATATGTTAGCTTTTTTCAAGGTGTTGCTTATTGAACAAGTTTTCGTACAATGAATTTGTAGTAGAATGAATTTTAGGGCATGAATTGACAGCTTAGGTTAACTCAGTAGATTTGACAACTATCGCTTGGGTCTCTCGATAGGCTTATCGATTGGCTTTGTCATCAATACCCTGACAAGTTGTATAACCAACACACATAGCATTCCTGCCTTGGCGGCAGGTAAGTCGTGTGTAATTGCCATGCAACGAGACAAGACGCGACGAGACACTAATTACGTGATGAAATCATCGGCTGCCCCTCCTCCAACTGTCGGTCTGTCCCTGTCTGAGCATTTCAATTGCAGTCACTATGGCCAAGTCAGAGCAGCAACCAAATGTCAAATGAAAGTTACGACGAATCGGTATTAAATGCTTTTAATTATGCGGCGAGCGAGGGTTCCCCCGATAGTTTGTCGATACACGCACACCAGTATGCCAGTATATCGACTTGATAACTCCTCCACCATACCTCGTTCATTTGTATGGCTTGCAACGCAGCGAGAAGACGAGATCGAGTGTCGATTACACAAGTCGGGTATTTATCGATGACGACTGTCATGTTACGTATATGCATTGGTGATTAGTGCTATTGCTGATTGATTTATGTCCAAAACTGCGAGGTTTGCATACGCACATATGTACATATAGTTTGTATATGTATATGTGTGTATGTTTTGGCATATAATGATCGTTTTACGTGTTTGATTAACAATAAACCAGCGCAAACCAGTCGGGAACAATTTACGCAACTTTCGCTGTCAATGGACATGAACGGACGTGCATAAGTACGACTTGCTTGCACGACACTCTCTACTACACAACAATGATTGAGGCTAAGATCGATAAGCGTTTCGCACAGTTATACCCAATTAATTGACCCAAAATGTTTAGCTATCAAAACGTTGTCATCAGACACCGAGAAACCCAAAAAGACAAAGGGAACACAGAGAAACTGTTTTTTGCGCCGCCGTCGGCGTTGGTTTTAAATTTCTAGTTTTATTGGCAGCATTTCTGGCATGATATGCCATGATATGACATGCTATGGCGTGCGCCAAGCATCGCTGCCTCTCCGTTCCCTTATCATCGCAAACATCGCCGGCAGCGACTCCAAGAGAGCCAGTTCTGCTATGCACAGTGGGGCTGCATTGGCAAGCGCGAGAAGCGCCAAGAAACTGTGAGGTAACCTAACTGTTTCCAAGTCATGAATAAAACCGAAGCTGAAGACGCTCTTTTAATGCGTCTATTGTCTTCTTGCGAGAGATATAATCTTAGGCAAGAGAGTTTTGCATTTTCCGCTAGGGTTTTATTATAAACAGATTAGTCAGTCGAGACGTAATGCCAACTGAGTTATGTCAAGTGATTTTTTAGCAGAAGAAACTTTGGAGGGATATCAATTTGGAGAGAGATGCCTAAATAAAGCTTAGTGTTGACATGATTCAAGAAGGAAATCTTTAACTAATTTATCTTTAATCAACTATAATTATAATACAAACTATTCGCTACCAATTAACGTAGGTTGCTTTATAAGAAATCTACAATTAATCAGTATTAATCAGCCTTTTTTTTTTGGGCTAAAGCAGGAAAAATCTCTGCAATTTCTGGCTAGCTGTTTAAGGCGCACAGTGGACAATTAGCCGCAAAGCCAGCTGCCCAAAAGCGACATGTGCAATTGGCCAAATTCGCTGGGGTTACTTAAGCTGCTGTTGTTGCCAAAACTAATGATCATTTCCTGCACTTAACTTGGCTTTTTCTGCTTGCTCGGATTGCATGAACAGCTGCTTGGATTTCCGCCAGCAAAGCGCGCAAGGCGACAAATCTTTGGCGAGAAATGACATAAGCAACAGCAGCAGCAGCAGCAGCGAGAAGAGGAAGCACACAAAACCGAAACATGCTCATAAATGGCAGAAAAAAAAGAGTTGCGACTTCGCCATCGACTTGGCCTTTTCACGGTCAACCGCTTGAGAGACGATGGAGAATTCGGTTTCGGTTTCACAAACGCCCACGCATTACACACTCTTCGTTTTGCTACAGTTCGGAGTTCAAGAGTTAGCGAGATGACCTTAGGGTGTGTGTGAGTGTGTGTGTTTGAGTTATAGATAGTTCTGGCTTATATCATTGACACATGCACTTCATCTAAACTTTAAGCCAAATACAATGCGAAAAATACATGATAAATGTGTCTGTGTTGTCGAGCAAGGTGTGTGTGTGTGTGTGTGTTTGTGTACGATTGTGGGCTAAAAAACTGGCTTACCTTCTCTGCTCATTGTTGTACATTCAACTGTTGTTGTTGCTGCTGCTGTTCTCGTTGTTGTTATTGCTGCTATTGTTTCGCTTTTATTTATTGTTAACGCTTTGGCAGCGACAGCGACAGGTTGTTAGTACTTTGTTGCTGTTGTTGTTGTTGCACACATTTCATTACACTGTCAGCGCACGACTACACGAGAAAGAAACAAGTAAATATATGTATCGATATGTGTATCGATAAATGTATATTAATAATACATCAATGACGTCGTCGTCCTCACTTATGCAAATGCCTGTGTGTGTGTGGTGTGTGTGTGCGTGGAATCTCAAGCTTAATACTAGTTCTGGCCAAAACGACAGCCAACACACACTCGCACAAGTGTACAGGTGTGTTTGTGTGTGTGTGTGTCTGTGATATAATCGCTTGGCATGAATGGAAAGGCGTTGCAGATTTTTTCACACAACATTTACGGGCAGCAGAAGAGCGCGCGGGGGAGGAGATCAACGCCAACAATGGGCAGATTGGGCGAGTGAGCGAGCGAGCGAGAGAGAGAGAAGGAGAGAGGGAGACCCAACTCAAGTCGACACAGCCAAATCGGCCATAATCTTGGCTGAAGCTAATAATAGCAGCAGGTTTTTGGCTTGGCTCAAGCTGAGTTATGCGCCTACACACACACACACACTCGTAAATCGCACTCACACACACACACACACACAGAGATTGCTAAAGGGCAACGCATGTTAGAAACATTTGCAGTGTAGTGTAAACTTTTTCAACACTTTGATTTGTACTTCACCAACAAATTCAAATGACACTCACGTAATACTCTAAAAATAGTTGAATTTTTATTGCGCGTTCTCTCCCGTCTGCTTCTCTTCTTCTTGCCGTTATTTCGAGTTTAAGCTTTAGTGTATTTTTTTTTTTTGTTCGTGTTGCCTAACGCGATGCGACAAACATAGAGACAAACAAACAAACGAGCGAGTTGTGCGAGAGCGCGCGTCTGCGTGGCGAACGCGTTGCGATTTCAACTCGAACTGATCGGCGCATACGAATTGCGCACCTGCGTTAAGTCGAAACTGGTCGAAAAAGTAAACAGACTCAAAACTGGTTTCACTCAGAGAGAGAGAGAGAGAGAACAGTGAGAGCGAAACCTGCTCGTGCACTCTCTACCTTAGAGAGACCTCGAGTATGTAAGCGCAACTGTAGAAGGCGCTCACTGATGATCTCTCTCCTCTCTCTCTCTCTCTCTCGCTAAGTGCACTTTGCACTTTGGCGCCGCATTTTGTTGTCAAACTGCATTTAATAACCGTTAACCGAAAGTTCTGCAACACGTGCACTGACTTCGTTCGGTTAGGTAATCCTCACAACTAGAGGAAGAGAGCACAAAAGTAGTGTAAGAAGAGTGGGGGAAGAGTACTGGAACTGGAACTGGTACCGGAACACGAGCACTTCATTAGACGCTTCGCTTGTCATCGCCTTCGCTGCAGTGCGCACGTGACTTGCAAATTGCGTTCAATGTGGGGTGTGGGCGGGGGGGCAAAAAGCGTTGCCAGTCTTAACGCCTAATTTGCAACTAAGCTGTGTGGCAGCGCCAAAGTCATTACGGATGCTATCGATAGTTGTGCGCTCGTGTGTGTATGCGAGTGTTTGCTTCTGTGTGCGTTGCCTCGTTTAAATATTGACTACACTTGCTGCAGAAGCAGTTGAGCTGGGCAAGAGGGAGAGAGACACAAAGAGAGAGGGAGAAAGCGAGCTATGCTGCAGGCATCTAAATAAAAATTTGCATTCAAATTTATGCGCATTGCTCGCGGGTAGAAAATAAAACGCAGCAATAGTGGGCGAAGGAGTGAAGGTGGGGAAGGAATAAGAAAGAGTGTGCTGAAATAATATGGCGTAGCTTACATTTCCGGCTGCACTGCGAGAAATTGTTAAAGAAAAAAGGGATAAAATAAATGTAAAATAATGAAATATGTAAATAATGCTTAAAACTTGAAGTTAGAGACAATCTTAAGCAAAACTAACAATTTTGACTAGTCTTTATCTTAGCCTTACCGAATATATGGACTTTATTTTTTACAGCTTAACTTTCTCTAAGTGTATCAACTTTTTGGCATTCTCGTTGTGTTTTTGCTGCCTTGCCGCGACTCTTAAAGCAACGCAAAGAATATGCATAACTAAACTTTAAGCTGCAGTTTCTATTTGTTGTTCTTTGGCCAAAAGTTCTTGCCACTTCAGTGTTGCAAAGTGTCTGTGGGCGGTACAGTGTGTCTGTGTATGTCCTTGTGCTAGTGTCTGTGTCGGCAATTGTCATTATGACTGCAGTAGCTGAGGCTTGACTGACTATGCCTGCCGTTCATAACTTGTCGCTGCTCGGCATGCGCCAAGTGGCAAGCTGGCCAGTTGCCTACCTTCCCTCCCCTCCCACTCCCCTGTGTACTGTGTCAGCACTTGCAAATGGCTTTTCGCTTGCTCTAAATTCAGTGCGCATTTCTCTTCTTTGTTTAAAGAACGCAGCAGCAGCATTTCTCATGTTTTTTGTTCTGTTGTTCTTCTCCTACGTCTTTCCTTCCTTTCGCTTTCTGCGAGTCGTAAAAAGTTTCTGCTGCAGCTGCCATAAAAGTTGCATGCATATAAAGCTGCAGTGATACCGCTCGCACCTCTCGCTCTCTCTCTTCTCATTCTCATTCTTACTGGTTGCTCTTCTTGCTCTTTAACAATCGGGCAACTTTAAACCGTTGACTTTGTGCTTTAGACGCCGCGCCAAATGGCAAATCATTTTGCACGTCATGTGCATCGCCTCATCGACGACTTCGACACGGTCGCCTGCCACACATGGCGTGGCATGGCGTGTGTTTGTGGCATATGTGGCATGTGTGTGCCTGGATTTAATTTAGATAAAAGCTTTGCTTGCGGCTCAGGCTTGTCAAAGGCCCGACAACGGGCAACGGCAACGGATAATGCACTGAAATCAATTCCATAAGCACTTGCCACTTGCCACATGCTGCTACTGCTGCTGCTGCTTGCCACACACAACCAATGCCGGCGACGACAATTTGTTTTGATGGTCACCCTCTTTCCCCTTCCATCACAGACATGTTGAAAGGGCCAAGGACCTTTCGATATTGATGGGAGATAAGGCGATGAGGTCGCCACGTGTGAGAATGTGAGCGAAATTTAACGCAGTCTGCTGCGGCTAACGGTTTTAGCTAATTTGTTATCAAAAGCAGTAACTTAAGTGAACTAAAAATGTAAAAGAAAATTATTAAATTTGCAAGAAACGAAAGGAGTACGCTTAAATTGCCATCTACATCATATCTCTAATATTTTTACTTTGGAAGAACCTAGTTCCCTCTGTGATGCTAAGAAGGAATCTTGAATCTTCATATCTATTTAACACAAATTTTTTAACCATTACATGATCAGGTCAAAAGTCGGCTGATTTTATACGTCGAAATTGGAATCTTCTGGAATCTCTATCTATATAAATCTTGCTAATATCTTTCACTAAAACAAAACCTAATAAAGATAAGTGTATTGGGGTTACCACTATTTAATTTACTCACCTTTCTCACATGCTTACCTGATAAATCTTTTCAATTAGTCCATTAGAATAGGAGTGCATGGCAAAACAGCAATTCGTATACCCGCATTGAAAAGCACTTTAAATATTCATTGACATTTATTGATTGAATTTGATAAGGTTTCGTTTTTCTTCTTTGCAGCATTTTTGTTTTTTCCTTTTTCTTTCTTTTTTTTTTTTTTTTTTTGTTTTTTGGTTTGCATTGTACATTAAATATGCATTTAGTGTTAAATTTCCTTTTGTTCGATTTGATAATGTGTTCTTGGTGTTCTTGTTGTTGTTATACACTTAAGAATTGTGGAATTTTCCGCTATTTCGGTGTGTTTAGTTTATATTTAATTTGAGTTTAGGAACCTGATGTGTGGCTCTTTGTAGGAGTTCTTGTTACGTGGTAAAGCACACAAATAATGATTTATCTGTCTTACTATCCACTATCTTCTCTCTGTTCCTTTCTCTATCTCACTCTTACTCTTTTCTCTCTGTTGGGTTTTGTTGTGCGAGTTTATGAAAACTTTTGTTAGCAAGTTTCGGCGGTAAACGTTGGCTTTTTGTCTTGGCTTACGAGTAAATATAACAGTGAAATAGGAAAATCAACCGAAAACGCAACGGAACTAGTTTCTATATATTGTAGTATATGGCATATGTATGTGTGCGTGTGGGTACGTGTAAAGTTCGTATCTAAAATCATAAATAATCCAAAATATAGTTCTGTCTAATTTGTGTTGTTTGTTGAAGTCGTTGTTGCTTGTATATAGCATTCATATGTCTCTTTTGTATATATGTATATGTATAAGTATCATAGGAGGGCTCATTGTTGTAGGTTTTGTTGTTTGTTCTTTGTAATCAGCATAACAATTGTAAGTACATATTCTAATAATATTTATATATATTATTCATAATCGTCCACTCTCTCTTTTCTGTTTGCATTTGTTTGGCTTGGGATAAAACATGTTTTTTCTTCTCATTCTTTTGTTGTATAGTATTTTTCTTTCGTTTTTCTGTTGTTATTTTTGTGGTTGTAAATGCCGTTGGTCTCTTGGTTTGGCCAATTTTGCATTTTACTCAATGTTTTCATTTTGCTCTTTGGTTTTGTTGTATTTTTGTATTTTCATTTTGTTTTGTGGTTTATCTAGTGCGTAATATGCATAATTTGATTTGATTCGTATATCGTTATAGGAATTTATCATATGTATTGTAGGTACACACATATCGTCTTCAACATTTGTCTATATATTATATTTACTTATGCGTACTTAGTGGGTTCAGTTTAAATAGTCTCGATACTTTAGACTGGAAGAGAGCGGCGCGGAAAAGGAAGCAGAGTTGGCTCCGCAAAGTATGCTATAGACGGGTGCTCTGATAGATTGGAAATAAATGAAAATCTTTAAGGGTATCACATATCAAACCGATCTCGATATCTATCAATGTATTTTTTCGGGGCAGCTTTTGATTACGCTTCGATGTTGCTTCGGCCAGGGTTGCTGCTGAGTGTGTGTGTTTGTCGATGTGTGTCAACCCTATATAACGAGTAGGAGCTTCAACTGAACAGAATACAGAATATCAGGAGAGTTAAGAACCCAAAGATAGCTGTCTAACATGAGTTTCTTTTCACTTACTTGCTAAATACTTTATCGATACGCTTCATATACATATATAATACTCATTTCCATTTTGTTTTCCTTTTTTTTTTCGTTATTAATATTAGTGAAATGGTTGTTGTGTAAATATTAAAAATATTTCTTGTAGTTTTTGGTTGTTTTGTAATTTGACTTGGATTTTCTTGTTCTTTGTTGTGCAGTTTTATCATAGTTGTATATGTATAGTATATTTATATATATATGTATAGTTATATAAGTATATGCGCCACATTTAAAAATTGTTCTCGGTTGCCTTGCGTAAGGTATAAAAAGTTCGGCTACAGTTTTACAGTTAAGAATTACAGTTACAGCAACGTTAAACAATCGCTAACAATCGTTATCCGTTACATGTATATAGAGAGCATTGTATATAGTACAAAATTTACAATAGAAGCGACGACTTCTTTTCCTTCTTCTTTTGTTTAGGGGTAGTGGGGGTTAGGTTTATGCTTTGTTTCGTAGGGATTTCATCTTCAGAGAAGCCTCAAGTTAAAGAGTAAAAGAGTGTATAAAAAGCAAAACAGCTGAAGGCTACTTTAGGCACTCACTGTGCACAGTGTGTGGGAAGGAAGTGGGGTGGGTAGGTGTGTGTATGAGTGTGTGTGTGTGTGTGTTGGGCAAGCGTGTTGTCTAATAAATTTATACAAAATCTGTGCTCAGAAAATAGTTTACAAATATATTCTTTAGACTTAGTTACACTGTCCTTTGGGCGTGATATATATTCATTCATATTTTGTAAATACCTCGTGTGAGTGTGTGTGTGTGTGTAGAGTGTGTTCTGGGGGGTTTTATAAAGAAGCTCGGAGTTACGCATATTTTGATTGTTTTTTAAGATTTTCACTGATGTCTCCCCTCGTCGTAGAATACATTTTGAATTAACTTGCATTATTTATATAGTTCTTTTTCGATTTTCGCAGCTTAAATTGACCCAAAAAAATGTATCTGTAGCATTTCCAATTCCAGCAGAAGGAACTGGAAATAGGGTTGCGTGTAAAGCTGTGTGTGATGTGTATGTGTCTTCTATTTGCAGCTAAAAGCACTTGCAAGCACCCTTAGTTAGTTGAGTTCCGTCAAACCAATTCGCCTGGAAATCTTCTCTGCTTTGCCAGTGTTTACATCGGTTAACCGAAGTGAGTGTTTATCTTAGTTTTGATATAGCATCGATTTTGCAGCAGTTTAAGATACTTTTCAAATAACGATTTAGTCGTGTGTCTTTAAAGTCTGTCTAAAAGTCTTCAGAACTCCAGAGATTTCTTTGCTTCTCGTATCGATAGATAGATAATCTAGTAATGTCTCTAGTTTTGTGGCGATTTCAGCAATGCTACGCTGCTCTACTTAGATAGTCCCTAAATATGTTTATGTAGAAGTAGTTTATATATCCTTCACAAGTGAATTTTCATCTATTTTCCTTTTCGATTTCGCAGAACATCTTGCTGGGCTTGGTCCGGGCTGGGCGTGCCCGTCAGCGGCCCCGTAACTTGTTACTTATGCACCATTTGAATTTCAATTTGCTAACATTTACAAACAGAGGGGGTTGTGTTTACCGTTAGACAACTACTACATACATACATAATATAGATACAATGCGTGACGGTGTGTGTGTGTGTCGGTGTGTGTTCCTTAATACTTTATACACTTAGTAGCGCTCTGGAGTAGGATCCACCAATACTAACGAAATATGCAATTTGATTGCATCCGGGGGCCGTTACGTTTTTCAAACGATACGCTCACCTGCACCACACCTGCTCAACTTAGAATCAATTGATGAAGCGCGCCTTCTGTTTGCGCACAAAGTCCTGCGCCTGTTTGTCATTGATGCGCAGCTCGAGGATTTGCAAAATTGGATTGCCTGCCACCGAAACGAAAACCAAAGAGGAACAGAGTGTCAACATGGCCAGCAAACAGACAGTGCAGGCAGGAAGTACAAGGGTAAAGGGACAAGGGGGAGGGAGGAGATAGAAGGGAGGCTTATACTCACATTTGTCCTTCTGCTGCATCAGCGGCAACTCAATCTGCTTGAGCCCATGGAAGTTATCCACACTGGTGCTGTAGTCCGCCACACCAGGTATATTGCCCAGCGCCAGAAACGCCTCCCCACCAAAATCATTGGCCGTGAGCACATCGTGATCCATGACGGTGAAGCAAATCATGGCGCCATCGACCAGGCACTGCTCCAATGTGACCGAAAACTCAAAGCACTCATCGAAAATGGGATTCAAAGTGCGCTACAAGAGAGACAGAGAGAGATGAAGAAATGATATCGTTGGAACCTCTTTGACTGCTCACCTTATGCACATTTGTCTGCTGCTCCATGCAGTGCAGAAAGACGCGACGCGGCAGCAGCTCAATAACCACAAACGGATCACTGAAACCATTCGGATCCAGCGGCACCACATCCCGGGCATGCAGCACCTCTACGCACAGCGAGTCGTGATTGAAGTAAGCCCGCACGGCAAGCGAACCATACGGACCAGGACTGACAGCGACCAGTTGTTCACGCAAGCGATTCATATAGAACATATCGATCAGGCGATCCGTGTCGGTCTTGTGGAACTGCAAACGCTGCTCGATGCGCCAGAAATCCTCTGTATGCAGACACTCGAGCAGCAGCCCTTGACCCTCAGCGTGGAAGAAGTCAACGAGCAGCTGCAGTGCCTCATAAAGCCGCTTATGGAAATGTGTTGGCTTGTCTGTCTCATCGCCCGTCTCCATTTGACGCGACATCTCGCCCAGTACCGTCTTCCAGATGAAACGCAACGAACGATTGAAGTTCTTGGTGAGCAGAGCGCTATTCAGCGCGGCCAGGTGACAATCTAGGTACTCCAACAGCGGCACAATAGCCTGATTGGCAGGCAATGAGTCGGGGGACCAGGCAAGATGGAATACCGCCTTCTGCAAGGACATTTGCATGAGAGGCGCCAGCTTCGATAGAATGCGCTCGCAACGATTCTCCATGTGCGTCAAGCTTGACTCGAGTAAATTGTCCGCCGACTCCTCCAGCGGTTGTTCATCCGAACGAAACTCGGCGAGTGTGCGACGCACATATTCCACATTGTTCACCGTGACGCACATGTCATCGGAGCAACGGAACGGTCCCTGTTGCTCATAGTAGCCGCTGTCCGCCAACGTGGTATGTATCAGATCGCAATAGTGCATGGCAGCTGAGCAGACGACATCGATGAGCTGCGATTCCATCATGATGGCCGTGTCCTCGTCGGGCCAGTTGATTACCTTCCAGAATTCCTTGATGTTCAACAACGTGCTGGCCGTGTCCACCGATGAGCTACTGTAGCGCACAATGCGTTCACCCTCGCAAATGGCATCCATGCGTATGGCGGCACGTATACGCTGCAACGCCTTCGCCTTGCTGACCATCATCCAACGCTCGAACGTGGGTATGAACCATTCGTGGCTGTTGCTCAATGCCAACGGCTTCTCCGGCGGCTGAGGCTGGGCGGACAAATGCCGCTTGAGCTGGCAAAATTCTTGCAATGCCAGAAAGAGCTCAAACGGCTTCGTGTCCACCGGCTCAGCATCGCCCTCGAGCACAGCATACTGCGAGAGATTCATGCGCACGCCGGGCACCTGTCCAGCGGCCATTCGTGTGTACACCTCGTCCCCAATCATCGCATCGTACTGCTTGTAGATTATGCTGAAATACTGTATGCCATTCGTGCTGCAAACACACAAACACCACACAAACACAGAGAATACAGAATACCAAAATGAGCATCAATAGCCTGAGAGGGAGGGGGGTAGTCAGGGGAGTTTTCTTTTTCTCTCCTGCACACGCTTTGAGCGTCAAGAGTTTGCACTGTGTTTGTTCTGTAAGCTGAAAATCGATGGACCAAAGCCGGCTTCAAGTTTCCATTTGAAATTGCGCAAATGCTTCAATTAGCTGGAGGATTGCTTCATGCGCAATTTGCCAACATTCTACAACACTCTTTCATCGATAGCATCGAGTTGAGGTTGTGGTGGAGCTGCCCGCCCACTGCTGCATACTCTGGACACATCACAGCTCGGAAAATGGCCCACCATCAAGATGCCTGCCAGACGTCAGTCCAAAAACGTGAGCACATTTTTATGACAGCGCAATTAATTTAGGGCTTATGTGTGTAAGCCACTTGATGTGGCCATTAGAAGGCTTTTATGGGTGTGCTAACTAGCAAATATGCGACTGATTAGAACATGTTCCGCCATCTTTACTTCTTGCTCTTCTCTTGTTTTGATCGGCAGGCAAAGTGTTGCAAAGCGTGCGAAAGGTTAAGCGGCGTGACAAGCGATATATCGATTGCATATCAAAAAATAGACGATGATTAGATGTGATGGTAATCTTGTTCTCTCGCTCTCTTGGCAGTGTTGCTAAAAGTGACCAGCAATGAGTTAAATATCGATTACAAAGAAACGATAAGAGAAACGAATTTACCCACACAAATTGCGAATGTCAAAGTTTCTGCTTTTTCAAACGAGCGCCCGACGGCAACTAACTGTTCAGTTCCGTTCACAAATCAGATAACGCAGCGCAATGACGCTCTTTAGTTGGTTTTATGGCTACTAAACAGCACTAACTAACTGGCCAACTGATTAGTGGCAACTATAAACTTGACCAAAGAGTGCTGTCGCCCGTTTACAGTTACAGTTTCAAACTAAAATAGAAAACTAAGGGACGACATTTCGTTTCGTTGCGAGTGTCCTATTGAATTTGTCCTGCCATCTACCCTTGGGGGAAGATGGGTCAAATTCGATGTTCGCTGTTTGTTTTGTTAAACTGTTTGTGAATTTTATTTGGCCAGGCGCAACCTTGGGACGCGTGCTTTATATGTGCTACACGTGCCCCACATATTTAATTCAATGCTGCAGCAAGGAACACCAGGAAGGATGGGAGGAGGGGGAAGGGACTACGACAGAAACATAGCTGTAATCATGGGTCGTTTCACTCACTTGTCGAAGAGCGCATGATAGTAGGTCTGGCCCAGCTGGATGTCGGCGGTTAAAGTTGTTACGAAATTCGATAATGGATTGGGCAAGTGCTGCGATTCGCGCAGCACATTCTGGCCCCACATGACGGAGCCTTTGCGCAGCGCATTGACCACCTCGCCACGGACACCCTTGTTGAAGGGGCAGACGGCACGAAAGGCGCGCATCGAGCCAAGCAAACCCAGACAGCGCAGCAGGAACTCCAGTCGTATGAGCGAGGGCGGATTCAGTGCCGGAAAGATGTCACGATGCCGTCGTATTTGATTCAGCGAACGCTCCACAAACCCATTCATTGCCTCTGCCAGCCATTGTTCCAGATCCCGCGTGAGTGCCTCCTGATTAGGTTGATTCCATTGCTTCTCCACATCGCTCAGCAGGCGGTGTAGAAACTTTGGATCCAGCGGTGTCGAACGATTTAGCTTGGCAGCTGCGACATATCTGCAACGAAAGTAATTGCAACATTGTTGGCCACTTTGTGGTTGACAAGTCTTTGCAGGTCTCTCACCTGGCCATGGCACACTGCAAATCAGTGAGTTCCGCTTGCACGGCGAGTTGATGCAGAATGGTTAGTGCCGGGCCGGGCAAATCACCACACCAGGTCCACGAGGGTTCGTGCGTGTTCACCTCGTGCTGCATGAAAACCATTTGCAACTGTTCGATCTTGCGCAGCTGCTGCTCATTGTTCTCCTCTCCCACATTGCCGCGATCCTCACGCGTCGATAGCCACAGCTTGAGACGTATGCGACCCTGCACAGTGCTGCGATGGCTGCGCGCCTCCAGTTTAAACCAAGCATCCAGGCCAGTTGAAGGTATCTCCGAGATGGGAATGTTTACGGAGCCTAAGAAATCATCTTGGGATCCCTGACGCGCCGACTGGCAAACCTGTTTGAAGAAGCGTCCCAAACCGCGCACGCCACGCACCTCGTTCAGCCGAGAAACGGCATCCATGACGCAGCTCTCGTCATCGTGGTCCCAGATGTCCAAGTGGAAGGTGTCCGTGTTGATGTCATCGATGTCGCTGGAAAGTACAAGCAGCACACAGCGGGTGATTAGCTGCCCCAGACTGATAAACAGAACAAGGCACACACACACTTGTCGCCAGCTCATTAATTTGTCTAATTAGCACGACAGCGCGCAAAAGTAGGCTACACTTTTTGTTCCATCGATCCAGTGTGACGCGAATTGGGGTCGCTTTGTTTTATTACCCATTGTGGGGATAGTTTTGTGTGGAGGAAGAGAAAGACATAACGGCGCTAGGTAGCCCATCTTCCCTTTCCTATTGCAAAAGGAAATAAAGGAAGCTTGTTCTTGGAATGAGATTTGATAGCTATGCTTTGATGTAAAATAAAACAAAGTGCTCGATATTTATATCGATATCTTATTTTACAATTTGTTATTCTATTGGTACTCTTTGCAGCATTTTTGTTGACTTCAATATCGATATCAAGCTCAAACCACATAAGTTTCACATCTATTTATCTTTGTCTTTTCTCTATTGAAAATCAAAAAGGGCAACTCGCTTTCTATTCAAATTCAAACCGTATTCAAATTTTTTGGTATTCATTTCACACACACACACACATGCACAATACCCCAGTGTGTGCGTGTGAATGCGTGCGTGTTTTGTTGTTGCTTGTTTTGATTGCAATTGAAACATAAATTTGATTGCTATTTCGATTGCAATTGCAATTGTTGTCGTTCTTGTTGTTATTATGCTTTGAAAATTGATTGTCGATTTTATGGCGCAATTAAAATTGTTTTTCCTCAGCTCGTAAATAACGGTACACAATGTACAACACTTGTTTACGCTATGCTCGGAGATAAATGATAAACAAGCAAAAGACGTCGCACGTGGCGTATACGCAACATTTGTCATGCGGCGTGCCGTAAATGAAGTCTCCAGGCAGCTTTTAAATCGAATTGCAATTTCAAAGTGTCTGGCTAGCTTAGCGGACGGAGGGAAGGGGAGAAGGGGATGGGAGAAGGAGGAGCTGCCTCCACTGTAATTGAATAATTTGAAGTAAATCCAACATGCCTTGTCTTCCTCGACGATAATGGACACGTGATTGAATTCAAATGCCTTCGCGCAATTGTTCAATTGTCCGGCAATAGCAGCGTGAAGGAGAAGGGGGGAGGAGGGAGCGCTAACTGGTATAGTTCACTGTCACTTACAATTTAAATTTCTCATTCCATTTGGGGCTGAGCGTGTGCGGCTTAATGCTGGTCGCCTTGATGAGCTTGGCTGGAACTGGGCCGCCCAGCGAGTCGCGCTGCTCCCGTCGACCCGCGCCCTCGCGCCGCTTGAAGCTCAAGCGAAAGCTATGCTTGCGATGCGGCGGCGAATCTGTGGCACTGTTATCAAAGCCACCGCTCATGTCCGCCGAGAGAGCGCGCGGTGTCGGCGGCAGCGGCAGCGGCGAAACGGGCGGACCGCCGTCCGGTTGAATGCCGAGCATGCAGTATGGATCCGAGAAGCCTGTCAGGAAGAAAACCAGAGAGAGAGAAAGAGAAGGCGTTTAAAGTTTAAGTGTAAATTCAAGCGAGAAGGGGGAGGAGAGAAGGACTGGCAGACAGATAGGGTTAATGAGAAGCGAGCGACATAAAACGGCAATTAATGGCAGCTGCCTGCAGGCGCACACATTGCTGGCGCCAGACATCGCTGTTGCCACACACACACATGCGCACACAGGGCGTATGATTAACATTTCATTTGCATAAAGTGCCGCTCAATTATTAACTGCTTCTGATTTATTCTCGCTCCGCACACACACACACAGACACACACTGGCACTTAAGCACATTAAGCACACTCATTAACATACAAATATATGGTGCGTATATATCGTTATTTACGGAATATATATTATATATCTTTTACATATGGTTTATTTACCTGTTTTCCCTCTCAACTTTAATCGAAACTATTTTTCACTAGTTCTCTTCAATGCTGCCCCAGGGAAAATTCTTTACTAAACGCTTTTCGAATTGCGAACATGAATTTCTCTCCCCGCTCGCTCGGGCGTATACGTAACTAAGTAGTGAGTAGTGACTGGCCCCAGCTGCAGCCCTGACTACGGCTTACAAATACATACGTGCACACACACACGCATGCCAATTGAGTAGGGCCCAAACAAAGGCGACGCCACTCATCAGCCACGTCTCATTGGCAACGAGTTGTTGCTTCACCCGCAGGGTGCCATGAAAGGGGGTGGGGGGAGCCTTCAGCAGTCAGTACATTTAGCAGATGCTTGACTGGAAGTTTGAGGCTGCCACGAGCTGTGCTTGAACAGTGCAGCAGCAGGCTCGCCCTGCCCCCTGCCAATCTCCGAGAGCACTCAACGTATTCCTTACACATCCTTGAGCACATTAAAATGCGAAATTGCGTTGCCTCCGACGCTGCTACTACTGCTGCTGCTGCTGCTGCGCTGCTCTCGAGCATAATGAACAAAATGGGAAGCATTAAATTGCAAATTTATTGAACGCATGCGAAGGCAGAGGCAGGACTCTGAGTCAGTCTGGGGTCGGGAATGGGTCGCCCTGGCACTGTGTGACATGGGCAGCAGCAGACGTAGACGCAATAAGAATGGCAAAAATGTTAAATTTGCGTTTATTGATGCCTCGTTTGGCTTTTTGATTTGCACACACACACACACACACACACTTGCACACTAGCACACTCATGCGCAATTTCATAATGCAATTATTGCGGCAGCAGCCGCAAACTCAATTTTCCAACTGAAGAGGGCAAAAAAGAAGAAAAGAGAAAGGAAAATCAAAGCAAATATTTACGCACAACTCTCGACAGATTGATACATTGCAGCACAGTGGGAAAGGGAGAGGGGAAGGAAGGGGGGGAAGAGTGATAGAGAGTGTGGATGGGTAGCATCCATATCTTACCATTGGCATCCTTTGCCTCGAGGCCATCCGCCTCGATGACGACCGCAGAGAGAACGATTATCTTTGGTTTATCCTCGGCGGAGGCGTGCAGCAGGCGATAATGACGATCTGGATTGACACCGAAGGCGCGCTGTGCATGCAGATACATTTCGTCCTTGTAATGCGCAAACTGTAGAAAGGGAGAGAGAAAGAGCGCATTACAGTCTGTCGTCAGAAATTACACATACGCCGCGTGTGCGCGCGCTGCGACACACATTTAATTTAATTTCATTTAATTATCTTGTCATTTATTTGCAAATATTTTCAACGCCACGCAAACAAAATTGTAATATCATCAGCTCAGGCTACAACACCAACAACGGAGCATAAATTAGCATATTCTCACAACATAAGCAGAAGCATCATTTTGTTTTCTTTTTTTTTTTTTTTTTTGTATATTTTTTATTGGCTTCCGCCAACGCGCAACAGAGAATGTTTGTTCTTTGTTTGCTTTGTGTGTGCCTCTCGCACGCCATTTCCAATATCACAAATTGTTTTGGCTCTTTCTTTTCCATTAGACTACGTATATTTTTCCATATTGATTTATCTTTTCGAATTTATTAGCTGCCCCTGGTCCCGTGCCCGACTGCCTGTCGTGTCTGACTTGATGATTTGCGTTGCGCTTTCATCAGCTTCGCCTTCGTCTCGCCCCCCGCCTGCGTATTATTTTAATTTGATTGCTTTGACTGCTGCAGTCGCCTAGGCAGCGTCCATCTAAATTATTAAGAGCCCCAATGCAGAGGGATACTGAAAAACTCATTTGTCGGCGTTTTTCTTTTGAAAGAAAATCGCATGCCATCTGCACAGGGACGCGTTAAAAATGAATCAACTTAAAAGTAAAAGCCAGGGATGTGCATTCGTGCAGAGCAGGATAAACGATGTCGGGCATGCGATGAATCGATGTTACACACAGTCGATACCTAAATGAGTGAGTAGTTTCACTGATCTAGCCAGCATAAGCGAAGTATCGGTTTAAAAAACGATGCGATGAATCGATGTTGTACGTAATCGATACTTTACTGAATGAGTAGTTTTCTTCAGGCGATTGCCTTGATCACATCTAGCGATGTTGAGCAGAATCGATAACTTAGCTTAAGATCTAAATGAGCGGCTAGTTCGCCTCTGCTTCCTGAAAGAGCCGTTCACTTGAACTTGTTATTTAGTCAAGCCACAGTCCAAGAAACTAAAAGAAGGAGTAATTTTATTGTTCCAGCTTCAATTAAACTTGTTGCTAGTTACTCAATGCAATTGTGAGAGAATTAAAAGTTTTACTTTTGTGAGCTGTGATAAACAGCATTTGTGCTGTGGCATAGCACGATATTCGTCATACCCTATACTGCTTTTACTTTCCTGTTTTCCACATTTATTTTACCATTAGTTTCCATTAAAAACATTAACCCACTTGCACACTGCTTCACATTTATTTGTAATTATTTTCCATTAAATGCAGAAAAAAAGCAGAAAAGAAAAGAAGTGAAATGAAAAGCGTTGGGAAAACCTATTGCGGCTGCTTCTGTTGCTGTTGAGCCGCCCGCTGAGCCGTTCCGGGGCCGGAATAAATAACTTTAGTGACTCGACTCGACTTTCTTGGCTAGGGCACGGAGCGGAGCCCCGCGAGACTCCAAGAGGACCGAGCGGGCGGCGACCGGCTTCAACTCAATCACAGCAGGACTAACGTTATTTTCCTGCCGCTGTTGAAACTTTTATTACGCAGCCATAACCTTTCGCCCTTTTCCGACTTACTTAGTTTTCACCCTGTCACCCCCTTTACTTTCCCGACACCACACAATCCCCACCCCACCCTTCCGTCTGTACAGTCAGCTCAAGTTTCATTAGTTGTGCAATTTTCTTACTGTTAAATTAAAAACGATAATTGAAAAACGAAGCTCAGTCGAGAGAGAGTGAGAGAGAGAAGCAAAGGGAAATAGCAAAGAACAGAGCTCTGCTAGAATTGTTATGCCTGGCGAGTTGAGAAAATATTGCGAACAGCAATCGAAATGGAAACGGAAACCGAGTTGAACAACACTTTTATAATTGAATTCTATGCTGTGTGTACCCGCATTATGAACAGAACTAAACCGAACTGAACCTCACCTCACCTCACCCAACCTAACCGAGCAAGTCTTGACCTCAATCCATTTGGGCAAAGCTTTAGTCCGTGGCATTAATCATTTAAATTGCACAACATTTTGGAGGGTTAAACGCACGTGATTAACTGGCGTCCCTCAATCATCTGTCTGTCTGTGTCTACCTCTACCTCTACCTCGCCCCACTCCACTCCACCCACAGCAGCCTCGGGGCAGACGTAACCCTCATAACATGCACACCGTATGGGGTTATGGGTATGTGTGCTCGTTAATTTCCAGCTAAAATACGTTTTGTATAATTTCAAACTATTTGCATAAGCTCAGCTCCCTCTCTCTGCCTCCCTCTCTCTGTGGGGGCGTGGGGTGCAACCTTAATCAAATATTCATATGATTCTTAGCTCAGATATTGATTTTCCTTGTCCCCCGCCTGTAAATACACTTGGGTATCACAACTTATGCTGAAGCAGTTTACCTGTCCGCCTGGCGCTGGTGCGCCCACCGTGTTGGCAATGGTATGCAGAACCTCGACATACAGTTTCTCCTTCTCATCCTGACGGTCAATGGACTCCTCGGGCGCTGGTGGATCACGTTCATTTTCAGGATTAGCCTCGGCACGTGATTCGGCCGCACGCGTCGCTGACATGCGACGATTTTCACGTTTCCAGCCGAGCGATGTAAAATTCTCAAAATACGAGCCATCCGTTTCCTGCACACTGTACGTGGAAGAGAGAAAGAGAAGGCATGAGCATGAGTGGGTGAGAACAAGAGGAGTACGTTGTACATAAGTGTGGCACACTCTATCAAACAATTTTCGAAATTGACTCGCAACTTGGGCCGTGTCAGCTGTGTCTGCCTGTCCGCCCCCACTCGCCTGTTGCCTAATTGGCGCTGTCAATATGCTCTGCATAAGTATTAAGTATTCCATTTACATTTCCCCCACCCCCCCCAACGCAATCCTAAGCCACTTCATCCCGCTCCCATTTTCATTTGCATTGTCAAACCTATTTCAACATTGATGAGGGTCGACCTTTGGCCCCTTTGTCCATATGGAGGGTCCACTCTGGCTGCTGCTGCTGTTGCTGTTGTTTGTTGCCTGTCTTGTCATGCTAATTGTCTACAAATATGTTTAGCAGCAGTGAAAGTTTTATTGAAAATTCGATATTAATCATACGCCCAGTGCGCCAGCCAACGGAAACGGGTTCACTTATCAAAGATGAGAGATTTGGTGGATGATGATGTGTCTAATCATTTGATTTGCATGGCAACGAGCAGACGGACTGGCTCCGTTCGTTATCCTTCTCTGCGCCTGCCCAAAATTGATCTACAAAACTTTTCACACTCAGCACAAAATGCGCAGCGCGGCTAAGCGGCTTAAGTTGGTCGCCGACGCGGCATAGCAGGATTTTTACGTTTATGACGGCGGCTCAACAAAATTTATATAAACTTTACATGTTCCCCCCTCTTCTGCTGCCACCCGTGAAAAGTGTGGCCAACACTTTTATCGTCACCTCGCATCCCTGCCGGCATTGCATTGTTTGCAACTTGGCCAGAAAGTTGACATTTTTTATTTAGTTTGTTGGTTAAAATTTAATTTTGAAACTAGATTTTTTCTGCGCAGCTGTTTTTGGACGCCGTTTCTGAAACTTTAAAGTTCTTCCTGTGTTTCACTTTCCGTATCTGTCTCTGTCTTTCTCCCACTCTCCCTCCCTGGCAGACTCATTTTCCCATTTTGTTTTGGTCTTCGCTGTTTGCTTTCGCCTGTCCACAAAACTTTGTCCAGCCAACTTTGCTGTCGCGCTGTTATTATTTATTTATTTCTTGGGTGTGTTTATCTTGTCGCAAAATGCAATGCAAGAGAAAGTGAGTGAGAGAGAGAGAGAAACTCGCGAAGTGTTCTACTTTTCCCCAGAGCTTAGTTCGACAATTATTCATTATTATTTTTCTTTTTAACGATATCCTCGAGCCTGTCACAAATCGTGGTATTTAAATACCGTTTGTGTGGCGGTCGTTCGATATATTTAATTAATCACAGCATTTGCATTAACCAACACTTACGCACACACAGAGTTATTTCATAATGCATTCTCTTTGCGCTGCGATTTAATGCCTGCGGTTAGCCTAATTGCAGCTTTGTGACTAATTAATTTTTATGTTTATAATTGATAAACTATGCAGCTCGGCACTTTCAAGGTTTAATTAGTCGATTTATGGCGCACATTAATGCACAACAATGGCTCCCTTTCTCTCGTTTCCCTCACTTCTCTGCACTTTTCAACACTGCAAGGACGCGGTGTATCAAGTTTTCAAGCAGCATGCAACAGCACGCAGCACACTACATAGTATTTCTTTTAGCAACACCTAGTAAAATCTCATTTCATGCTTAATTAAATGCAACCTCAAGACCGAGCTCCTCATTATGCGCACATTTTCAGGTTAAACTGAAGCCGCATTATGCAAAGCAGGCGGCGTCAGCAAGAGCTCTAGTCACAGTCTCAGACTCAGCTAGTTGCAGCCAGTCCAATCTCTGTCAGGGTCTGTGTGTAGGTGTGTGTGGTGTTTGAGAGAGTGTGCGTGCTTGTAAGTTGGCCAAAAAGTTTTCTCTTGCTGTTTCTTAAAGGTTTTTTGGGGAGAGGGGGGTGACGAAGGAGACCCGCATCTGAAACTGCCAATGTTGCATAGACTTAGATGAGGCCGTGCCCAAAGTTTCTTTTGGAAATTACAACGTTGTGCGAGGGGTCGGAAGAAAAAACTTTTGTAATTACATAATTATGAAGGTCGGCGACGGGCTCAAAAGTGTTTCAAGTGTGTGTGTGTGTGTGTGTGTGTGTGTGAGGAGGCAAACATTGAAAACAAACGCAACGGGACAACGGCAATTGAAGTACATTAATTAATTGGTCAATAATTCATTTTATTTTGTAGTCTTAGAGCACTTTAAGTTCCTTCTCACCCCCGTATTATTTATGGTCCCCAAAGAGGCACATTAGGCGTGGCAACAGGCGCCTAGCTGGCCTTAATTTATGCATCTCCCTTAAACTAGCACATAATTCACACATGCATATGCGTGCGTGTGGGAGTGTGTGTGTGCGTAAGGATGGCTCGGTCTCTCAGTCTGTAGTTAATTATAATGGGCAAACATGCTGCTATAGGCAATGCCTGGTAGGCCTGTCGTTAGTAGTCGGTAGTTGGGTCGCCCGTTTGGCCAGTTAGTTAATTTCGAAATTCATTTGCGGCTTTCGCACGTCATCAAATATGCATTAAGCGCTCCCTCTTGCTCGCACTCTGTGCACTTACCCGGAATTGGAGCGTGGATCCACCTCGGGCCAGCTGAGTCGGCGCTTGCAGAACGCCAGCGGTGGTCGCGGCGGCGGATCTGGCTGATGCAGCGGCGAATTGCGGCTACGAAACGAACCTGTACGTGGTGGCGCCAGGCACTCCAGGGCGCGCGATTGACGACGTGAATTGATGGGCGTATTCCCAGCGGACGAGGAGTTGCCCGCTGTGCCGCTGCCTCTCCCTGCAGAGAGCAAAAAAAGGAAATACATGCGTGCATATACGTTATTTTATTTGTCTATACAAAGTTTATAAAATGCTTTTAAATTGCTCGATGAAAGAAACACTAAACAAATATCGGACCACAAACCGATAGATTGCTGTGGCCAATGTAATTGATTGCGGCGCTGCGGGGCGAATGGCTTTGTTTACAAATTGCAGCAATCAATCTAGAATTAAAATACTAAATTATTATCGAATTCAGTGCGTTCATCGATATCCATTAGTGCGCTGCGTGACGAATGGCCACTGCCTAATTTTAAAAACAAAATACCAAACTTATTATCGAACTCTGTCAGCTTATCGATAGCTATGTAACACGATTCATGTTGAATATCTTCTTTTAAAAGTAACAAAACGAAACTTTTTAAATCGGATTGTAGCAAACAGTTTTAAGCTGCTCTCAAGTCTCAAACAAAGTCTGAAACTGCGCATAAGTCAAATTACGTTTTCATGTCGCTTACTGAATCATTTACGCAGCGCATTCATTTCATTTTTTACTCCCAGTACACACAGCGCCGAGCGTGACTTTAGAAACTCGTGCTATTGTGATAAACAACTTGGATGGCGCTCGTAACTTCAGATACAATGGGAACTACTTAGCAGCGTAGTAGCGGGCGACTGTTAATGGATTAGGGGGCAACTGCAATTTGGACTGGCCGTGGGCGGTGGGAGGCAGCCAGGCAGGCAACAGGCTGCAGGAAGGAAGGAAGGAAACAGAGCAGGCAGCGAGGCAACCAACCAGGCGGGCAGACAGGCAGCCAGTCAGCCAAGTGAAGTCAATGTGATGCGGTCAATGTGGCGTGAGCAGTGCTCCCGGCGGCGCAGTACAGGCAGGCTGTGGCGCAACAGAGAGAGGGAGGGAGAGAGAGGGAGAGTGAGAGATGCTACTCGGAGGCAACATAACCGCAACCTTGACATGCATCTGTGCGGCTGCCGCTGCTGCTGCTTTTACTGCTTCAGTTGCTCCTGCTGCTGGCAGCGACAAGGACAATGGCAAACTGGCAGTTAAAACTGTGAAGTGATGCTGCTGCCTGGCATGGATTGCCTTGCGGAGGACTCGACTGCCACTCCATTTGTCTAACCATTTCTGGGGCTTCGCCACGAAGGGCATTCAGGGGCTTCCCAACAGTCTCCTCTGCTCTCCTCACTACCTCCTGCTGCTTATGCAAAGCCAAAACAGCAAAAAAAAAAAAAAAAACAAAGAGAATGTGTAATAAAAAAAGATCAAAAAACTTGCAGAATTTTTCAGTTGCTCGGCGTGCACAAAGCGGAAACTTCCACAAGGAGAGAGACGACTGAGCAGGCGAAGGGGGTAGGCGAAGGACAAAGTAGCAATGAAATTGAAAGAGCTTCACACACACACAGTGGCAACAACAAATGCGCTTACACATTGGCGGTTTTTGGGCAAGTGCCATGTCTTTCTGGCATTCCTACCTCGATTTAGCTTCTACTCCTCATCCCGTCCCTCACTTAACCACTCGTTCGTGGCTCTTGCAACAAGATAAGCCAATTTCAATTTGTTTCAAATGCTTTGCAAATCAAAAGCCACGCAAGAGTTGCAGCTGCAACTCGCTTCGGTGCCACACGCGTGTCTCGCTAGCTTTGTCTCCGGCTCCCATTGGCTGCGTGTGGATTTGCGTGGATAAGTTTGCTTTAGCTGCGCCAGCAACTCTTGCCAATTTTACCACAACTGGCAAAAGTTTTCGGTCACAAGACGGCACTAAACTTTTGCTGTTTGTGTTTTGCATTTTTGCGGTCTGTCGCCGCAGACAAAACTATCGATTACGCCGCAATGCATGCTGTGTTTATTCATGGACTTTGCGGACATCTGCAGCTACGATGCCGATTCCAAATCGAAGCCAACGTGGCCAAGTTAGGGCAAGTGGTGCAGCTTAGTCCGGCGATGGCTATTGATGCATATTGTTAGTGATATCAACATGGATGTGTATCAAATAGAATAACTTGTCGGGACATGTAAAATCCTTATAAATATCGAACGTGGAACAAAAAAAATACTTAATGAATATCGATAGCTGGCAATTGATGAATCGTTTGAAATCGATAGCTAGCAATTGATGAATCGCTACCATTATCGAACGTGCAGCAAAAGAAATACTAAACGAATATCGATAGCTGGCAATTAATGCACGCGCTTCGTGGTGAATGGCTTTGTTTACAAATAAAGCACAGGCCCAGACTCCAGTGTGTTGCGCAGTTAATCATAAATGAAAAAGCACCACGAAATGAACAAGCATTAAAGGATTTCTATGCTGCGACAACTAGTTGAATCTCAGGTGTAATTTATCAATATCATTCGAGTCGGCTTAGGAAACTAATTACTGTTATTATTATTATTTTTGTGCGTATGCCAACTCGTTTTGCCTGGCACATTCATCAAGTCCGAACGTGTCTTTTGCTTGCTTTCCTTTTGCTTTGGTTTGTCATGCATTTTCATTAATCTTGACACACTCTGGATAGCCTTGGGCTAGGTATTTATCACGCCCACACACACAATCAACAAAAGCAAAAGCGTAAATAGAAATGTGAAGAAACTCACCTAGTAATGGATTAGTGGCATTCGGATTGCCGATTACGACGCCGCCGGCAGGATAATTACCGCCAGCCGCAGTGACTGCCACGCCCGCTGTGGGCTGTGCGGGTGCGCCATACACACTGGCCGTGGCGCCGCCCAGACTGCCCAGACCACTGCCAATGCTTGCCTGCTGCTGCAACGGAGCGTGCGGATGTTGCAACTGCTGCTGTTGTTGCTGCTGCTGCTGCGTGAGCAACACTTGCTGCTGTTGTTGTAGTTGCTGCTGCTGCTGCTGTGGTTGTTGCAGCTGCTGCTGCTGTAGCTGCGGCACGGGCACGCCTCCTGCTGAAATCGGCTGGCCGCTCTGCTGCTGCTCAGTGGACTCCTGGCGCGACAGCGAGAAGCGTCGATTGCCAAGTCCCAGACTGGATATGCCACTTGTTACATATTGTTGCATTGAGCTGAGGAAACTCATGGCGGCATTTGCTGTTACCCGTTAGGGTTGCCCGGGCTGTCCTTGTTGTCCTTGCTGTTGCTTTAATTGGCTTAAATTGTGCTCGTTGGCCCGTTCGACTCAGCTCCTTGTTGTTGCTGCTGTTGCTACTCTTGTTGCTGTTGTTGTTGTGAAATAAATCACTTGGAAACTTGTTGGCGAATGCAAAGCTTTTGGATTTGCCTTCCAAATCTTCGTTATGTTTTGTAATTATAAAATGGCCCAGTTTGCTTACGTTTCTGCTTCTGCTCCCCGGTCCTCCTTTAATTGTCTCAATAATGCTCTGCTCTGGAAGAAGAAGAAAAGGAAGATGAAGCAAAAGCTGAGATATTTCCGAGATGCTTTTTGTTATTTTTAGTTTTAATTGAAATTCAGCTGAGGGGCTTAAATCGATGCCGAAGCAGATTGCCGGATCTAAGCTCTAAATATAAGCACGAATTTTGAATGTTAAATATGTAGGAGTATTTACCACAGCAGAAGCTTTAATTACCTTTACACACACACACACACTGACAAAGAAACACCCCTTGGTCTTGAGGGGAGACCCTTCTCGCTTTGTTTATCTTTGATTGCGATGTTGTCGCTGTTGCTGTTGACCCAACACGCCTGCCTTATTTGTGCAAGCAATTTGCCCAAGAGAGAGAAAGAGAGAAAGAAGAAGATGATAGAGAAAAACAAGCAGAGGCGGCGCGGCAAGTGCAGCCATCGATTGATTTCGCTTGGCAACCATTTCGTTTATGCCACATTTTCTTCTTTTTTTGGACACTGTTCCTAATTAATTTGGTTTTGATTGACAGCTAAAGAGAGAAAGAGAGAGATAGCGAGAGAGAGAGACAGGGAGCACTATAAGTGGCACTTCTAGCTTCCGCTGTTGCCATCTCTGTCCGACGTAATTAACGTTTAATCAGCTGCCTGAAGGCAGCGAAGCATTTCTGTGGCAAGCGCAGCTAATGCGCCTAATCGATCTGCATGAATAATTGCCCCAAAATGAGCCCACAAACACCTTGACGTGCCCATAAATTTCGTACCTGGCAGGCAGGCAGACAGGCAGGCAGGCTCAACTCATCGATGCGCTAATCGCTGCCGCTGTTGGGCATAATAAATGCAGTGGACAGTGGACAACGGGCGGGCAGCAGGCACAAATGATTTAATTAATAGTCTAACTAGACGGCGCGAATTAAACTCCCATTCGAAATGGACACGAAAATAGATTGGAGAGCAGAGCACGACAAATGCAAATAGCAGAGAACGTGACAGGATAAGTGCCTGATGCCTGGTGCCGCGTGTAATCTGATTTGCGAAAAAAGGAAATAGGACACTGTACTGCAGGCGCAGTGCTGTGAAAAAGAGAGATTAAACCAGTGTGCTTTGCATTACGGAAATTATTGTTGCATACTTCTGAGCACAGCAGAGTAATTCGCTTGGCTTTGCAGGACCACAAAAGTTTACGTTGCATACTTTCGAGCGCCGGCATTTAAATATAAGCAGACTAAACATAGAAGTAAATGTAGCGTACTTTCGAAAGCTGTGATTAAATATAAGCAGACTAAGCAAGCACCAAACCAGTTGAAGCTGTGCTGCGCTTTTATACACGCGCAATGCTCGGAATTAAATAATCATAGCATACTTTCGCGTGCTGCATTTTAATAGACGCTGTGCTTGCTTTGACTAATTCGCCTTGCTTAGCTGGCAGTCTTCTAATTCGCTATGAAAATAATTGAAGCATACTTGCGCGTGCTGCACTATAATAGAATCAGCTTTAAATTAAAATTCCTACGCTGTTTTGCTTTAGTTTTCGCTACCCCAAAGGGAAAAGTGCAACTCAAAACGAGAGCTTATTGACATTGTTCCGTCGCCTGGTTTATTCATAGAACTTTTGCATTGTTGCACAGTGAAATGACGGCAGCAGGCACAATGGCCCGTACAATGGTACGCGGCATTAACATCCTGTTGATTGGCTTTAAAAGCGGCGCCAACAACAAATGTTGCCGTGCCTGTTGCAGCAGCAGCAACAGCAAAACAATTGAGCGACAGCAGCCAACAATGGCCTGCCAGCGAGTTGTAAGCTGTTGCTGTAAGCTGCCTCTTTCTGTGTGTGTGTGTGTGTGTGAGTAATCAGCGTGTTTTATGCAAGGTCAGCGCATGTGCCCCTGCTTCCCTCCTGCAGCTGATTGTTGCATAATTAGCGCAACTCGCAGAACACAACACAGGGAAAAAAAAGAAAACAATTTGCAGCGTTTTTCCTGGTTTCTACTGTTCCTCTGTCTGTGTTCGCCCGGCTAAAAATAAATCCGACGCCGCAAAAGTTGATTTATACGACGCACGTAAATTTGCCATTAAGCAGCAGACAAATGTATTACAATTAAATGAAATGGAAACGGAAACGGAAGCGAGCACACACAACGCACTGACAATAGCAACAGCTGCTGACACGCCCACTCACATACACGCACACTCGCATTCACATGTGCCTTGCAAAACTTTAATTAAGATTAATTGGGGCGCAACTCAGCGGCGGGGGCGTGGTAACTTTAAGACGCTCGCCTCGCGAGTTTTGGGCGTGCGTGCGTATGTGTGTGTGAGTGTGCTAATGAATGCCATTAGACAGCGGCAACAGCAACAGCAGCAGCAACTTCTCCGGGAGCAGCTTCAATCTATTTAGTAGTTTTTATTAATGATTTTCCCTGCGACATGTGGCAAACCTGCCCGAGGGAGAGAGGGGAGGTGGAAGGAGGGAGGAAGAGGAGACTGACTTTCCCCTGTGAAGTCAATGTAATTTACTTTTTATGCCAATGAAATAAGCTTGGCAGCCAGATGAGTTTCCTTTCCCTTTCCACAGCAGACCCAGCGCAACCACAGCACCACCTCCATTTTCCCTCGTTAGTCAATTTTCACACATTTCTCTGGGCAGCATTTCGTATGCATATCTTGACAAACAAACAAATAAGACGACGCGCGCCAAGGCAGGGGAGCAGTAGGACTGAGTGGGAGAAGGGAAGGGGGACTGTGTGGCTGGTATATGAGAAATGCCTGTTGATAAAACTGAATGGCAGGCCATAAAGTAGGAAGTTGCGACATTGACGAAGGCGACGACTGAATATGCTAACTGTGAAACGAAGGAAAATTGGGAGTAAGCAGGAACTTAAAGAAGTGTAGTCTACTTTTGGGCAGTGCGTGAACCTTAAAGAGAAGTACAGAAGAGTTTAACCTGCCACAAGTTTTCTAGTGCATTTGGAATAAGTGTAGCCTGCTTTTGGGCACTGCCAAGAATATAAAATTTTGTAGTCTGCTTTTGGACAGCGCTCGAAAGTATCAAAATAAAAATTATTAAAAAACCATAGTCTGTTTTTGGGCAGCACGTTTAAAATATCTTTGCGCATTCTCAAAAAGTGTAGTCTGCTTTTCGGGAAGCGTAGTTCACTCAACTCCCCTAAACAAGTTCCAAAAATAAGTGTAGTCTGCTTTTAGGCAGCGCATTGGGAATCAACTTGGCACCAAAGCGTATCTGCAAAGCCGCAGCGCGTATAAAAAACGCAAGACGCGTCCCGCCATGCGACAGCGTTAAAAAAAGCTCGCTCACTCTGTCTCTGCAATCTGCGTGGGCAGAATCGAATCCCGTTGGTTTCACGACTCGCAACACACACACAGACACACACACACACACTCGGATACACAAAGCAATTGTAAGGCAATTTCAAAGGCAAAATTATTATGTCGCTTTATGTCATTTTTTTCAGCGTGTTTGTTGCCGGTTTTTTATGCACACTTTTTTTTCCATTTTCAAGGCAACAACACACGCAGATGAATGTGTAACGCTTGCTGGGCGTGGCACCGCACCCGCCCCTCGTGCCGCCCTCAATCGCATTTGGGGGCGTGCACGGTGAAAATGACAAAGCAGCTGTGCAAGCGTCCTCGCATTTATTTTCGCATATAACCTCGGCCTGTCTCGCTCCCTTCTTTCCCCTTCTCTCCTTCTCCTCCTATTCCACCTTATTCCCTCTACCCCCATGCCGAGTCAATATGTGACTTTAAAGCGTAGCACAATGCGTCGCTTTGTGGTAAATTCGTGAATCAAAAACAGGCGAAACAGAGAGAGAGAGAGAGAGAGAGAGAGAGAGAGAGAACAGTGCAAAGAGGCGAGCGTAACAAATGTATGTGGCAGGCTGAAGCAAATGTCTTATTTAGCTGCTGCCCTCGTGCGTAGGTTGTAAGTTTAAGTGGGCGTGGCAGCAGATAAATTACCTTAGGCACGAGAGAAGAGAAACGAGTCGCGATAACCTTCGGCAATTGCGGTTAATACGCTTTAGTTGCGGCGACAGAGCAGAGTGAGAGAGTGGGAGATATAATGAAAGCAACATGGAGAATGAAAGAGAGATACAGTGAAGGGAAGAAGGAGAGAGAGAAAGCAGTAAACAGGTACCGAGCAGGTACAAAGCAGGTCGCGAAGCCAACAGCAGTAACAATAACAGTAACAGTTACAGTCACAGTAGCAGTTACAGCTAAGGTCGCAGTTACCAGTAACAATAGCAGTAACAATGCCAAAGGGCGGCAGCAGAGAGACCGCAGTGAATGCTTTTAGTGCAGCAGTAGCACTTCGTTTGGCCGTAACAGTTACAGTGACAATCACAATAGAAATAAAAGTCTGCTTGCAAAGAATACAGCAGTGGCAGCCAGCTTGGTAGTAAAAGACGCTGAATTAGAGTAAAAGAGACAGCAAGAAGAGCAGTAACAGCAACGGTAACAGTGACTGTAACAGTTACAGACACAATGAAACTGCAAGTTAGAAATTTTAAGGCGAGAAAGGCAACGAAGCAGAGTGTGATAGTAAAAGATTCAGCATTGGACACTGTTAGAGCAGCGAAAGCAGTGAAAGGCTAAGTAGCACTGACAGAGACAGTGACAGTAGCAGTTACGGTAGGAAAATTTAAGACAGAGGAAGTCTCTTAAGTAGCAAAAGGAATAGAAGTAGCAGTAAAATCAGAACACAAGAAATATGAGTAACAGTTACATTAACAGCGTAAGTGTAACTGTGACTGAAGCAGTTACAGTAATAGTTACAGGTTTAAAACAGCATCATCATCAAACATCATCAGCAAATAGAACGCATCAAAAGTAGAAGAGCGAAACAGTAGCACGAAAAAGTTCAATCGCAGTAACAATTCCCGTCACAGTCACAGTAACAGTTTAAGCTATAGGCACAGTTACTCAGCATGGTGCACAATTACAGTCACAATTAGAAGTAGTAACCTTAACTATCATAGTCTGTTTAAGAAGAGCATTAGTAGTAGGCATAATAGTAGCACTTACAGCTTGAAAAGCAGTAGAAATGACACCATTAGACGCTCTAAGAGTTCTAAGAGAAGCCGTAACAATCACACCACAGGCCACAACAGCAGCATGAAGAACAGAGAATGTCAGAGAACAAAGTGCAAAGTGCAGCAGCACGAACTGCAGATCATGACCATCCCCCTACACACCTCTCTCTCTCTATCGCTTTATCCCATTCTAGACTCGTTTTACGGCCATGTTAATTGAACTTTCAACGGCTCAAAGCTGCCCTTACCGCTTGGCTGGCTCAACTAGCTCGTCTGCTGCTGTTCTCCTCTTGTTCTTCTGTCCCGCTCTCTCTCCCTGCCCTAGTCAGCCCACTAGCTGCAATTTCAGGCCATTATCATCATCATCATAAATCACAAAGTGCAGCACATGCATCACTTTCCACATTTTCCGCACTCTTCTCAGGCTGTTCATGCTTTTGTTTGTGCACTACAAAATTCTGTCTGGAATTGAAAGTGGGTGGCAAAGGGTTCAAAAGGAAGAGGGAGGATTTGCCTACTGTCAAATGCAATACAGGAGCACAAAGTAAAACAACAATAAACATAGGGGAGTAAAGGGTGAGGGAACGTCAAGGATGCCTGAGAAATGTGGCTGGAGCCATGCAAAGTGCCGAAGCTGGAAGTCGCCTTTGATAAATGCGCTCAAGAGTCACCTGCAGCAGCATCAACAGCATCGGAAGCAGCAACAGCAGTTGGGCAGCAAATTGCTTAATTTGTTAAGGCCACATGCCACAAACACAGACACACACTCGAAGCACACCCACTCGAAGCACACGTGGCGTATGCGCAATTTGCGCAACTGCAACAGGAATTCAATTAACTCGACTCGACTAACTCGACTGTTGCAGCCTCCCTTTCTGCCTCCTCTGCTGCTGCTGCAGCTGCTATTAATTACAAAAGAAAATGTCAAATGCTGCACTTGATGCAGCTCCCTCTCTCTTCCACTCCCTCTCTCTCTCACTGCTCCCCCTTTCCTTTGTTTGTGCAGCAAATCCGTTTTGATAAATTGCTACAAAACCTGCAGAAAAAGAAAACACGAAGAAAACTTTCAAGTAAAAACGCTGCTAATTAGCTGCCGGCTACGGCAAACAAAAGATACGTGATATGCTACGCAGCAGTGCGCTGCAGTGGAAACTGTAAAGAAAACTGTCAAGAAAACTTGAGCATTTTCCGCTAGATTCAAAAATTCTGTGACGCAGCAAAAAGTTGCAGCTGCAGAGAAAAAGAAGCGAAGAGTTTATTGCTTGGTTGATTGAAAGACAAGTGCGAGATTGGAAGATGCTAATGGGCGAGAAAGAGGAAGGAGAGGGGGAATAGTAGAGGGAAAGGGGAGGCGAACAGGATAGGGGAGAGAGAAGTTTGCTATAGGAAGAAGGAGAAACAGTGAGAGAGACGAGTAGAGCCAAGGGGAGTTGGGCAGATCTATAACAAATTAAAGCTTGGATATTTTTTGACAGACTCGACATGTTTTATGTTTCATAAACAGAGAATGAGAGTGGGAAGGAGAGGCAGTAGAAGGAAAGAGAGATAGAGAAAAGGAGGCAAAGTAAAACAAGGAGATAAGATAAAGTAAAATGGTAATTTCAAACTGTTATCTTAAGCCTTCTTTACAGCTGCCTCATTGAAACAGAGAAAAGTTTAAGGAAGAGAGAGATGGAGAGTAGAAGATAGTTAGAGAGGAAAAGAGCACAAGAAAGAGGGATAACAGGAAGACAAGATAAGTAAGCTAAATGAAAGTTTATAGAGAGTGCTTCATTTCAAATTAAAACTCCTTTTTTTAGCCTCCTCTTCGAACAGCTTCGATATGTTTGATAGAGTGAATCAGACTGAGTAACTTAATGAAAAAGAGAAGAGAATAAGACTAAAAGAGAGAACAGAAGAAGAGGGATAGAGTAATTGAAGAAGCATCTCTAGTGATCTCCCTGCCTAATGCCAACGCCTTGGCTCCACCATCTTCTGAACTTGTTCCCTCTCATCAGCTCTTCCTACTCCACTCTCACTTGCCTTCGTCTTCTTCTTCATCCCTCTTCTTATTTCACATTTGCCAATTAGCTCCGAAGAGTTTCATTAAATACATAACATATTCTAATCATATTGCTGCGGTCCAAGCAAATCGCAATTAAAACTATCAAATTACGCAGCAAGGCGGCACACAGGAGGCTCATGTGACCACGCCGGGACATACCAGGCGTATGCGTGATATGTGAGTGGCTGAATATTAAGCGCGTGTGTGTGTGTCTCTGTGCGTTTGTGGTGCGCCCAAAAAATGCATTGGTATTGAACGAGAGGTGGAAAGGGTGGCAACAGCGCAGAGAAGAGGGCGTGGCGTGGGCGCGCGTGTCACAGGAAATTGGAGAATTTTGCTGGGTGTCAGAGCAAACGCAGCGACAGAGAAAGAGACACGCGCACACACACTTACAGAGACAATATATACACTCACACACACACAGCACACGCATGCATAATTAATGTACTGTGCTGTACTAATTGTCAAGTATGCGAAACCGCAGATACACGAGAAGCAACAGCAGCAGCAGGCAGTGGGCGTAGGCGTAGACTAATGGGCGTGGCCAGCCTTTAATAGTTGCCTTTGACATTGCAACAATTTGGCAATGGCATCGTTTGGTTGCCCTGATTGTTGTCTGCCCGACTTTGTTGCTGTTGTTGCTGCTGTTGTTAATTGTATTGTTGTTGTTGTTGTTGCTGCTGCTGTTGTTGATATTGTTGTTGTTGTTGTTGCTGCTGCTATTGGCTATTTGGCATTAATTGCAAATGCCTGACATGCCTGTCGAACTGCCCTGGGTTCAGACACTGTTCAATTCCCGCTTTTCCCTTCCAGTTTGGCTGTTCATTTGCTCCTCTTTTGGCTTCGCTTGCCTCCACGAATTGTAGTTTAATGTGCCACAAGAATTTTTAGCATAATAAAGTGGCTTTTTGGAAGAAGTGAATACAAAATATCTGTTGCCTTTAGCAACAGTTGATTTCCCTTTTCCAGAGAACTATGATACCTATTTCGCTTTCCTCCAAAACAATTAAACAACTCCTTTGCCTTGTATTGCTTCTCTCTGCACTCTCCATATCCTTCTGCTTTCCTCTGCCAGCTTCGTGTCCCTCCTTTACTATCATAGTAAGTCTCCTGCCAAAGTCTGTTTCCTCTCCCATCTGCTTCACCTTCCTCTCCCTCTGTCTCCACCTCTTTTCCTCGTTCTTCGCTGCACCTTCCACTCCCACCTTCCTGCCCTAACTTCCCCAGTCTCTTTTCCCTCATATATCGCTCTCCTTTCTCTCTATTTTTCCTCTCACTCTCCATATTCTCCCTTTCCCACTCTCTTTGCCCACATTCGCTTCGCTTCCCTTCCCTTGTTCCTTCCTCTCCCCGTTTGAACTTGAAAGTCACCTTGCGTTCTGTGATGCGTTTCTTGACGCCAATCAAGCGACGGTACGCCACAAAGACGATGTTGCGATGGAGGAGGCGGTTGGAGGGCGTGGCATAAGCAGCATGTCTGCGTTGGCTTTGTGACATGTCAAACAGCTGTGCAAGATGTGGCAAGATGTGCTCCCTTGCTACTACTGCTGCTGCTGCTGCTCATCGTTTGTCGTCGCTGGCAACTTGCAACTCGCCACATTGTTGCAAATTACAAGAGCAACGCCTCACTGCAGTCCCTTTTTGTATATGTGTGTGTGTGTGTCTGTGTTTGTGTGTGCGACAGGGTTAAGCTCCTCAAAAGTTTCCAAGCGATTGCCTCCGCCTTAAAGTTCATTTCGCTGGGCAACAACAGCAGCAGCAGCAGCAGCAGCAGCACAAAAGGCTGCAATGAAAATTCATTTTTCATTTTTCCATTTCCACTGGCTGAGCACCTCTCTCTCTCTCTCCCTCCCTCTCTCTCTGTCTCTCTCTTTCTCATTCTTCCTTAGCATTTTTTGCCGCTGTTTTTGTTCTCATTTTGTCAGCGGTTGCCTCGTCCTTTGCCCGAGTTAATTGTTTGACGACGCAGCAGCGACGGCAGCAACAGCGGCGGCAATTAAAGCGGCTGCAGCCCACAACAACAGGCCCGCAAACACACAGACACACACACAAGCACACAATCATGCCCCTTACAAACACATTGTGCCTGCCACAGCCGCAGCCTCAGCTGCATTTTAGACGCGCATTTTCGCGGCCCGCTGCAATTAAAATGAGTTTTTACAGCCTTTTTTTCTGTCTGGTTTTAGTTTCTTTTTTTCCATTTCTAGTTTAGTTTTTTTAGCCTTTTTTCAGCTATTTATTCAGTTTTATTTTTTCAATTTTCAGTTTTGTTTTATTTTGTTTTAATTTCACCTGTTTTAGTTTATTTTTTCTGTCTATTTATTTGCCGCTTTTGTTTGTTTTTAATGTGCGGTAATTAAAAAGTTCCGCGTGTGTTTGCGCAACACACATACACCAACACAACACACACGCCACACCACCTGACATAGAGGTTTAAAATGTATTAAAATTGCGCGAATTATGACGCAGTTGGTCAATGGGAGAAGGAGAGAGAAGGGCGAGTAAGTGAGCGTGCATTAGTTACGCAGCCTGCTTGACCCGATTAAATAGCGCTAGTGGAATGGCACACTTGACATTCTAAAGTACTGTTAGTTAAGGACTACTCAGGTGGGGTCGAGTTGGTGAATTGAAAGGAAATTAACTTTGAAGTGTGCACGGAATTTTTGAGTTTAGAATAAGAGGCAGGAAATCATATATTGTAGTATTATTAAATATGAAACTAAAGCAAATTGGTATATTGTATAAGGATGAGACATACAAGCACAATATTAAAGTTTAATGGGACCTAGATGAAGTGATAAATCTCCTTACTCAACATTAACATAAAGAGAATTGACTGTAGAGAAGTCCCAAGCATAAGGATAGTTTGTGTGGAGCAGCAATGAAAGATAGTATCACTCTATGTACGTTACCTCTGTAGATCTACAGATAATGCTCTACTTCTTCATTCTGAATGAGCTACGCAGATTCTGACCTCTACACAATGGAGCACTTATTCACAGTATGTGCGGCCCTGGCGCTAAAAGGAAGTCTTTCGTTAGCTAAACACCTTCTCGAAGTAAGTGAGATAAGGTGGACTAGACAAGGCAAAATTATCTTCGAATTACTAGATTGAGTAGGTTAGCTCAGCAGGGATTAAAATAATTCTACAAGGTTGCAGTGCATCTTCTCTAATCAAAGAAGAATAAATAATAAACTACATAAAAAAAATACACAGACTAAGTAACATAGTTACACGACTTTACCCAATCTACTTACTCATATCTTGCAGCTACTCCAGACAGGAGTTTCCTACACTCTTCTCTATTCAATATTTGCTTCAATATTTTGCTACAAACAAAGCTTATTTAGTTTAGCTTCCTCATCCAATAAAATATAAATAGATATAGCAAAGGTATAACAAATCAATTGGACAAACTTAAAGGCCCACTCGAAATATGAGACAAACTCGTAAGTCCTCTCATGCTTAGTGCGAGGTTTGGTTTTTATATTTACTATTAATTGCGCTGTTATGATACGTTTTGCATTGTATGGATTCTTCGCTTCCAAATATAAAAACAAACAAAAAAAAAATATACTGCTGTATTAGCCAGCTATAAAACTGAGTTACTTTATTCTAAAAACGTTTAAAACGTTTGCCATAAAACAATAAAATAAAATGTTGTGGTTATTGTGGTTAGTGCTGGAGGAAATGGGAAAGAGCACACATGTGAGTACCTGCTGTGTGTGTGTGTGCTTATAACACACATGCATCTAAATGTCTATATAGCTGTCTATATGTGCTTGCTGTTATTTATGGAGCCCCAACCGCGTTGTCAACAAAACGTTAAGCGGGCTTAGCGCGCCATCAGTTGCCAGCTCCCACTTTGCGAGCACAACAACAACAATTACAGCTGCCTCAACAAGGTGGCAACAACAGCGGCAGCAGCAATAACAACAACAACAACAACTGGAGCGCTTTAGCTCTTTACATGCTTTGCATATGCCTTTAATATGCTCTTAAGAGCATAAAAATAGCAAAAGTCGAAGACGCAAAACAAGAAGGCAAGACAGCAGGAGATAGGGAAGAGAGCTAAGCCGTAGGGGCATGCCACACACACACACACACACGCACAGCGACTGCTTATGAGCATGTAGTGAGAGCATGCTACAAGTAGCTCTTCTTCTGCTTCCTCTTCTTCTCGCGCTGTTTTCGTCGTCTCCGTCGTCGTCGTCTGCCGCGAGGCAAGACGCAAAAACAAGGCAAAAACTTTGAGAAAGGGGGCGGCAGGCGGGAGGGAGGCGAGGCCAGAGGCAGCTGCCACTTGGCATTGTCAGCTGCACAACGGAAAGTTTTTAATTAAAATAACCGAGCAATAAAACAGATACAAGCAGCAGGGCAGGCAGAGAGGTGAGGGGGCTGCAGACCGACAGCAAATTAGCAGCGATAATTGCACGCATTGCGCATACGACGCGTGTTACATGGCCCAAAAAGGGCAAAGCAATTAAAAATGTTAACAACGCCGCCGCGGCCTTGAACTCTGCACTCTGACCTCCACACGGGCAGGCCAAGGGGGGAAGGGGGAGAGCAGTTAATCTGCACCTGCTTGCTGCGCCTTCCACACTCTCTCCGCCTGCTCCCTGCCTCTTTCCTGTGCCTCTTTCTGTTCCTTCTTCACCTCCCATTGACAATCCACATTTGGTTGCTCATTAAAATGTCATAAATCAAGGCGACTGGAAAAGCCGTTGGAAAAGCTGCAAAAATGCTGCGCAGAATTAATAAAAAAATTTCCTCACTCTTCAGAAAAATGCGTAAAAAACGAGCTGAACATGCGAATTGATTGATGACAACGCGTCAATTTCGCCTCGAAGTATGCAAAGCAAAGTGCAGAACAGCACAATGGCAGCCAGGCCTCAAGGGAGGAGGAGAAGAGAGGGAGGAGGTGTGCGGCAGACCAAGGCGTCTGGTGACCCACAGCAGCAGCACAAAACCCACACAAGCTCACACAATGAAAAAGGCATTAAAATGCGGTCAGTCCCCGAGCTGAGCTGAGCTGCGTCGTTGTTTTCTCCCGCACACAACTTGAAGAACTCTTGTGTTGTCTACCTACCTCCCTTTCTCCCTCCCTCCCTCTCTCTCCTTCTTATGTGCTCTTGCGGTTGCGTTGCCACAGCTCAGCTTGAATAATAAATAGATTTTTTGATGCGAATAGATGAGAAAATTTGTCATACTTGATTGACCGAAAAATTGCTGCAACGAGACTTTCACAGCAGAGACAGCATAGCTCGAATTGCTAAGAGAGAGAGAGAGAGAGAGTGGGAGCTCGAACTGAGCTCGACATATGTTTGAATAACGCTAATTGGGCAGCACACTGGTCAGCTGAGTGGGAGAAAAACTTGAGAGTTTGCTGTGTGCATTATGAAAAGGGCGAACTATCAGAAGGGAAATGGGTTTGTGCTTGTGGCAGATCTATTAGCAATTTGTGGTTTTCCTCGGGTTGCTATCGTATTATAACTGAAACTTCCTCTATTTTTATAAGCTAGCCCAAGAATGGAAGGGTTGTTGAGATATGTAAAGAAAAATACTGTGGGAGTTGCTCAGTTTGCATTCATTCCGTTACCTTAAAAAGCAAAGAGAAAATTTCTTTTATATTGAATTGTATGTAAATCTTGCTTTTTTGCTGTACTATATACATATGCATATTGTACAATATATATCTCAATCTGCATGTCGTGGTTTTTCGCATAAATAATGCAGTGTATAATAAACCACGGACATGTCCCTTTTAAGTAGGTATGTATATCTTATTTCGAATACATTTCAAGAGCTTCTATTTATTCTTCTTTGTCTTTCCTCCTAAGAAAGAAAATAATCTATTAGACGTGACCACGAAATGGCCAACATACGAGTATGAAAAGAGATTCTTCCTTCCTTCTTTTCTATAATTTATAGTTACCGTCTAGCTACCCTATAGTACTTAATTCTTCGGCCTTAGATTACCTTAACATCACTAGGGTACCTAATCACGTACGAGAAGTCGAGCAGGTTAATTTAAGTATGTGTAATTGACACCTCTATCACTACAAAATATTTATATACGAGAGTCGTTTGATAAGTCCGTGACTTTTTGTATTTGCCGCGCACCTGCTCTAAATACAACACTGCTCCTGTCAGCAGTTATCGATTAACAGCTGACTGTAAAATTTTGAGAAAGCTGCGTTTTTTGGTTTGCGTTTTATAGGCATTGAAAGCAGACGATCTCGTGAATTTTAACGAAAATGGAAAAAAGTGAATTTCGTGTCAGCATGGCAAAATTTCATAAATTGGGCTACGAACTGCTACCCCATCCAGCATATTCTCCAGATTTAGCCCCCTGTGACTATTTTTTGTTTCCAAACATGAAGAAATGGCTCGGCGGTAAGAGATTCGGGTCATCACAGAAACAAACGACTATTTTGAGGGCCTTGAGAAAACCTATTATTTGGAAGGAATAAAAAAATTGGAAAAACGCTGGACTAAATGTATAGAGCTAAAAGGAGATTATGTTGAGAAATAAAACGCTTCTTTGACGAAAAAAATATATTTTATTCAAAAAGTCACGGACTTATCAAACGACCCTCGTATATATCCTAGATAACACTATTTAACCTTATGGTAAATCATAGAGTCGGTTTTCAACTTTTCACTTGTTTCCTAAAATAGATTCAAGTATAAAAAAATTATAAGAAAGTCTTCATTCTGTCTGTACTATCAACAGATAAGCTAACTTACTATTTCCATTAATTACTTACTCTCTAAATGTCCCTCATATCCTTGTTTTGTTCCTTCTACATTTGTTCTATATTATCTATATATACCTATATCACCTTTTTATTTCCCCTATATCCCTCTCATATACCCCCCATATTTACCTCTATATCACATAGCGAGTCTCTTTTACTCCACTCCTGTGCTTCTTTTACTTAAACTTCCTAAACGCAGCTCAATCTCTGCCAGCTTTAAGACCCGCCCGATCTATATACATTTAGTATATATACAATACATCTCCCTATATATCAAACGTAAGCCTAGCGCTGTCAACAGGCGTTTAAAAGTATTAATAAAACTGAGTTCAGCTTCGTTTTATCAACTGGACACGTCGCTTGCTGCATGATTAATGCAGCGTTTGTTGCTGTTGCTCTTGTTGTTGCTGTTGCTGCTGCCGAGGGCTGTCATATGAATTATGCATAATTGCTGTCACTGTCAACCAGCAGGCACTGGCCATGCCCCAACAGCAGCAGCTGCTGTCTGCCTGTCTGTCTCCTCTCTCTTTTTTTGCCTGCCCCTCTGTCTGCCCCTCTGTCTGCCTCTGGTGTCCAAAACATTTCCGGCTAAAACGACTAGTCGGATATGTAGATGTGTGCGTGTGTGTGTGTGTGCGTGTGAGTGAGCTGTGAATTGCGACACTTTGCAGTGAGTTAAAAAATTAAAGTTTCAGGCAAATTGTCGCCAGCATCAAAGTGCGCCTAGTTGTGTGCCCCATGCTGTACTGTAGGCTACCTATTGCTATGCCAGGCACGTGCGGGGGGTGGTAGCGGAGGGAGAAAGAAGGCTGCTAAAAACCAAGACATAAAGTATAAAAATCGCGTCTCTCCCTTCGCGGCAAGGCAATTACTTTCGAGTGATGCTTTTCTAATTTAGCGCTTTATTTCGAGCGGGTGGCAAGGGGATTTGCGGCAGCGGGGAGGGGGGAGGTGTGGTAGCGCAACAAGCTTGTTGACTGTAGAGTTTTTGCTTCGTTTTTTGGTCATAAAATGTCAGCTAGGCAGGTACAACAACAACAATTTGCAACACTTTATGCTGCGCCAAGTCACGTTGCCATGTTGCGTTGCGTATACGCCCCCTGTGGCAGTGTACACATAAATTTAATGCTCGACGCCCAAGACAAACATGCACACACAGTGTACATAGTGTAGAGCTTGCCTTTTTTGGCAGTCAGTGCCGCTCTCTCTCGCTCTCTCACTCTCTCCATCTCTTCTCACTGTCACATTTAAGTTTCGCCTTTAACATTTCCTCTCGAGTTGCATGAGTATCCGTTTCCGTTTTTGTTGATTTTACGCACTTAAGTTGTATGTGGCAGGTCCCTCTCTTCTCTCTTCACTCTCCTCTAGCTTGCTATGCCAACTAAATTAGATGGCAACTGGCAACTGGCAGCGTTGCCTTCGTTTTTTATGCCTTTAATTGCCTTGGCTTTTGGCTGCCACTGCTCTATATCTTTCTCCTCCTCTCTCTCTCTCTCCGCCCCCGCTGCCTGCCAGCTGCACGCTTGATTGCTCGCCCGTAAAGCATTTGCGCAATGTGTGGGTGTCGCAGTGGTAACTGAGAGGCGTGGCGAGGGGGGGCGGGGGGGCGCAGCAGGTACAACGACTACGCAATACATTTGCGAATTGGTCATTCGTACTGACGCAATTCGCCTTAGTCTGCCATATATCACGAATCAAATTGCTCAAATATAGTTGATTAAGAGAGGGACGGAGAGAGAGAGAGAGTGAGAGAGAGAGAGAAAGAGAGAGAGAGAGAGAGAGAGAGAGGGAGAGAATAAGAGAGAGAGGGAGAATCCCCTTAGAAGAAGAATTTAGATAAAGACAGAGAGAGAGTCAAAAATATAAAACATGAAAGATCAAACAACAACTAACAAATCACAATCATGCACTGCTTTCATTTTAGGCATATTCCGTATACCCTGTAAATGTTGAATATACTTCCAAATCTTTCAGCTTCCACAGGCTGCACTGCTGCAACAACGTATGCAACCACCAAGCTGCCACTCTGTGCATAACTTGCATCGCTTGGTGGCAGCTGCAAAGTGACACCACAAAGTAAAATCAAAGCGCAGAGGCACAAAGCGATTGTCAGCAGTTGTTGCTGTCGCTGTTGTTGTAGTTGTTGTTGTTGCTGGAAGGGAGCAGGTTGGTCTGGTCAAGTGGCAGACTGACCATTTGCTGCTGCAGCCGCGCTGTCAGTGCGAGAGTGAAGCAACAATGCAAATGGAAATGTGCAGCACAAAAGAGGGAAGGGCACAGAAGTGGGAGAAGGCAGAGCAGGGATAGTGGGCAGGAACAGGGGCAGAGAAAGGAGCATGGACAGTAGCATGGGGAAGGGACAGTTGCAGCGGCGGAGCAGCGACAGTAGCCCGGGCAGAGGCAGCTCCTGCTGGCAGTTGCTGCACAAAGTGAATGACAAAACTGTCAAAGTGTCGTCCGACGTCGCGACTCGCCGCTGGCGCGTGCGTTCGGTTAGTCTAGTTTGCTTTGGCCACGACCCCCTCCCCCCTACTCTTCCCCTCCTTCCACTTGCTACAGCACTTCAGGCAAACGCCGGCTAAATGCCATTTTCAGCTGTATTTACGCTAAAAGCTTTTGTTAATGGCAGCGTCAATATTTTCCATGCTTTAATCAAAAGAGGAAAAGAGGAACGAGAGTGGAAAAGGGGCAACGATGCAAAGGCAAAGGCAAAGGCGAAATGGAAAGCCGGCAAAGGGGAAATGAGAAAAACGCTGCCGCAAATAAATAAACGAATACAACAACAACAACAATGTGTGCAGTTTGACGAATGAAATCAAGCAGGAAAGAGTAGAGGGAGGGGAGGAACTAGAGTGGAGAGGGAGCTGGAAGAACTAGAGAGAGGAGGCAGCAAAGCAAAAGAGGCAGAGATGCCTGCAGAATGAGTGAGAGATGAGAGAGAGAGTGAGAGACAAATGAAATACAAACCCTTTTTTCGGGAGGGCACTGACAAAACATTTTGTGGCACAAACTGACAGAATATGTGGCATGCCTCTGCTCTCTACACGCTGCTCTGGCGCTGCCTCTTTCCCTCCCTTTCTCACTCTTTTTAACCCCTCCCTACGTTGCCTGTTTTGCCTCTGCCTCGTCATCGACTGTTGCCTTTTGCTCTGCGCATTTGCACAATATAAATTTTACACGTAAACCCATCACACACACAGGCACACACACACACACACACCCCCTCCACCACCCTCATGCATATGTTGTGCCTGTGTTCCGGCATCTTTGTTATTTGCGGCACGTAGAACATCAACGCATAAATAGAAAGCGTGCAACGTGCGAGGCGCAAATCGAAGAGCGACGGCATTAAAGCTGCCACACAACAACAACGAGATTGATTGAATGATTGATTGATTTAACGCACAGCTTACTGCACCACTGACTGACCGCCTGAGGCATTGAGCAACTGATGCGACTTTGCCGGCGTTTAATATTTCCACCTCCTGCTGAGTTTGCTGAGCTTGCCAATGCATTTGAAAAGCGCAATTCAAGGGAAATTCTGAGAAAACTCAGGGAAAACATAGCAGCAAAGTTGAATGCGAAAATTCCAGGAAATTGTAGAGAAATCTCAGCAAAACAAAGTGAAAGCTAAACAAAAGCGCTGCACAAACAAAGGAATTTTTCACATGAAAATTGATACAATGCGAGAAAATACTGAATTTAGTTCCCGGGAAAAACAAGCGCCACTCAATTGACTAAGGTTGTATAAGCTGTCATGTGTCGACTTTATGTCAGGCTAACGCTGCGTATACGTGATTTTAAAGTGTGGAAAACTTAAGCAACGTATTGGCGCTTTTCCCACACCTGACAAACTTTTCTTTTACCTTTTTTACATATGTGAAAATTCAATTTGTTATAATTTGAAAATTTCATTTGCCGTTATGGAAATGCGTTGTCGATAAGCCGCAGCAGTTGGCGACGCCTTGCTGCTGTTTGGACTACCAAAAAGCATAGTAAACACACACACACACACACTTATAGTAGTGTGTGTGTGTCGTGGGGCGCGACAGAAAGCAATTTGTGGCAGCTTAAATGTCAATTCGACATTTTTTCAGCTCTGTGTGTGGCTTATTGCAATCGGTTCAGCTGGAAATGTTGTTAGTGCTTCACCTCCTTGTTGCTGTTGTTGCTACGACTAGTGTTATGGTCGCCATATGCTAAGCACACACAAACACACGCACACACACACAGAAGGTGTTGCTATAAATAGCGCCGACACGTTCTGGGCAACGCATAAAAATAAAAGTTGCTGTTTGTGCAGCTAAAAACAAATTGCAAACAATCAAGCAGAGGCCGAGAAAATACATGTGTATGTGGAGGAATACAAGCACACCCCATGGCAAGCACACACACACGCACACCTCGACACCCACCTCGACACCCACCTCGATACACACACCTACACCCACGCACAAACACACTGCCTGCGGATCTTGCTTCTCTTCTGTTTTCAGGTGACAAAATTGTCAATGAAATTTTCTTGCCAGCTTCCCTCCCTCTCTCTCTCTCTCTCTCTCTCTCTCTCTCTCACTTTCTCTCTCGCTCTCTCTGCTGTTCAGGTATTGTTTTTAGCTGTTGTTCTGCCTCTCCCTCCCACTCCCGCACATTCTTCTTTAACGCATTGTTCCTGCTTGTTTTGTTATTGATCCCAGCCAGGGGCAGCTTCGTATCGACTCGCTTCGCTTTGTCTGACCTCACCTGGCCTTGCCGCCTCCACCACCCCCCCCCCTTTTTCCCCTGCCGACACTCGACTTTTGCTGCTGCTGTCAAATAAGCGTCAAGCATTCCCAGTATTGCCAACTTATTATCATAACTGTCAGTGGAAAGCGAGAGTCGGGTTGCAAAACAAAAGCGTTTCTCGACTCACTTTGATTTTCAAGTGCAACGTGGCGTATGATTAATATGTACAAATCATCTTAAAGCCGGACTAAGCCAACTAATTTCCTCTCTCGCTAACCCCCTCACCCCTCACTCTACAGTGCTGCCTCTGCTGCTGCTTTTATGGCCAGTTTATAGACAGCTTTGGCTTTTATCTGCTCGAGAACAGAAAGTTATGAGATTGTTATTATTATTATGTGCTGCAGGGAGGTAGAAGAGACAGCAGCAGAGGGGGAAGAAGAGCTGGAAGAGGGGCAAAAAGAGGTAGACGTTGTGGCAGTAGAGTAAGAAAAGGGAGCAGAGGGAGAAAGTAGCAGCAGCGAGCCAGCACAAGCGAAATAACAATAGCTCAATAACTCAATCAGTTGCTCGACACATAACGCTGCTGCTGCTGCTGCCGCTGCTGCTGCTGCCCCCGAACAATATAACCAATAAAATGTTATTTGCTTTGGCCATGCCACGCCCCCAGACACGGATTTGTTACAAAATCGATGAATCAAAGTAAATTACCAGAAATAAATGAGATAAAATATGTGCGAGTGTGTGAGCTTGTGTGTGGTTGTGTGTGTGGGGCTACCTGAGCTTAGCCAGCAGACAGTAGTGGGCAGGCAGGCAGACATACTGTGTGCAGGGGGGCGTGGCGTTTTCTGTTAAAGCGGCTGCCGAGTTTGCCCGACAAGCAGCGCTAGTTGTCGCCATTATAAGCGCAGCTTTTGGCAAGAATGACAGCCACTAAAGTGCCGCACGTAACACAGAAACACACACACAGACACTGGCACACACACACAAACTGGCACACACACATGTTAGTCATACACGCTGCCCTGCCACGCTCGCAGGAAATTGAAAAAGTTTGTATATGATGCGAGACTTCCGGCTGCGCTAGTCGCGAATTCAGCTGAGTGCGCCAACTAATTTAATAAGGCAACACGGCGACATGGCCACTTTTTACACAGCAAACACCCACACACACACACACACACACACACACACATGCACATACAGCTGAGGCATCTAACACACTCACACTTGGTCACACATGTGAAGTCGCCTTCGTTTCTTTTCTTCTAAGTAATCATATAAATATTTCTTAGCCAAACTTTTTGGAGTGTGCCAGGGAGGCTACGAGTGTGTGTGTGCCAGTATGTGTGTGTGTGTTTATGCCCGTCTGTGTGTCTCTCGCAGTGTGTCCAATTGTGGCCCGAAAGAAACTTTTGCGTGCTGTGAGTTTATTAAAAACTTGGCCGCATTTCGCAGTCATTTTTCGGTGCGGCCAACCCGACGTATGCGCAATAAAATAAAGTTCATATGTTCCACAATCGCCGCAGCCAAAAACTATAAATATAAATTTCCAGAAAGTGTCAAAAAATGGGGCGAAAATGGAGCAAAACAGGCAGGAATGAAGGAAGGAGAAAGCAGAAAAGGCAGCAAAGTTAAAGTGAAACTGTGGAGCAAACTAAAGGGAGAGTTAAGAAGAAACTAGACACAAACCAAAGGTAACTCTAGTCAAGGTACAACTGAACTTTAGCATTGCCTGTCGCTGGTGCCACGCCCCCTCATTGTGCCAGCAGTGCCAGTGCAATCGCCTTGTGCACACATCATTATCAACGACGGCTTTGCTTTGAGAGCGTTGCTAGCACTACGACGCGCACTACTCATTAATCGCGCACCGCACTGGGCAAATATGCTTGCCACGCCCAGTGCCCACAGTGGCACAAGCTGCTCATGGCGATAATAAAGCCATTAAATTGCAACCAGGGCGGCAACTGTCGACGCGGCTCGAGTGGATTTACGCTTTGGCATTGAGGCTTTTGTGGTTTGCATACGCAGCAGAAACAGCAACAACAACAGCAACAACAACAACAACGATAGCAGCAACAAAATGAGCAGGAGCAGTCGCCGCAACAACAACCACAACAAGCATAAACTCAATAGCAACAACAACAAGCAGTAGACTGACCAACCCTGCTGAAACTCAGTGAGAGGCTAAAAGGTTTTCCCAGCCAGCTGTTTTCTGGCTTGTTTACACTCGCTGGGCGTGTTTGCTAGCCAGACCACTCCCCGCCCCCCTCTCCTGCCCCCGCTCTCTGGCCCACTGCCTAACTGGGTCAATGTGCGTTGAACTGATTAGCAACTTCAGCTGTCGGCCAAGGTGGCCATAATTATGCCAAGCTATGACAGAAAAAAAACAGAAGCCAAAACGCTTTAAGCGACACGCAAACTAAGCGAGTAGCCCTCGCTGCCGCCACCCCTTATCCTCCGTCCCCCCCCCTCTGCTCTCTTAAAGCACTCACGCACAACAAATGGCCGCATAAATTGTTGTGCGCTCGGCCTTTCAGTCTCGGAATCGATAATCTAACGCTGCGTATACGTAATGCGGCACAGCAACAACACACACATTCGCCCATAATATATTTCACATATTTTCATATGTGGGTTTTCTCGTGTGTTTTCCCATGTTTCCATGTTTTCTCGGGACTCGTAATTCATGCCACGCCCCTGCCATAACACAGCCAATAATATGGGAAATTATTATCGCAAACATTTCGCATATCATACGCGCGTTTTCGCTCTCTGATTTCGCTCGTTTTTCCAAAGATTTTTTCACGATTTTCCACCCACTCCCCTCTCCTTTTTCCCCCTCGTTTTTCCTCCGCTTTTCACTGGTTTTATTTGGTTGAAATTTTCATAAATTTCCATTGAATATGTTTATGTTTTTATGTGTCCAACTGAGGCATGTCTCATTAGTTTGTCGCAGCAACTGTCGCTCTCCCCCTCTCTCTCTCTCTGTCCCTCTCTCCCACTCCCTCTCTCTTTTGCAAAATTTTATGTTTGTTTTGCAACTGTCATTTGGCATTTTTCTGCCCGCTTCACCGCACACACTACGTGTGTTTCCATCTCTCTCTCTCTCTTTTGCATGTCAAGTTGGCAACTTCATTTGGCGTTTATTGACAGCGACAACAGGCAAACAATGCACAGCGCACAGGCTAACGGCAACAGCAGCAGCAGCAACAACAGCAGCAGCAGCAACAACAACAGCAGCAACAAGAACAACAAAAGCAACAACCAGCTGTAACTTTTTATCAAGTTATTAACTTATCTAATTCGATTATGGTGCCAGGAGGCGCCACCAAACCAGAGACCAGACCCGGCCAGGGGCAGGCAACGTGCTTGTGCTTGCTTGCCGTTTACATAGCGAACAATTCAATTAGAGATGTGGCACAACAGCAACAGCAACAACGTGAGCACACAGCGACAGGCAGACAGACAGCAGCCTGAACTGCCTGAGCCGAGTCTATCAAACACAAAGCACATTAAGCGACTGTTAGGATCGCTGCCAGCCTGCGGGTCTGTCTGTCTGCCTGGCTGGCTGTGCCTCTCTCTGCCTCTCTTTCACTCTCTCTCTCTCTCTATCTCTTTGTTGCTCTACTTGTCTCGCTGCCTGACTGTCAGTCATGTCTGGCGCTCGTACAGCTCAATTTAGTTTATGCAAAGCCAATTCCTCAATTGGCTCGAACGGCATTTCGTCGTGCCACTCACAAGGTCTACCCTCTCTCTCCCTCATTATCTCTCTGCATGTACCTTTCTCTCTCTTTATTCTACCCCCTTCTCTCTGCTCCTACTCTCCTCATTTCATTCTCTCTTCCCTACTCTCTCTTTTACTCTGCCTTTTTCTTTGCATCCATCTCAGTCAGCAAGTCGCAGTCAATCCATCAATAGTTTGCAATATCCCCTTCCCCTCTCTCCCCTCTCTGCCCCCTTCCCACGCCTTCCCATCTAAATGTTTATTTCTCTGTCTCTTTTGGCAATTCATCATTCATCATAGTTTTCGCATTACGCTTTGCGACTATCGTCATAGAGCATATTTCCGTTTCCATTGCCATTTCCGTTTCCGTTTTTTGCTGCTGCTGCGTCTGCTTCTTCTACCTTTTGCTGTTGCTGCTTCTGCTTTTGCTTTCTGCTTTTACTTCTAGCTCTGCTACTTTGCCTGCTGCTTTGTCAGTTAAATTCTTTTATGTCTTATTGTTGTTATCGCTGTCGGCGTCGTTGCCTGAGCACATTAAACTCCGTCTCTTCGTGTTTGCCTGCCAGCAACGCCCAAAACCAAGTTGGGCATTTGTGTGGCCCTCTGCCCTGCCCTCCTCTCCCTATGTCCTTCTTCCGTCTGCCTGTCGCTTTTGTCGTTTTCATGTAAAGTTTTTAACCTTTATAAAGTGCGACATTGTTGTTGTTGCTGCTGCTGCTGTTTTTATTCATATTGTGCCTGTCATTGTCATTGTAGTTGTTGCTGTTGTACGTGACGGACGGCTAGCTGCCATTGACAATTGGCTGCGTCGTTGTAAATACCCTGTAAACAGGGTGCCAAATCTGCCTGCTGCCTCTGTCTGACAAAGCAATCAATTTTATTTGCGCGCTACAAACTGTGCTACACTTTTTTTGCATTGTCACTCGGCGCAAGCAACTGGTCAAACAAAATGTGCTGCTTACTTTTGGGCATACCCTTAAAAGGAAAGGAAAATCAATTTAGCGCTGCAAACTGTGCTACACTTTTTTGCATTGTCACTGAACGAACAGGTGAATTGAATTCGAGCTCCATCAGAGCAAATCAAATGTATTCTGGCGCTGAAAAGTGTGCTACACTTTTTGTGCAGGCAACAGTCACCAAGATTTGTTGCCTTCTTTCGAGCGCAAGCAAAAATTTATTCGTAGAGAAAACAATATTTCTTGAGCTTAATACTATGACTACATTTTTTTTAAGCAATTTGTGAGTAGACAACAAACTGAGCAGGAATCAGTGCCTTTAACTAGGGTATCTGCCTAGTCACGCATACCCAAGAACAGCAATTTGCACACACCATATTTGACTTATTATTCTATATATTTTTCTTTATTGTAATTTTTTTTATTTTTCTGCCGCATTGTTCGGTAATTGATTTGCGAAATTGAAAGCGAAATGCAAAGAACAACAAAATGTTACGACATGAAAATGAGATGCCGAACAATTTTCGATACCCCAGGCCAATGGTCAGTAGGTGACCACGCACGCCATGTTGCTGCCCCCACCCCAGTCCACCTGTTCGTGCTGAGTTTTCCAATCAAAGTTGTCGTTGTTCGTCGTTATTGAAAGGAGCTTAATGCCCAAATAAGCTGTCCATTATTCAGCAGCATGTGCGAGTACAAGGACAGTGGGAAGAGTGAGAGGAGAAACGCAGGAAAGGGAGAAGCAGTGGAAACCCAAAACATACAGAAAACTTTCTACAGTTGCCTCCTCACCCAACCCAAGTTGGCATTCAAATGCGCAGCAAGTGCAGGGACAGAGAAAGGCAGCACTGCAGGGGGTGGAAGGAGGCGGGGCTCATGCATTATGCGCATTGTTTGACAACTGACAAAAGCAACTTTTGTGTGTGCTGCTGCTGCTGCTGCTGTTGTTGCCTAAAAAATTTTGTGTTTTCTTTGCGAAAAAGCAATAGACAGCGTGTTCAACCTTCCTTTCTCCCCTTCCTCCTCTCTCTTCCTCCTGACAACACAAATAAATCACGTACGCACAACACTGGGGCGTGGCATTAGTTTGCTGTTACGTGTACCTGCAGCAGTGGCTGCGTGATCGATGCAGCAGCAGCAGCAACAGCAACAACGTCAATTAGATTGCCTCATGCAACGCAGGTGAGTCGAGGCAAGCTCAACAAGAAGCAGCTTCTGGCGTACCCAGTGTTTGCACATGTAATCAAGCGATTTAGCGCCGCCCGCACTCGAGCTGGCTGCAGGCTCAAGGATTTTTTAATTAATTTCTGTTTATTTTCTCGCACATTACGTATACGCAACGTGCGTGTTTTTGGCAACGCCTAAGCCGATAAAAGCAAAGCTTTCAAGCAGGCTGACTGTCTGTCTGCCTGGCTGTGTGTGTGTGTCTGGCTAATGCCCTTAGGAGCAACAATAACATGAGCAGAAGCCCGCGAAATCTCATGCAAAATGCAGGCAGAGGCAAAGGTTGAAGCGGTTCGAAAAACAAAAGGAGATGAAAGACTAAAGGGGGAAAGGCGAGAGTGAAGGAAAGGGAAAGGAAGAAGAGAGGGTAAGAAAATACAGGAAGAGAGACAAGAGAAGAAAGGGCAAAAGCAAAAAAGTCGAAGGGAGAAGGCAAAGCAAGCTGAATGAAATTTAAGAATTCGCCTTAAAGCGACTAAACTCGTCTCAAGTTGACTTGCTTTTCGGGCTGACAATGACAGAGACAGAGACCGTGAGACAAAGACAGAGACAGGGGGAATGTCAGAAGTTAACTAAATGCTTGACAGTTGCAACCAGAACAGCAACAGCAGCGTGAATCCTGCTTCCCTCTTTCTTCTCCGCGCGCGCACTTTGCTTCCGCTGCTCGTTGAAAACTTTCGCTACGCTGCCCGTTGTCGTCGACAGGCTGAACGACTGACAAGTGCTGTCTCTGCCCGCTCTTTGCTCCTCCTGATTGTCCACTCTCCTCTTCCCTTGCCTGCCTGTCTCCTCTTCTACATGCTCGTCTATCAGTCTGTCTGCCTCTCGTTGCTTTGACTGCGTTAGATCCGTTGCCGCAGCACTTCCTGTTTACGACTTAAACTAATAAGCCAAAGCGGCATCGTCTTCTTCTCTCTTCCCTCTTCTTCGCCTTCTTCTTCCTTGCAGCTCGTTTTCCATTTGCATTTCGCCTTCATATTCAATAAATCGTTTTGCCTCTCGGCAAAGCCCAGAGAAATATTTCAGTATGTATTCTATGATATAATACATACAAATCCATCGAACGTTCTATGCAAATATTGACAGCCAGTTAGAGAGAGGGACAAGGTTGCAGGGGGCGTGGCACTGCGACCGAAGCAGGGCATAAATATTTACCAACAATAGGCGCAGAGAGCTCAGTTCGTATTCGTTGTTGGCACAGAGGAAACTATCTGGCAAACTTTAAATATTTAGTAAACATGTAAGAGGCAGGCAGCAAGAGAGAGAGAGAGAGAGAGAGAGGTAGAACGAGAGAGGGAGACTGTTTTGTAAGTCAAAGCTGGATTTGAAATATGAGACAGTTGGGAACTATAAATAAATTGGTTGCACAAAAGCAAAGGCAGCTTTTAAAAAGTTTTGTAGTTTTCTTTGCGCATTTTCCAAGATTTACTTAAGCAGATTTTCTTTATAATACCTATTCACTTTGCGGGTTATTGATAAAGTAATATAATAGATAATTTTCTTTATAGTATTGCTAGCTTGTCCAGAAGAACTAAAGTTTATGTTTCCCATTTAAATCCATCAGTTTATTACCTTAATAAAGGCAACTGAATTTCCATTTCAATCTCAAAAGACTTTTTACCTTCTTACCAGCCTATTTTCTATTGTATCTCCTTAGTTGTTTCACTTAATTAACCAAACAATGCCACACAGATTTTCGCTAATAATATCTCTTTAGTTTTTCCACCTTATTAACCCCGCAATGCCACGCAAATTAAGCTCGCGCTTTACTATTTCCCATCCTCTGTTTCCCGACTATTTATCGGCTCTATTAGCCTTAGCTCTTTAGCTCACACATTGCTGGCATTCCTCATAAGCAGCTGCTACTTTTATTGCTCTTCTCTCTATCTCTCTCTCGCTCCCTCCTTTCGTACTTATCGCGCTCTTCAGCTGCTGTTAGAGAAACTCAATTAACTTGGAAAATTTGCAGAAAACTTTCGAAAGGATGCGCACAAATATTTGCAGATACTCAAAATGTTGAAGAGCGCGCTCGGCGCTTGGCAAAAGCGCAATCAAAACGTCAGCATAACAATAAATTAGAAAAAAAGTTGCCAACTTTACGCTACAAGCCTGAAAGTATGCAATAATAATTTTTCTTGCTGCTGCTGCCGTTTTTGATGCTCGCCGCGCATTATATTTAATAATTATTATGCTGCATAAAGACTCCACTCCACTCTGACTGACTGACTGACAGGGCGAACTCAAGTGGCAGAGGGAGGAGAGAGGTGTGTGCCGGAGGGGGGCGTGGCATTCCTCAGCTCGAGAGCACACACACAATGTTTGCTTTATCTCATTTAACACTTGAAGAACTTTCTCTACACACACTCGAGTGCTGGCGCATGTGTGTGTGTGTGTGTGCCCTGCCTTTGTCTGACTGTCTGTCTGTCTGTCTCGTTGTCTCTATCTGTCTTTCCCTTTCTCTATCTCTCTCTCTCTGCCTGTCTCGCTCTGAGTGCGTCCAAGCGGCGCATTTGCACATTAACAGTGTGAAAAATTATGATTGAGCTATAAAACAGTCAACTGCGCCCACCTGAACGCACCTGCTGACTGTCTGCATATTCCCCTGTGTATCTGTGTGTGTATATGAAATTTGTCTGCGTGTGTGTGTGCGCTGGCAAAGTTTTTGGCAGGCGATATGTGTGTGGAGCGAGCTGTGCAGGATGTGCCTGGCGGGCGACTTTAAGTAACTTAGGATAACACACAGACAGAGAAAGAGAGGCAGCACAAACACACACAGACCTAACACACCTATTGAGGCCACACACACTTAGACAATGAAAGGAAATTTGCACTTTGTCCTTGCTTCCGCTGACTCAGACACAGAACTTTAACAGCTGCTGCTGCTGCTGTTCACTCTGCCAACTAATGAGGCCCTTTACGCCGCCAACTGCTGCTCCTCCCCCAACTGCCCCTTGACTGTCTCTGCATATGTGTATAAGCCACAAAGTTAAGTTGAGCACAGCAGGCCGAGTCAGAGCGGCGCATTACCCAAGGGAGTCGCAATTAGCCTGCTGCACTTGCGCCTCCTTCCACATTAGAAGGAGTAGAGAAAGTAGGAAAGGAGGGGGGGAAGGCGCGGCACTGGCAGGCAGGCAGGGGTTAACTGTGTTGCCGCCTCTCATTATCAATATTAAATGAGCCCAACTGTAGCGGGTCGTCTCAATTGACTTGTTGGGCCGCATTAATAATGAATGTCGGCACATAAATCAATCATGCGACAAGCTGATAAACATCACGCGTACAAGCCATATATGCTAGCCGTATACACTGTGCAACACACTCGACTCTACTCGATCCCCGATACGATATGGAGTGAAATAAAGACAATAAGCACGAAGCAATTTGGCAACTGCTTTGGGAGCATTTATTGGATTTCCCGCTTACTTTGCCAGGAAGGGAGCGTAGGAAAGCTCGCTTAAAGCTGTGCTGCTATTTATAGACTGCAGACAGAGGTGGATTATGAGTTGGGGCGGGGCTGCGAGGGGGGAGGTGGCAAGTTATAACTGTGTCTATTTATAGCCAATGAGCTGGGATGCGAGAGAAAGCTTCGCAGGGCGACACACGCAGCACGCTACTAAAAATAGCTTGAGCTGTTGCTGCTGCCGAAGAAGAAGAAGCTGCTGCCACCAGCTGCAAGCTGCAGGCGACAAGCCAGAGAGAGACTTGCCACGCCTTGCCAAGTCGGAGAAACGCCCGCCCTTTGCTTGCCTCCCTCTGCTTTTTTCCTCTGCTCGCCTTGCCTCGTCTTCAGCTGCATCTTCTCACTTTACACGTCTTGCTTTCCCGTTCCCTTCTCTCTCTCTCGCCCCTCTCCCCTCTCATGCGACATATTCGCTGGCAATTTTTGAAGCTTGATGGATAAATAAATACTGCATAAAAGCTGCACAAAATGTGCATCAAAGGCGAAAGTAATTGCTCAAGTTCCTAAACAAGACAATTTGCTTTAATGTGTTTTGAGCTGCTTGCCAGAGAGCGAGCTCAACACAGCAACAACAAGTAGATTTTTCACAACTTGAAATACGTGACTTAGTTGCAAATCCAAAAGGGAAGCGTATGTCGTGCTGACAAACAAACACACATATCAGTAAAGGGAAGAAGAAACCCAGCAAATGACATCCACATTGCAGTGCAAGTTTTTCTGCTTTGTCTCCTTCCTTTCTCCCTTGCTCTGTCTCTTGTTTATCTTATTGCACTTTGGCATTGTTTTCCACTTGCAGCTAAGCTGAGTTTGTTGTTCGTTTTCGCCTTGTTTCCTCTTGCTTTTTGGCTTAACTGAAAAGAAGCATCTGTGCGCGCAAAAGTATGCTATGATTTTTTGAATTTTAATTGTTAGTCTCCTCTTTCTGCCCCTCTGCTTGCCCTTTCTCCCACATTCTTTGACATTTCGTTCGCATTTCTTGCTCACAAAAAGAGACACTTAACGCAGTTAAGTATGGCATTCCGTTTGGCACTCACAACTGTGTACTGGCCCCTCAGCTCCTTCTCTCTCTCTCTTCCTTCCCCTCTACTTTGCACTTAACATAACCCATTGCGTCGCCTGTTTTTTGCGCACAATTACACAACAACAAGCAGAGGCAGCAATAAAATACATAGAGAAATAAGGCGCTTAGGCAAGGAGCATGCACGACTAGGAAGTACCCTGTAAATGGAAAGAGAGACATGGAGATTCTAAGGTAGGGAAAGTTCTTTGCACCTTATGGTACTTGTTAGCATGCCCCTTCTCACTCTGCTCGCTTTTTACAGGGCATCTGCACAGCATGACACGAAAAAGCATTCGCCGTAATCAGAAAGACGTAAAAATTTCTACAAGCAGGTAACGAAAATATTTGAAATTGCTTTTCGCTTTGCCATAACCTTTCACTCTCCGTCGCCTCGCCCCTCCCCCGTTCTTCTTTGCTTGCTTTACCTTTGCTTTGGCATTCCGTCTGCTCTAATGGCATAAATTTTGGGCAACCATTTGCCCCCCATCTTCGCCCTCTTCTTCTTCAATATTTTTAGGTTATGTCGTTCCGAGAAGCGCCGCTCTTGACATTTTTTTTCTCATTTATTTATTTATACTTCCTCCTCAGTCTCCTTCAGCTCCGCGTCACGTTGCGTTGATAAGGTTAATTGCCCATTTCTTTGGTTGTTCTTAAATTTCTGCTTGTTATGCAGCCTTTTTCCAGCTGCTGCTGCTGCTGCTGCTTCTCGTCACATAATATCGAATTCTGATTCTCATTCTGATTTGATGTGCCATCAATGGTAGGCCATAGCAAAAAAATAATATCTCCGTGTGGTGGATGGAGGCACAGCGGGAGATGGGAGACTCATCTTCATCATATGCGACAGGTCAACGCAGCAGGCGACTGTTGTTGTTGTTGTTATTGCTATTGATGTTGCTGTTGCTATTGTTGTTGTCATGGCAAGTAAAATACCTATCAATGCGAGGTATTCAATTTCATTTCATTATGTGCGCAGCGCTCTTCCCTCTGTCTCACTCCCTTTCTCGAATATAAATAGATAATGTACTGTGAGGGGGCACAAATAGCTCAAAAGATTAGCCAAGGATACGTTTCAGGCAACATTCAATTATGAATAGGCTGAGTACCGAATAAAAATAGGCAATAGTCACGGACAAAATGCGCAGCTGTTCCTTGTCAGTCACAGTGATTTGATACATGTATCGCAAGATCGATAGCCTTTTTTAAGCGATGTTAGTGTTGAACAGTTTAATTGCAACTATTACCGCTCACGAGCTACGTGCGATTGCTATCGATAATGTTTTAACACAAAAACTATCCTCACTATAAAACAGTTTTACAGTTTAATAGAAAAAAGAAAATGGATGCAAAGCAGATGGATAACCCAGTACATACTTTTTACGGGGCAACTGTTCGTGGTATTTACTTTTTTATCTCTCTCTCTCTTTTTTGCTCTTTAGTATAATTATTTTTGCTGAACATTTTCCTGTTAATGCACGCTTTGTCGCCTAATTCATAGCACTAATTACCTTGCACCACTTTGGTTTTTATTCATTTTCTCTTGCTTTTTCTCCCTTTTCAACTGGGCTTTCCTGGAAAAGTACTTTGTCCATTTAGGGCACTCAGATATGTCCAGCGGGTAAAAGTTTCTTCATCATGTTCAACTATTTTCATATGTTTTTATTGTTATGACAGTTGTCTCTCAGTGTGAGTGTGTCTGTGTGTGACTATTTGTGCTTGTTTGTTTGTGTTCTTGACACGCCTGCAAGCTGACCGCAAGACCACAACAAACAAATGCAATAAAAATAAATATAGAAATAATTATGAGTGGAAAAGTTGGCAGGAAAAGCAAACAACATTTACAAACATCCATCATGAAATAATTCTGTTTCTTTTTTTAGCTTTTGTAAGGGGTTCTTAACTCAAATTAGAATACAAACTTCAACCTTTGTGGAAGGGAGGAGTGCACAGGTCAAGTGGGACAAAAGCGACACTCGAAAGTGGTTTTAATGAAATGTTCAAGGGGAAGGCGGGGAAGTCTTTGAAGTTGACCATTTAGATGGGGACTACGGACTAGGGAAGAGCGCACACTGAGCCAGTCGCGGTCAAGGAGCCGAAACGGAAGCGAAACGAAATTATGATAAGGACACGGCTGCCAGTGTCGAGTGGCTCAGTCAGTCATTAAAATGGAACTCGCGCAAATTATGCAGTCCCGAATGAAGAAAAACAAGCACGAATAGAATAGAGCTCGAGCGAATACAAAGTATGAAGAGGAACCTGAATGGAGAGAAAGGGTTAAGACCAACAGAGGAGACAGAGAAGGGCAGGCGAAATATGTCGCCGATGTTAAGTGCTTCATTTAATTAACAAAGTTGACATGAAAGCCGCCTGCTGCTCCTCCCGCACCTTGTGCTCGGCAGATACCCTGTAAAGGATGGACAGAGTGAAACGAGCATATCTACACTAAAAATTTGATAGAAAACAGCTCAGCTGCTCCACACGAGCCTGATTGTTCTTCTTTACTGAGTATGTGCTTGTCTATCAGTCTGTAGCTCAACTTGTTTTTGCCACAGTTGTTGGCGCTGCTTTTCTTTACCTTTAATTGTTTGTTCTTGTGTGTGTGTCGACTGCACGTGGCACAAACACATTACTCATACGCCAGGTGTGTCGCCACATTGCTTTTGCTGCTCTTCACTCTTCGGTAATTTGATTAAATTTCGAATTTTGAAAGTTTCCTACTTTCGATTTTCAAACAGAAACTTTGACTTACAAGTCCAGCTTATTATTAGTAATGTCTGTAGTTGAATTTAATTAGAAAACAACACACAAGAGAGACGGACACACACACCCCCCAGTGCGTGGTTTAATTAATTGTCCAACAGACACAAGTTATGTGGCATCTTGCACGTGCTCCCTCCCTCTGCCTGTTGCTCTTCCAGGGGCAGCAGCTGCACCATTTCTCAGGCAAAAAAAAGTGTGAATGATAAAAGGCAACAAATTGCACGACATATGCGTAGTTACCGTTATCAGAGTCCGTTTTATATGCTCCCTGGTCATCAACATCATTATGCGAATGTGTGTGCACGGATGTGTGTGTGTATGTGCGCATAATAAAAGCGCGTCCCTTTCATAAACAATGCGTCGTTATTTGCTTTTCATCACTTGCGCAAATATGCCTCGGAGATTTTGGCTTATTTTTTATGATGTTGTGCCAAATAATATTGACACAATTACGAGCACAACAAATATGCGAACACACATAAAAAGAGAGCACCGAAATGTTAAAGTGACAAAGAAAACTTTGACAGCAAATTAAGACATAGAACAATTGCTCCCTGTAACGAGTTCCTTTTGTGATTCCCACATTAAATGACTGCAAGTATCGTACGATCGATAGTTGTGTGCGTGGCATCGATATAAGTGTTGAGTAATGAATTTTAATTACATTTGAACTTTGATTGCAATCGTCACCTGTGCTAAGCACAAAAAACTCCACACTATATAACAGTTTCATTGTTGCGCAGAAAAAACTACACGCATTGTGTTTCATTTAACATATCACAATCAAATAATGCGATGATATATGCAAATTATTTGATTTACAAATATTTATGCAGCGCCACTTTGATTCACATCATAATTAAAAAACAATAAAAGAAGTGTTTGAATTGTGCATAGTTAATGAGGCAGCAACCGCAGTCGTTGCCACAACCGCAGCTGCTACCATTCATTGATGGCACATGGGAGAGATTTGAATGTGGGCGGGGCAGGTGGGTAACACACTAAATAGGGACTTACCTGGCTAAGCTCTCATCTGGTTTAATGCAGCTGCAGAAATTTACACATGGAATAATTTCATTTCGTTTCGTTTACGGAATTTTAATGCAAATGCAAATCGGAGTCGTAAATTGTGTTTCTCTCTCTCTCTCTATCCCGTTTATCTTCGTAATTTCTAATTCCTTTATTACAAATATTTGCACTTCTTGGACTCTGCTTTCTCCTTTTACGCTTCGCAGGCTACACAACAAGAATGAACATTAAAGAGCAAATTTAATGTGGCATGTCTGGGACCGTAACCGATCGTAAAACCAATGGGTTATAGTGTCACGGTACGGGTGTATCTCCCTGAGCGAGTATGTGTATGGGTGTGTGTGTGGCATGTGCAACAGTTGCTGTTGCCGTTGGCAAATGGCTTTGGCTTTGGCTCTGGCTGTGGCAAATGGCTTTTTGTTTTATGCGCAACGTAATAAAAAAAATTAAATTGCAGACCGCGCAACAGTTTGCAATTATGTGCAAATGCACATGGACAAGGACTCCAGCAGAGGATGCAGTTGCTCCTCACACACACACACACACACAAACACACACAGAGGGAGACTCGCACATGCAATTTGCTTTTAATTGTTTTGCTGCCGACTGCAAATTCAAATTAATTTAATTCAATTCAATTTCTTTCAATTTGGGTTAGTTTTGTTGCTCTTTCACTTTCATTCACATCGCGCACACTAGGTAGTCACTGGCGACCATTCATTTAGTCACTTATTCACAATTTTGTCCAGTTGTTGCTTTTGTTCTTGTTGTTGTTGTTATTACCGTTGCGCTGCCGCTGCCTTTGCTGCTGTTGCTGCTGCTGAGCTGCTTCGTTGTTTGCAACCTTCTGCGACGCCTGCCAACTGCGAACTGAATTGCTCCAGTTTCGTGTTACACCTTATAAAGTGTTGCGACCACTGTGTGTGCTCCCGCTCTCCCCCACTCTCTCTCTCTCTCCACTCTCTCCCTCGCTCCCGTGTCGCTCCTTATAGGCGAGTCCCGACTGGCTAACTGCCTGCCTGCCTGTCTGCTCTTCCAGCTGGGCTGTTGCTCTGATAAGAACCTGTCGCTGTGTGTGTGCCTGAGAGAGAGAATGCGAGAGAGAGCGCTCTCAGTCAGAGAGCCTGCGTAACTACTGGAAGGCCAAAGAGAGCGCCGAGCGCAACTTGGCGATGTTTTTTGAGCTTTGCCTCCGCCGTTAGATTTAATATTTGAATACAACAGATTGACGGAGTTTTTATTTGATTTTCAATTAATTTTAAAGTGGTCTGAAGATATATAAATGGAGGAAATTGTAATTAAATGTAAATAAATTTTAAATATTTTATTTAATCTCTTTAATATTTAATATTTGAATCTCTTCTAAAGTATTTCGATAATTTCTTTAAAAATTGTTTTAATCATAATAATAAAAATTACAATGCTATCGTAGAAAGAGCAGAGAATAACTCGTTATTTATTTATATTACATCAACAATATGCAAGCAATTATAAAACATTTAAATATCTTTGAGTATACACTCCTTTAAAGTGTCATATTTTTCCTTTTTTATAATTAAATCTGCATCAAATTTGTGTAAATCTTCTCACTTTTGACGCCTTGATTTAATATTAGCAATTAATTCAAGTTCAAATTGAATTTATTTTCACACAGTGTCTAGTGCCATTTCATTTGTCTGTCTCCTTCGTTCTCTCTTACTCATGCTTGCTCGCCCACTCACCTGCTCGCTTGCTGTCTCGCTCTGGCTTCATTTATCATGCTACGCAGTAGTTGGTAGTTTTTGGGTGTGAGCTTTCATGAATGAACACCCTCCTGTTGCATTTGTTTTTATTGCATGCGAAAAGTAGGTGAGGTCTCTCCTTCTCTCTCTGTCTCTCTCCCTCTCACACACACTCCCAAAAAATCGGCTGGCCATGAAGTTCAAGATGAAGGTTATGCAGCAGCTCAACTAAAAAGTTAAGTTAGAGCTTTCGCTCTCATTGGCGATGTTTGCCATTGGCGCTCTCTCACGCGCTTTCTCTCTCTCTCTCAATTTCTTTGTAGCTCCAAAAAAAACATCGCGCCGTGCTAACATGTTGCTGTCAAGTCGCGACATTCGCGTCGATTTGTTTTGTTTTCTGCGCTATCGCGCTCCAAAAAGTATGCTACACTCATTGCCCACCTGCTCCTGCTCCGCCTGGCCTTGTCTCCCCATCCATATCCTGCTGTACTCTCCCTGCCATCTTTGAGCTATTTCCTTGGTACTTCGACTACGCATTTCTTGGACCATGTCTCCGCCCGCACGTTGACCCAATTTCGAGCCTGCACGTACGCGGCGCACAGCAGCAGCAGCAACATCAGCAGCTAAGGCAATGCCAGCTAAGGCGGCGCAAGCGGCAATAGGCGTGGGCGCGGGGGAGGAATGGGCTCGTTCAAGCAGTTGGAATCAAGGCACAGCATGCCTGGCATTAAAGGCATTTGCTGTGCCCACAGATTTTGCAGTCATTCCTTGCGCTTGATTGGCTTTGTTCTTTTCTGCTGCTGCTGCTGTGGAAAGTGGTCCATTGCCAGTGGTTGCGGCTGCGGGGGAGGAAGAGGGATGATGAGGATGATTTCAGATATTTGCATAGTGCATGAGTGCGTGTGTCCTCGTGTCGTAGTGTGCGGGTTGGGGGGCACAGCGTGGCAGTCTGCGCTGCTCTGCTCTCTTGCTGCCAATTACTTGTCAACATGTCGCGCTCCAGCAGCCAGCCAAATAACTCTGATTGATTGTGCTCGTGCAGGTGTGTGTGTGCCTGTGTCAATGTGCGTGTGCATTTGGTATTGTTACACCGAAACTGTAACTGCAGTTTCCACGCTGCCAGGGCAACGCGGGCTGGCCAATTTTTCTAGCGCAGCACACGACATTGAGCCCATTTATTGAACAGTTGACTTATAGAAATGGGATGAGGGTCGATATTACAATTCTAATACTATATCGATAGTGTGCAAATTTGATATGTGCGATATTTAAGAGCATATTAAAAAGTCCGGTATAATATTCTAGTATTTCTGTTGATCGATACCGTCTAGTCGATACCTATCGCTCCTCCTGCTCTCTCTCTTTCAACAGTATGCAATCATGCAGAAGAGCTAACTAACACTGGCTCACCAACAGCCATTGCCCTCTCTGCCTCCTTGCACACCCATTTCTCCCAGAAAATGATAAAAGTTTCGTAACTTGTCGCTATCTTTTGCTAATTTGACTTCAACCAGTTCGCTTGGCTTGACAACTTGGCCCTGTCAATGATGCCAACTTTAGAACTTTGATTGGCCAACACACACACGTACAGAGGGGCTCACACTCGCACACACACACACACACACTCATGCTCTTTCTGCTTTATGGTTTTCTATATTTAGCAAAGCCTTTTTACGTGTTCTGCATTACATTCACTTGGAAATGAAAAGAGAACGCAGGACAAAAGCTGGAAATGTGAAATTCCCGGGAAACTGCAGCTCTGGAGACGAAGGCACAGAGAAAATAAAGCCCTCAGTCCTCATTAAAAAACATAAAGCCTTCAGCTAAGGCCACTTTATGCTTTCGCCGAGCGCCTTTTGCGCAGAAGGCAATGCGTCTTTAAGTGCATTTTATGTAATGCCTCCTGGTTTAATTGCGCTGCAAGAACAATGTCAAAGCCGACTGGTTTGCAGGGTATAACGGCAGCTCCACCTGCTTCTATTGCTGCTGCCGGTGTCGTTGCAGCTTAAGCCGCACATAATCCCTGGCAGAGCGTGTGCGGCGCCAGCTTAGGGCAATGCAAATGGTGCCTCGGCTAACGTTGGCAATGTCAGCAAGGCAACAACAACAACAACAACGATTGTCAAGCACACTCCAGGTGAAGCGATACAAATCACTGTAACTAATTATGCTTTCGCCATGGTGGATCCCGCTGCGCTTAGCCAATCTAATCACCTACGTACCTGGAGGTAAAAACAAATTGGCGATGTTCGCTAAACACGCAAAGCGCAGCGCAGTCTGTGCTGTTGTTGTTGTTTTTGGTCGGATGTCGGTTGACGCTTGTGGCCATTGGCATTATCACAGTATAGCGCACATAAATAAAGCAGGTCAAACTTTAAACAGGTGCTTGCAGATGGGTTGAGCGCGTGAAAGGCACTAATTAATACCAAAAACTAATAAAAATAAATCGATCACACTATAATCTCGATTAATAAACTGAAGTTACTGTGCAGCAATAGGAATGCACTAAATATTACCAAATACTAAAAACTAATTAATCGATCTCACTAACAGTGCGATTAATCACTGCTGAGCAACACTACTCACTCCAAGGCACTCCGTCTCTCTTAGTACGCTCTCACGTGCCCATCTCTAAGCAGGCGAATGAAAAAAGCGTTACTGCGCGGGCATTTAATGTGTGTGCCACACGTTGCGACAGTTTCAGCTGCTGCTGCTGCCTGCGCGATAAAGCGACTGCGATAGCAGCACAGTTCAGGTTGGCTAGCCACGCCCCCTTTTTGCGGTCAGTACAAATAACTTTAATACGCTCGCCTGACAGTCATCCTCCTTGTTATTGTTGTTGCTCTTCCTGCTGTTGTTGTTTATTTGTGTTGCGTTACTTTCGTTTCGGTATGGTTCGGCTTTTTCAAGGGTGTGACCGCATTTGCACCTGAACGCGGTCACGAAAACGTCGCCTCGAGTTACTTTTGTCGTCTGTGGCGCAGTTTAATTAAAGTTTTCTTCTACAAATTTCGTTGATTTTATTATTGCTTTATTTTCTCAAGCGAATCGTTGTCCTTGTCCGTAGCTAAGGTAAGGGAAGGACCCTCAGAGACACACACACAGCACGCAGAGCACAGCTTGTGTGGACAGGAAGGGAGTGAGTAGACTAGCAGAGAATGGGAGGTTGCGGAGTGCAAGGAGAAGACATAAAATGGTAAAGTGAAGACTAAGAGAGTAGGGTAGACTAGCAAAGAGTGTATACAAGAACTGAAGAGGGTAGAGAGAGGAAATGGAGTGCCATAGAGGGAGCACAAGTCAGATGGTTAATCAATTTAGAACAACAAGAAAGCAATGAAGATTTATACAATGTAGACCCTATCCAGTCAGACACTCTACCCAGGGTATTACCAGCACGATCTTCCATGTAGAGTCTGTATAAGCATCCACTCACATACACTCTATACAAACTCAGCCCAACCCATCTCTGAATACCGCACGTGGCGTATGCGTGTTATTTTCAACAGTTCAACTTGCAATTTTCGCCTGCATTTGAAACGAGCAACAGTAACTTATTTATTTTTCATTAATTTGCCAAAAGCAAAGGCGACAATGTCGTATACTCCGTTTTTTATTTCCCTTTGTTCTCCGCGTTTTTGCTGTGTCGCTTGTCTACCAAGTTTTGTCACGTAAATCAATTAGGCAACGGTTCGCAACTAACTTACAGGGACAATGAAAAAGAAAAGTCTCGAACAGGTTTTGCTGCCAGCTGACAACTGCCAACCGCCGCCGCCGCAGACGAAAAGTATCATGAAAATTAATCAGAAAAGCAATGGAAGGGACAAAACACCTTGAAATGAAAGTGAGCTCTTTAAATATTTCAGCGATTTTCAAGTGTGTTTGCACTGCGTAATGCCCCAAACCCTCGTAGGGCTCAAGGTCGCAACTAATAAAATTGTTTGTTAGTCAGCCTTTATCTAGTTTAGACAGCGGCCCGACTAATCCCATGCACTCCTAATCATGTATACCCTGGTACAGAAAGCAAAGGGTAGTTTGGTTTGCTTAGGAAACCCGTTGAAGAATTAAATCCCCAGAAAAAGAGAAGGTAAAGCGAATGAAGGGAAGGCTGAACCTTGTAGGTGGAATACAGTAGATGTATTGTTATTGCTAGTTAGAGTGTAACATAGTTCGAAGAAGATAGGTCGGAACTAATTTGTAGAGCTCAACTTACTAACATACATAGGCTAGAACTATACTAAGTATCTCTAAGTCACGCTTGATCTCGTGTCAACCTTTCTTTGTCTGTTCCATTTGCTGTTTTCCAATTTGCAACACGTCGTCTGGGCCGTCGTGCGGTGCCATTGCGTGCCCCGTTAACGAACTGCTGTGGCGTCTACTATCCATACCCTATCTTCCTCTACCTCACCCTCCCTCTTGTCCACCCCTTGCCACAAATAATGATCGATGCGCCCGACAGTGGCAGCCAGAAATTATGACCAACGATAGCCACACGCGAATCATTCGACATTGTCAACCCACGTTGGGCGCCCGTCTGTCCCGCTTTGCATGGGAGTCGGTAGTTTTCATGTTTTCATTAAATTTATTGACTAATTGCACTTCGCGTGGGTAAACTAATGAGAGCACACTCACCTGGCGCAAATAAAATGCCAAATTTGTCAAAATTCTCTGCGAAATAATGCCAAAATCAACGTAGCGACGTGCGAGAATTACGCTCGATGGGGTAATTTACACAAACAGGGTAGAAAAGGGGAAAAATCACTACTTGTACATAGTGAATATGTAGTAGAACTTTAAAATTGATGCTTGGTGCTTTGCTTTTAAAACTGTTGCACTTTGCACAAGTTTTGCGCTGTCGAATAAATGTCGGAACCAGGTGGATGGACAAACTTTTCACTTAGCTCCAAAACTGGACCAAGTTACTTTCTGGATAAAAAACACTTTGCTTAATTACTGCATGGCTTACAAAATCTCTACAAAATATAAGACTAGTAAATTTTGGAGGTAACAGGCATGTTAAATGTAGATATTCTTGGTCAACATCAATAGTTAGACCTTGTACATATTTAACTATAAAAAATAGTAGAGACTGCATAATTCAGTTTAAGGTTCCTAATATTCTAAAAACAAAACAACGGGCTGAAAGTTAAAGAGTACAAAATGATAAAACTAAGTTGAATAAAAGATATTTGTTCACTTTGTAAAGAGTTCTCTTTTTTCCAATAGAGGAGTAATTCCTTTTCTACACGCTGGTAATTTACAGTTGTTTCTATCCCACTTACTTCTTATTTTTTGCAGTGTAAGCTCTTTGATTAATTTGCTATTGACCAAAGTTATGGCCAACTAATTAGCCGGAGCTGGCGCAGCTTGAGTAACTGTTGCTTGTTCAAAGGATGTACTACTCTTCCTGCAGCACACACACCCACACATAATTATGTGGCTCTTCCCCCGGTATCTATCTCCCACGTCCTTGCTCTCTGCCTATCTCTCTGTCTCTTTGTTTACCTGCGCAGTGTGTACGCTGCATAATCGCAAGCGCAAGCGACAAAAGCAAACACGGAAACAACTTGTTGCAACTGCAGCAACAATCGCATGTCGCATGTATGTGTGGTTTGTCGACGTGTGTATGGGTGTGGCAACCTTCGGCGAGTTGCTGATGATGATGAGAAAGACGCGCACGACACACGCTATAAATAATTTATATTGTTTGCACGGCACGGTGTAAAAAATTCATTCCAATTCGTTTCGTTTTCAAGAGGTGTTAACCCTGTGTCGGGATACACCACGCGGTGTCCTTGAGTAACCATGGGAATTACTTATTTAAAGCAAGAAATATCATCTCAAATTCCCCACATACCATTGGGGATGGCATATTAGCTCCCTGTGGGGGCGGTGTCCACTTCAAAGTAAAATTCAATTAGATTTTCGTGTAATTGCATGAGCTTTTCGCAGCGCGCACAATTCCCCATTAAATGGACCCGCAGGAGTAACCCGTCAAGGGCAACCCACTTTTACATATTGTAAATAATACAAAGCGCAATTGTAACATGCACAAAACATACGTGTAACTGGCACACACTGCAAAACAAAACAGAAAACAGAAAACGAAAGCATTAACAGGACAAAACAAAACAGAGCAGAACGAAACAATGCACAGTGGGAAAAGCAAACAAATAAACAAACAAATGGAAACGTTTCGTATCCGCCCGGAGGAAGGGTACGTGGGAGAGGGAACTCTGTCTACGTTGCTGTGATAATTGGAATGCCATTGCGCGCGTTCGGCGTCGATGCCGTTTCCGCTAAGCGCAGGCAATCGGACGTAGGCACGGCCAGCGGGCGGGCCATCCCTCTCCCACCCACCCGACTCCCTCTCAGTCTGATCCGGCCCAAAGCAAATCAAACTCAAGGACAACGTGCGCCATATTTTCAAACAATGTAACTAGGGACGTACAGCAACAACAACAGCAACAGGAATCGAAGCCCTTTTTCTCTGTGACGTCCAAAAGGCAGCAGCGATAAGGCTTTACTTATTGTTTTACCAGCTGCAACACCTCACCCCCTTCACCGCAAAAACATTAAGAGCAATTCAAACTTTGACTCACCATGACGACAGTTACGTGATGTGGTTGCACAAATGCTTAAAGTGTTTTTAAAATTTAATTTGCCGCCATTTGCAACAATTCAAAAAAAAGTACTAACAATAATAATACTAAATAACAATCCGCGAATGCCAGCTGCACTTCACAGTTACTTTGCCATTCAAAGTGAACGAGTCACGATTATGCGACAGCACTGTTAAGCAATAGCGCTATCGCTGTACTGCTCACACACACATGTTGCTTCGAGGCAGGCGAGATGTCTTCAAAATTATGTGTTGGACTGGAGAGGTTTTACCAAATATTTGGTAGAGAAAAATGCAAAATAATTGGCATGATACACGTAGAAGCGTTGCCAGGTAACCTGAGATACATTAAGCAACAAGTAATTGGCAAAATAAGTAAACAAATTCTAACATAGGCACACCGCGCTATGCCGGCAATTGGGAGCAGATCATTAAGAAGGTGGAAACGGAGGCGGAACTCTATAGAAACCACGGCTTGGTATGTGAACAACTACTAAGCAAGAAATGAACTTACCTATATCGAACTCTCCAGGACGCTGTACTTGTTGAGAATATGCATGACCTACCATACGTCAAGGAGCGTCAACTGGGCCCTGAGATTGTGGCCTGCATGACACGCGTGGGGCAGGCCGTGCGCAGTATCATACCCAAAGAAATGCCGTGTGGCGTGCAAGTGCTCGCCGGTGGCAACAAGCAGGCATTGGCCGTGGCCAAGGCTTGTCAATTTCAGTTCATACGCGCCGAATCATTTATCTTTGGCCACGTAGCCGACGAGGGTTACATGGATGCATGCGCCGGGGAGTTGCTGCGCTATCGCAAGCTAATCGATGCCGAAGATGTGTTGGTCTTCACCGACATCAAGAAGAAACATAGTGCACATGCCATTACAAAGGATGTCAGTTTACTGGAGACCGCGAAAGCAGCTGAGTTCTTTCACACCGATGGCCTCATCATAACTGGCACTGCGACTGGCCAAGAAACGAGTCCTCAAGAAGCGAGAGAACTTGCAGGAAAGCTAAAGACTCCGCTGTTAATTGGCTCTGGAGTAACAAAAGATAATGTTGATCAGTACTTTAATGAAGCTCAAGCAGTTATCGTCGGCTCACACTTTAAGAGGAATGGAGAATGGCAGGAGGAAATATGCGATCAGAATGTGGAGCGATTTGTGCAGCGTGTGAAACAATTGAGAGATGCCGATGGCGAATAATTAAATTCAATGAAGTAAGCTAAATTCCCGCGGCTAAACTATCCGATAAAACTAAGCCACTTACTGTGATGTATCGATACATCGACTAAGTAGCTTTTAAATGTTATCAACACTGCCAGGCAGCACTAAGCCGAAGTTTTGAGTATTTATAAGTTAATTGCTCAGTGCCGATAGTCTTATATCGATACATCGCTTACGCCCTGTCAGTTGTAGTTTTAATTTTATTCGTGATCAATGATTTTTAAATAATGTTAATAAATGTGAAAATGAATATACGAATTGGCATGAAAATTTTAGAATAGATTAGCAAAGAAGTCATAGATACGTTCACGCAACGAGCTGGATTTGCTGGTGCTAGCAGCTTCGGCACTGTTGCTGCTTGGAAATGCAAACGGCTTTGGCTCCACCGGCGCATCTACAGTATCTTCAAATTTTACACGCTTCTTCTGTGGAGGCGAGTACAGCACATCATCAGATGCCCTGAGTGTCTCCCCAGGCGTTGTCCAACCGCCACCACTCTTCTGGCTGCCTCCACTAGAGCGCAATGGGAAGAGCACATCTCTGAAGTTTCCATCACCCAAGTCCGCGTCCAACAGATCCTCACGCTTCATAGCTGTTGGTATAGTATTGTCCACATTGTGTGCGCGAAAATATGATTTGGAGTCGGAATAGCGACTGGCAAAGCCGTAGCTTGGATCAGGATCGTTGACTGTACCCACAGTGGGCTTCGTACGTTTGAGTATGCTTCGTACATTGGTCACCTTATCGCCGGTGGAAATCATTTTGTAAAGCTTAGAGATGCGATTCTCCTTGCTCGCATGAGGCTGCGTCAGTTCTTCTGCCGGCTGCGACTCCACCTCCTTGCGACGCAACTCCACTGTTGGTGGGGGCGGTGCTGGTCGCTTGACAGTCACCGATAAGGTAGTCAACGAAAAGGTAGTCGATGTTGGAGGCTTGACGACACTCTCTGAACTCGGAGCAGAGTTGGATATTTTCCGCTTGCGCTGAAAACAATGAAGAGCCAACTTAGGTGATTCCTCAGCCTCCTCATCTGAGTCAGTAGTGCGGTTTTTATTCCGAAAGACGCTCTCGTATTCCTAAAGAGAGAAAGAACGGATTAGTCACGGCTAGGGTTGGTTGACTTCACTTTCAGCTACTCACGCATTTGCGCTTGTTGGGACTCAGTACATAATCGGTGCCAAATTTCTTCATATCCTTCTTGCGTATGGGAGTCCTCTTGCTGGAATCTTTGCGCAATGTCTTGCGGCACTGCACGTGCAGATCGATAGCATCGCGTATGAATCCCACCCAGTTGCGTGATAAATGTAGGTCATCTGACGCAAAGATGATGCCATCGATCTGGCAGGTGAGCTTGAAGTTACCCGGCAACATATCGTAGACCTTGCACTTCTTTAAAGGGAATATGCAGCAGCATTCCAATGAGTTCTCAACCTGCGTATTGGCCGCACGTTCCTTGAGCGGCTTGCAGTACATAAAGATATCCGACATGAGGACACAATAGCGCTTTATGCGCTGACCCTTATGGGTGATCTTGTAAAGCATTCCCTCCTTGATGACACGCCTCGAGGGCTTTACAATATTGGGCGTGCGATTCACCAGTGAGTTTTGCAAGTGTATTAAATGTTGTGTGATCTCTTGCTCCTCCACGCATGAGTTAATATGTGAGGCTGTTGCCTCGATCTCCTTAACGGATTCTGGTAAGAAGACATGGTGTTATCAAAGAAACAGAGAGATTACACTTTAAACTCACCTTTAAGAAGCTTGTAGTCCGCATCCGCAGGACTGGTATAAAGCAGTACTTGCTCCAGTAGTAGCTTGTAGCGAGGTACACGCTGTATGGGTACAATCATCAATGAGTTCAGCTTACGTTGCACCTCCGGACGGCTCTCCGTATCCTCAAGAAATTTACGAAATACCGGATTCTTGCTGATCAAATCCTGTAGGATGAATAGAGCGCCGCGATAATCGAAAGCATACACTGAGTACAGTTTGAAGAAGGGGGCCATCTTCAGAAAAGCCTGCGCAACATTTTCCATATTGGCCTCGAGTTCACGTAGGAACTCTCCATTCAAATTGTAAATCATCTCGATTTGGCCAAAGAGAGCGGTGTGGTTAGAGGTATTGATGATAGCCTGATCCTTTAGGGGTCGCACAAAATATTTCATCAATAAGTCAAGCTGCTCCAAGTAGGACTTCTCCGAAGTTATTATCTCCTGCACCGCCTGCATACGGAACCCAAGTCTTTTGCCAGCTTCCGGGTTGGGCGAACCAATTGGGCTGCTCGAATTGCTGTCCAACATGGTGCACACTGAAATTGACATTTGCATATACTCGTATAAGCCAACTTATTCTTTCTTCACTCACCTTTCTTCCTTGACTTGGCCGTCAACAGGTTTCGCTCCTGCAGAACTTGACGCAGCTCGCGACTGAAACTGAGCGGTGTATGTGGAGATGCACCAACGCCTTGGCCATTATTCTTTTGCCTTGGCGTGAACATTTTCCCTAAACTTTTCGCGTCAGAAAAATTGTAGTACGCGACTGACGCTAATTGCAACACCTGCTGGCGGCTGTGTTTGAAAAGTGCAATTCACAACGATGCGAAGGTATCGATAAATTTACCTTGGGCTCTTTTTTGCGTCAAGTGGCAGCTGTATTTGAAAATTGCCATTCACAACGATGATTAAGTATCGATAATTTTACCTTGTTCGTTTCTTCGAGTTTGCTCACTAAAAAAGCCGATCGCTCAAATGAGTAAAAACCGCTGTTTGAGTACTCTATGTGTTCGATGCTTAGTTGTTCGATGCTTAGTTGTTCGATGCTTATTGTTACTCACTTTACTCATTATCGCGTCAAGTGGAATCGAGCGCCTTGTGAGCAGTCTTAATGCGTTCGCAATTATCAAATAGACAATGCAGCCCTGGTCTGAAGTGACTGCATCAACATATTAAAATTTTTATACGTGGTCCGATTTGTTTACAGCCTGTTAGTTGAATGTGCCACTTAAAATGCCCGCTAAGTTGAATGAAATGGAACTGCGCATTGCAGCGCGACTTAACGAGGAGATTGGCAAAGACGCTAATCGCCTTCATCGTGCCGCTTTTCTGGTTGAGAAGTACAAGGAACGTCTTCACGCCCTGAACCAAACCGTGAGTATGCAAGAGGATTAGCAAGGAAACAATCATCACAATATCTCACTCACAGCTCAACTACGAGGACTCACAGAATGTGTCCAGCTACAAGACGGCGTTTCACTGCCAGCAGCAGGTCTGTGAGAGCATTGAATTTGAGCTGGAGAAACTGGCACAATTCAAGGAGAAACTGAAACAGAAGCTTGCCGAGTGCCAGCCGGCGTTGGAGGGCGTAGCAGACGATCTACAGCAAGTCCGTCAGCTGCAGAAGGTGACACAGTATTTGCGTCTGGTGCAAGACATACAGGAAATAAGCGCTGCAATGAGCGGAGCCATCAATGGCAAGGATGAGGCAAAGCTAGTCAACATTTACCTAACGCTCTACGAGGGCAATGACAGCGAGCACAGTGTAGTGGGACGCTTGCATGCTGTGCAAGCGCATGCACTCAAATCTTATGCCGAAAACACTGCCATCTATTGGCACAAGCAGCTCATGCAGCGTCTGTCCAGTGAGTTTGAGGCCGTACTCAAGAGCCTACGCTGGGCGCACTTGGAACAGCAGCCACTGAACTATTCTCCTGGTCGTGACACAGCGAAGGCGCAGCTGTTGGCCGAGTACATGTTCCTAATTCAATCGCCCGCCGAGGAGCATGCGCCACTGCAATTCATCACCTCCAGCATTGCTTGCCCGCCAATTAGCAAAGTAGTTGAACTGCTGCTGGCTCCGTATCGCCAACGTTTCATGTTCCACTTCACCGGTACGCGGCAAACAAATCGTTTGGACAAGCCCGAATGGTTCTACACACAGATCCTCAACTGGGGCAAGGAGACACATTTCTTTGTGGGCAAAACTTTTCAGCCTTCGGCCATGAAGGCTGGCAAGCTGGACTACAATCTTAGAGTGAGCTCCTAACATACATTCCATGTAAAGCAAAATGCAGTTAATTCCTTTCAGCTGGAGTTCGTGCGCGGTCTGGTGCAACTGACCATTGAGAAGCTTGCTGCAGATATTGAACAAATAGTGCAGGATGAAATACTGTTTGCTCATTTGGTGGATGAAACACTGGCCTTTGAGGCGGAGCTCTGTGAGATCTTTGGCTACCCGGCCAGCTTTCCCAGCGCTATCTCAGTGCTGACACAACCGATGTATCTGCTGCGCTGGATTGCACTAGAGGAGCGATGTAAGCCAGTATAAACATAATAATTTATGCCATTACTAATAAGTTCTTTACACTTCTTCCAGTTTGTGCTGAGAAAATGGACGACATACTGCAAGCGGAGACGCCCTTTCAGCTGATTGACCCGAACACCTTCGATGATGATCTGAAGATACCGAAGTGCGCAGATCAGTTTATGCGTCTGTTGGACGCCATTAAAGATCGCTACTATGGACTCATACAGCCGGGACATCAGTTGCAGTTTCTGCAGCTGCAACTTGAACTAATCGACAGCTTTCGGCGGCGTCTGGTGCAGCTGCATAGCAGCGGTGCCGTTGCTAGTTTGCCGGTGCTGAATGCGATCAATTATCTCATTATGGTGCTGCGCGAGTGGGGCGAGAATGTGCACTATCTGCATCTGCATGCGGCGCTAGCGGGACCCAATGCTACGGAGATTAATTCAGTGTTCGAACATGCCGTGATGGAGCTGGAGCACTGGTCACGTCAGCTAATGCGTAATCTGGCCAACAAGGCGGTCAATGAGGTGAAGGCGAAGTCAATGCAATATCGTCACGATGCCTGGCCCACCATGCCGGAACAGCAGAGCAAAGAACCTTTTATACTTTCTCCTAGTGGTGGTGAAATGTTTCAAGTTCTGGTGACACTCCTACACAATCTGGAACGTGAACTATCCGCCAATCTGTTTAATCAGACGCTTCGATTAATTGCACATCAGATTGATGAATTCATGCTGGAGTCCATGGTGATGCACACCAAGTTCTCTCCCGCCGGCGCAGCGCAATTCAACTACGACATGTCGCTGCTGTTTGCGCTCTTCGGACAGCACACACGACGACCTGAGCTGCTCTTCAAGCGGTAAGAGTGAATCACCACCACGTCATGCTTATTATGCGTCAGCAAATCGTAACTGATCAAATTTCATGCATTTCTCTCTCTCCCTTTGTGTTTTTATAGCATTCACGACGCCTGCAAATTGCTGACAGCAGCACGAGGCACAGCCTTGCTGCTGGTGGAGACATTGCGCAGCGGACAATCGGCGGAGGAAAAGACAAAGCCGCTGCATGAGCTGCGCGTGCTCAGCCTGGACAGCAAACAGTGCGTTGAGGTGCTGGAGAGGCGCACAGACATCAAAATGTTCTAAAAGGAAAGGGAAAGTACGTCGAGAGGAAGCTAGACTTAATATAGTTAATCTTATCAAGCTATTTCTATGTTGAATGTTTAAAAATTTAATATAATTAAATGCCAGCGGAATTGGGAATATCAATGCTCTCAGTTTATTGATTTACTTGCTTGAACTTTTATTCCTAATTTAAAAATTTCTCTGTAAAACATTTACACAATTAAACATGCAATAAGTAACTGTAATAATTATATAAATTGCTCTAAAAATACATATAGCGTACAATTAAAATATATGTTATGTATATGTATGTGTGAGTGTGTGTGTGTGTATCTGTGTGTATGTGTGTCTGTGTGTATCATTTGACAAACAATTCCAGTTAGTAAATACCAATTTGCGACTCAATATGCGCACATCACATAATATCAATCATTCTCATTATCATTATCAATCACCCCAGTCCAGCATATCATCGTCGACCCACATCATCATCCACAACATTCACATAATTTTGCATTAGCTAATCGTACTAATTTTCGAGATAGAATGCGCCCGCATATGATAACGATTTTAATTTCCTACATAAACCACGAAAAATCCCCTGATAAGGTTCGCCGAATGCAGCGGGTCGCGATGCTGTTGAGGATGTCTGATGACGATGTCTTTTGCTTCTGCTTCCACTGCTGCCCTATCTCGAATCATCTCCTCTCCCGTAGAATCGAATTCTCCCTTCCCGATGCCTCTTTGTGTTGCTTTATTCAAAATTTTGATAGGTTGCGCTATTCACATAGTTCGCTCGCTGTGCAGGCGTCATATTGAGATTGCCCCGATGCTTCTTGTCATAGGCCCAGATCACACAGGTGGATATCAAAGCCAGCGTCAGCCAACCCATAAAGAAGAGCTGCACCCAAGTGTGATCATTGTTGCTCTTGTCCACAATGAGACCCGCCAGAATGCTGATCACAGCAAGGCCAAGATTCTGCACAGACTGACAGAACCCATACGCTGTGCCCAGCTGATATTCGGGAATGATGAGGGCCACAAGGGGCCACAGACTGGCAGCCAACATGGAATAAGAGAGACCCATTATGGACATGCCCACATATGGTGTGATTTGGGTGAACGTTAGCAGCGCATGGGCACCAATTGTGGTTACAGTTGCAGTCAACACCCAGGTAACATTGCGTCCAAAAAAGTCAATGAACATGCCAAAGATGGGCGAAGAGACCGCAGCAATAAGATACACCAGAGAGTCCACGTTGTTGGCCTCCGCCTCCGTGTAATGGAAACGATCCATGAAGAATTTCTGACCAAGGGCAATGAACGGAAAGATAGCCACGTAGTAGGCTACGCAAATGATGGACACCATCCAGAAAGGAGGCTTGAATGTGAAGATATCCGTCAGCTTAGGTATTTCACCAGTGGGATTACTGTTCCTCTGCATTATTCTCTCCGCTCGTTTATCCATCCAACCCAGTATCAAGGCACAAATCAGTGACATGACGCAGGTGAGTGTGGCCAGCAGCAAGAACAACTCCAAGCACACGATGGGCATCATAGAATTTGCTCACATAATCGTAGAGGGGCTGCATCACCCAAAAGTTCACTGTGCTGCCAAAACGTGCTACCGATAGCTGCAGACCGAAGACCATGTTTAGCTCCTTGCCCTTGAACCACAGTACGGCGTAACTATTCTGGGCCACTGCCAATGACTCCGCTCCAATGCCAAAGATGAAACGTCCGACAATCATTAGCCAGAATGTTTGCAGTATTCCACCGCTGGCAAAGATCAGTTGACCCACCAGCAAGATCAGCATATAGACGATTGTGCCAAGTCTGATACCAAAGACACGATCGATGAGAAATCCGCCCAGAAAACAGAGTACCACATTGGGCCACGAATAGATCGAGTAGATCAGCGTGAATTGCGTCGAAGTTAGGTCAAGATCCCTTTTGAAAATTGTCTGCAGTGCGCCAGGATTATCGTAACAGAAATAGGAGCCGAATCCCAACAGGCACATGAAGATCAGCGCCAGAAACCGATGGGCACGACTCGTTGGCATGCAACAGCCACTTGGCAGCGCCAGTTCATTATCCTGACGTCCATTGCCACTTGGTCCGGATTCCTCCCCCTGCGCTACTTCGTCGCTGTCCACAATCCTTTGCTCATCTTCTCGAGCCATGACTTAACGGCTCGCTGCACTCAATCCAACTGATCCAACGATGAATAATGACCGTATGTGACCCTTTGGGCGTATTGTATTAAATTGATATCGGATTTGTTGTCGCTACTTTTCGCTTATTTCTGCAAAACATAAAACAAAATCGACAAAAAATGTAAAATTCCGTTGTATCTGGTTCCAGTGCACACATAAACACTCACGCACCCACACAACTATAAGACTATTCTAGTCATTTTATGTATGTATGTGTGTCTGTGAGCTCAACTCTTTCTGCGTTTGCTTTGTCTCCTTTATATTGTTATCTCATTCGTTTTTGTTTACTGTACTCTGCACTCTTTGTCTATCGTTTGATGCTCTCGTTGCTGTTGTTGTTTGTTGTGTGCGTAGTTATGTGTTAGTTTTTGTTACAGTTTCCTTATCACGCAATTCACAGTCCACTTACATTTGCACTCGCAGACTTTGCTGATTCTTTTATTTCATTGGAATCAGCAGGGAATGTTGACTAACAACCTGCACTTTGTTAGCGTCAAAATAAAACTAAATACGTTTTCGATTTCTCTCCTACGCTTTGCGCTAATTAACGTTAATTGCGGTTTGTTGGTGTTAGTAAACTATCGAGTACTTTGTATGCAACGAGTATTTTTAGGCAACGATAACGATAGGCGCGATAAGGGCTACCGGAACTTTATTTTTAAATCGCGCATTTTGATTTTAAGTAGTAGAATAATTAGAATTGTTATAATAATGTCTTTATAAATTACTTCAAATCCATAACATTTTAAAGCAGGGAATTATATATTTATATTAGACATAATAACAATATAGGTATTTCACTTATTTACGATTGTGCAGCCCTGGACAGCGGCACATTTCGCAATTGTGTTTGTTTTCTTGTAGTTTTCCTTCGTTTGCACATAAAATGCGTATTTAAATTATATAATCGATAACTCTGCAGCTCGGTAATGGCATCCATTGATACTAGCAAGCGCAAACCCAGACGCACACAAGGCACACCATCATTTCATTACCGAAATCGTTTCTCCTACGCTTGCATTGCAGCGGGCACGGTACTCTTTGGGCTGTGGTGGTGAGTGTAGTAAGCGAGGAGTATTATATCATTGATAAACAAATCTTCCATAACAATCTCTGCCAGCTTGACTCCAATGCAACGCATTGCTAACGAGAAGCTGCTCAAGAAGTTTCTTACAATCAGCCAGGAGGAGAAGGATCGTCACGCTTTGTTCGAGTTTGCCGCGCCGCGTAGGGGGAATTCATCAGAGAAGCAATCGAGGAGGCCGAAGCGTTGCGAACGGATCGTTAAGATGGACCGGCAGACGCGCAGAGCAAACTTTCAGAAACTACAACAACCATCTGCGAGCACAACAAAGCTGCGGTAGGTAGCAGCAGCAGATGATATTGATCCTTCCATGGCTTCTAGTTCTGTTTAGTTAGTTATTGATCAATAAAATGTTTTAATAATTCTACATTTCTTTGTCTTTTTATTCCTCTTAAAGCAATACGCGCAGCAACAGATCAGCCACAGCACCCATGACCCTCTCCGAATATTTCAATTCGCAGGAGAATGCAGAGGTTTCTCAGGAGCCCAGACCGGTAGATGAAGAAGATCCCTTTACCGAACCCAAAACCAAGAAGACACGCGAGAGTCAAAATGTAGAAGCAACAGCTGCAGCTCCTGCTGTTTCCAAACCCAAGAAGGCACCCAAACTAAAATCCACAACGTCCTCACGACGAGGCGGAGCTGCTGCTAAGCGGGTACGCAGCAAAAAGCAGCCCAGCATCAGTGACTTCCTGCGCAATGAGCAGCTCTTTGCGGAGGTAACAGCTCAGCATTGTTTGGCGGATAATTTTAGTCCGGATCATGTTGAAATGGCACTGGCATTATCCAAATCAGAGGCAGAGAAATATGGCATATTGCGACTACACGGAACAGATGACGAGCGAGCGGAAAAGGAGGAAGTAGTGAATCTTGTCGATGATCCTGCCAATCAGTCAACTGACAACGTAAGGCGTAAATTGCAGAAATATGGCTTTCGCACTGCGGCTAAGGAGGGTGAGTAGACAGCAGTGATTGATTATCAAACTGATCTTTGATCTGAAAGTCCCCCACAGAATACAATCTTGCCTCCATTGTTGCAATTCCTGGAGCAGGTGGCAAGCGCAGTAAGCGCTGCAAATGGGCAAATAAGTTTACTCCCCTAACGCTGCGAAATCCTTTGGAACAGCAGAAGAAAGTGGATAACAAGGTAGCCGCCCTTATGGCTCAACAGGTGCGCACAAAGCTGCCCAACGCTGATGAGCTGAATGCGCCGCCGTATCAAGTAATCAGCTCTCGCCTGCAGCTGCTGGAAGCTACGTCGCGTATCACTCATGAGCCTGGTGAAGATGCCATAACGGATCTCAAAGCATATTATGTGGAAGGTCTGGTGGAAGTCAGCACAACACCAGCGCATCATCTGCTCAAAAGCTGGTCGGCCATACAGGGACGTGACTTGTCGCCCAAACGACTCAGCGCTACCGCATTAAGACGACAACAACAGTTGAAGCAAGTCTATGCTGAGTTGGAGGCACACTTTGGAAATCGGCTGACGGAGGAAGAGGAGTTGGATGAGCTGGAAAAGCTGGTGGCCGATAATATGGTAGAGGAAGATACCCCGAGTCCTGTAATGCAGGAAAAAGAACAGTTTGACATTGTGATAGAGAGAAGAAGGATATACCAACTTCTACGGTGCGCGAAAAAGAAGAAAAGGATACACCAACCCCCACGAAGCAGATCAAAGTTAGCAGTCCATTAAAAGAACCTCCCGATAAACGTGCCAGAATAAGTAATGTAGAAAAGGAGAACCTGCAACCTCAAACAAGCACTTCATCCATACTAAGTGAGCCCACACTGCATACGCGCTGTGCATCACCCGATCTCTTTGCCGATTCAGATGAAGAAGAAGAAACCTCACCTAAGGCCACTCTGGCCGACCTCAAGCTCTCCCCACAAATCTATAATGCAACAACTAGCAACGAGATCAACTGCTATGAGATTTACTCCAGTGATGAAGGTAAATATATCAAGTTTTAATTATTTCAAGTTCTTTAACAAATCTATTTTATTTTGTTTTAGCGAAGACTGTTACCGAGAGAAAGATTATCACTACAGATAAAAAATCACCTAAGAAGGAAAAACTACAAGACGGTTTCGTAGATCTAACCCAGGAGCAAGACTCACCTGAGGATTCAAGAACTTCTCTTCCTGATCTGCCAGTTGTTTGCAAATTAAGTCCAACAATTGAATTTGGTGAAGAGTTCGAGCCACTTAATCAAACTTTGACCAAGGAATTCGCTATGGAGGATGATTGTCTGATCACTGATGCTGTGCAAAATGATGACTGCGCAATCTCTGAAGTATTATATCAGAAATACGCTTATGTTGAGCAGCATGATGACCTCTTAAACCATTCGTCTAAGTCGCTGGCTTCCACATCATTCCACGCTTCCCTTAGCTTCACCCAGTCGGACAGCATACAAAATGCATTCCAGCGCAGCTTCAATTTAACTGAAGTTTCATCAACACACAGCCTGCTCAACGTAGATCACAGCTTCAAAAGTCCACTGAGCCGCAAGAGCAATTCCTTTACGGAAAAGCCTGCCTTGAGTCGTTTGAGCCGAAAGAGCAAGTCCTTTACAGACACATCCGCCTTGAGTCCGTTAAGCCACAAGAGTAATTCCTTAACTGAGAAGCCCGATTTGATATGCACTTCTCCGTTCAGTCATTCAGATGCCAGCATTGATCTAACTCAAGATGATGTTGATGATGGCGAGGAGGGTGTACTGCTTTCGGATGATGAGATTAACTACTCCATCTGGAAGGCGGACAAAACCTTTCGAGGGAAAGACGAAGAACCTCTTGACAAGTCCAGCAGCAGCAGCAGCAGTGACGTTAACTGTGTTTCACCTTTAACGAAAAGAAAAACGATGCCATATTTTAAAACCTTAGAGGATTTGGATGCATATCTGGATACACCTTCACCTGCAGTATCCACAAAATCAAGTGAATCTCGTTCACCCAAACAAGAGTGTGCTGAGCAAGGAACGTGCTGAGTTTGGGATTTTGGATGCAGCTCTTTCGCAACCCTTTACACTCTCTCAACCGCCTAGTCTTCCCACTGCAGAACCTTCAGAAGTGCCCATTGACTGGGCTGAAGCCTCATTTCTGGACTCACCCACGGAGCTACCAGTCAAACGTCTTTCTAGCATTGGCAACCAGAAAGTTCAATGAGCTACTCAAGATGCCCACTACTGAATCCATTCCTGTTGATGATGATGATTTCGATGAATTTGATCGTTTGGTATTGGAAAAGAAGAACGAGTCATCAAGTTTTTCAACGAGTACACTGCCAAGTGGCATGGATCGCTTGCTGATGGGTGAAATTAACATGGACACCTTGTCAGAGCCTTCTGCGCCAGAAACACCGATTAGTACCGAGCCAGACCAATTGGAAGTAAACGGACAGGTGTACACGGTGCGTATTTGTGACGAGCCCAAGCCTGATTTTGTAAGCCTCTCGGAGCCGGAACTAATGCAGCATTTATACAAGTACGGCATCAAGCCGCTGAAGCGTCATCAGGCTGTAAAACTACTCGAATTTATCTACAATCAAACACATCCCATTATGATGCCCCTCGAGGAGCCCAAGAAGAATGAGGAGAAGCAGCAGCACCTGGTGCGTTCCAAGTCGACGCCTGTGTCAATCAGCAGTAAGGCCAACAAGCCAAGGGCTCCATTGTTGCAGATGGCTAGCACGGATTGCTTGACACCTACCGAAGCAGACAAACCTAGAACAGAAGGGTATAAATTCAAGGATGCGTCTGGTGTGGAACTGTTGCGTTTCTCGCAGGCTGTGCCGCCGGATCTCTGTGATCCCTTCGAGTTCTATGTTCTACAAACGAACGTGACCAAGAAGACGCCACAACCGCTGCTGCCACTTCACATTGCCTGGCACAATTTGATCTGTGCTAATCCCCAACTGCATGAGAGTGTGCTCATGTTTGAGCCCATCGATCTGCAGGAGATTTATATGCATTTTAAGCAAATGGGTCATCGATACGATCCCAAGGAGCTCAAGCTGTTCTTTGATAGACGCTGTATTATATTCCGTTATGAACTGGCACCGCCAGCAAAGCAGGCGCAGCGTCACGTCAGAAAGCATCCCAAGAAAAAGCCTAACTTGAAGTTCTAACCAGGATTGTGTGTATTATTTTGTGGTTTAGTTGTATTTTTATATATCCTTATATCAAATATTCAATTTATTCGCAATATTTGAATGTAGTTTTCAATTCTTATTAAGCTAATGCAAAGGCACGAATTGTTACTTTCTTTTCTGGTGATTTTTGCCTAATTTTTCTTGTATGAAATATATATATTTAATTTGTTGCCCCCATGTGTGTTATATGTTATCAATCGCCTTATCAATGGCCACCTCCAGAAGAATATTAACATTGGGCGAGGGTATTTGCTGGTCCATCATCACAATCTCATTTCTGGTATATTTTTCGATCTGCTCGAAGCGTCGTTTTGTCGTTGAATGTTTTTTCCTAAGGAACTTTTCACATTTCTCCGCAATTACCTCGGATAACTCATCAATTTCCGATTCGGCTGTAGGATCTGTCAGAAACTGAGAGCACTTAAGAAACGTCGCTAGGCAGTTCATTATTTTTTTCTAATTAAAACAAATATTAATTTTGATTGTCATCTATCAAAATTGAAAAATGTTACTAATACAAGCGAATACAAATCTGTTTAACAAATTACTAAAAGTTTCACCTTCTTTAAAGTATTCCACACATCTATGCATAGGCGCCTAAGCAAAACATGTACATAATACTAATACTGTTTTGAAATTCTGAAATCAAAATTTCATTTTTTAGAATAAATCACAATTTGAAATGCAGCTGAGATTGTTATCAAGTGTATCGCAAGCGTTAATTACTTGAAAATTGTGATATATCGAAATATCGATACTCTTATATATCGATATGCTGTCCACATCTCTAGCTGAAATCGTGAGGAATTTTTTTGTTTCAACACAAAAACTGAAGCAAAGCCTGCCCAAATCTTTGTGCAATCTCAACAACAATAACAACAACAAGTGGCTGCCCAGTGATAAACTAATTAAATACCTGTAAACATTGCAATAATAAGGCTCAGTGTGTTACCTGTGTGCCCTGCGAGAGAGCGTAACGCGAGTGTGAGTGCATAATTTACAGTTGGCCTTCCACTTCCACACACTGTGCAGCAACAACAACAAAGGCAAAGGCATCATCGCAGTAGACGACCCACACGCTTACGCACACACACCTACTCACACAGACGCAGAAACGCACGCATACACACATATGCGTATAGATTGCGATACCTGGGAGTGCGTTTTGTGACCAATTAACAACAACAAAATAGAGAAAAGGTAGAAACGTTCAACAGTTTCACACTCCCGCGCGCTAACAACATCACAACAACAACAAAAATAAAATGGGCTTGCTGTTGTCGCGATTATGGCGAATGTTTGGCAACGAGGAGCACAAACTGGTAATGGTTGGCCTCGACAATGCGGGCAAAACAACAATACTGTACCAGTTTTCTTATGAACGAAGTGGTGCACACTAGTCCCACGATTGGTTCCAATGTCGAGGAAGTCGTCTGGCGGAATATACATTTCCTCGTCTGGGATTTGGGTGGTCAGCAGAGCCTGCGTGCTGCATGGAGCACCTACTACACGAATACAGAGCTAGTGATCATGGTCATCGATTCAACGGATCGCGAGAGATTAGCTGTGACGCGAGATGAGCTCTATAGGATGCTGCAGCATGAAGATCTGAGTAAAGCCAGCCTGCTTGTCTATGCAAATAAGCAGGATCTGAAGGGTTCAATGTCAGCAGCGGAAATCTCCAGGCAATTGGATCTGACGTCCATTAAGAAGCATCAGTGGCACATACAGGCGTGTTGTGCGCTCACCGGTGAGGGACTCTATCAGGGTCTGGAGTGGATTGTGCAACGCATTAAGAACAAATGACAGACAGACATGGAGTCAGACGGCGCTAGTTTATAGTTAATCAATTAATTTAGACAAATAAATCAATTTTTATAAATGTAAAGACATACGAACACACACACGACCTAATTATACAAACATTATATGGAAATGTAAAAAATTCCGAAACAAAGCCAAGCCAATTTTTACTGTGCTTTAGTTAAAAACTCCTGCCTTTTGTTTAAACTTTAAACTATATATTATGTATGTATGTAAATCCTGTTTCTCCCCCAAAATGCCTCAATGAAAAACGATTCTATATATGTATGTGTAATCTAATCTTAAGAGAAAGAGAGTTCGATCTAAGCAGCCAATTAATTACTTCCAATAAATTTATAAAATAAACAAGTTTATTTCGAAAGTTTTTAAGTTTTAAACATATACTGGAATTGGACGTATTGTTTTTACTTTTACTCTTGTTACTGATGAACTGAACATGCTCTGTAATTGACGTCGTTAATTCATTGCATTGTTAATGTTGTTGATAACGTTGATGATGATGTCGATGTGTGTCGATGAGTCGATGTGTTTGTTGTTCTTGTTGTGATGATGTGTGAGATTGTTTTGTACTCTAGCCACCAAAATAAATATGAATAATATCTATATAAACATACAAATATAATGTGTAAGGTGTGTATAAATTAAGAGCTAACAAAAATTAACAGTTTAGTTTAGGAATATTAAAACTATAAATACTACGATTATAGCCACACGAAAAGAATTGATCACAAATTAATATTAATAAAAAAGTCAAATAAAAAACAATATATACGGCGAGAAAGAGATAGCGAGTGTGAAATGACTGAGATATCTATGTGAGATTGCATGAGCTACTGCAACTCTTGAGGGGCTTCCCTTGGCCCAGCTGCACTGTATTGTCATCCATGGCCTGAACACTACTGGCATCGTGTTGGCGCTGCGAAGAGAGCAGAGAGGATATTGTATTATATTATATAGTACATATAATCCAGACGGACTTACTTTCAATTCTGTGGCCAGACAGCGAAAGGCGTCCTCCACATTTGTATTTTCCTTGGCTGAGGTTTCCATTACAAACAAAATTTCAGGTATATATTGACACATTTGGCGCGCCTCTTCGAATTCCACCTCGCGCTCCGCCTCGAGATCACATTTGTTGCCAATCAAAATGATTAACACATTGGAAGCCGTATATCTGCGCACCTCCTCGATCCATTTCTGCAGATTAGCGAACGTCGACCGCTTTGTGATGTCATAAACTGCAATCATAGGGTAAATATCTTGTAAATAAACACATCAAGTGGCAATTGCCAGCTCTTCCAGCATTGATAAGGCGGCCGCGTGGCAAATATGATGCCAGGCCACTGAAATCACAGCTCGCTGATAATATGAAAGGTCTGTGTTCGGCACATTCTTATCATCAAAAAGCAAAATAACAGGGGCCGCATGACAATAGCCTCGTCTGGGGTCACGATAACGACCTTGCCTTGTTACTCACCAATGATGACGCCGTTGTTGGCTCGATAATAGCTTTGAGTGATGGTGCGAAACCTTTCCTGCCCGGCAGTATCCCAGATTTGTAGCTGTGAGAAGACGTAAGTTAAATGTGTGTCATCCAATTTGGGTCTGTGTGTTGCTTACCTTCACTTGTTTGCCCTCGACTTCAATGGTTTTCATTGAGAAATCCACGCCAATGGTGTTCCCGTGTCGCTCCACATAGTTACCAGTCTTAAAGCGCTGCAATATGGATGTTTTCCCCGTGCAACAGTCTCCGATAAGGACGATTTTGAACAGGAAGTCGAAATTCTCCTCATTGGGCAGAGCCATCAACGTTTGTGGATTACGCGCCGTCATTTTCTCCGCCTTTCTGTCCAGTCCAGCCTCCTTCCGCGTTTGTTGCTTGGACTGTGTGTGCAATTAGTTATTGTATTGCATGGAAAATATTGAATTTTATGTTTTAATTGGCTGATATCAATGGAAATGCGTTGCACAAAGGCTGTGTTGATGTGCCCTGGCCAGAAAATTGCAGCGGGTATATTGCTTTCCATTTACAGTCTAAATTGAACTTGTGAATAATCAACAGGTGCGTTAATTTATTTATAGAAACTACGTTAGCTGCTTGTTCTCCTTGTCTACAGCTGATTTGCCACCAAAAATATTTTATCTATCAGGGATTAATTTGTTTCTATTTTAATCATAGGGTAGCCACTCGTTCATAGAAATTTTTTTCGCTCATTTTATTGTTTGCAGGTGTGTGCTCGCTGAAACACTGTGCAACACTGAAATGAATGTTGATGGGCAGCACTGTTTTTCTTAGGCGCGTAGTTCAAATTGCGTTTACCTGCGAATGGCAAAATAACTGTAAACAGATGTAAACAAACAGAAAGACAACTCTTAGAAAATAGAAAAAAAAACCTATAAATTAAAGTTAAATGAACAAGAAAAGTAAATTAGGACTAAAATAACAGCAGCAATTTGTTTATTTGATTTCTTCCATTGTGACGATATGTTCTCTGAATGAAATACGAGTTCTGAATATCAAATGAAATTAAACTTACAATATATATACATACATATGTTAACATCTGTGAACGTATGTGCATATGCACTTTTGCACTTGTGCTCAAATTAAAATTCCCATTAAGGCGGCTGAGCCGTCTCAGTCGACGACGTGCAAGCTGATCATCTAGGAGAGTAAATAAACAAGTCAATTGTTAGTTTATGCCAATTGAAAGTCTGGCTGCGGTTTAGCAAAGCTTCGAAAATAACATAGAGCGCTGCTCGGACCGAGCCGAGCCCCTTCAGCTCCAGGGGGCAAAAAAGCTCGACCGACGCCGCCGCCGCTTTCACGAAGCCTCAAAAGTTCTGTTCTGTCGCCAAGAGCTGATAATAAATAGCCGTTGCCGGCAACACCTTTACTTCATTTGAGGTTTGCTCTCGTTTGTGTTTCCACATCGAATCTACATCTGCATCCAAGTACCATGTCGAAACTCGTACTCTATGGCATGGACATCAGTCCCCCAGTGCACGCCTGTCTGTTGACTCTGCGTGCTCTGGACATTCCCTTCGAGTATGTTGAAGTGGATCTAATTGCTGGCGAGCAGAAGAAGGAGGAGTTCATCAAGAAGAATCCACAGCACACTGTGCCGCTGTTGGAGGACGATGGCACCTGTATCTGGGATTCGCATGCCATATGCTCGTATCTTGTGGATAAGTATGGCAAAACAGATGACTTGTACCCCAAGGATCTGGTAAAGCGCGCTCATGTGGAGCAGCGTTTGTATTTCGATGCCAGTGTGCTCTTCATGTCGTTGAAGAACATTTGCACTCCATTTATTCAGAAAGACTTGAAAATTGTGCCACAGGAGAAGATAGATAACATCAGGGATGGCTACACTCACCTGGAGAATTTCCTGGGCGACAATCCCTATGTGACTGGCGACACCTTGACTATTGCCGATTTCTGCTGCGCGGCAACGGTCTCTTCGCTGCCCGCCTTTCTGGAAATTGATCCGGACACATTTCCCAAGATTACCACTTGGCTGGCTCGACTCAGCGAGTTGCCCTACTACCAGGAATCGAATGCCGACGGGGTGGAGAAGTACATCAAATTCTTCAAGGGGGCCATAACAATTGTCTGAGCAAACCAAATTACATTTCTACATCTGTATTGCATATATTTTGAATTTATCAATTATGAAATAAACATTTAATCGATAACTAATTGTTTTGTTAACTTGTACAACACTTTTTTTGCCGTGTGTTAGAGCTGTAGAAGTGGAATGTCCGTTAGAATTTTAAACTTATTGATTAGAAATAGTTAGGGTATGGCTTTGGTATCAATTCTTATCACATATTGGCTGAATAAACTATTGAAGTACTAAAAAAACTTAGATTAGACACGAACTATTTTATTATTAACTTTTACACAGCGATAAAAGAATGCTTGACTGCTTATCAGCTTTGAGAGCTAACACAATACGAAATCAACTGATAACAGAACATATATTGCGTGAGAAACTTGTAATTTGTATTTACGAAATAAAGAAAATCGAAAGTGTTAGAATCATATTATATTTAATTATTTGTAGCTGAATATCGGATGTCTTGCAAGTCACACGATATACACACGTATGTATAAATAAAACGTTCACATAAACAAACGGACAAACCAATTGCTATTTAATTTCAATTAAATAATTGACTGTGAATGTGCTCTGAAAAGCTAAACATATTCTCCGGTGTGCGTGCATCGTATATAAGTATAGTTCTACGAATAGAGTATAATTCTACGTATCGCCCGGAGGGTCATCTGGCAAGCACATGGAAAAAAGCTCGCCTTGCATTATGGGACGTTCTCTCTAGATTGTATAATAAAGCGGTGACGACAACGCCCCACATTCATTCGTAGTTAGTTCTCGCGTGTGTTCACACCTGTTCAGTAACACGGAAATATGGGTAAATTAGTACTTTATGGATTGGACATTAGCCCGCCGGTGCGTGCCTGTCTTCTAACGCTGAACGCACTAGAGTTGCCTTTTGAATACAAGAGAATCGATGTACTTGCTGGAGAACTGCACTCCGAGGCGTTCTTGAAGAAGAATCCTCAACACACAGTGCCGCTGCTGGAAGATGATGGCACTTGTATCTGGGACTCTCATGCCATCTGCTCTTATCTTGTGGATAAGTATGGTAAATCGGATGAGCTTTATCCCAAGGATCTTGTTAAGCGCGCCTGGTTGCAGCAACGCCTGTACTTTGATGCTAGTGTTCTGTTCATGTCACTGAGGAATATTAGTGTCCCTTATTTCTACAAGAAAGTGGTTGAGGTGCCGCAGGAGAAGATTGATAATGTGAAAGATGGTTATTCACATCTGGAGAATTTCCTGGGCGATAACCTCTATATAACCGGTAACACGTTGACCATTGCCGACTTCTGTTGTGCCGCCACTGCATCTTCTTTGCCTGCCGTCGCCAACATTGATCTTAAACCGTATCCCAAGGTAAACGCTTGGTTGGAGCGCCTAAGTAAGTTGCCTTACTATGAGGAGGCCAATGCCAAGGGCGCGCAAACATACATAAACCTGTTGAAAGATGTGTGGACAGTTGTGTGAGCTAATCAAATAATATCTGCGTATGAATTTGCATAAATATATAAACATACAATACATACACATATAAATCAACCTGTTTATACCAATGTTATCAATTTGCAATAAAGCTCTATCGATAACTTATCGTCGCTTGTGCTCGTCTTATCCAACACTGTGGGCGATACAGCTAGTTGCGCGCACGTTTGAATGTGAATGCTGGTTTTTCGATTTTCACACATTGCGCAAGAAGCGCAAAATCGGATTGAAATTTATTTAAATCAAGCTAAGTCAAAAGGAAAGCGATTGAGTGTGCGAAATTATGTCAATTAGTGCTCGCAGCGATAGCGTGTCTCTCATTAAAGCCGCCTGCACGTAGGCGGATTTCTGATAACGATTTATTGTCTTTACATGTCTCAATAAATTTTCACCACGTACTCGATGCATGGTTGGTGATGATGGCGCCATTTCGACGACCAAATTGACATAATTGTTGCTGTAAATATTTATTATCAATTTACTAAACACTTCTTGCGATTTTCGCCAATGCAATTTTTATTGCTTTTCCATATGCAGAAACCTTGGCCTAGTTAACGAGAAAAACTTCTGGAGTTAGACTCACTTTCAAGCAGTCCAAGCAGCTGCAACTGGATCTCTCGACTTGTTACGGACGCACGCACAGTCCACACAGAAAGCCACAGAAACATGTTCTATGCTTGCTGCTGATGCTATTCTTCTGCAATTGCCAAAGAGCCTAACTGGACGCGCGGCTAAGCTGCCATATAACTTAACTGATTGCCAAGTGGATTGGAAAACCGCATTAATGAATTCGCTTGCACCGCCCACCCCTGTCCCCCTAGCTGTCATCGTCGTCGTCTTCATTATGCATGGAAAGTTGATCTAGCCGGGCATTCTATGACAGCAGTATGTTCTGCAACACCTTCTGAGTCTCTGTGGCGCCTCCTTCAACTGCTGCTGCTGCCGTACCCTCCTGCCTTCTTCTGTTGTTACTCCTACTGCTCCACCTTCTTTGACTGCTGCTACACCTCCTCCTCTGGCTGCCGTTGCACCTCCTATTGCTGCTACTACTCCGCCTAGTGTACCTCCCAGATGATTATAATTAATGTTGAGTAAAATTAATATGCGACCCAAATCTGCAACTAGACAGGGCTCTGGAGGACTATGAGTCAGTTACAGTAGTAAGTGTACTTCCAGTAGCTCCTTGCCCAGCCCAGCTTGAGCTGCACTACTGGGCTAATGCTTGTCCCACTGTCTGTTTATGGCCAAGAGGAAATCAAAAGACTCTCTCACACACACAGACGCACGTACAGCTGGTTGGAATACCTTGTCTTTCATACTGGTTTGTTGTTTTGGCTATGAGTAGCTTCTGCCAATGTCTCGCCTACTGCCCACCTTCCTCGCTCTCCACCCCAGCACCCTCCCCAACCCTCTCTCTTATTGCTGTGGCTTGTGTATTGTCGTGGCTTTTATCGCTTGCCTCGACCGTTGGCCGCTTTAGTTGAATTTGAAACGTTTGCGCGCGCGGTTGTTTGTTGTTCCTCCTTCTGTTGCTCGAAACCAGAACCGCGAAACGTGCAGCCAACATAACGGTTAAAAATAGCCGCAGTAAAGGATAAAAAACGCGTGCGTGAGCCGCTTGAAGAGGGAAAAGTGAAAAACGTGTCAAGAATTTCAGTCCGTTTGGTGCCCTAAAACAAAAGGTAGCGAGAGAGAGAGACTAGAAAAGTGAGTTTAGGTTTGGGCCTGTAAACGAAAGTGCCCTGGGGAAGTGGGTCGAGGAGCAGCGCACTATCCAGAGTGTGTCAGAGATCACATAAACAATCCTCTAGCTTATGTAAGCACAGGCAAAGAATGCGTGTTTGCAAATGGAATCTGATTCACATGAATCGCATTTGAATTTGTTATGCTTACAACATTCAACGACTTTCGAATTCGATTGATTATTTTTTTCGGCGATTTGATATTGATCACACATGCACAGCACGCAGCACTTGCACTTTCCTTTCGTCCGTTACTTTGTTTGCTTTGTTGTTGTTATTTCTAATTAATTATGCGCTGCACACACCCGCAATGTTGCGCGCGCTCGGATGTTGCAATTTTTCGGCACTTAAAACAAAAGACTTAGGGCACGAACTTGCCAGCACACGCACAGCAAGAGGAGCTGCCTGTCTGCCTGTTTGTGTGTGTGTGTGTGTGTGTGTGCCGATTGTCTTCCATAATGTTTGCCTGCACTCAGTGTCGTCGCAGTTAACCCCAATTTCAGTTTCATTTCGAATTCAATTAAACAAGAATTAAAGAATTCTTTTTATCATCGCCTGAGCCAGTTAAGCAGGAAATTAAATGCAAGATAAATATGGATGATATGCCATACATATACATGTGTATTTGTGGAAATTGTGTGTGTGCATTTGTGCATATGTATAAGTATCTGTGTGCACATCTGTCTGTCTGTCTGCCTGCGTCTGTTAGTCTGTCGCTCCAATTCGCCATAAGCTGCGTCACATTTCACTCTTCTACGCCGCATGCCACAACGACTGACAACTGTTGCGTGTTTGTTGTTGTTGTTGTTGTTGCAGTTGTTGCAATTGCTGCTCTGTAGAAATCAAAACTATCCTTAACAGTTTAGGAGGCTGGCCCGCTGGCAACGCCTGAGACGACAAGAGAGCGACAACTTGAGCGACTTGTGCGTTGTTGTAATTGCTGCTGCTTTCATAGACATAACAACAGCAGCAGCAGCAGCAGCAGCAACAACAACATAAACATCAACAATAGCAATAGCAGCAACAATTACAACAAGCACAGCAGCAGGAGCGGCGCCACTTTGACAGTGATATCAAAATGCGCCCAGCACTTTACATTGCTCTTTTCTGATTCTGACCCAATTTCTCTTTCGCACACACTCGTCACACACACACACACACACACCTGTCGCTCATGGCTAATCACGTAGCACATGACAGCAACGACTTGGCAGCCACGCCCCCCTGCTGCGTTCTGCTGTCATGTTTGGCTACTAATTTGAATTTCGCGATAGAGAGAAACTCCACTTGTAGCAACCCTTGCCGCATCAATATATTGGTTTTCGCCCCCCGAGTTGAACCAGTTAATGCCACAACCAGTTGGCAAGATCAGCAATGCGTTGCTGGGAAAGTGCATCTAGAATACTTGTTGCAGGCAGCCAACCGGCAGAGCCTGCTCCTGCAGATTGCATAATCCAGACACACTCACTGACGCACACATGCGCAGTAGAAATAACTGTGCCAATGCATTGTGGTAAAAGTGCGTCGTGAAACTTTGCTGCGATGCTGCCAAAGCGGGTGATAGATGCGACGCGTTGCCTTTGGTTGCGTCTCTGCATGCGGAGAATGCTCCATTTTGGGTGGCGAAATTCAATCCGCCTCATGCCTGCAGGCAGGCAGGCGAAGCAGGAAACGCGTCTTGCTTTCACTGCGCTGCAGCAGCAGCAAAACAAATAAAATCGATATCCAATTTGTTGGCGAATTTGTCTAGAATTTGCGCTTAACAGTTAACTAAATGCTGCGCATAGCTGCAACACACACACACACACATGCACCTGCACATGCTACTCTCATCTAGGTGACTCCGTTCGACAGGCAATCCCCTTTTGCAAACCTGTTGTGCATTGTCTCTCGCGGCAATGAAAAGAGATTGTTCCTCCTGATGTTGTTGTTGTTGTTGTTGTTTTCGGGTGGTGGCGGCTTCAGTATGCGGTTATATAACAGTTAAATAATGCGAATCATAACTACAACTTCATCTCCACATGCCCCTCCTTCCCCTACTGTTCTCCTTCCTCGCCCCTTGCCAAGTTTGTTGCCTAAGTCATTTGTTTCTGCTCTACAGCATGCGAGGCGTTGCTGCTGCTGCTACCTCTGTCTGCCTGCCGCTGCTGCTGCTGCTGCCAATCGCATTGCACAGCGCTGCTGCACAGCTCAATGACGCGCTGGCTACACAACTGGCTGATGCGGACGCGGAGGTGCAAGCGGAGTCCGCCGCGGAGGCAAATGCGCCGCACATACGTAAGAAACGCTTAATATGGATAACGGACGACGGTCGTCTGGCATTGCCGCCAGGCACATCGCTGACCTTTACGCCCACCATTGCCATGCCACTGGTGCGGCATCCGCCCGAGGGATTCTTCTCCAACCTGACCATCAGTTTTCCCGTAACAAGTGAGTAGAGTATCCCCACTTGATGAACTTAGTTGACCCGTTTCCCTTCCTTCCACCCAGTTGATTTCGACAAGTTGGGACTGACAGACAATCAGAATCCGTTGGGTGATCTGCCCTTCTTATCGCGCTCCTTTGGCCACAGCGCTGGACAAATGGTGGGCGACTATGTGGCTCGCTTTCTCCACGTGCAGCGACGCAAGCGTGATCTGAGCGAGCAACGCAGCTCACACGATAGTCCCTTCAAAGTGCACGAGGAGGTGTTGGATTATCCTCAGTTGCCTGCGGGGCTGCAGCACATTTTCCACGGAGGCGAGCGTGTGCTGCTCTATGGCGTCGTAGAGGATTTTCTCTCCACCTTCGGCATGGATGGCAAGGCGTGTCTGCTGCGCACCATCTGCGAGATGCATTCGCGCAGTCTGGACAAGTTCGGCGTGTTTGGCGAGATGACTAAGCTGTTTCTGACGTAAGAAAGATCGAGGAAAGATTAATGAGGAATCTGTTGATGACTTATCTCATTTACAGTGTCACCAAGTCGCCATTTGCGGAGTTGATTCCAGAGTATGTGCGCGCTCAGCGTGTGGGAGAGGGAAAACAGGCGCCAGGGGAATGTTTCCCCTACTACAAGGCCTGCCCCAAGAGCATCTTCAAGGCGCTGGCCAATAAATACAGCGCGCAGGCAACGTCGACGACAAGGGCGACCACGACGTCCACTACAGCCAGGCCAGCAGGGGAGTACCAGGAGCAGCAGGCAGTGTTGCTGCCCAACAGCATGGAGGAGGATCAGCTCAATACGAATGCTGTCTACATGTGAAACAGGGAATCTTCTCCAGCGCATCCTGCTCCATCGACTAGTTTAGGCAGTGCACATTGAAAGTCATTAACTAATTAACTTATTACTAATGTTAATAATTATTTATTTCGTGTATTTAACTATTTATTGCTGTAGCTGTAGGCGTTGTTAACTTTTAGCGAATTATACTTGTTATATCATATATTGTGTGTGTATACCCTGTAAATAAACAAATCGAGTGTATGTCTATATCTCCCTCTCTTTGTTTGGAAACGCATTCCAGCTGACAAATGTGTTTCCCCCTCTTTGTTTTCATTACGTATACGTAACGTGAACCGTCACGCGCAATTCGATCGAGCTTTGTTTGGTGTTTCAAATGAGTCCAAACAGATGCTTCAGATGGTCCAGCCTTATGTAGTTCATGTAGTAGAACATGGAAACGTTGCGTGCAATGGCATCCAGCTTGAGTGCCTCCTGCATGCACTGCTCCTGGCAGCCACCAAAGACGACCAACTTGTGCATGGCATCGTTGCACATGATGTTGGTGTGGATGTTGAGCAGCTGAAAAGGGTGAGAAAGGGAGAGAGGATTAGATAATCCTGGTCAGTGGCTACACTCCCACACTGACCTCCATGAAGAGCGTGGCCAGCGAGAGATTGCAGTCGCAGCTCATGCTGTAGCGCAGGCGAAAGAAGTGCAGACCCTTCAGCACAAAGATGTCTGATATATCGGGTATGTTGTTGCCAATGCCGATCTTCACCAGCAGACGCAGCACATTGCGATACTTGAGCATGCGCTCGTCCTGGATGAACTGCATGCGCGGCACATAGGGACAGAAGCTGCGATGATCGTACTGTGGATACACCTGCAGCAGTGCCAGCCAGTAGTACACGTTGTTGCAGTGCGCCCAGGCTGGGCCGGAAGGCACAAAGGTGGGCAAGGGAAACTCCGAAAACTTGAACTGCAGCGCCGGCAGGAAGACGAACGAGATGATGCTCGGCATGCCCGAGTCACGTTGCTCGCACGCCAGTATCTCATGTACGAATCCCTGATCCCCAATCTCGTGTGTGCGATAGCTCAGCTTGTAGTGCACTCCACTCTCGCAGTAGATGCACTTGAGTTGTTGAATCGCATCTCTCAGATTGCCGCGCAGCAGTAGCTGCACATTCTCTGGGTTCACGTAGCTCTTAGTGATCATGGGATGTGAACTGGGTGCATAGAGGTTTATATATCCCGGCTGGGCGGCATTAAAAATGGGCGTGACCGGAAACGGCATATAGAAGCGTAGATATTGTTCAAAATCTAATGGAACATCTATTTTAGAACCCCTATAGAACGTGGCCGTGGACAGCAGGTGTTCCAGCACAAACTTGTAGATCCAATCCTTTTTGCACATCACCTCATTGATGCGCTTGCATATGAACTCCGCATCCACCAGCCAATCCGCATCAGAATCTTCGATTTCCATTAGATCCGAGACCCATTTGATGCCCTCCTGAAAGTACGAGTATCCCTCGGGCAGAGCGTCTTCACTTTTCGCAATCTTTTGATCGCCCATATTTTATTTATTAAACTGTCGCAGCCAGACAGAAGCTCGCTTCGCACTGAACACGATAATACGAGGAGGCATTTGCGTTGCGTTGCACATTTTGAAGTAAATTTGATACGCACATTGTTTGTACATGCGCCATACTTCGATTTAGTAGCAATGTCAACAGTGTAGAACAGTTTTCTGCAACGAAATTGCTATTAATATTTAGCAAAGTAATGTACTTTATCTACATTAAATTATTGCGCTAATTTTTTAAACCTTTAAATTTTCCTTGAAGCTTTTTTGTTGGCGCTGCATAGTTGCGTAGTTTTACAACACTACACTGGAATTACATTCTCGCTTGCGATAGTATCGATTGCACAGGCAATCGATAACGCAACGCTACTAAACAGCTGTTCGCATGGTTTATCACGCTGACGACGAACCGAAGCTGCCTTCTTGTATTTCGTTATTTACAAAGTTTGCACAAACACCGAAAAGACCCGGAGAAATTCGTATCGCACAAATGTGTGAAAAAGGCGAAATTTATCAGTAATAGGCTTGTTGCAGGTAAGAGATAATAGCGTCAGCTAAAGTGAAAGAAAAAAAAAGGAAAAACATGGCAAAGGGCAACAAAAACATCTGCAATGCCCGGCCAATGCCAATTGGAACAACGACAACAACTGCAAAAACAATAAAATAATAATAAAAGCAAGAACAAGAATTTCACTGAGTCAGCCCAGAGTATGTTCATTGTTTGATAATGATTGGATTGTATATTATCGCGAACGCGAGGATGATTGTCATACGCAAGCCAGCCGGCATTAACTGCTACAGTTATTTCTATTGTTGTTGTTCATACTATTGTTGTTGTTATTATAATTGTGGCTGCCCTTGTTGTTGTAGTGGTTGCTGTTATTGTTGTTCATATTACGTGGACGTGGCGCAATATACTTAGTTTAATCTCGCCCAGCTGATTAAGTTTTCATAATTTGCTTGCAGGTATTTCGTACGCAGTATTGGCATGGACGACCTGGACAGCATGACGACGAAGGGAGCAGCAGCAGCACAAGCAGCAGTAGCAGCAACCACATCAATTATGCCGCCACCACCGCCCCTATCAGCAGTAGGAGCTGCAGACTTCTCTGCAGCTGGTGGCTCACAGAGCGATACCTCCGAGGAGGAAGAGTATTTGGATAACAGCATCGAGCTGCGGGGATATTTAAGTAAATGGACCAATTACATTTACGGCTGGCAGCCACGTTACATTGTGCTCAAGGACGGCACGCTCTCCTACTATAAATCCGAGTCCGAGTCCGACTTCGGCTGTCGTGGTGCTATCAGCCTGTCCAAGGCAACCATTAAGGTGCGTACTAAAAGCAAGCGAGCAAGTGCTTTTAATTGAACTAATCAAAGAGTAATGCTCGCCCGAGTGTGCGCGTGTCTACCAGTGTGTGTTTCTATGTGTGTGCATGGGCCACCGCAATCAATGCAGAGCAAAGCACAATCAATTAACGTTCGAATGGTGGTTGCCGTAGACACACAGACACACAGACACACACACACTCGCATGCATATGTAAGTGACAAAAATATACGAAATTGAAGTCATTGATGTAAGTGGTGGAAATGGCGCAGCAATTGTCCGCACTACGGTCAGTTGTTTCCCTTAGGGGACCTACAAGAGGAGGGGTGGCGCCGTCGTCGTCTATTTATATTGTAAACAATGATGATTCATCGTCTCTCTTTGCTTGCAGGCACACGAATCGGATGAGCTGCGTTTCGATGTGGTAGTAAATAATCTGAACAACTGGTGCCTGCGCGCCGAGACCAGCGAGGATCGCATGCACTGGGTGGAGGTGCTGCAGCTGTACAAAGAGGGTACTGGCAGCACAGACACCACCTCGTTGCGCCGTCATGGCAGCACAATGTCACTGCAATCGAATACCATCTCATTGGCCAGTGGTGGCAGCCTGAAGAAGACACAGCGTAATCTGCGCGAGAAAGTCGGTGAACTGGAGACCTTTAAGGACATACTATTCATGCAGATTGAGACGCTTCAACGTTACTTTGATGCCTGCTCCGAGCTGAACAAGAGCAATGCACAGCCGCTAGATTTGGGTGATGGCCTCAAGCCCATTGACTTTAAGGTGACTTCTCTGGATACCCTACCTCAAGTCTGTGTAATGTAATCATGTGTTGTTGCAGGGCGAGTCCATTACGTTTCGTGCCACCACAGCCGGCGTGCTGAGTACATTACAGCATTGCTTGGAAATCATAGCCGAGAACGATGAATCATGGAAACGGAAACTGGAGCGTGAAATTGATAAGCGTCGTCGTGCCGAAGAACAGAGCAAGTAGGTTGATCCCCCCACCCGAAATCTCTGACTGTGCAACACTAAAGCGTTTCTCTTTCCTCCTCCCCTTGCAGAAAGTTCAAGGATGAAATAGAAAAGATGAAGCGTCTATCATATCCAGGCCCCGATTTTGAGGTGAGCAAAAGAAACAAAAATATTCCAACTATTTCTCAGGGTCTGCTTTATTGAGCATTTAGGCAAATTGTAAATACAAACAAACTCTGGACGGTGTTAGGCAGCACTTGCAACACGCCCAATGGTCAGACCCCGCCCCACTTCCTCCCTCTCCCCCAACCACAACCAGTTTGTGTCCGAAAATAAACTCTGCATGTGTTTTTTGATCGCTTTCGTTGATTCGTATTACAATTTCTGGCGTACGACGCAGCAAGTGTGCCACATGCGGTGGTTTTATTTAAACAATTTGTCGATTTGATATACCCACTTGAACTTGGCACGAGGGAAACCATATGTACAGCAAGCTATATATGAAGTGTATTTGCTATTATTATCGACATGTTCTAGGCGTCGATTTCGTGTGCGGTTGACTTCAGTTGGCTTCGCTCTGTTCTCTCTGTTGTTCCTGATTCTTATCATGGGGGCGCGCGCGCGCGATTTCCAGCTATTATTATTGCCTGGTCACCGTGTCCCCAGCATTGTTGACTACTTATTACATCCGCAAGTCTTTAATTGGGCGCCCCCAACTTCCATCATTATCGATAACCAACATTTCTATATAGCATTTTTATTGCATTGCTAAGCCATAATCTTTTTTGGCCTGTCTCCACTTGCTGGGCTTCTGTTTAGCTTCTTAGTTCGAGTTTCATTCACAGAAAAAGCCAACGTAATGAACTCAGGGCGAGTCATTGAAGTCATCGTGCCCAGTTGACAGTTTGAGGTTGCAGAAGTTTTGTGCTGAGCCCATATTGCAGTAGGTCATGTTTGACTAACTTTGGCAAGTCGCTTAAAGCTTGAGTAATATGCCTGTATTGCTTATACCCTAGAAGGGAGAAGAGTCGTTAGTTTATTGTTTGAAGTTGTAATTTGAAGAAGTAAGAACAATTCCAGCTAGAAATCATATGAATTATTCTAAAGATTTTCATCGTAAAAGTCGCACAAAAACAGAATATACTTATATTATTGAGAGACTTATTAAAAATTTGACTATAAATAAAATATATTTCATTAATATAATGATCCTACTGCAGTTCAGACTATTTTAAATCAGGTTTTGTCAAAAATATAAAACTTGAAAAAGAAAAATGATAAGTTTCAACTCGTTTACAACTTTAAATGCACACCTACCTCCACCTTTGTCGGCTCTTTTATTGAGTTAGAGCATAAACTGTTCGTAGTTCCCGCCCAAACAATCATTCCACTTGTTTCAATGTTTCCAGCTTGGCTTAAATGCGCACGCAACGGCAACGGCGACGGCGACAGCGGGGACTGTTGCTGCCGCTTATGACTATAGCTGTTGGTTGCCCGCATTGGCCAGTTGGCGGTTTGCGATCGGGTTGCGCACACGTACTCAAAAAAATATCATAAACAAATCGAGGCGAAGTCGATAAACTAAACTGAAATTGTTGATATACAACAGAGTGTGTGTGTATATATTTGTTATTGTGAAATTCTTGGCCAAAATTTACCGTTGAATTGAGTTGTCGCTGCACGTGGTAACATATTCGGATATATTCGGTTTCTTTCCATAGTTCCATACGGCATACTCAATATGCCCTCGCCGCGTTTTCAATGGCGTTGCGGTTACAAGCTGCAGCGCAGCAAGAAGATTGTGGTATGTGTGTGTGTTTGTGTGTGTGTCTGTGTGGCCCACAATTGGCATAATTTGTGTGGCATCTCTCACTGCTTAATCCGCTCCAGTTGCCACTGCTTTACTACCGTCTCCTCTTCCCACATTGATTTATTATTTAAATGCTTGTAATCCTTTTGCTTTAAAAGCTTTGAGCTTTTTGTTGTTGCGCACGCTCTCTCACTCGCTCTTTCTCTCTGTTGCTATCTCTCTCTCTCTCCGAGAGAGGATGCTGTCGCTTTGTTGTCGCAGTTTTTTGGGACCGAGCAACAGTTTGTTTTGCGCCCTCGCGCCTGACGGAAGGATTCGCGCATTGTGCTGGACTGGCCCGTGCTCGTTGTTGTTGTTGTTGTTGTTGCTTGTTGGCTGACCTCTTGACCTCACTCTCATTTTGGCTGCTCTTTTAAGGCGTGCAACGAGCGTGGTAAGCCGCACATTGCTAGTAATTGGCTCTAGTCCCAAATTGAAGAATGACTTCATCGCTTTGTTAGTTTCCCTTTTCACTTGATTTGAGTTTTTCCACTCGCTTTTCCAGCACTGCTTTTTCTTCGCAATTTTGCCGTAATTAAACTAAAATATTCCATAGAGTTTTGGGCTTGTGCTGCACGAGTCGCTCGTCGTAGAATTTATGAGTTCGAGACAGAGACGCGGCGGACAATTTAATATTCATGGCACAATAGCGTCCGCGCCTTTGTTTACCTACCTCTATAGACAGCAGCGCTATGATATGATGATGGAGGCAGAAGTAGCCAGCACTACCTTTATTATTATGCTCAGCCTGATTACGCATTCCATGCCGCCCAAGCTGGGATTTTTCGCGCCGGGCATCCTCAATTAATTTATACGCGGCACGTTTTGCATTCCCTTCGTCATTAAAATTAATCAGGCCGAGCCTCGAACTTGACTTACTTATCAATAGTACTTCTCTCTTTCCCTTTCTCTTTTTTAGGAGGGTCCACATTCCACATTGCCCGAGGATGAGTTCTTTGATGCTGTCGAAACGGGCCTGGAGAAAATCGAGGAGGATTTGCAATTGCGTGTCAAACTGAAGCTGCAATCGCAAATCTCACAATCGTTGGTCAATGTGCCGCACGAGGCAGTGGCCGAGGGCGAGGAGGCACGCGAGGAGTTCGGCACGGGTGCGGAGGCCAAAAACCATGCTCTTTGGCCAGAGGTAAGCACGGAAATTGTACATTTTACACTGTTTGAAATTGTTTCCTAATTGAATTTCATTTGGAATTTTCACAGATCGATCGCGTGTGTCGTGAGCAGTTGCACTATGCACGCGAGGGTGTTGGCCAGGATGGCAACGGGTGGCAAATCTTTGCGGACGAGGGAGAGATAAAGATGTACAAACGCGAGGAGGAGGTCAACGGCATGGTTATGGATCCCCTGAAGGCCTATCACTCTGTCAAGGGTGTCACAGCGCGTGAGATGTGTCACTATTTCTTTATGCCCGAGTTTCGCAATGATTGGGAGAGTGAGTTGGGGAAGCAGAGGGAAGTTGATTACGTTATTTAATTGTTTCTCTCTTTCCCTTTTGTAGCTACGCTGGAGGATTGCACAATACTGGAGAAAATCTCAGCAGACACATTGCTATTTCTGCAGACACACAAACGCATTTGGCCCGCCAGTCAGCGGGATGCACAATTCTGGTCGCATATGCGCAAAATAACCGATGGCCTCGATCCGGACACACGCGACATGTGGGTGGTGTGCAACAACTCAACGGAATATTCCAAACAGGAGGTGGGTTGCCAGTGCACAAACAACAATTAATAAATCTCTAATATGTTAACTATATTAATTTTAGTCGAAGAACGGCAAATGCGTGCGCATCTTTCTGACGGTCATACTCGCCTGCCAAACATACTTGCCCGAAGACTATGTCAAGGGTCAGCCTCTGAGTCGTGATGATTTAACCTGTAAAGTAACCTACTGCTCTGTGGGTGAGTATAATCAAAGATATAAAGCTTTAATGTTATTTTACTTTTATGATTCTCTTTCTCTCTTTAGTCAATCCCGGCGGCTGGGCACCGGCAAGCGCCTTACGCGCTGTTTACAAGCGCGAATATCCCAAGTTTCTGAAACGCTTCACCAGCTATGTGATAGACCAGTGCAAGGATAAACCGATTATGTTCTGATATTTTGCCATAAGCAACAAAGCAATCAAAACCAATCAAAAAATGAAAGATAGTTGTATAACTATCATTGTCTACTACATTTGTAATTAGTTTTTAGTCTCAGTCAGTCAGTCGGTGGCTCTTTAATCTTAAAACCAGTTTTTTATTCACACATACACGCACACACACGTTAACAATTAGCCCCGCCCACCCAACTACTCCTACGACAATTTCTACAAATGTATGTAAAGTGCGCTTTAAGTGGAATGTTTGATTGTTCATTTTTTTATAAACTCTCCCCAAGTAATCGCTGTAAAATTTGTCTAGCCCTAAGTTATTCGGTAAGTGAAAGAGGAAACGAAAAACAAAAAGAAGAAGTAGAAGCAGAAAACCAGGAAACAAACAACAAAACAAATCTCTCTCTGAAAATGCTTTAAATGCAACAATTGCAAAGAACATTTGTTTGTTTTATTATTTAGTGTTTGAGAAACTAATCTTTATATGTATATGTACTGTGTAATGTTAAGTTATCGAAACGCCTGAATCTATCTATATACAACACCAAGAATACATACACTTTTTTTTATATATTATCAACCAAGAACTTTGTCGAGTGTGTAAATAATAAAAACGATTTATTGTTATCTGAAATGGTGCACAGCAAAAACAGCAAACAACAATCGAAGTAAAACGAATAAAAGACCAGAAGTGTTTTGCTTAAGTTTTTCGCATTTTATCATATTTCTTGTCTTGTCCCATGGTACATCAACTGTGCTATGATTTTAATATAAGTATGTGTGTTTGTGTGTGGAATTTTACAACTTTTCGATTAGATTTAGATTTAAATTATGTTTTTTTTTCTTTACAACCGAGTAAATATTTTCGTTTTTTTTCGAATTTTAAATGCCTAAAACGTTTTCCGTGCAGTCGAAAAAGAATTGTTCTCATTATTAAATTTGTTTTGTTTCGTTTTTTGTTTGTATTTTGGGTTAGTTAAGTTTTCGTTTCGAACATCTTTATTGTACGTATGCCTACAACGCTGCCTTTAAATGGTATTATATGTTTGTATGTCTGTAGCAGAGACCTGCATGCAGTGCACCTTATTCATGCTTCATGTATGTGGTTTGCGGTGCCACTGCATACAGTTCTCTGCTATGTATGTACGTACGTATGTATGTATTTATGTATGTTTAATGTTAATGCATTTGTATTTCATCATCATATCATATTGTCTTGTAATCGGGTTGCGATCTCATCTTTGTATTTGGCTATTGCAAACTATATAATCATGTCTAAACTTGTCTATCGTACAGGAGCAGTGTCTGTAGTAGAGTGTAGTGTGATGAGTGTTTGTGTGTGTGTGTGTGTGGGGTGTTTGGCAACCAAGAATCAGTTGAGCTGCTGCTGGAGTTCTATGCTAAGTTCTGTTTCTATGAAAATGCATGCTGGCTTACGACTTTGGCTTGGTATTCGTTCTCTATATAGTCCACTAAGTATTCTTTATGATTTGTATAATTAAATGTTACATACAGTACATATTTATATATAATATTTTATATATTCTTAGCTATATACAACAGTTTCATAAACTTTAAGATGTCGCTTCGGTATTATATTATTTATTCATTATTTCACTTGTTTTTATTGTATTCGGTTTGGTTTTCTAAATTAATTTAATTCATTTAAGTAACTAGCTAACATTTGTAAAGTTTCCATCATTATCTCATGCAAAAATCGGGAGAAAAACAAACAATTCAACGAAATACTTGCACTACAAATGTTTGGGTGTGTGTGTGTGTGTGTGGAAGAGTGTGTGTGTGTGTTGTTAGCTCGAAGGCCTTATATAGTTTCCATTTTGCATTTATCGCGTGATTATGACTTTGTGTTGTGTGCTCTGCATTTCGACTGGCAGCTGGCAGTGGGGAATACCCTCTCTTAAGTATGTTGTGTAAGTCTCTTAGCTATGCAAAACATTTTAAGCGCGGCCTGCCGCGATTCTCATTCTCTTCTCATTTCGATTTCTTTACATTAAATGCTTAATTTACGCGCTCTGTAACATTAATTTATGCATAATTCATATCGTTTATTACTATATCTTTTATCTTGTTTTATTTCCATTCTTTTCGATCTGTTCTGTGTTTGCTTATCAATTATGCAGCTCTTTTCAAGTCCCAAACTAAGCATAATCAGTGTGTGTAAATAAGTCTTATTGTTTTTCATATTTTGGGCAAAAATCAAAATGCACATTCGAAAAGGTTTTTTTTTCTGTAAATAGTTGAATCATTATTTGTTTTAACGGCATGCAGTATTTTGTTTATAGTTTTTTTATTTTTTATTTTGTTTGAATATTCAATTAGTTGCAGCTCGTTTTTAGAAATGCAGCTCTAGTTAGAAGTTCTGTAACTGTATAAGTACTGAGTGTGAGTGTGTATGTGAGTGTGTGTAAGTCGTCTGCCTTATGCATTGTATATAGTACTTTAGCAATATCATATCATAATTTCATATTTTCTGGGTGGATTTTACAACAGATTTTACAATTTCATTAACACGTTTTTGGTTTTCCGATATTGATTAAAGTTTTTCTTTTTTCATTTTTCATTTTTTGTTTTTGTATTTTTTTTTTTAAAGTTATCTTTAGTTAGTTGTGGATTCATGTCCTTAAACATTGATCTGGAAAGCTTCCCGCTGTAGTTTCTGATTGGCACGCATACGTGGCGACGTTTGTGTCTTCGTCTTGGGATCGTTGGCATCCGAGAAACGCGCCGGTGGATTAATGTGGTCCTGATAGTTTGGTGGATAGTTGGATATGCTAAACGTACAGGGTTCTAATTATGTTTATAGCAACATACACACATTGATGCCACACACACGCAGAGGCATACGCACACCACGTTCGAGGGGGGTTCTTACCTAAAAGTAGTCTCTTCATTGTGGCTCGAATAGCCGCTGGAACTGCGTACATGGCGCTTGCCACTGGTACCGGGCTTGCCCGACTTGCGAGCGGCGAAAGGCGGCTTCGATTTGCGCGTCATGCTAGTGGGCGTGGTCTCCGATGAGGATGATGTCTCATCTTGGGTATCTGCAGAGATGGAGAATGAATGAGTGCAACGTTACGTATACGTTATATCCGAGTCAACTCACCACGTTGTGCGCGATATTTGGCCGAGTTAAGAGCGCGTGCAGACACATCATTGTCGGACTCGGAGCCGAGTGTGTCATATTCTGTAATTGGTATGTGAAGCGTTAGGATTTTCCTAACTTCGGAATCTGTTGAACCTGGATTGTCCGATTCTAAAACAGTTTAATACGATTCGATTCGATTTGCGTTGGTGGTTTGTTGGATGAAGTTTTCAATGTGAATGTTAGTTTGCTTGTTAGATACGATAATGAGATAACGTTTTTATATAGCGTATAGGGGGAGAGAGGGTACAGGATATGGTCAATGGATATATGCATGATATGAGGTGAGACAAACAATGAGCAAATTTTGCTTAAAGCTACAGTGAAAGCACATTTGAAGGAAGAGAGAGAGAGAGAGAGAGCGGGGAGGGAGAGAACAACGAGTGTGGGGATAATCACCTTGGCTCTCCGAGTGTGGATCGCGTAGTCGTCCGACTTTTCGGCGCACCTTTGTGTACTCCGGCTCCTTGGACTGTGCGGAGAGGGAGAGATAAGGGTAAAGTAAGAGCCGATCTTATCTTATTAAGGAGTTCTGTCTTTTAGTTAAAAATTAGTATTTTTAAATGAAAGTTCCTGTCTCGTAAGAATTAATTCAAGTACGTTCTTATCCCTCCTTCCTCTACTTCCCACTTACATGATAACTCTCCGGCTTGACATCGTGATAGACAAAGGAACCGCGCACGGAATGATATGGTCCGCTGTAGACATTGCCGCTGTACGAGCTCTCGCTGTAGGTCTGCTTGTTCAGCTGGAACGTGGCATAGGGACAGATATCTTCGATATACTCATTACCCTCGGCCTTGCCAAAACTGCCCGAATCGTTGGAGTTGGAGCCACGTGGAGCCGAACCAGAGGGATTGCAGCGCACGGCAAGATATTGTTGATCGCGATTCTGTTTGTTCTGCAGATTAGCGAGCGACGGCGATTCCGACATGGATGAGCTGGCCAGGCGGGCCTGATTGGTTAGCTCTGCAGGGAAAGAGGAATGTAGATAGTAACTAGATACAATTAGGATTAGGGACACTCACTACGCTTGCGTAGGAACAGTGCGGCAGCAACCAGTGCCAGCAGCATCAGCAGGGACAGGCAAATGGGCAGCAGCAGCTTAAAGTTGGCATAGAACGGCAGATCGCTCATGTGCGAAATGGGCTTGGAGTGATCGTTGTTGTAGAGTACTGTGGGGGAAAAGATGTAGCAGGATTAGACCAGTATACCATCATGATCTCTTTAAGATCAACTCACCTCCCTGCGGGGAGAGTGTAGTAAAGTTGTAGACAGCCGTGGTGGAGCCTGCATTGTTGTGCGCCATCACCTTCAGTTGGTACTTAGTGCCCGGGGTCAGTTCGCTGACTGTGTAAATCCTCTCGGTAGGTGGAATGTGATTGGACACCACATTCCATGTAGACCTGCCATACACCCTGGACTCAATCATAAAGTAGAGTATACCACAGCCACCATCGCCCCACGAGTCCAGCCAGCAAGTGACGCTGGTCGAGTTGTGTGTGATCATCTGCGAATGCTTTGGCTGCACTGGAGGATTACCCTTGGTATATGAGTTGACAATGTCGCACGGGAGTCCCGTGCCTATCTTATTGTATGCTGTGATATACAGTTGATAACGTGTGCCGCACCAGAGATTGCTGAGCAGATGCGAATTCGTCTTGGCATCCACCTGCAGTTCCTCCCAGTCGCCGTTGTCGCGCTTGTAGTTGATCACATAGCCAAGAATGGGACTACCCCCATGACTGTTGTCCATCCACTCCAGATGCAGTGAATCCGTGTAGGTATTGACCACTGTGAGGTTGGGTGCCTCTGGAGGCACCTTGACCACAATATTATATACGATCTCATCCTTGCCCCATGTATTCTCCACACTGCACGTATAGTTGCCCGCATCACTGGCCTGGCACTCACGCATATAGAGTGTTCCGTTCTTGGCTATGGTCTTCCTGGCACTTGTCTCCATATTGTGTCCATCCTGTCGCCAAATGGTCACCGGTGCAGGCGCACCCACTTTGCGGCAAGGCAACTCCAAATGCTCCTTCCAGGGTGTGACTATGCGTTGACTGAACGAGACAATGCGCGCCGGCACCTTATTGTTGGGCGGCACTGTGACCACCTGCGTCTTCTCGCCCTCGCCCATTTTGGTGGATGCCGTTAGCCAGAATTGATACGTTGCCGACTCCTGGGTGCGCACTGTCTCGTGCATTTCCACATAGGGACCCAGCAGACGCTTGTGTGTGCCCTCCTCGCGTCCGCCCTCCAGCATGGACATGTAGAAGGTGTAGCCCGTCTGGAAGGGAGGCGGGGGGGGAGGGGGAAGAGGTAAGGAGTTAAGGTAAACAAAGCGCAGGTTAATTGACGCCGTCGCCGTCGCAGTCGCCGCTGCTGCTACTTACGATGTCACCGTTGGGCAGGTCCGGGGGTAGCCAGGATATTATGATTTTCGTGCTGGATGCGGGTATTGCCTTGATTGCCTGCGGCGCCGAGGGCAACAACAACAACAGCAACAACAACAACAACAAGAATGAGATATAAATAAAAAGCAATTGCAATGGGGAAAAACGAAGCGCGCAAATAAATAAAAAGCGCCGCATGAAATTGCAAACGAGGCGACGCGCCCAGCCAGCCAGCTCCGGCGGGAGTGGGCGTGCCGTGCCCCTCTTTCGCTCTCTCTGCGAGTGCCGTGCCTTCGTTTGCGTTCATTGAACCAGCGTCGCCGCTGCCACTTACCATCCTCGTGGGTGCGGCAATAAAACGGTTTGGTCTTCATGCCATCGCCCACTTTGGTGTAAGCCAGCACCCACACCGTGTAGTTGGTATATTTGCGCAGATTCTCGATGGTGACGTATTGATTTGTTGACTTGACAACCTCCGGATCGGTTTCTGTGAACAGCAACAACAACAACAACAGCAACAATAAGCACTGATTGGTTAGAGTAGAAAGCGGCAGACACTACAGGCAAATGGGTTAATTAAAGGCTGAGCTGAACTGAGCCCAAGGTATCAAGTTCAGGCGGTGGCCATAATGAGCAGGTTATGTCTTCAATGGATTCCATAATGTGTTAGTTGAGTAGATTATGTAAGGAGGCAGGCAGATGTAGCAGATATGAAAGGCTTTGACAGGAGATTTGTATTTAAGTTCTGCGTAAGTAGATGTAATTTAATTATATGATTCAAGATTTTGACTTTGATCTTTTTTAACAATGTTCTTTAATGAGTTTAAATTATGAGTTATATTTCGGATAATCTCAATTTTATAGAATTATTTCTTGAATCTAGTTATAAAGTCAGTTTATAGACGAAAAAAGATTGTGTTTTATAGAGTTCAAAATAAAGAATTTCATAAATAAAACCCTTATTCAGATATTCTCCAGATTTAGCCCCGTGTATTTTTGTTTAACATGAAGAAATGGTCGGGGTAAGGTTGGTCAAATGAAGAGAAACACAGAAACAAACGACTATTTTGAGGGCCTTGAGAAAACCTATTTTTTGGGAAAAAAAAAAAAAAAAAAAAAAAGAAAAAAAAAAAAAAAAAAAAAAAAAAAAAATAAAAAAAAAAAAAAAAAATTTTTTAAAAAAAAAAACTGTATTTTAAACAAAAAGTCACGGACTTATCAAACGACCCTCGTATAAGTTAAATTAAAGAATATAAATAAAACCTTTTCAAATTTCTTTTCAGCAAAAAAAAAAAAAAAAAAAAATATAAAACAAAAAAAAAAAAAAAATTAAACTTTCTTTTATGAAACTGCAATTCAGAAAAGCTGAACTGAAATCGTTTCTTTTTGCCAACCCGTTGCACTTAAAAGGTTTTTGCGCCCTTTCAGTGCGCCTTGGGGAATTTCGATTGAGTGAAAAATACTCAGCAGGTTAATGGGTTAATGGCATTGCATAATTGCGCTGAAATGCCAAAACCAATACCAATACGCATACACACAGTCATGCAGGTAAACATACAAATACAGCTACGCACACACACACACACACACAGATGCAGCTACAGATACGCAGACAAATGGCAATCCCCAGTGCCGCTAAAGTAATTTGCGAGCCAAACAATTCGGCACCAGGCAGACAGGATAGCAAGGAAGGAGGGGGAAAGAGGGGGAAGAGAGGGAGAGGGTACTGCAGACTTACCGTAAAGCTCGTCGACCGATATGTAAAACACTTTGTAGCCCTTGATTTTGCCATTTTGTCCGTCAATATCCGGCGGTGACCAGGTGATATAAATCGATGTGGAGCCAAGCACATCGCATTGCGGCGACTCTGGTGGCGAAGAGGGAACTGCAGAGAGAGAGAAAGAGAAAAAGAGAGGGGGAAGGTGGTGCACCCAGTCAAGTTTATTAAACGTTTTGCCAGACTCCGGCGCCAGCTGCCTGCCACACACACACACACACAGCCTGCCCCCCGCCCACCTTGCTACTTTTTCCTCCTGCTGCACGGGCAATTAACAAATCCAATCAATGTGCGCCCGTGCCCAGGCACAGCAGGCGGAGCAAGAGACGTAGGCTGGCGAGTGGCAACTGCTGCCACGCCCACTTGCCCACACACACTTACCATCCTCCATTGTTTGCACAGCAATTTCCTTGCTGGGAGGCCCACTACCCTGGCTGGTGTAGGCTTGCACAATCACATGATACTGCGTGAACTTGTTGAGATTTGCCAGCACCGTCTCGCCCCCAAAGTGCGAACGCACCTCGACTGTCTTGAAGCTGAAACCCTGGGTGGGATTAACCTCCTTATCCTCGGGCGTCAGCGACATTTGATAGCCCACATAGTAGCCCAGCAAGATGCCATTCCAATGGTCACGTTCCGGTGCGTCCCACATTACGGAGATTTCCGTTGAGCTCTTGGCCTCGGCACGCACTGCCAGAGGGGGACCAGACGGCACCTCCTCCAGCGTTGTGACCTGCACCACCTCCGAGTACTCGGAGGCGCCTAGTTTATTCTCCGCTGACATGCGTATGTGATAGGCCTTTGCCGGACGCAGTTGCTGTATATTGACCACGGTTTGTGCCCCGCTGATGTCGATGTGCTCCGCGTTTTGCCAGATATCTTAAGAGAGGAAAGAGTTGAGAGCTTACTCCATGAGAAGGGCGACTAACTCCAGTCTCTACTCACCTGTGATCTGCTTGTAGTAGATGTGATAGTGCTCAATGGGACTGTTGCCGGCAAAGGGTTGACTCCACGTGAGCTGCAGACTGCGCGATTGCTGCGAATTAATGCGCAGATTCTTTGGCTGCTCCGGCACCTCCTGCACGATTAGCTGTATGGACATCTCGTCCTGCAAAGTGTTTTTCCGTTAGCACCAAGGTGGGAGGTGGCAGGCAGCAAAGAAGGAGGGCGAAGCCCACACGGGCTCACTCAAATTGCCATAAATTAGGGTTAACAACTGTTGCCAGTTGTGGGTGGCAACAGGGTTGCCTGCCTTCCCCCCCCCACCGCCCTTGCCAAGTTGGCAAACAAACAACTGTGCGAAAAGTTTGTGCCCAGACAGGGTGTGCGTGCATGTGCGTGTGTGTGTGTGTGTGTGTTTGCGTGTGTGCGCTTGAGTGTGTTAACTGCTGATCGATCAATGTTTTGACTGCAATCGCTTAAGAACTCAGCTCATGTGCGAAAATATACTTGGCAAAGTTTCCCCTCACAGTCGTTTATGTAGTTAACTCAGCTGGCAGATGGCAGCTGGCTCAGACTATGATAGACTATGCATTATACATAATCATATGATTAGCACAAGGAGGGCCACTCGAGAGAGAGAGAGAGAGTGTTTTGTGCAACTAGTTTGGGAACTGGGAATCTGTTGAACTGTAAATCTAAAATGAGGAAGGCACTTTAGAGTAAGAAATCTTACTGAATTTGCTTTACACACAGCCCTGGTGATTACTACAGACTTCTTTAGGCCTGGTAAATGGAATTATTTGCCTATATGATTATTGATCCTATAATAAGACCAAAAAAAAGTGGAAGTACCTTAAAGATAAAGGAATCTCTCAAAGTATACGTGAACTTAGTTGAAGGCACACCTCATTGGTTATCTGTGAGATTGAGTTGAAGTACTCTGAGTCTCCACAATCAAAAGATATTAAAGAGCTGCTTTTCAACACTCGAATTTAATGCTTTGCAGTTGGAATAATCTCTTGCAGAATAGTACTATAAGCACTCATACTATAACACCTGAAATTTAAGATTTGTTTCACCTTTGTTGTCAGAATTTAAATTAAATCCTTTTCTACTATCTTGAATACATATCTGCATCTATTTTGAAGTACTTTCTTTTATGAATTCCAGAACTTTATTATTTCTTCTCACTACTAGTTTATTTTATACAATATTTCCTTACTTTACTTTTTTTATTCACTTCACAAACTTCTTTCACCTTCAAGTGAATTTCTCAATTTTCAGCGACTTCTTTAGCTTTTTCTCGCCCTGACTGCTGACTGTGCGAATTTCTCTGCTATGTATGTGTGTTTGTGTGTGTGTTCTGGGGCAGCCAAGTGTCAGCAGGCAGCGCACTTACCTGTCCGAATGCATTGCTCGCCTGACAGATATAAATGCCTGTATCCTGGCGATATGTGTGCGAAATGCCCAATTCGGAGACCATTCCATCGTCGAGCACTTGATCTCGCATTGTATAGCTGTGTGTGTGTGCGTGTGTGTGTGTGTGCGTGTGATTTATATGCAAGTAAATGCATTTAAGAGATACAAGATACACGGAGAAAGCGACGCGGCGACATGCAAACGACGCATGGCGAGATACGTTGACGTTTACCGTTACGTTTGCGTTTACGTACAGCGCATACGAATGCGACAGCAGCGACAGCGACAGCGAATACAGATGCAGATGCAGATACAGATGCAGATGCATATGAGGATAGGGATAGGGATACAGATGCAGATGCAGATACCCATACAGATGCAGATGCAGGTACAGATACAGATACATTTACAGATACGGATACGGATACGTGTTTGCGCAACGTGAGCGACGCAATGCAATTTTATAACAATGTTTTTCACGTTGCAGCAGCAGCATTGTTGTTGTTGTTGTTTGTTGACAAAGACGAAGACGAACGAGGCCAACACACACGTAGGCATACACGTGGTGTGTGTGTGTGTGTGTGTGTGTGAGAGTAAATGGCATAAATAAATAAAACGCGTGTTGCGTTCAGTTTGGTTTTTGGACAGCAGCAAGAAAGAGAAAGAGAGAGAGAGAAATAGAGGGAGAGAGAGAGCCGGAAATACACATACATTAAAATACTTACGATACACTCGAGTGGAAAAATACTTAAATACTAAAATACTAAACTACCATTTAGCCAAGGCAACACAGCAACAGAAACTGGCACAAAAAGGGGGCGAGCCACGCCTCCCACGCCCCTCCTCCAGCCAGTGCCTGCATAACTTTGCGTGCGGAATCACAGCTGTGCGCACACTTTTCGGCATAACTGTGCTTGTGCTTGTGCCCGTTCCTGCCTTGCCTTTGCCAGTCGGGCAAATTCAATTGAGTCAGCCTTGCTGAGAGGGGTACGGGGGTATGGGGGAGGTGAATGGGAGGGCTCGCCTTGACTAAGAATTCAGCGCTGCTTGGGCCACGCCCAGTTTGGCTATTTGCACAACTCTTTTAATTAAAAGCAATTTGCGAGAGGCAGACAAGAAATCGACTTGGAATTGATTTCAGCCTGGCACTGAGCGCACGTACAGTGCGGGCAAGTTGCATAGAAACAGGCTGGGAAATGTATTGTAATAAAGGAGTAAATAAATAAAGTTAAAGCTGAAATGGTAATAAATAAATTAATAAGAAAATAAAATTATCTGAAAAAAGAGAAATAAATGGAGGTAAAACAAACAAAGTATTCGAGTAGGTTAAAAAGTAGACCTACATCAGAAAATAACAAATAAATAAATAAATTGAGATAAGCAAATATTTAAAAAGGTTGCAAAACAGACCTTATTAATAGAAATCCATTAAATTGATATAAATTATAAGCATAAAATACTAGCTTATGATAGCGATATAACAAAATAAATAATACCAAAAATAAAACACTTTAAAAGTTGCATTTTCTTAATTTATTTAAAAACTCAATATTAAAATAAGAAAACTGACTAAACTTAAAAAATATTAATACATTTGAATAAATAAATTTATAAAAAATAAATGTATAAATTATTTATATATAAGTATATAAATAATACAATTCTAATGATCCATATAAGTCACTTAAATTGTTTCTAAGCAACTAGCGCGTGCTGTGCCAGCACAAAACGAAGTTTGATATGCATTTGTGCACGGACCGGATAGATTGACTAGGCACACAAGTGAAGAAATGGAAGAGAGAGAAAGAGAGGGGGGAGGGAACTGGACTGGTGTACAGCTCGACTTACCGTGAATCCAGCGACTCGTCAAGAAACTGTTGCGTCGCCTGAATTTTCCATTTGAAGTCAATTGGATTGTCGCCCTGCACGTTGCACTGCACGTGCACCTGTTTGCCCTTTGCCACGGAGATTTGTTTCGTTTTCGTTGGAAAGTGGGCGGGTACTGCAATGCCAAGTGGGTGTGGCATTAATAACTGAAGAGAGAGAGAGAGGGGAAGAGCTTCATCTCCCTTACTCACCATTCACTTTGAGGAAAATCACTTTACTGACACCCGAGCCAATGTTGTTCTTGGCCTCGCACAGAAAATGTCCCTGCGACTCTTTGCTGATCTTCTTGAAGTAGATGGTGCCATTGGGAAAGAGCTGCACACTCGGCTCATAGAGGAAATCCTTGTATTCCCCTGGCGTTGGACCGATGGCCTTTTTCCAGGTAATTGTCGGCTTTGGATACCCGGCAGATTGGCAATGCAGCAGGACATCGGTGCCCGACTGTGCACTCGAATCCTTTGGCTCCAGTATCCATTTCGGTGGCACATTCACAGTGAGTGGCACTGTGAATCTCTCCAGGCCAGCCACATTGCTGGCTATGCACGTGTAGTTGCCGGAATGATCCGACGCAATATGCTCGATGACCAAACTGGCCGAGTACTCATCTAGGCGGCGTATGACCTCGTTGCTGGCGAACGAAGGGGGGGGGGGATAAACATGTTAGTGCGTAGTCTGGTGTGGATCTATGATGATGCCTTCTACTTACCCAGTGCCTATGAGCGGTTTACCATTGCGCTCCCAGCGAAAGCTGACCGGTAAATCGCCCTCGAGGATCTGGCAGGAGATGGCGGCGCGCATTCCCTCGCGCAGCATGTTCGTCATGGCCTGAATGGGCATAATTTTTGGCGGCACTGTAGGTGACAAAAGTAGAGCCGAGCGACAGACAAACAGACAGAGAGAGAGAGAGAGGGAGGGAGAGGATTAACAACAACGTGCCACACACGGGGTATGCCACACGAAACTCATTACGATTGCCAAGTTGGCTTGAGCCGGCGCAGATTATCATCAATGTGTGCGGGGCGTGGCAGGCAGCCAGAAGCCAGCAGCCACATAGCAACAGCTGCCGCACTGATAACAGCACCAGCTGCGGCAGCTGCATGGCAAATTATTACAATAGAGCGAGATGCAGATAGCGCAGAGACAGTGCAAAGAGAGACAGAGACAGCGACAGGCGACGGAGGCGCAGACAGCGCACAAAAGTCAATGACTTCATTGTGGCACGCCGCCTCCGCCGCCTCCGCCTGCCACGCCTCCCCTCTTCCTGCGCAGCCTCTGTGCATGTGCATTAAAAGTGCTGGCAGCTGGAAATAGTTGCTGCTGTTGCCACTGCTGCTCGCTGCATAGTTCTGTTGCCATTCTAATTGGAATAGTTTCATTGTGTGCGGTGGCAGCGGCAACTTTCTAATTTGAATATTGGGAGAGGGAAACAAAAAATAAAAGGATAAACCCCGTTTTGCCGTGCGTATACGCACTGCTCGGCAACGACAATACTCAGTTCCCACATTACGTATACGCAACACTCACCCAACACTTGTATCTCGACATTGCGACGCGACGTCTGCTTCTGCTTATTCTGCGCCATGCACGTGTACGTGCCCGCATCCTCCAGCCGCTGAAGCTGCTCGATGATTAAGGTGCCATTGTTGTAGGCCCGTTGTCGCCGATTTATGGGCAGCGTTTGACCATCTTCGCCAGCCAAAAAGCAAGAGAGAATAAGAGAACGCGAGCGAGCAGGGGAAGTGAAAAAGTTGCGACAATTAATTTGACAGCAATCGCATAAAACAAACTTGCGCGATTTATGACCAAAAGCGAATGCGCGTGCGGCATGCAAGCTTTATATTCATGTACCCGATAAATAAATTTTAAAATTGCTTATATATTGCAGGAAGGAAGCAAAACGAGGCGGGGAGATGGGGGAAATAGCAATAAAACACGATTAGCCTGGGGTAAAAAATAAATCCGTGGACTACAAATTGAGTTAGCGCGCATCAAAGCAGCATTTGCTGCCTCAAACTAATTTCGAATTTAATTAAGAGATTCATTCATGCATTTAAGCCTTATCAAATTGAACAATTTATTAGTGATGAAAATTGTGTAGAATTATAAATGAATATTTGAGGCGTAAAAATTATAAAATTTATTAATTTTCTCATCTCAAAATGCAAACCTGGCAAGCCCATCTAAAACCAAGTTATGTTCATGGGGAATTTTGACTTTGTTTGAATTCTTAATTGAATCTGCATCAAAAAATAAGGCTATACAATATGAATATTCATATTTTCCAATAATTTGAGATTCTCATCTCAACTTGCAAACATCAAAAGTCAAGCGATTTAGATGCTTGAAGTTTAGATTGTATTGGCATTGAAATTATATAAATTCAACAGTTTAAGAAACTTACGAACATTTTTAAAATTTTTCTTTAATTTCCAAACTTGATTTATTGTTTGGAAGCAATAAGGTTTGTTAAAATAAATACAAAAATCTTTGAAGTGCATTTTAAAGCAAATTGACTAAATTAACAAAGATTTATTGCATTTTTAAATTCCGCACTTGATTGAAACAAAGTTCACCTGCTTGAGCGAAAACTTATTCACATATTTCTCATATATTTCTATTTGTTTTTAATCAAGTTAAAATTGCGCCTTGCTCAGCACAATTTCCTGACCACTGAAGGCGACTTTAACACGTGTTAAATATTCATTTTGCCAAGAGAAATTTAAATTGATTTTAATCGAGCGAATAAAAAAGGCAAAAGGGCAAGTCGACTCGTTCATTTCGTAGTTACAGTAATAATATTCATTGATATGTGCAAAAACAAACACGAAACAAAAAGAGAAAGAGAGAGAGAGAAAGAGAGAGAGCGAGAGATTTTTAATAACAAACACAGGCCGAAAGGCAAAGCAAACAACTATCAAAGCAAAGGAAAGGCAAAAACCAGAAAAAAACAAATAAGCAGTAAAAAAGGACATACGATGCGAGGGAGATATATATGTCTGTGTGTGTGTAAATACATATGGCAGTAATATGAGTAACAAGCAAACACATACATCATATACGAGTATGTAAATATATATGTAGAGTATAGTCGGAGAATGATGCTGCTTACCTCGCTCCCAGTGGATTTTATCGATGGGATAACCAGCCACAGGACATTTAACAATCAAATCAGAGCCAGAGATTCCCGTTATTTTTGGCATTTCGCGTATGTAAGGCAATCCATAGATGTTCACTTTGGCGCTGTGCGAGACCCTGCGGCAAATGCGAATAAAAAACATATACAACTCATAACTAACGTTTAGTGGGGCATGCAGCAGCAGCAGCAGCAACGAACAACAAAAAACTGCACAGGCCGCGGGGCCTGGAGAAAAAGAGAGAGGGGGAATATAGCTGTGACTAGGGAGGGGAAAGGGGCCTGGGTACTGTTGCCATTTGTATACAGTTGCCGCTGCTAAAAAGCCTGACTCGGCAAATTGTTTGGATTTTATGTCGCTTTTGCCAGCAAACAATGCTGCCCATTGTGTGAATACCCTGTGTGGTAGCAGCAGCAGAGGAGTATAGCTATAACTATATACACAACTAACTTAAACAGCAACTTGAAAGTGCCAAGAAACTGAAGAAGAACCTAAACCATTAAAACAGTCTTAATTAATTTATCTTTCAAAGATTAACAATATCCTCAAAATCCTCTTGACATAGCAACATATATTTTTTAAATAGATTATATATTTAAAACATGTTGAAATGAATTGAAGAACTTTCAAAAATATTTGCTGAATATTTTTTGGAATATATATTGATGAACAGAGATAGTCACTTCGATTTAATTTCATTTCTAGACACTTTAATATTTGATTACAATTGTAATACCCTGCAAACTAACTAACTTACTAGAAATTCTTTTCGCACTGACAAAATTTGTTTACATTACCTGTAAAACTAGATCTATATAGCTCTCTCTAACTTCTTCTCTGACTTACAGGGCATCTACAAGTCCTTCCACAAGCTACCCTCTCACTTTAGTTCTAGTTTTTACTCTGTCAAGCTACAATTAAATTTATGATTTAGCATGGAAATGCTTTTTATGCCCCTATCACAGGCACTGCAGTGCTAGTCATCTGTATGTGTTGAGGTATCTACAGTATGGGTGTGTGTGTGTGTGTGTGTTTTATTTATGAAGCTGTGGCCACACTCACTTGCCAATCGCATTCTGAGCCGTGCAGGTGTATTCGCCTCCATCCTCCTCCTTTACATTTGAAATATTCACATGGCTGATGACATCGTCGTGTATGGTAACATATTGACCCACTAAAAAGCGTGAGCTGTCCGGTATCTATGGAGAGAGAGAGAGAGAGAGAGGGAGAGGAACAGAGAGCGGAGAAGAGTTTAAGAAAATGTGTCAATTAGTGAAGCAGTTTTCCTATGCAAGAGAGGAAAAGCGAGCGAAAAACTGTGAAAAATTCATGCAAATCGAATTGATTGAAATTGCATAAAATTTACACTAGGCTTAGTCGATAGAAACGATAAAATAGATGGGAGGGGGTGCGGCAACAGGAATAGGGGCGTGTCGTGGTAGGGTGGAGAGCGCAGTAAGAGTAAAAGGAAAATGGAAATTTATGCAAATAAACGAAACAAATCCTTGAAAATGCAAGGCAGAGCGAAAGGATGCGGGGCGCACGTGAGAAAGGAACGAAGAGGGAGAGGAAGGGTCGGCGAGGAGAAACGTGTACACAAGCGGGAAAAGAAATAAAAAAGCAAAGCAAATGCCAGCGGCGTGTTAGAGATGCCCGAGCAGGGGTTACCCATAGGTAGAAGGGGTAGCCGGAGGGAGGGAGGAGTGAAGGATGCTGAGAGCAACTGCAGCAACGCGTTTGGTAAACATTTATGCATGTTCAGCTGCAGGAGGTGCCCTCTCAGCCCCCCCCCTGCCACACTCCCCAACTCCATCAGCAACCTTCTCAAAACGATACGCTGGCAATGCGGAAACGGAAACGCTGCCTGCATTTCCGCCCGCCGTCGTTGCAGGAACTAAGTAAGTGCTCAGCACGTGTGTGAACTCTCACCCTGCACCTTCCTCCCTACCACTTCTTACACTGCTCCTTCGCGCTATCAAGATGTATGTGATGTGTGTGAACGTGTGTGTGTTGCCGAAACTTACCGGAAATCCGTCCAAAGACCATGTAAATTGCGGCAATGGATTTCCGGTGGCAACGCATTTCAATGATACCGTCGGACCCGGCTGCAGCGTCTGCTCCGAAAACCAATAAAGCAGTTCCGGCGAAGCATCTAAAATGATAGATAAGAACAGAGAGAGAGAAAGAGTGCTTAAAGCAGAGCTTTATGTGCCTGGCGGTCTGCTGCCTGCCCCCGAGGCAGCTGTGAAGGTGAAGGTGAGGATTACCTGCTGCTTATTATGTGTGTGAGAGTCGAGGAAGGCTTTCATTAATGAGCCTAGTAAGTACGTGTGTGTGAGTGTGTGTGAAGTTGGGTGTAAGTTGAGTTACGCCCGAAGGTAATTCAATAAATGGAGATGATGATAGGCATGAGGCATGATAGCGTAGGTGGAATTAGCCTATAAACAGTCTTGAAAAAAACTGTATATTTTTTGTAAAGACACTCCTTTAGACTGGCTTAAACACCTTTTACTTAGCTTAGCTTTTATGCTTCTTTTCTTTGCGAACTGATGATAAATGTTATGGGCAAAAGAAAGCAAAGTAATTTCTTTATAGGAAACCCCTAAAAACTCTCTTCCTTAAACTGCCAACGCGTTCAGTCCTTAAACTACTTCACTTCGTCTTCTTTCCCCAATAAAATACTGTTAAATATTTAAGCAATACCCTAAAAGATTTACCTATAAACAGATTAGGGTAAACACTAAATAATCTCTGCAAAAAAAAAAGACCCCTTTAAACTGTCTCTGACGCGCTTAGTTGTTAAGCTTCCTCTCAGCAGCTTCTTTCTTCAAAAGTCTTTGCTGCAGTCAAGCGAAATCAGCTTAAGATATAAATATAATATCATCTATAAGTAACATATTTGCTTATGTTATTCTTTTCCCTTCGCTCCCCTCTCTTTGCTCTTTTCCCCTTCTCAATCTCAGTTGCATTTGCAATTTCTTTTCTTTTGACTTTTGCGCCATTTCTTTTTGCAACTTTTATATGCGACTTTGGCTTTTCTCGAGCGGAAAATGCATTTGACAAGCGAGCCAAATGTTATCCAGCTGATGAAAATTGTATCAATTTCCGCTGCTGTTGCTGCGTCGACGTCGCGTTGTCGTCGTCGTCGTCGCTGTCGTGGAATTTGGCGTGGAAAATGTGTCTTCGAGTTGAGGGGACTGAGAATGTTATAAGCTGCCATATTTATTTGCAGATATAACGCACACACACACACACACAAACATACACTCTTCCCACACACATTCTCCCCCACACACACACACACACTGAGTTGACACAATTGCTCCCATATCCGGCCGCTTAATGGGCGACAGAGAAGAAACTTTTGGTTTGAGGGGCCGCAGAAGCTTTTAACACCAAGGCGGGGAGTCTCTGTGTGTGTGTGTGTGAGTGTGTGCTTTGTGTGTTTGAATATCTGTGTGTGCCTGTGGGTGTGTCTGAGTGTGTGTCTGTGTGTGTTAAGCATGCCAATAATATATCGAAATCAATTTCCGTTTGTGCCTAAAAGCAAATCAAAAACGCGAATGTGCTGCCGTTTTCCCTCCTTCTCTTCCCCTCTACACCTCCCTCTGTCTGTCTGCTTGTGTGTGTCAGCCTCAGGCTATGGTATATGTGTTTGTGTGTGTGTCGGTGTTAGTGGCTGTGGCTAGATTTTTAGTGCTGCTAATAAAATTAAGTTGTCAGCCTGCGTTTTATGTGCGCTGCCTTCGCATTGTTGTCGCACATTGTGTCCTTGTTATTGTTGTTGCCATGATTTGTTGCTACTTCTCTCCCTCCCTCTCTCTCTCTCTCTCTCTCATTGATGTTGTTGTAGCTTTGCTAGCAATTTGCTAAATTAGAAATTAATGAAATGCAATTATGACAAACATTTATTTGTGCGGTTGTTGCGGTCGTCAACGCGACGCAACGCAAAATTTCACTTTGATTTGCTGCTGCAAATTGCCAGTTTAGTGTGGCCGGAAGAGAGACGAAGAGAGAGAGAGAGAGGGAGAAGGGGAAGATTGACTTGTGTGTGTGTGTGGGTGTGCTTGGACTACCATAAGTGGCCATTAATATGGTCATCAGCGTATTAATTTATGACCAGCAGCACAAATGGAGCGTGTTGATGATGTGTCTCGCATATATTGCGTATACGCACTGCCCCACCCACGGCGCGACTTACCACCCAATTGTAGCTCTGCTGTCGATTGAATTTGCTCCCATTCATTGGAGACAAAACACTGATACATGCCAGGATCATCTTTCTGCACTTTCTTGATAATCAAACGCGCTGGATCGGTGAGAATCTAAAGAGGAGATGCAAAAAGGCAGTTTAAAATTGGCAAATAGAGGGGAGGGAGATCGGGGGGTGGCTACCTACCTCGACGCGATTGTCGCGCAGTATGGGCTTGCCATCGTGCAGCCAGTTGACATCGTGCACCGGATGGCCAGAGACAATGCATTGGAATTGTGCATCCTTGTCCACATCAACGGTCTGCACCTGCGGCTGCAGATGCGCTGTCAACGGAGCTGAAAAGCAGAGAGAGAAGGAAGAAAAAGAGACGGGGGTGGAGTGGGAGTTGTTTGAGTGCTTGCCTGGTTGCATGGCTGCCCGGAGTCGTCTCTAACCACTCTATCGACCCACTTACCTGTCACCGTGAGCGACACTTGAATTGTCTCCTCGCCAGCTGTGTTGTTTACCCAGCACAGATATTTGCCACTGTCCTCGAGACGCGCCTGCAATGGCATAAATCAATGGCAATCACAATATTTGGCATTCATTTCCATGCTGACAACTGCCAGGGGCCCACAGCGGGGGCAGAGGGGAGGGGGAGATAACTTCATACATACCTTGGTGATTTTGAGCAGTCCCGCGGACACAATGGTAATGCGCTCGCTCAGCTGCAGCGGCAGCAGCTGCTCGTTTTCCTCCTTGAACCAACTACAAAGAGAGAGAGAGAAAGATGAAAAAAGGTAGCGAAGATATGACAGATGTATGCGATATGTATATGAGCTGTATATAGCACTATATATTGTATGTGTATACAATGCATGCAACTTGTTTGTCTTCATTGCACAGCATGACAAATTGCCCACTGTGCGTGCTGATTGTCGATTGTTGTCCTTCGATTATTCAAATTAAGTCAAGGCATAGCTATGTACATATATAATGCAAGCCATGGTATGTATATATCATACTTATAAAACCCCAAGAAAGCTCAATATTCAATTCCTTTCTTTGTCCATTGTGACAAGTGAAGATTGTCACTTATCGATTGTCTTTTATCGATTAAGTTGTAGATGAAGTTAAAGCAGGTTTATGTATTACATATTTTATATATTGTATAATACATACATATATCCCCACATATATAAAGCAAAAATAACTCAAAAAATTGTTGCTTTGTTTGCCCACTGTGCGTGCTGATTGTCGATTGTCGTTTTTCGATTGTTCAGGTCACAGCTACATATATATACCATGCATATACATACTTTAACCTCTACATATATCATACTTATATATCACCAAGAAAACTCGACAATTTTTCCCATTGTTTGCGCCAAGAAAAGCGCATGCAGCGAAAATTCAATTAAATTCTGCATACAATTTCCTCTCGATTTTTCTCGATTATTACTCGTTGTTTTTCTCTTTTTGATTTTCTGCACGTTTTTCTCGATTATTATTTCCGTTTTTTTATTAATTCAGTGAAAATATCAATTGAGGAAAATCAACACAATGCAAGAGTGCAACAGAGGCAGCTGCAGCAGCAGCGCGTGTCATAATCTGTTTGATGTTTGCCACGCCCCCCCATGGCATGTTCTACAGCCTCCCGCCCCTCCCTTGAACTGTTGCATTTTTAATCAAATTATTGATTTTAATTTGACTTTAATTGCACTTGAGTGCGTCATTGCATCGTCTTGTGCGGCATGCCACAACTGACTGCCACGCTTGGAATTTGCTTAATTAAAATCATGGAAAATCAGTGGAAAATCATTGGAAAGCTGCAGCATATGCTGTGAATGTAATGCAAACAATGAAAGGGGCGACTCTGAGAAAGGAGCAGCAGAAGAGGCAGCAGAAGGATGCTACGCAGGGGGCACTGAAAACCCTTGGAACTGCTGAAAATTATTTGGCCAAATATTTCTATGTACAGCAAAGGCAGGGGAGGAAAAGGTAGCGAGGGAAAGGTGGGGGGAATATGCAAACGAACCGCGACATCGTCATGCAACATGCCAACTATTTAAACATTTACGAGCTGCCGGCCAAGCCAAGCCAAGCAGAGCTGCGCTGAGCTGGCGAGGACAACGGGACACTTGGAGCACTCTGGGCCAGGATGCGGACATGGCAGCAGCAGCAAAACAATGCAGCACTAGCAGCTCCACGCGGAGAGAGAGAAAGCGTAGCGTAGCGTGGAGCACAAAACAAAATTCGCCGTTGTTGTCGCCTCGCTGCGTCGCTATTGCCAGTCTGATGTGTGTGTGTGTGTGTGTGTGTGTGTGCAGGCCATCTTGCCACTCGCTGCTGCCGCTGCTGTTGCACAGCGGGCGACATCAGTTCGAGCATCAAATAAAAAACAAGTGCTGCCTCTGCTAGTGCTGCTGCAACATCCTGGGCGCAATTTTTTATGCATGCAACACAGCAAGGACAACGCCAGCTCCAGCTTTAGCTAACCCCGCCTACCCTTCTCTCCCTCGCCTTGCTGCACTGCAGCATTATGTGAGCCGCGTCCTTCGGTCCCATAAAAAGCAATGCATGTTTTAGCACTCGATGATGAGCCCAGGCTCCGGCTCTAGTCACATTTCCCCCTCTCGCTCTCTCTCTCTCTCTAGTTCCATCTCCAGGTAACACTGCCTGCACAGTGATTACCTTGAGGCGCCACGCCCCCTCATGGCATTCAAAAAGCAATTTGCCATTTTGGCCATAAAACGTTGCGCATTTTGATTGATTTGCACTCGGCACACACAGAGGCACACACAAAAAGGTTGCGACCCACTGAGGCTGAGGCTTCTTCTCCAGGGAAATCTTCGTAGCTGTGAGTCGAGATAGAGATGGAGATGAAGATGGAGGCTAAGCGGGACTTGTCAGACAAGAAGATAAATGCTGCCGCTTGCCACGATTGACACATATTAAATGACAGGCAAACACACGTACAAACATGCACGCACACGCACTGACACGCACAAACATGTGCTGCAATAAACAATCTATGAAATATTGAGTGAAAACTTGAAACTGAATGTGGGAGAAGGCAACAAGCTGCCAGAGGAGAGAGCGGGAAAGAAGAAGCTGAATAGATGAGTTTTCTGTTAGAATGTAACTATTTGTACGACCTTTGCTGTGAGGCATCAATTTGTAATATAATGTAGCTCTTGTACCTATGACATGTGTTTGTTATCGAAGACCCATCGAGGCATTACAGAGTTTCTGCTTAGCTGAGGGCACTTTCTCTGACATTTTCCTCTTTTTGGGTAATATCTTCAAGACAGTTGAATATTAAGTATTTCTATTTGTATGAGCTGTACTGTGGGGCTGTGAGTTCACTAATCAAACTGCTAATTAAACATGACCAGTTCAGTTTATCAGGAGACTGTAAACAGTCCTTATTAATTTTGAAGAGGGTTCTTAAATGCTCAGTGATATGAATTGGTAAACAGTAAATCAATAAACTCTGTTATTAGCTTACAATGTTAATAACAAGTTTCAAACTATGTTAAACTTGTCCACAGTGCTGTTAACCTTGTCCACAACTAAGGTTTAAGTGCTGTTAGACAGTTGTTAACCATCTTTTAGCTTTAAATTTGTCGTTAACTTGAGTTTTTTTGCGTATTCTTGTTCCATCTTGTGGTGCTCTGTTACCAAAAAGCCAAAACAGCTGTAAGGTGGCTGTTAAATTGCTGTTAATTTGCTGTTAAGCTTTATATTGAATTAAACTAGGGCAATAATTGAGAAAAATCAATCTTTTTCACATATTTTATTGGAATAATGAATTCTGTAGGACAAAAATAATAGGTCTATTGAGCTTTTCTCTTTTAATTCACATTGCAAACACTATGCAGTTACTTTCTGTCTTTTCATTTCTTAATTTACAATGAATATGGGATGTATATGGTTAAGCTCTACCTGATCATTCTACTTAACTATACTCGTACATCACTTTCCCAACAAATAACTTCCCTTTAACAGTTTAGCTCATTTTACACTCGCAATTCCTATGATTGACACACAAAGTTTTATGTGATTTGCATCTTGTACATTGTACATTCCCCAATAGCAGTTGGCATCCATCTATTAGTACCTGTTGTTGCAGGCACTTGTTAAACTATTCATGACGCTTTGACAGGCTCGACATGCTGCCAGGTAAACAGGCTGCCGGGACAATTCACTCGACATTTTTATTAGATCGCTCTCTCTCTCTTTCTCTCTCGTTTGCACACGCTCCATCTCTGTCTTTTTCTCTGTCTGTCTGTTTTTTTTTCTGGTGTGCAAAAGTGCTAAATATTTCACATTGTCATAAAATGCGCGGCAACTGTGCCGGCTCTGACCCCTGACCCCCTCAGTCAGCAATTGCGGCGACTTTTTTGTTGAATTTATTCTTTCCTTTTTTCCATTTCAGTTTCAGTTTTTTCTGGTTCTTTTTTTTTAGCATTTTCCCCTATGGTTTTTTTGCTACTCACCGATATGTTGGCACCGGATGTCCTTGAGCAATGCACGGCAACGTTGTTTGGCCATTAAGGACGACATGCCGCATCGAATGCTTCTCGACATTAATGCGCGGCTGTACCATGCCCTTGGGCTCGGTTACAATAATGCGACCGGGATATGTCGAAATTTGTATTTCACCTGCGAACGAGAAGAGAAAAGGCAAGAGTGGAGAGAGAGAGAGAGAGTAAGAAGTGGCTACAGTAGCAATTTACGGTCGACAGCGGGCAACGCATTTCGATATTTCGGTTAGGATTCGCGCGCAGCCTTCGACTAAATTTATGACTCCAGCTTAAGCCCAAGCTGGTAATATATAGGGAAAAATATATGTACACACCGTGTGTGTGTGTGTGTGTGTGTCAGCGCGTGTGTTTGCTTGTATTTTTAATTAATTAAAAGTAAATGAAAGCAATCAAGTTGATTGCATATGCCACAACATGCGCCGAGTGGAGCCAGAACCAGGAGAGCAGCATCTAAAGCTGCCTGTGGGTTGGCGGTAGGCAGAAGGGGGAGTGCCAGCGGGAGTGGTCAGTTGCCTGGCCCGCTGACTTGCCACAGCTGCTGCTTCATTATGCATGAAGGAATTATAATGCTGTGAAGCATATTGTAAGGCTATAAGGCATAGTATGCCATATATATAATATATGCATGTGTATACAGTGTACTTATTGTGTTGCCCGAGAGTGTCTGCATGTGTGTGTGTGTGTTGTTGCTTTTCAAGGCTGCCGCTGCATTGTCCAGTCTTGTCTGTACCAGAGTTTACTCTTTAATATTGTATAACTATAGTTTTAATCTATGTTGTCTTCTTCTCGTACCTGATTTTCATATCTATCTTTATTGCAATGTATTATCTGCAATATCATTTATTACATCACGTCTTACATCTTTTGTATCATTCTCTTTATCATCATCCAGATACATCACATAATTTACATTATCTGTAATACTATCTACATTATTAACAACTATATTTTTATTCACTCAACCCGTACTGTTCATTAAATAATTCTGCGCCCCACCACAGTTCCCTGTTGTTTATTTTATCGGCTTGTCAATTTGGCTTTAATTCGGATATTTTGGCCAGATTTTGGCCTTTTAAATCATGTCCACGCATAGAATTCTATTAGGCCTGTTAACACGACGACACACGACGGGGAAGGTACAACTAATCCGTGCAGAGGGCGTGTGTGCGAGGGTGTGTTAAGTGGGCCACTCGGCCAACAAAATCTGTTTCAAATGGCGACCGGCTGTCTCTGAACCCTTCTCCCTCTCCCTCTCTCCCTCTCTCTCTCTCTTTCTATTTCCCTTACTATCTCCTGACCAGGCAATTTAATTTATAATTTAGCCCGAACATCATAATCATCATTGCCACAGCACAGCAGCAACGGCATCTACAGCAACATCAGATCGTATTCCATGCCACCAACCCCCGCCCACCCCACACGCCCCCTCCCCTGCCCTTTTCTGCCTGTTCTATTGTGCATTAGTCGTATTATTGTTAGCCGCCATTGTTGTTCCCGTTATTGTGCGAAATAAATGGATTTTTGGTTTAAATTGTAATTATGCGCCGCCCCAGACAGACACGCCCATACGCCCCACACACATATACACACTGTAGCACACACAAACATAAAAGTGTTGCCTGCTTTTGTGCGCGCTGCAGGTGAAGGCATCGCTTAAATTAAGCGTGTCAGGCGAACCAGTGTGTGTGTGTGTGTGTGTTTGTGTTTGCTAAATGAATTAGTTATGAGCAGCTATCTCGCTTGCACACACTCTGTCTCACTCTGACTAACAAAGCAGCTTCATGTTACACTTTTAATGAGTGCACTCTAAGCACTTTTTAATGTCAGTCTGTCTGTGTGTCAGTGTCTCTCTTGCTGTGTGTGTGTATGTTTGTGCAGGTGTCTAAGTGCAGTTTGTAGTGTATGTGTGTGTGTGTGTTTGTGTCAGTGTGCTTGTGTGTGTCTGTCTGCTTCTGTTGGTCACTTGAATTGGCATTGTTTAGCTGGTTATGTGTGTAGTGCACTGGTAATTAATATGCGGCTAACACACACACACACACACATACACTCTGCCACACACACACACACATAAATACTCTCTACTTAATGGTCAGTTTTGGTTTACGCTCTTGTGGTTTCTGGTCAAAATTTCATAGCAAACATTTTGATTAATTAAATGTATTAAGGCATGACGAACGTGAAGCAATTCCACAGTTTCCCAAAAGAAAAACACAAATAAAACGAAAGAAAAATAAACAAAAACAGGGAAGAGAGAGAGTAGAAGAAGTGGAGGAGTGTGGCGAAGGCGAGAACTTTTATCGCATTGATTGATGTGGGGCAAAGAAAAATTGTACGCAACAAAAGCTAATAGAAAATTCAGCTTAAACGCATTTTCACACACAATAAACTTCAAATAGCAGCAACAAAATATCTACAAAAGATCTCACATATTGACCAAGCAACTCCCCCGCTCTCTCCCTCTCTCTCTCTCCCTCTCTCCCTGCCTGTCCCTTTCTCTGTGTGTCTCAGCAAGCTCGATTTGCCCTTTTGCTCGACGATTGAATGTCACGCATCATAAATTATGCACAACGCACAACATTGACAGAGCGCAGAGGAAGAGAGAGAGAGGGGGAAAGAAATATAAAGAGAGAAAGGAATAGAGGAAGAGTGGGAGGTTTGACTAGCATAAACTACATGATTTTCTATACATTTGACTCGCATTTGTTGAGCCAAATAATTTGATGTTCTTTGCAGTTTTGCAGCCAATTAAACCGAACAAAAACAACAGCAGCAACAAAAACAACAAATACAACAAACAAGACAATAACGCATCGCATTATTATTGATAATAGAAGGGGGAAGAAGGAGAACATCGAAAATCGAGCTGGAAACAAGGCAATACACAATGGCAGCAAGTCTAAGTATGTTCATGTTCAAGATAGATTAGCTTGTTTTGGGTTGCGCACATAATTGGTAATTGGAGAAGGTAGATATAGAGAGAGGGAAAAGCGGGGCAGAGCAGCTCCAATTGACTGGCTAATTTTAAAAATTTAAAATGATGTAGAAAATGTGGCAGATGAAGTTGAAACTATTGTGCTTAGGTTGTTCTCATATTTTAATGCTACAAAAGTTCATAAAGCTAAAATGGGAAAATTGGAATATCTTTGGTTCCCAGAACTTTAAACTACACAAAACTTGTAAATAAGTAAGTAAACCTGCATAAGTTGGAAACATTCTTCAACTTGTGCACATTCTTTAAGCTCTAAAGACTTTGAAAACAGTTATAAATAATAGAAATACGGGCAAAGTTACTGCAACAAAAGCTGCCAAAGTCATTCAAGCTAATTAAGCTTTAATTAATGCAAACGCAACTGACAGCATAATCTGCCTGGCAAAACTGTCGGCAATTTAAAAATGCTCAGCCTAATGCGATAATCAAAACTTGCGTCATATTTTTGCGTGTGCATTAGCCACACACACACACACTCACATGACCCGAGGACAAGTTTCACATTGCAATTATGCATATCTCTCTGCCTCCTTCCCCTGCATCATCCACTGGGGGCTATGAATTAATTATTCAACTTAATTATATGCCAACAGTTGTGTGTCCACAGCAGATGTGATGGAGTGGCAGAAGGAGTAGGGCTGGTGGCTCAGCTGTATCCATTGAGGCATTGCTGACTGGACGATTAAGCTGGGGAAAATGTGATTATCACGTACCTGTCAGTCTATTTACAGTGCGGCATGTGTAGCTTTTGTACGCATCATTGGGCCCCGCATTATTTATGTACAATTCGCCGTTCGATAGGACCGTGTACTTGCCACCGATGTCCGTGTTCGGATACAGATGCATGCCGGTGTCCTGCACCCAAGCGGTGACCATTACGAATTCCGACATGTAGCTGGGCACCTGCCAGGGCAGTAGAACAAGAAGAAGATAAAGAGGAAGGGGAGGAGAGTCAGAGGTTAACCAAGATAAGCAAATTTGATCAGCATTTTGCTGGGCAGCTGAGTCAAATTTAATTTGCTTGTTAAGTGCATTTTGTGGCCAAGGGACAGAGAGAGAGAGAGAGAGAGAGAGATAGAGAGAGGACTCTTTTTTCACTTTCACTCCCTCTCTCTTTCTCTCAGCTGGCGACTCACCTGGCATTTCAGCACCGCCGTGTTGCCCGTCATCACGTACTCGTCGTGCACCTGCACCGTGTACTTCTGGTTGACAACTGCGGAAAAGAGAAAGAGAAGAAAAGATTAACAATTTTTAATAGAAATAAGGTGAAGAAAACATAAAAAAACTTTATTATTGCGCATACGCAGCATAAAACACAGTGCAAACGTTTATGGCGACGAAGAAAGAGAGAGAAATAAATCCAAATATGCAAACATTGCGCATACGCAGCGTATAACAAATTTCAAGCAATTATGTTGTGTTCGCTTTGTATTTTTATTGGGGTCTTTTATTAGCCAAAACAGTTGCCTTAACCCTGTGCCCTAACCCTTTGTTGGCCAGGGCCTGAGGGATGTGGAGGGTTGCTGACAGCCCTAAAAAATTTGTTGCCTTCTTTTCGTGTCGTGCCTTGTCCAGTGCATTGTGTGACACTGTGACCGTTTGTCAAGCGACGACGCCGTTAAAATTGGACGTGGCAATTTGAGTTAAAGATTTTGCGAACGTCAAGCCGCTAACCTACCTCCTTCTCCTACCCCTTCTGTCCCTTTCTCCTGCTCTCAGCACGCCCCTTGTCAACCCAAAGCACATGGCACAAAATTAAGACTGACAAGAAGTCTAAAACGTAGCTCGGCACAGTGGCACAGTGGTGCAGGTAGCCAAAAAAGCAAGGCAGAGAAATTATTTCATTTACTACTTCATTTTCATCTCTACTTACTTCGCTCTTGTCCCACTGTGCAGCAATTGTGAACTTCTTTTTGCGCTAACACATTTTTTTGCCATTTCAATTTCCTTTGCATTTGCAACTGTCTTGCCCACTCAACTTCTTTGGCCCTCTAGCTCCACTGTGCTTGGCCTTCACACCTAACTGTTTTGTTCCTTCTCTTCCTCTTGCTCTTCATCTCACTCTGCCCCTTTGTTTTTTTCGCGTCCGCCTATGTCGACTTGAGCTTGGCAGCTGGCAAATTAATTAAGATGGACAAAGGCAATTTTCACTTCTGGAAAATGGAACTAGGAAAATGTGGAAATGTGAGGAAAATGCGTTAACACGCTGCCATCTGCAATTTGTAGCTCGATCCTCCGGCAATCGTGGCAACTTTAATATGCCCAAAATAAAAATTGGATAAAGTTTAATTTGAAAAGTTGTTGTTATTGTTTGCCGAGTGGGAGGCAGTAAAAGAGGGGGGGGGGGCGGGGACAGGGCGGCGTATTTTATTTTCCATCACGTTTTTCGTTTTTCTATGCTGCAATAACAAATGAAAAACTGGAAAAACTTTGTGACAACATTTTATTATAATTCCTCTGGCCAAACCAGGGTGGACAAGCGAAGAGGAGGGGTATGTAGAGAAGGGGGGAGGGAGTGGGGGAAGGGGAAGCGGCTGCTGTTTTCAGTCGAGTTTAGTGCAATTTTGTTTTTGTATCTTCATTATTTGTATTGCTGTCGAGCGGGGAGTGGGAGACATTCAGAACTTTAGTTGCTTCTCTTCTGCTTCTTTCTTTTTTTTTATTTTTTGGAAGCTTGCTGCATAGTTTTGTATTTTGAGGCAAAGGCAAAAGTTTTTTTGCGCTTTCATGTTACACTTTGCATGGCTGGGCGTGGGCGTTGTCGTGGGCGTGGCAGTCAACATTGTGTTGCATAGAAGAGCAGCAGAGGACACAGCACAAGTAGAGGGACAGCAGCAGCAGCAACAGCAGCAGCAGTCGGGAAAGTAAGTACGAAAGCTAAGTTTATAGTCGGGCGCACACAAAGTAACTGAGCATCGCGAGGGGGGTGGGGGTAAACAGAAAGAGAGGGGGGGGAGGCCTGCACTTGGATTGTATGCGGAAATTCATTTCCGTTTTGTTTTCTATGTGGAAAGTGTGTGCGGCAAACTTTTTGTTGCACAAATTTATGTTTATGATGCGGCAGTCTTTGCCTGATTTGCAGTTATTGTGCTGACAGAGAAAGAAAGGGGAGGTGGAGAGGGGTAAGCAAGACTGGGAAAGAGCTCAAGCTGCTGCTCGAGTGCCAGTGCGAGAGCGAGTGCGAGAGAGAGAGAGACTATTAAATTATGACTCAAGCAGCGCACAAGTTGCACAGTCAAATTGCAATTTGCATGGCAGCTGAAGAGGGATGGAGCAGAGGGTAGGGGGGGAGGCTTGCCTGAGGGCTGACAATGTGCATCCAACTAATTACGAACAAATTACACTGGTTTCACACACACACATACACACACACACTGAGGCTGACAGAAGTATGTAGAGCAGGTGAAGCCCCAAAGAAACTTTGTGGCTCAATCACAAAACTTTGCGTAGACTGCGCCGCAATGCAAAACTTGAGTGTGTGTGTGTGTGGGAGGGTGTTTGTGTGTGAGTGCAAGTGCAGCGAAAAGTCACACAACTATTTTGTGTGTGTGTGTGTTTGTGTGTGGCATCATCATTCATCAGCCTTGGCCCCGTGGCCCGTGGCGCTTTTGGCCTGACAAAACCAAAACAAATCTTGCTGGGTTATTGTTTGTATGCAGAGAGGGGGGGGGGGAAAAGGGCAACTTGCCATAGGGGGGCAGCGTAGCTGAATTTGTCAAGAGTTTTTGCTAATTACGCGCACTTAGCCCGCAGGCAGTCAAGGATGCTGTGCTGGTTATCCCGAGCTTGTCGTGGCATCCGGCAAACTAAGCGCGGGCAATTAAATAACGCAATCGCTAAGTCGCCAAGGCGCCACGTCTCGCCCAAGTCCCCCCCTTGAGCTGCACACATTAGCTGAGAAATTACAGAGGAGTAGAGAGAAGAAGGAGGGGAAGGGGGGCAGAGGTCACACAATATCCCTGGGCAACTTTTGCAAATTAGGCAAAACGTTTTGCGCCAAAATCTACGCGCTGTCAAATTGTTCGAGCGTAAAGCAGAAAACGCTCAGCAAAAAACAACACACACACACAAGAGCACACACAGCAGCACACACAAGGGCACACACATACACACAGAGAGCATCACTCGCGGGCAAACACAGCGCGACCGCAAATAAAATACGCCAGCGTGCATGTCGTATACGTAACGTGGAGCTGCCTCTGAGCTGGAGCTGAAAAATGACCGCCAGACGCTGTAGCTTTGCATGCCCCACTCGCTGCCACTTCTGTTCCCCCCTCTTCGTCTCTCTCTCGCTCCCTTTTTTCCCTCTCTCTCCCACTCTAGGCTATCTTAAATCTTCTTTCCCGTCTCCCTTTCTGTTTGTCTTTTTTCTCACTGTGTGTGTTTTTGCTTTCAACTGTTTCTTTCTTTCTCCTCCCCTGCCTCTCTACCCTCCCTCTCTCTCTTTCTGTCTCTTTCTTTCTCTCTGTGTGTGTGTGTGGCACTGTTAATTAAACGCACGCAGCAGACCGAAAGTCAAGTGCCTTGTGCCTGCCCGCCGTGCTGACCATTTTATATGGCCAGCATTCATATCTTTTATGGCCTCGGCTAATTGTTGTTTTTGTTCGCAGATTTAGCCTGGCTAGCAGAGGTGGATTGGGGGGGGGGGGGAGAGACAGGCTGCCCAATGAGCCGCTAAATCTATGCGACATGCGATGCCAATCAAAGTGATTGGATTGAAAACGAGCACTAGCAATCGCTAAAAGAGGCAGCAGGAGAAGAGGAAGAGGAAGAGACTAGGCCTGGACTGCCGCCCTGGTGGCGGTTCATTAATGCACTTTAATAAAGCCCTCCCCGAGGGCCTAATGAATGCGAAAGTTTCTCGTGCCCCAGCAAAAACAAGACGAAGTTTCGCTGCGCTCTCAAAAAAACTGCGAGAACAAAAACGCTGAAGTTGCGAGCCAAAAAGTCGATTAGAATGTTTTGGGCGAATTCAAAGTGAGAATGGCAAATGAACGAGGAAACTGAAGTTAAACGACGGAGGAGAGCTTGTAAATTACTAAGGCGGAGTGCTGGAGAAATAGCAGAAGTTAACTGAAGATCGTATATAAGAAGCAGTCTCAATGTATTAAATAATATGTATGCACTCCCTTCATCTGTAAAATGTCTTTATAAACCGTAGGTAACCAATCTTATCTCTAATTTGAATGGCTTTTGCATAGTTCAACATGTTCAGGTAGCGAAATGAGGAAGAAAATTATTTGCTTCTAACCTAACTCTAATATGTTTTAAATATTTATAATTTGAGAGTATAGAGTATATTTGTATGCATGGCATCAAATACCGTCCTTATTTCATTTAATTATTTATTTATTTTATTTTATTTTAATTAAAAAAGGAGCTAAGGGAATTCTAGCGAATTACAGTCAGAATTCCTTTGAACTTCTCTCTAACTACACTAAAAACAACACGCAGCCCACTCTCTCTCTCTTTCTCTCTCTCGTTCTCTCTCTCGCCCTCTGCTGCTTTGCATAGCTAATGGACTTCTTGTGTGTGCTTAGGGCATCTAAGCGAAAGTCAGAGTCAATTCTCGCGCTTGGGCGCCAAATTAGCGCCGAGTTTCGGGCGAGTTGGCGGCGGCGGCGGCGCCGCTTTCGTAGTCCGTGTCGCCCCCAACAACATTTGGCAGTAGTAATTAAAACTTGCGTTGCCTGCTTTTAGGCGCTGCTCCGCCAAAAACTTTCCAATTAAGCCAAAGTTTTTCGAGCTGTGAGCTGTAACTCGCTGTAGCCCGGTAGCCTGGTTAGCTAGCCGAGTTAGCGTAAATCAACATGCCACGTGCCGCATGCCGCACGCCTCATGCCTCACGCTGCTACATGCTATATCCTGCTCTATGTAAAATTGTTGTAAATTAATTAAAAATTTGTTATACTTACCACCGCGAACGTGCACCTCGCGACTCAGCACAGTCCCCACCAGATTGCGCAGTTTGCATCTACCAAAGAGAAACAAAGAGAATGTTTAACAATAATTTAAGCAGTTATTAAGTGCAACCACCCCTCTACCTACCTGTAAACTGTGGCATGCACCTCGTGGCGGTATTTCTCCGCCGTGAACGGATAGAACATCATGCTGCCATTGGACAGCTGAAAGACCATGTCCTGCTGCGGCGGTATGGGCGTCCATTCCACCTAGAAGAAGTACAGAGAGAGAGAGAGACAGGGTATTAATGGAGCAAGTGAGTGTGAGGAGGAGTGGAGGTGGGGCAGGTGGCAGTCAATTAACTTGGAAATGCGCGAAGGCAGCGCGAACTAAAATGGCATGCATAATTAAGCAGAGCGCAGAGCAAAAAAACAAGCGGGCAGGCGATGCCACGCCCAGTCGAAAACAAGAGGAAAACTCTTGAAAAACTGTTAGGAAAAACAGTTTGGGGAAAAACTGTGCGCTTACCTCGGGTGGTGGACTGCCATGGCCAGAGCATTCTATGAGGCCGCCAGAATTATTGGAGAACTCAACGCGATGCGGCGGTTCATGTAGAAATATCGGTCCCTGTAGATCCAATCCATTGACTATATAGTTGCTTTCAGCTGCAAGACAGAGAGAGAAAGAGAGAAAGATAATGAGTAAAAGAGAGAGAGAGACACGGAGGAAAAGTAGCAGCGCTGCCTGGCAAAGTTAATTTTAATTTTCGCTAAGCCACAAAAAGCTCACAACTTTTTTTCTTTTTTAGCCTCTTCCCCAAAATTAAGTGGCAGAGACATGGATGTGCTTGTCTTGCTTCTTCCTACGAAGCTTGTGGTTACTGCTCTTGTTGGTATTGTTGTTGTTGCTGCTGCTGGTGCTGCTGCCAGCGGCTTGGCCTAAATTTTAATGAGCATTGTGAGACCACAACAAAGGCACGCACAAAGCGAGAAGACAATTGCTTTTTACCTGTGGCCATCGTTGCGGCTTTTGTGGGCGCCCCCGCATTGTGCCACACCTGTCACAACCCCAGCTACGCACTACTTCTGCCCCCCCTCACACCTTGCCCCTCTTCTAATTGCTCTGCGACGCTGCCTTGGGGCAAGTATTGCATAATTTCGTGGCGTATTTTAAAGGCGCTTTTGATGCGGCTTTTATGCCTTATTTATTATTCACTTGCTAGTCAAGGCAAACCTAACACTCACCCCCGCTAGAGTGGGTGTGGCCACCCACTATATCCCCCCCTTCTCTGCGACTGTGTCAAGTTATATTTGCATTGCGGTTGCCTGACAACTTGAGGCGTTTCGCCTCTGACAGTGCACTGACCTGTTTTTGTGCCACAAAAATTCATGAAGTGAAAACATAAAGTTATTTGCCTCCCCCACACCCCCTCAGAGAGACGGCGGCATGAATAATTTAATTATTTTACGCAAAATGAGTGAAATTTTATTAGTTGTCGAGAGGAGATACAAAGCGGAAACATGAGTGTAGATAGTTTTGAATATTTTTATAAGAATTTCTAACTAAAAATTGAAATACTGTTTATTTCAGTTTGCAGAAAGAAAACACGGGAAAATAGCGTAAAACTGTTTCAGTTAGCATAGCAATAAGCAACGATTTGCCGTGAGTTTTGTACTCCATATTAAACAGTCTGTCGAAAACTATGCAACGCTTGGGCAGTTGCACTCGACAGAAGCTCAATTTTTTTTTTTTTTTTTTTTTTGAGAGATAATTCTCTTTCACGGATGCAGCGGCCGCTGGACGAGGTACTCGATGAACTGCAGAATTTTGACGAGGCCGAGAAGAAAACATTGCTGGACTCTGAGGAGCTGAAAGAGGATATGCAGGAAGCAAGTTACCCTCAAGATGGACCGCCTGAAAGAGTCTCAGGCGACACTGGACATGGACAGCGCTGTTTCTGACTGTGGCGACAACAGCAGCTCCTGCTGTGGTGGTGGCTCCTGCTCCGTCTTAAGACCAAGTAACAGCAGTAGAAGCTGGGCTGTCGCTGGACCAGCAGGACATTTGCCAATGCTGAATCGGATCACGTGACTCTATACAATATATTTCCATATAATTTCTCTTATGTTTTTCACAAATCAATTACAACTTCTTGAGTGAGTATGTGTGTGTGTGTGTGTGTGTGTGGGCTTATGGGGCGTTGCTGAAGCTGTCAATTGCCGAGCAACTGGACTCGAGAAAAGTTTTAATGTAGTTTTAATTTGCTCGTAATCACTGGAAACTTGCCCGGGCCCGGCAATAATAACAACAAAAACAAGCCAAGCCAAGTTGGCGTGAACGTTTCTTCTGGACTCGGCGCAGCAGGGTGCACCACCCAGCAGGCAGAAATGGAGAAGGGAATGTGCGAGGTGGCAAAGAAGCTGGCAAAGCACATCCTTAGCTGGTGCGCCAAAACAACAACAAGACCAACATCAACAGCTTTGCTCGTAATTAGTTTTTAAGCGCTCTATGTGTGCGTGCGTGTGTGTGTGTGTGTAGTTGGCATTAGATATGACAGCATGCAGTTAAGCACTTCTTAACGACAAAGCTGCCGTTGCTGCTGCCTCGACTGCTGCTGCAGTGCCTGTGCGTGGTGGCTGCCGATAATGGGCGCAAGGATAATAAGTGCAATTGATTTTGCTGTGCGCCAAGTCGAAGTTTCGTGCAAGTTTGCCGCACTTTGCGTGAGTGTGTGAGACAAGTGGAGGGGCCCCAATGGCATCGTCGTAAATTGGGCATACGCAGTGTTGCCATCTCAGCTTTTTTCCCGTCAAAATCGAATGTGTTTTACCGGTACTTTCAAAAGTTGCCTCAAAAATATTTCTCACTTGTCGCCAGCTATTTGATTTTCCTCCCTCTGCTATTAGACAAAGTCTCCGGTCTCGCAAAAATTTTCTAAATTTGATAAATATGTTGAGGACGCTTGGCTGAACTTTGTGCGCAACCCCAACGAGTTTCATATATAGTATATAGATAGTATCTGAACGCCAAAAACAAAAAGCCCATTAAAGTTGTGGCTGCAAAAAAGTTGCCAAAGAAAATGCAGTTGCAACAGCACGAGCACTTCTCTCTCTCTCTGTCTGTCCCTTTCCCACCCCATCGCTATCTCGTTTCCGCTGCTGACAATAGCTCAAAATATGTGTGGCAGCAACTGTCGAAGGACTGCGAAAAGTGGGAAAAGACTGCGGAAAAAGTAAGTGTGCGAAAAAGTTTTCCTTCTTTTGGCTTTAATGATGCGCACAGACAGCAAAAGTTTCTATCGCACAAGGAAGAGGTGAGGAGGGAGAGAGGGACCATGAAATTTGAGATGCGAGTGAACATTAGCGACATAAAATTAATGACAAATTTGTGAGCTTATACGAATGCATTGTTCCCAAAACAATTTTCGACTAAAGGCGCTTTTGATGCGGCTTTTATGCCTTATTTATTATTCACTTGCTAGTCAAGGCAAACCTCCCAAACACCCCCACTATATCCCCCCTTTCCATGCGAATGTGTCAAGTTATATTTGCATTGCGGTTACCTGACAACTTGAGGGGTTTCGCTTCTGACAGTGCACTGACCTGTTTTTGTGCCACAAAAATTCATGAAGTGAAAACATAAAGTTATTTGCCTCCCCCACACCCCCTCAGAGAGGGTGGTATGAATAATTTAATTATTTTGCGCAAAATGAGTGAAATTTTATTAGTTGTCGAGAGGAGATACAAAGCGGAAACATGAGTGTAGATAGTTTTGAATGTTTTTATAAGAATTTCTAGCTAAAAATTGAAATTCATTTGAAAACAGTTTAGTTTAGTTTATGCTAAAGAAAACACGGGGAAAAAAAGCGTAAAACTGTTTCAGTTAGCACAGCAATAAGTAACGATTTGCCATGAATTTTCTACTCCATAACGACACTTTATTCCAGATCAATTAAAGAGTTTTGAATACCCGTCGAAAAGTATGCAACGCTTGGGCAGTTGCAGTCGACAGGAGCTCAATAAAATGGCGAAAAGAAGTGGACAATTTTCGTAGTTATGGTTAGAACATTTATTAGCTTTGCTTCCTTTGACTTCCCCCCAAAACAGCAACTCAATAATACTCAGTTAAATTACGAGCGAGCGAGTCCTTGTTCGCTAATTTCATCAGCTTGCCCGCAAAGTATGCAACGCTAAATTTGTGAGCAATTTTCACGCTGCCACAGAAGAGGAAAAAATGAAAAATGATGCTGTGAAAAAGGCATTGGCCAGCGAGATAACGGCACACAGAGAATAGCCCCAAAATGGACATCTCTCTCTCTCCTCTCACTCTCTTTATTTTGGCCCCGTTTTGTGGAGTCCACACATAGAAAAAGTGTTGCAAACTTTGTGCCACTTTCGTTGCGGTGTGCCCAGTGTGCAGGAGCGTGTACGTGTGTGTGTGTGTGTGTGTGTATGAGTGTGCTGTGTTTGTGTGTGTGTGCCGGGCAAACACGCTGTCAACTGCAATGCCCAAAGGAAATGCGCCGAAAAAGGCAAAAATGTTTGTGAAAAGTAAAAAGTGTTTGCCACAAGCTGATGCCACAGCGGGGCAGCAGCCGCCGCAGCAGCAGCAGCAGCGGTAGCAGCAGCATTAAATTTGCAGTTTTTAGTTTTAAGTCACTTAAGATAAAGTTTACTTGCCCCCACTCTACCTCCAACTGGGCAAAAGTTTGCAGAAGCTGCACTCGAAGCTGGGAGAGATTTGCGGGACTAATGAAAATTAAATTTGTCAAATGACCAAAGAAAAGTTTAGAGAGCAGCACAGCACGAGATGCTAGAAGAGAGTGGCATGAATGCAGATGGGCAATGGCGTAGGCCGTAAAGCTGCCAGCTAATTGGAGACGCATGGAAAACCTGCTGGAGTCGCAGGACAAAGGCAAAGCGCGCTCAACAATAGAGAAGCCGCCGATGCTATCGAAATGCCACATGACAACGTGCCCCACTTTTCTCTCGCTCTCCCTCTCCCTCTCTCTCTGTGCGTGTGTGTGTAGGTGGTAATATAGTAGCTGTAGTCAGGCAGCTGTCTCTCTGTCTGACTGTGTGTGTGGCACTGACAATGCCGCCTAAACGCAACACAATGACCGGCCTGATAAACTCGATAAGGTTGCCCCCGCAAGTGTTGTTGCTGTTGTTGCCCATTGTTGTTGTTGTTGCCCTTTGTTGCTGCGGCGGCTGCTGCTGCTGCTGCTGTTGCTGCCACTTCTCACATAATTGAGTACAAGCCGCTCCATTTGTCAGCGTTGTCAATCAAAATGGCCAACTTGCAGATAAAGAAGGCGCACGTAGACACGCCCACGCCCTTTCAAAATCAATTACGCCCAGGCAAAAGAATAGAAAGAAAGCTGAGAAGCAATATACAAAGAAGAGGCTGCAACAGAGGGAGAGAGGGAGAGGAACAAGAGAGAGAGGAAGCGAAACTCTCTAAGCGTTGCCAACGGCAATGCGCGTCATTATCACGGATCATTAAAATTTCGCCGTGCATTTAAATGGCGCTGGGCGGAAATGACTAGCAAGAAGAAGAAGAAGCAGCAGCAGCAGCAGTAGAGAAGAGAAAGACAGAGACGGAGAAAGGAGAGAGAGCAGCAGCAACATCAACGACAGCTCTTGCTGTTACGACAGCCATCAGTCGCCTCCGAATGCGAATCATAGTCGCCTGCCATAGACAAAATGCAAATAAGCAAAGAGTGAAAAGTAAGCAGTGAAAACCCCTCATCAGTTTCCTTCCTCTTTTCCTCCCCATTCCGTCTCTCTCCGCCTCACTCACAACTCCGTCTCCAATTTCTACTCCCATTTTGCTGTTCAGGCAGCAACTGCAGCTGTAATAAATGGCAGTCGAGCTGAAAGCAAGTCGTCGCGTAATTAAGAAGAAAATCCGTGAAAGAAAATAGCGACGACAGCAGCAGCAACCACGCCCCCCTCTCCGCTGTATGTTGCCTTTCCTCCTAGAACAGCGCTTTAATATTAGTCGAGAGTAGAGAAGAGCATGCAAAGATACCCTTGACAAACCTTATTTTGGTTGAGTTAATAAGCAATGATAGCTAGTTCTAATACTTGAATACCCTGTAGAAAGTGATTATATAAAATCTATGCTAAGGTTTCCCTGTAATATAATATTACTCTATATGATGCAGTTAGTTACCTCTCACATAAACCGAAAATAACTCTTTAAAGCACTTTTAGAATCTAGATGCTCTCGATATATCGAACCTTTCTTTAATTTAAGCAAAGTTGTACTAGCCACAGTTCTAACCTATTACCCTGTAAAAAGAGGCAATCTAATTTATCTAGTCACTTTTCGAAAATAACCCAAAAGCAACTCAGCATGCAAAGAACTCAGTGAACAAAGAGCGAACGTCAACTTCAAAGCGCACTAAATCAAAAAAAGCTTTTGGAATCAGGCGACACTCAAGAAACCAAACCCAGAACCAAAACCCGAAGCAGCAAGCAGAACCCAAAACAGAACAGAACCCATCAACAACATCAACAGCAGAAGCAGAAGAAACAAAACCAGCAACATCAACAGAAAGACAGAAAGACGGAACCTTATAAAAGTATCATAAAAGGCATCAGCAAGTTTTTTGGGTAGAAAAGCTGACAAACTTTTTTGCCGTGCGGCATTTAAATGAAAACGCAATTTTCCGAAAAAAAGAAGAAGAAAAACCAGCGACAAGTAAAACGAAACACCAGACAAGATACATGATGAGAGGATGATGGCAAGAGAGGAGAAAAGGAAGGAGGAGGAGTCAGGGTAAGAACACGTTAAAGCTGATTTGCATACGCTACGTGAGTAAAAGATGTTTTCGAGAGGCAACTCTCAAGTGGTGGCAAACTGAGGGGGAAGGTAGGGAGGGGGCAGGGCAACGAGGGAAGTCAGAGAGGGCACGTAAGAGCTTGACAAATATAAACAACAAGCCAAGCCGAAGGACGCACGACGAACGCAGGCGACGACGCTCTTTGATTGAGGCAATGACAGTGTCTGCCCCAAAAAGTAGGCAACGCTTTAAACGCAATTTCCAGTAGAGTCCGCTTTGGCTTCGACCATGCCTCGCTTTCCCCTCTCTCTCCACTCTCACATATCACTTACTTCACCCCTTAGCGCATCCCACCTACCTACCTCCCTCCCTGCCTGACCTCTTCGCCCCTCTTGGTTCAAGTGCACGCATTTTTCTGCTTAAAAGCCTCGACTAATGCGAGGCGTCTGCTCCGGGGCTCGACTTGCCCCAGCCCCTGCCCCTGGCCCGCCTTCCTCAGTTGGCCACCTGCCACAGCATCTGTCTGTGCGCAACAAAGCATAACGGTATTTCTGCTTTACATGTATTTGTATGTGTGTGTGTGTGTGTGTGTGTGTTGGCATGCGAAGAGTGTATTTGCTTAGGTTATATCACGCACAGAGCTGAGCGCGCAGCACATTGACTTGATTTAGCTGAACAGCAACAGTTGCAGGTGAAGTGACAGTAAGATACCCTACAAAAAACTATTGTTGTATATGTATATGTGTAAATGTTAAACTAAGTTTAATCTATTCAGGTACAGGGTATTTTTCAAGGCTTAAAAAGTAAGCAAGAAGTCTAACGACTTAATCAGTATTCAGCGACATTAAAAGTGCATTTTTCATTTTCGTTATATCCCCAACTAAGTGGTATTAAAAGGTTATTGTGTAAGGCAAACCATGATCAGCTCTTCTTCATATATTTTCTACCACACATACCCAACACTTTGCTGCTCTACAGCGCATTTTTGCAGAATTTTTTTGGCCTCTGAACTAAAAACATTTTATGCAACATTTCAATTTGGTATTGACTGCTGAAAGCTGTTCCAATTGTTGCTGTTGGTGCTTCTGTTGTTGCTATTTAGTGCTGTTGTTGCCGTTGCTGTGCTGCAGCTGCTGTTTGCTACTGTTGCTGTAATTGCAGTTGTAGCTGCTTTGTGGTTATTTCTATTTGCTTTGCGCAGCAAAGTCTGCAATTAAATTGCAACTGCAGCAAGGCAAAAAGTGAAAAGCATTTCAATTAATGTTGCAGACGTTGCTGTTGTTGTTGCACTGTTGCTGTTGCTGCTGTTGCAATGCTTCGTTAATGAGCGCCAACTTTAAAAGTCACAACAGGCAACGAGGCAGAAAGAGCAGCGAGAGAGAGAGGGAGGGTGGAGGTGCAACAAGGCAAGACAAAGGCGCTGCGTCACGTTGCAAGTTGTGTCGAGTTGCGAGTTGAGTTTGTGCCATAAAACTGAATTATTGAAAAGCACACGTTCACTTTTGTTTCTGTTGCACGTTGCAAGTTGCTGCCGTTGCTGCTGCAGCCCAAAGAAACCAAGTCAACAGCAGCAGCAGAAGCGACACAATGGCAAAAACTTTGCATGCCTTGGTAATTTACAAGGAAACTCATAAAACTTGCTGCCGCTGGCGACACACACGCATACAGCAACAACTGCAGCAGCAGCAACAACAGCAACAATGCCAGCAGCAGCAGCAGCAACTGACAGCAGGTTCAGATGTTAATTGCAAGACGTAATTAGAGCCTGCTCATTGTCTAATCTGTCAAGGCATTTAGCAAAGCGTTAATGCCACAGCAGCAACATAAGCAGTGGCAGCTAGAACAGCAGCAATAGCAGCACCACCAACAGCAGCAGTAACAGGCACAGCAGCAGCAACAATTCTAGCAACAACAATATAGGGAACAGCAGAAGATATAGCACCTGCAATAGAAACAACAGCAACATCATCAACAACAGCAGAAGCAACAGCAATGGCAGCAACATCATCAGCAGCAACAACGTCGCAGCAACAGCAGCAGCAGCATCTGTCATAGCGGCAGCAACAGTCAGCTTGCGGCATGCAACAGCAATGTGGCAACACCGCAGCCAAGTTCAACAACACGCCCTCGAAATGTGAATGACCTCGAATGTCACGTTACTGTGCTGGCAACGCAACTACTGTTGCTGTTACTGCTGCAACTGTGATGAACTGCCACGCCCACCCAACAACAGCCGCACAGCAGGCAGCTGGCCAAGATTATGCAGACTTGACTGACTGACTGCCAGGAGGCCTGCCCTGCCTACCTCAATGAAACAAAAAGAAGCAAAGCAAAGCCAAAGTAAACAGGCAGCAACAGCAGCGACAGCAGCAGCAGTGGCAGCAGCAGCAGTTGCTGTTGCACGTTGCAAGAAACATTGCTTCGACTGTGGCTGCCTGCCCCTTTGTGTATTGTCCAAGCCAACGCGGCAGCATGCGGCGCATAATCAGCCTCATCAGCAGCAGCAGCAGCAGCTGCGGCGCTGTCAGCTGCAGCCGTTGGCTTTGACTGTTGCTGCAGCAGCAGCAACAACAACAAAAAACGCCTGTGGCTGCTGCCACAAGAAACAAGGAGGCACACGGCGCTGCCGTTGATCTTTTGCTGATAACTTTGGCTTTTTGAGTTGCACAAAAAAAGCAAGCAAGCCTCACACACTGAGAGGGCACGCCCCCGCTAGCCCAAGTGGACAAAGTAACGGGAAGTGACACTGCAACTGCTTGTGGCACACTCTATGTTGCTGGCGACACAGCGCACACAAAGCAAACAAACAGCCAGCAGGGCAGGCAGCAACAGAAACAAGCACAAGAAACTTTGCAATGATGCTTAATTATTTTTTGCCTTCGTGTAACGCGCACAAAAAGGTGTTGCATACGCCAAGGCGCTGGCTTAAAGAGGGTGTTGAGTTGGAGAAGCAGGGAAAGAGTGAAAAGGCGGACGAATCAGTCATGGTTGCCATGAATGCGGGCATTTTAAGCAGCTGAAAGCAATTAGTAAATGACTCAGTTGACAAGCTGCTGCAGAAAAGCTCATTAAAGCACAAAGAGACGGGATAATAATTGTAGAAGCTTAGTATTTGTGTAGCCAAAGCTCAGTAAAGCCTTAAGGCAGCATGAGAGGAGTAAAAAAAAGGTATTTGATTAGATTTTGTACAGAATAACAAAAGAAAACACTGTATAATACTTAATATAATACTTTTAGGTTTACAGAGCTTTTGATTTGTCAAGTTAGAGCTTTATTACAGCTGCAAGTTAAAATATGTAGCTTTAAATTTGTTGGATAAACAGTTTCACCACATAAATCCAATCAATTTCAACAGCCTTTTGAAGATTAAACACTAAACTAAGAGTTGAAAATATAATATTCGAAACAGTCAAAGCGCATTAAAGCTTTCATCAAACAAAAATTAAAGATAAGAGCTGTTAGACTAATCTAAAGCAGAATCAAGTCCAATAAGAGAGCTTCAACCCATCAACTAAAGGCTTTCTTTGAGTTTCGATCAACTTTAAAGTTGTCAGTTCAATTTTCTGTTTCATTCATCAGCATCGCATAAAATATGCACAATCTGAACAATCTAATAAAGTGCGTTGCACACAAAAGCTTCGACTTAACGACTTAGGCGCACTTATTACGCAACACGAATACAAATCCAGGTCCGATTTAATGCTTATTCATACACTTTGAAATACTAACAAATATCTGCCTCGATAAAAAATAGTTGTTAAAATATGCATGGAATATTGTTGCGTTGTTGCTTTTCATGTTTTGCTTTTTGTTGTTCTGGGCTTCAACTAATGGCAAAAATTGGTTTGTCATGCGTATGAAGCAGAACACGATTGAAAACGATTGCGACTCACCTCGTATGATGTACAGGATCAGGATGGCCTTAAAAAGGCTGTGTAAATCCATTTTTTATGAGCACTAATGCTTTCCATTACATTTTTTATGTGCCGATTTTAAACGCTCGCTCGCAATTTCGCTGAGATTTTTTCCCTCGCTGCGCTGTTGTTTTTCCTTTTGTTGTTGTTGTTGTACTTTGCCACTTTTTGTTTTCGGTTTGTTTATTTATTTGTTTGTTTTGTGTTTTTTTATGTTTTAATTCGTATTCGTATTTCTTTTTTGGCACTGCGCGACAGATTTCGGTTCTGTGATTTCGGTAGCTGTTAATGGTCGCTCTGGTTGTTGTTATTGTTGTTTTACTGTTTGTTTTTGTTGTTCTAGTGTTTATTGTTGTTGCTCACTTTGTTGTTGATTATTTACTTTGCGTATTACGCGCTTGGAAAATCATTAACATTTTAAGCGCCGTCCCCAAAAATGCGAATGATGATGTGTTCTGAAAAATAGATGAATACAATCACGCCGCGAACTTTGACCCCACACACATGCATGCAGAATTTATTTAAAGCTCAGCAAACAACGCTAAAGTTTTTTCCGCATTTTTCCCGCAACGCTTTTGATTTCACTTGACGGAGACGACGACGACGTTGCGGACGAGTCAGTCAACTGCGCCGATTCGCATGTCAGCGGGGATATTAATCATGTCAAGCCAACGCACAACCACTTGTGCACACACACACAGAGACACACACACACGTACAGAGAGAGAGAGAGACTGCGAGAAGATAAACGAGTCAGAGCTCCCCCTGCAATATATTTTGCCTCGTTTTCCGGCGACGCTTTCCCTATTACTTTTTTGCCTCAGCTTTTCCCCCTTTGAGCGCATTTTTATGCGCCGTGGAGCCGGCGAAAAAATTATGCATCAGCGCGAAATTGGAGCGCCATAAGTTGAGCTCAACTGAAGTGATATCATACTCCGAGGCAGAGTCCCCTACCTCCCCCCTACGCCCACTCCTTGCCACAGTTTGTGCTGCCTAAGCCTGCCTAAGCAGTCGCTGAGTCTTTTGCTGAGACGAAAATGTGACAAAACACGTGAGTCGCGTCGCAGTCAGGCAAAATCGCTTGACATGACATTAACTTGCCCTGTGAACCCTCGCCCCCCTCCCCCCCCCCCTCTAACGTACCTTTTCTCAGTCTCAGCCTCCCCAGGTAGCTGTAAAAACTAAAGCAAAATTGCGGCACGAAACGAAACTATGCAAAAGGGACAGTTGACGCTGTCGATAAGGAAAAGAAGCAACAGACAAAAAAATAAAAAAAAAGAAAGGAACAACAAAAAACGAACGCAGTAAAACTGTCAATAACGATAAAGTGAAGTCAGTGAGTGGAAAAGGCAGAGGGGAGCAGGGGAGGAGGCGGGGCAAATGGCAAACGGAAGCTGGCCATGGGGAGCAAAGCGAAGCGAATCAAACAACAACAAGAACAAGAACAAGCGAGAAGCAACACAACACAAAATGCCGTTTAAGCAACATGGAAATTATGCCCAGTGCGAATATCAGCACAAGCCAAAGTGTGTATGCGAGTGTGTGTGTGTGTGTGCGTGCCCCTGTGTGTGTGTGTGAGAATCTTCTGGCTGCTGCTGCTGCCTTTTGTTCTTTCTTTTTTGGTGTATAAAAAATCATGACTTGGCAATTATGCGGCAAATGTGCGCACTGGGCACAGTCTCCACTCCCAGCGAGAGTGCGACAGAGAGAGGGAGAGAGTGTGCGATAGAGAGAGCGAACAACAAGCACCGTGAAACTCGTGCATAAATATTACGCATACGCCGCATTGCACTGGCAACGTTGGCTAAATTGCTGGCAATTAGTTTAAAGTGCGACAAAAAGCCAGAGAAAAAAGACCAAAGGAGGCGTGGCAGGGGCGTGAAGTGGTATTGCCGGTGAAAATTGCAAGCCTAAGCAGCTTTTGCCAATGCAATTTGAAGCCGACAAAGCGTAAAATTTATGAAAAAAGGTTGTTCCGCAAAACGATAAATTGCACAACGAGTTGCAAAGCAGAAAAAGCTAGAAAAAAGCTAGAAAAACAGGCTAAACTTGTAGACAACTGCAAGTTCAACAATGACTTCAGTTTTTTGTGCATTTCGTTTTCGCCTGCAATTCGCCTGAACTGCCTCCATGTGTAACCTGAGCGCACGAGACGAGTCTGGCAAAGGAGTCTAGCTTGGAGTGATTGATTTAAGCCCTTTGAAGGCGAGTGCGAGTGCTTTTGCTCATGCTTCTGCTCTGCTTCTTCTTCTTTTCTACTTTAGCTTGGGCTTTGTAAGCGCTGCTTATGTCTATTTCACTTAGTTCCCTGCCTCGTTTGTCTTGAACTTAGAAAGGGCTTAAACACTTCAAGTCAGCTTCGATATATTTATATTACACTCAGCGTTGTCTCCCTGTCTACTGCTCAGTCTCTCCCCTCTCTCCCCCTCCCTTTGCCCTTGCTTATTCCTCTCCCTCTCTCTTTATCCCTTTACTTTCCTCCTTCTCTGTCTTTATGCTTTTCAAGTTGCCTGTCAGCGGCAATTTGTGCCCAATGCCAAAAAGGGAATTGCCGGCAACTGCCTCCTCTTTCGCTCGACTAGACACAAGGAGACACACTAACACACACACACACACTCTCACACACACACACACTCATCCTCTCTGAGTGCAATTTATAGACTTGTGCCACACTTGGCGCGCTGCTGCTGCTGCTGCTCAAGCTGCCGCCTGCCAAATACGTGATTTATTTTAATAGATAATCATTACGCCATCAATTCGCTTCGATTCCTCTCACTCTCTCTCCCTCTCTCTCTCTCTCATTCTTTGCAGCTTCAGCTTGTTGCATGCCACGTCTGTCTGTGCCCGTGTCTGCCTGTCTGGCCTCCTTGTACGTGTGCCAATAAATCAAAAGCAAAATGGGCTTTCTGCTTTATATTGTTTAGTCTCTCTGTAGCTTGAATTGCAAAAAGTGCTGCAAACATATCGCGCATACGCCGCGTTAGCAGCCGCAGCCTTTAACTAAAAAACCCGCCTGCTGACGCTGCCTACGTTGATGCTGCCACGGTTCATTCACATGGCGCACTCGTATTTAAATTGTGCCATTATGCACTCCAAGAGGACGCAGCCAGGCAACCCAGGCAGGCCAGGCAGGCAACCCGGCAGCAGCCTCTCATACTAATGACTTTTTATGGCATCCCTGTCCCCCTTTCCCTCCTGTCTCCCTCTTGCCTCTCTCGCTTTCGGCTGCTGCGAAAGGGTTGCCCGCAGAAAATCAATACAATGCATGGCCAGTGAGCCTGGACAGGCTCGGTAAACCGGGCTAAAACAAAGGACAGCGCGAATGGTCGAGCAGCAGGAGGAACTGAGGGAATGTTGGCAGCGGGGAGCAGAGTTCTCCTCCAAGTGGGCCTGTCTGTTGCATTGTAACACTGGCCGACCGAGACCAGAGCCACGCCACGCCACGCCGGCCGGCAGTCAGGCTGGCCGCAAACAAATGTGCAAAGCGACGAGACAAAACACTAAAAAAGAAAATCAATAACAACCAAAAGCAACAACAACAGCAGCAACAACAGGAGTAGCGAAAAATCTACTGCAACTGTGAAACTGCGAGGAACGACCAACAACAAGAACAGCCAGAACTACAACAGAAATCTGCAACAATGCCAGAGAAATTATATGCAGACTGCATAACAGAAGCGCCCAGAGGAGTCTCCACATCTTGCTGCAGCAAGAATTCTTTAGGCTGATGAGCGATGCTCGTGAAATTTGACATGCAATTGGAATATATATTGAAGTTAATGCTAGCTACAGTATCTGAACGATAGTTTTAAGGTTATGTGCTTTGGAAATCGGAAACAAAATTAAGTTTAATTGTAATTTCGAAACTAGACTTAAACCAGAGCGTGTTTCTAATAATTAATCATTAAAGTTGTTCATTCGAAAACTGTTTCGAAACTGTTATTATTACTTTGAGATGAGTAATACTTATGAAAGAGCCTAGTATCGTTTTCATGTTTTAAATGAAGCTGTTTTGTAATTTCCACCTTATCTAGTGCAAATATTAAAGCACAGTTAGGCTCAAGTTTTCACTTAGAAAACTGTTTTTTAGACTCAACAATAGACTTGACTTTGGGGAAATACCCTTTAGTGGCGGCGGCGCTTTAATTACAGTGCGAAAAATATAAAAACACTGCAGAAGAGAGAAAGAGACAGAGAAGTGTTGTTGTCTGTGTTGTTGTTGTTGCTGCCGCTGCTGCTTGAAGTGCGCATAAAAATCATTTAAAACGGTCGTCAGATACCGCAGGAAACTGCAGCTGGCTGCGCTGCCCTAAGGTGCAAGCAGCAAAAAAAAAGAGGAATATGGCGTATGTAGTATATATACAAATACATACAAACATTATATATATATATATATATATATACTGTACATTTGTGTGCAAAAAATTGAGTTCAGCGTCGTCGTCGTCGTCGTCGCACACAAAATGGGTCTAAAGTCATAAACTTTTTTGCACATAGCGCAGCTGATGCCAACGTTGAGTAGTTGCCTAGGTTGTTGTTGCTGTTGTTGTTGTTGTTGCTGTTGTTGTTGTTGTTACTGAGTTGTTGTTGTTACTGGGTTGCCGCTGTCTCTGCCTCTGCTGCTCAGTGATTTTTCCTTGCCTTTGGTTTTTACTACGCCACACTCTGTTGGGCTTTTGTTTTCCCTGTTTTTTATGACTAACGAGCAAAATATTGGGTTAAGTCAAAGCGAGAGGGGACGCACACGGATGAGAGAGGTGCAGGGTGGGGGGGGATCGCTATTGCCAAATATGTGAGGTTATGGGGTAGCCGGAAATGCAGAAGTGCCGAAACAATAGTTTGACTCGCAACATAATAAGGGAAAGGCGAACGAACTGAGGAGGCTTAGTCGGAAAGCTCTAACAATGTGCAAGCGAAAATACTATTGGAAAAACGGGAGAGAGAAAATATGATATGACTTATATGATAATATGGAATACATGATAATAAGGCGGATAACTCTGTAATCAGACATGGAGATAACAAGGCTTACAAGTAAATTCTCTAAGTTTTGCAAGAGTTTTCGCAAAGTAGATTGTAATAAGATTGAACAACGAAGATTCTGCAAGGATTCAGAAAAAAAGTTCTGGGTGCTCTTAACTCAAAAAGGGGAAGCAATTTAACAAAATATGCAGGATATACAATGGAGATACTACATTGAATAGGATAAAAGTAGGATAAGCAACTTTCTGTAGCCCTTATCACATTCTAATAAGTCACAATTTTCTACAACACAAGACAAGTAGATATTTTAGAGTTTCCCTCCAACTTCAACCTTTGTCTGAGTTTCGCGATTTATACACCCCACTGCCTGCCTCTGCCTCAACCTCTTGCCATACTCTCCCCTTTCCCTACCCTCTTCCTTAACAAGCCCATGACGCACATCAATCATGTCCTTAGGCAGACATAAACATAAACGCGAAATACTGCAGTAAATTTTAAACGAAACGAGACGCCACAAAAGTGTCACACGCCAATCACGCAAGCCAACGTTACCCAACACTAAACACAAGTGTTGTATAAGGTATATAGTATATGTAACATATATATAGTACGATATGTGTGGCATATTTGGCATATGTGTTTGCCGTTATTCATATATCAACTTCAAAGTTGCTGCGGCAACCTCGTTTAGCTAAGGGAGAAGATACAGAGAGAGCTGAGGATAGAGAAAAAGGGACAGGAAGTAAGGAAGAGGGAGAGTAAGAGAGACAGAGCTAGTTGCTGCAGCAGGTTGCTGCATATTTGCAGGCGCAATTGCCGTCGGGGTGAAAGTGATTTCTTAATTTGTTACAAAGCAAACTTGGCAGTCAGAGCAAGGGGGAGAAACCACGCCCCCTTTCCAACTCTGCTCCTCGCCTAACGCTTAAAGTTGCATGAACTTTCTTCCGAGTGGGAAGTTTCCTTTTCAAGCGCACGGTACCGCATGCCGTACGTGACTTTTGTGGCAAATGATGGATTAGGGTCGCCGGAGCAAGTGCCGAGAGGGGGAAACGGGTAGAAAAAAAGTGAAACTTGCTGCCAACAACCACGACGGCGACGGCGACGGCGACGGCGACGACGACGACGACGACGAGTTGTGCAGAGCTAATTAATGACAAGAGCAGCAGCAACAGCAACAGCAACAACAACGCGGCGTGGCAGCTGTAAATTGCGCATACGCAGCGTATACGGCATATACACATTGCGTATACGCAATGCGAGTCGCTGCAGCTGTTGCCGCATGGCCAAAAAAACCTCGTACGCACACACACACACACACAGACAGGCAGACACACTATATATGTATAGTTGACCGGCCGGGCACATAAGCCGCTGCGTACTATGCCCGAGCACGAGCAAAAATTTAAATAAACCAATCCATTTATCGCTCCATGTTGCCGGCTGCTGCTGCCGCTGCTGCTGCTACTATTACTACGACAGCAACTACAACTACAACTACAACTACTACGCACATGGGTGGCCATTTTGGTGAACGAGTGCATATGCGTGTCTGTGTCTCTGTCTGTGTGCGTGTGTGAGTGTATCTGTGTGCGTATGTGCATGGTCACTTCCGCATGAAATACGAGCGATTTTTACTACACATCAGCAGCAGCAGCAGCAGCCAGAGCAGCAGCAGCCGTTGCTGATGTGTCCCCTCAACTGTGTCCAGTCTGTGTGCGCCAATCGATAAATATCAACAACAACAACAACAACAGCAACAGCAACTACTACTACTACAGCTGCTTCTGCTGCATATAGTGTGTGTATATTGCCGGCAGACAGATTTATAGTTTGTCATGGCGGCAACGAACGTCCAAAATAGTTGCACATATACGAAGCTGCAGAGGCAGACGCAGGGGCGGGGGGCAGAGGCAGGTGGCGGCAGCTCGTTCATAAAATCAATAGGCAATGTGCAACGTTGCCTCTCTTTGTCTCTCCTTCTCTCTTTCTCCCTCTCTTGGATGCTGTCTCGCTCTTTAGCCGGCCGGTGTAAGCATTATTTATGAGCAGGCTGAGGCTGCTGCGGCTGGGCTGGACTTGGCTGCTGTTGCGATAAGCATAAGCTTCTCTGGTAGCTGCTGATCCAGAAACAATGCAGCTTACCTAGCGACCTCCTGCTCCCCTTCTCCTGCTCCCCTTTATCTTCGTCCTGCTTTGCCGGTTTCTGCTCCTGCTCCGCCTCGTTCTTCTCCTCGTGCTGCCCCTCGTTTACCTTCTTCTCCCGCTGCTTCTGCACCTCCTTCACCTTCTTCATCTTCAGCTCTTCCTCCACCTGCTATGTCTCTTGCTACCTTATCTTTCTCCTGTTTCTGCCTTTTCCCCCTCCATCTTCCTCCTCATTTTTCTCATATTCATCCCTCAATCTCTCCCCCTATTCACCCTACTAATTGCAGTAAATAAGTCACTTGCCACGGCTGCTCGGTGGCCGCTTAATTGCTCGGAAAAATGAAAGCAGCTAATGAAAGAAAATTTGAAATTCTATGCAGCAGCCGAAAAGCATGTTCCATGTGATTGTCTCTGTGTGTGTTTATGTGTATTAGTGTGTGTGTGAGTGTGTGTGTATAAAGAAATAAAAGTAAACGTAGAAGAAACGTAGAGCAAAAATGTCAAACAATTAAGCGGCAATTAGGAAAAGGTTGAGAGGAAAGTGAGAAAGGCGAAGAAGAAGAAGAATGGGAAATAAAGCAGAATGAGGAGATGGGGATAAAGGGCACACACACACACACACACACACACAACGTGAAAGCGTCGCTAAACGTGTCTTCCAATTTGCCTCGAAACCCTAGAAAGGGGAATGTGGAGTAGGCAACCAGGCAAACAGGCACTTAATGGGCCACGACACACACACCAAACACACACATCTACACTCACACAGGGGCGGTTCAGCGCAATAAGCAAGCTGGATTACACTCACATACACATATGTTAGAAGTGCCGCACACACGCTGCACATTCCTCATTGATGAGGAAAAGGGGATGGCACACAATGCCTTCCCCTGTTTATTTAAAGCATTCAAAATGGTCTCAGATCTCAACAAGAATTGCTTAGGCTATAAAACCCTTAAGATTTAACGAGCCTGAACTGAGCTTGCACTGAAATTAAACTCAATTTTAAAATTAAATTTTGAAACAACTAAACGTGGTTCTATCAACATTTTTTGGAAATAAAAGACACAAAGTATAAACTTTATAAACAAGAACAGTTTGAATACAAAAAACAACATTGTAAACTCATTCAACCTAACCACATTCAACTAGTGGCAAGCGCAAAATACATTGAGGTTAAGTCGCAGCTGTCGCTTACTTTACTCACTCTCTCTGTCTGTCTCTTTCTCGTTAGAAGCGCGAAAAGTTCACTCTTTTTTTTAAACAAATTTGCATGCAATTTAGCCAAAAACACTTTGCACATAATCTCAACGAAGTTATTGTTGTTGTTCTTCTTCGCCTTGCTCTTGCTCCTCTTTTGCTCTTACTTGCAGCTTAGCTTGATTTTTGCACGTTGTTGCAATTCAATTTATTTTCAATTTGCGCGCATGCAACACGCCGGCAACAGAGCAAGGTGGAGCAAGAGGGGGAGGCGAATAAGGGCAGCGCACTTTTCATTAGACACACAACTTTATCAGCGAAATTTGCACGTCGAGCGCAACTTGACAAATGTTGTTGCTGTTCATTCTTTTTGTTGTTGTTTTTGTTCATTCTTCTTCTTCTACTTCTTGTTATTATTGTTGTACCGTTGCCGGGTGCACGTTGTTTTACACTGGCTGCATTTGCTCGTAGTATCTACACCAACGCAAACAAACACACGCACGCACTCGCACTAACACACACACACGCATACAAGTGCATCTACTCCACAGTACATAGCACGCATACAACTCTGTGTTATTTACACTGCGCGCACGTTGTCGTCGCTGCCGCTGCTTTTACTGTTGTTGTTGTTGTTCTCGTGCAGTTTCCTTGCCATTGCACTTTCGTACACAAACTTCGCATGCGACGTCAACGGCGCCGGCGCGCTCTTATCAAGTCTCTTCTTGCATATAACTCACTCACTCACCCACACACATACACATACAACTACAAGTGCATTGACGCTGTCTACCGTGAGAGGGATAGACTGAGACAGAGACAGAGCCCGTCTGAGTGTTTGTCGGCTTTGTTCGTACTCCCGCTTCCCGCTTCCACTGGGGACCTGGCACAACCGCACGCGAGGAACGTCGAACAGCAACTGAATTCACGTTGCGCTGTCCGCAGGCCGAGATGCCGTCGTTGCCATAGTGGATGCTGTGCTCAACTGCGCACAATCCACAAATTGGAATGTGTAGTAAAATCGCGTAGTATTTGGATGCCATTCGCCAAAAATTCATTCATCTCTGTCGCACTAGGGCAACGCCAACCAACAGCATGCGAAAGCCACAGCATGTACGTGTGTGTGTGTGTGCGTTGGTTTGATCGCCAAAGCTGCACGCGATCTGGCAACGCTGCAGCTGCAACTGACAACAAGTTGTCAAAAAGTGAACGACATTTTTAGTCTTTTGTTAAATTTACTCTTTAATTGCAGGCAAAATGGAACTCTTCACTTTTGTGGACACTTTGGAGTCGATGGCCTTTAATTTCCACGGCGACGAGGTTGAGCATCATCGCTTTGTGTACGACTCCAAGCTGATTATCGAAACACTTGTCGAGCAACTGCACGACATAGATTCCCTCTATAAGGACTACATGGGGGAGTTGCGAAAGACGGGTAAGTCTGGAAGAAGGAGAAGAAGTCCAATCACACACTGTTACTACTAATGCTGTTCTCCACTTAGCATCCGTGGTCAGCGAAATCAACATGGACATGCCGTTGAGTTTTGATATTTTCCTACCCATGCGTTTGCCCTTCTCGCTCACGTCCAGCTTCAATGAGCCGGAGCGAAGTGTCCAATTAGGCAAGTCCAACTTCTCGCATCCTTTCTTCTTCGGAAATACAGTGAATGCCAAATGCATGAACATGCGCCTGCAATGGGATCTGCAACGTGCCGTCGCCAACATGTGCTGCATCGAGGGATATTGGGGCTCCATTTACGATATACGGTACACGGCGCTGTGCTACAATCGGAAACCATTTTCGCATCAAATTATTGCTCGAGAACGTGGCCCAGCAGAGCGCTGCATACGCTTTGATTTCATTATTGCACTGGAGTTCGATGGTGCCGAGATGCCTCTGCCGGCTTATTACAACGTGCCCATTGGCTACAAATGGTTGGCCTACGGTCAGCTGCCAATCGATGCTGCCCACAATGCCGCCGACTGGGCTGTGCTTGTGCCGCGCTGGCAGAGCGCAGACTGGACTGTTCGCCTGCGCAGCCACAACATGCTGCTACTGCTCTATCGACTGCTCTACTCTCAGGGCTGCTACTGCTTTGCGGTGCCGTTTCTGGTCAAGTTTGGTTTCTTTATGACCACCGTGGCCTGTGGAGAAGATTACAAGCGCATCAGCGTTGCGGGACTGATGATTACGGTAAGAATTAGCAGCCAGCTAGTGCATTTAAGTCTACTCCCACTTTTGCTCTATTGTTCCCTTTCTAGACCCTTGGGCATCAGGTATTCCGCAACTTTTGCGAGCTCATCGTCTTGTCCAACGAGGAGGATCAGGCGACAAATATCGAGGGCACTGTGGATCTGCGTGAGCAGCAGGTGCGCGCCAAGGGACTCTTTGCCATGCTAGCCAAGGGACTGCAGCTAAATTTGGTCAGCAGGGCTTTCATCAATAAGTACTTCCAAGTCGACTACGTGTCTGTTGTGCCTGAGGATTATCACCAGCAGCAGGAGGAGGAGGAGCAGATGCGAGCGCAGCAAGAGCACGAGCAGCAGGAACTACTTCAGCCGCATCTAGAGCAGCTTCTACAGCTGGAGCAAACCCAGTTGAAGCAAACCCAGCTGGAGCAAACCCAGCTACTTCTTCAACTACCCCAGCAGCAACGCTCGCCGTGCCGCAAGCGACGACTCAGCATATGACCAGGTGGAAGTGGAGGGAAGCCCTACAAACGAGACTATGTGCAAAAGGTTCTCTCTGCGTCCTGTTCTCTCTCTATTGTTATTGTTTATCGTCTCGGTATGTTGTTTTTGTTGTTCCTGGAGCTACCCCATCAATGTTCTCCCATCATCATTGTTGGTGTTGTTGCCATCAAGAAATTTGAGTAAACTGTAAATTGGCTCAGTGAAAAGGGAGAACGAGAAAAAAACAGGACAAAGCCACTGCCCCGAGAAACAAAAGCAACTACAGCTAAAACAACAACAACAATGATAACTATTGTCGACTTAGTCTCAAATCTCGGTAATAGCGCAACTTTTATGCCCAAAAATAAGTGGAACTGTCTGACACACACACACACACACACACACACAGAGAAAAGATAGACCCCTCACTCACACATACACACACACTCGCGCAGAGAGACAAAAGTTAATAAAAGCCAACTAAAAACTAAAGCTCTGTTCCGGGCTACGTGTCCTTGCCCATCCTTTAGTTCCAGTTGTTGCTGCTGTGTTTGTGAGGGTGTCCATGTGTGTGTGTGTGTGTGGGTGTGTGAGGAAAAAGTTAAATTGCAAATAGCTTGGGTTGTTTCCCACCGCCTGCCTTAAGGAAAGGAGAGAAAGGGTGCAAAGGGGTGGCAGCATGAAATTTTAGAAAAATTTGCTGTTATTGTTGGCCAAAACAAAAAAACAGCTAGAGAGAATGTAAACAGCACGACGACGTATTTATACCCTTTTATCAATTATTTTAATAGTGCTAAGAAATTTAATTTTTATAATAATTGCTTAAAATACTAAGTCTCTTACTATGTAGAATTATACATTTATATATACCATGAATTATATTTCCATATAGCATTGTAGATCATGCTATATGATATAATATAATATATATATAATATCACATATCAGGAATTACCTTATGTACTTTTATATAAACAATTTTACTACTACTGAAAAATACATTGTCTTCCCAATCTGCCAAAAAAGATTATTAATTTCCTTGATATATGCCACGACTGATTGTTTCCTCGAAAACTTTAGAGAATAGTAGTCCGATCTGAATGAAATATATATGTCATCAAGAGGGCCTGTATTCAGTACAAATTAAAGGAGTTTCATTGCATTATCTTGACAAAGAACAAGAATATTTATGTATTTTGTGTCCCAAAATGAATGTAGTCTCAGAAAGAGTATAAAAAGGCACAAAAAGACAGCAGCGACGGCAATTGGGCGTGGACGTGGGCGCATTAAAAAAGGGTTTAAAGTTACCACCTGACTGTTCCGTTCTACATCCTTCTGACAGTCCCCTAGTTCGTCCCGTCTATCTCGCCATCCTGTATGTGTTTTGCAGGCGAGTCACGGCTTTGGAAACTTTTTCGCTTTTGACGTTCCATTGTTGTCAACTTTTAACTAGTTTATTTTTTAATGTTGTTATTATTTTTAAATGCAAATGCGCGCGACATCTCTTTTGTTCTCTGCCCTCTCTGTCTCTCTCTACCTTACCCTCCCTCTCTGTCTCTCTCTTTATTGTGCATTATGAGCAACGTAAAAAGTATGCGAAATATGCAATTTATATTTATGTTCGTTTTCGACAATTATATTCTCCATCTTTGTATCTCTCTGTCTCTTTCCCCCTCTGTCTGGCCGCATTGTTATAAATTCAATTAAAGCTGTTACACGCCCCCTCAATCCGCCCACTCTCCTCACTTCCTTCATACATTCTCCCTGGGCAAACGCCTCTAATTGCATTTCCGAGCTGACGATATTAAATATTGAAACTTGATAACGAAATGGATGTGTTAATTTGTAGACCGTGTTGCCAATTTGATTGCCAATCGAGAAATTATTGCATTGCTGTCCCACTCTCACGTTATCCCGTCTCGCTCTCTGGCACTCGTTATTTTAATTACATTTCGCAACTGCAAGTTAAAGCCTTTAAATTCGTAAATATCGACTTCGACCTTATGAATACACCAAGTGCACTTCGCCAATGCTCGAGAAAAGGGAGAACGGAGAAAAATCAAGCAGATTTTCATTCACTTCTGCTGTAGGAAAAGCCAGTGAAAATAAAAATAATAAAGAGCAGCAGTCATAGAGACGACCAGCTCAAAGGCGACTCAAACCTATATTAAAGGAAGTACGGAGAGCAGTAGATGAGCGCATTAAGACTATAAACTACCCTGCAGTTCAAGTAACACTAAATAGTGATAATTAATGTCTTCATATTATTGACATTTCTAGCTAACTTATAGCTAACTTTTCAGTTCTTTTCTATTTATCAGGAAGATATAACATTTATATTATTTATATTTATATACCCTGCAATGGTTCCGACTACTTGTTACCAATTGAATACGGCCATTTTCTGTCATATACCTGACTACAGGGTTTAATTATAGTTCACCTCTCTTAGTGCATTCTCCTCTTTGCATTGCAATAAATAAAAATCATTTTTCCTCGAGCTGAATGCAATTTAAAGTCTTATGAAATCATTTAAAATTCTTGTATTTCTCCGTTAAATTCTTGAAATTTCCCAGTCGTTCTCTCCCTCTCTCTCTCTCTCTCTCTTTCTCTGTACAAATAGAAGATATACTGTATTGCTCGACATAAACTGTAGAATGTTTCAAATTAAAATCCAGCTCGATATTGAAGTGTAGAGCGGGGAGCGGACGCGGGGGAAGCTTACTCACTAATTGCCTTAAAAATAAAATATGAAATCATAAAATTTTCATTTCTCTTTGCAAGTCGCAGTCGCCACGCCCTCCCTCGCCGCCCCGCGTGCTCCTTGTTCAATCGACCTCAAGGATGTTCGCAATTTACTCCGGTTTTGTTTTTGCTTAGGTGCTTTGTCGACAGTTACGCCAGATATGATGGTAGGGATAGCTCCCAAATGGCCGACAGTTGTCCAGAGCAGGAGACGGTGGCGAGGGGGGTGAGAGGGACCAGCATCTTTAATCAAAAAATAATTATGAGCGACGGGGGAGTTGGCGGTGGCAATGAAATTACATTTGAATTATGCGGCGGAAGGGGGAGGTAAATGCAAAATGAGCTAAACGAAAGACAGTCAAAAAGGACACCAGGAGGAAGAGAGGAAGGCCGAGAGGAAAGTGAGGTGGAGAGTCCAAATAGAAAGCAACGGAAAATTGTGGCAATTTACGCAACAAACAGAAAACGCTGAAAATTGCAGGACGAGAACGAAGGACGAAAAGTTTATGCGAAGCAGCAAACAAAACAAAGCAGACAATTAATTTGTTGGCAACGCAAAGGGGAATCTTCATGTCCGAATATATACAGTATATATAAAGCAGGACACAGAGAACACGCTGGACACACACACACACACAGCGCGGAACACACAGGACACTGGACACAGGACACAGGACATGGGACATGGGCAAACAATTTCGTGCTTGTTGGCAAAGAAAATTTACGTGCCAAAAGACAAGTCGCTGGACAAACAGCGTGGGAGAAAGCCGGAGGAGGGAGGGGCTAGGGGAGTGGAATGGTCAAACATTTTACGCTTTTTGTTTAATTAAAATAGCAACAGCAAGAGGAGCAGCAGCAGGAGCAGGAACTGCAGACAGTGGAGCAAGAACAGCAGCAGCAGCAGCTGGAGCTGGAGCCGTAGCTTTTGCTGGAACAGCTTTTTTTCAATTAAGCTGGCGCTGCATTTGATAAAAGCCGCAACATTTGTCCAGCTAGAGGCAAAAGCGGAAACGGAACTGGCGACGACAACTTCCGTCATGCAGTTGTCCGACTATTTGATCAACAACAAAGCCGGACAAGGCTGCACCCCACCTGACAACGGGGACATAACCACAGCAGGCATTGCTGCCAAGGAATTTCCTTCATATTAAAACGTCAAGAAGTTGTCAAAGCACGTGTGACTGTGTGGGCGTGTGTGTGTGTGTGTGTGGGTTGTGCCTGCCTGTGTGTTAGTGTATCACGTTCGTGTCATTTACCGCATGCCACTTCATAATTCAATAAAACAATAAGAGGGCAAATCCAAACAAATTACAACAATCACATCAAATACGCATTACAGGAAGCAGCAGAACATGGGGAGAGGGAGGAGGAAAAGACGGAGTGTGCTCCTGCTCATGTGCGCCCGGGGCGTGTCGGACATATTTTCATAAATTGCTCACAATTTGCTATGCATGGCATAAACACAAAAGCCAAAGAGGATACGAGCAGCGAGCGAACGAGCGAGCTCCGCGCGAGCGACATGTCCAAAATTATGACGCAAAGGATAATCGCCATAAAGCGAGAGAAGAGCGCCAGGAAGAGGACGTCGAGAAGAGCGTGCTACGTGCTTTGTGCTTTGTGGCTTCTCCAAGGATACGTGGAGAGCGCGTGCAGCGGTGGCGGCTACTACGTGCCAGCTTTTACTACCCATCATACGATACGAAGTCCGTACGTCTATCCGTGCTATCTCCTGTCCAGGACAAAGCCGCAACGACGGTTTGCATTTCGTGCGATGCTTTATTATTCGTGAAGTAATACAGCACACATGGTGGTGGTCACATGTGTCGCGGTGAGGGGATGTATAAATGTCTGGTGTATAAATATATATACTACTATATGTAAAGATCACCCAGACAGAGAGTGACGAGAGTGTGACGAGACGATCAGACGTAACGCTGCCCCCAAATTGTTGCTAGTTTCTAGTCCGATTAAATTAAACTCGGCACATCAACGACTACCCTTTTTGCTTGAAGGTGAGTGAAGAGTTCTTGCTTAAACCTAATCAAGTATTTGCTGCTTTCGGTTGTGCTAATTTTGGATTAGGTTGATGGTTTACATCTTGTAGATGGCATTGACATTCGGCCCGGCCTGTACCATGGCATCCTTATGCACCTGATACTGAAGCTCCACTTCGTTCAGCTGCAACAGTTGCTTCATTTTCTGACCAATGGCCAATATGGCCGGCTGGTTGCAAGCGTCCATGGTCCAGAGAGCTGTAGGCGAGAGAAGGATTAACATAGATCTATACTACCGTTTATATATTCAGCTATATCGCTCACATATCTTGCTGGCCTTGTTGCGCACATTGATGACCGCACCGCAAATCTGCTCCGAGTACTCGAAGCATTCACCAATTGTGCACAAGAGCTGCAGAAGAATCGAGAGTTAGCAGAAGTCTTGGAGCGAACTTAAGAGCTTACCAAATCGTGCCACAACTTGTTCACAAACTCCTTGGAGTCCTTGTCCAAGAACATAACCCAGCGACCACCATTCTTATTGATATCGTCCTCCCACATAGGACTGCAAGAAATGATTTTGATTCCAATTGCAAATGAAAACTCTCTCCAAGTAAAACTCACCGTATGCCATCCTTGAAGACCATGTAGTCGTTGAATACCTTTAGATCCGAAGGTGGCTTGATGAAGTAATAGACACTGCAAGGAGATGAAAGTAGAAATGGAAGCACACCACAAAAGTGCATCCCAGCCTCACCTAAAGAAATCTTCAACTGTATTGAAGCTAGTCACATCACTGAGCATATCAGTCCAGGCCTTGGTGCGATCGTTCTCCCAATGCCACAGCGTCCAGGTGTGCTCCAATGGATGCTTGAAGCACAGATCATAATCGATTGAACTTAGCACGCGATTGAGCGACGGCTGAATCTCTGCAGCGGCGGCGGCAGCGGCGGCTACAGTTGCTGCAATCTGATCCTCCGGGACCACCTGGTGTTGGCCACCTTTGCCGCCGTACATTTCTTGTCCGCTATGTTCGGCAACCTCAGTGCCGTCATAACTATCGTAGCCCATTGTTGAATGAGTTACTTTTAAATATTTTGGCAATATTGAGCCTATTTCGTATATTTTATAGTCACACGTTTATTTCGTCAAAATCGTATAAGTAAATGGGAATATGGAGACTTTTCTTGTGTTGCTCGGACGAGTTTTTGAAAATAATGAATAACTATGTAAAATCAGCAAGGCGTTAAGTCTCTGACATTTGACATTGAATACGCAGCCTACGTGATTCAATTAAAATTTGACAATTACAAATTTGTCGCTTTATGCATTATCGTTGTTTCGATGCTGCCAGATCGTTGCAATGCCAAGAAACTGAGCTACCAGATCCTCAAGTGTGCGTGTCTGCGTGCGCTGTGAATGCAAATATGCAACTGCTCATATTGTTGTTGTTTCGCATCTTTGGCGCAATTTAAAAGCCATTCACACACACGCGCGTGTATGTGTGAGCGCCATTTCTCTTGGGCTCAATCAATTGAGTTGTCACGCTAATAAAATAAAATGCCAGCGAGCATACGACAAATGCACGAAAATAATAAAATGTGACTCAAATGAGCGAACGCGACAGGCAAAGCCAAATGGAGAAGAAGAGGCAGCAGCCACTTGGCTGTCTGCCTGCCTGCCAGCACGCCTCAAGGAGCTCCACTTTGTGTGGTTCCTTCTCGCTCCCTCTCTCTCTCTCTCTCTTTCGCTCACTTGCACCCATTCTACACTTGTGCAACAGTTTGCTTGCAGTCAATAATCGAAATCGACTTGGGCTTGTGGCAATAAAAATTTGTCTTCACCGCTTAAGTTTTGCGCCTTGTTGCACAGACAGGAGACAGGCGGAGCACGGTGCACAGAGGACGGCTGGACAGAAGAAGAAGAAGCCGGCACGGACTGTGGCAGCCAACTCCTGCTGATAATAAAATATGTGAGTCTTTGCCACGCTAGCTGCCTCGCCAAGTAGCTTTGGGGCCCTTGTAATGTGCACCATTTGTTGCCGCTGTGGCTGCGGCGTGTGCAAAAAGTGCCACCAAAGCCGCACAGTGGCTTTGCCACAACTACTTGCCCCACACTACTGCTCCTGCCCCATCGTCTTGGCTCGCCGTGAGTTATGTTGGCCAAGTTTGGTGCAAAAGTGTGTGGAGACTTCGAGCAAAGTTTTTCGCTTCAATTTACTTAAAAATTCTATTTATTTTAGCGCGCACCAGATGCGAGACGGGAACAGACACATATATATATATACTATATGTATGTATGTGTGTATAAATTGCATGTGCATTCTCGAGACAGTTGCGGGCGCGCGTTTATTTGCACTTGATTAACGCAATTGGGAAGACGAGGCGAGAATTTATAGAAACCAGTCACGGAATATTTCAGCAGCTTAAGTAGATATAATTTGCCATGATTTCAACAGGAGATTGGGTGGGAGAGCGAGTGCCAAGCTAGGAGTGGAGTGGAGGATCTGAGGCACCTTTATACCATTGTAAATCCCTGCAAAAGCTGTTGAATTCGACGCTTTTCCGCTTGCCCGACGCTCACGCTCTACGTATACGTAATATTTTTACAGCGCTTTGCACTTTGCACAAGCTGAGAACGCTGAAACGCTGCATAACATGGGTCAGTAAATCTTTGAAAATATTGTAATGTTACGGCATAGTGCAAAAAGCAACAGCCGTGGAGGAGCTGGAGCCGGAGAAGCAACAGCAAAAGCCAAAAAAAGGAAACGAAGGCAGCTTAAGCGCTTTGAGTGCGTTGTGCAGTAAAAACGCCCAAGGAATGCGACGGAGTGGTGGCTGAGCAGTGAGGAGGAGGAGGAGGAGGAGAAGAAATGAAAATGATTTGAGGCATTAGGTATGTCTGCAAAACGTTGCCTCTGCTCCCCCCTCTTGGCCCAAGCTGATTGTAAAAGATTTGCGCCGTGAAGCAGGCGATGATGCGCAAGGCAGCAAGGCAGGCAGGCTCCTCACAGGTTTGGGCAGCCAAGGCATAAGACAATGAAGAAGGCAAGTCGGCGCCACAAGGAGAGCACATGCGGCCAACGACGACATATCCTGCAGGCTGGCTACCTGTTTACCTGTCTGCCTGCCAGCCCCCTCTCCCACCTGCCCGCGGGGGCCAAACTGACAGCGACAAAGACAAAAGCAACAGCTTCCTGTCGGCTGTCAACAACTCAGAGAGCTCGGGCAAAAATATTGTGCTAAATGCTTTTGTGTGCGCGCAACAAGGATACCAGACCAGCCAGGACAAGCAGCAGGAGCAGAAGAAGCAGCAGCAGCAAAGCGAAGCGAAGCAAAGGCCAGGTGAAAGTCATTTCACGCTGTTGTAGCGCAAAAGATTAAAATAATAGCAGCGCGTAAATTAAACAGCCAAGCCAAAGCCGTGCAGCCATTGGAGTGGCAACCGCAGCGAGCAGAGGGCGCAGGAGGAGGGGTGACTGAATAGGAGAGTGGGCGACATTTCGCATTCTTTGTCTTCGGTGCGGTCTGGTGCTAAGAACATAAGACGCTTAGCTGGAGCAATACTTACGCCATTCGCACCATCTGACGTGCCACAAGCAGGAGCAGCAGCACCACCAACTCCAACAGCAGCAGCAGCAGTACGAGCAGCAGCTGCAACAAGAACAACAACAACGCGTTGTCAGCACTTCATTTTGAGCCATCGTGCCCCGCGTGCTTTACTTAATGCGACCGACAATGCATTGCGAAGGCGTCAGCGGCGTCTGTGGCGTCTTTGCAGTCTGCAATTCTTTATGAGCATTATGATTGCCAGGCGACAAAAGTGAACGAATGCAACAGGGGCAAAGATGGGAGGCAGGCATAACTAAAGTTGAAGGAATCATTGATACTTTCTCATATTGTACTGGGGATACAAATAACTAGCTAGGAAAACAACTTTACAACTTATTTCTTGATTTATCGAAGGGAGATGAAAAGATTGTTCAACTTTGCAAAGAAAATAAAAATTGTTGAAAAAATTAAAAATATGTATTACGCTTTTAAGATTAGGTTTTCAAAATTAAAATGCAAAATACCTACGAAAGTGTTTCTCAATTGAATTATTGTATATGTTTGCATACGTACAAGATTCTAGAGAGCTCAGCTCCCTCCTAAATCGACGTCTTTGTCGCCTGCACCGCTGCACATGCCCTATACGTGCATGCGACTAAGTATGCAGTAAAGGGTAGGGGTAAAAAGCGGGGGCTGGGGCCAGGGGTTTTGGGGTACGCGTTGATTCGTTAAGCTGCCACAGCTGCCCCGCACCCCCTGCCCTTCTCCATCGCCCCCTTGTGGCTTGTCTTTTTCGACTTGTTCATCTGCCGCTGCGGCTTCGTTTCGTGTGCGCTTAATGCTTTATGTTTTGCCAGCTAAAAGCTCATGCTGCTGCTGCTGCCGTTGTTGTTGCAGCTGCCGTGGTTGCTGCTGCTGCTGTTGCTGCTGCTGCTGTTGCTGCTGCTGCTGCTGCTGGTGTGTTGTTGCAAGGTACTTTGCTTTTGTTCGATGAAACGTAAAAATGGCAACAAGCACAACGAAAACTCATTTTTAGACAATGCCGCATAATGCCAACGGATGCGGATAACGTGGAGTACGCCGTAGACTGCTTTGTTGTAATGAGGTATTCAGTTGTTGTTGTTGTAGCCGAAGGATGTTGTTGTGGTCGGGGTATGTTGCCGTTGCTGTTGCTGTTGCTGCTGCTGCGTGTTTACATTTCAATGCGTCTTTTCGCTTGCATCAAAGAAACCACAAGAAGTTTGCTTGATGAAAAATCTACGAAGGAAACCATGGCACATACCATTCCCCCCCCTTTCCCCTTTTTCTCCCCCCTTCTTTATCACTGTTCTGTGCAAGTTCTCCTTTGTTCGCTGCCTTATACTTTCCACACTACGCAAAAAATTTGCGTATTTTGGTAGCAACTCTCTGTTCCCCATTTCTTGCCACATAGACACATGTTGCGTGCTGCCACTCCTTTTACTACCCCTCCCCCCCCTTAGTTGCTGGTCATTTACGCCCATTTAGCCACATTTAACAAAGTCAACAATAAAGTCAAAAACTTTTATCAGCCCCAACTTGATGCTGCAGTTGAAGTTGAAGCTGAAGTTGCCTGCCCCAAAAACGATAATTGGCAAAAGTTTTTGGTTCAAAATATGCCAAAGTCAAGCTGGCAACTACTGCTCCTGCTGCTGCTGCTCCTCACATTCCTCCCCCTGCTGCGCCTGACCAACGCTTATCAGTTTATCAACAAGCCAAACAGTCTATCCAACGTCACTTTATCCTCCTCCCTCCCTTTCATCCTGGCAACTTGAGCCGCTTAGAGAGACAGAGAGAGAGAGAGGGAGAGAACTCGTGTGCGCCATTAAATCATTATGCGAGTTTCGCCTGTCGCTTCTGTTGACGCATTTGGGTTTCGGGCCTCATTAGCGCCAACAGCAGCAGTGGCAGCGACGCCAACAGCAGCTGCGGCGGCGTCAGCAGCAGCAGCAGCAGCAGGTGTCAATTTTAATTTACTGCCTGCACAAGGATGTTGTCTCCGCTGTCTCTCTGGCTGCTTGTTTGTGGCTTTTGATTTCTGCCTGTGCACTGAGAGAAAACGTTAAGTAAGTTTGCTGGATGTGTAAACCCAAAGAAGTTTATGTATCAATAAATGATTTTATTGAGAATATCAAAGCCAAACTGAGGGAATGAGTTTAGTTTAAGTGTAAACCTATAATAACATTTTTAATTCTTTTCCATCATTAGTTTATGTATGTTATATTCATATTTGAAATTTTCTATTCAAAAAAGAGTTTTCTTTTTAATTTTGATGAATATTCTATAGTTACTGCATCTTTTCTGCCAGTGTATAACTTGAAAATGGAGAACGTTTATTTTACATTCACACTGTGCAATATTTCACAAATATAAAGTGCTTTTCTGAACGTCATTATATCATTATCTTACTTAAAAATTGTTTCCCTTCTTCTTCTAAAGTTCTTAATGAATAATAGACTTTTAAACACTTTTAATAAAGTATTTTACTTCGAGGATCTTTTCGACTTTAACATTATATTTCAATGATAATATGAATTTTCAAAAGGTTTAAATATAATATTGAACTTTAGTAGATTCAGATTAAACTAAACTTGCCCCTGCTTACTCCCATTATTTCTGCCAGTGCACTTCATATTTGCCACCGAGTGCGCTGTGCTGATTTGAGTAAACAGATATAGCGATTATATAGTGTACTTGGTGTATATATATAGATACCTAGTACATACTTATAGTATGCATATCGGTATATCAGTTGCCGCAGAGCTGTCAAATAGTCAAGACTTAATTGATATGCGCAGCGGCAATTGGTTCGTCTTGGGGCCATTGCGGCGACGTCGACGTCGTGGTCGTCGTCGTAGTTGATATGCTCCGTAGAGACGCTAATGAAGCCACTGAAATATTTGCGAGGGCAGCTGCTGCGCATGCCAAGCAAGTGGGCATTCGTTGTGGCTAGCTATTGAAACGATATGCCAGATAAATATATATAATTGGCAGGTATATATTTAGACCAGTTTGTGTTTAAACTTGATTTGCATAAGTCGAAAGAGTTCTCTTGCTAAGGCTGAAAACTCTTTTGGAGGCTTCCTCTGCTCTGATTCTCTTTAGCCAGTGTTGACTGTACTGTGCATTAATTGAAATACTTCGATATCTTGATTGAAACTTATTATTTTATTTTATTTCGTAAGCAAAATCACAAGTGGGTGGGGAAGGAAACTTTTGCACAAAGGCAAAGGGGAAATCAGATGCCCAACCATGCACAGGTTAGAAAGGCGCACCATTTCCCCAGGCTACTTCTGCCTATGCCGTTTACTTCTTCAGCAGCAGAGGGGCGGCGGCGAGGGGGCGTGCCACGTAGGGAGCAGCCAGGGGTGCGCTGTAGGCCAGAGGAGCTGCGGCAGCGTAGCGGGCAATAGGCGCGGTGTAGGCAGCGGCTACTGGAGCGGCGATGGGAGCGGAGTAAGCAGCGGCAATGGGGCGGAGTAGGCAGCGGCGATGGGGGCAGCAATGGGAGCGGTGTAGGCGGCAGTGTAGGCAGCTGGGAAGGCAGCGCTGTGAGCGATCTGGTGAGCGGAGTAGCTGGAGGCGTAAGGGTGCCACGTAGGCGGCGCTACCGACGACAGCAGCTGCGGGAGCAGTGTAGGCCAGAGGAGCGGCAGCCAGGATGCCAGGCTTGGCAGAAGCCACAGCCACAACAGCGAAGAAGCAGACAGCGAACTAGAGAGAGAGAGAGAGAGAGAGAGGGAGAAGATCAGTCACTCTGCTCCTTGTTGAGGCTTCTTGTGCTACTTACGAATTTCATGTTGATTTTGATTGTTTTGGTTTGAGTGACCAATTGATTTGTGATGCCAACTTGGAGTCGTCGCCGGGCTTTTATAGTCAAGTCCAGGTGTCTTCAACACTTGCACTTTTCGGCTGCATCATTAGCTATGCGCGGCACGTGCGGCGGCGTCGCGTTGCCAAGCGAAGTCAGCGAACTGAGCCGAGACAAAGACAATGTTGTCCATGTTGCGCATGCGCAATTCTTGGCCAGAAATCGCGGCTAGATGGCACTGAATGAAGCGTTGTCTCTTTCTCTCTCTCACTTGCTGGCTGTGTATTTTCCTCTGTCTCTTTCTCATAATGACTTTGGCCCACGCAGTGCGTGAGTAGCGTCCGTTACTTCTCTGTTGTTGTGTTGTTGCCAACGACATTTGTCCATGACCTTGAGCTGCAGTTTGATTGTTGTTGTTTTTGTTGTTTTCTGGTTGGGATTACCGCTCTAAAAACGGTAGCAGTTTAGGCCACGATTAACGACATTTCACGCCGACCGCGACCTAACTGAATTGTAATTTGGCCACCGTTTAATTGCCTGATTGACCAGCGATTGACTACCTGATTAACAAGGTGATTGACCCAATTTAGTGATGTTAAACTTGAGTGTTACTGCATACATGACTAATGATTGATTTCCCATTGAATTTTGATTTATTATCGATGGATTACATATTGATTGACCTAAATTAATAATGCTTTACTTATTTCTACACTTTATAATGATTAAATGAATGAGCACTAAGTCACTCTGTAGAGACTTTCGATTGATCATTGATTGTTTAGCGAATATATTTCTGATTGACAACAAATTCATTCTTTTTGAACTGGTTAACGATAAGACTGAATTTCAATCTACCGATAAACTACAATAATTGATTATACTCAATAATTAATTTTTTGATTTGTTGATTAATCTACTATTGATATGGTTGTCCAGCACTTGACTACCACTGCTCACTGTCTGAAACTCTATAGTTTGTGTAGCTTATTGTGTCGATTGAACTAGTAGAGATTGAGATGATCAATTGATTGCAATGATTGACCATCTGACTGATAAACAATTTAATGTATTATTGAATTTCGTTTGACTTGTTGCTCTAAGTAAAGATTTATTTATTTAACATTTTTAGCTACTGATACAGTTTGAGATTGAGCATATTTTTGATTTACTATAACTGATTGAATGACTGCCGATCAATTTATAAATTGTGTTGACTGTTCAACGACCAGCCGCATATTTTGAGTATTAACTTCTTTGTTATTTGGAGAAAAGGTTCTAATTGACAACGCCTTTTGTCAAACCACCACATTTCAATTGCTTTTTATGTAAAAAACATAATCCAATTTCAAGTTTAATTTTCAGTTCTTTATTCACACAGAATCCTCAACAATTGGTCACATATTCGTGCGTTTACTTCTTCAGCAGCACGGGGGCGGCGGCCAGAGGAGCTGCCAGAGGAGTGCTGTAAGCCAGAGGAGCAGCGGCAGCGTAGCGGGCAATGGGCGCAGTGTAGGCAGCGGCTACTGGAGCAGTGTACGCAGCGGCGGCAATGGGAGCGGAGTAAGCAGCGGCAATTGGGGCGGAGTAGGCAGCAGCGACGGGGGCAGCGATGGGTGCGGTGTAGGCGGCAGTGTAGGCAGCTGGGAAGGCGGCACTGTGGGCGACCTGGTGAGCGGAGTAGCTGGAGGCGTAGGGTGCCACGTAGGCGGCGCTACCAACGACAGCAGCTGCTGGCGCAGTGTAGGCCAGAGGAGCGGCAGCCAGGATGCCAGGCTTGGCAGAAGCCACAGCCACAACAGCGAAGAAGCAGACGGCGAACTGTGGGAGAGAGAAGATCAGTCACTTGGCTCCTGATGGAGTATCCTTTTGTTGCTTACGAATTTCATGTTGATTTTGAGTTTGGGTTTGTTGGTGCTGTGTGAACAGTTGAAGCTGAGAGCGTTGTTTGATATCGTAACTGTACAATCGATGGGTTTATATAGCAATGCAAGACAAGGTGGCGAAGCGACAGAGGAAGACATGAGTTGCAGACGTGAGTTGCAGGCACAAGCTGGAAGTGAGCGGGGGCGATTAGTAATGCATTCAGGGCCTCGTCTGAAGGCCGCCTAATTAAGAGAATGACAACTGATTGACTGTGATAACTGGTTGAATGCTCATTTAACTAGAAATTGAACTGTTTTCAAGGATAGAGTCTTTGATTAAAGAACTTCATAGGCAGTTATTGAACATCTTTAATGAGTATGAATAATTAACATGCGATTGACTTTTAACGAACTGTTGATTGACTTTCATTTCAGTATTGTCTGAATGATTGACCACCCATGGACTATAAAGTCAACAAACCATGTGACCTGATTAAGAACTTAACTTTCATCATTGAATGTTTCGATTTGACTTTCTTTTAGATAGTCGACTGATTTAATTAATTAACTAATTAGTTGAACAATTGCAAAACTTATGCTGATTTTACTGATTTTATATTTTCCGCTCTCACTCTCAGCTTGATTGCATTTTCCGCTCCATATGCGCGTAATGTGTTTTTCCCTCCCCTTCCGCTTCACATTTCCCCTGCCCTCCTCTCTTCCAACCTCAACTAATTCCTTTCGCCGCCAGCGTTGTCAGCCCACACGGCGCGCTTAAAAAAGCTTAAAAGCTTATTGACAACAGTTTGCCTCGTCCGCAATTCAATGGAAAATTAATTAACAAATGTCATAAATTGCAATAAAAAGGGTTTGCTGAGAGTAGGGGGTGGCGGAGGTGGGCGTGGCGCTGCTTAAATCTCACTAATTAGAAGTATCGAGTGTGTTTGAGTGTGTGTGCCATGTTGCAAGGTGTTTACAATGGCAAAACAGGCACAGACACTTGCACACACACTCACACACATCTGGTACACACACTCACACACATTGTACACACTCCCAGTCATACACACACTCGCACACACATCCTCCAAAAAGTGTTGAAGCGTGAATTTTGCTTAAAAATGCCAATTACGCGATTTTGCAAGGCGAATGGACTAGGCAGGAGGCAGTGGCACGCCGTAGGGGCAGGGGGCGTGGCTGTAGAGTGTATCGGGTAAGTGGGTGTCTGTAACATGCCAGCCAAACAAAGTTGCACGAATATTTCAGCTGCTGTTGCTGTCGTCGTCGTTGCCGTTTGCTGCTGCTGCTGTTGTTGCCGTAGGATTTACTCGGCTTGCTTTGCTATTACTCCCTCCCTCCCTCCCCAGCCCCTTGCACTTCAAGTGTTTGCCTTGTGACTGTGCATACGCAAAAGGCAGATTTGTCTGCCAGTCTAGGCGAGTGGGCGTGGCCCGGGCCGCCTACTAAATGCACAATCATGCTGCGCGGCAATTGAAATTATCCGCATCGTCTCCAGCGCTGGCAACATATTTATTTTGTCACTTGACTTGTGTAGGCGTGGCTGCGCCTCTTTCATTGTCAGCGGCAAATGATATAGGTACACACACACACACAGTCTATGTATGGTACTATATGTGGTACTTGTATATTGGTTAATCCGTCTAAAAGCTTTGACGGGCTCGAAGGCGACAACAAAAAAGGCAGCCACATTTCAAGTGCGCCGCGAAATTCTCAAGTGACCCTCGCCTTGCCTGGCAACATATCAAAGGAGCAAGGTTCCGCCTAACCCAACCCCGCCTTGCCTCTTCCCCCTCTGGTGGGGCATGGCTAAGTGGCAGCGAGTAATTAAAAAGAAATGTGCACAAAAAGGCGCAAAAGGAAACGGCACAAAGCAGGCACTGCCACGCCTCCCCACTGGCTAACTGCCCTCCAGTTTTCCCTCTCTCTTTTTCCCTCTCTACTCCATGTTCCCTCTCTCTCTACTCCTTTTTTCTAGCAGCTTCACTTATCGTCGTCGACTCGAAGCAGAAGTTGCGTAAAATATTTCCCACTTCCATTTTTTATTGCCCTCATAAAAAGGCGCATGCCAATGGGCGTGGCAGCCGCACGCAGCAGCTGTGCGAACGCGTTAATGCGTCGCTCAAGTGCCGTAAAACGTGAGTGACATACACACACTCACATAAGCACACACTGCCTTTCCTCTTCCCCGATCTGTCAGTCTATTATAAAATTTTGTTTTGAATTTTGTCTAGAAACGCGCGCGCGACATTTGACGTCGACGTCGACGTCGGCTGCTGCCTGTTTCGAGTGGTTTGCAGCAAATTATTCATGACAAAGTGCCACCGAAACCCACAACAACAAAGGTCGCCAGGGATGAGGAGGTTGCGACCGAGGGGGATGATGCTTGTCAGGATTGCCAATTGGCATGACACGCGGGGAATTCAGGGCTGCAGTGAAAGAGTTGACGAAACCACTTTGGGGTTGGCATTGCCAGGGTGTGTGTGGAATAATCCCTTGTTTACAAAGAGCTTTAAGCTCGAGTTCAGCTAAAGCTTTACCATCATCTAAGGTGCTTTCTCTGAGTTTTTATATATATGTAAATACATTTAATAAAAAGCTTCCTTCTTTAAAATTAGCAAATTATTTCAAACATGTTTCATTAATATTTCAAAAACACAAACCTTCCTCACCTTTTCTTAAATAAAATCCTTTTAATTTCAATCACAACTCAACCTTCAATTGCAATTTCATCATAAATCAATCTCTAGCTTATTCAGCTAAATTATTAATGTGTTGGTTTATAAATCAAAGAAAGTTAAATCAATCAAAATATTTTTGTTGAAGCTGCAGCTGAAATTGTAAGTCGAAATTGAAGTCGAAACTGAAGTCCCTTATGGAAGGTTCATATCATTTTTCAGCTTGTTGCTCAGACAGCTTTTTCATCCCTGGAGAAAACAAGCTGAGTGGAGCCACAGTCTGTTAGTGTGTGTGCGTGTATGCTGCGTGTGTATTGAGAACTTTTGTGTTTTATAATTGGTTTATGGCTTTTGTTAAGCGACTCGCGAAGCCGCATTTCAATTGCCTTTCGCGCAAAACATAATCAAATTTCGAGATTAATTTTCAGTTCTTTATTCACACAGAATCCTCAACAAATGGTCACATATTTGTGTGCTTACTTCTTCAGCAGCACGGGGGCGGCGGCCAGAGGAGCGGCCAGAGGTGCGCTGTAAGCCAGAGGAGCTGCGGCAGCGTAGCGGGCAATGGGTGCAGTGTAGGCAGCGGCTACTGGAGCAGTATAGGCAGCGGCAGCAATGGGGGCGGAGTAAGCAGCGGCAATTGGGGCGGAGTAAGCAGCGGCAATTGGGGCGGAGTAGGCAGCAGCGACGGGGGCAGCAATGGGTGCGGTGTAAGTGGCAGTGTAGGCAGCTGGGAAAGCGGCGCTGTGGGCGACCTGGTGAGCGGAGTAGCTGGAGGCATAGGGTGCCACGTAGGCGGCGCTACCAACGACAGCAGCTGCAGGTGCAGTGTAGGCCAGAGGAGCGGCAGCCAGGATGCCAGGCTTGGCAGAAGCCACAGCCACAACAGCGAAGAAGCAGACGGCGAACTGTGGGAGAGAGAGAGAGAGAAGATCAGTTACTCTGCTCCTGATGGAGTATCCTTTTGTTGCTTACGAATTTCATGTTGAGTTTGGGTTTGGGTTTGTTGGTGCTGTGTGAACAGTTGAAGCTGAGAGCGTTGTTTGATATCGAAACTAAACGATCGATGAGTTTATATAGTCTGCAAACATTGTGGGACAAGGCAGACTGAGGCAAGTGTGAACTAGGGGCGTAAGTGAAACTTAATCAAATTACCAAAAGGCCGCAGCACGTGCCAAATGCGATTTACATGCGACAACAACTTCAACAAAGCGAACTGTGGCCCATTAACAGCGACATCGGCTAACGGTTATGCCGGCTGCATTTGTAAGCGCGGCCTCCAGACAAGGCCCTGGATGCGTCACCAATTTCTGCTGCCTACCTCCAACTCAGGCCTGCAACGCACACCTGTTGTCAGTAACCTTACCTTGCCTTGTATTGCTATATAAACCCATCGATTGTACAGTTACGATATCAAACAACGCTCTCAGCTTCAACTGTTCACACAGCACCAACAAACCCAAACTCAAAATCAACATGAAATTCGTAAGCAACAAAAGGATCCTCCATCAGGAGCAGAGTAACTGATCTTCTCTCTCTCTCTCTCTCTAGTTCGCCGTCTGCTTCTTCGCTGTTGTGGCTGTGGCTTCTGCCAAGCCTGGCATCCTGGCTGCCGCTCCTCTGGCCTACACTGCTCCCGCAGCTGCTGTCGTTGGTAGCGCTGCCTACGTGGCACCTTACGCCTCCAGCTACTCCGCTCACCAGGTCGCCCACAGTGCCGCCTTCCCTGCTGCCTACACTGCCTCCTACACCGCACCCATTGCTGCTCCCGTTGCCGCTGCCTACTCCGCCCCCATTGCCGCTGCTTACTCCGCTCCCATTGCCGCCGCTGCCTACACTGCGCCCATTGCCCGCTATGCTGCCGCTGCTCCTCTGGCTTACAGCGCACCTCTGGCCGCTCCTCTGGCCGCTGCCCCCGTGCTGCTGAAGAAGTAAGCGCACAAATATGTGACCATTTGTTGAGGATTCAGTGTAAATAAAGATCTGAAGATTAAGCTCGAAAAAAAGCAGCAGTAAATTAGGCGGGCCAAATGAACACGCCTGGGGGAAGTGGGTTAGGGAGAAGGGTGAAGACTCCCTTGGGTTAATGCTCGGCTGGTCGCCATGGCTGGTTACTTTGCTGCCTCTGGTTGCATGGCAACAATTTGTGGCAGCGGGCAGTTTGAGGAGCTTCAACAATTTGCCTTGCCTTATCGAAATTCGAGCATCTGCGGGCAGCTTCACCTGGCGCAGCTCCTACTGCAGCTGCTCCTTCTCCCTCTGCCTGGATTAAACTTTCCATATAAAAAGGAAAAAGGATTTCGTTTTGTATGAAATATGCTGCACTTCCTTTCAACGCTTTTCTCTCACTCTCTCTCTCTCCTTCTTTTGCCCCGCTGGCAGTCAAGTTTTCTGCTTGACTTTGTCTGCCTGCGCGTTGAAAGCCCCAGCCCGTGCCCTCAGGCCAGCTGAGGCAGCTGCTGCTGCTGCTGCTTATCATAACTTTGGCATCATTCTCGCAGCTCCTCTTACTCTCATTCCCCCTCCTCCCGGTCCTCCTTCTCACCCTGTTCAGGTAGTAAACGCCAACTAGTTGTAAAGTTTGCAGCGTAAGCGGAAAAGTCTTGTAAAAACCCAAGTGCGTGGCGGAACAAGTCTCCAGGAGTTGCGGAGAGGACGGGGTAGGGCAGAGGACAGGGGGCACTGGCAGAGTGACTGCAGCTATTTCACAACTTCTCGCAACAGATAGCGTCCAAATTTAATGACCTTTTATTCAATAAAACTGCGTCAAGCTGCAAAACTTTTGCGCCCTGCACTGCATTGTAATGCGTTTGTGCACTTTGCCGTGCCAATGCAATACCCTGATAGAAATTGTTCAAACGGGGTGTTATCGACAGAGTGTTGCAGTAAGCTAGCGTTATCTAGCAGTTAAGAGAGTAAACTTTTTTTAAGACTTTTTTAGGCAACCGAAAACGGCACTTTTTCCCTGGCCGTGTCCAACTATACCTATTCCCACATATTCTTTTTTGTTTCTTTTTATTTTTCTTAAATAGAAGCTTAATTATACTACAACTTTTTTCTATTTTATACTTGTCAATCTATAATCCTTATTTACAATTCTCTGCTCCTTTCCTCTTTGAATAAATCATATTTCTTGTAAGATGATAAAGTAACTTAAAACTCTCTTGATTTATTCACCTTGATTGGCTTTAAACTGTTCTACTCATTGTGCAAAAAACCACAACTGATCTAATTTATTACGCCCCATTTGCATATTTAGTGTTACGAGCAATTAAAATGAATTCTATAAAGTTGGTTAAAAGTAGTAGAAAATCAAAACGATTTCAATTCCGAATTCCGTTTTGAGAAATGTTTCGTGTGGCAAACGAAGCAGGGCAATAAAATCGCAGTAAATAAAATTTGTATTCACTTTATATAATTTTGACGATTTTTCAAATCGAATATACACCGAGACACACACTCACATACATATATACACACGCACACACATGCATGCGTACACACATGCTCAAACACTTTGGCTGAAAAGATTCCGTTTCGAAATAAACACAATCATGTGCAAACGTGTTTCCAAATGGATTACATGAATAAAAGATTTATACACGTCGGGTAAATCAGTAGCGGGTTACCAAGAAACACATACACACACACACGAGCGAGAACCCCAAAGACATGTTTCCCTCTCTCTCTGCTTTCCCCTCTGCTTCTGTGTCTCTTTCTGGCTCTGCCTCTGGCAAGACGTGCAGGTGAAAATATGCGCAGATGTAAGCAAATTTCAAAGGACCCAAATGAAAATCCCACTGTCTCGGCGCTTACAGCTGTGCCAAAGATTCACAAACAGATACAGATACATTTGCCAGATACAGATACAAAGCTACAAATAGACAGAGTGAGAAAGAGAAAGGAAGGGAGGGCGAGAAAGGGAGGTAGATAGAGCTACTGCTTTTGGGTTTTTTTATTGATTCCTTTTTAATTCTACGTGTGGGTAGTCTGTGTATTCGTGTGTGTGTGTGTGTGTTGTGTGTGTGTGCGACAGTGTGTGTGTGTGTGTTTGCCTTGTCTGTCTGCTGATTTCATAAATGTTTTTTATTTACAGCTGCCGCCAAATCGAATCAACGTAAAAACAGCGTAAAATATGAGAGAGATTTTCACGCGCTCCAACGAAAATCTAATCAATTTACTCGAGCCTAGGCTAACACAACTACAAACACACACACACTGGCTCATACATACGTGTGTATAGGTGTGTGTGTGTGTGCCTTAAATTACTCCGGCTAATGCTGTCTCAACGCCTGAGATAAGTGTAGTAAGGATGCGTGGCGTATGCGCCGTAATAGACGGGCCGGTACGCATACGCCGCGTAGGCCGGATAATAAGCTGGTGTTGCAACAGGCGCCGCCACTGCAGCCACTGTTGGTATCCACCCTACTCCGCTGGCTGGTGTTGCATAGCCCACAGGCGTTGCCGCGGCCAACAAATGCGGTTTAGCCACACATCCGGAGCACAACAGCGTCAGACAGACAGCGACTTGGAGCTGCCACAAACAGAGAGAGAGTGGAAGAGAAACAGATAGATACATGTACTACATATATATATATATATTTGCCATATATAGGCTTCTCTTACCAGCAGCACTTTTAGCAGCATTGTGGCGTGTGTGTTGTTTGCAGTGGAGTATCCAAAATTTGATTGACAAACCAAACGGGCGTGTCAATCATATTTATAGCTTCTGTGGAGATTCTGATTCCACGGCTCGGCTTGGCTTGGCCTGACGTCAGTCAGTCTCTTGGTGGGAGAGCGTGAGAGCGTCATTAATATGTGTCTGCTGACCAGTTGAGCGCAATAAAGCGCATAAATTATATTGTAATGCCAATTGAAATTGTCGTTTAAAAGAAGAATGAGAGAATCAGAAAGAAAGAAAAGTATTTCTGGCTTACGTTAATGCGGCAATACACTTACCACAACGATTGGACAACTCTGGCAGGGTAAGTCAAGCACAAGAAATATGCATAAATGGTGGTATGTTGTATAATTATAATATGTTGCATTATATTTATTCACCTGGGGAAGTTAATATGAAAGTGCAAAATAAATGTGCAAATTTGAGCTATTATATAATTATATTTCTAAGTTATAATATACAAATTTAAGGTTATGTTGTGTTAGTTTAAGGTTATGTTATGCGAAATTGAGCTTATGACAAGCCCTATATTGTTGTCAATCAAACCCAACTTCCTCTATACCTTATTTTTTTCTATAATTTGCAATCGCCTTTTTGTTTGTATTGGGCCGCCTTCTTTGGAACGCCATTCATTACACACAGTCCACACACTGCTGCGCCTCTTCTTCTCTCTCTCTCTCTCTTCGCCCCTTTCTGCGCTTGCTGCTCTCTTCCAGCCACAGTCAAAGTAATTCCTGCTCGTCTCGTTTGCCTTTATGCATAAGATATTTGCGTTTATTTAGACGTTGTAAAAATTATAATTATGTGTGCGTGCTCGGCATCCACATGAGCTAGCACAAGAAACAGTCAGAGAGAGGGAGACAAAGAGATACTGAAAACAAGACCATATTTTGCGATCATTTCTATTAGATAAGCCCGTTGTCGTTCCCAAGGCAAGGCGTTGCCTCATCCGCAACTGAACAAACAATATGATGATGATGTTCCACAGCCACAACTATAGTAGAACAAGGGGAGGAGAGGGAGGAGGAGAGGGGCCTGCTGTTGAGCAACATGTTTCACAAGCCATAAATAATTAATTTATGCAGCCGCAGACGAAGAGCCTGCGAAGCTGAGCCTGAGCTGCTCTGTGCAAATGCCTAAATATAGACCATAAATTTGCATAGTCGCAAGCTGATGAAGACATTCGTGTGTGTGTGCGTGTGTGTGTTTGTGCGTGTATGCACATGTACTTACACAGTGAACACACGATAAAGACGCCCAGGCTGCCTAATTAAAAGCGCAAAGCTAGATCAAACACGAAAAAAAATTTCACGAAGTCATTGCTCTGCTGCTGCTGTTTAAATTGCCATTCACACGGAGAGTCGCACACGAACTGGCGTTGCCACCTCGTTGAAAAACTAAATGCTGCGCAAGCTGCACTGTATGTGGAGAGAAATTTCGTATACTTTTGCGACAAGTTCATTGACCATTTGCATTCGCTACCGCTGCCGCCACCGCTTGACCACGCCCCCATGCGCTACCGCACTGGCCACTGCCCACAATTATAATTACTACTACACAAGTACAAGCTGCAAGTGCGCTCATGGCGACATTTGAGTTGTTTTTTATGCGCTTTCTGCTTTTTGTGCTGCTAATTCTGCAGCTGCTTACAAAATGGCGCCCGAGCCACGTTATACAGCTGGCAGCCATTTTTTTATTACCTTCATTGTTGTTGTTGCTGCTGCTGCTTTTGTTTTGTGAGCTTTACAACGGGCAGCTTGGCATAATTAAAAATTAGTAGCTGCTGTTTACGAGCCAATTGTTTATTTATTTTCTTCTTCCAACTAGTTTTCCCCCTTTTTTCATTTCTTTTTCTCTCTCCCCCTTGTGCTATTGTTCCGCTTTTTGCCGGGTTATAATTGAATAAAACAAACGCACCTGTTGCATTAAACGAAACAAAACGAACTAAATTTTTATTGAACAATTTTAAACATTAGAAAATGTAACTCGTTGGCCAACTTGAGATATTTGCGCTCAAACGCTTCCAGGAGCAACAACAAGTCCTTACGATCGTACTCTAGGTCGCCCAGGTGGGCGTATACCTGCTTCAATCGTATTATATATGTCATACGCATCAGAATCGACTGCCGCTTGTTGTCTAGCTTAGTGTGCATCAACCGCGACCGGCAGTAAGGAACGCAATTGGCTAGCAGAAGGCGACGATAGCAGCGCCAGCCATGCTTGCAACCTTGCAGCTGCTCGAACTTACCCTGGCCCCGCACCAGGCCGCGACAACGTGCATAACGATGCAAGGCACGATAGCCACCGATTAAGAGTCCCTTGGCCCAGTTGTGCTCCTCCTTCAGGTTCTTCACCTGTGGACGCAGCACGCCATCTTTGGTGTAGTAACGCAAGCACTCGCGGCGTAGCATCTCATTCTTCTTCAACAGCTCGAGTATCCTCTCGTTGTGGGCAAGGCGCTTCTCTGTCCTCTTCAGCTTCGGCAGATTGGCAATAACTTTTGTAGCTGGCCCTTCCATCCCACCTGCAAGACGTTTCCTATCCAACTTTATATATTTATTATATCTTGCCATCAGGTCCACCAAATCTTTGAACTTGACATTGTTGGAAGAGTTTAAAGCATATATACCCTCCTCTTCTGGTCGGGGATCTTCTCGTTGGTAATTGTTTGGTCGATTCTCTTTGACTCTCTTGTAGTAATTCCTCAGCTTGGAGTCATCCGTTTCTGATGTTTTGTTTGTGGAACTGGAGGAACCTCTGGTATTACAGGTGGTTGCAGTTCTAGTTGTCAGCGGTGCTCTTGAATTATAATTTTGAAGTCGTTTAGATGGGGGTTGAGGTGGCTGAGCTTGGTACAGTTCCTTTAGCTCCATGATGATCCTACTTTCGATCTGAATAAGTTTCTCGTTGGCCTCACCTTTATGCGAGTCTAAGGAGTTATGTGGAAACTTCGTCTGCACCGAAATTTCAGTCAAGACACTGGTTAAAGACTTCCCCTCACAGTCCTCGAAGGTGACAGTCTTGGGCACCTTAGGTAAAACGTTACGACCCGATGATCGCTTTAGCGATGATGCTGAAACTTTTTTGGAGCTCTTCTTAATTAAGGCAACCTGATTATGCGCCACCGAACGGGATTGTATTCCCGGATCCCCATGCGACACTTGGATAGGTCTAGGTGCTTTAGTAACCATGCCCTGATAGCAATCCAGTATTTCATTAAGATCTCTACCACAATTTCGCATATCTGTAAAAGGAATCTGCAAATAACCGAACTCCTCAAGGTGTCCGTAAAGCAGCAGCATCATGCAGTTCCTGGCCCATTTCTGTGCTCGCGGAGCAGCCTCAAAGATCTGTATCCAATAACTGATAATGCTCTGATCAGACTTGCAAGCCATGCTCACAAAATACGGACCAAATTCTCGAATCTGTTGCTTAAAATGTTGATCCAACAATTGTTCACAAGGACCTCCCATATTATAAACTTATTTGGTTATATTTTTTATTTTATTTGCTTTTGATAGTTGTGTTCAAGTTGAATACGTAGGATAGAATAAATGTTTCACCGAAGTTGTAACTATGCAAAAGGTTGTTTCGTCTCGCGTAGCCTACCTTGTTTTTCGTAATACTAATTGGTGTTCCCTCCCCACACCGCGCTACCACTGTACGCCAAGGACAATAAAGGCTCTCGCTCGCTGAAGCCGACGGCGGGCTCTGTCGTGACAGGATTATGATGCCTGCGGGCTGCTGTCTCTAAGCGTTTTACGACCGCGCATAACTTTCCCCCAACCGCAGCACAGCACAGTGAAGCGCGCAGTGCACCAAGCAGGGTCTCAAGTGGAGCGCCGAGTATTTGTACGACGTGCACCTTGAAGTGCCAGTCCCAACGCCGCCACGTCGTTTACAATAAGAACCGGAGAAGCAGCACGCGAAAGGGGGCTGGAGGAAGTGGGGACGAGAACAAAGCACGCGGTTTGCCTTGCCACGCAAATTTTCATTAGCGTTGCGCGCGTATAAATTAGGAAAATGAAGCAGCCGCAGCAACAGAGGCGGCAACAGCAGCTGCCACTTGAGTGCATCAGGACGGTTGCTCTCAGGCTTTGCTCTGCCGGCGCAGCACTAAGCCTGCCACCCAGCGGTAGCTTAACCACAACAAGGCAACAGCAGCACCACCAACGCAACTACAGCAACACCAACGACAACAACAACCGACAGCTACGAAGTGTAGGTGCTGCGGTCTGCGGCTGCTGCTGGCAGCTCCAAAGTTGCGTGGCCCGCATAAATTTATATTGTTAAACATGAGCTAAGAAAAAGCACGCGCGACCTGTCCAAACACGACAACAACAACAAGAACAACAGACAAAAAATAAACAAAAACAAGCGCAGCCAAGGCAGCAACCCTGGCATGACATGTGCTAGTTAAAAAGACAAGAGTGAGTGAGAGAGAGAAGGGTAAAAAAACAAAACAAGTGCTCTTTATTGGGCATTTCTTAGAGCAAGTTGCAAACTATCTGGCAACGCCAGCGGCATGCAATTCGTTTACCAACCTTTGCAACACTGACAAACCAGCAAAAAAAAGCGCTGCGCACGCGTGCTGCACTAATTGATATATTCGATGTGCTGCTTAAATATACAATATATAGATCACAACTGGATTGATACATTACTATATTTTGATAAATATATTATTATATATTGCTTAATCACACCATAAAGTCAAGGCTGGCTAGGTGACTTTTTCATCTCTTATAGCATTCGGCAGTAGCAAACTGTAAACTGTGTGGCCACGCTGGCACCGCTTGCCAATATGGCTGCCAAAACTTTTCAACACTAGAAAGCACTGCGCACGCGTTTTGCACTCTTCAAAATGAATGGATTTTCTGATTTAGAACTAAAATATCGTAAAATACAAATAAATGGCACTGTTTATGTGATCACAAGGCTACAGTTATCATCTGAACAGCTTGTGGCACTGGAAGCAGGAGCCGGCGAGGTAGAATTTCTAACTTATCTCTGCACAAGTGTCAGCTCTAACTGGACTATCTGTGTTTTCAGCTGTTTCTCGCACACATTCAAAAGACTAACACGGCCGAGGATATTATGCAGGTGGCCATCGAGCTGGGCGACGTGTACAAGCTGCGCTTCAAGATAGATTTCTCCGGATCTAGCCGTGGTTATGCCTATTTGCAGTACATAGACGAGCGCAACATGAAGCGAGCCCTGACGGAGTAAGTCGGTGCTGTAGTCCCTCCACTCCTGATCTAACTTCTTCTTCCCCCTCTCAGATTGGGACTTCGTTTTAGGCTGGCCAACTTGAACTTACAAGTGCGTCAGTCACGCAACAAGCGCGAGCTGCTGCTGCGCAACGTGCCGCATCTGAAACCACTGCAGGTCTACGAGGAACTTCAACACGTTTGCAACTTTATCAAGCTGCGCTGCTACGAGTACGAGCCGCAGCGCTACGCTTACATCATTGAGTATCGCAACAACGATGACGCTGCACTGGCACATCAAGCGCTGCGCACCAAACACGATGCATTCGGAGCGAATTCCATGATCGATTGGGTGAACAAGGTGCTGCGCAAAGGCTCCTTTAGCTCTGGCGTGCCGGCAGTGGAATGCAGCTCTTGTGTGCAGTTAAAACGCAGCAAACCACTCAAGCAGCTGTTGGAGCTGACCGAGCACAGATGCTTTAAAATCTGAGTGCAATATTGTGAGAGGAGGAGGAGAATCTATCGAGGCAACAAGGCATATTGCGTATACGCATGGATTATACATACACTTTGCGATAATAAACACAAACACACACACTTGTGCGCGCAGTGAGTGACATGTTGTATATGTATTTGTGTTGCTTCCTGCTGCCGCAGCTTCTTGACTTCATTAACAGGCGGCGACGACAGCAGGACAACAATGTATCAAGAAGCCAAACAACAAACAGGCTACGTTTTTCATATGCAAATTAATGCAGCACTCGCTTCTCGTTGTGTTGTAGTTGTCGTTGTCATCTTGAGTGCCACATGCCACATGCCACATGCCACCTGAAGTACCTGCGGCATAATGCAATTAAATGAGTGCATTAAGCCGCAGCAGCGTGCTCCAAGGTGCAATGATCGACGTGGAGCCAACTGCTGCAGCTCCAGCTTCAGGCAGCAACAGCAACAGCAGCAGCAGCAGCAGCTCATCCATCAAGGCGACAAGAGTGGCGCATTCTAATGCGATTGTCGCAGCTGGCGCTGGCGGATGTTGTGCCACAGCGGAAACGGATGCTGTCGTCGTCCTTGCACCAGCTGCCGTTCTCACTCTCTCTTTCTCTCTCTCTTCCTTGCAACTGCAATTAAATTAGAGCTGGAAAATCGAAATGCAGCCGCTGAAAAAATAGCTTGAAAATAGCTGCAAGCTAAAGCGAAGTCGAGAGGGAGAAAAGAAAGAAAGAACGCGTTGATAAATATTCATAAGTTGTTGCTGCTGGAGACGACGACGCGCCTTCTCGGAGCGATTTGCATTAATTTGTTAATTCAAGCGCGAGAGCCACGCCCACATGGCTACGCCCCGCAGACAGAGTCGTTTAAAGCCCCATTAAAGTTGCAATGAAGTCAGTCAAAGAGGGACGAGCGCAATTACCAAGCTTAAGTCTGACGCTTCTATTTGCCCCAACCAAATGTTAATCCAAGCCTGGCACAGGCCAAAGCCGGGCCAGACCTGCAGACTGCACTGGATTCAGATTGAGGATTTTGCCACTGCTCGTCTGTCTAACATTTGTGACCCATTTTGGGGGCGCACAGGCGGAGGCAAACAAAGCTAAGGACTTACCCTTACCCGGGTTATTGAGGCAAGTGCCAATATTTGCTTTCGCAGGCTGCCACTACCACAGAGCCTGCTTCTCCTACTCCTCCCCCACCCACTCCTGCTGCTGCTGCTGCTGCTGCCCGCAGGTAGCGGCTGCCGTGTGACACAGTTTGTTTTTGTGTGTCTTTAAGGCGTCATCCATGCCGACTGGGCTGGGCCGGATTTGGGTCAGAGATTATGCCTGGCATTGCGAGCGGAAAGCGAAAGTTATGCACACACACCTAAACACACACACAGCAGAGCAAGCTTAAAGCCAAGCAGCTGCTTTTCCTGCTCTGACTGCCGCTTCCGTTGCTGCTGCTGCAACTTCCCCCTCTCCACCTTTCTTTCCTTTTTTTGCTGCTTTCTTCTGGCTGCCGCAAAGGGCATTCCGAATGCTTTCCGGATGCGGCACTTAGCGCCACTTTTGATGATTATTTAAGCAACTTGTCTTTGCCAAAGGCAGTAGCAGCAGCAGCAGCTGGTCAAGCTGATGTGTCCGAGTTGCAAATGCCATTAGCTGTATGCGTCATGCATATGCAACACCACACACTGACACAAGCTGCTGTGGCCACACAAAGGGAATACGCACATGTTGCCATTAATGACAACTTGCAGAAAATGTTGGGTAAGTTCTGTGTTCCCAATTACCATTTTACTGCAATTTCGCATGAATTTGATTGTGCTAGAAGGAAGATGGAAATAAATATGTAAAAGAGATGCAGTTGAGTGTATTCCTTAAGGGCATAGTGTCATAATTCCGCCGCCATAATTTCGCCCAGTACATTCATTTTGTCCGCGAAATTATGGTTTTTTGAGCTAATGGCGTTTTACAGGTATAAGATGCGCGTAACTTATGACGTTAAAAATTCTTTGAGCCACGAGTAATTTAAGCGCCGCGATCTTATGGCGCCATAGGCCAACAGAATTCAGCCAAGGAAATAGTGTCAGTTTAGGCTTGTTTTAAATTATGACGTTTTGGCGGCGGTTTTGTCGTTACCCCTTCGTTAAGGTACTTTAATCTACTTACAGGCGGTGAAATTTTTAAAAAAAATTAACATTTGAGCCTATCCATTCTTATATTCTCCGAGATTTAGATTTTCACAAACAGAATCAAGCTGGAACAGCTCTTCCTATTTTTAAGTTATTTAGAAATATACCTCAGCTTCCTGATGCTGAGGAGAAGGTCCTCTATTTCTTGGCATATTTTATTATTCAATTCAATTCTGGCACCCTGGATAAATTATGTATGTATGTATAAGCTGTGGCCAAATTGTGCCACGCTCCATTGGGGGGGAGGTGCGAGGCATAAATTGATAATGACTGCAGGCTGGCAAAAAGTTGTGGCAACATTTTTATTGACTTTGGTCGCAGAGGAGGCGTTAAACAGGGGGCAGGATCGGTGCCGGGGGAGGTGTTTAATCGCTTTGGCTAATGCGTGAGGCAGTTTCTCGACTCGGCCATAATTTCTGGCTCTGGCTGAGTTGTTTTCTCAAAATTAATGAAAAAAGTTGTGGGCACAGTTGTGGCTTAGCTATGGGAGCAACAACAACAACAAGAACAACAATCACTCGAGTGACAATAACAACAACAACCTGAGGGGAGGAGGGGGCAACATTTATGCATATTTGATGATGACTTTGCGGAGGCTACCTCGAGAAGTCCTTGAGGTATTATTAAAAATTTCTTGCATGTCCCTTAAAAACGCAGAGCCAGCTGTGAGTTGACTTCGTTGTTGGTGTTGTTGTTGTTGGTGTTTCTGTTGTTGTTGCTCCCCGAAATGAGTTTATGAGCGTGTCATGTTGTTTGTCGTCCTTGCGAGTCCTTGTCCCTCCTGGCTTGGTGTGTTTATATTGCATATTAAATAAATTTTGGCAGCACAACACAATTCAGTTTTGTAGCTCACTCACTCACGCTGCTACTTGCTCTCTCTCTCTCTCTTTCTCCCTCTCTCTTTCTCTGTCATTCATTTTGCTTGCAACTTTGCTTGTTGACAATAAAATAACATTTTGCACTCACTTATCCGGCTGTCTTTCCCTCGCACTGGCTTCTTTACAGCTTTCTTTCACTCTGTGTTTCTATATCTTTCTCTCTCTCTCTCTCCGTCTCTATCGCTCTCTCTCTCTGTCGAGAGTTTTAATGAAAAAAGTTTCGACTGCCATAACCGTATTTATGCAGTGCTTGTACTTGTGTATTGTGCATTTTCTACTGCGGAAATTGGCCCGTTATGGAGTTGAGACTTCCCATAGAGCGCTCCCCCTGGCACCACCCCCTTTGCCATCCGACTGTGTATATTCCCTGTTTGGTTCATTAAAACGCATGCCAATAAACACAATAAAAACACTTCATCATTGCTTGAATATCTTGTGCAAACTTGCAGAGCAGCAACAGCAGCAGCAACAAAAACCATCACCCGCTCGGTTCAACTAACTGTGCTACGTGGCCATCATCACAATATTGAGCATACGCAACGTACGCCCGGCAAAAGCAAGCACGTCACACACTCAGCAGGAGCTCAAGCTGTAGCTGTAGCTGAAGCTGGAGCCAAAGCCGGCACAGCTGCCTGGCTAAATGTTTGTCTGTCTGTTGCTCTCCGGATCTGGCGCTCAATTTTCGCTCAGCTTCCATTGAAAATCAATCAATAAAAACTCCGAAGCGAAGTCAATCGTAAGGAATTTCTATACCCTGTAAGTGGCATTGAAGGTGCGAAGAGGAGTCTGTTAGTAGCACAGAATGCACTAAGCAAAGTTGAGTGAGATGGAGTTTTCATACATCATGATGTTTAAGAAGGAAGAAAGAAAATGTTTTTGACTTCTAGTAGAAGAATCGTTACCTTTTGATATATCGATTGATATATTATTGAAAATCAGTTTTCATTGTTTAAGTATGGAAATTGTCTTAATAACTGATGTATGATTGAAGCTTTGAAGTTGATAGTCGTTTATGTTTAAATTTCCACTAACCTTTGACTGCCTAGGGCATTTGCTAGTTGCGCACTACCCAGCCAGGCATGCTAGATATATACATATCTTTGTGTATATATCTTTAGAGTATGTATACCTATACGTTGAAAGACATATGTACGAAACACGCTTCTATAGCAGCTATGCTATGCTATGCGCAATATTGAAGCAGCTGCTCATACTTTGCCCAACATTCCAGTTGAAAGTCAAACAGACAGACAGACAGACAGACGAAGCGGCAGACAGACAGACGGACACAGAGACAGAAAGACGTAACGATGGATGGATGGATGGATGGGCGAACTGTTGGGCGGAAGGAAGGACGCATAGTCATGCAAACTGACGACTGACTGACTGACAAATCGATTATTTGCAAGCGTAAAATAAAGCATTAAATGAAATCAAATATAAAATCAAATCAAATAAAATAAAATATGTTTATACGCCAGCAGCGCGCGCCAGTTCCCTTTTCCTCTCTCTCTCTACTAACTTCCCTTCTCCCGGCTCCTCTCTCTCTTTCTCCCTCCCTCCTTTTGCTTGGCATTCGCAAATTCCACGAACAACTTCTCCATTTTAATTTCATTTCAATTTCGCCTTTGCCGTTGCCAGGCATTTGCTCTGCCCCTTGCCCACCTCCCTTCCCCTCTCTTTCCCACTACTTCCTCATTTGGCATTATTTATTGTGCAATAAAGAGAGAAAAAAGAAACGCCTGGCAAACTTTGCATTAGCCTAGCAACAAAATATTCGCAACTTTTCTTGCCACACTTTCGTCTACAATTTTGTTGCAGAATTTCATTATCAACGGATGCCGCTTAAGTGCACATTGAATTCAATTAAAATCCAACACACACACATACGCATAAAAACTACACTATATTTTCATAGCAGCTGGCAATTGAAAATTGCATTATACAATATTTTCTATGCATTTTCCTTTGACACAACGCTGTCAAAGCCTTCTAACCGCAACAACCGAGCTCAAGTCATCAGTTTGGCATTGCCAGTGGCAGAAACAGCAACAGCTGGCAAGTTTCCTCAGTGCATGGCAGGACCTTGCAACTAGTCTATAAGGAAAATGCTAGGCATTGAGTGAGGTCTGAGTACTAATAGAACTCTCCTTAGATCAAGTGGTGCTCAAATAAACTCGGATTATAATAAGGGCTTCCCTGCTTTATAGATTTCTTTGTGGTTGTCTCAAGAAAGATAATCTCAAGTTGTTCATATAAGAAAACTTTATAGTGAGTCAAGTCCCTATGTAAAGTTCCAAGTTTCTATTTCAAGTTCTATGAAGATATTCTTAAGTCACTTTTATTATTTACTGGTTTCCCAAGCCAACACCTTGTGCATCTGAATCAGAAGTTTTCGCTTCGCATTTCTTCCTTATTTCTTTATTTCCTTTTAGTACGAGGGTCGTTTGATAAGTCCGTGACTTTTTGAATAAAATATATTTTTTTCGTCAAAGAAGCGTTTTATTTCTCAACATACGAGGGTCGTTTGATAAGTCCGTGACTTTTTGTATTTGCCGCGCACCTGCTCTAAATACAACACTGCTCCTGTCAGCAGTTATCGATTAACAGCTGACTGTAAAATTTTGAGAAAGCTGCGTTTTTTGGTTTGCGTTTTATAGGCATTGAAAGCAGACGATCTCGTGAATTTTAACGAAAATGGAAAAAAGTGAATTTCGTGTCAGCATGGCAAAATTTCATAAATTGGGCTACGAACTGCTACCCCATCCAGCATATTCTCCAGATTTAGCCCCCTGTGACTATTTTTGTTTCCAAACATGAAGAAATGGCTCGGCGGTAAGAGATTCGGGTCATCACAGAAACAAACGACTATTTTGAGGGCCTTGAGAAAACCTATTATTTGGAAGGAATAAAAAAATTGGAAAAACGCTGGACTAAATGTATAGAGCTAAAAGGAGATTATGTTGAGAAATAAAACGCTTCTTTGACGAAAAAAATATATTTTATTCAAAAAGTCACGGACTTATCAAACGACCCTCGTAATCTCCTTTTAGCTCTATACATTTAGTCCAGCGTTTTTCCAATTTTTTTATTCCTTCCAAATAATAGGTTTTCTCAAGGCCCTCAAAATAGTCGTTTGTTTCTGTGATGACCTCTTCATTTGACCCGAATCTCTTACCGCCGAGCCATTTCTTCATGTTTGGAAACAAAAAATAGTCACAGGGGGCTAAATCTGGAGAATATGCTGGATGGGGTAGCAGTTCGTAGCCCAATTTATGAAATTTTGCCATGCTGACTACACACGTGTGCACCCGTGCATTGTCCTGATGGAACAGCACTTTTTTTCGCCAAATGCGGTCGTTTCTGCTTCAAATCAATATCGAATCTGTCCAAAAGCTCTGAATAATATTCGCCGGTGATCGTTTTACCCTTTTCAAGGTAATCGATGTGAATGATACCTTGTGCATCCCAAAAAACTGTGGCCGTGACCTTGTTGGCCGACAGACCCACCTTGGCCTTCTTTGGTGCACGTTCACCCGGAGAAACCCACTGTCTTGATTGTTCTTTGGTCTCTGGGGTGGGGGGGTGGATCCATGTTTCGTCTACGGTAACGAAACGGCGCAAAAATTCGTTTGGATTGCGGTTGAACATCGCCAAACACTCCTTTGAAATGGTCACACGGTTGCGCTTATGGTCGTGTGTGAGCAATCGCGGCACCCATCGCCCGGAAAGCTTTTTCATGTCCAAATATTCATGTAAAATGTGATGTACCGTTCTTTTAGTTGAGATGCCTACAGCCTCAGCTACCTCACGCACTTTCATTCTCCGATCATCCAATATCATTCCATGGATTTTGTCGACGATTTCTGGCATGACGACCTCTTTTGGGCGACCTGAACGTTCGGCATCACTTGTACTGGTACGACCACAACGGAACTCAGTAAACCATTTCTTAACCATTGAAATTGATAGTGCAGAGTCCCCATAATATTTATCAAGTCTTTCCTTGGTTTCGGTGATGGATTTTTTACGCAAAAAATAATGCTTAATTAGCACACGAAATTCACTTTTTTCCATTTTTGTTAAAATTCACGAGATCGTCTGCTTTCAATGCCTATAAAACGCAAACCAAAAAACGCAGCTTTCTCAAAATTTTACAGTCAGCTGTTAATCGATAACTGCTGACAGGAGCAGTGTTGTATTTAGAGCAGGTGCGCGGCAAATACAAAAAGTCACGGACTTATCAAACGACCCTCGTATTATTATACAGAGTGATATATCATCACATTATGCAGTTTTGCCTCTTCTTAAATGGCCCAAAAGTCGCACAACTTACTCCACTGAGTAATTACCCCTTGGGTTAGTTAGACTTGGCTCGGATCTGGAATAAAGTCTTGCACAGGTCAAGATGCTGCAACGAGTGCTTACTGCCTACTCCCTTGCATTCAGGCTGCCTGTGCCTTCTGCCTGTGGCTCCAATCTGCTGCTGCTACTGTTTCCTTTGCCTCTGCTCTGTTACCGTTTCTGCCTCTGCTTCTGTGCTCTGCTCTGCTGCGGTGGCCATTATTTCCTGTATTTAATTGCACTACTCTCAGCTGCGGTTTTCTGCTACATTTGTTGCAACATGCACGAGAGGACGACGATAATGTACTTTGACCAAGCCTGGCCAGGCACCGGAACCACACACAGCACCTCACCTCAGCTCAAGCTGAAGCTGGTTTCCTTTCTGGGCTGCACTTTCTCCAAGGGATGCAGGGCGAAAGGGGGGGGAGGGGGAGGCCAGGCTGTGTGGCAAGCTGTGGGGCCATCAAATGATTTATACTTTAATAAGCGTGCACAGGACATGCAGAGAAATTAGATGTGGCAGGCTCGTGGCCCCATCACCAACCAGCACAACCCCACAAATCCCTTCTCCCCCTTTGCTTGATGCGCACAAAAGGAATTTGCGCAATTTATGAGTAGAAAGCAAAAAATTCCAGAGCGACAACAGCAGAGAAATTAAACAGCTCGTCCATGGAATATTGCCGGCTTATCGGCAGTGGGTCGAACAGAGGAGGGCACAAGGTGGCGCATGGTGTTGCCTTAAAAGTATTTGCGGCATTTCTGTGCCCAGGCAAAAGGTGCGAATAGCTTATGCTATGGTCGTACTTGGAGTTGGGGGTCAGCAAATAACGTTGACCTCTCGGCAAACATAGCAAAATTTTTGTTGAAAGTTATGACCAACTTCCGTTAAAAACAAACTGTTTTCCTGGACTTTCAACGCCCATAACTCGCAACTCAATTAAGCCACGCTTTGAACTCTTTGAACTGTCTTGGGAGTAGGGTAGACTTGATTCTGAACATCCTTATAAAAAACCTTTAATATGCGGAGTCTCATAATGAATATAGTACATTTTGCGCATTAGCTTTTCGCCATACCTGAATTAATACACCCGTTTTTTCTTAAAGGGAAAGAAATAGCTGCTTTCCCTGTGATAATAGTGGTGTTTTATTTGAAGCATGAACATCTGCACATTATTTCAGAAACGTTCGTTTACTTATGATTTGTTTTTAATGCAAATTTAAATATATATGAACTCTTAGAAAGCATTTCATTTCTTTTGGTCATCCTTGCCATCGGTTTTCTTATCCTTGTCTTTATTGAGGGAACCAACGGCATCACGTACGGCCTCCGATTGAGGATCTACACCAGGGAGATTTTCAAGTACGCTCTGCAAAAAAGCCGGATCACCGATGACTTCCGAGTAATCTTCGTCCACATCCATGGGAGCATGGGCATCATCAGTTTTGGGACGTTTGGCCTGCTGGGTAACGTTATCGTCAGCAGCATCCTGCATTGACATTTGCATGGCAAAGGCAATTTGCTCCTCCTCGGTCATATTGGCAAAGTCGGGCAAATTATCCTCTGGGGTTTCAGTAGACAGTGCCAAGGCGCGCTGTAACATAGCTTCCTCCGAGTTAGAACTGGGAAGAGTTACTCCGGAACTCTCAGTGGCGGTTCCTCCACTGGCTGGGGCTGACCCAACTGCGGTTTCACCAGCCTCTCCAGTTGCTCCACCACTTCCAGCTCCAGCGCGGCGTTGTTCGCTTTCCTGGCGTTGACGCTGCTCCTCCATTGAGACACGCAGTGCCAGTGCAAGTTCTGGATCTTCATTGGGGTCAACACCAAATTCGAACACTGCTCCACCCAGTCCAGCAGCACCCATACCATCTTCTCCTTGGATAATTGGCGATGACAACAAAGCATCCGAAAGTGCTGATCCGCGAGGAACGCTGACCAAGTGCGAGCCGGTACCATCCTTTCCATTAAGGGCGTTGATGAAAGCTGTTAATGTTTCGATGTTGTTTCCGTGGTCTCCAAAGCTGACTATATCGACATTAACCTTCTCCTTTTTCAAACGCTTAGCCTGCTTGACAAGCTCTCCTTCTTCGTTGTTAATGGGAGAACCCACAAAAACAACAATGCGCATTTTATGATTTTTTCCTTGACGATGCTTTAACACTAAATGAGCAATTCGAATGCCTGTTAGAAGATTTATTTCTCCTTTTGGTTGAATCAAATGCATCTTTGAGAATATACGTCCAACATCGCTAGTAAGTGTGGCCAGCACTTCGACAGTGCTGTAATTTGGGAGTACTTTTTAGTATATTTTCCCGAACAGATATTGCAAACAACCAAATTCTCTTACGTACTCTGATAAAGTCATTAGACCAACATTATTTTCCGGATTGGATCTAAGTTTTGTGAGACAGACAAGATTGATGCCATCTTTCTGAACATTCAGCCGGGTTGGAAAGTAATCACCATTGCGCTGGTAATCACTGTTATCAAAACTGTAAGGGAGCGATGTGGATTTCCAATTAGTATTTGTATTATTAAATAAATAATGTATTTACCATATCATAGTACTTTCCAAGACCATTTTGTATTTTTGCTTGTCACTTTGCCACTGAACTGTAATTCCTGGCTACTTACACAGGGTTGATAAGTTGAATCAACAAAATAGAGTTGATCCCAATTTATCGATATTTCAAATTACCACTGAAGTCGTGAAAATAAATTCATCGTATGACCTATCTTATTTGTACTTTTTGTTTGTGTACGAAATCCGGGAGAATTTTTAAAAGTAAATTCCACATTTGTTTAAAAATATTAAAATGCTTTCATAGGATTTGTAAATGTTATTTATTTACCTTAAGTTCAACTCCAAACAGTTTCTAGCAAAGTCTGGCAACTTCATCGCAGACAGTCTGGCAACTTTCTCAACAGATGTTTGGTCCCATGTCTGTCATGTGATATTCATACAACTCGAAAAAAGTGCCTTCTTCGTGATCACTTATTATAATTTTCTGTTTTTCATACGACAAACCAAGCTGCTGATCTCGGCAGAACTGCAGTATTACTAATTAAATAAATAGAGTGCAAAATGGTTGAAGCTTTTGTTCCCCCCGTTATCATAACTGCCATTTGGGCAGTTATTGGCATCATCGGACCCTTTCTCGCTAGGGGCCCTAACAGGGGGTAAGTATTTCATAAAATCTTAAGTATCTCAACCAAATTCATTATTCTTATTTATTTTTAGTGTCACCCAGTGCTGCATTATGCTAACTGCTGTCACCTGTTGGCTGTTGTAAGTATGCCCTTGGTGCCCATGTCTCCACATATTGTTGCCCGTACTGCAACACTCTCTGACGAGTCCATTTAACTCTTATCTCATTCTTTTCTACAGTTGGCTGTGCTGTTACTTGACGCAAATGAACCCCTTAATTGGCCCCTAAACTATCCATGAACGAAATTATGATAATGGCCCGTGAATGGGGCAATCCGATTGAAGATACGATGAAAGTTACAGTTACATAAATGTATAAATGTACATATCGTGTCATTCCTTCAAATGTTTGTTATTTTGTTTTCTCTTCCATTACCTTTGTTTCCATCCGTAAAGTGTGTTTATCAAATATTTCACTTTGAAAACTGTTAAAGTTTGCATTCTTTTATTTACAACAGAATAAATACCATACTTATGTATGAAGATTAAGAGATATTGTGTTTTTATGCATGCTGTCGCGTTTTATTTCGTCCGTCCATTTGATACACTTATTTTTGCATGATTTTATGTTTTCATTTTTCAATTGAGGTAGTAATTCATAAAAAGACCCAACCCATTGTTTTTCGTCTGTAAATATATCATGATGGAACTAGGAACCCTGACGTGAGATGAAAAAACAATTTTCATGTTTCTTGGCATGTTTTCCCAATCCGAGCATTTTAGGATCATTTAGTTGATCCCTCAACCCGATAACCCAAAGCATTCGACACATTAATTTCTTCCCTTTGTGGTAAGTTCAATAAAAGTTTATTTATTTAGCAACTACGCAAAAACATAAATCACTGATGGTTTAAAATATATAGTATGCATATATATGTATATAATAATAATAATAATAATAATATGTATGTATGTGTGTATATTGATGTATGAGTGTATATGATATTATTGAAATATTTATTTACACTTTAGCGCTAATCAAATTTACAATTTGCTTAAATAAAATCCGAAACATTATTTTGATTTAAAACAAATGAGAAGAACAGCATTGCAAATGAAGAAAAGAATATCGAAAGAGGATATCGAAACAAAAGAAAAACAAAAAGCGAAACAATGGCAAATCAACTCAAAACTGTGTGACTACATATTTACAGACAATCCCCGGCGTGATTCGACAACATTTTACTTAATAACTAACTGCAGATCCACAATTTCGAAATCGTGCCGTTCAGTTCTGTTGCCGAACAGTTGGGTTCCAATGCTAATGACTTGTCATGAATTTGGGGTTACGGCTATGGCTATGGCTACGACTGCGGCAACTCCAAACGGTATCGTATCATATCTATGTGTTTGCAGAGCCTGCGGATGTAGTATTGGATGATGGTGCTGGTGCTGCTGCTGGTGGTGGTGCTGTCATATTAGTCTGAACCGGAGCAGCAGCTGGCGAATAATACGCAGTAGTAGCTGGAGCGTTTGTGCTAAGTGCTGTAAATACATTAAATTAGTATACAAATACTTGAAACATAACAGATTCTGTTTCCTACATTGGCGCAATGCCTTCTGGAACTTTTCGTATTCCACATAATGCTTTAAGCGCAGCTCGTCTTCCTCGATGAGCTGGCGCTGGCGCAGAAGCAGCAGTCGCTGGTGTTGATTGGTTCCCAAGCGTGTGTTGCACAATTGATTCACCAATGAATCCAGGTTGTGTTTAATGTCCTGAAATTACACGATGGATTATTTTAACTGAGATATAACGAGTAATCTATTTATGACTCTTACCGACTGAATATCGCTGGGCAGCAGGTGAGGATGGGTGGCCGCCAGGGACACGGGCTCCTCGGCAACTGCAATTAAACTGGTAAGTTTGTGATAATTCCAATAGTAAGATATGCAAAACATCACCTTCAGCAACAGCCGGATTGAAGAGGGGCTGCATAACATGCTGCATGGGTTGTCCAGGCTGCGGCGCTTGTTGCAGCAACTGGCCGGTCGCGGAGACTTGAAAACTTGGCTGCTGTTGCTGGTTGTACATGGCGTTTACATTTTGTTGCGGTTGTTGCTGCAGATGCGTCTGCAGTTGCAAAGTTTGCTGCTGCTGTTGCAGCAACTGGTGCGAGCCTGACATTTGATTTGACAGTCCCAATTGATGCGACTGCATTCCCTGCATGCCCATTACCAAAGGCGATAGTTGGTGCATTTGATTTGGCTGTGCCTGCAAATACTGTGGCTGCTGCTGCTGCTGTGGCGGCGGCTGTGCTTGTGATGTCGGGAGTGCAAACTGCTGTGCAGCTTGTTGTTGTTGTTGCTGCTGCTGTTGCTGTTGCAGCATCATAGGTTGCTGCTGCTGTGCTGGTTGCTGTTGATGCTGTTGTTGCTGAGGCATCATTTGAGTTGGCTGCTGCACCTGTTGCTGCGGCATTTGTTGCATAGGCATCTGCTGTTGCTGCTGCACAGCATTGACCAGTTGTGGATGACGCTGTGGCATGTTTGCAAGCGGTATTTGCTGCTGCTGCTGTTGCTGTTGTGGGAGCCCCACTTGCTGTGCCGGAGCACCGTTTGGCATAACTTGAGTTTGTGGCACCATCACGCCCACAGGCGCAGGCTGTTGCTGCTGGTAAATCAATTGGAAGCCATTGATGGCCATCGGAACACTCTGTATGGGCGAACTGATCAGCTCAGTCGGTGTGTTGACCATACTACCATTCTGCATAGAATTAAAATTATGACCCTGCCCAGCAGCGACTCCTGCGACCTGCAGATCGATCTTCAACTGATGCTGAAGAGCTTCGTCCGATGTTTTCTGTTCCTGCACCCGACTGACACTAAAGCGCGATATTTTGCGTGCATTGACACTTGCCACAGTCTCTTCAGGCGGCTTAGGTGTTGGCACTGGAGTTGGCAACTGAAGAAAGAAAATAGATGATAAGCAAACGCAATATAAATAAATTGAAAAATTTCAACTTCACCTCGTCTGCATTGTCTGCATGGCGCAGTGCAGCCAACTTCTTCTCCAGATCGGCTATGGAAGTTAGATTGAGTGCTCCATTACTAGGATTTCTGGACTCGCCACCAGCAGTCGAAGCATTCGAAATTTTATCCAGGCTCTCCTGTTTGGGCAACTGCTTCTTATCATTGCCTGTTGTTGCAGCACTCTCAGCATTTGTGGCGCTTTCGGCACCATCGTGATTTATATTCAAGTTCGTTGCAGGCAACTGCATATCGGACCCCATGCTATTGTCAATCGATGTCCTTCGTGAATTGTATACCGATGATCCGCGGGCCGAATTCAACACGGCTGTGGGGGTATTCTGTCCAAACGATGCAGCGGATCCACCTCCTGTGCTGTTCGACTTGTTGATCTACGTAAAATATATGACATTCAATTCAATTAAAGTTTTTCTCAATTCAACATGCACGCAAAACGCACCAAATGTGCAACAAAAGCAACACAGAAGCCATTTGAGCTGGTCCAAAAAAGAAAGGCGTTAGTATATCAATGGATCAAAGAACATTACTGCTACAAACATAAGTATAACGATAGTCATAAGATGAATATCGCGATGGAGCCAGCCCAAGTTTAATTAAATTACAAATCTACCAAAACCAGTGCGTATTGACGTCTGACAAACTCCTTCAAACTACGAGAATGTCAAATTAATTAAGATACATTTCATAATAATGTATAATGCATTATTACACGGTTAATTGATGAAAGCAAAATTACTTTGGTAACTTCAAAATATATTTAAAGTGAGAATTTAACTCAAATTGAATCTCTTCAACACAAGTTAAGGGGTGAATGTGAAATATTCCAAGAAATTTTAGTAATAATTAGCGAAGAGGCACCAATATGGGGCAGTCCTACTTTACGCAGATTAGTTAACATTATATAGTAAAATATTCGAAAATGCCAAATTAAATACATATATTAATAACAAATAAAACAAGAAGCAGTATTATTGTGCGTCTCTCTTTTTGTTTAAGCGCGCAAATCTACAGAATACACTTAAAAAAAACAAAGCAAGAAAGTAAACGAAATGGAAAGCACAAAGCGCCACCAAAACACACACTACGATAACGATAACACATAAGGAAGAATTGTACTACCAACCACTGTCTCTGAATGGACCTGCTGCTGCTGCTGCTGTTGGGCAGACAGAGCCTTCATCGATGCGATTGCCGGTGAGGCTTGATAGGTGCTGGTAGGTCGACTGCCAATGGAGGCGACTACAGCAGAGGCAAATGCGTGAGCATGCGTGATGTTCTCCAGCTCGATCTTCAGCTGCTCCAGCGTATTGGCGGCACTTGGTGGCTGCACTGCGCCCTGTTGTACGCCAGTCTCCTTGGACTTGTCTGCGCTCGCAGCACTCTGCTCGGTGGCCTGTTTGGCATTCTTGCTGGGCGGCATTTCGAATGTGATGTTTACCTCGCTTAGGTCATCCAAGCTGCGGGTGTGTTTCAGATCATCGACAATATTCAACTGTCGATTCAATGGCAAATTCAAGCTTCGCGGCTTTGCCTCGCTGCGCGTCGACTCTAACAGCATTTGCACCCGACTTATGGCCATGCTGCGCGCCTTCTGTTCGGTCAGCGGCTTCTCTGTGCTGCCATCCAGCGGCTGAAATGCATCGTTGCCAGTTGGCGTAATGGCGCTGTCCGGCATGTAATCAATGGATAGGGACGTATACTCCGAGGCGGTGCTGGTTTTGCGGGACACGGAGCCGGATCCAATTGTTACGTCATTGCTATTGTTGCCCGCATCCCTCGAGGTAGTCGAGGAAGATGACATGGTCGACGTTGTTGTTGGTGGTGTCGCTATGTTCGTTTGCACTTCCGCATTGCTTTGCACAGAGGATTCACGCACTCGACCCTCAGAGCTGGACTTATCAGTGCCAACGACATCCGCAGAGCCACCACTGGCAGAAGGCGCTGCATCTCCGCTATTTACTGTAGAGTCGAACATCTTAGTAATGTCGCTGGCGGTTTCATCCCGCTAAAACAATTGGTCGTTGAAATAATATATATAGATTTACATATCGATTAATCTAACGTTTATCAATGTTTTTTTTTAATTATTTCGTATAGTTTTGAGTTCGTCTAATAAGGCGGGAGTGTAGGTTTAGTTATAAGCATTATTAATCGTATAAAACAAAATTCTTTTCTAGGGGATTCAAATCAAAAAGATCATTGATATGTCGTATTCTGATATCCAGGGTTTTTTTTTAATTTTTAAATACTCTATCCTACTTGTTTCGATCAAAACGATCTGGGAGACAATAAAAATGAACAAGAAATATTTGAAAATCCTCTTGGTGGCAAAAAAAAAAACATGTGAAGTTGAGACAATAATCCCTTTCTTCAAAATTTTGTTACAATATAATACAATTGCGGAATTCATTGTGCCTCCTAAATATGCAATAAATAATTCAACGACAGAATTGAAGCTTCAAAATCATAAGTACTTTCGATTGTTTGTTTGAATGGAAACTTGAAGATACGAAAACAATAATCCTAGAAAGTAAAAAATACATGTTTGCTTTAGAAACTAAGTATATAGTATAAAGTACATATACGAGATTATTAAAGCCCTTAACAGTGCACTTAACACTTACAGATCTATGTCTTTGATGTGTTCTAAATGTGGAACGCTGTCGAGTTAGAGACGCGTGTCGGACCTGTTTTATTATAAGTAGTAGAGATATATACAATACATACAATGAACATGTTAATAATGATTCGAAATATGTCGTTATTATAGGTAACTCGCACACGACGCATAAACACTTATTTCTTTCCCATTAATTTCACTATACATTCGCAACTAGAACACTTTTAAATACCGACTATCCATTTATTTATAATTAATTGTAACGAGAGGGATCTTTAACGATAGATCTTCCGAATGGCTGTAAATACTCCAAAATCGTACCGCTGCGAACTAGAATCTTCATGAATTCAGAGAGAGAGAGTGAACCAAACTAGCTTTAAGGTAATTATTTGGTTCTTTTCACAAAGTGGAAAACGAAAGGAATTATAGAAACTTATTGCAAATGAAAGTACCTTCTCAATGTTACGGCGATAAGTAGTTGGGATCGGAATTTGGTTTGGGTTCAGCTTGACTTGCTCAACGATATCGTTTATCATCTCCACGAACACAGTACTTTGACAATTCGACAATAAGTCTTGCGCAATCTATAGAAAGTTAATGTTCCAGTTAATCAAATCAAATTTGGGCAATGTTGCTTACCAATTTGTTAGCAATTTCGACTGGATTGACGTCGCTTATGTCAAATTTAAATGTGATAGTTTTCAGCTTGTTCTCCATGTGGCAATTGATGACACTGCCCTCATCCACACTGGTCACGCTCAGCTTCGGTATGCGCTCGTTGCCGCTGCGATTCGAACGACGCGGTTTCTGTACACGCCCTGCAGCACCTTGTTGTTGTTGTTTCTGCTTTTCGGCATCGATAGGATTGGACACATCGACACCTGGTGTCTCTGGAGCTGAGGCATGTTGTTCCAATGCCACAGGCGTGGGTTGCTGCTGAACAACTGTCTTGCCTGGCAATTGTTGCTGCTGTTGTTGCTGTAGAGGCTGCTCAGCTTGTGGTGTCGACTGCTGCTGTTGTGGCTGTTGTTGCTGTTGCTGTGGTGGCTGTTGCACTACTTGGGGTTGCGGCTGGCTGTGCAACAGTTGCTGCAATTGCTGCTCCAATGGTATCTGCTGCTGCTGCTGCTGTAGAGTCTGCTGTTGTTGTTGCAGCTGTTGTTGCTGCTGCTGCTGCTGCTGTTGAATAAATTGCTGCTGCATTTGGTTGGCCAACTGAGCTTGTTGTTGGGCATCAGCGACATTGGTTATTGGTTGTACAATCTGCTGTTGAGGTTGATTGTATGTTGCCGGCAGAGGTTGCTGATGCACCTGCATCTGTCCTTGTATCAACATTGTCGGTGGTGGCTGCTGTCCCATGATTTGAACAGCACCACCAACAATGGGTTGCATTGTCAGTTGAGTTGGAATTTGATGCGGAAGGAACTGTTGTTGTTGTTGTTTGCTGCTGCTGTTGCACGAACTGTTGCTGCTGTTGTAGTTGTTGCAAATGATGTTGTTGCAGAATCTGCTGTTGAGCCGCAGCAGATTGTTGTATGGGTTGCTGCATGGGTTGTTGTTGCATAGGTTGTTGTTGCATAGGTTGCTGTTGCATAGGTTGTTGTTGCAGCGGCTGTTGCTGTATGGGTTGCTGTTGTAGTGGCTGCTGTTGTATAGTTTGTTGCTGTATAGGTTGTTGTTGAAGTGGTTGTTGTTGTATTGGTTGTTGTTGCAGTGGTTGTTGTTGTATTGGTTGTTGTTGAATTGGTTGTTGTTGAATTGGTTGTTGTTGAATTGGTTGTTGTTGCAATGGTGGCTGTTGAATGGGCTGGGTTGGAATGGGTTGTTGATGTTGCTGTGTCTGTATTTGATGCTGCTGCGGAGCCATTGGCTGCTGCAATTGCTGTTGCTGCTGCTGTGATGATGGTAGTTGTTGTTGCTGCTGGATTGGCATTGGTTGAATTTGCTGTGGCTGCTGTTGTTGTTGCATAGCATACGCTTGTTGTTGTTGCTGCGACAGTTGAACTTGGTGCAGGGTCTGAGCTTGTTGTTGCTGATAGTATTGATGTTGCTGTTGTTGCTGCTGCTGCACTAGATCAGTTGGTGGCAAATTGGTTTGCATAAGGTGTTGCAGTTGTTGCTGCAACGGCAATTGCTGAACCTTTTGTTGCTCGCTGAGATGAGGCTGCTGTTGTTGCTGCTGAATCACTGCGGTAGGCTGCTGCTGCTGTTGTTGTGGTTGTTGTTGATGGGCCACTGCAGAGGGTTGTACTTGCACCTGCACCTGCTGTGGTGCTTGCAACTGAACCACTGGCTGTTGCGCAGTTTGCTGCTGCTGTTGTTGTTGTTGTTGCTGTTGTTGATTGCCCGTTGGCGAGATGACTTGGCCATGACCGTTCGCAATGTCCTGCATGGCGTTGCCGGCACTTTGATATGAAGCCATCTGAGGGTTCTGTATATAATGAACCGTCGTCGAATGTTGCTGCACCTGCGCAATAGCAGGAGCAGCGATCACTTTTTGCTGCCCTGGCACCAATTGTGGCTGTTGCTGCTGTTGTTGCAATTGTTGGTTGCCGCCGTTTTGAATGGAAGATGTTGATCGTGTGGCCAGATTCGGATTCTGTGGGTCTGCACTGTTTGTGGAAGTAACCAAACTAGTTTCTGAATCGGTATTAAATATTTCGTATTTCAGTCCTTGGTTCCATTTGACGCCATCCTCCTCATCCTCAGACTCATCCTCTTCGTCGTCCTCCTCTTCAACATTAGTCGGCAAACTTTCCCGCTGCTTCTGCAATGCCAGCTTCTCCAGTCGTGACTTCTCGTTTTGTAGCTTGATTTGCGTTTGACGCTGCGCTCTCTCTTTGAGTAGCGACACAACCTGCACCTTCAGCAGGCGGGCAACGGCACGAGAGTCATCTTCCGAAATAATATTCTCCTTCATCATATCAGTCGCGATTTGCTCGTATTCATCGTGTTGTATGTTATACTCAAACTGGATGGCTTCGTTCTCCTTGTGTCTAGCCGAGCGCTTCTTTGGATCCATGAATCGCAGTCGAAACTCGATGATGTTAATGCTCGGATCAGAAAGGAACTGCTCTGAGGCCGTGGGCTCCACACGAATGCCTATGTCTTCATCAAAGAATTCAGACTCCAACAGTTCGTTACACCTGGGACGATCCTCCTTCTTCAGCTCGATGCAACGCTCAATAATATCTCGAACATTGGGATCCTCAACTTTCGAGAGGGCGGCTGGCTTTATACCCGATATCACTTTCTTGTAGATCTGGGCAGGGCCTTTGCATTCGCTGTAAGGATACTCGGATATGGCCATCTCCAACATGCACATGCCGAAGGCATACACGTCCACCGATTCATCATAGTGCTCCTCGTACATTTCGGGTGCCATAAATTCAGGTGTACCAATCACAGATTTAGCATGGGACCGATTCTTCAGTGTTGCCAGTCCCAAGTCACCGATTTTAACGCTACCAGTGGTGCCAGTTATAAAAATATTATCACATTTCAAATCACGATGAATTATAGGAAATTGACGAGTATGCAGGAAGTTTAAACCCTTCAGGATCTGACGACACCAAGACTTCAAAACCTTTGGGTGTATTTTCTTGAATCGCTTCAAATACCTGTAATAAGTTAAATCTCAACAAAGATACATTGCCAATCAATGAGATTCGTATACGTACGACTTTAAAGTACCAGATAACATTAGTTCGGTGACTAGTACTATATTCTTTTTACGTCCAATTGGAAACTCCCAATATGTGTAGAATCGTACAATGTTTGGATGCTGAAGCTTTTTTTAACATATCTGCTTCTTCTCGGAATCTGGTGCGCTCACTCTTCTTCACTTGTTTATCCTGTAGAAAGATATAAGTAACACATTAATTTATAAAATTAAATATTATATTTTCACTCTTACATACCAGTAATTCGCACCAGGCAACTGGCACTCCTGTCAGAGTGTCCAGGCCACGGTAAACAGTTTTAAAGGAACCACGACCAACTTCTTTGTCGTATTTGAAGAATCGGCCACACGGCGACATTGCCACAGGATCATCGTCTTCATCGCTCTTACGCTCCTTCGTAATGGATGCAGCTGACGATGTAGTAGATGCAATGGATGTGGATGATGGTTGCAATGATACCGATGTTTCAGGAACAGTGGCGTCTCCCGAAATCGTCTCTCCACTTTCAGCCTGCTTAGATGAACTTTCAAAATCCTTGGGCTGACCCTCATCATGAGGCGCATGGGCATCGTGCTTTTCCTCCACTTGAAATCCAACGCGTTTACCACCTGCCGACTGTTTGTTCGCAGGCTTGGATGGCACATCAACCACTGTCTTTTCAGCCTTAGCACTACGTGACGCTTCAGTAATAATCGTCTCAATAATGCTCGCAACCTGATGATTTGCTGAGTCTGTGGTATTCGATCGGGTTGGTGTACGAAATTGTTCCTCCAAATGCTCCGCTTCACGAGACAGCATCTCAATGTTGTCATCATAGTCGCGAGGGAATTCCGTTTCCAGTTCTTCAAACTGCATTGGATTTGCATTTCTGGTGGACTGTTCGACGTTCTTGCGGACAAAACGTATTGTATGCACATAATTGTCCGCTCCACCCTTGCCCGTCTTGTTGCCCTTGCCATGTGGCGACTTGAAGGGCAAAGGACCGGTCATGGACTGCGGTCCCTGTGAAGTCCCAGAGTGTTGTTTCAGCACGGGCTCGATGCCCGTATCAGATGATGATTTTCTAGTCTCCATTTTTTTTGGTTTACCATCTGCAGCTGGAGATGCCGACGTTGATGGGGAGACAACAGTCTTGGCTGGCATGTCTTTGCTGTTGCTCCTTGACACTACACCTGAATCTTGAGAGTTCTTACTATTGACTGCATCTGACGGCTGCGCTTCACCATCCATTGTTTCATCATTATGTTCCGTAACGGTACTATCCGTTGCCTCGAGACCGAGTTCCTCTGCAAGGGATGTCACGGACTCCTTTACACTACAGTCAATATGTTTCGAATACTTTTCACTCTCGTCCAGCTCCTTTGGGTTGGGTTTCTTGGTGACCGTAGTGTGTTGCCTTCCAGTTAAAGCGCCACTTGAAATCTGACGTAGTATCCGACTCCAAAGGTTATTGTTTCTGTTATGAGATGGTGAGTTTGGTGCGGTCCCTGCTCCTGATCCTGCACCTAATCTCGGTGCTGGTGGTGTTGATGTTTGATGAATGTTGGTGCTATTAATGTGCTCAGCTTCAGGTGCAGAATCCTGTTTGCGACGACAAAGCCTATGTTTCTGTGCCGTGCCTTTTAATTTAGCAGTCGTGCTGATGATTTTTCTTGGGGAGGCAGTTTTATTAGAAGCAGACTGTCCCGATTTTTGGATTTTAGCTTCTTGCACAGTTTGTTCCTCGCCAGAAATATCTGAGTTATTTCTGTAAGAAAATAAGGAAAATAAATAGATGTTCAAAGTATATAAATATACCTGATGTTGCTTCCACTAGGATGTTCCGAAATGTACTTTGAGGAAGACATTCATAATGAGCTGCACCACTCACCTTTGAGGTTGCGTGGTACTGGAAGTAGTACCATCTTCGCTGATGGTGCTTTCCTTCCGAATACTGTTTGTGGGTACGACCTCTCTTTGTCGTACAAAGTCGCAAAGGGTTTGTCCAATTTTGTAGTATTTTCAACAACCTATCGCTGGAATCTGTGCAAAGTAGGGAGAAAAGAGAACAGAAAAAACGTAAAACAAAGCACCATTACTACGTGCAAATTGATTTTATGCTAATCAAGTTAACTTTAATCTGAAATACATAATTAACACGTACATATGTATGTTGTATACGTATCAAATACAAATATATAAACATATGTATCTCATCTTACTCAGATTATGCATAATTTAGGGTTTGTGCATTGTTCGAATTGGCTGTAAAAGTTTTTACTATTGATATTTCACTGCGCCTGTGCTCTAATAACAAAAGTTGTACATACATACGCATTCGTGCGGGTACATATGTATCAAGTACATACATACATACACATATGTATGTATGTACTTTGATTGCAAAACAGCTGTCGTGCAGTCGTCGGTTTCGGTTTTTGTTTCTTAGGGTGTATCTTAATTATGAGTCATAAATCCCAATTGCACCAAACTACGCCTACTTCTGGCTGACTTCTGGTTTTTTATCCGATCGCTCACTGTCTGTCTGTCACTCACGTCCATGCATGAGTACTTATTAATGTACTCACATACACATGCAAATAATAATAAATACTGATGCTGTGGTGCGTGCATATGTTTAATAGGGTACGTCTAGATTACTACAATGCTGTCGATTTGTCCTGCGGGTTGTCACAACATGAAAATTATTTCGAGTCGCACAAAATGTATGCACTGATTATGATGTCATAGACGTGGAAAACCACCAAGCAAATTGCATAGAAATCACGGTTTAGACGAGTGTAACACGCTTATAAATCATGTGGTCGATGGCACCGTACACTATGGGTTAAATAATTGTCCAAAATATGTCTAAATTGAAGCACATTCACTAAATTTCACAACAAATTTACAAAATATACCGCCACATATGTAGCCGTCCCCGCACCAATAAAATAGGTTTATCGATAAGTTTTGTTTGTCTCTTTTGAAGGTGGTTTCTCAATGTATTTTTGCAGTTACAAATTCTTTAATATTTTCAACACTTTGTTTCCGAACTTACTATTCACTCTTGCATATTTGCAGCGCACTTGTCTTATTTTGTTTAAAAAATAATGTTTGACTATTTTTTGTTCTTTTGTTACACAAGAGTAGAGTCGTTTCGTTCAGAATAAGTTCGATTGAACGGCCCATTGAATTGAAGTACTGAACGGATTCAGTAAAAGCGAATAAATAGTTCCGCTGAACTGTTCAATTGAACAGGAATCAATAAATGTAAATAAACATTCTCCAACGCTCTTGAAAGTATACAACGGAATACGATAACAGCGCTATGTTAAAAATACAGTTAACCCCGGTACATCCGCCTGGCGCCAAAAGGCGTTCAAAAGTTTGAACAGGAGGAACGGAATGAGGGCAGAAATTAAATAAATACTGGGTATGCTTGCCTGGTGCTTTCGCTATTTTATTATAAAGATTTAAAAGTATTGCATAATTATACAAAAACTGAGCATCAATTTCGATGTTTATGAATTTTTATACCTAGAAAAGAAAGTTAAACATATTAAATAAAGTTTGTTTTGAGACCAAATATGCGTCACTGGCGGTTTCTACAATGAAGCCATTTAATTCAAAATCTTTACCAAACATTTTATAAAAAAGTGGGTGGCGCATCGGTTGTTTAATCTTTTTTTATGCTATTTGCATGAGCTGTTCTTTATCTTATCAATTTAAATGTTTGCCTTTTTACTTATTTATTTACTTTGATAACTCATAATGTGAGTTCTGCAGTGCAAAAACTATTCTTTCAATTATAATTTCTAAAAAATATACTTTTGTACAATAAAAGCCAAGTGTGGATTACTAATTTGTCTCGTATTGTCTCGTATAAGGTTATTTTAAGTTCAGCGCGATATATAGATAAGACTCGGCTTTCTCTTTTCTTTCCGAATCTAAGATTTTAAACGTGTCGTCTTATCAGTTCAGTAAATTTGTACTTACTTTGTGTATTTCTTGTTCCGCCTAACGCGAATGTATATACATACGTTTGCACAAGCGTTCCTACGTAGTTTATTTTGAAAGATTAATTACCCGCTCTGTCGCATAGTAAGAAGAAAAGTAAATATTTGCAAAGCGTTCATTTTTATCTGGATATGATTTTGAACAGTAAACTGCGGTCATCTAAGAGTTTTAGTTCGGAATCGCGGCATTACGTGCCGGCAACTGAATCTGACGGCGTACTTTTCGGGATCTTACGAAAAAATTTAAATTCGAATCGATAAGGATAGTCAAAAGGATTGAAAAAATGTGTGATGAATAATTAATACGACTTTCGGTCGATAAATGAATTATTTAATTTAGTTTGCAATGTTTAAGATTCTCATATTATAATCAATTGAAAAATAAGTTACAAATATATATCGGAAATGACAAATATCGATTTATCCGTTACTACGGAAGGAACTTGGATTACTCCCAATTTGAGTGCATTTTCGGTCACCTCGGAATCCACAGTTTCCAATCCCATAACTGAACTCTACGACAACGATAATGGATGTCCACAAATCAATTGTACGACCATTGAGTACATGGCATATGTTCTGGGTCCACAAACTTTGCCACTCCATAAAGCGCTAATGGTAATGGTTTTACGGACTGCCTTCTATTTACCCCATTTCATATCATTATATGTACTCTTCTCTCCGCTCTGCAGATAACAATCATTTTCGGTGGAGTCTTCATAACTGGCGTACTGGGGAATGTGCTTGTCTGTATGGTCATCATCAGGCACTCGACTATGCACACTGCAACCAATTATTATCTCTTCAGTCTGGCCGTGTCCGATCTGCTCTACTTGCTCTTGGGTGGGTCTTATCAAAGTTCAGTTTGTATCGTATCTTAAACGTACATATCTTGATTTATATTCTGCCTATAGGACTGCCGGCAGAGGTATTTCTCTACTGGCATCAGTATCCATATTTGTTTGGGCTGCCATTTTGCAAACTGCGAGCATTCGTATCGGAAGCGTAAGTATGATCCTCTGTCGGATTATAATTTGTTTGAATAGAGTATATGATTTTACAGATGCACCTATGTTTCGGTTTTTACAATCGTCGCCTTCTCGATGGAGCGATTTTTGGCCATCTGTCATCCACTGCATGTGTGCAAAATGTCTGGCTTCGAGAGAGCGGCGAAAATTATTACAGCCCTTTGGATCATAAGCTTCTTGGGGGCTATACCTTTTGGGGTCAAGACCGAAATTCAGTTGTTGGTTTATCCAATTGGTAAATGAGAAACGCATTTCTTGTTAAAGTGGAATGCAAGTTATTCAAATCTTTTACAGATAATTCTCGGATTCCGGACTCTGCGTTCTGTTCGGTTGATTTGGAATTTCCTGAAAAATTCCCCTTGTTTGAGTTATCGTTTTGCATTTTCTTTGTTATTCCCATGCTTCTTATATTTGTGTTATACGGTCGCATGGGAGCCCGAATACGATCGAGAGCTACAGAAGAGCTTGGTAAGTGACTTCTTTAAAGCAGTTATAAAGTATTACACAGAAGAATCAAATTCATTGCAGGAGTTCAGCAGGGTTCAAGAAATCGAGAATCTCGAAGCTCACAGAAAAAGAAGAAAGCTGTTATACGGATGTTGGGTTAGTACATATACAGTATATTATGCATATATTTTTATAGTACTATTTACAATATATTGTAATACTAAAATTTGGGTTAACTCCTCCAACAGCTGCGGTGGTAATAACCTTTTTCGTCTGTTGGTTTCCCTTTCACCTGCAAAGATTGTGGTATCTATATGCTAAAAATAATGATTATTATTATTATGTAAACGAATGGCTTTTCTCAATAGCAGGATTCGCCTACTATATCACTTGGTGAGTACAAGTTCCAGTAAAGATTATCTTATCCTAATCTCTTTTCAACATACAACTTACAGTACCATCAACCCCATTCTGTATAATGTTATGTCCCGCCGATATCGCGTTGCCTTTAAGGAGATACTGTGCGGCAAGAAGGCTGGTGCGTATTATAACAACGGATTCGCCAGGGAACAGTCGAGTTTCATTAAAGGCTCAGTCGAGTTTCCGTCACAGTAGTATCGCTTCCACAAATCAAGGTGGTAATCTTCAGTACAGTCGAGTGCATTCGGTAAGTTGACAAAGATATTTCAATCAGATATCCAACTGTAACTCTTTTCTATGCTTTGCAGAATGGAATGTCGGACTTTCCCATGGTAAATACGACGAATATTGTCATTGTCCTGGGCAACAAGTCAAGTGACTGTCAAAAAGAAACAGTTGATAAAAAGCCAGAAGAATTTGACGTTGAAGAGAAGGAAACTTGAATGAATAGTATAATAAAGTATTTATGTATATAACACTCAATTAACTGCAGTAACTGGAATCTGGGCTATACAATAATCACACATCAGCTCTGAAAGTCACATCTTAATTATTTCATCAATATAGCATATTATTGAAATAACAGTATAATTTCATGAATAGTTATTCGTGTCTAACTGTGTACGACCATTTGAATAACAATAAATGGAATCACTCAGAAACAAAACCAAACTCGAAGTCAAGTTTCAGTGAAAGTTTTAACTATGCATATTATAAATTCGGCTGCATGGGCATTAAATCGTCATCAGTTAGCTCAAAGCTTGAAAATTCCTAGCTAATTCGATGGCACGCGTGTGTTCTCGAATATTTGATACCCTGTAAATGTGAGGGAGCAAATATTTGCTTGTTTTTGCAGAAAACTAAGCAAATAACCGGATCAATTTGTCCAGAATGCGAGTGCGTGTAAAGTTGACTTACAACGATGTTACAGAAGCTCGCAAAAGAAATCTCCAAACTGGTTCCGAGAGACAGCCAGATGTGACACTCGGGGAAAGATAAGCGAAAACGAGATTGGCTTCTGTTTTGCGAAATGATTTCGACTTCTAAATACCGTACGTTTCGAGAGTTTTTGCCCCCAGACACCTTTTTAACCTGTGACCTAGAAGCTCACAGACACTCAGTCGTTCTTGGCTGACGTTTTATGATATAACGCAATAACTAACGGCGGCCCAGAAGTTCCACAGATCGTAACTCGTCTGCAGTTAGTTTCAGCTGGGGGAAAAGAGAAAGAAACAAACACGATCGACTCGTGGGGCATTAAGTGCATGCAGACACGTTTTTTTCGGCTGCTGCAGATGATTTGCTTGGATAGTCTTCACAAGTGGAGTAGTAGTGGAGTGGTGTGGCGTGGTGTGGTGTGGAGTGGCCTGCTCAATCCGGTTCCTTGCATAGACTACGAAATCAAGCGCTTTGTTCTGTAGGCAATCTTGGCGCGCCGCGTTAGTCGCAGCATTTGACCCAGAGAAGACAGAGCGCTCCATTCGCAGTCTTTAGATACGAAACCGATACCGCAATAGAGAGATCAATCTGACGAGCAACCAGTTCGAGACAAAAAAGCCCGACGGTCAGTGTGTTAAGTTCGAGATATATAAAAGAAGAAAATTGGAATTTGTTTATTTTCGGTAAAAGTGAAGTAAAAGTTGAAGAACCGACAGCTGTGGCCAGGTGGAGAATTAAATGCTTATCGACAGCCGCAGAAGAAAGACACGCGCGTCGCGAAACAACATTTGATTTTGACGATCTCGATCTCGAAAATGTGGAATACAAGTAGAAACTCTTACTCGGCCGTGAGAAATGTGCTGCTCTTGCTCGTTTGCCTGCAGCTTCAGGTGGAGAGCAAAGATATCGTGCCAAATCCATCGTTGCGCAGTGCACGAATAATGCGATTTTTGACAGATCCTGCGATCTTAAACCACAATCGACGAGCGGGTCCTGTAGGCCAAGGCCCACGTCTGCCGGTGCGCCCAGGTGGTGATCATTTGCCATCCCCAGCTGGTTGGAGGCCACCGCTACCACCAGGAGCACAGCAAATCCGACGCGAGTTCAATGGCAATTGGCCAGCGGGCATTAACCAGGCCAACCGATTCGCACACTCCAAGGATACGCCTGTGCTCGATGTGGGCAAGAATCAGTTCTATCGCCCCAAAGAAGTACAGCAATACAACTCAAATCAGTACCACTCTAACCAGTATGTACATAACTTCAAGGCTTCGCCGCATTTCAATGGCAATGTCGCCGTCAAAACGGAGCAGAGCAATTTTCCAACCTATGCCCCGGTCAAGCAGCATGCGATCCCTGTTGAGGCCAACAAATATGCCTCGAATACGTTCCTACAAGGACAGGGCAATCACAATCAGATAGGACACTCTCCTAACAGTTATTCCGTGTTCGAGGATACAGAGAATGTGGTGAAGAATCCCCAAAATTTCGGCGTTAACTATCAGCATCAGGTGACGCCGCCAGTCATGCCACAGAAGATATCAAAAGCAGCCGAGGATTACTTGCATTTTATGAGCACCAACGAGTACTTCCTTCCACATCGCGAACCGAACTACAAGCAACTGGATGCGGAGCACGATCAAATCAAGTACCAACAGCAACAGCAGCAATTGCAACAGCAGCAACTGCAACAGCAGCATTTGCAGCAGCAGCAACAACAGCAACAGCTACAGCAATTGCAACAGCAGCAGAAGCAGCAACTTATTCAAAAGGAGCCTCAGCCTGCTCTGCATGGAGTGCGGGAGCAACAGATCGCAGAAACGAGTATATCGCCAGGCTACAACAAGGCTCTGAGGGTATCCGATCTCTTCTATCAGCAAGATCCCGCTCCTGCCAGCTCGACTGTGGTTCGGGGCAGTTATCAGGCGGGTCAGAATGCGTTTGTTGTCAAGTCAGACGGCAACAAGTCGGTAAAGCACATTTTGTCCACCACCTTGACTGCCAAGACCACTAAGGCACCGCTGGCATCCACCTACGCCCACGTCTGGCAAAACGCACACAAAACCGGAACACCTGAGCCTCTACGATTCGAGTTCACCGAACACGACGCCATAAAAGGCTCCGCGAGTTTTACGAGTTCTCCACATGCCCAGAGCTACTACTATGAGACCCACCCGTCCACACCTCATATACCCACAGTAAACGCAGCTCCTTTAGCAGAGAGTCCCACCTCCGTGAAGGAGCCCGCAGTGGGAACAAAGGATAGCACCGAATATGCGACTAAGGTGAGCAGAGAAATCAACCTCGATAACTTGTGATCTTTCCCCTAATTTGAATACCTTGCCCAAAGCCACCAATTTGTCATTGTTGTTTGGAACTAAACATTTGCTCAGACGCTTGTTTGAACTATTGCCAGATAATATTACAGTTCAAAAGCCATTTCATATATTAATAAGAATGTAAATAAGCTCGATAACATTGTGTATCAAATTTCCATAAAGATATTTGATCACAATAACATACCAGGCAAAATATCAAAGATATCTTTGGGGCTTGAAGAACTCGACAACTTTCCATTCCTCTCGAAGTAATTTATTTCGCCCAATCGCTCAATTATTTGAAATGACTTTAGTATTGTTTCTTCTTCATCTTCTTTTGATGTCTACGGCAGCGTGAGGTTATTTTAAAGATCGAAATCAGAGTTAATTTAGCCAAAGGCAGTACGAGTTTAATGTCATTTGAAACATTCCGGCGACTCTAATTGTACTTCACTTTCTCCACCTTTCTAGTATTATACTTCTTTTATTTCTTGTAAATTTCAAATTATTTTATCTCATTTTAGCCTGTTCAAGAGCAGCAAAATTTGGAGACTGCAATTGTTGCCACCGATTCGGTAGATCCCCAGAAGGATACGGAGGCCTATTGTGAAAAAATTTGTGCGAATGTTTACGATGAAAATGATGAAATAGTATGTGGCTCAGATGGATATATGTATACAGGAGAGTCTCAGCTGCAGTGCTACTCATCCTGCTTAAACATTGGTAAGTTTTGATAAGGCTTAAAAGTGTAATTTACAGAATTTTAATTTACTATTTTGTTTGTTTTTTACTTTTTGCAGAGGTATCAATAAAAAGTAAAGGGTCATGTTCATAAATTGAACTCTTAATATAATCTATTTATTTTCTAGCTTAACTTATTAATAAACTAAGGTTATTTATTTTACATTTAAGAAAAATAAAGCGTGTCAATTAAATTTGTTGAATTTGAAAGTCGTTTTAATATGTATTTTAATGTACTTTTTAGATTTTTGTATCGTTTTTCAACAGTTTTAAAACCGTTTGCTGACAAAAATTGATGTTGGCAACGTCAAGGTTTGTGGTGGCTGGTCGATACTAAGGAAATATCGACAGACTGGTATAAATGTTGAGTTAAATTTATTTTCAGCATTACTTTTAATAATGTCGAGTTTTTAATGTATTAAAATGAGTTAGTGTATATAACTGATTATTTAAACGGGCAGTTTTTTATAAAATCTATCTAATTGCAGGGATATGAATCAATGGTCAAATCTTGGCGCCAGTTTAACTGCAATGTCTTTAAAAGTATCGATATTTAAGTGTGGTTTCGATATATTTCGCTCGTTGAAGAAATATCGTATAAAAATTGCGCAGTAAAGAAATCGATATTGATAATAACATCGATATAAAATTTGTGAAAACAAAGCAATTCACGTATAACTATAATTAGCCAGTGTTTATATAAATTTCGTTAGAAATACGTCGTCGAAGCTCGCTAATAATTCTATATCAACCTTAAGTTCGTTTGCCTGTTGCGCGTGTGTGGAACTTCTTTTGCATGTTGAGGGAAACAAAGCAAAAGAAAATATCTACACCGAGACAACAACGCAGCGCCCTGCGACCTCGAAACGCAGCCAGTGCAATACATTGAAATGCAAAACTACGGCGTTGGAGCTGCTGCAGCTGCAGCTCCAGCCGTCAAACGCCGTACGGACAGCTATGAGGCTGCACAGAATCATCCTCATACACCTAGCAGCGGCGAGAACTCACGCTGCGAGAGTGACGACGACTACGTGAATACTCGGATTCTGCGACGACGTATGGAACTACAGTCGACTCCCGTAGTTACAGTTGCACCCACCACAACAACAACACTAACGACCACACAAGGTCATGTTGAGCAACCTCAGTTTGCTGGCCCCACGTCCTCGGCAGCATCCTACAACGAGGAACGGATGCGTCGCAAGCTTCAATTCTTCTTTATGAATCCCATAGAGAAATGGCAGGCTCGACGAAAGTTTCCCTACAAATTTGTAGTGCAGGTAAAGCTCAGCTCAGTTCACATACACGCATATCTATGCACACAGACATACATACATACATATACAATACAAACAGTCTATGTATATGTTCCATTTTGCATATCTCCAAGAGGCGCATCTGCTGAGCTTTTAATTATCACGTGATTCAGTTTACAATTCTTAAACACAATGGGGGCCGAATTCGGAGCTGTTTGTTGTTTGCAGTTAGCGTGACACATCTTGGGAACAACAAAAAAATTGAAAATTATCTTGTTTACTATACGCTATACACTCTCGGTCCCAATTTAATCAATGCTTGCTTTTTTGCTTCAATATTTACAAAGTGTCTATCGTGCCATTTGAGAGTACTTGGCGGTTAGAAGACCCGTAGTTAATTGCTGTTTGAATTCTATAATATGTGCATATATTGCATATTTAATTTTATTCGTATTTAACTTAAAATGTAATCTGTATCTAATTGTATACATACATGCACTGAATTAGTCGATAGACTTACAAAAAATCAGCACTGTTTATATAACCAAGCGTGCACTTTTCTGTTCTCAGTCTATTGTGCTTTAAAACAAACACGACGATTACAATACACTTTACCTTATCTTTGGGGTCTAACTATAAAAACTACGTAATACGTTTATCATGAGGAATGGGCAAAATGTTTCAGAAATTACTTGACTGCTCGACAAATATAAGGCTTATTTGGGGATTTTTTCATGGGTATGATTAATAGAATAGTCGGGAATCTCAGCGAGTTCAATTGCACAAGTTCAAAGCCAAAGTAGAGCACAAAACCAACAGATACCTTAGAGAGATATGGCAGAGTGACGCATTTGTTAGCGTATAGAAATATTTTAGCGCTCTTTTAAGCATATTTATGGCAGCTATATACGCTCTATAATAAGCACCTATCAATATTTAGGTATACATGTATGGGTTCCTCAAGCAGAACATGCCCAGATATGATTTGGGAAGAAACTTGGCAGCATTTTCAAGAATAGATTTTTAATTTTTCATATCAAAAAAAGTTTTAAATTTCTAATTAAAGCTTGGTAAGTTATTATTTCCTTTTGAGGTTGCTTTTATTTAAAGAAATTGCATCACCATGTTATTGTTTTTTTTATAAATGTTTTTTCTAACTGCCCACAGATCGTAAAGATTGTACTGGTGACGATGCAGCTATGCCTATTCGCTCATTCTCGATACAATCACATCAATTATACGTGGGATAACCGCATTGCATTTTCGCATTTGTTTCTCAAGGGATGGGACTCGTCACGGGAAGTGGAAAGTTACCCGCCCGCAGTAGGACCGTTTGCATTGTACCAGAAGACGGAATTCTTCGACACTTTGCAGTATGCGGTCTGGGGATACGGCAACATGAGTCAGTCAATAGGACCCTACTTCTATCCGACATCTAATAACACAATGCCACCGTTAACTCTCTGTATGTGGAACTATCGTGAGGGCACAATCTTCGGATTCAACGAGTCCTATATCTTTGATCCACAAATTGATAAACTGTGCGAAAAGTTGCCGCAGAACGTATCCTTTATTGGAGTCGAGAAATATCTGGAGGATCGCGGCGTGGAAGTAAACTTTGCATCACTCGTAACCGCCGAGTTAGCCTTTAAGATTAAGACTGTAAATTTCAAGGCCAATGGAGCGTTATCGGCGCCGGACTGCTTTAGGTTCGACATTTCCATACTGTTTAATAATCGGGACCACGATGGACAAATGCTCTTGTCCCTTGACGCAGAGGCGACGCGCCTGAAGTGCAGGGGAGATAAGGCCTTCAAACCAGAAGCTCGCTTTGATGCCATACTGAGGAGTATACTCAATATATTCGTGCTACTAACCTGCATTCTATCCTTTGCCCTCTGCACTAGAGCTCTCTGGAGAGCCTACTTGCTGAGGTGCACCACAGTCAACTTCTTCCGTACGCATTTCGCCAAGGAGCTCAGCTTCGATGGGAAGCTAGAGTTTGTCAACTTTTGGTTAGTAAATTCAGTTAAATTTCCTCTAAACGCCATTTGATTCATGGTTGATTGTATTTCAGGTATATCATGATAATCTTTAACGACGTTCTGCTGATCATTGGCTCAGCGCTGAAGGAGCAAATCGAAGGACGTTACATGGTTGTGGATCAATGGGATACCTGCTCAATATTTCTGGGAATTGGCAATATGCTCGTTTGGTTTGGCGTATTGCGCTACTTGGGATTCTTCAAGACCTACAATGTTGTGATACTCACGTTGAAGAAGGCAGCTCCAAAAATTCTTCGCTTCCTAATTGCCGCCTTGCTGATATATGCTGGCTTTGTATTTTGTGGCTGGCTTATTTTGGGACCATATCACATGAAGTTCAGATCGCTCGCTACCACATCAGAGTGTCTGTTCTCGCTGATCAACGGCGACGACATGTTCGCCACATTTGCGACACTTTCCAACAAGGCAACCTGGTTGTGGTGGTTCTGCCAGATCTATCTGTACTCCTTCATATCGCTGTATATATATGTGGTGCTGTCGCTGTTCATTGCAGTTATTATGGATGCTTACGATACGATTAAGAAGTACTATAAGGATGGCTTTCCCGTCTCTGATCTCAAGGCTTTTGTGGGTACTCGCACAGCTGAGGACATAAGCTCAGGTGTATTCATGAACGATATGGATGACTTTGAGCAGACCAATTTTATGGACGTTGTAAAAAGCCTCTGCTGTTGCACCTGCTGCAGACGTCGATCGGATCCAGCTCAAGGGAACAGCGGTTACACCAGTCTTTCGAGTATTATGAAATAGTTTGAAGCGCCATAGACATTTTTATGCCTTGTTGCTTAGTTTAAATTGTTATTAGCTTGTTGTTGATTGATTTTACCGTATTTTTGCCAAAGTTAGTCGCCAAGAGCTTGGAACCACTGTACGTATAATGAGAACTACCGAAAATCTACTGCCAGCTCCTTTGTGAGTTAACTTTTTTGAACCTTACAATGACGAGGCCCTCAACTGGCATGTTTTGTATAAGTCCAAAGATAGATTTTCGTACCACATATGATATATACATATTATTAAACCAACGACAAAATAAAGAACAAAAAACAAATAATTGTGTGATACAAAACAGAACAATAGAAGTAAAAGTATCATGGAATTGATATGCAAGCGAATTGCAACAAGGATCTTCCATGGCCAATGATCATTCAAACGAGTTTACGTACAAATACGAAAGTCACAGAATTAGCCAACTACATTATTGTATTGGTGAGTCAGTATAAGTTTAATCTATTTATGTTTACACTGAAAAGCTTGTAAAATATTCAAAAAAAATATATTGTACAAAAATATAACTGTTGAACCAATGAAAGGTATTTTCTGTGGGAATTAAAAGAGTATTGATATAGGTACAATGCATACACTTGGAGAAGAACATACAAATCTGTTATCTGACAATGACAGCCATCCAAATCTAGATGGAAATTTAAAGTTAACTAACTGTTAAACTGTTTACGTTTATTAAGCGTAGCATCCATGAAAGCATTCATTTGGCACAGCTATGGCATTGTTCATAAATGGCTAATAAATGGAAGGTCCGACCATTATCGCCGGTAATAGGCCATTGACCAATACCATTAGCCAAGTAGATTGAAACCCCCAACCCCAGAGGACAGACCAGAGGAGAGAAGGACTATCGACCTTTTATGTTGTTAGATTTTATTTTAAATGGTTTCATTTTGTCAATTACAAATGTATTTAGATTTGTTGTTGATGTTTATTGTTTCTTTCTGCTGTTCGGTAAAGTTGCTTTTTTTATTGTTGCTATTGGTAACGAATTTAGTGCCATTTTTGACGTGCATAAAAATCGTTGCACAATTTACAACGTTCGAGTTATTTAACTGTATCGTATTTGATTTAGAAAATGTAATTTCATTTGTAAATAAAATAATGACTGCATTTTCGTATTGTTAAAGTATTTAATGCCATTCATTGCGTTTCTTTAAATATATATAAATATGCATTGTATATATAATTTCTTTTGTTTTTTGTTTGCCTTTTTTTGCTTTTGTTTTCATATTTGTTTATTATTTAAATTACATTTCACAAAATACAATTCACAACTACACTTGACGTCAAGTTTCTGGTTTGCATAACTTCAACTAATCCATCAATCACCCAGTTATTTCCAAGCTATTTCCATCGTAACCCAAATCCTTTATGAAATATTATTTAGTTTTGCTTTTTTTAGTTTTAATTTTCATTTTTCGTTGGAAAAAATTAAAAAATCGTATACATTCGCAAATTGCAATCATTTGTTATCAATTTAGAAAAGTAATTTTCAATCACAAAAAATCAACGTAGAATTGTTCAAGAATATTTCTTTTCGCTTTAGTTTCTTTTCGTTTTTACATTTCCCATTTCACTGGTTTCCTTTTACGTATATTCGTTACACTTGTTAGCCTTTAATAAGTATGTTTTATATTTATTAATTATGATAAAAGCGTTCGCTATTTACGCTCGAAACTAAAGTGTATAATGCCGAAATACCAGAAGGTCCTTATATTCCATGCAAACTAAATGCTACTGGCTAGCCATATTCTTAATATTTTTCATATTTCTGTTTGGTTTTTTTTTTAATTTTTTTTGTTTTTATTTTACTTTAAGCTTATTAACAACATCGAATCGCGTATTTTGTGTTTTGTTTTTGTTTTTTATTGTTTTCTGTTTTTAATATGTATGTATGCATATTAAACATTGTACGTCGTGTAGAGAAATTTGCTAATTAACGTTTACGTTTTTGGTTTTCGTTTGTTCTTTTGTTCGCTTAACTTGGAGAGCTTCGTTTTTATGATACGTATAAGTGTTGAGGGTTTCTTGTAAATGTAAATGCTAAATATTTATGTATCAACAGAACGGAAGTAAATAAAGCAAGCAAACAAATATCAACGTTAAGAAAGCTGAAATAAAAACGAAGAAATCAAAATGAAGAACTCAAAAGTGTTATTTTTTTAATGGTTTTTATTACAATTTTTGTATGTTTTCTGTTTTTTTTTTCAAGTTTGTTTTTCATAGAAATAGTTATAGTTGCTAAAACATTACACACATAGTTGCTAGTTTATATGTATATTATAATATATTTTATTATAATTAATTTATTTGTTTTGCTTCGTATGTGAAATTGGTTTCAAAATGCCAACAGTTAAATTGTCGCGTTTCCGTACAATAAGTTGTATATGCAAATATTAAATAAAAATACAATAGTTTTGAATGCTCGAAAGATATTTCTCGTTTTGGATCTCGTTTACAACTAACATTACATTTATTTAATACTCTTATATCGATTTTATACTTTATACAATTTCTTTTGCTCTCTAAATGCAATAGTCCCCTGCGTTTTGGCTGCAGCAGAAGTTGGCGATTTCTTTTGTTTTCGATTTTTTCGTTATTGTTTTTCAGTTTTTTGTTTTTTTTTGGATTGGGGGGATTTTTGTAAATATTATATTACGTTTTTGAGCTTTAATGCAGCGTTGCCTGTGACGCTAGAAATGCAAATTACTTTTCGTGTACTCTCGTATATCTATTTTCTATTTGTAATGTTTAGTTTAGGACGTTAAGTTAAAAAAAGTCGTTTACAAACTAAGCGCAATTTGAAAATATTTACAAAAAATAGTGCTGGATAATGCCTTAAGTTAGATTAAATAATTTACAAATGGTTTTGCAACACTGTGCGCTCGCTCGCTTGCTCGTTCAATCGCTTTGCTGAAGTTAGCTTTATGCTTTTGATACTGCGACAACCCTATCAATCGCACTAATGTGTATGCGCGAATTCGAAATGTGTTTCTCTATGTTTAGGTTAAGGTTAATAGTTTAGGTTGTTTGATTAAAAGTTACATGTATAATTTCGAAATATGGCTCGTGGCTCTGACTTGGCAGTGTGGGCAGAGTTGCTACGTTTGCTTCTTTCTCTTTGTTCTTCTTCTTGTTCTTCATCAACATCATCTTCTTCGTCTTGTAACATTTCTGAATGTTTGTATTGCAAACTCTTTAGGTTTGTTCACTTATCGTTTTGTTTTCTCAGTCTATTTCGTTGAAGAAATTAATGGAAAAGAACCAAAAAGAAAAGTCCCTCGAAATGGCTGCAGAACAAACACGCCTGGCAATGTTCTCTCGCCCAACCTCTTAACTGTGTGTGTGTGTTGCACCTAACCTCAATAACTCTCCAGGCTCGCTCGCTCGCTCCTTCCTGTGTGTGTCGTTGTTCTTGTACGTTGTGTGTGTATGTGTGTGAGTTTCAAAGGTTTTCGGACTAGAATGTTATGCAAATAGTTGTATAATCTGTCTTGGGCTTTCTCTAAACAAACTACAGCTACAAAATTAATATGGCGTTGCTTTAAACCTCTGAGTGTGAGAGACAAAGACAGAGAGACACAGAGAGAGAGAGGGAGATGAAAGAGGATGTTGTGTGGTTTGGTTGGGGGCAGAATGCACTCTTTACAGCTGACTGAAGCTGCTCGTTGAGACCCAGTGCGCGGTGTCTGGGCGTACCATTAACTATATGGGACCGTAGTCGCTCAAGGCCTGCCCCGGATGCTGCGAGCCCGGCCCGCCGGGCAAGGTGACCACCACGGATACGGCACGCGAATCAATAACCGAACCAGGCGCTGTGCTCTGACCACCAGCACCACCAATGCCAGTGCCGCCAACACCAACCCCACCGACTCCGACACCGCCACCACCAACACCGCCGCCATTGACATTGCCATAAACATTACCAGGTGCGCCACCATTAGCGCCACCGCCTTGTAACAAGCTGCCAGGAGGAGCTCCCATGCCACCAACCGTACTATTGCTCATGCCCGCCGTGCTCATCAGTGTGCCGTGACCACCCAGCACGCTGCCGCCACCCATGGTTGAAGCTCCTCCCGACTCTCCATGTCATACATGACTGGCCGCTGGCTGCTTGAGAACGTGGTGGTGCAAATGGTGATGGCTGGTGGAGGCCACTGAGGCGCCGCCGGCCTGTGTGTAGGGCGTGGCAAGCAGCGATCCCGCTGCAGAGCCCACGGGCATGCCCATGCCAGAGCCAGCGTAGGGATGCGGAATAGGAGGCCTTTGCTTAATCAGTGCCTGATTGGCGCCAGTGCGATCTGGCGCTCCAAAGAGACGCCGCCAAAAGCGACGCCAACTCTCCAGCGTCTTGCCCGACCAGATCCAAACACCCGAAGTGATGCCCACCGCCAGGGCCATGAAGTACTTGAGCATTAGCACGGAGTAGAGCGGCTTCTTGCCCGGTCCCTTCACCTGGGCGCACGGACAGGCCAGTGCCTTGATCCAATCCTCGAAGTAGGCAGCTTCATAAAGGTAGCAGCCAATGACAATCGTTGCCGGGACTGTGTAGAGCACAGAGAAGATACCGATGCGTATCATGAGCTTCTCCAGTTTGTCCGCCTTGACGCCAGCACCCACGCCGCCCTGTTGCTTGATGACCGAACGAATTCTAAAGAGCGACACAAAACCGGCCATAAGGAAGGTAGTTCCGATGACCAGATAAACGAATAGCGGAGCCAGCACAAAGGTCTTCAGATGATCCGGATTGAGGTTGCCAACATAGCAGATGCCCAGAATGGGATCACCATCGACAGCGGAGAGCAGGAGAACAGCCACGGATTGTACGGTGGGTATCAGCCAAGCAGCAAGATGAAAGTACTGCGAGTGTTTGGTAATGGCTTCGTTACCCCACTTGAGACCTGCGGCCAGGAACCATGTGAAGCTGAGAATGACCCACCAGATCGATGAAGCCATGCCAAAGAAGTAGGTGAGCAGAAAGACCAGGGTGCAGGAGTGCGGACCCGTTGAGCTCTCGCGCAGCAGACGACCATCGCAAGCGATCTCCTCATTCTGCAGGAAGTTCCTCGAGAGATAACCGACAGCGACCATGAAGTAGCAGGCGGAGAGAAAGACAATCGGTCGTTCTGGATACTTAAACCTTTCGGTGTCGATGATGAATGTGGTTAGGGTCATGAGGGTGCTGCAGAAGCAGAGGCCCGACCACAGGGCGATCCACAGGCCGGCGAAGTCCTTTTCGTCGTTGGTGAAGAACGGTCCCTTGCAGGGTATGGCGCAGTTTTGAACGCCGGCGATCCTTTGCACAGTTAGATTCATGTACCAGTGATGGTGCATCATGGGCGACTGCTGCATGAGCTGCTCCTTCCCCAGGACGATCAGCGGCGAACGGCACGAGCAGCTGCACTCCTTTGCGTTTGCCTTTTCTCCTAGGGAATTTTGACAGTTTTTTGAATTCTTTCCCTTGCACTTGTTTGCCGTGGACGACGAGCTACCCGATCCGCTGCCACTCTGCTTGCGCTTGCCACCCGAACCGGAGCCGCTGCCTCCACTGCCACCACTACCCGAGCCACTGCTGGGTTCCGTGTACGAAGGTTGCTCCATGCAAAGGTTGTCGGGATCACCGTGCAGTGGCAGATGCTCGCAGGCCATGCGCTCGGGCCACTCGAAGCTGTACTGCTGCATAATGGGAGCACATCCGGACCGAGCTCGCTCGCAGACACTGCGGCAAACGGGCAACGGTTTGTGGTAATCCTCCAGGCAAATGGGCGTGTACATGCTGCACAGGAAGAACTTGAGATCGGGCGAGCACTTGATCTCGACCAAAGGCCAGAACTGGTGCACCTCCAGGCCCGCCTCGTCCTGTGTCTCGTGATTCATTTCGTTGGGGAACGATGTCATGTTGTAGCCAATGCCGCGGCACATGGGTATCGTGATTTCCTCGCATCGCAGATTGGGATCCTTGGGTATGGCTGGAACACCGTAGCCAGGCGCCGGGCTCACATCCATCGAGTGAGAGCCCATACCACCGCCCATGCCCATGCCCATGTGGCCACCTGCGCCACCGGTTTCCGTCATGTGTTGCGGACTATCCGCATGCACAAAGCTGCTGCATACTGTGAGCAGCAGCACTAGCAGCGTTGCCAGACTCATTGAATTGTGTCGCATTTTGTGCGTAGCTTTTATCTTTTGTCTGTGTGTGAGCGACTCTTTGTCACTCTTTGTTGTTGTGTTGCCTGCTCGCTTTCAATCGCTTCACTCTCGTAAGCGCTTGGAGCAGTGTTGAGAAATGCTGCAAGAATTCTCAGTTTGGCACTCTCGAGAGCGTCAAATTGTCAACGCTTGACAAACGGCGTGGTCTAACTGTAATGAAAGAGAAGGATAAGAGAATGATTAGTAAAGTTGGGAAAAGATTCAAGGTACCGATAACTATCGATATTATTAATAGGGATATATTGACGTTGACTTTATTTAATTGAAGATCATTTGATATTCGCTTTTTAAATGTGATTGGTTATCCCTGCACCAGGACAAAAGGCAGAGGAGTCAAGATATTATAAATAGGAATATATTGCTCGTAGATCTCTGAGTTTCTCTTTATTTTAAACGTAATTCGTCTATCCTGGCGCCAGAAATAGAACTCAACCTAAGCGCCGCTACAATTTGACTGACTTTCAAAAAACTAAAATCACTTTCTATACCCCACAACTGACGCTGGTTGCTGCCTCTGTTGATGAACCAAACGGAAAGGCGGAGAAGTGCAAATGTTGGGGGTCGATGCGTAGAGCTCTCTCGTAGAGCTGTAAATGTTGCTGATGAGGCAATGACAAGCTGCAGCAACTGCTTTTTCCTGTTCCTCCAGCTCGCTCTTTTGCGCTTCATTTGTTTCAATTGGAGCGACACTTGGGCGACATCGACATGTCACATGTCAACCCTTCCGCCAATATTTGCTGACGCTGAAACTAAAACTGGGCAATGGGCAGTAGCTAAATGGAAGTAAAACAAGCAGGAGGAGGAGGACAGGGAGGAGGCGGAGTTCCTCTTACTGCTGACCAAGTGGCGCATCAATCAAAATCAGTGATTTTTATTAAATTTGACGGCGTCTGCTGGTCGCCAGAGTGTTTGCTCAGCGAGAGCATTTGGGAAAAGGGTGTGAAAAGTCGGGGGAAATTGGGATTGGTTGCGCTCCGATGCGTGTGATGAAGCAGAAATTAATTCAAGACAATTGCTCACTTGAGCCACAGCCAGAGTTGTCAACGTCAGCGAAGCTTTGGGGTGGTAAAATAACAACAATTGTTCTTTGTGAGTCTTGTAAAGTAAAACAATTAATGAATTTATCTAAATTCAAAATTCAGCCAATGCTATTTGGCTTTAAAATGGCTAAATATGCTGGCTAATAAACCGCAACGGCACGTTTGCTTGGAGCAATGTTGCGTGACTGGCGTTGCCACCTGACATGAGGTTGCTGAAACTGTGTCAGAGCTGGATATCGATGTCGATATCCACATTCTGTGGTCAGCATAAAATGCTGTGAGAACTCTTGGCGAAAATTGACAGCTGGACATGTGAGGGCGGCGGGGCGTGGCGTGGCGTGGCGTTAAGTGGGGGCCAAAAGTGAAGGGCGTTTAAGTAGCAGATACTCAAGCACAATACACACACACAGATGCACAGACACATGCACACACATGGGCAAGTGCAAGTGTCAAATGACATACATATTTGTGGCTTTTGCGGGCAGCTCCTGCAGCTGCGTGTGGTCCAAAAACAACAACGTGGCGAATTTCAGCAAAAGCTTTAAGCGCAACCGAGCAAAACTGTCAGTGGCAGCTGCAAATAGTCTCTCCACACACACACACATGTACTGTGTGTCTTGCTGTCCTTGTCTATGATTGCAAGTCCTTTGTCGCAGCATACTTGCTTTATTTTTTAAATGAATGACATTTTAATTAATAACATTTGTGTGCGACACGTCAACACACCCTCTCTTTCTCAACCCCGTGTCTGCAGCAACTTCCATCCCAACCGAAGCTTGAAGTGTTTCTCCCTCTCTTTGTCTCTCTCTCTCTCTCTATCTTTCTCTACTGCCTGAAACATTTTTCGTGTAAAACTGTTTGCCAAGCACTTCAAAATAATTAAGTAAATAGCGCGCAGTGCCAAAATGGGGAGATGCCACCCGTTGTTGCCCCCAAAAATAAATGTTGAAATACAATACCAAAATGTGGGCGGGCTTGGGAACAATGCAATGCGTGTGCGACTATCGATTACACTGTCGCCAGTGTTGGCAAGCAGCGGCAAAATGCTGTGGCAGACTGCAAGTAAATTAGTAAATTATCGAAAAGGAACAGAAATTAAATGTAAAACTAGAAGAAATATGACATATTTTAATTATAAATTAATAATACAAATATAAGCAATTATAAATAAATACATATGTATTTCTAATTGAGTACTGCATGAATGCTTTCAAAACGGCAAATATACATCATTTGCACTATAAATTTCAAGTCGCGGCTTGCGTTGGATTTAGTTGAAAATCGAATTGAGTGTTGACTGCTGATTATAATTCCAGTTATAGTCGTACCACATACATACATAATTATATTTATATATCCACATATGTATATGTATGCTTATGCATGCACATTTATACATATGTTATATACTTTTACAATTAACTAGAAAACGTGACCAAAATGGATGACAAGTTTAATGGAAAACCATAAGCAGTGGGAAAAACTACATCTACTTGCATGTACATGTGTGTGTGTGAGTGTGTTTGTAATCTATCCCAGTCATGGCATGGCCTAAAAACAACAGCAGCAACAACAACAAAAACAAGAAGAAGAACAACAACAACGCGCCCTTGTTATGGCTGCTGCTGCTCGGCTACAATATCAAGTGGCATAGAAGGCACACATTAGGATTGGCATTTGTGTTCCGTATTGGTTTAGCTATTGGCTTCGCTCCGCTTGGGTCTGACGCGGGTCTGGTCTGGTGTGCTGTGCTGTGGTGTGGTGTGGTTCGATTGCTGGGCAACCTCACACAGCAACTAATAAGTACTCCAGGTTCGACTCGCACATGTGTTCATGGGAAATGGCTTGGAAATAATAGCAAACGTGCCTCTTTTGCAGCCAAAGAGAAAATGCATAAATATTGCTTTTAATAGAGAGAGAGAGAGAGAAGGCGAGAGAGGGACGTAAAGAGAGAGAGAGAGAGAGAGAGACAGGGAAGCAACGAGAGAGAGAAAACATCAACAAAATAAAAGAAAAACAAAAACAGAATAAGAAAAAATGTCTCAAGTGGTCGCTGCTGTCCAGTCCGAGGTCTATGGAAAGTGGTAGCTAAATATACCATAAAATGTGTGTGTGTGTGAGTGTGTTTGTCTTGGCCCCGATCGCCAGGCGATGTTTATTTAGTGATTTGTTGTTTCTCAACTAAAAATGCGACTCATATTGTTTATTTAATTGTTAACAAGCGTGCCTGCTCGTTACAAGTAACAAATTATTACCAAGTCCCAGAACCCAGAACTGCCTTGTCCCGAGACTTGCATTCATTTTGCAAATCATGCAGAGCACAGAGAAGAGGGAGAGAAGAGGAGAAGGAGACCCAAGCAAGTCGGGTCTAGAATTTATACGAAATCACGCTGCCAGCAAGTCTCAACGATGTTTGCTCAAGCTCTCGAACTGCCGTCGCCTGGCCATGTTTGCCCAAGACTTGACTGGGACACATAGAGAAAAAGAGACAGAGAAAGAGAGGGATATCGCTGGCAAGATCTGCTGGCCGGAGATCGGGCTGGAGATATGCGTGCGTGCGTGCGTGTGTGCGTGCAAAAGCGCTTCGAAATCGGTGAATGGCTGCGCTTCAATGCACTAAACAGGCCAACTACGGATCGGAGAGTGGCCGTACCCGGGCTGCCGGACCAGGCCTAGCAGACGACGGATGCTGTGACCAAAGTTGGCGACAACTACCACTACAGCAGCAACAACAACAAGAACTGCAACTACAACTACAAGCTGGCGTTGGTTTTAATTAAACAAACAAGGCGCAGGCGCAGTCAGGCAACAGTGAAAACAAGTCACAAGCAAATAAGCAAACTGGCAGAGGAACAGGGGAACAGAGGAAGTAGGAAGGGGGGGACATACAAACAACAGGTAGCCAGTGTTATTTGCTTTATAAGCAGGGTACAGTTGACGCCCGTCCATGCGCAAATGCGATAACAATGTTGCGAAATGCGATCAGTGATCGTTGATTAAAATGTTTCGCTTAAATGCGATCGATGAAGGTGATAATTATCAATCGAGTTATCGAGGTGTTAACTTGAAGCATAAATACGAGTTAATGGGGCACAGGTGTTGTTCCAGAATGCGATTAATAAGGGAACTTACTTATTGCGAAAGGGAATCACAGAAATTATCAAATAGATTATTGAACGGAACATCAAGATTTCAATTTTAGCTTTTTGAGTACAGATTTGATTGATCCTTCGAGAACTCGACAAAATAAGACGAAAAGTGTTGACTAAAAGTTATTCATTATTGGCTTAGTTTAGGAGATATAGCCTCCGATAAATCTCGATTATAAATAAATAATTTACTTTTGGTGTTTTCTCGATTACCCTGCTGCTATCGATTAAAGCAGCACATCGTATTTTAAACTGCCCAATAAAGAAGGCAATTAAACAACAATTGAGCAACACAAGTTGTTGCGTATTAATCGATAACTTATCGTTCGCTTCGATGATGGAGGCAATCAATCAAAGCGCTTGTGAAAAGGCCTCGCTTCCTTCCATGGAACGGAACAACTTCTAAACCGCAGAGCACTTAAACTTTTCTATGGATCGCTGGGCACAAAGAAGCGTCGAGGCAACAACAAAAACAGGAGCAGCAAGGAGCACAGGTCGTAGGTGCAACATTGCCCGAAAATAGAAGAAAAAAACCCACACACCAAGCTGAGGCAAGTCGAGTTGGCCTTGGCTCCTCTGCTTTGCTGCAAAACCGCGAAAATCAATTGAAAAACTTGCAGCACCAAAGGAACAAAAGGGTCCCAAGGGGGAGGGGGAAAGGGCAAAGGGGGGCTGCAACTGTTTGACTTGTGTCGGCGGCATCAAAAAGCGCGAAGCGGCGCAAAATGAAAACAGTTTGTCGACTGGCAGCGTGGCACGCAGCAGGAGCCGGGAGGAGCGAAGGCGGGAGGGCAATGAAAATGCGAAAAATGGAAAAAACTTTGCCCTGGCAGTCGACCTGTGCCACACTCCCCTCGCCTTCCCTCCCCCTGCGACCACAAAGTCAATGCAGACAAGTTCCATGACCTTACAAACGCAGCAGAAATAAACACGGCAACGTGCAACAGCCGCAGCGAGTCCTGTGGGGTTTTGCCACGGCTGTGACTCTGGCTACCCGCTTGCCCCGCTCTCTTTCCACTTCCATTTCCCCTTCACTCTTTCCCCGCCCCTCTTCTGCTGTCCTTTGACAACATCAACGTCAACGTAATAAACAAAACTGGCTCAAGATTTTTACGCGTCCGCCCATTAAAATCATTGACATTTAAATGCGCATTTTTGTTATGCACGTCGCCAGGGGGCGCCACAGGATACACTTTTGCTACTTTGAAGCTTTGCTTAGAAGCAGCAGCAGCAGCGACATCATTCGTCGAGTTGCGGCAGGTTTTCGCATTTTCGAGCACACTCCCTTTGAAGTTCGCTCTCCCTCTCTCTCTCCCTTCCTCTGTACATTTGCCTGTGTGCATTTGTTGCCGCTTTTGTTGCTTTGTTGTGCTTGCACTGAATGCAAACTCTGTTTGTGTGTGTGTGTGTGTGTGCAGCGCCCTCTGCCGGCAAAGCAGCTGCAACTGTGGCTATCATTAAATGCTCTTTGAGTCGCAGTCACAGTCGCAGCTGTTGTTGTTGTTGTTGTTGCTTACCTCTCTCTTTACAATTAAATTTTAATTAAGTGGACAGAAGGATTGCTCTGCCTCTTTTGCTCCCCCGCGCTCTCTCCACCTCTCTCTTTGCTGTCCTTTGAGCTTTGGCTTTGCTGATTACGCGTCGCACTTGGGACCGCATTTTGATGAATTATGTAATGAGGCAAATGCATAAATTATAGTTGCAACTGTTGTCGAAGCAAAACAAGAAGAAGAGCAAAAACAGAGAAGCAGATGAAGAAACAGTCAGATAATGTATAAGTGCTCCCTGAACGATTTGCAACAACAACAAGGAGAGCAACAACAACAATGCGACACAAAGTTATGTTCTCTGTTCTCTGTTACCCTCCGTCATTCACCGCTTTGTCGCTTTGGGGTTGGTTTTCGTTTGTGTCGTTCCACTTTTCGAGTTCCGAGAGTGTTTCTATTATTAAATTTTTTGCACAGACCGTTCGGGGGCTAAATGACACCGCAGAAAAAGGACAAAAGTGACAGGCGTTGAAAGAAGGAGAGAGGGGAACGCGGAACGGGGAACGGGAGTGTTGCGGGGTTGCAGGACATGAAAATAAAATTAAATTTCCGATTTCTTCGGCTTCGCTTTTGGGCTTGTCCCGGCAAAAGGCAGTGGCAAATTTTGCTAATAACACACAGCGAGTGCAGCTGCAACAGGGCGGGGGAGGGGATCGGCGAGTCAGTGTGCTGGGGGTGGCTTGCAACACACACACATACATGTATGTAGGTGAAGGGATGTCGGCGGCGACTTGACTAAAATACAAAACACAAAAAGAGTGTCAAGTGTCGCTAAAAAGGCAAAACATGTGGCAGTTCCTTCTCCCTCACTCTCTCTCTCTCACTCTCTCCTGTTTGCCCTTTGCTGTGCAGATTTATTTCTCATTCACAATAATTTTGCTGGATGAGCAGGCGTTTTTATTTTGACAGCTGGCCCATAGCTTCCGTCTGTGCTGCATCCCCCTTCTGCTTGCAACAAATATGATTTTCCTCTTTCAGCATAGCATACTTCCCAGGGACACAGGAAAAACAATTAAAAGGGAAATTTGTGGAAGAATTAAACTGAAATTCAACAAAAATATCATTTACTGGCGGAAGAGGTGCGAGAACGAAGGAGAAAGAAGTGAGAATCGGATTGTTTTACGATTGGGGGTCGTAAATTATGGGAGTGGCAACATAAAACCTAAATTTGATGACCTTTTGAGTGGGGGGGTGCTATAAAGAAGTCGAGAGCTGAGTTGCGGAAGTTCTCGGCGACTTTTACGATGCACTCGAGAAAGAAATGAAATTAGAGAAAACAAATATGAATATTTCCCCAGAAAATTCCCGTGGCATCAAGTGATTCGCGTTTAATATCCCATCGCACATTCTCATACCTGTTTTTCCAATTTCATAATTCATATTATATGTATACGAGTATTGCCGGAAAAAAGCTAAAGAAAGCTGTTAAAAAACCTCCAAATTTAACGATGGCCAATTTGGTTTTATTTATTACACTGTCATTCAATATGTTTATTCATGTTTTATTGCTACATTATTGTTATTAGTGCATTTCCCACAGCCACAAAATGTTTATGGGCACTTTAAGGGGGTCCTCCGCTGCATATAGAATATTCTGTTTTTTTTTTTATGGCGACTTTAATAATCGACTGCGTTTTATGGCTAATTCAATGCTGACTTCGGTGGAGCATTCTCCATAGATTTTGTAATTGAAATTCGAAATTGATTTTACAATTTGAGTGAGTTGCAAGTGTGTTGCAACCTGTGCCACATGCAACAACCTGGCAACCTGAGGCCCATTTAACGGCGTGTCTATTTTATGGCAACACTAAAAACGCGCGACATTGACATAGAAAAGGAGTTGCAAAGAGTCGCTGCAGTCGCTCGTAAAAACAATTTTTATGGCCAACTGAAAACGACCTGTGGCCGACACGCGTTCGCATGCCCCATGATGCATGCCACAAGGTTTGTGGAAGCTTGACAATTTAGCATGTTCCTCTGTTGCTTGTCTTCACTATATCTCTCTCTGTCTGTCCCTCTGTCTGTCTGTCTCGCCTGTTCCGGTTACATTCCCCAGTCCCTTCACACGTGCACACGTATTAATTAATGTCCGTGTGGAAATTAAGTGAAATATATCTGCAACATGCTTCCACAAATGTGTTCCGAGGATGTTGTCGCCATCATCATCATCATCAACATCATCAACATCACCAGCAGCAGCAGCAGCAGCAGCGTTGTTCTTGTTCATCGTCGTTGTCGACGACGTTCTCTATGTGACAAAATGTCGCTGACATGGATAATTAATGGTCTGTCAACTGACGGGGTTGAGCGGTTGAGGTGTTTCCATAAGTCTGTGCATGAGTGTGCCCGTCTCTCTCACTCCCTTCCCTTCTCTCTCTCTCTCTCTCTCTTTCCCTATGTCTGTGTGTGACCTCGGCTCCTTGGACTGCTCCTGTAGTGCTCTTAATTGCTTATTTTGAACCAGAGTGAGCGCATTAACTGCCACAGGGTAACCTGACTATCATGAACGAATGTTGTAGTGTTGGGCAATGCCTTAGGTATATCACTTATTACCAATGTTGGTCAGCGCTCAACTCATTCTCAGACTTAGCCTGATTACAGTGAACCAATTTGTAGTGTTAAAAATTCTGATTAATGTTCAGAGAGAAAGGCGAGTCTGTTAGTATATACTTTAAAGGGTATCTAGCAGTCAATAGTACAATATTATTTACAACCATCCCCCTACTCCGACATTAGCTGTATTTATTTACTTAGTCTGCCTGGCAAAAACAGTTATTCGAATTTGGTCTAAAACAGCAAAGAATAATTCGCTTGTTTGGTTTGCCTCATTGTCGGATTAATTGTTTGGACATTTTATTTAATTTATGTTCATGTGCGCTTCGTTTCGTCTCCCTCGCATAAATAACAGTAAAGTTAACGAGCAGCAGTAGCAACAGCAACAACTTTGGAACTTGCTACAATGTTGCTGCAACATTTTATTCGCATTCGCATTCGCATTCGCATTTGCATTCGCATTCTGCAGTTGCGAATAGCTCAGCGCTGCGCGTAAATTCAACATTTTATTGACCAAAGATTCTTTGTTATTTATTTCCTTAGCAATTTTAGCACAACTTGACTTTGATTTCCATTTTGGTTTTTCTTTTTTTTTAGAGTTTTTTGGTTATTTTGAAATTTTGTTTGCAGCTTTGACGACGCAATGTCTGCTTTGTACAATATTTCAATGCCATAAATTGTGTCGCCGTTGTACTATAAAAATAAGCTGACTATCACACAGACACACACACACACACACACACACACATAGGCGCACACTGGTATACACTAGGAGTCTTTGGCTTGCTGTAACATTACGCATACGCCCTGCGGGCAACTCTTCTGGGTGGGCGGCTTCCTGGCATTGATTTTTGTACATACAATATATTGTATGTGAATGTGTGTGTGTGCGTGTGTGTTTGTGAGTGTTTGTTGTTGTTGCTGCTGCTGCTTGCTGCTTTGTTGTATGTTGCTTCTTCGGGGCTGCTTTGTATTATTTTCTTGTATTTAATGGCATTTCTAGCGTGGTTTATTTGTTGGCATGCGTGCGACCCGACGCCAGCGACGACGAGCGATAAACACGCGGCCCCAGTCGCCGGTTCCCCATCGCCCAACAGCCCCGGCCACCACCCACCACCCACCATCATCCAGCAGAGCCCGTATCACAGCCATATAGCCTAGCTCTTCCCTGCCTGCCTCCTCCCTCCGCTCCCCCTTTGCTCTGGCTGTCTCCGGCATGCGTTTAAGTTTACAGTTAATGGCTTTTAATGGCATTCCTGTTGTTTTTGTCTTTGTTTTAGCTTTTCCTGCTCTGCTTCTGCTCCCCATCACACTTCCCTCCTTCTCCTTCTCTCCCTCTGTCCATTTGTTAGAAGATCTTGAACAAATATCAAAATCAATTAGTTGCGTAAATTTCGTTTCAGTTTTCAAACGTTTTCGGGTTTCTTTGGCTCGTCTTACAGCAGCTTTATCATCGTTTGTACATATATACAATATATATATATATAGTATGCGACTTCGTAAATAAATTTCCAAATTTTTTGTAAATTATTTCACACCCCAACAAAAGTTATAAACTTAAGCTAATCCGAGACGAGCTGAACGTTCACAAATTACCAAATACCACAAATTATTTTTCTTTCATAAATTTCCATTTCCAGTTTTCTCCCCCTCTTCTACTTCTACTTCAGCTGCCTCTGCCCGTCAGAGGGGGCCTCCACTTGAGTTTGACTCGTCTGTGTTTTTGATTTTCTAGACTTTGTAGCGCCCTCTCACTCCCACCCTCGCTCCGTCTCTCTTTTGCTTCTTGTGGGGAATTTCAATGAGGCATCTCGTTTATAATTTATGGCGCTGCTGCTAATGGCCAAATTGCCCATAACAATAATTTGCATGCAAGCCTCTTCAGTTTGACTAATTTCCTAGTCAGCCGAGAAATATGAGCAATCAAGTGAGTAAAATAGACACGCATACACACGCACACACACACTGGCGCACACACTCGGACACACCTTGTAGAAATTATGAGGTTAAGCTAAGCTCTTCTGTGCGCAATCTTATCGATAGCAGGCCTCCATATATCACTCAACATCAAGTGTATTCGATATGGTCACGTTCGAATCGAAACATTTATAACAATTGCTTAATTGAAACGCCCCAACGAGAGACCACGAAATTTAAATTTATGAAAGCAGCAACAGCAGCCACAAATCGTAGAATCGAAAATCGAACAAAATCATAAATAAATCGTTCGCTTATCTCGCTCGCGCGGCACTTTTGCCCGCACCAAACAACAAAAAAAAAAACAAAAAAAGAAATCAAAGTGAAATGCCGCAGTTCGTTTTCCACTTGGGAAAGTGGTGGACAAGAAGGCAGCCACAATACACGAATGAATCTGAGCCTGACTGACGCAACGATTGAGTGACTGACTGAACTTTGTACTGGACTGTGTCGTTGACTTGCCTCGCCCTGCCCCGCCCCGCCCCTTTTTCGATATCAACTAGCTGTCAGTTTCGACTATGTCGACTATGAAATGCTCAAAATTTACTAACGTTATAAAGTCGCCCCTGTGCACAGGTCAAGCTGATAAGCAGCGAACAGCTTTCTGTTATCATTGCCATATAATTTCAATTTGTAGGAGGGAGAGAAAGTGACAGAGAGAGAGAGGGGGAGAGAGAAAGAGAGTAAGAGAACATTCTTCTTAGATTTTCGATCAATTAATATGGTTATTCTGCTATAAAATACTATAAACTGTTTTCAAACAACTATTGCATTGAGTTCTGCAAAACACAAACTAGTTTAAATGCATATTACCAATCTTTAGCCTATATGCAGTTTGCTGTAAACTAGTTTCAATGAATTATAAAAATCCTTTCGCTATAAACTGTATAATCAAAGCTTTTCCATTGACTTCCGCAGTAAAGCGCAAGCGAAACTTGAAAGTTGTTCAAGATTTAGAAATAATTTTCAAAGTACTCGTAAATCTGCGTATTTGTCAAGTCTTTAACAATTCTTCGACTTGTAGCACTTTGTTGTTGTTCTAGCTCTTGTTGTTGTTGCTGTTGGCGTTACGAGCGAACCCCCGTTAGAATTGGCTCTTACATATTTGGCGCTATGGCATCGTAAACATTTTATTGCACGCCATAAAAAAGTGCAATAGACCAAATAGACGGACGGGTCGCCTCGCTATCAACAGTTTCACGCCTTCCTGTAGTAACGCTGTATCGCACTCTGTAGTACTTGCCGCGCTGTGCTGTGTATCTTGAGCGAGTATCTGTTCGCAGCTCGAGTATCTTTTGGGCTTTGTTTATGCCACACATGTTACGCCTACGAAAAGTCGTATAAAAAACGCACTACGTCCGCTACGTCCTCGCCCGCAGAGTGCTAGAGTGCCTGCATTGTCTGTCTGCCTGCCTGCCAGCCTGACTATCTGTCTGTCTGTCTGTCTGGCAGTCAGACTGTCTCTGGGTTCCTCCATTTGCCTGCCATATGTGGCAGAAATGCTAATGGGCCTCGTGGAAACTTCACTTTTCGAGTTCTACCTTCTATTTTTATATGTTTCCACAGAGGAAGCAGACGAGGCAGCCAAAGCGGACCTACAAGAGAAGCGGACCAAGAAGAGCAAGAAGTAGCGCTCCAGCTCCAGTCGAGGTTGTCGCTGTTGTGTCTCCTTTGGTGCATCCTCCTCACTGGGCGCTTGTCAATCAAAAAAATTATGCGCAGTTTCCTCCTGCTGCGACGACTTCAAGTTGTAGTTAAACTCAAAGTTGTTCCGCCAATTTTATGCACCAAATTGCCAGGAAAAAGAGTGACAGAGATAGATGCACAGAAAGAGCGAGAGAGAGAGAGAGAGAGAGCGAGTGTGCGAGCAGCTGCAAGTCAGACAAGGTCTTGCTAGTGCATATGTTAATTGAAATCTAGACAGCATTTGCATTTTAGCCAAGTTATCTATCCATCAAAACTTGATTTTCTCATGCACTCAGAACAGATTGTTTCTCGAACATGTTACGATCCGTAGCAACCTATCTTCATACTGAAACTATATCGAATATGCCTTTATAATAAAATTGTACAATAGTTTAGGTTTTCTTCAGTGTTAATTTCTTAACATTACAGAGTAGACTGTATTTTACAGCAGTAATAGATCTGCTAGATTTCGTCAAAGCAGAAAATAGAGACGAAAAACGTATATTATGGAAAACCATTGATTTGTGGGAGCTGTGGGCGTGGCAGTCGAACTTTAAAGTTTACTTGACTTGCCTAAGATATTCAGATACATTCTTGACAATTCCAGTGTCACTAGCTCGAAAAATAACTCAGATTAACGCGTTCATACGGACAAATTGACATCTACAATATATATCGATTTACTAAATCTTTTTCTACCAGTCTCGACTATTTTCTACCATTCAATCGTATAAAACATTCTCCTCACTCCTCACTCCCCATTTCCCTTTCTTTTTCTCATATTCCACGCAATCAACTTTGTTTGAACTCATTTATCGATTGCAAAGTATCGATAGTTATGTCTACATTGCTAATAATACGATGCCACGAGCTGCAAATTGCTTGTTAACATAATTCCCGATGATGCTGGTGCTGCTGCTGCTGCTGCTGGTGATGCAGTTGTGCCAATTGCCAAATGGCCACATGGCCAGACGTGCCTGCATCCAAGCATTAAATGAGCAGCCCCAAAATGCGAGCAGGCAAGTGAAGAGCGAAGAGGCGGAGGAGGAAGGGAAGACGGGCAGGCACTGTGCAGATGCAATGAACTCTTGAAGACGCGGTGAGTTCTTTAAAATAGCCACATCGCATCGCACACGGGCCAGACATGAGCAGCCCACGCTACTCCTGCTGCATTCTTCGTGCTGCTTGCCGCATGCTGCATGCCTCGTTCCCGCCTGGCAATCAACGCACTTGTTCCTGTGCCTGTGCCATGCTGCTGCTGCTGTGGCTGGGGGCTGCCTCTTGTTATTGTTGTAAACTATTTATGCATTTCGAAGTTTATTTGAAACACGAAAGCAAACGCTCTGCTCTGCTCGCTCTGCTCTGCTCGCTCGACGCTGCTCAGCTCTGCCCTGGCCAGGAATTTCATTCCATGGCATTTCAAATGTTGTTTTTTCTCGCATCGCGCATCGCGCATCTTTTCGTGGCTGTTTGTTGATTTTATGTACTGTTTTTCTTGCTTCACTTGCCCCAAAATGGGGGCGCAGTCGGGGGCACGTACGCCCCGTGCCCTGCGGCCACATATGGTCACCTTAATTTGCCCCCCCCCAGCCTCTCTCTCTCTCTCTCCTACACACCCACACTCCCTCTCACTTTCTCGGTCGTGCTGCAAATAATTTATGCGTTTTTCCTTGAGTTTGGTTTATTTTTCCAAGCGCATTTCAACAGCTAAAGCAATCAGCGTTTCTCAGGGCGGAAGCACCAAGGGATGTGGTTGTTGTTGTTGTTGTTGTTGTTCAATCTTCAATGTTAAATGTTGAATGTTGATTCGAGAAAGGCTGCTTGCTGCTAGATACTCCCGACGGGTGGTTCAGGTCTATTCACCTCATCCTCTACTCCATCCTGAGGCACTTCACAACATTTGTTTACTTTGACGCCGGGCATGAGGTGTTTCAATTGAACCATACACTATACGGGTAGTCAGATCAGAGTGTGTGTGTGTGTACGGGTTCGTTGCTGATTTCATTAGCCCCGCATCGTGGCAAATCTCAGCTCGAAGAAGAGTAGTGAGGTTGAAGAACCTGCCAGAATTTGTGGCAATCTTTTATACGCCTCATTCCTCATTCCTCGTCGCTCGTCGCTCGTCTCATCTTTCGACACTTTTTTATATCAGCCATAAAGCTGACACTGGCTATGCTAGCTCAGCTTTTTACTGCCTGCACACATTGACAATTAATGTCAGGTAATGGGCGCACCAGATGTCATATAAGACATTAAATGATGTAATATGATGGCAGCACACGAGCGACACTTTGCTGTGCCACGACCAGACCAACACACACACACACACAGCTAAGCTCAGAGACACCCTGCTGAGGTATCTCGTGGGAAACATTTTGGCTACTTTTATAGAATCATAGCAAATAGAGAAGAGTCTTGGTGAATTGCACAACGCATGTTCATCTAATTAATGATTAGTATAATGACTAGCTCTACTTTTATCTGCTTTCATAATTTAATTTTATGGCATCAGCACTCAGTTCTTACACTCTAATTGAGGCAGTCAGTTTTTATGGCAGCCCAAAAATAGCATGGTAACCCTAAAGCGCACAGTCGTAAGTTCTCACTCTCCTTCTTAAAGCTTCTTTATGATTTAAAGTTGAACGTTCTCTCTCTATCTCTGTCTCACTTACTCCCTCTCGCTCTGCACAGGAGCGCATCTTGCAGTACCCGCACTACCTTAAAGGCCGCACCCTTTCCAAAATCAGAAGCCAAACCCATGCAGTGCATATGGAATGAAAATAACAAACAAATGCACCAAAAAATATGGAAATAAATCTACAAAACTGATTGATTGACTGCCGTGATCGATTTGAAGAGAGGCAACACGAATAGGGGAAGAAGGGAGGGTGCAGGCGCACAATTATAATTCTATTAACAGTAAATTCAAATGTCTGTCTGACAAGGCAGCGCCGCCACATGCTGAGAGTTTTCTGGCGCGGCATGTTCGGCATATTTAATTAATTATTGTAGAATTCTTTTTTTAGTAAACAAAAACAAAACTTTTGATCGCTTGTTGCCCAAAAAAAAAAAAAAGTTGTAGGCGCATTTATGGAAATATTCTCTTGTTTAATTACAAGAACATCTCAAGCACACCAGGCATAACAAATGAGTTGAACATGGGCGAGGAATGTCAGGGCGAGGCGCAGAGAGGAGAGAGAGAGAGAGAGGTTGCAGAAGATGAAGAAGACATGCTAACTAGATTGAAACGCCTGCCAGAGCAGTGCAGCAAAATAAAGCTGAACCTAAAGGGAGCTAAAGGATATTTTTAACAGAGCAGACGAGGTAAATGATGAAGATGCCACAGAGCAGCAGAGCAGCAGAAGACGGGCCAGAGGCAGAGGCAGAGGCAGAAGTAGAGTCAAAGCAAAGCAAAGCAGAACGAAGTGAGAAGCACAGTGAATGCCTCCGCACTCAGCTGTCGGCGAACAGAAAGAAGTCAACAGCTCGTTAACGTTAAAGTGGCAAGAGATATGCTGCGAGAAGCGGGAAAGAGAACTGAGAACACGACGAGAACAGGCTGAGAACGAGCCCGACAGAAGGAGGCCAAGAACGAACTACGGACTGGGCTGTGCCTGTGCCGCATCTGCAACTTCCATCTGCAAGCTTAGACTGTGTGAGCCTCTCTGCCTGAGCTGGCAACAATGGGGCAACAAGTCGCGTCTGAGATGCGTCGCCCACGGCAACAACACGGTTGCCACAGTCAGAGATGGAGATGCAGACGCAGACGGAGACGGAGTTGCAGCAAAGGATGCCACATTTTGAAGAGCAAAATTGGCGTTGAAAAGTATCTGACTGCAACTGCGATGACGACGATGACGACGACGACGACGAGCTGCATGGTCAATTGCACCGGGTCAGCTTGTGTTTTTTCCACCAGCTTCGCTCACGCCTTGCAGACTGTTCTCTCCCCCTTTCACTCTCTTGTGGCAAACTAAGCGCAATGAAGTAGCCAATGGGGCAGGGGGCAAACGGCCAAGGCAGTTGCCAATGGCGGCTTGACTGAGGTCAAGTTTGCAAGATGAAATTGCACACGACAGGAGGATTATGAGTGAGAGAGAGATTACTCAGTTCATTTTGGTAGGCGTCTTAATTAAGTTAGCAAGTTGTAAGGGAGAGAGAGAGAAGTAGAGAGGGAGAATTGGAGAAATAGCAGCAGACTCTTTATAACCACTACCTAAAGGGTTCAAGTGTATTATTAGCTCTTTGAACATCTTTATCTCCAAAACTATGTCTTACAATTCTACGCAGCTAAAGTGAGATATAGAATCAGACTAGCAAATCAATCTTGCCTCAAAAGTTTCCACTTCTAGTCTATACAGAACCTTCCTCCACCTTCCTATAAACGCACCAAAAATGTAGCTTACCATTTTTTCCATTCCGTTATTATGCTGCTTTAGCGTTGTTCCTCTTTATGCCTGCAATGAGAGAGATGAGAACATAAAACTTTGATAAGTTATCTGCGGTTTATATTGGATAATGCTCAACAAAGTCAATATAATCATGGCGCACACAAAGAAGATACTCCAAATCGGAGTGTTTTGTTTATCGTGGTCGTAAAGAATGTTTATAAATTTTTAATTAGAAAATATTAAAACGAGACAACTTAATTACGTAATGAGCATTAAAGCTGATGAGCTCGACATTTAAGAGAGTTAGGGGAGGGGGAGGGGGTGAGGAGGGTAGGGAAATTCCGTTGCTTGGACTGATTTATGTTGTGACAGGGACAAACAGAAAATGGCGTGAAAAACTGGCGAATAAAACGCTCGACGAGCAGAGAGAAAAGGCAAGAAGAAGCAGGGTGTAATGCGACATAATTTACAGTCTGCCCCAAAGAATGCTAGGGGAAGTTTGTGGGGGGGGGGAGTGTAGTCAAGTGTGGGCGATGGCGGCGAGAAAAAAGAGTTGTGGCCTGGCGGGCTTAGCTGCCCAAATTGTGGCCTGAGTTATGCGAGCCTTGCCTAGGCAAATATGTTAATATTTAGCTAATGAATGAGTGGGAGGCACAGGGCTGGGGATGCACTAAAGAAATGGGAGTGGACAGCCCCAGAAGACGGAGAGACAAAGACAATTGTGGTAGCTGTTTTCCACTGGAGCACAGGCACTTCAAAAAGCAGCGCGGGCAAACAGAGGGCAATACAAACAGGAAAACAGAGCGGGGGCAAATAGACGGATACAGAAAGAGTGTGAGAGAGGGAGAGATAGAGAGAGAGTGAGACAGGCTGCCCCGTCACTGTGGACTACTTTAATCACGCCATGGGATTAAGGGCAAAATGCCGCAGATGATGAAGAAGTTGCGTGTGCCAAGAGTTCGTTGAGGTCGAGTTCGTTGAAGAGAAAGAGGGGGAAGCAGAGTAGGAGAGAGGGGCGAACTACGCTTACAATTTAATTAACTTTTTGTTTTTATTTCTTATTAAAGGGGGCCCCTTGTCTGTATTTGTTAACGGCACTCTTTGTACGCCATAATGCAAGTTTAATCAGCGCGCGACAAAATATACAACAAACACAGACAGGCAGCTCACACAGATACAGCTACAGTTGCTAGATACAGATACAGACACAGATAAACACACAGATACAGCTACAGCACGGATACAGCTAGAGATACTTGCTGCATCTGCAGTGTCTGCTGCCTGTCTTAGTATCTGTCTCTGTCTCTGTATCTGCCTCACAAGATTTGCCTAACCAAGCACATTGCAGATAAGTCGAACAACAACAACAACAGGAAGAACAACTGTACAGCAACAACAACAAGAGAGTCTTTTGTCTGTTGCCGCCTTTGATTTACCTCCTCCTCCTCCTCTTTCTCCCTCAATTTGCCAGGTGTAATCTCAACAACAACAACAACCGCAACAGCTCGTTGATAAAGTTAAGCAAACGACAACGAGCAAAACGACAATTTTTTAATTATTAACTCTGGCGCTATTGTTTAATTAAGCAAGAAGGCAACAAATTGCTTTGCTTTTGCTCGAGATACATTTACAGTTGCGCCCAAAAGTATTTGCCTTGATAAGAAACATGCTTTCAGTTGTTATTTTTATTATAGAAACAGCGATTCATTAGAGACATATCGAAACAGATGGCGAAACATGTGCAAGTTATGGATAACGTTTGATGATATGAAGTAACCAATTGTTATAAACTTAATTATCGATTTATAGAAAATTCTTTGAATAAAGATTTATAGATCTTTAGTTCTTTTAATAAAATTTCAAGTGCTTTATTTTGCTAGAAAATGTTTAAAAATATCAAAGATTGGCAAAGTTCTCGGCCAATTTGAATATAGAAATTTATAGTACAGTTTTGTAATATTTCATGCGTTCCAATTTGCATAAACTTTAGATATATTCACCGTGTGTCTGGTTTCAAGTTTTTTATCTATTGAGTTTTGATCTTTGTTTCCAGTTTTTGCTGTTTAGATGAATGTTTTAATGAAATTTGACGGACGAGTGTGCGCGCATAGTTAAGAGATTATGATCACACGACGCGATAGCGATAGAAGGCGTGCGCTATTCATATTGTCATCTTTCAAGTCCCATAAATCATGTATACATATAAGATCTTTCTGAGGGAGATCTTCAAAGCATTGGCCAACAAATCAAATTCCAAGAAATTCGAATTCGTATTCGAATTCAAATGTGACTGGGCAACATATAAAAAACATATTTCAAAAGAAATCTGTTGAGAAGAACCTGCAGCGACGAGCTGGGATCGCAGATCTTGAGATCTTGCGATCGGGGCTGAGCTCTTGCGGCTAATTAAATGGGCAGGCAGAGGCGCAGAGAGTCGTCGTCATGTGGCAGGCCAATTAATTAAGCGCATAATTTATGGCTAAATGCGGCTCTCCCACTCGGAGTCTCCCTCTCTCTTTCTTTCTCTCCGTCAATGTAGTGTAAACAAAATGCGATCATAAACTCATTTAAAAACAGCAACAGAGCCAGAACAAAAAGTATCCGATTGCAAATGTTTAATTTATGACGTTGGCAAAAATTTATGACTCAAATTGAAATGCTCAACGCGGACAAGGATGCGACAATGAATATGTATGTGTTGTATCTTTGTATCGTTATATCTTTGAAATTGAAATTCCAATGAAGCCCGAAGGAGGCAGGCAGCGAAAAGGCAGCGCAGGAAGCAACAGTCAGACAAGGCGCAGACCTTAAACAAACAGAAATTAATTATGTTTCGATGCGAGAGAGAGAGAGAGACACTGAGAGGGGGAGAGAGACACACACAGATACAGATACTTCTCGCAGATACTCTAAAGCAACAGCAACGCGCAGACATAAAATAATTTCATTTCATTTCATTTCACTTCTTTTCTTTTCATTTCATTTCATTTCATTTGGTTGTGTTTCTCTTTTCGCTTCTGTTTATAAGAAAAATATGTTGTTGTTTGTTTTAACGCGCGCTTCCTTTGCGTATGCAACATGTGCGTGTGCAGTGCGCGGCAGAGATGCGTATCTGCTGGATACATGTGCATTTGTAACACTGCAAGAGAACGCATCTATCTATCTGTGTCTATTTTTGGGCATCATTTCAATTAATTTGCCAAGCGCAAACGCATAGATACTTGCGCTGTAACTGTAGGATGCGTTCTTATGAATTTCATATTGCATGCCTCAGTTGCCTCTCCCCCCTGTACCCACTCCATCTACCATCGCTGCCTCCCTCTCCTTGTGTTCTGCTCAGCTTCATTTTAATTAGCTTGACATTTTCCCTTTTTTGTGTTTTTTCTTGTCTGCCTCCTTCGCATCTCGTTGATTTTTCGTTGCCTTTTGCTGAACTTCGCTCGCTCCACACTCCTTCTCTCCTTCTCTTTTGCGCTCTCTGTCTGCGGTTTTTTTTAGGGTTAACAGCGCGTAGATTGATATCTTCAAGTTCATTAGAGTTGCAAGTTGCTTTAATTGGAAATATGCACAGATCTTTCAGGCCAGACAAAGGAGACTGCGCGGCACACTTGGGCGAGAATTAATGATGCCTGTACTCTACCGACTCCCGACTCGAGACTCGGCACTCGGGACTTGACTCGACCCTGTTGCATCTCTCTGGCATCTTGAATTCCGCTTAAACTTGGACATTTCATTGCCCCCTTTATTCGCTTCGTTTTGCCTTAACTGATTTCAAGGGAAACAGCACAGACGTTAATTAAATATCGCGGCAACGAAACTTCTCTAGATATTTGTATAAAGAATTTAAGTTATTAGGGTATTCATCAATCAAACTAGCTAACTGTCTATTCAACTAGCGGGCTATCTATCTGTCTGTCTCTTAATCTATCTTTCCATCTATGTATCTATCGATCTCTCAATCTGTCTATGCACAACTCTCACTCCAAGTCCCACTCCAGTCCCACTCCTTGTCTGCTATCTGCACGCTATAGCATAACTAATTTCCATTTAAATTTCCATTTAAATTCCCCCCCCCCTTCTCCTCTCTCTCGCTTTCCCCCCCTGTTCTGCCCGCATGCCTTGTTGATTTTCATTCTAAATCGAGTGTTTTCCCTTAGCTTTTCGTATTTGTTCTTTAGACGCTGCGCACAACAAACAAAATTAACACCTAGTCGCTACATTTCCAGCTAAAACCCACACACACGCACACACAGACAGGTACATATACACACACACGCACGCACACTCGAAACACACTCACGTAGGCAAGGAGAGACCATAAGTCAAACCTCTAACAAGGTGTCATTCGGTCTTGGCGTCTGCTAAATGAATTAGAGAGGAAGAGAGAGAGGACAGACAGAGAGGGGAATAAAGAGGGAAGAAGAGGAGGTAGGGAAAGGGGAAGAGAGATGGAAGAGAGACGCAACACTGTCTCACACCCACATGTCATACTAACTGAATTTATAACTGACACTTTCGGTTTTTCCCCATTCATTTAAATGCAAATTGTCCAACTAGGCGTATGCTCGATATTTGCACGGCCAATAAGCATATTAAATAAATAAACAAACACCAAAAACAATAACAAAAACACACATGAATACAGTATGACGAATGAAAATAAATTCTAGTTAAAATTGCTGCGATTTTAAAGTTTTCTGCTTGTCTAACAACGCAGAGAAGAAGGGACAGAGAGAGACAGAGCTAGCAGGTGTAGCAAGGTTAGAAGAGCGAGCAGGGGGAGGGGAGGGTGTTCAGCTCTCCGTCTACAGCACCCCGCTGTTCTATTAGCGTAATTTTCTACTTGATTTCTGACGCTCATAAATCATCATCAGTTCCTCCAGTCTGCACACAGCGATAGCGTCAGCAGCGACGCTGTTCGTTGTCATTGCTATTGTTGTTGTCATTGTTCTTATTGTTGCTGCTGTTAGTGTTGTTGTTGTTTAGGTAGTCGTCGTTTTAGTTTTATGGAATTTATCTGCACAACGTCAGGCGACAACAGCAAGAACAACAACAACAACAACAACAACGACAACAAAGTGAAGGAGAACGACGACAAGTTTGGCGACACAGTTAGCAGCAGCAACAAGTTTTAGTGTCGCTGTCGCCGTTGTTGTCGTTGTTGTTGTTGTTTTAAGTTTGATGTATCTGCCAGATACGCGAATGCTGACAAAATTGATAGCTTGTTGTGTGCATTTGTGTGTGTGCGAGTGTGCTCAACCAAAACGATGCATAATAAATGTTTCGATAAACAATAAAACAAGAATTTATTGAAAAAGGGGGAAAAAAAACACAAAAAGGCACAAAAAATGAAGCAAAAATGAAAAAAAAAAATAAAGAAAAAATGGAGAAACAAATAAGAAGCATAAAAAAAAAAGCGCTAGCCAAACAAAAAAGCGCAAAACCTTTGGCACAAAATGGCGAAGCTTGAAATTCAATACAGAAATCGAACAGCTTCAAAATGATTTCAAGCATAATTTGTTATGGAGAAGGTTTCTAATCTGCACACTTAATAATTGCTAAAGAAACACACACGCACACAGTTTTTTTTTGAAACAACAAAACAGGCAAACAGCTAAAAGCATTTAGCCAAAAAAATGGCCATTAAAAGCCAATTTGACGCGCGACTGTTGAACAAAGACAAACGCGAGTTTGTTTTCCGAATTGGTAAACAAAAATTGTTGGCTCGAAAATTTGGCTAAGAAAACTAATTGAAGACGCCGCACGAGCTGCAGAGACTGCCAAAAATTAGCTGGCTCAGCTTGCCCATCATCTTCGCTTACAATTCTCCCTCTCTCTCACTTCTCCTGCCACCCTGCAGTTATCTTGTCTCTGGCTAATTGCTGTGCCTATTCAAACGAGCCTCATAAATAATAGGGCTAACAAAAGGAGGCAAAGCAAAGAAAAACAAACAGCGGCAGGCATGAAGAGAAGAGCGAAAGAAAGAGACCAAAGAAAATAAAGAAAGCAAGAGAGAAAAGCAAGCAGAAGAAACACAAATCGATCGAGGCGCAGCCACTGTACAAAATTATGATCAATGCAATCATGTCAAATTGATTTTTTGGGCTCCCCTCCTCGCCGCCCCCCCCCCTCTCTACGTAACCCGCACGAATATGCCCCGAAAGCCTTGGCTTGCGGCTTCAACCAAAACTGAAGGAGCTGCAGAATAAATCAAACAAACGACGAGGCCCAAAGACAACAACGACGAAGCTGAGTAAACCCAGCGCAGTTTGATGAATTGCAGCACACGGGCGCGTTGACTTGGCCAGTCTTGAGTTGATGAACGACGCTTGGCCCCGCTCGGTTGCCTTAAACAGGGCTCAGAGGGGCCTCTTCCCCTTCTACCCCTCTCTCTCTCCTTCTGGCAAACTGCGGGTACACGGTAAAAATTAATCAATATGCTGTGGCTGTGGCTGTGCCTGCTGCTGATGTGGTTCGTGTGGAAGACAGCAGAAGAGAAGCCGGAGAGAAAGGAGTCCCTGCATCAGGGAAGACAACAGAAGAGGAGAAAGGGGTCTGCGGGGAAATGGTTTTATAATTATGAGGGTCGCGTTCAGGTTGAGTGGAAATTGTTGGTTGTGTGCGACGTGAGCTCGTTGAAGGAGAGGAGGGCTGACCCGAAATAAGTACGACTTGTTTGTCAATAATAACAACACAAGCCAAAAGACAATTCTTGTGGTCAATAATTAGAGTGGGGCACACACACACAGACACATGAGCACACTGTTGCCACACCCTGGGAAGCAATGCAATGCCCTTGAATGTTGCCAGCAACATGTTGCAGCAGCTCGTTATATTCGATTAGGGGTACTCCTGCTGAGCAAATAAATCATTAAGCTGCAACGAGTAGAAATCAATTTTGTAAGGCGTAGATCGCAGAGTTATTAATAGAGTTTGTACGATAGTTATCGCATAATACTTTCGGCATATGTATTACAGATTAAAGTTAAAATGTTGTTGTCTACGATATCAACAGACAAAGTGATTATTTATTTGCAAGCATCAGCATTATCATAGATCTTTATCTTATTTCTATAAGAAACACTGATCAGGTTTGCATTAATTCGCATGTAATTTGATATGAGACTGCGGTTAAACACAAAGAATTGATTAATGATCGGTGAGATCATGATTTAGAGTATAGTATGCGATCGATCGTTGTTGATAATGCATGTCAAGCTATGATAAACAATCGTTATTCAATGGTAGATAGAGATTATATTAAGTTGAGATCACTTAGGCGAAGATCACTAAGTCGATCACTAAGAATAGTAAGTAGAAGATTACGAGTATAATAATATAAAATAATATATGGAAGTGGATGCTTAGATGTTCTTTAACTTTAAGTGATCTTGCTATAACTGATCTTTAAAGTATTTCTCTTATTCTTTAACTTTAGTAAGAAGTTTCCTCTCCCTCTTCTCTATCCCTTCTTTCCACCCTTCTCTTCTCTGCCTGTCTGTCCGAATGCAAATTAGAAGATCGACAAAATAAACAGCAAATCGGTGCGGATCGTGCCGCATTAGTATGCACATTAGCGCCCAAATGACAGCTCCGCACACACGGCATAGCTAAGCAGGATACCCAAGATACTCCAGTGACAACTCAACTTCATGACAAGTCAACTTGTCTCGTGGCTGACTGACTGCCTGACTGCCTCCCTAACTCCCTGCCCCCCTGCTTCCATGCCTCCCTGAGTGACTGAGTGGCAACGCGATTGTCAATAAATTTTGTGGCAAAACGAAACGAAAAACGCTGAAAAACTTCAACGAGATAATCCGCACAATTAAGCAGGGGAGACACCCAAATGCGAATTGGACAAGTTACAAAAAAGTCAAGACCAGACAGAGTAGCAAATTTATGGCCAACTGCGAGAGAGAGAGAACGAGAGAGAGAGAGAGAGGGAGAAGAGCAGCTATAGCGGCAGCAGCAGCGAAGGCAATAAAACAGTCGCGGAGCAAAAAAAGAAAATTTATGATCTTTCGGGGCAGGTAGCCAGGAGAGTTTGTAAAATGATCACCTGTTCGAAGCAGAGCGAGCAAGAAGGAATGAAGAGGCAGAGGAAAAGAAGGAGGCGAACGCAGAGGAGGCGTGCAAGGCGGGTCAGACGCTGTTGCGATCTGCGGGCGAGCCACATGACAAAGTCAAAGGCGAGTCTCGTCTGGCATTTGAGTGTCGCCACAGCATGGAGTCCAGCTCGGAGTCGGCATCGGGTACTGCGATCCTTGGTGTGTGACAGTGTGCAATATTTCGCATTGCAATGTGCGGGCAAAGCAACACAGAGAGAGAGGGAGACAGAGAGGGATAAAGAGATAGAACACTGCGCTGCATGGTGTCCCCTGTTCAGTCAGTCAGGCAGGCAGCAGACAGCAGGCAGTCTCAGTCGCAGGCCAGCTCCCCTGCTGCCTCCTGCCTCTTCTTGCTCCTGCCTCTGCCTCTGCCTCTGCCTCTTCTTCCTCCTGCTGTTGTATGTAAATTGATATTTTTGCCTTGGCACCTTTGGCCACTTCCTTTTGCCGCGTTAACGTTAACCTTGAACGCGTCTGTCGTTATATCGTTTTTTTTAACTGAAACTTAATGAAATCATTTCGTAGAGAGGGAGAGATTCTCTCAAGAATTGTGTGCACTAATAAAAAAACTCATGAAACGAAAATAAACAGAAAAGCCAAATAAAATATTAACGACAAACCCCAAGCAAAGCTGCAGACCGAGTTGGAGGCGATCCTCAAACCTGTTGGACTGTCGCGAGATGTCGTCGTCGTCGTCGTCGCCGGGCTGGAGCTACATGGAAAAGGTGTCACGTTACGCATAATTTATGACCACAAAAACAATAATTTTCCAAATGGCCGCTAACACGCAACCCGCACACAAGCAGCAAACCAAAGCGATCCCCATACGATACGATCCCAAGACGATCTCTAACTGCAGTGCACTGTCTCCGAAGAGGGAAACATGCGATGCCTTTTGGGCCTCCTTATCTGCATCTAAATCTACATCGAGACTCATCGAGTTGATGGCAGATTAATGAGCTAAACCCAAAGACTGTATCAGGTAGTTTTCCCTGAATTCTCTGCACCCCGCTCTCTCTCTCTCTCTTTCTCTAGCAGGAGCCTCTATCTGTTGCCAACTTCAGTTTGGCCCCAATAATTTGGAAGCTACGGTTACGATAGAGCAGTCTCGTCTGGTAGTCGCAACGGCAGCCAACTTTGACAACAAATAATGAAATAATGTTCAGGGCGAGAGAGATAAGATTTCAGTTCTGCGCCCCCTTCTTTCCCCCCTCCTACGTATCCCGCTCTTGCGCACCACTGTTTTTTGACAGCAATATTGATTTGAACGGAACAAAAAACGAAAATACTCAACAGTTAAACGGAAAATACAAGCAACGTTTGCCGCCGCAATTTCTTCCTCTTCTTTCCCACTCTTTGTTGGGTAAACAAAGCCCGTGGCACGTTGGAAAAACGACAAAGGTGAGCAACAGTGGGCAGAGACACAGAGAGAGTGATAGAGAGAGATAAGGCACAAGCTACCAAAAATAACCGAAAAAAAAAACACAACCAAACAAACCGTGAGATATATACAAAACGGGCCACGAATGGAATATGGAATAACTGTATAAGAGAAGTAGTGCAAGCGATTGTTGTGGTTTGGTTTTCCCGATTTAAATGGATTGAAATGGGAGTTATGAAGGTGGCCAGACAGTCGCCTGCAAGAGTGATAGATTGAGTAACCTGAGGACAAGCATATGCAACCTGAGAGAACCAAACAAGTCAGTGAAAACATTAGGCAAATATGCAAGTGGCGCCGTTATTTAAATAGATAGTTGGCAAAAGAAAGGTCTAATTGAAATGAAAGGTTCAATTCATTCTAAAGACCTCTACAAAATACAATATAAGATACATGAAATATACTTTGCAAAAGAAAGGTCTAATTCATTCCAAAGATCTATAATGAACATCAAATATTTGTGTAGATAGTTGGCAAATGAAAGGTTCAATTCATTCTAAAGACCTTTACAAAATATACTTTGCAAAAGAAAGGTTTAATTCATTCTAAAGATTTTCAGCAAGTGTTGGGAACATGAACTATGAGTATGGGTGCCAAAAGAAAGGAATATACATATGTAGAAAGCTAGCAGAAGAAAGGAATATTTCAATCAAAAGATCTTCAATACAATGTAAAGCACATAAAATACTTAAAAAGTCTCAAATATTTCACATATTTCTGGCAATAAATCTTTCTTTAACTTAGTTTCTTAAACATTTCTGACATATTTCGCAGTAGACACTTGTCGCCACCTGACAAGATCCCAAAGATACATTTGTTTCTGGCGCGCACTTGAGGCAGTTTTCAGTGTCGCACAACATACCTGAAGATGCAATACGTTGTTGCTGTTGGTAATCCCAAGCGTTGGTAATTAAAAAGCGCCTTGCAACTTGCAACCGTCGCCGAGGGTTAATCCAATTTCACGTCTCACATACAGAAACAGATACAGATACAGATTTACTTGCGCACAGTGGGGAGGGAAACAAACTCTTGCTGTCTTTATTTTTGGACAGATTTTTTAATTAAAATTTCATGTAGCGCCGCAAATGTTGTTGAGATATCTACGAGACGAGACGAGTTGAGACGAGACGCGGATACACTCGACGGTGTCAGGCTGAAGTAGACAGGCGACAGCTCTGCGCAATCTTGGGGAGATGTGGGCCCCACCGTGTGCCGTACCGTGCCGTGCCGAGCCGTGTGGCTAGCGCCAAAATCCAATTTCAGTTGACGCTTGTCGTCGTCATCGATCACAGATCACCCAAATGGCAACAACAACAATTGCGACAAGGAGCGATGGAAAAAATCTTGTTTCTTCTTTTTGTTTTGTTTTTATAACAATTTCGTACACAGACACGACGCGCACACACTCACACGCACAATTTGTATTTTCATAACTCGTTTTGCCTCTCGCAGACGTCGACTGAGACAGCGACTGCGGACGGCGACAGCGACGACGACGTTGACTTCGACTTCGACGCTTCTTGTTATGATGCCACTTGGCGGCTGTTTTATTAACTTCTTTTTAATTTATGACAGCCTCTATTTGTTGTATTCGTTGTTGTACTTCTTGTTGTTGTTATTGTATTTGTTGTACATTTGTTTTGTAGCCCGTTTATTGTTACAAATAAAATGTAACTCGTTAGCCGACTGAGAAATCAACGTGACGCGCCGAACAACAACAAAAGAAACAAAAGCAGCAGCAGTGGCGTTTACCGTTCGTTTATGCTGTGCTGTGCAATGCGTATTTATGCTTTTATTGATTAATTGAAGTTTGAAAAGGTGTAATTAAGGCAAAGTCGCGCAATTGTCTGAACAATTTCGATAAGGCGAAAGCGACTCTGCACACACAACACAAGCGCGACACCACCAAACGCAACGATCGTCGAAGACAAACTGAGTACTCGGCTCGCCGCGTCGCTGCTGCAGAGCGAAGAACGCACGAGAGCTGCGGCGAGAGAGCAGCAGTCAGAGAGAGAGAGAGAGAGAGCGCAAATCAAAGAGAGTAAACGAGCCGAACGTGAGTGAGTGCGTGCCTGTGTGACTGTGTGTGTGTGTGGGAGAGCTAAGGCAAAGGAGAGCGAATGCGAAAGAGTGTGTGTGTGTGTGTGCATTGTGCAAGTGTTGAGGCAGCAAAGGAGGCGAATACATTGTCAATGCACGCCCGGCAAATACTCTGGGAAATGCAAATCAAGTATATTTTGTTATTTTATCAGTATTTGCTCATTAGCCTGGTTAGTTAGTGCAATTGAGGGCTGCCGACTGGCACAGTTTTGCACTTTCTCTTTCCCTTCCTTTTCCTCTTGGTCAACCCCCTCGAGAGGTTGACAAATCCTGCTTGATTGACATTCCCCGTCGAACTGCACATGTGCTGCATTTCGCATGCCAGCAGCAACCCCCCTTGTGGCTCGCCCCAGGCATTTGTCTGGCATGCTTTCGCTTCTGTCTCGCTCTCTCTCTCTGAGAGAGCGCAAATTTGCAGTTAGGAACGTGCGTTCCTTTCCTTAGGCGTGCACCCTGCTGACAGGGGGAACAAGGTGGTGGTGGGTGATGCGGAGGCTGAGACAGCGACAGAGGCAGAGGCATCTACTGATGATAGCAGCACGTTTCGCATACAATGCGCTCTCTCTCTCTCTCTATTGCCTCTCTCATTAGCCACTGCACTCATTAAATGCTCCCGGGGCCTATCAGTGCATGACAATCACAGGAACTAGCCGGAAAAAGGCTAGAAAAGAGCTCACCGCGTTAATTGCAATCCCTTCCTGTGCACGCTCTGCGCGCTCTCCAATTGCTAATGAGCACACGTTCTCTGCAGCGCTCGCTCTCTCTCTCTCTCTCTCTCTCTCTCTCTCTCTCTCTCTCTCGCTCCTGCTCTTGCTCTCTCAGTGTTTTGCGCTTGCGGGACCGGTTTTCAGGTTTTTATCTGCTAAGGGTCTTGTTAAAAGTAATTCGTAACACGTTGTTACCAGATAACGCCGCTCTGCCCCCTCCCCTGTTGCCGTCTCCTAACGAGTTGCCGAGTCGTCCAGCTCCCAGTTGGGCCTCGGTTCTCGATTCTCCGCTGCTCGTCTTCTTCTGGTTCTTCTGCTTTATCCGCCACTTGGCTTGTTAGCGTCGTTCGCTTGCTAAAAGAGCGATAAAAACGCAGAGAGGCAGCCACAATTCAAGATCAGGCCAGGCTCACGTTTTGACTTTTGGCTTCGTCTTCGTTGCCAGTTCAATACACCCTGTGCCTGTATGTAGCTGCAGGGTGCCCATTGCCAGGGCCGTAGCGGTGCACGCGCAGGTACTTTGTGCACAATTTTATAAGGGCATCTTGTGCAATTACTTTAAATTAAAGAATGAAACTTATGAATATAATAGATATTTAGTTTATAATTACTTCTGCTATTTTATATTCTGATATTTTTATACAAGCAAAAGTCCTCTGGTGCAATTCTAATTTGATTTTTTCATTTCAGACAACACAATTATAATTTTTACAGTCCCTGCATTCAACTTCTCATAAAATTTCTTAACTTTATACTTATTATATTGAATTTTTCTCAATATTATGTATAACTTATTGGCAATTGATCAATAGTTACTAAGAAAACGACATTTAACAAAGAAATCTACTATAGAAGACATTGCTATAGTTGATTTCACTGTCGGTCTACTGCTCGACTGTAGTTTTCTTTACGGAAGCCCTCGCTAGGCGGGGGCCCTTGTGCACCGCACAGGCCTGGATACGGCCCTGTCCATTGTCCAGCGCCCGATCGTGCAGCAGAACATGCCGGCCCAGGGACGTGTTCAGCCAGCATGGGGAGCCGGTTTGATCGGGCAGCAGTGAATGAGAATACCACACCACATGTGGTGCTATCATTGCTTCGCTGCTGCTCCTCTGCTGTTCCGCTGCTTTGCTGGCTATGGGTATGAGTGATTTTGCCTAGTTAGGAGGCGAGTCGGATGTGCAGACATTGCAGAAATCTCATGTTTATATGCATTTCGATTGTCGCTCGCTGCAGTTGCAGTTGCAAGAAAGTTGCCACAAAGTTGCCACTACCCGTCCCCCGCCCTTCCCTCCCACGATCTCGAGCAACAAGCAAATCGTGCGCCTTGGCCGCTAATGAACTTACAATGGATCGCTTGTTTGGCTCTGGCGAGCGAGTCGTGGGCCAGGACAAGCTTCCTTTCCCCCTCTATCTTCACCTCTTTCTCCTTCTCTTCTCTCACTCTTTCTCCTCCCACACTCAGAGCCCAACTCGATTGGCAATCTGCAATGTGAAACATGAACTCGCCCCATGATTGACCGTCCAAAAGTTGCTCGTGCTTCAATCAGTTAGCAACGCAAGAAGGAGGGAGAGAAGGAGGCAGAAGAGAGAAGAGGGAGATAGAGTGAGAAGAGAGAAAGAGGAAAGGAGAGGAAGATAGAAAGGAGTAGAGAGCTGCTGCCTTTTGTCTTAGCCAAGCCCAGCCCAGCCCAGACGATGTCGATCCCTGATGCTGTTGCCGCTGTTGCTGATCATGATCAGCAAAACTAACAAGAGGTGTTGCTTCTGTCGTTGTTGCAGTCGCAACGAGCAGCCACAACAACAGCAACAGGAACAGCAACAACAGCTACAGCAGTGATCTGGCCATGCATCAGCTCGTCAGACTCTCCAGCGCGATCGTGATTTTTCTGGGTGGCGCAGTTCTTCCTCCTCTCCCTTCCTGACCCTCTCTCTTCTCTCTCCCTGCTCGATCTCTCTTAGCTTTTGTTTTACTTCCCTGCAATGATGATCACCTGAACCGATTGTCTGCGCTTTGTTTGTTTCTCAGCCTCGTCTCGGTAGCCCGCAGGGGAATTTGCCTTGACTTCTAGGAACAAGCAGCAAGAACAACAACAGGAACTACAGCAACAACAGCAACAACAACAACACTCAACAGGCTCTGGCGCTCTGTCAATGCTCATTGAAGGCAGCAGCCAAGAACTAAACAGCTCACTTCACTGGAAGCAATGCCAAAGCCAGAGACAGTCGGAGACGTAGAAGGACCCTCGGCCTCAGCCTCGGCCTCAACCACAGCCACAGCCAGAGCCGGAGGTGCCATGGCAAATGCTCTCTGGGTGGCTAAGCTGCTCATTCAGCTCAGCCTGACAAATCAATTGATCCAAGAAGGAAGACTCTGGTCCAGTTGGCCAGTTTCCCCAGTCATGGCAATTGACAGTGGATTACAAATGAGCCATCACATTTAGAACTCATAAATCGCAAAGCGGAAAATGATTGTACAGTTCCATCAATCTTGTCATGTTGTCGCAACACACAGTCAGGCAGATCGATCTTGTCTGACAAGATCGTGGAGAGATAATCGGCCATTAGCCATGTTGCCATACTTAAGGCCTGCAAGGCTTAAGCTTTAGTTAATCCCTGTCTGTCTCGAGGGCTAACGATCGCACTGGCTGAAGATCGCCTGGGAGTTGAAAGAATTCTTGAGGATCAGCTGATCTTTGTAGACTACAAATAAATAAATAAAACTGTACTGTATAATATGATATAAAAAATATTAATAACGATTGCACAGACTGATCGCAGTTCGAGGATCGCTTGCAAATTAAATTTATCTATAAAAAACATTTAAAATCTTGAGTATTCACTGATCATAGCCCATTTTTAATAAATAAATAACACTTATAATAATAACGATCGTACAGACTGATCGCCAGCTGATCACAGCCCAACAATCGCATGCAAATTGAAAACATTCCTATCAAATCCTTATCAATAGGGTCGCTCAACAAAAAAATTGTTGACGTTGTCGTTGAACTGATCATGACCAAGAGATTGTCGCCCCGTAAGGCTAAAGATCATGCTAATCTTGTCAGCATATCAATTAATTTACTCGCCCAGAACATTGAATACATATAAGTACAGTACTATATATGTATATGCATACGTCAGTCTGTCTGTGGCGGGGAATATCAATGTCATCGTTGAGCAATAATAACAGCGCGTAATAGACATTCCGATCGTGCCAGTGTTGCGTGCGTGTCGAGACAGAGAGAGAGAGAGACAAAGTGTGAGAGAGAGAGACGGACATGAGAACCAATTAATGCGCCACTACAAATCTCATTTTCCATAAATAAGCAACACGATTTATGGCACTCGCACTGGCGGCACTGACACGAGCCATAACGATATTGTTAGTATTATTATTATAGAAAATATTCCCCCAATATCATCATTATCGCAACTCTGCGTAAATGTGATACAACAAAAAAAAGAAACAAGCATTGTCAATCACGCGACATTATCAGAGCAACGGCGGCAGCAGGAGCAGCCTGGCCATAAAGAATGCAGACCGAAATGCAGTTGGGATCATAATAAACCATTAAAATAATTAAGATATAACAGCTCGGGCAATGCCTCTGCCCCGTAATGAGGGCAATAAACGGCAGAATGGAGAGTGAAGGAGACGAAGAAGGGGCGCAGAAGGGAGCCAACTACAAATAATTCACACCAAGCTGACTGAGCTAATTATGGTTAGCCTCGACCATCGTTGGATTGCCCGATAGTTTAGTTTCAGGAGGGGATATCGGAGAGGTTAGACAGATAAACTGGTCGTGTCGGGTGTGCGATAACCCGCATAGATAAGGAGGCCCGAAAAACGATGACAATATTAAAATTTATTGCCTGCTAAATTGACAGTGCGAGTGCGAGTGCAAGTGTGTGTGTGTAACCTATTGGAAGGGAGACTTACAACGATGTGCATACTATACACACTCACCTCAACCCCCTCACAAAGTGCGCTGTCTACGCCACTGCGCCACTGGCATGGAAGCCGTGGCTAAATTAGTATTAAATATCATAAACATGCCAAAATTTTGCTTAATTTAGCTCGTAAATTAGTTGAGTAATGGAGTATTAGACGAAGAGAAGGGGAGGGGGAGGTGGCTAGCATAGCGGGTCAATTCACTTAGCCGAATCTCTTCCAATTCATTTAGTTGCAAATACCAAAAATAAAAAAAAAACAGCCAAGGAACAAATGACAAAAACTTTTTGCAGGCAACTGTGCGGAACGATTGCAGTGCGGCAAATAACAATGTGCAACACAATGGGGCACGGCACAGGCGGCGTGAGTGGGGCAAGCAAAAGGGAATGCAGTAAAGAGAAATCGCCCGACTGCAGCAGCGGCAAATCGAGCGACAACTCTGGCCAAAGTTAAAGCCAAAGGCAAAGCTGGAGCTGAAGCTGAAGCTGAAGCTAAAGCGAAACTTTGCCAAACCGAAAACTAGTGACAAGGAGAAGTTTCAAACGGGGTTAGGTTAGGGTTAGGTCGTGGGGTCCAATGCAGTTTCGAAATCAGATAACAACAAAGAAAAGAGGGGGAGTGGGAGGAGCTGGAGAAGCAGGAGTAACACATGGCAGAGCCGAAGGAGGCGCACATGGAGAAGCAGCAGTACAAGCAGCACCAGAAGCTGCCACTGAAGCGTTGCCCAAACGGAGTTCGACCAACTAGAAACGCAGCAGTTTATCGGCCAGAAGAACAACAAACAACAACAACAATAGTACAAACAACAACAACGAAAATAGTACAAACAACAACAACAACAACAAGAACAACAACGAGCAACAAACAACAGCGAAACACACATATCGAAAATTATACAAACGACACAAAGCTGAAAACTTTGACTCAGTTTGAAGTCACAAGGAAGTTCCAACTCCAACATTGGAATAGGAATTGCTAACTCTGAGCGGGGGCAAGGGGGCGTGGCGGGGTTAAGCGTCTTGTTTTTACATTAACTCGAATTGTTTGCAGTTTGCACTCAGTTCTTGTTGTTGTTATTGTCCTTTTTATCAAGTTGCGTTGCTGGCGTTGCCACCCCGCAAAAATATGCGCAAATTTTAAAACTCACACACACCCACACACTCGCATATTTTGTCAACTGTTTTTTTGGCATTTTCGCATAAAGTTTTTCCACAAAGTTTCCAATTCGAGGAAGTTTTTACAAGCCGACAAAATTTACCATTTGATTGCTTTTTCATTGTTTTCAAATGGATTTGAGGCTGGAGAAGTTTGCTTTTTGATGCAAATCGATTAATATCATATTTATGAGGGGCTTAGGGACTCAAAGAACGTAAAGCAAAGCTGAAAATTGAAGTAAATTAGCATTAGGTGTGAAAAACATTCGGGAAATATTGGGAAAATTTATAACTTTATTGAAATTTCATTAAAAAACAATTGGAAAAGGTGGGTCAATGCATTTAAAAATTAATTAGGGGAGACAATAAACAGATAGTTCGAAAAATTCTTTATAAATATCTCATATATAATAAAGAAAATTAGTAACACACAGTTTCTTTAATTGAACTAAAGTTTTTGTTTAGGTTTCTAAAATATCTAAACTAAATGCTCTGATACATTCCAGTTCACCTCGATTTTCACAAGTCACCCTCTTTCTTGGGAATGCTTCAATGGCTATTAAAAGGCTGTTAAACAGAGCCGGCAACATTTGCATTTGCACAGCTGCTGCTGAGGCATTTGTGACCTCAGTTAACACCTTACGACCAAAGTTATGTCAAAAGAGCAAGTTATGTGTTGACCTCGAGCCAAGGAAAGAAGGAAACACAAACAAAGAAGAGAAAAAGGTTAGCAAAGGCAAAGCGAACTCAGCACATCCTGCAAAGTCACAATGGGTCGAGCTAGTAGACTGTAGTCAATTCACGGTTGTCAAGGCCGGACGAGACGATCGTAAAACAAAAACTGTTACTCAAACCCAAATCGTAACCGATTTCCTATCGTTAGGGGTTAAGTAGTCAAGTGACCTCTGTGAAATTGAACTTTAAAATGGGCAGCAATGGAAACAGAATGGGAAATCGAAATTGAAATTGTAAATGCCTTGGCTGCACTTGAGCTCAATTGAAAAGGGGCGTGGACTTGGACTTGGTACCATTTCAGCTTCTGATTCTGATTTCGATTCGGGGAGCCTCTGTTTCTGCTTCATGGCAGCCTTCAATTTATTAACCTCAATATCAATTGTGGCGCATAAATCACGATAAAAGTAAATACGCGCTGTGCATAATATTTCAGAAAAAGAAAATCCGAAAAATACGTAAAGAAAATGGGAGCAAACGAAACGAAACGAAACGAAAAGAGAGGAGACGAGACGAATTCATTTGGGCACAGCTCGCAGGATGTAAAAAGGATTGTGCAGGGCAGTGATTTTCAATTTAAAAAATTGCACGCAAAAGCGCCACAAATCAAAGGAATTGACTCTGTCCAAGGAGCACAGGGAGAAGGCAACAGAGCGGGAGGCACAGAGTGAAAGAGAGAGGGAGAGAAGGAGAACATTTGCTCCATCAGTACAATAAATTTCAATCTAAAACTTAACCAAAGGCGCAGCTTCTGTTCAATTCTCTCTCTCTCTCTCTCTCTCTCTCTTCCTTTCTCTCCTCTGTTCGGTTCAGTTGGGGCGTGAAGTTCCTGTAAGTAGTGTAAAATGCAAAACAAGTGAAGAACGCACCAGTGCCCACCCCCCTTCCACTTCTTCTACTGCCTAACTTGAACCTCTCCCCCTGCACCCCCTTCCATGGCCCTTTAGTCAGCCCACTGCACGCCGCAATAAATCTCAATTGAAATGCTTTTTGCTTCTGCTTTCTGCGCTTTGCCAGTGAGAAAGAGAGAGCAAGAGTGGGAGAGAGAAAGAGGGAGACACAGAGAGAGAAATTCACTTCAGCTTCAATGGACTGCAATGGCATGCTGCGATGTTAACTTTGATGCGTTCAAAAGAAATCAATGGCAAATAGTTTATACAACAAGCGAACGCCTTGGTGCTGTAGTCGACTTGTAAGATACTCTGTAATGTATTGATGTAGACTTAGAAAACTGGTTAACATTGCCAGAATTTATTTGAAGACTAATAAAAGTAAGCCTATTATATTTAAATCTATTTATTCCTCCAAAGAAACCATTTACTTTAGTGTAAATGGACTCCGTTAGCATACCCTTATATTAATATAATAAATATATATACTCAATAACTAACAAAACTTATAACAATAATTATAATTAATTAAAAAAGAATTTATTTGTAATCATTCAAAATTTCAATTCATTCTTTATATTTACTGTGAGCCCTGTGTGTCTTGCATACCCCACACTGACTACTGGGTATATGCCTAGTGAGAGCAACGTTTACAGCGCCCCTGTCGATCACTTTGAGCAATTGACGGCATTTATAATTAATAAATGCCTGCCTCCTGCGTGCTGGCACGCCAAAGAGAAGAGAGTAAGAGCAAAAGGAGAGACGCAAGAGTGCGAGGGAGGTGCAGAGAGCGCTGATTAGTGCTGCTGGGCTGAGCTGGGGCTGCGCTGCCTCGCAATGCAATGACAAAGCAATCAAAACACTTGGCCACATCATTCACAGCGGCCAATTAAAATGCACAAAGACCGAAAAGGCGCCCTCTGTCGGCAGCAGAAGCCAGACGGCAAACGGCTGCTGCTGTTTGATATCAAGAGAGCCAAATCGCTCTCCGTGTGTGTGTGTGTGTGTGTGAGAGAGGAGTAGTAAGTGTGCGTATGGGAGCAACAGTAAGTGTGTGGGTGTGTGTGTGGGAGTAACTGTAAATGTGCGTGCATGTGTGTGTGTGTGTCTGCTTTGTGAAGCAATCACACCAAATAAATCATTCAATGCATTTGCACAAGTTTTCAGTCGGCCATTTTGGGCAACGACAACAAATTCGCCGTGCAGGGCAAGGATAGAGTGAAGCAGGCAAGGGGAGGGGCAGTGGGTGAAGAAGTTTCCATTGGGAATTATTCATGCAGGCAGGCAGCCAGGCAGGAAGGAAGGAAGGAAGGTGGGAGGGAAGGAGGGCAGGAGGGCAGGAGGTTTGCGGTTAAAAGCATCGAGCAGGCTTATCTGTCATCAACCGCACACAGTTTAGTGGCTGCCAAAGGAAATTACACGACTTGACGCAAAATGGCCACCGGAACTGGATGTGGATGTGCAACTGGAAGTGGCAACATGCACATGCCTGCACATGCCTGCACATGCATGCACAAGCCTGATTGCGGCTTGTGGAGAAGGTGTCGACAAATCTTGTGCACAAAATGAAAACATTCAATTTGATTGATCCCCCTCTGATCCGATCTGATCTGATCGAATACGCAAACCGTATGTGGCACAGTCCGATGATGAGGCTTGAAATTGCCGCATTGTGTAACGGGAAACTGTAACGAATTGAGGCGGAAAGAACGTCCCCGAAAAGTAAAGCGTGTTAAATGCGACTCGATACATTCTTTCTTTCTTTCTTTTTTTGGTTCCCTCATTCTTCCTCCTTTCTCTTCGTGTGGCAGCTGTGAAAATCCAATTTCTCACATTCGCCTAAGCGGATGTGGCTCTGAAAGGACACAAGGATGCAGGTCAGGTCACACACAAGATGCACAAGTCTGAGTCAGGGTCGGGCCCCGTTGACAGACATGGATGTGACAGACATGGATGTCTCGTCTGTGGTTGGTCCTGTCGCCTGCATCCTGTGCCCAGTCGATTCTCAATGTTTGTGTGCAGCGATTTATAGAAATTACTCGCTGTTTAGACAATATTTTGGATCGTTTGGACTGTGCTCGACAAATCGTTGACAAATTGCTCGCCATTTTCTAATCAATTTCAACAGTTCAATAAACCCGCAACGGACTTCAGCGCAACGTAGTCAGACATGTCGCTCGTCATGTCATGTCTGCAGGAAATTCCAAAGAGAGGGGGAGAGAGGTGGGGCAAGGTGAGCGGCAGCTAAAGAAAACTTTTTCTATTTCGAAAATTGGCCAGAAACGTACAAATAATTTTAGTTGAAATGTGCAGAAACACGCTATGTCGCAATGGGTGGCTCAGGAGGAGAGGAAAAGAAGCGCATAATGAAGGGAAGAGAGGTAGAGGGGGAAACAGAAAGGTGAACTAAGGCAGGGCAACAAAATTTTGTTGTATTTATGCAGTTTTAGCTGCAAATCATGCAGAGAAGCGCATGACAAGGGAAAAGGGGTAGCAAGGGGGGCAAAGGGGCACAACCGCACTGTCAGCTGTCTAAACTTGTCAATTTTCCATATAGTTAAGCAATTTGTTGCAGCATGAGATGCCACAGAGGGAGGCAGAGAGGCAAAGGTAGCAAGCAAACTTGTCATGCGATTTGTGGAAAATTGATTAACTGTTTGACATGTATTAGCTATACAGTAAGAAGCAGTGGAGGGGGTGAAAAGAGGGAGTTTAAGCTTGCATAACATTTATAAAAACATTATGTTACTAAATTTGAATAATATTAAGAGAAAGATGAAGAAATAGAAGTAGCAAGAGTAATGGAAACCCAAACGAAACCCCGAGATGAGGTCAACATGTTTGATGTTGCTGATTTATTATATATCGCTGCATATTCCTTGAAGTTCTATACAAATGCCACAGCTATAGATATGTCAGTCTTACAGGCAAGAGGGAGTGGCAAAGGAAGGGAAAGGAATAGCAGTGACAGGCAGCGAGGGGGAAGGGGGGACAGCTGAGTGCGTTACTCACTTGCAACAGCTCAGCTCGTTGGGGCGGCTAATCTTAATCTAAGCGTCGGGCAGCAACGGCGATATACCGTTCGTATGGTGACAACCAACAACAACAAGAACAACTGCAACAAGCACTACTACTGCAACAACAACAACAACAATAAAGAGGCAGCCGTGCAAACAGGCAGTCGAGGCAACTCAAATAAATCGTTGGAAATCGAAAGAAAAATGCGCCATAAAACAGAAGGGAAAAAAAACGCGTTGACAGTTTTAGGCAAGCTGTCGATCAAACACCCAAGGGGGGCATGGTCAATAATAACAACAGCAACAACTACAACAACAACAAGAAGAACAACAACAACTGCAATTGCTGCACACAATTCACACCTTGCCGTAGCCGGTTGTAAAACGGCGCACAATCTGTGCGTCAAATCTAGAAAAATCAACAAAGGAATCGAACTGAAGTGAGTTGAGCTCGCTGCCCCGTCCCCCTGCCTCTTACTCTCTCTATACTGAACGACCTACCTACCTAGCTACCAAGAAGGGAGCAATTGCAAAGAAATAAAATATCATATATGATAATAAATAATCTGCGATAGTGCAACGTGGTACAGGGTCGCCTGTGTGTGAGTTCAGTGCGGATAAATTGAGTTATAGATGGTCCTCAAATTGTGGCAATATTTGTTAAGGAAACACTTGGCGATAAGCATGTGGATATGGTAAGAAAGAACTGTGCACAGTGAGGGAGGGGTTAAATATTAATGGAAATACATAGGGAGAGTTGAGAAAAATTCAAGAAGAAAATTGAGAATTGAAGTTGAAGATCATTGAACAGAAAGAGAAGTATAAAGTGTTGAATGAGATATGATGATTAAATAAGAATGATTCCAAGCAAAATCTAGAAGAAATTAAACATATAGAGAATATGTTCAACAAGGTCTTGAATAGAAAACTACCTAAAAAGCAATATGAGTCTAGAATAATTATATCATAGAATTTTTAGATTAAACACGAACAAACTATTTTAAAATATCTTAAATGTTGTTTCTAGTTTCTATTTTGTTCTTGTACATTCCTCGTTTGAAATTCACAGGAAAATATTGAATTATAGTTTCCATTATCAATCCATGAATCTTCTAAGAAACAATCGACTCAAGAAACACGCACAGACAGACAGTATAAATGTATTACATGCTATATGCCCGATATGAAGCTGGCTGGCAATGCAATAAATTGAAATTCAATAACAAAACTAATAATAAAGCAATTGCGAGTGTCATCGGACCACCTGGTAGCCTGGAGCTGTGCCCCTCTCCAGGTGAACGTGGCCAGGTAAACTCACTGGCACTCGGCTTGTTTACCTTCAGATACAGCTACGATTCGTGGAGAGTGCAGTGTGTGTTGGCTTTCTGCACGCACATAAATCAAAGCGCACTCGAGAGATACGATAAGGAGGAAAGAGGGATGGAGAGAGGGGAGAAGAGAGGAGAAGAGGGGCCGTCCATTGGAGGTTTTGGCTAACGGTTATCGCTCTGCAATTGCTGCTGCACTAGCAACAGGGTTGGGTAAACGCTGATCAGGAGTAGAAGCAGGGGAAGGGGAAGGAGAAGAGAGAGTAGCGGTGCGGAGGGGAGGGGAGGGCAGCTCCAGCCGGGCCCCAATGTTGATAAGAGAGCGATGAAGCGAAGTGCGCCTCGTTGACTACTAAAAGCTTAGAAATGAATTTTAAATATTTTATCGATGCGCTGCGTGACTCACTTTAGACCAAAGGGGACAGACAACCACAACGACGACGACGACGGCAACGACGACGACGGAGTCACTTCGATGAAGCCGCCAACTCCCTGTGGACACTCGAGTCCACACTGACAGCGCCATGTCCCGCCTCGTCTCGCCTCAGTTCGCTCGCATTTTCATCAAATGTAAGCCAAGCTCGCCGCAGTCACAGACATGCCAAGAAATTCCCCAAAAGCCAAGCGAATACTTCCAATAATGTGCATATGTATGTGTGTGTGTCTGTTACACATACATATGCATATGTATAACGGCGATAACTATATGTGAGTCACGTACACGAGCGGAGCATGTAAATGACTTGGGTGACAAACCGAGCGACTACAACTCCAACTCCAACTCCAACTCCAACTGCGAGTGCGACTGCGACTGTCGACTGTCGGCAACTACTGAGAGCTGAGACCTTTAGATCTCTCCAACCCATCGGGTTGTCGGGCTTGTCACATTGTCTCAAAGCACAGGAAAATTAGTGGAGCAACAGCAGCAGCAGCAGTAGCAGTTTTTTGGAGCTTCCCCTTTGCATTGGCTTTGCTTTGCTTATTCGTGACACGCGCCGAAACAAAATTCTCTTCGATTTATGCAATTGAGGAAGTGCTTCAACGGACTCTGCACGGAGATTGCTTTGCCTACGTATTCTTCCTCCTTCTCCTTCTTCCTTTGCTGTTCTGTGGCAGCCGACAAACCATAATCGTTTTGTGGTAAATGCAAAATTAATAATTAACCCATTGGCGGCAACTTCTGTGAGGCTGATCTGTGTAGAGTGATTGCAATTGTCACTGGGCCGGATACGAAGTGTGATTCATTAGATGAGGTGGGCAAGGTAGAGGGGGAGAGCTTGGTAATTCATTGGATGAGCTAGAGAAGGCAGAGGAGGTGGAGAAGGTAGAGAGGTAGAGCAGCAGACACCCGCCTGCATATACAGCATATACTAATTGAAATCTTGCAATCCTGTGAATTTGTTTAAATACTTCACAGCTTAGACAACTTAGGGTATTCATTTGTATACAGTTTAAAAGATTTTCCAGTCTTTTTCATTGTTTCTAAACCTTCTTAATCTGCTGTTCTATCATTGTTCATTCCAAGGCAAACCCAAATGAAATTGAATTTAATACCAAAAGAGAGTTTTCTATTAGGGGATAAACTCCAACAATGTTGGCAACCCACACACGTTGAGGAATTTATGTGGCTTGGATGTCTCATAACTTAAGATACATGCAGTATCTTTGTATCTGTTTCTGTTGCTGTGACTGTGAGTCGTATTTGTATCTGCATCCACATATGTGGGCAACGTCACAGATTGTTCATGTTTGGGTAACTTGAGAACGCTGTCCAGGCATTTATTTCATTAGCACGCAAAGGAGTGTGCAGGCAGATGAGAAGATGGAGCAGAGGGAGAGGAGTTGGAGGGGGAGATGGAGAAGCAGCAGAAGCGGGAACTGGGTGCCAGGCGACAAACGACGATATTCATTAAAAAGAAAAATTCGTATGGGAATAATCATTGTAAGGCAACTCTCCATACCCCTCTCCTGCATCTCTGGCGATGCCTGGCTGGCGATAATCCCGCGACATGCGCCCCAACCTCAAGACGAGGCCAACTGGCAACCCGCTCCTCGAGATGCTGCTGGGTGACAGAGCGTTTGTAATTTATTTAACTGCATTTTTGTGGATTCGATTTCCGAGGAGGCAACAAGAAATTTGTATGCCCTCTTCTCTCCCTCTCCCTCTCTCTCCTCTCTCTCCTTCTCTCTCCTCTCCCTGTTGATGCTAAAGATACGCGCCCAAGCGAGCAGCTCTACAAGATGCTGGTGGTTCTGCCTGCTGCTCGTATCATGTTCGCTGTTGCAGGTAAAGATGCCAGGCACATGATAAACAGCCAGCGACAGACAACGATGAGTGTGTGTCCTTCGTGTGTGTGTGTGTGTGTGTGTGGCAGTTGTACAAGGCAAATATAAATATTTATGTGGAAACAGCAGGCGTTTTGTCAAAATATTTGTGGAACTAAGGCAGGAGACAGCGGCGTCGCATCGAGCCACAAATCTTTGGTTTGATTTCTCTTCAAGAGCAGTTCGTACAAATTGTTTACAATTGAAATTATTTGTTTGTATTTAGCTGAGTGTGTGTGTGTGCGTGTTCTGCATCACAGATTAATTGTATTAAGTCATTTGGCAGGCAAAGAGTTCTGCTGCGGGCACTGAGTTCCGCTTAGGCCAGGTGACACTGTGCACATTGGTCTGCGTGTGGTTTGCCTCTGACCTGGCACTGTCCCTCCTGCCCTCTGCCCTCTTCCCTTTGTGCTCTGGCCATGGCAGTTACGCCTGGTTACGAAACGGGGTTAGCATGAAAAATTGCGGGGCTTATGAGTGCACGAGGCTGAAACGAGCGATCGTATAATCCTTTTGCCTCACATCTATATATACAGCATGAATTGTCCTGTGTGCCCGTGGCACTGCCACGCCTCCTACTCCTTCACTGCTTGTTGTGCTGCAGCTGCTCTTGTGTGCTTTACGCAGCGAACCAGTTAGTTTTCCAAAGAGCAGCTGTGACGCAAGCGAACTCCAAGAGAAGAGTTCATTGCAAATGAAAAGTGGGGGAAATATATACATTATAATATAAAATAATTAAATTTATAATATATATAAAATATATGTAATATTTAACAACTTAAAACATAACGTAAACTTATGCCAATATAATACATTTCAAATTCGATACAGTTTCAGTTCAGCTCGCTTCAATCTTCCACATGGGAAATATCTTTATAAGTTGTCCCTAACTGTAGCGCATCTGCAAGTCGCATATGCTGCTCCTACAGCGCTTGCTTTTATGACTCTTTTTGGCTCACTTTTCATATCGCTCTCTCTCTATCTCTCTTTCTGTCGGGGATGAGGGGCTAAGGGCCTTTGCTTTGCGGTCGACTTGCCGCATTATCCTATTTTATTTACTGCTAATGTTGCGCTTTGCCTGCTAAATCGCATTTGCAGTGATTTTTTCGCTTGCGACACACCAGCAACAACAACAATAAGATGAGCAACAACAACAGCATAAAACACATCATTAATTTAATATGAAGCAAACTAGATAGAGAGGGGGGCGAAGATAGAAAGTGGGAGGTAGATGGCAAGCCACGTATCAAACGAGCCAAAAGTCAAAGGACTTAAGTAGCAACAACAATGGAAAGGAGAAGTAGAACTGGAAGAAGAAGAAGCAGCAGCAACCCAACCAGGCAAAGCACAAAAATTAATTTAGCTTAATTCGTCCACGAAACTTCACTCTTGGAGCGTGCCATGGGAGCCAAGTCGAGGCTAATGGAGTGAGTCCTTTGCCACGACAAGCAACAAAAACAAGTTGAGCTAAGAACTAGAGGGAGGCAGCTGAGTAGCTCGCAAGATGCCGCATACACATGACTCTTGTTGTGCCCCGACTCGGCCAAGGAATCCTTTAATCCCATTGCTGCCAGTTTAATTATGTAGTTTATTAGGCGGAAATGAAAAAGCGAAAGCCAAAGGCGGAAACGGAAACCGGCAAACCCAAGACCCCCCAAGCGTACAACAGACACATACATATACCTACATATATATACATATATAAATGTATCTATGTGTGTAGGTTTGGTACGCCCACTTAGCGGCAACTACTTTGCATAGACTTCGCTGCGCTGTAAAAGGTTAAGGTTCTCTTACCGTCTTCAGTTGCTGTTGTCCTTTGTACTCAATAAAGCAGACAAGCGACAGGGAGCTGTAAGCAGAAGAGCAGACAAATAGAAAACATTAGCGAGGTATAGAAAAAATAAAGAAGAAAGCTATAGACGAGTGTGCCCGACTGTGATATACCCGGCGTATCAGACTCAAACTGAATTTATTTCTCAAATAATTCTAGGTGATAAAAGTTATTGAGCACTTCAAAAAGGAACATTATAGCATTAAAAAGACGCATATAATTCAATTTTGTATGGTTTTAGGAAGGCTGAAGGGGGCGTGGTCAAATTACAACTCAATCTTTATCTGCATACAATAATGAGACACATGTTGACCAAATTTGGTTGTCCTAAGTCTTATACTTTCTTAGATATAAGTGTTCATACGAACTAAATTGACCCTTTTAACCTATCGCTGTTGGGTATTGCAAAACATAGAATAGTGAAAAAGGTTAAAGGTCGCCCCTTGTTGTTTCAAGGCTGAGTTGCCGCTCATATTTATTGTCAGCGCGTCGCATCGCAAATTTGTTGACTCCAGCTACAGTTGCGGCTTCGGTTCCATCTCTCTTCTCTCTCTCTCTCTTGGCTACGTGGCAGCTGCAATTTTCCAGTTTTCGCTTTGAATTTTCCCTAAATTGCCGCACAATCAGCATAAATTTTGTCTAGGTGACCTCACCCACCCCACCGACCAAATTAGCCGGCCTAGTTGCTCAACCGTGCCCAAGCTAGAGACGCAATCTGTACCAGAAGTTGAACCCCAACCCGAACCGAAGTCGGAGCCAGAGTCAGTGACGGAGTCGGAGCCAAAGCGACGCATTGAAAGGCACGAAAATTTGTGCTAATGAGTTTTGAAAGGGGCTTTGTAGGTGGCCGACGGAACCATCGGTCGACTTCACCTACTTGTTTCCTGGCCAGCCAGCTAAGCAGGTCAGTTCAGCTCACCTAATCCCTGTTCCCCCAGTCTCTTACCCCCCAGTTTGGCCAGTCACGTGTGGCAACTGCTGCCGTAGCTGGTAATTGAGTTAAACTTTTGTGTGCTCCAAAGTAGGCCATGCCACAGGCTTCATTGAGCCGTGTGGCAAAGGCAACCGGCAACGATTGCATCACAAGCATCCAATGCCAAAAGCTTCTTGCTCTTAGCCACACGATGGAAAGTTTTAGAGAACCCACATTCGCATCCGCACTCACACACACGCACGCACGCAATGGAAAGTGTGCCTATGGAGAATATGGCAAAGTGAGATGCCTTGCATACCGAGGCGATTATTGCTGTGTTTATGCGGTTGCCTTATTCGAGATAATTTTGAAAACGATTTTAATTGTACGAAATATTGTTTATTGAAGATTGTAGAAGAAATATTTATATAAATTTGAAGTTGATATGATATGTAAACATTTGTGCTCTTATCGAATTCTTCATAGAATGTTTTGAGTTGAGAAATTCTACAGTTTGTCTTACAAAGTTTGGTTGTAATAAGTAAGATGCATTGGAAAATATACTTTTTTAACTATAATATTTTGAAATATAAATAGTAATAAGGGTGTGTATTAAGTGAAATTCAAACAATACAAAATTTATAAAATTTATATACTTTTTATGTATTTTTTAAATTTATAATTCTCCTTTAAATAAAAATTGTTTTAAAAATTCTTTTTAGACCTTTCTGCACACATAAACATCGTGAATAGTAAAGTATATTTTGCATGTTTTTTTGTACATTTCCATGATATTTGGGTTTACTCTGCTTTTGGTAATCCAAATATGGCAAGTGTGGCGCTGCCCTGGAGTGTTGGAGTGCCAAAGCACTAGACACCCGCACACAATGGGAAAGTGCATTTCCATTTCCATTCCCATTTCGATTTCGATGCCGATGCCGATTTTCCATTTCCCCATTTTAGGTTCTCTCACTAAATCCAAACCAATTGAGCCAGCAGAGGCAGGCAGGCGTACTTCAAATGTTATTGAAATATTTATAAGTTAGACACCAGGCAGACACACACCAACCCACACACACTCGCACACACACACACACGACCTCAACACTTACAGCAATCAAATGCACACAATAAAACATTTTCAATAACTCTTTCGACGCTGCGCCGCTGCCATTAAGCAGCCAGAGCCAGAGCTGCTCCTACTGCTGCAACGTGCCCCTGCCGCCTCTGTGTGGCACACACAGTTACCACACTATTTGGGCTGTCCATGCTGAGCTTCTAACTGCACTCGAATCTGGCACTCGCACTCTGTTTGCCTCCTCTGTTTGTTGTTGTTTGTGTCCCACTGTGCAAAAGCGTTCACTAGGGCCTCCCAATGCGTTCCACTGCACTGTGCAATGTCAATGGGCCAAGCCAATTCAAAGAGATGCAGAGGAGTGGCACGAAGGGGAAGAGGGGTATTGCCTATCTCTCTCTCTGTGCTCTGGCTCAAGTGGCTATCAATCGTCGTTGCCCTTGCGCGGGTTTTGGTTTTTAGTTTGTGGATTCTGCGTTTTGTTTTTGTTTCGGCGTGTTGATGGAATTATTTGCAGTGGCAACGCTTCGTTCATCCTACCTCCCTCCCTCTCCCTTTCTCTGCCTTGCTCTTCAACTGGTTTTGGTATATTTTTAGTATTTTTAGTTGGGCTGCACTCGACGTGGTTCCCGTATGAATATAGACGAGCATTTGATTGCTTTGAAAACATGCTGAGCCCGCTGCTTTGCTAACCTGCTCAGCCTCACTCACTGGGTATCCTCCGCTCCCCCCCTCTCCCTCTCTCTCTCCAACTGCCTCTCTCTTTCTCTTTGCTAAATTACTAACGAGTTTTTCACTGTTTGGGCCGCAAAATAAATGCAAGTCACGTACGCAACGCGGCGCGGGATGAAAGCGCTCCACAATGCTCCACAGCAAGGACATTGTCAACACAAAGCCGCCGCCGACGCCGCCGCCGTTGACTGCCACTGTCCTTGCCCAACCCATCTCGGCATCTCGGTCCTGGCTAGCTCTCCTCTTGCTCTCTCTTGTCGCCTGTCTTGGGCGTCACTCGGCATCGTTGTTTGTTTGTCAACACGGCGACAGGCGAGGCAGCGGAGGCAGCTCGAACCCTTCATAAAAGCCCCGCACGCAAATTGCGCAAATCCTTTTAGAAGGCAAAGCCGGCAGCCGCCGTTCTACGCGCTTCTCACACCATCACCCCAATACTGCTGTCTCCCTTACTCACTCTATCTTGCTCACTCTCTGCACGTTTAAATACGCAAACAGTCGACGAGGCTACGTGCTTGGAAAATAATTTAAAAGCTCAAAAGGTGAGCAAAGCAACGCGCATAGGCACGTACCCCCTGCCCCTGCACCTCTTCCTCTTCTACTGCTGCCCCCTTGCACCTTTGCCTGGCGCAGCAAACAACTGGCAACACAACGAAATGGCGTCAAAATCCCGCAGCAAAAACCCGCTTCGCATTTTTGTCTTCTTGTTTTTGTTTCTGTTTTGCTTTTTTGGTTTTTCGTGTTTCGCGTTTGTTTTAAAAATTTATGAAAATTTGTTTTTCCCCCAAGCGTCGCCAAACATCAAAAGCCACCACTGGATCTGGATCTAGAACAGGATCGGCCGCAACGGGATCGGGCTGGCAAATCACTCGAGCAATTTGCATTTTCAATTTGCAACAACAAACACGCAACAAACAGCAGCAGCAACAACGACAACAGCGCCGCAAATTGCGACCTAACGAAGCAATAATCAATTATCAATAAATTTAACGCCAGCTCCCTCTTTCGCCTTCCCCTTCCCCTTGTTCCGCCCATGGCCCATGGGAAAGACATCGTCAGGCGCTGATTAAGGATATAAAGCGACAGAGAGAGTGGGGGAGGGGCAGGGGAGAACTGGAACTGTCTTTGAGTCTTTGACTTTTATCTGCTCCGACGCCACCCAAAGCGCACCGCACCCCTCCTTCCCGCCCCAACCACGCCCAGTGTGTACGCCCATTCTGCGCTTTAATGACATTTTAAGCACACACAAAGAGAGAAAATGACAGAGAGAGAAGGGGAACGAGGGCGGGCCTCGCCCAGCAAAGTCGTGTTTATGCGTCGCAGGATGTTATGATTGCACAAATTCGCAAAGTTAAATAATAAAATAAACATGAAGGCATCTCCTTCCCCCCTCCCTCTCCCCCCGCACACCCTCAATGATATGTGAATAAACTTAGATCTCTCAGTCAGAAGTTTTTGCATTGCATAACTGAACTGTAGGTGGCATATTCCGTACTTAATTGGGATTTAATATAATGACTTTGTGACTTTGATAACGATCGAGGATGTTGAGAGTATTTTCCATTTAGTTTTCGGTTGAACAAGTTTTTTGAATTTTGTTTAATGTTTCCTTAAACAATTCCATATTAGATTAGACTCAGTTTAACTTGGACTTAAGTTTAGAATCGGTTGTTAACTCTAGTTTTTGTTATGCAGCAATTTTATGATAACTAATATTACCTACAAGTTGGACTGCTTTGTGCCTGATCTAGTGATCTGCTATGTTTCATTCAAAGTGTATTAAGAATAACCTGCAATCATTCAAATCTGTCTGTCAGTCTGTCTGTCCGTTAGTTTGCCCTGCTTGTCCGTTTATCTGTTTGTCTGTCTGCCTGTCTGCCAGTTTGTCTGTCTGTCTATACGTTAGTCTGCCTGACAATCTGTTTTTCTGTTTGTCCGTTAGTCTGCCATGTTTGTCCGCCTGTCTGTTTGTCCGTCAGTCCTTCGGTCTATCTGTCCGTCTGTCTGTCTGTCCGTTAGCCTGTCCGTCTGTCTGTCTGCCGATTTGTTTGCCTGCTCGTCTGTCTGTCTGTATGAACGTAAAGATCTCAAATTCAAATTCACGCCCAGTATCCGCGAAATTCAGTATTTTGCAATTATTAATTTTATTGATGCAATAACAACAATAAATTATTTGCTTACTAATCGTATAGTACTTTCATTTTGTTACATAAAGTAACTAAAGTTACCATAACTGAACTAATCACCCCTTTCTCTTCTAGGTAAACTCAGAATTCACCCGCCTTAATCTTTGAATCTGCTAAGCTCAGCTGAAGTTGCCTTTTCTAGAGAATTCCTTCGCTTGGCTTGCTCGCTCGCGTGTTTAGTTCTGATTAACGTTTACGCATAAACGCAATCAGAGAGTGACAGCGACACCTTAACACCTTGTAGCGCCTTCAGCAGGTGACTACCTTGCCTGACTTCCTCACTGCACTTCTCTGCTGCCTTGCTGTTTCATCCTTGACTGCATTTTGGCGGCACTTGCTTTCTGGCGCTGTGCCGCCTCCTTCTTCTTCAGCTGCTGCTGCTGCGCCTTGTCTTGGCTCTTTTGCAAATTACTTTGCAAAAATGAAGCGACAGTTGCCGCCGTTGCCGTTGCCGTTGCCGTTGCCATTGCCTCCCTCGCTGCTTGGGTATCTGCAAGATATGCGCAAACACTCAGCAGAGGCAGCGGCAGCGACGGAGGCAGCAGACATCGCTGAGCATTTGCCTAGTTGCAAGTGTTGCACGCCGTGTGTTTGCCTTTGGCCACGGGCATTTGAGAAATGGCGTCCTGCATGCAGCTTCTTGATAACCTACCCTCCTTTACTCTTCCCCTCCCCGCACCCCCTTTCTCTCTCTCTCTCTCTACTGTGTTGAATGTCCTGGCACTGCGCTTGGTCCTGGTTTCTCATTTCTCAGCTGTCTGCTCGCTGTCTGTTTGCAGCCCAAGTCGAGGCGCACAGGCAAAACAGCAACGTAATCACCTTTTGCAATTAATTTAAGTGGATTTAGTGTGCGATGGTTTTGCGTATTTGCCCCCTTTTGCACCACTCCCCCTTCACACACAGTCTGCGGTATTATAGCCCTGCTGAAAAATGGCTGACTAAAGGTGTTGATGAGCTGTTGTTGTTGCTGGCACTGCTGACTTTGGCTGAAGCGCAGTGTGGCAGAAGATGTTGGCTTAGACACTGCACCACCAACTGTGGCAGCTTATTTGGCAGCGTCAGTGCAACAGCAGCAGCAGTAGCAGCATCAGCTTTCCACTAGATTAGCCGCTGGCAATTTTAATACAGTTTCAGTTACGGTATAAGCAACATTCTCTAATCGCATTCACTGTCAAAATATCCCCAAAGCTTATCTTTCTCCCCTTCCTCCACCTCTTTTCCCCTTCCCCCGTGGCCCAATCAAGTGATTCAACTTTAGCCAAACATCGTATTTTATTTCGCTTTCGAGCATTTTGTTTATTTTTCCAGTCGTCTCGTCTCGTCACTGTTCGACTTGCTTTTTTCCCGGGAAAAACTTCATCTAGTTCTCGCTTTTCCAACTCTTTTTCCACAGCCACAGCTGCTTCGTTTGATTTATTTACTTGCCCCGAGTTCACTACAGAAGAGGAGACGGGGGAAGGGAAGGGGAAGGGAGGGTGGGTTGTCGTTTGGCATTGTTGTTATTATTACCGTGATGTCGAGCATGTCTGGCATTCTTTCTCTTTTTATGTACAGTAAAAATTCACATAGTTTATATTGACTGGAAAATAAATACAAATAAATAAACAAATTGTGCGCAGGTCGCCGTTGCTCATACGGCGCGTTGTCTCAGCTCTCCAGCTCCCCAGCTCTCAGCTTGCAGTTAATTTGTATCCCAAACGGATCCCTCACTCTGCTGCCGCCGCTGCTGCTGCTGCCACTGCTGCTGCTGCTGTTTATCTTAAATGTTTACGCTGCATTTTCACAACGGCATTTTCGTGGAACTTTTCAATTGTTGCTTGAAGTGCACGACGAGCTCGGAAAATGCGCGTGCATTTAGGTGTAGGTGGATCACAGTCCTCCCTCCCTTCGTTCCTTTCTTCCTACTCCTTGCCAGCTCCCGTTAATCATTATTTCAATTTTGAAATATTTCGAGCTTGCCAAGAGGGACCAAAGGGGCCCACTGTACTATTCCTTGTTTACTTAGCCCCAGCTTGCTCATTACGAATGCAGTCGCAGATTGCAGCTCTAAACGAAATTAACATAAATTTTTATGAGCTCTTCCCGGTAAACGAGAAACAAGATGCGAGCTGCGATGGTCATGAGCAGGAAACATTTTCCCTAGCCCAGCCAAGTGATGACTGTTTCATTTCTTTTTATGCTAAACTTCAGTAAACAAAACACACACAGAGAGATGGAGAGAAGAAGAGAAAGACTGAAGTGACTGATGAACTAATGAGTTGTGCCACCACTGGCCACCACTACTTGAGCAATCTCTGAGTTGGAGTCGCAGCCACAGCCAGAGCTCCAGCTTCAGTCCCTTCCTTGGTCACATTATCGATCTCTGCTTCGTCTGTCGATGCTGTGCGCTAAACTGTTGCCACTTGAGCATTGCAATTCATCAATTTATCAAACGTTTGCACAGCCAATTCAATGACAGACCGCCCGGACAGACCCCAAACCCAACCCTAGCCCTGCCCAGCCCAGCTCAGCCCAACTCGGGACTGAGTCAACAGACGCTATCGAGTGAGTGTTCTCAGCGCTTTTTGCAAATCATCATCATCATTCTTTTGTATCGTCATGAAGTCGTTTGTATCTATCAGAAACGCCGAGTTCAAGTTGCAAGTTGGAAGTTGGGAGGGACTATTGGGTGCGTCTAGTGCTGTGAAGTGCATTGCATGACATGTGGGTTTGCCTCCTCTTCTTCTCCCTCTCCCTCCTTCTCCCTTCTGTAGTGTATTTTTTTTAGGTTTCCTTGCTTTCAATCTTGTTTTCTATGGCAGCATTTTTATTGCCCATTCTAACGGCTAGACTAGTTTTTAGCCCACTGCAGCAGCAACAGCAGCAGCTGCCGAGTTGACCAAAAACTTGACCAAGTTCGGCTAGAGATTTATGAGAATTGGCTTTGGGACTGCGGCAAGGCTGGCTTAGTGGGTCCAAGGATAATGCCAGTTTCGTTTTGCGGCTTTTTGTTCAGTTTTAGTTGAGCTGTCTGGGCTAAAGTTGGCATCTCTATAGCAAAGAACAGGAAACGGAGGTGTCCTTTGACACGGAGAAGATTAAATACACTGAGAAATATATGGCATTGTTTTAAATTCTTAATAAAATGAAAAACTATACAAAGTGCACTCTCAACTTTTAGTTTTAGTAGATGTATAGGTCGATTTTTTGTTTATATCGATAGAATTTGCAAATTTATATCACTCAACAAAAAAAATTTGCCAAATTTAGCTAATAGATCTTTCAAATTGGGCGACGAACAGACGCATAGAGCAATATCGGCTTGCCTCTGCTATTGATCATGAATATATATAGTTTATGGGCTCATCTTCTGTGTGTTGCATACTGCTGGGCAACATTAATACACCCTGTGCAAGTGTATGAATAACATAGAGAGAAGTTATAGTTTCACAATCAAATTTATAAGGTACTGTGTTTATAGTTTCTTCTGGGATCATATAGAGGATACAGCTAATGCACATACAGAGTATCCATTCCCTTATAATTATGGTTTATGCTGGGCTTAATACTTAGAATACATATGCAGAAACATAGGAGAGCGTAAAAGCGTTCTTTGGGGGTAGCAAACAACACTAATTTGCTCATTTCAATTTCATTAAGTTGGCAGCCCTGTTTGCATATTAGCATGCCAAACAGTCTGTAGCTCTGCCAAGAGGGGGACTAACAGTTGATGAGACATTTAAACAGCACTCTGCAGGGCAATGAGGATGCAGATGATGAGCCAGAGAATGGAGATGATGATCATGTTGATGATGTTGCTGACGATGGGCTTGTGGCCAATGTTGTCTGTGCCGTGGGGCAATAACAACACAAGAGCCAAATGAGCTGCAGGCAGAGCAGATAGCGAGACAAACAGATACCATAGCTGGCAACAGCGGACAACAGACAGGGGAAGGAGGGAGAGGGGTAAACTAAGCAACAGCAGCAGCAGCATCCCAGCAAGGATGTGAATCCGCATTTTGTAGTTGCTGCTGCTGCTGTTGTAGTTGCTGCTGCTGCTTCTGCTGCAGTTGTGTTTGGCAAGAGGCTTCGTTGTGCTACCGTCTATGAATTCAGCTCGAACTGGGCATATTTGCAAACGAAGCCAAAGCAAAAGCCAAAACACACACACACACACACACACACACACAAACAGGCGACAAGAAGAAGAGCCCCAAGAGAAGAGCAGAGGCGAGACGAGACAAGAGTGAAGAGAGAACTGTCTAAACGTTGTTGGAACACGGCAAAGTTGGCAACCAAATATTGTTGCAACAAACGGACAACAAAGCGAGGAAACATCTAGAGATGGGAGAGCGTTGATCGACTAGACTGATGCGCTGTAAGTCTTACAAATAAGAAAGATAGAAAGATGAAGATTAATAGTACATAACTATTTATATAGATACAGTAAAAGACTTGTAGAATTTAAAGTAATTATGCAGAGTTGCACGAAACACTGTTTACAATCGATAGTGTCGATAGTATGACGCTTTTCGTATAATAATTTCATAAATTCGCTTGTCAATCGATTAAAAGGCACAACGTTTACGAAAGAAACTCTCTTTAAACATTTTATAACATGAATTAAATCAATATACTGTATATAATTCTTATCTTTTCCTTATCGATAGTTTTACGATAGTATAGTATAACATGAAATACAACATTCCATCGCATTTGTTCATATTCTCTTCTTATTCGATAGTTCTTCAATAGTATATTGTAATCAAATAACAAAATTATTTATTCCACTAATCGTAATCGTAACATAAAATAAGTTAAATAAAGTATGTTATATGATCTTGAACTCCCTGCCATTCGATATACCCTTTCCACTGCTAACGAGGCATCATAACAAGGCCTGAGAGCGCAGATAGTCGTGGACAGCGGACGGCCGCATAATTGACCAAGTGGTTTGGGTGCCTCCTCTGTGCCGGGCGCATGAATCTGCTGCAGCAGTGGCCACCTGGACACAGAAGGGGGAACACACACACAAACACACACACACAGAGAGACAAGGCAGGAACAGGCACAGCAAGCGAATCAACTTCAACCTCAGCTACAGCATCAGCTTCAGCATCAGCTTCAGGTTCAACCTCGGCCTCTGTCTCAGCTGCAGCCTCGTTCGTGGTCTATCGCTGGCTTTGCATCTCGAGACGAGTTTCCCGGGTAATAATTTTATTTTTAGTCATCCTCCTTGCACGCTCATTCGTCGTCCATCCGTTCGTTCATCGTGCTGGCCGGTTAGCAAGCCTGGGCTCCCCATAACGACTTGCCGCTTGCGTTATTATCTCAGGGCATAAATTTTATGGCCAATATTCACAGCTCCACCCACTGTTGAAAATGTTTTGTGTGTGTTCTCTGCCGCTTCTCGGCCTGCTTCTTCTTTGTCCTCATCCTGTCGCTGGCCAATTGCAAAAATTATTTGTGGCCATAGGCCAAGTCATATAAATTATGTACAAAGAGAGAGGGGAAAAGAGAAGGGAGAGACACTGAGACAGTGAAATTGATTTGCTGCGATGCTTGGTGTCCTCCTCTGACTGACAGTTCGCACAGTTGGTGACGGATCTCTATAAGGATTTCCACACCAAACGGCGCCACTTTGGGACAATTGACAAAGCTGTGGGAGATGTAACTCAGTTTAAGTGCCGACAAGTCTCTCTCTGTGACCGTCCCTCCCCTTGTGACTTGTTGTTGTCTCTGCGGCTTTTGCCAAATCAGCAATAGATTGCAACCATATTGGGCGCAGCTTGACACAGTCACAGCTGACGCTGTTGTTGTTGTTGTTGTTGTTGCTGTTGCAAAACAAGTTTCCATTACAGAATTCCACGAGTTATTAGAGGCGAGTCGAGAGCTCGCTTTGGGTGTCAACCTCAGCAGATTTTCGTGCCACTTTTGCAACGTTTTTTCAACAACAACAACATTTATTTTGTGTTCATATTCAGATTTCATAGTCAAAAGACAACAACAACAAAGGCAACAATTGCCAGCAAAGCTGACAGCTGAAATTGCTTACAAGTGGAACTCAAAGCCGAATGAGGGATTGGAACTGAGACTGCGGATTCGTCAATGAAGTTGTTAAAAAACAGCGACAAGGGCCACTCGAGATTGATGTGGATGGAGATACGTATGAAGAGCTGACAGTGGGAGCCAAAGCACTGGGCTTGTCTTCATATCAAACTGAAGAGTCAAGGGGAACGAGTCTTACCTCAGAGTTGCCCGTTTCGAGTGCCCACTGTACTTGCTGGCAAGCACCTTTGTGAGCCAAAAAACGAAATTGCCAGCTGACTATAAAAGCATATATATGCTTTATAGCACAAAGTCTCCCTATGTCAGGAGTGGAAGGTGGCAGGGAAGCCACAAGGACACGCAGTCGCCCCAGCACGTGGCCATAAAGTGCCGACAATGCGGGAATAGGCACAACCAAGCGGCGACAACGAGTGACTCCTCTCGAGCACGAGAGAGGGCAAGAGATAGAGAGAGAGGGGGATAGAGAGCGGGGCTCATCATATTTTATGGCCAAATAGTTAAACGAATGCACAAACACACATAAAAACCAGCTGGAAAATTGCTTGTAGAACATTTTCATGTGTGTGTGACATTGACAACGAGAGAGACAGCGATAGAGAGAGAGGGAAGAGAGAGGTAGAGGGGATGTGCGAGTGTGCTACACATTTATAGCAAATCTCCGGGCTCCGCAACACATTGCCATAAATCACAAAAAAGTATTTCAATTTTTTTCTCTCTCAGTTTTTCTTTTCTTTTGTTTTTTTTTGTTGTTGTTTTTTTTGTTGCTTGCCTACAACAAATTTTTTGCCGGCTACATTAATGCGCCTACACACACAACGGTATCTAGGTGCGGGAGGGGGGCAGTAATGGGTCGCTTTGGTATGTAGCTGACAGCCTATTTGCGCCTCGGCGAGGAGCTGCTGCTGCTGCTGCCACTGGCGCTGCTCCTGCTCCAAGCCAGCACAGTGTGGCGACTCCTGCCGGGCGCTAGCTTCATTTTTAAGCTATTTATGATTTTAGCGCAATACCCTGTAAATCGCAGAGCTAACTTGCAAGTGGCATGGCTGAATTAATAACATTTCTAAACATAAATGCTTTAATGGAGAATAAAATGCGAATAATAATATTTAAAATTCATAAAAATATAAAAAAAAAAATAACAAAAATAGTACTTTCCCTAAATTAATTAACAGATGCCATTTATAAATTAATAATTTTCATTTTTTCTAGTTTGCAGGCTTACAAAAATATTTTAAAATTCATAAAAAAAAATAGTAAAATTAGTAATATAGGTATATTCTAAGGGTTAATATGAAAAAGGTTAATATAAAGATTTAAAGGAACATCTGTTGTAAATTATTGTCATTAATTGGTATCATATATAAGCAACCTTTCGCATCAATCTATTGTCCTCTAAACAGGGTATTAGCTAGGCGGTGCAACCTTTAATTATTTATTTTATTTGCCTTCATCGCTTGTTTTATTTTTATTTTATTTGCATGCTGATTTTTCCGGGCCACAGTTTGGCAGCCCCGTGTTGTTTATATTGCTGATGTAGCGCGGGGCAAGCAGGGGGCATGAAACTCGTGCAGACTCGCGAATGTTTAACAAATGTGTGACATTTCTCTGTGTGTTTGTGTGTGTTTGTGTGTGTGTAAAGGACTGAGCAAGTTGCGTAGGGGAGCAGGCAGCGCGAATCGCTGTGGAGGCCTCTCTTCCTCACAACGATTGCCATGTGTGCGCCTCTCGACAGACTCTCGACTCCTCACTCCTCTCTCTTCTCTTCTCCCCCCTCATCCATCCTCCTCCTCCTGCCACCACTGCCAACTGGCGCTGTCTGTTTGCTCTTCGCACACGCGTTTGGAATTGATTTTTATGCTGTGATTATATTTTCGAAAAGGTTGACGATGAGCTTGAATCGAGGCTGTGTGTCTGGCTGGGGTTGGGGCTTGGGCTGCTAGGCTGCTGCCACTGCCACTGTGTGAGGTTCGAGGAGGGGTGCCTCATGTTGTAGGGGTCGCGTACAGTGTTTGTTTTTTCCCCGAGAGCTGCATCAACAGCAACAATGAAGTGTCGCCAACACGCTTGAAAAAATATAAATTAAATTGTGCGTTCATGTTGTTTTAATGGGCTGCCCCATTGAGTTCTGTGGGGCACAGTCAAGGGGTGTAGCGTAGTCAGACAGCAAGGCAGATGCTGCACGGGCAAATGCTGAACGGGTTGGCCACTTTTATGCGCCTTGTTTAACGATCGGAAGTCATATTCATAAAAATATGTCAATGAATTGTGAATTATTTATGGCAGAGGAGCACACAAAAAAAGCGAGTCAAATAAATAAATTACAGCGTGTAAAGGCCTTTGATGAGTGGCGAGTGGTGAGTGGGGGAGATGTGTTACCTGCAACTTAGTTAGCAGTTACTTCTGCCACATATACCCTGTTGCAAGCAGCAACACCAAGTCGCGGCCAGGCCAGGCCAGAAGAGGCCTTTGCTAAATTGGATTTGGCCAGTGGAAAACCTTGTGCCCAATTGCGAGAAACTGAAATGGAAATTGAAACTGCAACTAAGACTCAAACTGAAACTGAAACTTAATTGCAATTAAAGGTGCGGCAAGGTGAGGCAAGTGAGGCGCCTCGTGTCGAGGACCCGCAACAGTTTCCATTAAATCGAGACTTTTTGCACGGCAAGTCGACCTACTTTTACCCACACACACACACACACACACACACACACACACGCCTGTCCAAGTGTCCAACTCGTCTCTCTGTCCCGCCTCTTTGCTGCCCCGTTGCGGATGTCAGTCAGGCGGCAACGTGTTCGGCCAAAAGGCTTAAAATTTTCAGGCGACAATTAGAAAATTTGCAAATTACACGCAGTGGAAAGAGCGCGGAAATTTTTAATGAAAAGTGCGCAGAAGGAAAAGCGCAAAGCGTAGAAAACTTGTCAGCCAAGTAAACTCAGTTGTTGTTCTTGTTGTTGTTGGACGACCACCTGGCCTGACCAGTTTAGGCCCCCACAACTTGGCCATAATTTAATGCCGGAGGAGAAGGCGGCAGCTACAACGAGCGGGTGTTAACTTGGTAATTTTATGCCTGAGTTAACATTTAATTTGTGTAAATGATTTTGTGGATTTTATGCGCGCTATTAAAATACAAGTCAGAAGACAACGAAGAGAGAGAGAGAGACAGAGAAGGATGATGGGGAATGTAGAGAACAGGAATTAAGTATAAAATGCCTAGGAATGGCCACGATTCGATGGATTGACAGATAGACAGCTTAATTCCTGTTGATTTGCTCGCATCGATAAATAGAAAACGCTTTATACTCACCAACAGATTGAGGGGGGAACCGTTTGAGTGTTTTATCTGAAATGAGAAAAATAAAATGATATTTAATGAAAGGTAGAAAAGGTTGTGGAAGATGGCTTTAAATGCAACTGCTTTGCAGCCCAAAGTTGAGCAAGAGTCTCCCCTCTCTCTGTCTCCCTCTTTACGTAATCCGCTTAACTGCTAAATGATGTCTCGCTTATATCGCTCATACGCCGCATTGACCCCAGCTGACAAAGTTATTTTGGCCTAATGCGGCGCTCATTTGAAACTCATTTGAATTTTAACACTTTTATGCGTTGCCAGACAGCAGCAGCAGCAGAGGCAGCGTGAACGTCAACGTCAACGCCAGCGTCGGCGCTGGCGTCTGCGTTGGCATCCTCACTTTACGGCTCGTAAAAAAAACTTTTTGGCGCCGCACATTATTAAAATTTCTTTATGACAAGCGAGGCGAGCTGAAGCTGTGGCCAAAGAGCCGCTCCAAAGAGTCGGCGACGACGACGACGACGCGACAGAAGGCATAAAAACTGGTAACAAAATATTTGTGATTTGCGTTGTATATCCTGTAGAGTGGTGTGAATGGGGTAAGCATGTGTGCCAGACTGATTAAAAATCAAGTAACTTTCGATTTGAATATAAGGAAATTATTTATGTCATTTATTAAGTTTCAATCACATCCTTTTCTATTTCGATTTCTCTTTTATCGATTTGATCTCGGCTTGCCGCCACTTTCGATAGTTAAGTGTTGATTAGGTTTCAAGAATATTTAGCAATCATTTATCGATTAGCTCTGTTAATGACTTCCTTGGTAATCGGCTTACCGCCACTTTGGGTAAGTGTTGTGAAGTGCAAAGGATGTTTACATAAATAAATAAACCGATGGCAGACTAATTTAATCAAATATTTATATGTATTTTTATTAATGTTCATCTCCTACTAACATACAAATTAATAAATACGTAAGTAAATATAATCATCTGCCCTATTAATGGGTAACATCTCGTCCAGCACAGCCAGCAAATGCGAAATTTGTTTTGGTCTTTAGTTTTAGCATAAATTAACATGAGATTTATGAGCCCGTCCACTTGAAACCAAGCCAAGCCAAGTCAAGTTGTACCTAACAAGTGCCTGAAGAGTTAAGGACAGCCAAATAAAAACTCTTTAAAGCCCAAGTACAGAAGAAGCCGAGGGAGTTTTCTTCCTGACTGTAACTGGCAACTGGCAACTCTTTCTGTTTGTTCTACGTTCTTTGTTGTTTGACTTGGCAACTTTGCCGCCGTCTGTCTTAAAGATGCGAAATCTCGCCCCAACTCTCGCTGTAATGAGTATCTCATTTATCCTTAAGTAGAGCATCGCTTTTTATGAGCATAATTAAGTTGCTTTTTAACAAGATACAAAACAGAATCGAATATTAAAATGCTTCTTTTTATGGTGACCATAACGGAAACTTGTTTTTAATTAAAACCTTTCCGTTTCGAATCCCAATTGTCATTCGAACGATCGTATGCAATTCGATGTGAATATTTAAAAAGCCATAAATTATCAAAAGATAAGGCTCGTGCTGAAGCTGTTGCTGATGATTTGTGGCCAATTGGAGCAATGATTTAATATCTGTAATTGCAATTGATTAAATTAACAAATGGACATTGATTAAGTGCGAAACAGATAGGGAAAGTTTTAGTGGAGGGATAGGGAAAGATAGCATAGGCTGCTAGTGAAATAGAGTCCAAAGTCTCGTCTGGTTCGATAGATTTCCCTCCCCCTTGCCACCTACTACTTCTTCTTCTTTTCTGTCTCGCACTCTTTCTTCATATTTGTCTTGTAGATTTTCTCGCGGAAGTCACGTAGCGAGTGCACAATTTGAAAATGAGTTTTGTCGGTTTTACACTGGCGAACAGAAATCATTAATGTTGCCTCGGTTCAATGCTCAACATGTGCCGCCTGCCGCCTGCCGCATTCCCCGCCATGCCACATGCCACACCAATCGCGCTGTTCTTTCTCAGCTTGCCGCTGCGGTCAATGCAAACCGACTCGAAGAATCGAGCAATTTGCACGTCTGGTTAGTCAAAACAAAGTAAAACAACGAGCACAGTAGGCGGACACAATGGACAATTGCAAATATAGCGACCACATCCAGAGAAAACAGAGAACAATTCGAGCGGGTACCCGCCATGCTCGCCTGCTCCGCCTCGTTTCCAAGAAGTGCCATAAATTCGTCAATTATGACGGCTGAGCTGATGTGGACGCATATAGACATAAAACAAGCACGGGTTAATGCACCCTTTCCCCCCTCGACACTCCTCAACATTGACAGCTGTCAACCAGCAGCAGCAGCACCACCAGCACAGTGACCCATGGTCAAGCAGGCAGTGAGCATTGATTGGAAAAGGGTTTCAAGTGCTGAAAATTAAAAGGAAATTAATGCGAATTTTGGGATCAATTAAAGTAAAATGCAAGAAGTAATGAAAGTCTTGGTAAATGTATACTTAATTTTAGAGAACATAAATATTTATAATTTATACACATACATAAATATATAATTTATGCATAATGTTTTAACTGAGTTATAATACACATTTAAGTCAAGTACAGCAGACCTTTATCACCCTTGTCTCTCACTTAACATAAACTTAACTACAAGTTAAGTCTGCCTGATCTGGTGTCGTAAATCGGCTACAATATGTAACATCAAATAAATGTCTAATTTATGTGTCTAATTTACACTCAAATCCATACCAAGTGAATGTTCGAGCAACACTCATAAAATCAGAGCATGGAAGCCTCTCGAAATATCATTTTAATCCATTTACAATTCATTTACGAGCTTCTTTCTAATCCCAATGCAGCCCACGGCGCGACGATCGCATTCAAAACAAGCTGATCAAGCTGCAACCGCTCTCTTTCCCTCAGTGCCTTCCCCTCTTCTCCCCTTCCCTTTGCAACACCCACGCAGGGAACAATTGCAAACACGTGTGCGGCGTGTGCAGTAGAAAAGACTAAACTGTGTAGCGGCGTCATTTAATTAACCCGCGACTGCAACTGCGACCACAAGCATAGATGATGAGTGTCATAGGCGGGCGCAAGGCGAATGTGGGTGCGGGTACCGGGTACCGGAACGAGTGTACGGTCCAGTCGACCTCGTAAAACGGTAAAGTTATTTTTATGCGCTTTTAATAGACTCACGCTTAGTGAATCGTCCACGGGCAGCCCCGTCTCATGCATCGTATTTCATGTTTATAAATGCGTTTTTATTATGATTTCTCCCCCCTCCCTCGTTCTACCATCAAGCGATTGTGCCTTCAGTTTGAGTTTGAGTTTCGTTTGAATGAATTTTCATGTGTCTTCTTTATGACGCTTGATTTTTTTACTGACGCAGGGAAGTTTACGATTAAACTCGAGATTCGATTCGACTGGGGGATTGAGAGAAAGGGAGGAGTAGGAGAGGGAGGGGAGTTAAGTGCGAATGGAATGAAAGTGAATCTCACAAAAGTCATAATAAAGTTGTAAATATTGATTTGCCGCTTGGCGACGATAACAATTAACCACAAGCAAGCAACCCTGCCCCACTCTCTCTCCGTCTCTCTCTCTCTCTTCTTAGATAGTTACATTAACGACCAATCTATAAACTGGAAAACTGGACAAACTGCTGGCAATTACCCCATTTTGTGGGTGGCCTTTATGAGTTTATTGAGACATTCAAGTAGCAACTATTTAAAGCTGACGGCAAAGTGGGGTTAAAGCCGTTACCCCTCCCCCTCGCATATACACTGCAACCCTGCCGCATGAGGGACCCATTTTCCGAGTCAGCCTGTAGTCATAAATCTCGAGAGCAACCCGAAAACATGCCATAAAACACACGACGACTGTGTAAATAAAGGAGAGCTGACCAAGAGGGGAAAGGAGAGAGCATACGAAGTGAAACAGAGATAGACTGCTGGACTATATACGAGTATGCTATCTGGGCAGCACCTTTAAGATACACCCACTTTCCCCCTCCATCTCTGGCAATTTATGTGCGAAATATTTGTGGGTTTGCCTTTGTTGCTGCTGCAAAATGAAATCAGACTGGTGGCCATTAATTTATGTAAAGCGCAAATTATGATTGGGATCGGTAGGTAGCCCTGGCAGAGCTCCAACTAGGCCTACCAACTGGAGCAGGCAGACAGCAGCTGTATCACGATGATTAGCAACGACGCGGGACGATAATGATGACGATGACGATGACGATGCGATGCGAGGCAGAGGGAGAAGGGATAAGGAGAAGGAAAGCAGTTGGAGATTTTAGGGATGAAGACGAGCAGCAGCAACAAAACAGTAAAGGCAGGAAGAGGGCACCGTGGCAGTTGAATTGGGTGCTGCGGTTTCTTTTTGGGGGGCCATCCAACGGTTAAGAGTAAGTGAAAAGCACCGCAAGAAGAAACGACTTTGGTTAATGGCGCAAAATGTTCGCAGTTGGCAACGCCAGCATGCGAGCCCGGCCAAGCGGGAAAAATGATTTATGATACAAGGAAGTTAATTTATTAATTTCAGCTCGCTCTGAGAAGCTGCGCACCAGGAGCAGCACCTCCTGGCATGTTTACAAGCAGCCGCTGCTCCCTGGAATCTTTGGCCAGCGACAGCCCGGCGTCGACGGCGGCAGCGTTAAATTAGAAAAAACCGCTAAACAAGGTCACAGAGATTACAAGCGGGATACCGAAATGGGTCGACAGAACGTGTCGGAGAATATTAAAATTTGCCTAAAGAAAGGTTAGGGTGTGTAGCGCAGGGTGTTTTTTTAATATGCTTACAAAATTTCGAGGGATGTCGGAAAAAATTATTGGCAGAACAAAAGTGTAAATATAAAGACAAAATACAATAAAGTGACTAAGATTTAGATAAAGATTAGCAGAAAGATTTAGAATTGTTTTAAGGTTATTAAAAAAAAACAGAAAAAATCTGCAGAATTTAAAGATTTTCAAAATCCGATTTATTCGACATTAAAATAAAACATTAATCTCTTTTGAAAGTAGTCAAAATCATGTTAAAAAGTATTTTTAAATGAGCACAACTTTTAAAATGGAACCATAAAAAAATAGTCAGGTTAAGGCTTTTCAAAATTTATTGAAATTTAAATCGCTGCCTTTTTAAACTAAGAATCCATAAAATATAATTAAAATTACTTTGGTAATATTCTGAAATATGCATAAGGGTTCTTAAAATCATGACTGAGGTCAGTTCGTCATTAATGTTGCTTGCATCATGGCAGAAATTACGCATACGCACCCCGCCGTAATTGATGGCAGCGCGGGCACAAACACAACTCAATAAAATCAAATTTAGCTCATTAGCAACAAAAATTGATTGCAATATGTTTGCCTCGCTTTGATCTAAAGGCACTCAGACTGGGTTGGCTATAAATCGACGAGAGACCGCCGGAGCCAGAGCCGGAGGCGGCAATGGGGCTATATAAATATAGAAATATATGTTCACGGAAGGAGGGAAGGGAAAGGGGAAAGGAGGGGGCGGTGGCTGCTAAGTGAGCGCTGAGTGAGAGCCTTTGGATTGATGATGGAAAGCGCATGGAAATCGCCGAGGTAAATAGATGAAAATTTGCCCCTTGATTAATTGCACGAAATCATACGATGAGTTCAGTTTCTTCCTCGTCTCCATCAACAGTCTGCGCATTCCTTCTTAAATCATTATCAAATCTTTAATTTGCAACGCGTTGACAAACAATTTCATTGGCAGATTGCGAAAGCGAAAAAGAAAAATGAAATAAAATGAAAAACAGTAAAGCAGAAGAAGACGACAGCGAAGATGCCTTGTAAATCAAGTGATTACAGAATGTGTTTTTCATATTCCATTTTTCTTGATGCTTTTTGCTTGCTTTTTTCATCTTCGCTCCAGAGGCGGCCATTAAACTGTCAGCGGGTCGCTGTCGACGGAAGTGCGAGAAGTGAGAGAGGGTGTGAAAGAGAGAGAGAGAGAGAAAGAGAAAAAACAAAAGCCGCTGAAAGAGACGGAAGCAGAGAGTGCTGTGTGAAAAGCTCAAAGCCAGAGGAAAATTACCCATCGATGAAGCATTTCATCTATTTACATTTTCCATTGACTTCACATTGAAAAAAAAAGAGCAATGAGATAAAGGAGGGAGCGCCTTTGAAATACGGAAAGAATTGAAGGATATAATCTTGAGATCTTTATTCATTCTTTGCATATTTCTTTATTATTTCATCGTTTGTAAAAGAAAGTTGTGTCAAGTTTTACTACTAACTTAAATACATAATTTCCATTTGTAGCGCATTTTGTGTTGCATACTTTAGGGAAATGGTTGGAAAATACGTATCTCTTTTAATTATTTCTTCAATAACTTCTATATTAATTAACCGATCTCAACCAAACTTTTAGAAATCATTTGATAGCCTTCATAGTTATTATTTTTTCTGTTCTGCACTAAAACTACGCTTGGAATTTTCTTATAAAAATAACAAACACGGGAACTATTATTAAATTTTCATTTATTTCTTTATGATAGCTTGTATACAATATTTAAGACACTATTCACTTAGTTAATTAAACATATTTTCATATAAACCTCAAACAATCAATCATTAAATCGATTTTTTGGCATTAGAAGAGACAATCTTCAGAGCTGTCGCTCTTCACACTTCTCTTTATTACAGCAAATAATGTAACTGCGCGACTTCCTACAGTACAAGGTGCCATAAATTTCTAGATCTATAGAAAATTAATACCGAATACCAGTAAAAATATTACGTAAATAAATCTCTGGTTTGCTGGGAGGCCCCAAAAAAGCTTTCAACATATGTTCCATCTTCTCTTCTTTTCAATTTGAGCGTCGCACACACACAAACTACATAATAAATTCGATGGTAATAAAAATACATCATCAAATAAATAGTTGCCCGTGTTGCACACGAACAATGGCGGAGGCCCAACAACGACGACGGCGACGACGATAATATGCCAGAATTGGGGAACTTGGCAAATGCGAGTGAAATAAATTGCAGCCAGCTACAGCTTTGCCATAGCTTTTTCCGGCTGCTTCGGCTTATCTCTGGCCACACCAGTAGCACCGCACAGGGAAGTGAGGCAAAGGGAGAATGTGGGGGGGGAGGTGGCTGGTGGGCAACTAAAGCAACCCTTAAATCACATTTTGCCTAATTTTTCGCTGTCAAAAAAACTCATTAATCTTTTGCTCTCGGTCTGGCAATGGCAGCGCTATGTGAAAATGGAACAGGAAAAAACATACGCCGCACGGAAATTGCTATACGAGGGCGCCAAAAGAGGCCGTGCCCAGATACGCACACACACACACACACACACCGCACATACACGCACACTCACCTTTGCTGAGGAGTTCGAGAAGTTCTGCCCTTGAAAAATGAGTCGCTCGTATGTCAGAGCAGCGCAAATGTCACCCCCAAAAAAGCGTTTGCCCGGAACCCAAAGTCGAACGTGTGTAATTTATTTAAATTTAAGGACAGTCCAGCCTCGACTGGAGCACTCCACTCCTCTCGCCAGACACAGTCGCTCGAGTACGCTCTCGTTTCGGGGAATGTCGCAGACCCCTTTCGCTGTGGCCCACTTGAATATTGATTTCTTGCGTAATCTTTGCGGCACGCCCCATGCCGCAGGCTATATAGCCAAGTGGACTTCAGTTCCTTTCCTGGTTCTTGGTTCCCGCTCCAGTTGTTCGCCAGTTCTCTAGCTCCAACTGTGCTTCGATAGTGTTCCCAGCACCGCGCGCGCATTGACGTTTCATATTTATTAATGAGGCGCATTTGTGTTCGGAATTTATAATTGGACAAAGGTGACAGCGGTGGGAGGAGCAAGTAGTGGGGGTTGCTCCGAAGAGTGTGTGGGGTAGCTGCTTGGGGTTGGCAACGCCTCCGGGCTGCCACCGCCAGGAGGCACAAATGTAATTGAGTAATTAACATAAATTATAATACATAATTTGCGCTTGCCTCTTTCGTAATTATTGTTAGGTAAATTGGATTCCAGGCCCAAAGTTTCTGCTTTAAATGAGTGTATGGAGGCCGCCCTCCCTGCTCTCCCTCCTCTCTTCTCCCTGCTTCCCCTCCCCACTTCAACTCATACTTAAAGCATTCGCATTGCTAGCGATAAGCAATTTATGCACAAAGTTTTCGCTCAAAACTTGGCAAACATTTCTGCCACACATTTTCGACAATCTGCCGCGCATCTTGCTTGCTACATGCCACATGCCGTTTGAAAGAAAATCAAACTAAATCAGCATCAGCAGAAAGTCTTAAATGATGTTTACGCAGTGACAGCAAAACAATCGACAGCTGTAGCAGCAGCAGCAGCAGCAGCGTCGACAGACTTCGACATCATCAAAGGCAGAGTTGACAGTTAACCCAGCAGTGAAGGTTGAAGTTGACGGCATGAGGAACAAGGCAAAGGCAGACAAGATGCCGAAAGGATTCCCTGGATACACTGCGCATAACTCCATGCATGTTGATGACAGTCGCGTGGGGCAGTGAAACAGATGAGCACTTAATATATGATGAAGAATAGCCATATCTAAGAGAGTATACCCTTTGGTTAACTGGTAACAGATATGCATACAATAAAATATTGTGCGTGATTATATGATTGATATTGTACATGCACACTGTTGTACAGTTAACATAAATATATGTTATTTAAGCTCAAATATATGCAGTCAACATAAATTGAAACTTTCTCTTATCTCCAAACTTCTGTTATCTTTTGCTGAGGTGTAGAGCATTTAAAAGCCTATGAAAATGTTTGTCTCTCCTGCAACTGGCACCCAATACCGCCTCAACAAGCCGCCGCACACATGACGAGGCTGCCGAGGCATGTTGGAGGTAGAAAGGGGGGGCAGCATGAGGCAGTCATCCGTCAGAAGTTAGCAACAGCAACCCTGTCGCCATATTGAATTTTGCTGTGCGTCTGCTTGGGCTCTGTTGAGTTTGTGTCTCTCCACCTTGTTGCTGTTGATGCTGTTGTGTCGCACACACACACACACACACACACACACACACACACAGGCAGGCAGCCACACACGCTACTGGGATTTCGTCTGTCCCACGCACACATAGATATGGTAAATGGCAACTCTGTGCATAATTTTGCGCCTTGTTGTCATGTTTGAGCGCTTCTCGCAACTTCTGCTGGCACCTCCCCTACGCAGCGAAGGGGGTGGAGCAAAAGGGAAGAGTAAGGAGGAGGTGCTGCTCCTCAGCTCCTGTTTATGTGTGTTCCTTGTGCTGCCTTGTAAAATGTAAATAAATACGAGGCACAGCAGAGTCTCTGCTGTTTGTTTAGGTTTACACGAGGCAGCAAAGCAGGCAAATTAATTACGAACAAAAATCACTTTAAAGGAAAGGAAAAATTATAAATTTATAAAATGAAAATATACTTATCTCTTACATATATTTCTGCTAAATACTTGTTTTAGTATTTATTCTCATAATAAATCTCTTCCAATGTGATGAATTACAAGCAGAAGAAGTAAGTAAAGTTTTCTAAGAAACATTTGATGAATTTATAGCAATACAAGAATGTTTTATATGAAAAATTTAATATATTTATCTTATTTCATACTTTTTCATACTCTCACATCTTGCAGCTCTTCAATGAACATCATAAATCCAAATCTTTTGCGCTATGAAGCACGCATAAACTTGATTAAAGTGCATGTGTAGGGCAAATCCATCCTCAAAAAGGGTGGCCAAGCATCCACAGTTTTCCCTTCCCCCTCTTCCCCCTCTCTGGCTATCACCAACAATAACAACAAGCAGACAAAGCACAAAGGAAAAAGCTTTAGCTTCAGCTTCAGTTTCAGCCTAATTCCCTTACACCTCCCCCACTTGCTCGCCCCCCTCTCAGTCCACTTAGCTGTAGTGCCACTGTAAGTTAAGCGTCAAAAGTTTTGATAGCTTGTGAGAGCTGCCTACTTCGAGCAGCAGCCTCTACACAACCTGCCACTTGCCTACCCCTCTTCCCCTCCCTTTTCCCCTCTCTCTTTATACCCTGCCAATCTTCTCCCTCGTCGCATTTTTCATTTTTAGTTGAGCAAAAATTTTTAACACAAAACTTTTATGTAAAATGTCTTGCGAGATAAAAGTTGAAATTGTCAATTGAAAATGTTGTTGGCAAAAGTTTTTTTGATTAATTTTCACTGCGCTGCGTTGACAATAAAGACGTGAGAGTGCAGAGGGGAAGCAAGGCAAGTGGGCAAGGGGGATTGAAGGCAAGAAAGTGTGGAAGTCCCAAACATTTACATGTTCCATGGCGAGGCACGAGGCAGACAAACAATTGAGCACATTAACGCGCAGATACAACAGCAAAGGAAAGCAGACAGAGAGAGAGAGAGGTAGAGAGATAGACAGGGGTTAGAAAGAGAGCAGATGACTGTGATTTGCATGTGAATGTGTTGAAATAGAATCTAATGGCAAAAATAACAATGAAAAGTGAAGAGCAAATAAATAAAAATAAGCTGAAAAGTCTATTGAAAACGCACAGTGTGGACGTGGACAGAGAGGGAGACGGGAGAAAGGTATGGAGAGATAAAGAGAGAGAGAGAGAGAGAGAGAGAGATGGAAAGGGGCAGCAAAGTCACAAGCAGCTGAGCTTAGCAAAAAGAGCAAAAACAGTTTGAAGAATCCTTTTCTGTTTGCTTCATTCAATTCTTTATTGACTGCACTTGATGATGTTTGGTAAATTATGTGTAAGTGTATGCTTGCATACATATGTATAGGTATGTATAAAAATAATTACATATGTATATGTAGGGAACCTATACGAATTATTTGATCAATAAACTAATGAGTTTCATCTGTGTTTTGTGCCAGCCAAAGTTTGTTTATGGGGTATATAGATATATCCATATCAATCTAAAACAAATCGCCTACCATAGCTCATTTACAGGGTATCTAGAAATCAGTGCAGCCTTAATTTGACTCACTGTAGTCTCCTCTTCCTTCTCAGCATCCTCTCGTTCCTCCTTCACGCTCTTATTTGCTTTCTTTTTCAACTCATTTCATCGCACTTTTCTCCACCCCTCCAAAAACCTTTGTCATTGCCAGCTCTCAATTTGTCTCTTGGCATCTATGCTCTTCCCTCCCCTCATCATCCCCTTTCATTGCCACCCCTCCTTGATTTACTGTTCGGAAAGCCATTTTGTACAATTTCCACACGATTGATTTCGCAAATTTTCGCCGCAAGTGCCCCCAGATGAGGCAGCTGGAAGCGGTAGCAGCACAGAGCAACCCCTCCACAACCCCTCCACACCTCCTTCTCCTGCTGGCTGGTCTCTACACTTGTAATGCCTTCTGCCCTGTAGCCACAATTACCCAAAAAGCCCAATCCAATTGCTTTTGCCACGTACCGATAGGGAAGACACTCATGCTAGTCCTATTCCCACTGCCCCACCTCTCTCTCTCTCCCTCCCTCTTGCTTGCTGTAATGCAATTAAGCCGCCCCGCATTGCCTGCAATTCATAAATATTTTATTTGACCCCAGGACTAGAAATGGGGAATACAGAAACCCAAAACCGAAACCGGGCGATAAAAAAAGAGTGCCTTCATATGGACATTGCGTATACGCCAGGCGAGACAGAGACCGTGTCCAGGCGGGCAGAGCCTTCTCTCAATATGCTTTGCTACTTTTTCGGGGTCATTATTACTTAACGCCCTGGCAATGTTAGGCAAATTGCTTTTCAGACGGCGGGCAAAGAGGGAAGAGGGACAGTGTTTGCCCAGCATATTAGAGCTGCATGTGCTTCCTTCCGTTGTCAGTTCCAACAAACCAAGCAAGCAACCCTCAGCACAGCTCAGCTGGGGAAACAAATGGCGTGTGGCAACGACGAAGGGTTAAAAGGTGCGGTTTGCCACGCTCCACAGCGGAAACAACCACCTAAAATGGACACCAGCTGCATTTGCTTTGTCTTTGCCTTTGCCGTTGCCTTTGCTTTGTCGCTGTTTACTTTTCTGCTGGTCTCCTTTCTTTGATGTGCCACAAATTAATTGCCTACAATTAGGCGCTCTGGCAAATGTCACTCAACCCTCCATTCCCTCACTCCTGCTCCTTCTCTTGTATTTTTGACACTTACCGTTGTTCCTGCTGTTTGTAACGCTAGCTTAAAGGCTTTCCGCAGTCTGCAAAGGTAGAAAGAGCAGAGAGAAAAAACAGTTTGTTAGTGCGAAGTTTGCTAGTAGAGACTGTCAGGTTTGTTCCGAGCATATGTCAGCTATATACTTGGACAATACTTGGCCATCTTTGTGGCCTGTCTGTCACAGTCACAGTCACAGTCAGTGGCAAGAACTTGCCCAAACTTTGCTTGTACTCTCGACCAGCCCGAAGAGACTTACAGGACTCAAGACTCTTGCTAATGAAAAGTGTCTGCCGTTGGCTCTTGAAAACTTTTACACACTGCAGTCCCTCCTCTCCCCCCCTCTCTCTCTCTCTCTTTCCCACTCTCTTCCCTTCTCCACAGCAATTCCAAGTCCAGTTATGGCAGCGGAAGTTACTTTATTTTTTATTGAAATAAATAAAAGTAAACGATCGAATCGAGTCCAAGTCGCACAGCGCATACCCTAAGCAGCAATGGCAAACCAATGAGCAGATGCGGCACAAACGACTTGGAATAGTTGTAGTTCCTTATCGAGGGTCGATCAAAAGTTTGCGAATTACATTTCGCTTCGCATTTGGTTTGCCATTGTTGCCCAAGTCCCCCGCGACATGTCCTTAATGGCAGCAGCCACACTGACCATGAGATTTATTATTGTGTCTGCCTCTCTCAACCTCCCTTTCCCTCCCTCTCGATGCTCCTCTGTCTGTCTGTGCAAAACATTTGTTATAATCAAAAGTTCCTGACTATGCGCTGATTGCGCTCGCCGCTTTGATTTCTCTTTCTCTGTGAACTTTGGCAAATAGTTTTGCCCTCAGTCGCGCCTCGTATGCGCAATTTATTTGGCTTAGCGTTGACAGTTCAATAAGCCAACCGCAAGCAGTCTATCTCCCTCCCATTCTCCCCCTCTCTTTCTCTCTTTTCGTCTCTGTCTGTGCTGCTCTTTAATTTTCATAAATAACCCAAACAGAAAAAGTTATAGGCCAACTACAACTACTACCTGAGAGCGAAGCCACTAATTACGCATACGCCACGTTGAGGGTTGCAAAAGTTCGAAAGTTCCTTAACCTGCCAGGTCGAGACTGCCATTTCAATAACTTCTGTTGCAGTTCCCACACAGGATTTACCATAGAGCTGCCCCCACCCGAAAAATATTCCCGACTTCCATATATCGTTTTAACATAATTTCTGTGGCAAAATTAACTTTATGAACTGTGAGAGCAAGGGAAGGCAAAACCGAACTGCCGACTGGCAACTGCCAACTGGCAACTGGCAACGGCAAAACTCTGGCTGTGCTGCTCCCAAAGATATATAGAAGACAGTCCTGGGAGCGTGCGCCGCGCAACCTGCCACTTAAAACAAATAACAAAGTTTTGCTTAACTTTGCGGCAAGTCGCCCTGTTTCGCCTTCGCCTCTGGAGTTGCCTCTGCCTCTACCTTCCCAGGAGCTGCCCCAGTCATGCCTTGGCAAAATTATGGCCAGACACAAAGCGATGTCGTCGTCGTCAACGACGTTGTGCGGCTTTGTCTTGGGCGTTGCAGGAAATCATCCGCAGTGTGTGCGACTCCAAGTCGACGTGGCTGCTCGCTCCTCCTGCTTCCCCACATGAAAATGGTTTTTATTAAAGAGACGACGACACACAGCAGGCCAGGCAGGCAGGCAGTCAGAGAAGGGGGAACAGGTAGCCAAGCTCTGTTTACTTTCGGCCATCAACAATAAATTGATGGCTGTGAAGAATAAACAAGCACATTCAAAAGCAATCAAAAGTGAATGCACTCATTTCGCGCATAATAAGAAAATTGAATACGTTTAAATGTTTATCTCGGTACAGGGACAAATTTGTAGATTAGTGTAAGCGATTTAGTTGCCATTGATTACTTTCTATGCATTTATTTGCTGTATTCCTCCTACAATACTTTTATTCTTCCTCTCATTTGTATATTAAACCTCTCTCAATTGATCTCTTGCAAATTAATTGTCTGTCAAGTAGCCTAAAGCGAATATATGACATATATAAAGAATATACCCAAAGAAAACTTAGCTAAAAGGCAGTCAAACTACAAAAGAGTGCAGACGAATCCATTGACTTTGTCTTTGGCATGTTCCGCAGACAGAGGCTAATTGGAACTGCGGTTAGATTGCCAAACTGTTCTGCCCAATCAAAGGTGTGTTTGTTTGAGTGTGTGTGGAGAAGCACGTCGCCAATATTACTTAAGGCCACTAAAGAGGGTTCCCCCCTCAATAAAAGCCTGAACCTAAGCAGGCTCTCTCAGGCAATTGGCCTGCAATGCAATGCCGGAGGAGGTAATTGCGATGCTTTCAACGCCCCCAACAAAACAATGAGTGTTAACAGCGCGAGCCAGGCGGAACACCTACAACACACACACACACACACATGCACACACACCAAAGGCAGAAAGAGAGCAGAGAGTAGGGGGGATGGCATTAAAATGGCGCCAACTTTGGGCCAACTTCATGAATTTTGAATGTACGCACACACAGAACGGGAAACCTTCTCGCCAGCCTTTTTGTGCTGACACAAGACCTGGTGGAGTCGCTGCCGGAGTGGAGAGTTGTGGTTGCTGTTCTTGTTGCTGTTGTTCGCTCTGGTTATCGTTGTTGTCGTTGTCGTTGTCGTTGCCGTTGTCGACTTCCGACGACTACTTAGAGACGCCTAAACAGCTTCATTACTTTTATGAGGCTGGCGGCGGCGCACTTCGTTGGGCTCGCCCATTGTCTGGGGCCATCTCGGTCTGTTGGTGGCCAGGACAAGGGCCAGGACAAGGAGGAATCGGAGTCGGAGTCGGAGCTGTAGCTGTAGCTGGAGCCAGGCGCAAATTTGTTTGTGTAAATTAAATGAAATGACTGTAAAAATGCCAAATAAGCTAATTTGCGGTTAGTTCGCACTGACAATGCGAGCACTAAAGTATTCGCATATAAACGAGGCCATAACTCTCTCTCTCCCTCTTCGCAAGTCCCATCATTATCAATCAAAAACAAAATGGCGGACCAACTGCTCACTGCACTGTGGCAAGGTCTCATCAAATGTTTATAAAGCGAAGCCCTTCGCTCATCCAACTCGAGCTGCCCAGCCGTACTAGCTCGATTGAATTGTTCGCGCTGTTGTTGTGGTCCGTGCTGCATAGTCCATCGTTCTTCATCCTCACACCCCCTCCCCTCTCCACTCTATCCGCCACTTCTCTATACACCCTCTCTAGCACTTCCTCTCTGCCTGACTCCCTTTTTCCTTTGGCCATCGTCGTTGCTCATTTTTGTAGCACTGCATGTTAAATGCAGACCAGTCGCCCTCTCTCTCTCCCCCCTCTCTTCTCTTTCCCCTTTTTGTCGGGGTTTTTTGCCCCAAACCATGAATTTTGCATTAGAGTTTAGTTAAAGTGCAGCTGGTGCGAATGGATATGGAGCTGGAGTTGGTGTTGGACTTGCAACAACAGTTCGAATAGTGGAAGGGAAAAGGCAATGTTGCAAGCATTTTTATAGAACTAACGGTTCATTTGGCATTAAATATGTAAAAGGTTTTTTTAAAGACTGATTTTAACGACTACAAATGTACAATATACAAGAATATATCGTATAATAATGCAATAAAAGATAAGGCAGCACAGGGTTTTAATTTTTTTATAGCACAATATTTGTTAATAAAGTAAATCTGTTATTATTGTAGAGAATAAAAACAGAAATAAATTCTCTATCATATCATTAGATCTTCTACAGAACTCTGATAATATTAGTTCTAATAAATGACTAGAATCACTTCAACTTAATCATAAGTCTTATTCAAATTTATTTCCTATAGTTTTCCCTTTGCGGTATAGTATATTCTAATAAATATTATCTAATAAATTTTAACTTATTCTTATTCATTTTTATTGCCATAAAGACAAATTGGCTTTAATTGATGTTACAACATATATCAAAATGTTTAAAATGCCATCAATAATTGTATTACATTTTAAACATACATATTCATGCTATTTTTTGTGCAACATTCCAACAGATAAATAAATATTCTGCTACACTTTCATTTAATAAAAATTCATGAAAATATCAATTTAATTAACAATTTAAAGGACTTAAAAGAATCTGTTTGCAACATATTTTCGTATGCAAAAAAAAGGAAGTATATTTCAACAAACATAAATAATTGAAGAATTTATTCAATTCAAAAGAAATCATATTCATTCCACACATTTCATTTGTAATTTAATGCAATAAAAGTTCTTGCAAAAATCCATTTAATTTGCCAGTTTATAAATTTATAAAACTATCAAAGTGGCTTTAGTTCTGTTTGCCACAGATTTTCAGATCAACGAGAATCAATTTAAATGCTTTAAAATTGCATCAACAAGTTCAGCGACAAATTATTTTCACAGCGTTCAATCAAACAGCAATTTAATGACGAAAAAAACAAAAACATTATAAACAAAACAAAATAAAACACAAACAAATTGCAATCAAATGGTCATTAGCATATCGTAGGCATTTTAATTGAAATTCCATATGCCAAATTCGAAACTTTGCTGTCAACTGCTGTTGGATAAACTCATCCAGGGGAATAAGCCTTATAAAGGCAGCAAGGAGGAGGGACAGGCAGCAGTTGAGAGGGGGAGGGGGGACTGTGTTGTGGACACGCTGTTTTGCATATCAATCTGAAAATCAATTAGAACTTGCCTGGCACGCGCCACTTGCCCAACTTTTTTCATTAAAATTAAACGCTTCCCTCTGTCTGTCTCGCTCTCTCTTTCTCTCTGTCTCCCTCTCTCTCTCTGTTGGGAGGCGGCACCTATGGGAGCCAACTTGAACCTGAGTATAAAAACTTTTACGCCGAGAACACAAAAATGTATAATTACGGGCGTTTACGTAGAGCTTGCCCTGCCAAATCTCTCTCTCCCTCCGTCTCTTCCCCTCTCTCCTCCCTCAAGACCCGCTTACAGTTTACATTTAGCAAACACCAACACAACTGACACAACGAACGATCCGTTCCACACATCCTTTCTGCCACGCCTCCCCTCTGCCGCCCTGGTTAGCATCGTTGGTTTATAGAAAAAATTTGCATAAAGTGCGCATAAATTATGCCGTGAAAAAAGTTATAATACCATACTTACAGTACAGCGAAGAGACTAGAGGGGGGCAGGGAGGGGGGGCGGATGAGTGGCAAGAGGACTCGTGTGCTTCTATCTGCCCAGTACCTGCCCTACTGCTGCTCTCAGGTGTGTGTGTGTGCCTGGGACGCATGTGACAGAAACTGCGCAACTTTCGACAGGCAAGCCCCGCTCTTTTCTTCCTTCTGCTCTGCCCCCCCTTCCCAGTTGGCTCTTCACTGTTTACACTTAAGCAGAGCAACAGCAACACCAACAACAATAGCAATAACAACAGCAGCAGCAGCAACAACTGCGACGAGCAACAAATTTGTTTAACAAAAATTTCATAAAATAATGCAAAAGTTTCGCCTTGGCTGCTCGTGCTATAATTCATTCTGGGGCAGCTGTTGTCGAGTTGTGCTGTTGCCCAGCACTCGACTGCAACAACTCTGGAGAGTTGCCTAAGCGAAATGTTTATCAATTCATTAGACTGCCTGGCGATGGAAATTGTTTGCCCATCACGGCCCAATAACCAACAGCTGCGAACTGAAGCCAACTCAAGCTACGAGTTAATTTGTCACTTGCTCCAGAGAAAAACTGAAAACTTTTCCCTGCCCCCCACTGCAGCTCAATCATCTTGGCTCTGTTGATAAACCCACAGATGTCTCAATCTTAACTGAACTTAAGCAAATTACGTTGAAGTTTATATAAGTGATTCCTATAATTGTTATGGAAATAATATACATATATTTTTAATTTGATTTGATTTTATTTTAATTTAAATTACTGTCTATTTTTTAAAGTTCATTACTGTTAATTTAAATGTTATGTTAAGTCTTATGTTATTAAGCATGATTTAGTTAACGATAACCCTGCCGATACTCCTATCGATAGAAAAGTGTTGAGTAATGCCGAAGAAGCGTGGCACAATGAGTATCGTTTGAGAAAGAAGTGCAAAGTAAGTATTTTAAATATTTTATATCCTTTCTAGAAATATCCATAATATAATTATTAATAAATATTATTTCTGCACTTTCCAACATTAAATCAATGATTTTTCATGTTTACCTAGCCAATTACTTTAATTTTCAATGTATGCCAAGTAATTTGTCTGTTCAATTTCTTTTATCTTCTGCTGCCTCTTTTTCTTACTCTCTCTCTCATTCTTTTCCTTCCAAGTTCTCCCTCTTTTCTTCTCCTCCCTCCTTTCTACCTATATCGATTTGATCACAGGCAATTTCGCTTCACTCCCTTCCGCTGTCAGTTGCTGCTGTGCTTATCCCATCCAAATCCACTTAATTCATTGTCTAAGCTTTCTGCTTGGCAAGTCCTCACACCTGTCAGGACACGAACGCGGATGCGGAGATGAACATGAACAGGGACAGGGCCAAGCGAAGGTAGAGAGCGCAGAGGCAGATTGTCCGTTCTGGCGTCCACTTGCGCCTTAATTGAATTCGTGTAATTCGTCCCAGCACTTGGCGCTGCCAGGCCGGACTTGGTGCTGTTTCTGCCCCGTCCCCGCCATGTCCCGCTTAATGAGGACTGACAGGCGACAAGCGTAATTAAATTTTATTTTAGTGCTACATGCAAATTCTGCTCTCACTTTTCGCGCTCTCGACTCCTGCGTGAATTTATTGTGCGTCCTGTTGGGTTCGTTCGGTCTTTGTCTTTTCCTTTGATTTGTTTGGGGTTTATCTTTGCGTTTGCCCCAGGAATGGGAGCTAATTTATGAGCTGGCCGAACCGTGGGCGGTCTGCGGCATCCCCCCCTGCCCGGCTGCCCTCATTTGACTGCTTTGGCACTTCGACTTGAATGGGGTCTTTGTGTAATTCCTCACACGCAAAGCCGCTTATTGATTCCACCCCAAGGCATTGCGCATACGCCGCGTGTGTCCGTGCCTTTTATTTCCAGGACTTTCGCCCCCGTCACTTCTGCTCTTGATTATGATGGAAGATGTGCACACTCTGGCCACAGAATCCGAGAACAACACTACTTCCACTTCTTCTCTTTCCCTCCTCCACTCCCTTTGACACTCGTCAGCTAGTCTCGGCACAGGCAGCTGGCACTGACAATGACATATCGTCATCATTAACACTTTCCTTTGCTTCCTAAGCTTTTTTAATGCCTTTCTCTCTGTGTTCGCTGCCGGCTAGAACCTGTTGTTGTTGTTGTTGTTGTAGTTCTTTTCTTGCTTATTGTCATTTGTTATGCGCTCTGATTTCTGAAAAGATTTTCCTCAAGCAATTTGTATGCAAATGCCAAAGTTGTAAACAGTTTTGCATTCCCCGAGTCGACTTGCAAAATAAGTCAAGTGCATTGACAAGTGACTTGTGACTGCTGCTGCCGTTGCTGCTGCCCAGCCACGCCCCCTCCCTCCTTCTTGTCTCTGTCAACTGGCCTGGGTGGGTGGGCGCCTGTGTCATCTGCCAACTGTCGCTCAATTGACATAGAAATCCAGTTGCATCTCGAAACTGTACGCGCAATGCAAACTGCGACTGATTCCGACTGATGACACCAACGTCAGCAGCGACTGAGACAACAACCACAACAACGACAACAACAACTGCAACAAGAGCAACAACAACAACAACAGCAACTGCAACTGCTTCGCCCACAGCTTAGTAAGAGCAAACACAGAATATGCGAGTCAAACTAGTCGGCAAATGCTTTTAATTAGCCTATTGCCTTTTGCAGGCAGCTTCATTTGCATTCGTGCTTGAGTACAGTGGGCAGGCACAGTGGGCGAAAAGGTGAACTGAACGTGAAACTGCTTGCTAGCAATTGATGTCAAAACTAATAACAGTCTCAGCCTACAGTTTGAGTAATGGCGAAATGAGCAAATAAAACGAAATCTTTAATTGTCTGTCAAGTATTAAAGATAACCTGTCTGAATGATATTATACATCTTATCGACTACAGTGTTAGTTATATACTAGCTTGATGCTACTGTACATCTTTGATAGAGAACAGCAACTTATCAACACCAGTGTAAGGTTTATGGTAGCTTTATTCTATCCTTTGATACATATCAAATAAATAAGAATAAGAAGTGAAAAATTAAGATATTTGTACAAGACATTTCCCTATTCTAAGATATATAAGAATATACATAAGCTTTAGCGAACAGTCACCATTCTAGTTTAAACATATCGAACGAGTTTCCACTTTTATAGCAATTTGTATCACTCATAAAATCTACATAACAAATTTGTTGCTCTCGTGCAGGTTTCGCACACCTTTCTGAGCGCCCTCGCGACGCAACTTTATGCAACAATTTAGCACAATCGAATTACAGCCCCGACATTTACATGGTACATATACTTGTATGTTGTGTTAGTTGATGCCGACGCCAAGCGTGCGCTGACTGAGCTGTCCCACTGTCTGACTGTCTCTCAGTCTGGCTCACAGTAATTAAGAGGCGCTTGAAACTGTGCCGCGCCACAGTTGATGCAGTTGCTCCACTTTGCTGGCACTCTCCATGCGCCTCTCTGTCTCTTTGTCCCTATGTCAGTCTGTCTCTGCTTTGGGTCCATTGTCAGCAATAAATAGTCAAGTACATAATACTTATAATATATACATATATATTTTTGCCTACGCTGCTGGCGAGGCATATGAGTCGACGCTAATACCCTGCGCGGCTGTCGTCTGTCTCCAGTCCGCACTTAGTTAGATTTATGGCAAAGTCAGTCGAGCAATTTGCGTGGGTAAACATGCACTAAAACTCAATTTAGAGGCGGATATATGTATGTCTATCTCTATACAGCTACAGTGCCAGTGAATTGTATGCTGACACAGCACAGCACAGAGAGAGAGAGAGAGAGATGGAGAGAGAGAGCAACAGCAGCGACAGCAGCGCGCAATTTAATGCGATTTAAGCAGCGCAAATTGAGCGGGCCACTTGAATGGTTGTTGGAATGAATGAATGACTGACTGCATGACTGGCTCCACAGCAACAACAGCAACAACAACAAGGGTAACTGATAACGATAACAGAGGCGAGATTCTGTGCCAGTCTCGCTAGCTTGGCCTACCCCACATTATTAAATTACACACTGCAGATTCTCAACTCTCAACTCTCGCGTACGCCAATTAATCCCAACTGGATTTGGCATAAAGATAAGACAACGGCCTCGATTGCTCCCTTCTTCTACTTCTGCCAGTGCCAATGCTGCAGGGCAATCTGCCCAAAAAACAACCCAGCCTGCCCCTTGCCACAGCCTTGCCTCCCAAATGTGCCGTTTGACAATTTTCAGCGCGTGGCAAGCAAAGCCAAGCTGGCCCAAGCTGGGGCGACTTCTCCTCTAAACGGCCTCCATTTGCGTTCCCAGCCCGCCACTTGATACAAGCAGATAAGTCATTTTTATGTGACACTTTGCCTTAAATATTTCACATTTTTTGCGGCCATTTTTCCTCTTCCTCCTCTCTCTCTCTCTCTCTCTCCCTCTCTGTCTCTTATTCTAGTTGGCGGCATTACATAAGCACAAGGCGAGGACCAACAAACAGATTCCCCCATGACTGAAGAAGACTGTAGGCAGCTGGGCAATGACACTATTGTAAGTGTATATTATAATGGAAGCGGCATCGTCTTTAATGGTTTACGATCCTGAGCCAGAGATAGGCGCAAGCTGAGCAGCAGCACCACCATCACCACGAATGACCTTCAGTGCCAGCAGCAAAACAAGTAGCAGCAGCCTGCTGAATATGCAGCAAGTCCTATAATAACAGCGATAAAATCTAGACTAGTTATTCTGCAGAGATCTTAAGAAATAATCATCTATTTCGGCAAGTTTTTGCTTGTTTATTGAGCGCTTAAAACATCATTTAGATTATGGTGGAACGGCATTTCTACTGAAATTTCAATGAAGAAGAAGGTTTTTGGAAATAGTAAGGCATCAAAGGGCTTAGTATGTTTATAAGTTGCTCAGTTGAAGGATTTTTGAATTGTATTTTCCTGTTTCAATGCTAACAACAACTTGCTATTGCTTAACATACGTTGGCAAGTCCAATTAGCCATAACTGTCCGTATGAACGCGTTAATCTTGGGAATTAATAGAGTTACAGACATCAAATTCAACATGAAAGTTCCTCTATACCGTGTGCAGAAATTGCTTGATTTCAATTTCAGCTGCCACGCCTACCGCCTCCACAATGATATAGTTTGGCTTTGAAATGGTGCTTTGTTACTTGTTTTATAGTAAGGATTTTTAGTTGTCTTTTCTTTGCAACAACTTGTACTTTCCTTGTCGAATTAGCCATACCTGTCCGTATGAACGCGCTAATTACAGCAACTAAATAAGCAAGAGACATCATATTCAGCATGAAGGTGCCTGTATACCAAACAGAGCTAATTTTTGATTTGAATCTCAACTGCCACGCCTACCGCCTCGGCCACACTATAATTTGCCTTTGAATGGATGCTTTGTCACTTTGTTTTGCATGAGCATTATGATCTGTGCAGCCACAACAGCATTTCCTATGCTCAGCTGTCTCTGCTGTCCCGTGCAGCCATCTATCTCCTCTAATCACATCCAGGCGGACAGGCAGGCACGCAGACAGGCAGGCAGCTTAAGTGCGAAGCTTTGGCGCGTCGAGTGGCCGCCAGTCAAGTTGGTCAAGTGGCGTGACAACAGCCACGTCAAGAGCCAAATACCCGAATAGCTGAATATCCCAAAACTGGACGCGACGCTGGCCCCTCATTTGTCATTAGCACCATTTGCCACTTGCCACTTGCCACACACTGCTCGCTGTACGCTCGCTTGCCGCCACACTGCGATGTACAAAGCTGCATTTTAGCATTTTGGCATCTGCGTTTTTGGACCTGGTCACTGTTTTTTTTTTTTCTGTTACCATGGACTTTAATGGACACGACGCGAGGCAAGCAACTTGGTGCGGACCCCAGCGAACTGGTTTGCCAGAATTAAGCAATTTCGTATATTTTGGAAGCTGGAAAATGTGCGGGTAATTGAATTGAGTCTCCTCCGCCCTCACCATCTCCGTCTCTGTCAGTGTGGGCAAACATTTCAACAGCTACGCTTAATTATAAGTCCAGCACAGTGTGCGGACTGAGTACTTGAGCTGGTGGGGACCCAAAGCTGAGGCTGAAGCTGCGGCCGGAGAAACAACTCGAAAAGAGTCAACACAAATTATGATTGTTATTATTTTTACGCATTATTTACACACCTTTCTGGTCTTGTTTACATTGGGCTACAACAACAACAATAACAACAACAGCAGTAGGAGCAACAGCATCCACAGCATCCACAGCATCTGCAACATCTCGCAAAGGCTTTGTGCCCCACGCCATGTGAGCTGTCTAAGCCGCAGCTTTGCTGCCCGCTCACGTCCGTCCCGGCCAGGGGGACACGACCTCGTCATTCTACAATTTCAACGCCTTCTCTCAGCCGTCTCGAGTTACATACATTGTTGTTGGCTGACTGTGGTAGGAGTCTGGCGAGGGAGAGGTGGGAAGTCATCTATTGACAGCAGCTCAATTTTGTCATGCCTCGTTGTTGTCGATTTCCACACTCTCCATAGACAACGACAACGACAACGTCTTTCTGTCCGCCTTGCTCGCCCGCACTCTCATTTGCGTGGGCAAATTGTTTCGATAATTTTTTAAGAGGCTTTTTCGGAATTTGTCCGTTGATGAAATTAAAATTGTCACTTGAAATTGACTCTTATTGACTATGCCGGCCATATAAGGTAGGCGCGAACGAATGGAGCTATCAAAGCGACTGATTGAGCTGCTACGGCTTGTTATAATTATGTTTTTATTGAGGAGAAAAGAACAAAACAATAAAAGAGCTAAATATGTTTGGCATCCTATTGTGAGAGATATTAATAGTGTAGAAATCTATTTGTGAGGTTAAAACTGAACAGGAAACTTAGCTTTGCAAGATTATAGCTATAGCTTCATCACTAACTACACTTGTATTGAATATTGAAATCAAGTTTCGCTTGTTCTTTGATTCATTGATGTGAAAGCAGTTAAAAACCGTTGTTATTGATATTAGGAGAAAAATAACAAATTTGTGAGGTTAAAATTGATTTTGAAATAGAACTTATAGCTTTAATCTTTAGCTATGCTATTTTTATTTTATTTAAGTAAATTGAATAAGAAACTTCCCTTTGACATTTTCTTTGATTTCTCGATTTGAGAGCAGTTAAATCTGTTTACCAATCCCTTCTCAATGTTATCAATATAAAAATAACAAATTTGTGAGGTTAAAAATGAATTAAAAATGTGAACTTTAGGCTTTAACTCTAACGAACTTATTTCTTTTATCTCTCTAACTTAATTAAGAACTCAATTTGTGCAATTTCTTTGATTCTTTTGTGTTTCGCATATCGATAAATTTGCATTTCTTGACACGTCAATTTGCAGCAGTGTAAATGAAAATATTTTTGCACTTCACTTGCGACTCAACCTCAAATTGCATGTTATTATATTTACATATATACATATATACACATATACTATGTATGTATATTTTCATTTTGATTGGTTTTTATCTGCTCTCGCTCAAGTGGCTCACAGACAGATGGACGGACAGACAGACAGATAGAGTCCACTTGGAAGTGAACAACGCAAAGTACATAAATATTTTTACCCCCAGGCTACAGATGCAAATTCGTTATGCTCCACTTGCACTTACACATGCCTCCCTTCCCTGCCTCCCACTGCAGACATATTTAAATACATTTCACATTTTGTGGCTCGCTCTGACAACAATTTAAATTGCATTTGTTTGCCAAACGCTTTTTGATTTTTAACAGCAACATAAATAAATAAAACTCACACTTTATAAAAATCAATTTTCGCAAAAATATTTTGCCATTTTTCCATTTCCCGTAGAGCGATAGCGATTAACGTTAGTTAATCAAAATAATATTTTGGCGCTGCCTGCTGCTGTTGCTGCTGTCGTTGGCTTTTATCGCCGCCACATGCAAATCGCATTAGGCTCCATTGGCCATGGAGCTAGTCAAGCGAGCGAGGGAGTAGAGGATGGGGGGAGGGAGACTGTCATTTTCATAATTGGCCGAAAAACCAACAACAAAACCGCACAACTATTAGCGGACACACAAGCTGACTGACGGACAGGCGCGCCTGATGGACAGACAGATGGTTAGTTCAATGGGGCTGGTGGGAGAGGATGCCTGTCAATGGCCATTTTGCTGGCGGGACGTTATTAAAATTTAACGCAGCAAAAGCGGAAAATTGCCACATTTATCTGGCCATGTCCTTTCTCCTTTCCCTCTCTCTCTCTCTCTCTAGCATGCCACGCCCCTTTGACAACATGCCGCGGGCTACAAGAGGGAAAAGGAGCAGTTGGTGCGTGCATTAAAAGTTTTTAAAATAACACAAATTGACTTTTGATGTTTCGCGGTTGATTTTTTTAATGGTGCGTAAAAAGTTTATTAAATTTTCAAGCATTTGTGCGTGCGGCCAAGCGCGTGTGTGCTTATGACGTGTGTGTGTGTATGGCAGTGTGTATGTGTCTGTCAGTATGTAACAGTGTGTGTGTGTGTGTGTGTGTTTGCCAGAATATGTGTGCCTTGTTTGTGCGAATTTCCATAAAAATAATTTTTCAATTATGCTGCACGACGCGACAATGGTTCCAACTGAATTTCCACAGTTGGCAACGCCTGTTGGGACACACACGCCACACACACACACACACACACAGCTAGAGGTGCAACTGCAACGTGTTCGTGTAATGAAGTTTCAAATGAAGTGCGACGACAACTAACGGAGCAAGCAACACCAAAGGATGCGACACCAGGCTCAGAGCCGGGCGCCAACTGTGGTGTGACATTTTGTGGCAATAATGTCGTCGGCGCGAGCAACAGCAGGAGCTGTGGCAACAAGCAGGCACACCAGCAGCAGGAGCTGTGGCAAGCAGCAGCAGCAGAAGCCGCAGTAGGAGTAGGAACAGCAACAACGAGCAGCACTACGTATCAGACACAGAACCAGGACCTGCTGTCCTCTGGCACAGCAATAATTTGGCAGCAAGTGCTGCCTGCACAGTGCTCTTGCCTACCTCCCTCCCTTTACACTGCCTCACTTTGCCTAATGCTTCCTGCAGCAGCAGCAACTAAAACTAAATGTAGCTGCACTTTTTGGCTGCCAGTTTTCATAGCTGTCGAGGCGGCCTGCAGCAGCAGTGACAAGGACTCTTAACACAACTATCACAACTTGTTGTTGTCGCTTTTGCCTTTTATTATATATTTCCTCAATTTCAGAAATAAACTCAATTTCCGCAGTTGCTCTACTACAAGGCACCTTTAAGGCAGTTCTTGGAAAAAGCCAAAATCAGTTTACAAATATACAGCGCGGGACACTGAAAACTTGGAACGATGCAAAGTTATTGAAATTATATTTTATTTTCAAATTCTTGCAGAGAAAACAAGCATGTTAACTTTATATGTCATGTATTACATTTCTTAAGTTATTCTTTTATTCAGTTTTATAGGTCGACAAGTAAATAAACCGTAAATACACGTTTGTATCTGCATCTGCAGATATTCAATTCATTCTCTGTGTTTTCACAAAGAGCCTTCCAACGCCTACGACATCGTCAACAATTCGAATTCGAATGCAAATAGTCCGAATCGTATAGCGCCAATCATATAATTTCTCTATACACAAAGTGTTGCTGTTTTCAATAAAACCATCAGCAATTTGCATAATAAACCCATAGCAAGCGAGCCAAGCAAGTTCCACGAGCAAGAAAGAAGAAATCCCGCATTAATTTTCATTAAAATCTCAAAAGCAACAAAGGCAGAAACGACAAATAAAACGAATTCATTTAGTTAGCACCTCGAATTGGTTTGGGTTGCGATCCGATTCGTATTCGTATTCGAATTCGTATTCGGTTTCGAGGCAATAAAAATACCAACAGCACAGACAAATAGACAATTAATTATGGGCTACAAATAATAACAATAAAAATTAATAAGCATTAATGTGAGTTATGAAAAGTCTCTCTGCAGTAGCTGCTCGAGTAGACAAACTTTCATCGCATAAATTTCTATATAAAGAAGAGCAACAAATCACAGCAACAACTGCAGGTAATTATTATTCATATACCAGAACATATATAGACTATCTTTGTACATACTTTACATAGAGTCTCGAGACAAACAAACTTGGCCTTTTTTCCAGGGAGCTTCAATTTCTGGCCAACTATTTCGCTTATCTTTGTTGGCGAAAACTTTGCAGCAACTTCAGAGAGACAGAGAGAGAGAGAGAGAGAGAGAGAAAGAGAGCGCGACAAATATCAACAAATTTTTACAGCGTTGTCGGCTTTTTTTTCTTTGATACGCAGACAGTCAAGTGTCGCGGGAGGGGAAACCCAGCACAGTCTATCTAGGGGAAGTGTGGGGGTCTACGTTTGATTGGAATTCGCTGGCAACAACAAAAACAATGAGTTGAAAAAACTAAATTGGCGCTGGCAGATCAAAAGGTGCCGTCGAAAAAGTGTTAGACGACAAACACACACACATATGTTACATATGTAGACCGAGGGCTCCCCCGTGTTATTTATGCAGATGTCTCTAGGGGCCTTGCATAATCGTAACCGTAAAACCAGCGTTCGATCGCTGTTTAAACTGTTTTGATCGCTTATTGTCATCGTTATAACGTGTTTCAATTTCATAATTAAATAGCGTGAAGCAAATTATCGAAACACAAAGCACACCGTGTAGGTCTCATTCTGCCTAGGCTCCCCTCATGATGAATCGACTGTAATCAGTCCACAGCAGCTGTGCAAGGCAATTGAAAGTCCGAGAAGTGCCTCACAAAACACTCAACTCTCTCGCAACTCATTCGGCATGACATATGTCAAGTGTCGCACAGTGGGACGAGTAGTGTGACAGGGCAGACAAATTAGGCACACACAGTGACCTGTGCACAGGTGACATAAAGTACTCCAAAGAGTAATTGAAAAAGTATCTGAAGTGTTGAGTAATTGGAGTAAATGATGAATGCAAAAGAATGAATGAGAAACAGACGGAAAGAGGAGATGGTACAAGAATTTAAACCTTTTTCTTTTTCTTTCTTTCTAGATTTGAATTAAAAGGCAGTTATGGTACTAAGAAATATATCTTCTTTTGTAAGAAATCATGTCTTTTTATAGAAATATCCTTATTCATCATGGAAAAGAGTTGCGAAGTAAACCTTAAGTATTTCCTATTCCTTTTCAATTATGATTTGATTCACCCTTTCTCCTACAAGGTTTAGGTTTCAATTTCCTTTTCCGAGTATTCCATCTGTCAATGGCTTAAGGAATTATAATCTTAAGGTTTCCAATTTTCTTTTTCCAGTATTTCCTTTTCTCATTTCTTGAGGAATTATACTCTCAAGATTTTAATTACAAAGAGCTCACTGAGCTCGAAGTCCTTTCACTTTTTGCACAGACTGTACCCTATTTATAAATCTTTTTTTTATATTACATTGAAAGCTGCGAATCTAGTTAATCACTCAATGGCAGCTGCTTTTTTTCATCTCGTCTCCGCCTGCTGCTGCTGAATATTTATAATTTCGAAATTAAACGATTTGCAAAGTGCGTGGCGTGGCCGACGAAGCTGGCGGTGATCCATTGAGCCAAGTAGCCAATCAATCAAATTCAGCAGCTCAACCAACAGTTCCATTACGACCCCTAGAACCAGCCCCTGCCCCTGTTCATGGCCTTCCCAGAGACATCCCCTACTTTAGTTTAAGCTGCCCGCTTGATTACCGTTCAAAATTGATTGATTAAATGCCGTTGTCAAGCGCCTCGCGCGACTGCGGGAAGCGGCAGCGGGACCGGTTCCTGTTTTCCTCTTTCTCGAGCTCGTCCCAAGCTGTCAACGCTTTTGTCAACCGTCGTCGTCAACGTCTGAACGACTGTGGGTAATCCCCAGGGATTGCAGCGGATGCTAGGACGCACCCGGCAAGGGCGCTGTGAAAAAACACATGCTTGCATTTTAATTTAATTACTTACAGAATCGAGAGAGGAGCAAGACACATTAGGCTGCCTCCTTGTCCCCCTCCCCCAACAGTTTAATTGATTAATAAAGATTGTCAACTGAAATACACAACAACATTTTCGGGACTAAATCTTCTTCGCACGGTGTCCCCTTCTTGACTTGACGAGGGACAAGCCTCCCCAACAGATGCCAGTCAGATGTGACGAAATTATGGGCATGATAATGGGAATAACTGGAGTACGAACTACACACAGTGGAGCCTCTTGAGGTGCCCCATTTGTACATGTCAACTGCTAAGTTTACCCTGTAGGTTTGCCAGAGCGAAAGAAAAAACTAAGTCGAGTTGGGTAATAAATATCTGAGTAGGATACTGAATGAGTCAAAAAAGGAAATAAGTTATGTAAAATATGTACATATGTATTCGAAAACAAACAACAATTTATGATTAGCAACTTCAATAACATAAGAATAATACTCAATGGGAGATCATAAGAAGTAAATGTATGTATTTTTGTCTGTATGAGCGTCTTTAACTCAGCAACTATAAGAGCTAAAAATACCAAATTTGGTATAGACGTTCTTATAGGAATTAGGTACATAACGCAAAAGCCACATATGATTTTCCACGCCTACCGCCCCTGTAAAATGCTTGTTTGACTTTGAGCTCAGGTATAAGGCGAAGTATTTTAATCTCAACCTACTTCCTCAGCAAAACTGAATTTTTCTATTAAAACATTATGCACTAAATGACTGCATTGGAATAGAAACCACAATTTAGAGTTACCAACTACCATATTTATATAATATTCTTCTAGTTTACGACAGCAGCGAAGTCAGATTAGAAGTTTCATTTTGATCATCGTAAATCTCAACCAACTGTCAAATGGTTAAGTTCTATGGCACAATTCAGTGAGAGGCTCTTCATAAATCTCAGAACTGTGGGGTAGATGGGGAAGGTGCAAAGGTGCCTTATCAGTACAGTAGCCTCGTGTCCCATAATTGCCTTCAATTTGGTGTACAACTAAAATTACAAAATCAACCGATTTTTTGTCCATCAAACGAAACAAAAGTTCTTTGTATTGTACATAAAAATCAGATTAAACGACTCGATACAATGTAAAAGCTAAAGCCGCTGCCAGATAAGCGAATCGAGTACAGACAGGGGACGAGAGAGAGTCAGAAAGAGGAGGCTATAGGGAGATAAAGAGGGAGAGAGACGCACAAATTGAATCTAATCGTGCGACTATCTACGTGTAATTACAATTAACTTGTGGAAAAACTGAACGAACTGAGGGCGCAATGGAGCGACAGTTGGAGCGACAGAGAGTGACGTAGAAAGGGGAGAAAGGGGAGGAGGGAAACTAACGAGCAAAAAGATAATGAAATTTTTTTTTTGTTGCGTGGGCTACGATAAGCCAACGGCAGCAGGTTCATGTGCGCCAGCAGGTGGGGATTGTAAACGGGATCCGGGATGAGATTGGGAATGAGAATAGAAATGTGTGTGTGATGGTGTGTGTGTGTGTGTGTGTGTGTGTGTGTGGAGGGTGTGGATGGTGGGGCGCTCTGCTTGTGCTCTTGCGGTAGCCCGAACAGTTTCCATTTGGTAATCAATCATTGTCAATGCCGCCAGCCTGCCTGCCTGCTGTCAATGCGGTTTGTGGGGTTCAAGCGAGGGTTCTGACAGAAACTTAAATTGCCAACAAGAATAGAAGACTGCAGTGAAGTGCAGAGAGGGATCTCTCACACTACACATTCCCCTCCCACCCTCCCTCCCTCTCTTTCTCTGTCTTTGTGTAGGGCAGGCTTAAATATTTGCTCGATTGTGGGCTAACAAAGGAAGCCGACGCCTACAAATGCTCGGGCAAACAGACAAACAGGCAAACAGAGAGACACAAAATGGGGCCAATGTGTTAGGCTAAAGGGAGAGAGGGGCTGGGGCAGGGGAGGGAACTAATAAAAATCAAAATGAAATCAAATTAAATAAGCAACAAAAAGAAGTGTGCTAAAAAGTAGTCGAGAAGGCCCGACAGAGAGAAAGAATAATGACAAACGAAAACAACAATAAAGCACAGCAATTACGGGAGGGGACGATAAAAAAAAGGAGGAAGACGAAGCTAAATTAAAGCAGGACCTGATAAATTTCTACCCCAAAGCAGACACAATGAAAATTACAACGACAACAAGCAGAAGAAGAAGAGGAACGAGGAACGAAGGGCGACATCAAATTGCGTCGAGCCGGGAAAGAGGAAAAGTCAAAGGAAGAAGCCAAAAGGAAAAAAGGCAACGGAAGGAAATGCCATTATGACGTAAATGTGCTAAAATAAAACAACATGGCGGACAACGTCAACAACAACAAAAGCAACAACAAGAGCACAAGCCACGAGGACGACAAACGACGATGGCGAAGCGTGTCGAAAGCGAGAAGCTCCCCGTGGCGCCCAGAGAGCATAGCGTGGCCCTAGTCCTCCATAGTAGATGTGCTTCCCTGTGTGCGTTTGGGGCTAATGTCAAAGTCAATCTTGGGAAAAACGCGTAGCGCATAAACATACAACAAAGTAAAGTACAAGGCAAAGGCAAAGGCAGAAACAGAAACAGAAGCAACACGAAATCAACCCCCAAAAATCCGTTTTTGGGGGCTCGAACCCAGAAAACGAACGACAACTCGATTTTTCTTTTGGCACAAGAAAAATTACCGAAATTAAAGCAAAAGAAAAACAATTTTCTCTTCACGTTGTTGTTTTTTCTCGTCTTACTCTCATGCTGGCTTTTCCTTATCCGCAACGGGTTACAGCTCTACGGAGAGCAACAAGAAAAATTGTTTAAAATCAAGCCAAAAAAAAACTCTAAAAAGTGCCAATGAGCGGGAAGAGAGGCCGATGAAAATGTTAAACACGTTTCGTTTTGGCATTTTCCCTTGTTCCCTCTCTTCTTCTCTTCTGTGCTTGTCTGAGACGTGTGTGATTTGTCTAGGTAAAGAGCCTCGAACAAGCCGCAGCAGCATCAGCAACAGCAGCAACAAGAACGGATAAACGACAACAAAAACAACAAACAAGATAAGGAAAAACTTTGCCACAAAACGAGAAAGAAATCAAAAAGAAAAGCAGAAGTTTTTATGCTCTTGCTGCAGACTTTACCGACGGGCTTAAAGGCTTAAATAAAATAATAATATATACATTCATAATCAGCATCACCAGACGAACCGATTGAGCCATGTTCATCTACTATCTGTCTGTCTGGTTTTTCTTTATATGTCATTCACTATTAGACTACTGATTATTAAGAGATTTAAAGACAATATATTATATATATTCCAAAATCTTTGGATTCTTTGTAAATGCATTATAGTAAATCCTGCATGTTTACTCTCTATTCTCCACTACTGAACAAACATAGCTTTATAATAAAGAGAAGAGAACATCTCGTAGTCAACCCAGATAAAACTTACAGTTTAAACGAGAACCAGTTGCACCAGTTAACAGATCTTAATCTCTATCTGGAAAATCTACTAGCAAAATCAATGACATCAATAAACCAAAAATAAAAGTCTAGAATTGATTGCTCATCAAATATTTTATTCCGACTACGTCGAGATGAGAATCTCGTCTATTAAGCGCAATAGGAGAAATCGCACTGAAGACGCACCATTTGTGCAACGTGCACGACAAACTCGATAACAAAGTTACCATATATACAGGGACAAGGTTATAGAGGCGACTGCAGCTAGAGGAGCTCGGCTTTCTCTTTACGTTTTCCCCCTTCCGTCTCTACGCCCTCTACCCCCTCGAGGATTTTCCCTTTTTCCAACTCAACGTCGGCGCTGCAGCGCAGTCGACACTTTGGGGGTGGTTAGATAAAATGTGGAAATTGTTGAAAACGTTGCGAGACTGCCGGGCAGAGCCTGCATCGTTATGTGCCCGGGTCGACGGACTTGAACGCCGTCGCCGTCGCCGTCGTCGTCGTCGCTGGCGTCGTAGTCGTAGTCGTAGTCGACTTTGGGGGTGGTTCAGAAGGTGCGACGCCGTCAATGGCGGCTTCAGCTCCATGTGCTGTGACCATGTCCTTGCCTCTTGCTACTCGCCGTCTCTCTTTGCTTGCTTCTCTCGCACGGCTGGCAGGCATTTTCGAACATTTTCCTGCCAATATCGGGAGGGGAGGAGGGGGTCGGAAAACTGAGCAAAATAATAACAACAACAGGCGGGCACAACTGCAAGAGTGGCAGCAGCAACAATTTTGCCACTCATAAAAAAGGAAATTTGAACTTGGCCTGATGTATGTCCGGGACCAGTACCGAGGCCAGTGCCGGGGCCACGACGGACATCGTCGCAAACTGCCAATGTGGACTCGACCACTGCGGCAAGTTTTGGGCAAACTGGAAAAATGAAAATGCCAGACGGTAGTCGCTTGATGGTAGCACTCTGCACTCCAATAACAACAACAGCAGCAGCAACAACAACAGCAGCATCGGGCAATAACGGGAGCAGGGAATAGAGAACAGGAAGCACAACGAATTTCACTCGAGAGTTGGTGAAAGTTGCCCTTGAATGGTGTTTTGGATTATATTCCCGCATCACGCCGCTCTGCTCTGCTCTGCTCTGCTCCACTCTATGGCAATCCCCGCCGTCTTTGAAGTCTATTTTCTCTTTCTGGTCCCCTCGAATTGAGTTCGCGTTTAGTGTTTGAGCACAAATTGAAGTCGATAAACATGGGCAAGGGGGAGAGAGAGAGCAGTGCACTGGGGAAACTACAGAAATTAAAGCGGGCCTTGAAAATACAGTCATAGCTTTAGAGCTAGTACAATATACCTAGACTTTTCAATTTGCAGACCTTTAATAAACAATGCGTTCAAGCAATTTAAGTCTTTTTTTTTGGATTTTCACTGGCAAAAACCGTCTGTAAAGTAGTTTTCTATATTCTAAATAAGTTACAATATCATTGAGATTTGTGTAACAAATTTTCTATATAAATAAATGACATTATTTAAACGGATTATTTGCACTTACCAGTTTAAATTTTTCACTATTTATTGCTGTTGATTTACTTCTCCCATTTATTCGTCCATAGATTTTATTTTATCGTTTTATATAATTGTTATTGCACTTAGATTTAGGCATTAGATTTATGTATAGGTCGTATACGGGTTGCTTTAACGCGGCACGGAACGGAACGGTTGCAATTGCTTATTATTTTACGATTACAAAGAGTTGAACATGATAATTCTCAATGCGAGATTGGAGTCGGATTGTAACGGGGACCCTTGGCAGAGTTAATTCACTTCATTGTTGGTTCCTTGTGGACCTGCTGGAAAATATCGATTAGTAATTGGCAAGCAATAAAATCGAATGAAAGAAGAAGGGAACAAAACAAAAGCCGGCAACGAAGAGAGCCAAAGATAAATAACGAGAGACGCACGTGGCAACAACACCAACACACACACACACTCGCACACACACAGTCAAATAAACGGCGACCAAGAGCAAACAACAAACAGAGAACTCAGAATGGCAGCCAGGTGCGAGGTTGGTGGCCAACAGAGGAGGGAGAGAGAGAAGGGGTGCCACCGGCGGGCTAAACAACTAAATCAAATCGCAGCCAAGTGGCGAACCCAGCTGGCAAATTCGTCGTACCCCCCTGCGCCACCTTGCGACTCCTTCCATGTTGCACAATTCCGGCCTCTGCCCGGTTGGCTGCCTCTCAATGGGCTCTGGGGCAAATATTTTAAATGCGCAGATTTTTGGCATGTTTTAGTGGCAGTTCACGTTTTGAATTGTTGCCATCGCCATAGTCCGAGACTGGGAGCAGCAACGGGACAGACACAGGAAGGGAAACAGAGAGAGAGAGAGAGAGGGGAAGGGATCCATGCTCAACTCGTTTCACTGACAATTTAATGCAAAAAATGCCAAATATTTCAAAGGCATACAAAGATACAACAAACAAAAAGTTTGTCATGCTTTTTCACAAAGTGTTTGCAGAGGGAACCCTTTAAAAGAGAAAAAAAGGAATACGGAAAATGACACGAAAACAAAACCAAAAAAAGGCCCAAACTGCAAACCAATTGAAGCTATGACAAAAACTGTGATATGTACAAAATGAACTTTTGAAAAAAATTATGATAACAAGGGAATAAAATACATGTAGTTTGTGTTCTTTACACACACCAAAGAATAATATGGCATTGTCAGATTTTAAATTAAAACAGACTGACTGCACAGGAAATTAACGCAAGCTGAAATACAATTTCATTCTAGAATACTGATCCATTCTAATTTTAAAAGCTTACTGATTACTTTAAGCATTCAAAGTGTCTATGCCTGATAGTTTATTTTCAATTAACTATCTAGCGTAAGATATTTTTATAGATTTCTAAATAAACAAACAGATGATTAGCGAAATTCGTTATGAAATTTACCAAACACTTATGTTTTCTGAGTTCTTATTTATTATTAAATAAACAAGGCATTTTTTTCACACTTAATTCAACATACATATAAAAACATTTCCTATAAACTGTATTTATTTTTATATTTTAAATGAGGTTGCCGGATGGGTCTATGTGAAGTGCCTAGCGTTCGTATCAGTAATCTCTTCACCGAATCTGCAAATCAGTTAACAGTATCCACATCAGTAGATTTACAGATATGTCGTTGATACGGTGACTTTAATTTTATCATCAAATGCTGTTTTTTTTTATTTAACATTCTGCAAGTTTAAAGTCTCAATCCCGTTGGGAGCAGGATTCTACCTACGCCACACTCTTCGTTCTTCACTTTCCACACTCTTCACTTCTTCGCAGCCTGATGCGTGTCTCTGTTACTGTTTCTGTTGCTGTTTCTGCCTTGCCAGACTAACTCAATTAAAGCACCAGACAGAAGTCGAGTGCCGTGTGTGTCGTGCAAGTGGGAGTGGGTGAGCGAGACACAACACAAATACATAGATGGAAACCCTTTGAAATAACCTGGCGAGTAGCGGAACAGACAGACAGACAGACAGAAATTGAAAAAGACATAAAGAACGACAGACAAATAGACACACAATTTGTAATTTCTAAATTAAAACATTTTCCCCGCGACAACTTTAAATTCTGTTAAAGTCCGCGACAAGTAACAGCAACTTAACAGACTAGACTTTTTGCAGCCAGCGCTAGCAGCGCAGCTAGCTGCCAAAACAACAACAAAGCATGTCTGGCATGTGCCGCCTGCTGCCGTCGTCACTGTTGTTGCTGTTGTTGTAGTAGTAAACTCGTCTCGTAAATATACAAAAACAGAAAGAAGAGGGGGAAGGGGGGAAAAACTTGACGTCGTCGTCTGAGCTGGTGACAGAGACGCGACAGCGACGTTGGCGTCCGCTCTCTTTGTGTTGTTTATGTGTTCTTGTTGTTGCTGTAGTGCGGCTCTTGTTGTTGTTGTGAGTGCAACTGAGTGTTTTATTTTTTATGTTTTTTTTTATATTCTTTGGTTTTTTTTGCATTTTTCATCAATGAGTTTTCCTTCACTTTCATCAAACAGCTGCGCTCACAAGCGAACAAACTTTTCTATGCGGATACACACATACACATAAGCACACGTACACATTCACACACACATGCACACGCACGTACGCACACTAAAGGATACGTGGTGGGAAACTTTGTCGTTTACCGTTTGCTTGTTTTGTTGTTTATTGATTTCTTTTTACGTTGCGCGTTCGCCGCCGTTTGGTTTGCAAATGCCGCCAAAATTGCAATCAAATGCAGTTTTTATCAGTTTCACTCTCTCTCTCTAGCACTCTTTCTCCTTTTTCTCTCTCTCTTGCTTGGCGAAGAAACTGTAAACTCCCACACGCGACGTTGACGTCGACTGCGCTGCCGTGGGCTCTGTCGTCTGTTAATTAAAGGCGCGATTTTTTTGTTGTTATTGTTATTAACGCGCCGCACGCTTTGTTATCAGCATTCGCCGCCGCCGTTGCTGCCGTTTCTGCTGCTGCTGTCGCGTTTCGCATTCTACACTTTCAGCACCCCGACCCGACGCTGACACTGCTGCTGCTGCTGTCGTCGTCGACGTTGCTGCTCTGCTGTCGTTAGCGTTTGCTGCTGTTTGCCGCTGCTGAGTCGCTTTGGTTTCTGCCGCGTTGCGTAGTTTTTCCGGTGATTTCCACTTGCTAACTGACATTTCAGGCGACTTTTCCAAAGCGTCACAGTGCCAGTCGCCGCCTTCGTTTGTTGTGCAAATCGAGCACCCCACCGAGAGAGAGAGAGAGAGAGAGAGAGCGCGACTCAGAGAGAGCGCTCTAACAGCTGTCTACTGCGCCGGTCACAACAGAAACGCGTGCAAATTGGAGCTGTCGGGGCTGCCAACTCGTTTTGACAGTGAAGCGTTAAGTTTAAATTTGCACGGACTCAACGAGGCAAAGAAAACAAAGAGAGATTTTATTTTGTGTACCTTGTTATGTTTTACTTATATTATAAGTATAAGTTAATATCTTATTAAAGTTTCAGTAATTAATTTGAACTTTACCTCAACTTAAACTGCGTCTTCAAGTTGAGCTTCAGTTTTGGAATTCGGAACCTGGAAAATGAAACACACAGTGCGCATGAGTGCTCTCCTTTATTCTCTTCCTCTCTCTCTCTCTCTCGCTCTCTCACTGAGAGCACAAGCTACTGTCGGCGTACACAAAAACAAAGCGCCTCCCACCCCTCATCCGACTCTTAAGGGGGGTGGCTTCACAGTAGCAGTATAAGTATATTGTAAATGGCAGCCCCAAGTTCTGCCGGCCGGCTCACTTGTGGTCAGCCCTCGCTTGGCCAGCGGGCCACCTGAAGGAGAAGGAGAGTCGAATGTTGTTGTTTGACAAATGTCACTGACGCTGCAGCCACAACCAGCCAGAGAACCAATACAGGACTTGAGACTCTGGCTGCGTTCCAAACTTATTTCAGAAAAGAATTATAATATGAAACCCAATGATGCAATTTAACGATTTAAACAGTTTCTTGGCCCAAAATAAAGTGACATAAAGAGAGAAACCTTATAAAATAATGCTGGGTATTAATAATATAATCATAAATAAAGTATTTTGCAGCATCTTTAGGAATATACAGCAAACTCAAAGAGAGACACTTGTTATATTATTATGGAAATAAACAAATTATTACTCATGCTTTTATTCCCTAGATATTAAATATTTGGAGGCCAAATGTTCAATAGTTATAAAGATTATAATATGTTTTATGGACAATCAAGTGCTAGCTTAACTAAGCTCGTTTCCTTGTATAAACAATTTCTCATTGTTCCTACATTTCCTTGGCATGTGCTGCGTCATTTCTCATAGTCCTGCCAGACAGAGTCCATTGGCCAATTACCATTCTGTGAATAGCTCCATCAATCGTGGTTGGCCAAATATTTTTCCAACAATTAATTTCATTCATGCAGTTGTCGAAATTGAGGAACACCTGCGGTGCCGCACGGTGCTTCGTAGCTCGGAAATTTGTTTGCATTGCAATTAGAAATTGTTTTGCGTTGGTGGAGGAGAAGAAGAGAACTACGTGAAACTACGCACGGAGAATGCGATGCGAAGCATCAGCGTCAGTTCTACCACACGCTATTTTATGGCCAAAATCGTGTTTGTTTACCGACCTATTGCGACTGTGAGCTGAAAATTATGGCGTGCGTCGTGTGTTGGGCAATTAGTTAAAAAGCCAGCAAGACAGCCACAGCCCCAGCCACAGCCCCAGCACCATTTACAGTCCCAGATCCCTGGATTGATACCGAGACTCAACGGGGGCAGCGCACTCAATTTGCCATTTTTATGAGGCGCTTCAAGTGAAATTGAAAACAGCGGGCCGAGAACATTTTTGGCGTGAATAACATTATGAACTACACCACCCACACGGACTCACTCAAGTGCCAGCAAATTGAGTTATACGAATCGAGAGGGAACCGCGGGGAGGAAGGCAGCAGGAACGGGCCCCATGAAGTGCACTCAATCATTTCCCCGAAGCGGCACTGAGTCGGCCCTGTTTATTTAGCATTTTTACACACGCCACAAATCTGTCCACAAAACGCACTTGCCCCGCCTCCATCTCCTGCTCCCTTCCGCAGCTCATTTGTTTTTATGTGTGCTGAGTGGGGGAAACTCTTGAGTGCGCTATATACGTATTTGTTAATCGTAATGATTTGTGCAAATGCCGTTAAATGCCATTTGACATTTGTCAACTTCGGACCAGACCAGAGCAGACCGGGATGGGCCTCTTGACTTTGATTTGATTTGCCGACTCTCCACACATCAAGCTGATGATAATGATGCTCACGATGATGATGATGATGGTGATGATGATTGGTGGCTCGGCAAGGAAGTGCTTCATTGTCAGCATATTCCTCACACTACTCCCACACTTGCCCCTCCTCCAGCCGAACCAAATTAAAACTGATTGAGCTGCCCCGTCTGACAACTGCCAAGTGAGCCATCATCATTCAGCTGGGCGTTTTAATTAAACCATCGCTGTTGCCTGTGCGCTGAAAATGCAACAAAATGCTGAGTTATTTAATTAAAATTACAAAAATTATAAACAATAAACAATAAGTGCTGTGGCGGCGTCGCCATCGGCCTGTCAGCTGAATGCGCTCTGTTTACATTGCATGAGGCTCGGAAATCCGAGTTATACTGTATGACAATTGCAGGCACTTTTTCAGTGGCTGCCAACAAATGGAAGAGTATTATGGGAATATGTGAATATACAAATGTTTCATTATTTACTGAGTGAATGAAATATAAAGGAACTATAATTAAAAAGAATAAATGGGCAATTGTTGAGAATTGATGTAGTATTGAAAATATTACTTCATTGATCTTCTGAATACTTCTCTAGGGATCGATAGTTGGAAACTTTTCTATCACTTTTCATTCATCGAAAAATTTGAATTTACATAGTCGATCTTAACCTTGTCACACATTTTATCGATATCATTACGATATTGGCAGCGCCTGATTTATTTTTATATTACTAATCGAATCGTGACAATCCCCTCACCACTACACCTTTTATCGATAAATTGCAACATTGGCAGAGCCTGACAAATTCGTATTTATTTCGTAAATTTCCTGTTTCTTTTTTTCCATGTCTCTTTTTTGCCAATGTGACTTTTAACAATTTTCCACTGATTAATTAATAACAATAAAAATGGCACGCGAAAAATACAAAAAAAAAGCGTTAATGATTAAACACAACACGCTGGCAACAAGAGCGCAGCGGCAGCAACAACTATGCAGCACAACAACAACAACAACAACACGAGCAACAGCAGCGTCACCAATTGCTGCTGTTGTTGTTGCTATTTGATTTATAGTGGGAAATGCGAATAAAAAGCGAAGCATACTTTCGGGCGGGCAGCAAAATAAAAAGCTGCAGTCAAGCAATAAATCAGAAAATGACCGAACGTGGGCGTCGCAATGGAAATGGGCGCGGCTGGCTGCATTGATGTTGCCACTGTGTTGTTGCTGTTGCTGCTGCTGCCACTGCTGTTGCTGCTGTTGCCATTGCGATGGACGCAGCTTTTGCACAATTTGATTTTATTGCATGGCAAAATTCAATGAAGCGACCAAAGCGGCAAAGCGACAAAAGGACAAACTGACAAAATGACGAAGCGGCAACAGAAGGCGCGCAAATTTGCATACAGGAACATACGCCGCACACACACACACACACACACAGTTACAGCACACAAATAGAGTGAGTGAGGGAGAGAGAGGGAAGACACACAGAGACAACATGTTAATGCAAATAAATTGCCTGCTGACTTTATTTAAATTTCCCATAAGACACACATGGAGAAGGGGCGCAGGGGGCAGGCGTGGTAGGCGGCTGCAGAGGGAGACAGAAAAGTTGTGCGCAATGTTTGCTCCACCTTCCTTCTAAGCAGCCGGCAACGATGCGGCAAAGTGTTAGGCACCGTCAGAAGAGGCTTGCGAGAGTGAGCCTCCCTTCCATCTTCCCACATCCAGAAAGAACCACAAGGAATTGTGTGTGTGTACGTGTGTGTGTGTGTGGGGAACATGTGTTGCCTGTGGGCTACGCTGGTGGCAGCTTTTTGTAATTTTAATTTTGATTTTAATTTGTGTTGAAATATTTACATAATCACTGACTGACAACAGGCTGCAACTTCAGTTTCCTGGAGACGGTTCAGGAGGCGACTCCTGAGCAGCCGCTTAGCAGCTGCTGTTGCTCGCTGGCAAATTTATTAAACTTTAATGAAAATTTATAAGGCCTGCATAAATGATTTAATAAGCCAACACACACACATGTAGAGTGTACGCCACTGCGAGCCTGTCTCTTCTGTTATTGCTGTTGTTGTTGTTGTTGTTGGCTGTGCATGCCATTAATGGCACATTAGCATTAAGCATTTAAATGCGGCACGAGTTGCGCCCGCTAAGCCGCTGTCAACACGCAAATCTGGTTATCATTTTCCATTGAAATAGCAAAAGAAGTGTTGCATACTGCGTTGGGCAGTGCGGCACAAATGCAAATTAGCGCTCGTTTTGTGTTGTGCAAAATTGTCCAAAAATACTTTTTATAGATAAATTTAAAGAGCCTATTAAATTAAGGAAATATTTCCCCTTTTTCCCATAATATTCCACTATATTTAATAATAATTTAACAAACTTAAGACCAAAAAGAAGAGAACCTTCTATTCAAAAGTTTTTTTTGTACTTGAATTCACTTTGAAATTTCCTCGAAAGAACGAACAAATTTCGACTTCTTTGTCCAATATAGGTTTATAAACGAAGTTCTTAAAAAAACGTTCTGTTCTCCAGGATACCAATATTAACAATGCACCAGCCCTACTATCGATAGTCCTATCGATGTTTCTACAGCAATGGAGTATCGTTATTAGGCCTACTGCAAACTACACAATTGTTGCTGCAGCGTGTCCTTCAGTTTCTCATTTTGCCACTGGTATTTCGTCTTTTTCCTCAGTTTGGCCGCGTTAATTAGTGCAAAAAGAAAGAAGAAGAAGTGGCACTGGCGACTTGGCCAGGCCTGGCCTGGCCTGGCTTACCCTTTGAACTGTTGGCATTTTATTTGCACGACGAAATGAAAATATACATGTTTCTAATTAGAGCTGCGAATCGAGCGAGGCCTTTGCAATTAACTTTGGCAGCGCATCGGGCCGGGCAGGAGTGGCCGCTTTGGCCCGGGATCCTATCTCTATCTCCCACTCTATCACTGCCTCCCTCTCCTCTCTCTCTCACTGTCATCTTCAGCAGCTGCAATCGCTTTCACTCGGCAAAAGATCAAAGGGACGCAACATATGCAAACAATGGCGCTCCAAACTGCGCGTTGCGAGCAACTCCAGAGCTGCTCCAGCTCCACAAAACGAGCGCTTAAAATGCAACAACAACAGCAGCAACAACAACAATAACAAATGGCATCAAGCGCTCAACAACTCGGCTCAACTTCAGCAAAAGGCAAAGAGCTAGGAAGAGGAAGGGAGGGCGAAGGGAGAGTGTGGGCGGAAAGACATGGGAATAAGTGAATGAAAAATATTTATGAATGGAATGTAACTACCGCTGGCAGAGGAGCCTCTGCTGCTGCTGCTCCGACTGCTGCAGTTGCCAGATAAAAGCCCAGTGGAAACCCATAAATACAGGTAGGTAGCACAGGCTGAATGACTAGGTAAACGCTGGCACGGGAAGAGGAGCGCGGGTAGCGGAGCCTAAGTGAATTGCCGCTTGCCATAGGACCGCAGACAACATGACAATGCCAAACTCAACTCGACTCGACTCCAAGTGGGAGCTGCTTCTGCTGCCGATGCCGATGCTGCGTCTTCCTCTTCTCCTGATGATATTGGGTACCGTTAGTCTCTTCTCTCTCTCTCTCTCTGTCTCTCTCTAGGACTCTATTGCATTGTTTAGTTGCGAGTGCCTGGCAAAAAGCCTTTGATTTATGACATGTGCGTTTTAATTTTGATTGTTTTTGCCACTGTGTGGGAGGCATGTGCGGCATGCGGTGTGTGTGAAGTGTGTGTGCCAGGTACAGTTGCAGCATTAATTGGCCTGCAATCAACGAAAACTTCGTGCAGACTCGTTAGAGCAGAGGCAGGAGTCTATAAAAGAATAGATAGAATAAGTGAGAGAGAGGGAATGAAGGGGACATGTGAGAGAGAAAATGTAAAGAAAGATTTCAAAATTGTTTTACTATAACTAAGGTAAAGTAAATGTATATTGTTTAATGATGAACAAAGCTTAATAGAAATAAATAAATAATTCAGATTCTAAAGCCTACGCTTTGCAAGTATGCAATGAAAAAATAAAGGATTTAGATACTTAAGATATAATTTGATCGACCATAAGTAAAATCCAAAAGCAGATTAATAACAATCGATATGAGTAACGGGTGTATAATACACTTTCCTTGTTAATTCTTTACAAATAAGTTCTTTACTTCACACAAAAAATTATTATTAATCGATAAACATTAAAGTTTCATAGAGCTTTAAGCTTTTTTAGTTAAACTTAAAACAGCATCAGTAACTCTTTCTCAAGCCAAATTTAGCCGTAAAATAGCCAAGGTATCGTCACTGTTAACAACATTTTGCGCAAATCTCTTGTTAATTTTTGCGCAAAATGCATGCAGCGCACAGCAGCTCATGCAGTGGCATCAAAACATGGCGACAAGGGCTTGCAACTTGCAGCTTGCATCACAACACACATGCACAGCCTGCCTCTCGACTCCACTCCCCCCTCGCAGCCCCTTCGTAGGCAGGCGGCACCTAACGGCAAGCGCCACAAATTGCGGCAAAATGCATTTTTCACAAGACAAAACGAGAGCCGAGAGCAACGCAAAGGAGAGATGCAATCTCAAGTGGTTATCTCTGACATAGGAGAGCAGAGGGATGGCAGAGGGGGCAGGGTGGCAGGGAAGGGAGGGGGAAAAACCCCTTGGTCCTGCAGCGCGGCCGGCAAAGTCAACATCAAAGTTCACGCCGACAAAGCGTTGAGAGTAAATGTTTAATGAGCGAGGAGGAGCGAGGATTGGAGATGTGAGATGAGGATGGAGAGAGTGGCAAAGCATCATGTAGTTCGCTGAAGGAGTCGACTCGGATCGGAGCGAGCTACACTCCTTCAATCCGGGGCGCAAGCCAATTAAAACAAAAGCCAAAAAACAAATGCACTTGAAGTGGGAGCAGCCTGGCAAGCTGCTCGACCAGGCCGGGCCAGGCAGGAGTCGGGTCAAAGGCGAGCCTACCACGTGAAGTGGCCTACCCAGCTGCAGTCCTGCGCACAGGCACTCCAAGCAACTGGTTCTTCTTTGAAGTCAAAGGAACTTCAAATGCCAGCAGAGCGAACCAGTGGCAGCGGGCAGGGCAGGAGGATTGAGACTGGGATGGGATTCCAGTAAATTAGCTGCTCTTCAGCGAAGAGAAAGTGCACCAGCTGCAACAAAGTCAAAAAGTGACAGCTGCCTAACGCTGTGGCCCATAATATGCTCGGGTTAATCAAATGGATGAGGTTGGCCAAAGCTGTGGAGAGAGGAAGACTTTGCCAACCCTTTGATATGATAATGGAAAGTGCGAAGGGGACTAGACGGAAAGGAAAATAAAGGATGAAGGAAATGGAACATATGGAATATATATTAGGGGCATCTAAGAACACTTGTTGGATTCTGAAGAATATCTGATTAACTTGTAACATGGCTTTAGATAATCTTAGACAACCTGTTGAGTTAAGAGAAGAATCTTTAGAATCTATCTTTAGAAGGGAAATCACTCCTGATAATAGAAGAATCCAATCTAATACAATCTATTTGTAAGCCATGTATATGTATGTATATACATACATACACATATATATTGTACACACATAGCTCTACCCCTGACAAGCCCCAGTCATCCATGAGTTTGACTTCTGATTCTCGTCTGACAGCTTCATGTAGGTAGTACATAAATTTTTTGGACAAATGCTTAGTTCGAGTTTTGTATTCGAACCGACTCCATACCTTAAGTAACCAGCAAAATTTGTCAAAGGAAAACATTTTGAAATACTTTTTATTTGTTTTAAAAGAAGTAACAAAAGTTTATTTAAATTATTTCTTGAATATTCCATTAATCGTTCGTCGTGGCAATATGAGTAGTGAGTAGAATATGGAATAATTCGTGAAGACTTCTTCTTCATTATCCTTTCTCTCACGTAGCCTCTGATCAGAGTCTGGACTCCAATTCTTATACCAAATTATCGTCAAATGAATCATCCGAGTCATCGGACAAGGATTCTGCCCGTAATCCCATAACTGGCATGGGACTAAATGGCGATGGAGTCGGTGGACTGAAACCTAAGATTCCCAAGAGTCGCAGTTAGTATTTTGTATAATACAATTTTTGTAAATATACCAATTTCCTTCACATCCTCCAGTGGGTAATCCCGTTACCGGTGAAGGCTACAGACCCGGTCTGACAGACTATGAAGAATACGGTCAGAAGCATCGTCGACTTGGCGAGAGCAAGACAGATCGTTACTAAACAAGCAAACACCCATTATTAATACACAAGGAGAGAGGTTACTTTTATGTTTTTCGTTATCGAGTTGAACGTCATGCACAAGTCAAACATAGCAGGAAACATCGACCAGTTGTTGTTAAAATTCGCAGTTTTGTGAAAGATTTTTAGTTTTAATTATATGTTGCAGTTCGTTGCTTGAGCGTAGCCAAACTTTTGATACGCCCACCTTTACAGGGTATAATAATAATCAAGGACTTGATGAAGAAGCTCTTGTTTAGAAGGACAAGTGAAGAAATTTCTTTTGAGATTAGCCAGCACATTTTTTCTACAAGTTGATTAATACCCTGTTTTTGAAATATATTTTTATATCGTTAAAGACCGTTCTTCTCTTTGTATATTAAATACACTACACTTGTAGATATACCACATTCGGTTGATAGGTCTAGATATGCGTTGAGCATACGAAGGTTTCTTTTAATATAGAGCAACTTTCCTTTCTCTAATCAGTACTTAAATGAAGTACACAATCAACGTATTTTCAGTGTTGGTTACCGCATTTCAAATGCTTCACAGCCATCAAATACAGTGTATCTAGGATGCGATTAACGCAACTCAGTTTTCCTTTGTTCAGTAACTTCTAGTTTTTACTTTATAATCCAACGCGCACAGTGCTGTAATTCGGGTTACACACCCCAGCCACAGCGAATTCCCCAGATTATTGCGCTCTTTTTCAACTTTTAATTATACTCACCAGCAAAAACAGCGACTACAACAATATTCGCGGGGGGAGGGTGAGGGAGTTGGAGAAAGCAAAGGGAGGTGGAGCTGTAGCTGAAGCTGACGCTGGAGCCCAACGATATGTGTGACAGCCATTTAATTTGATTTATGGCCAGTGAATAGTCTTGATTAGAACTCACTGTGTGAGTACAGTGAATACGTGAATATATGAATATGTAAGTATGTGTGAATATGTGTGTGAATGCGTGTGAATACGGGATGTGTGAGTTAAGCGAATTTAACTCAATTTCACATAAATCAAAAATGTAACCATAGCAGCGAGACCCAAACCCAAACTGAGCCAGCCCGAGGCGAGCGGGCGTCGAATCCCCTGCCCCTCTCCCACACACACACACACACACATACAATATATCTACACACACACAACCCCACACACTCATCTATCTATTGCGAAGCGCACCTTGGCGCTAATCGCATTTCAATTGTTGAAACGAATTGCGAATTGAATGAAGTGCTGAAATTTGAGTGCAAGACGCAGAGGTGGAGAGGGGGGAAGAGAGTAGAGCAGGGGGGCTGGCAGACACACATCGATATGTGCCGCAGATACGTGCACGTGTGTGCGTGTGTGTGTAAGTTTTCTTCTCTCACTGTCAATGCGATTACCGCCGCAGTCGCAGCTACTACAAGTTCATAAAAGCTGCGCCGCGCTGTCGACAATGGGCGAATTTAGGTGTCAAACGGCAGGTGGCAATGGCAGCTGAAGCAGCAGCAGCATCAGAAGCCGGCAAAGACCGAGAGCGGAAGTGCCCGACAGTCGGCCAAGGCAGGGCAGAGTAGGCCAGGCCGTGCTACGCGGAAGGTTGGTTGGGGGTTTGGGGATTTAGGGACTGGGACGCGTCAGAGACAGATGATATCTTAAACACCACAACCACACACACACACACACACACTGCGGCATACAATCACACATGACTACACACAGAAGGGGCGGCAGGCAGGCAGGAGGAGTCGGGCAGGCAGCAAATGTTATCGGAAAACCAAGCGCCTGAGCTGTTGTACAATTTTTGACATGGGTCCCCAAACAAACGCCAAACAAAGGGCCAACAATCGCTGCTCGAAGGGGGTACGGGCGGAGAGGAGGGTTCCGGACCACCCAGTGATATGGAGGACAACGTGCGTGCGCGTGTATTGGTAAACCGCAAGAACATCAACTGATGGCAGATAAATTAAATTTTGCGGTTCTAAATGGGCAATCAATGAGGCGTTCCCAGGGTGTGCGAGCAAGGTGAGCCAATAGACAACGCTCCCCCACCCACTCCCCAGGACAACATGTGTATATTCTATATACTGTATATTCCATACTAGCTGTAGTAAAATTTAAAATTTAACAAGCCACTCGCCGTGCCAATAAAATGACCTTAGACACCGCAAAAAAGTCACAGACTGAGACTTCATTTTTGATGACAACTTCAAAGGCCAAGCCCGGCACGCCCCTCGCAGACAGAGTCAGAGACCAGACTAAGGAGTTGCCGGTAGCGCCTTCTGCCTTCTCTGCTTCAGCTCTCTCTCTCCACTTCCGTTCCCCGCGAGAGACTTGTCTCCGGCCCCGAAAACTCATTCCCAACTGTTGCGAAAAACTTGACTGGCGAAACTTTTGCCTTGCCCTCAAATATTGACTCAAGCAGCTACTCGATGACTCAAGTGCCTCGATTGTGTATGAGGTGTGCGAGAGTGTGTGTGCTGCTGCTGTGTTGCTGGGTGTTGGGGGTGTGAGTGCGTGTACAGTTGACACCTTGACGCCGTGAAGAGTTTACTGTTTACCGTCATCTGCTGCCGGTACTTGCTCTCCCTCTTACACTCACTTCCTCTATCTCTCTCACTCGCTCTGTCTGTGTGCCTGTTTATTGGTATTTATTTTGGCCAATACGCCTAATCAAACAGTAGAAGCAGACACCTGACGAACGGAAGTCACAAGTGAAGTACTCACAGAGCTGCCAACTTTCGTATTTCCTTGCGACATTTACCCCTGTCCATGCAACAATATTGCAATATTCTCAAATACTTCCGTTCCAAGGGATTTGAAGTTGATTTTACAGTTGTAAATTGTAGTAAGTCTTTTTATTGCGATGTTTTTGAACTGAAAATTATGACAAGAGTATTGTCAAAATGTTATATTTTATATATATAATTCCATACAGGGACAGACAAACATACATAAATATTAGGTTGAAAATTCCCTTCCGCTTTTTTGTTTTGGATTTCGCGGCTATGTATAGCAGGCTCGTATCTGGCAACCTATACATAATGTCGATGTCACGAGATGCCATATGGCGGTCTAACTCGATGTATTCCATGATTTGATCGGTATTTGTCGTCACAGGTCTTCCGCCGGGCGGCTTATCCATGGTGTCGTTTTCCCGGTTCTGAATCGTCGAAACCATTCCTCCGCGGTTCGACGTGATAGAGTACCATCCCCCAAAACACCATTAATCTCACGGAACGTTTCTCTAGCGGATTTGCCTTTAACGAAGGAAAACTTTAAAAGAATTTCGGCGTTAGTCAACTCCATGTTTACACGTCTATAACTGTTGTACGCAATATCCAAACTTCATGCATAGCGTTGTTTTGTAGGTTATGTCAAGCCTTTCAAATTATGTATAGTGTTCCCAGTACGAGCTCTTAGCGCTTTGTACATAGCCGCGAAATTCAAAAAAAGCGGAAGGGAGATTTTTCCAACCTAATATATTAAGACGCCCTTAAAAGAAATGCAGCGCTTCAAATCTCCTTCTTGGATTGAATAAGAAAGGTTTCTTCTTGAAATAATCAGTCTCAGCAGCAAAAGATCTTCAATGTTGCGTTACATCTTCCCTTAACAAATAATAAAATATTAAATATACTATATATGCAGATTAATATAAAATAGATTATTTTACCAATCAAACATAGATCTGTCATGCAGAAGGTACTCAAAAGCTGAACATTCTTAAGATGAATATAACACAATCTTCAACTAGGTTGATTCACAATTGTTCAAGGGAAACAACTGCTTTCCTTTGAGCTTCCTAGATTCAATTACTTCTATATAATATAGTAATGTTATAAATACATGACAAGTACACTTATGTACACACTTTATATTACAGATGGGAATACGATTAATTCATTTGCCATTATGTCCTCTGCTACTCATGCATCAATTGCACATGCCAGGTATTCCATGAGTTGCCTGGTTTTGTTTCAAATGTCCACTCCAGCAAGGTGTCTAGACTAGGCTGACGCCTCTTTGTCTATTCCAGTGGGTCAATGGGGTCCACACACACACAACTGGCCCATTGAACAGTGCGACTTGAATGGACCATACGAGGAGCGGGATATTTATTAATTAACCATTATCGTTGACTGGCTGCCCCCTTGACTGTCCGGGGAGGAGACCATCACATCACGTAAATGGAAGTCTGAAGTGCAATTTGCATGCGAGTTTTAAATCAGCAACAGAAGCAGCAGCAGCAGAAGCAGCAGCAGCAGAAGCCGCCGCCATTGATGGCGTCGAGACAAAAAGGCGGCACAACTGCCCAGACCAGGCAATGAGGATGCAGAATGATGCGGGAGAGAGAAGTGCGTCATTGATGAGCATCATTATGCCGAGTGTGGAGCGCTGGACATGACATGGATGGATGTCCAAAGAGTTGACAATTATGACAGACGTTCGCGTTGGCGTTGGCATTATTGCCTGCTGGCTGTCGGGATTAACGCCATTTTAATTGAATTTTAATATTTCACACACGACTCGAAGCCGGATATGTGCGGCTGAAGAGCTGTCAGGGTGGGGCGAGGTAGGAGACGCCGTGCGGGCTTTGAATTCGCACACAAACCGCAAGTAAACGGGAAGCCCACGACCAACGGAAGTAGGAGCCGCAGGAGACACAGCCGGAGCCCTCCAATGAAATACCCATTATGCAAATCTGTCGTCCGACATAATGGCCAATGATGAATTAAGCTCGCAACCGCCGTGCGAAGAGCTTTAACGGTGGCTTCAGACCGCACTTATACAAGTATATGTGTAGGACGATCGATGTAACTTTTCCTATATTCGAATAGTTTCTCCGTAAACTTGCAAGTGAAAAGCTTAATGAATGTACATTTAATTAATAACATTACAGTACCAGACTTACCAACTGTGCAGCCCACCTTGATTATAAACTTATTCTTTCATTTTCCTCGACTTCCTTTTAATTTGTTTTCCTCCTTCATTTCATCATTCATAAAAATATTGTTTTCAATTCAATGTTTTCAATAAAAACTCAGTGTTCTTAGATTAATCAATTAAGTTTTATGATTTGTTTGCAATCGAAGTAGTTCTGCTTAACTTATCGATAGACGATTAAAATTCCATCAATTAGACACCTGAGAGTAGAGTAGTGCTGAGTAACTACATTAGGTTGTTTTGTACTTGACAACATTTTGAGTGACAAACAACTTGAATTGCCAAAAGCTGAAAAAAAAATGGTAGGTTTTTTTTTAATTTTTTTTTTATAGGATAATTAGTTTTAGCCATTCCCTCTCTTGATGCAGGACGCAAAGCGCATCAAATTAGACCGTATGAGACCGAAACGAAAGCGCAAAATGCGTCTCACGTGTGACGAACGAATTGAGATATTGGAGCGAAAGATTCAAATATTGTCAAACGAAGTACAGGCTTACAAAGAGCGCCTGAAGGCCGATTCTGACGACTCTGATGAAGAAGACGATGAAGAAGCCAATGACGATCGCGATGATGTTCAAAATGCCGATAACGATAAAAATGGTGAGTGCGAGAGCAGTGCAGATAGTGATGATAGTAGCAATAGTGATGGCGGTTCAGATAACGATGGCGAAGAGAATGTAAATCACGAAGCCGATAGTGCTTGCCTCTATAGCAATGAAGAAAGCGGTGGAGATGAAGCTGCTAATGAAGATAGCGATGATAGTGAAGATTCCAATGAAGATAGCGATGAAAACGAAGCTGCTAATGAAGAAAGCGATGAAAGTGAAGTTGCCAATGAAGATAGCGATGAAAATGAAGCTGCCAATGATAAGAACGATGATGATGACAACGATAATGATGAAGACGACAGTGATAGTAGCGATGATGATAATGACAATGAGGATGTTAATGTTAATGTTGAAGAAAACCACGGAGAAACCGATGATAATGACGAATCTAGCGATGAGGAAAACAATGTTAAATTGCCCTATAATAAAATCCCACCATCCCGTGTTGGAAAATTCGGATGTGCCAGAGCCAAGGTTGTCGATCAATCCATATACCAGCAAAACGATAAATTCGCAAATGAAATTTAATTATTATAATTTTTATTTATATTATTAATGACATGACTGATTTTTAGCATGTGAAATTATTGTATGAATCGAGTTATAATAAATCTAGATCTGGATAATAAATGAAATAAATGTTTAGGTATTTTTAGAATTTCTATAGTAGAATGTGTGGAAAATGCAATAATTTGAATGGTAAATCAAAATAGCTATAAAATAAATGAATATTTAGGTAAAGGAAGTATAAACTCATTGTAGCTGGCTCGAGGCCAAGGTACAAATTGTTTTTATTTTGCCAGCTACATTGAGTTTAAAAAAATTAGGGTCGCCAAAACTTTATAATATTGTTTATATTTATTTTCCTGTTCATTAATGATTTGAGCACTACAACTGCGAATGCGCCCATTGTCGCTACACGCTTATTTACGAATGTGTAGCAAAATTGCAGGGTGCACGGCAACCTGATCAAACATGTTAGCATTGCCAACAATTGCACTGTGCGTCGTCAAAAGGGGGACAAAGCGGAGTTCGGGGGGAGCTGCCGATGTCCAAATATTAAATGACCATTGTGACAATCACCGACAACTGACTATAAAACTGTCAACTATTGATGACGTGACTCGGATGAGAACGTGGTGAATGTGGATGGCGTCGTGGTGCCGTTGGCATTGTAGGGTGTGTAGGCGAGGGGAGAGGGGGCGGCGGTCGTCGACGCCGTTTGCAATCAGAGTGCGAACGCAGTTGCCAATTTCTTCGCCTGCTTGTTACATGCAAATTTAAACGAGTTTCAATCACCAACGGCCATTGTCTCCATCTGCATGTCCCTCTCCCTCTATCTCTCTCTCTCTCTCTCTTCTTGTTCTGTGCACATGCTATCTTTGTCTGCTGGCAGTTGCACTGTGCGTATGAGCAATGAAAAAGTAATTAAATTTAAGGGCTGCAACTGGGAGCACAGCTAGTTAGATGGAGAACACGCAGATTCGACCAGGAGCATGACTCCCTCGCCCGCTCATCCGAACCAAAAAAGTGTCATTATTAACGCATTGAACACCCGCGCTCCAAACGAGCTGACAGCTGTGCCGCCCCGCCTTCATCTTCCCCTACTCCGAACATAATGGAAGGATTGTCACAGTGTTCAGTTTGGGGGGTGCTAGGTGCCATGTTGACACTTTGAACAGACCAAATGACGTTTATTGAAATTTCATCATTAGGCCCGCTCGAGGTGCAGGCAGGGGGTGGGGGAGCCAGAGGGTAGTTTTTCCCGACTAACTTTCACATCGAACTTATTTAAATCGACGGCTGTGATACGTGTGCGTGGACACAGGGGGGGGAGTTGGGGGATTGTCATATTAGCATCGAAGCTTTCTAGAAAAAATAACTGAAAAGTTGTCAACCCTTGCACGCAATGGAAATCAGTTTTGGCATCGTCAACAACAACTCAGTGAACAGAAAAATATCCCCAAGGAGACTTTCTGCATAATTTGGGAAAAGTTCTGAGACAGTTTGTGGAGCGTCATCATGGCGGATGCAAGATGACACAAATCAACCCCAAATCGAAGAAGGATGAAGATGGAATCGAAGATGCGAGATACGTACGAGTATATGTGGATGAATGTGAACAATAATTTAAATATAACTCGCTGCAGGCGACGCTTCAATGGAATAAAGAACCTTTCTATCTTTCACGCAGAATGGAAGTGACAAACGCAAAAATTTGATTATTGTTGGTGTTTGTATTCCAGGTTTAGCATGTAATAATTCCATATAATGTATGCGTATAAGGTGAGATATGAGAAAACAATAATAACACAATAACAAGCGATTCCCTTGTTATTTCTTCTTCCTACGATCTTAACCGTTGTCCGACTCAGACTCCCTCTACACATTGCATCAGCTGTCGAGCATCATCCCCATGCGCACTTCCCCTGCCCCTTTCGACCGGATTCCGATTCTGGCGTGTTTCTGGCTTGCCCGCGGCATTGGTTTTTGGGCTCTACGGCTTAAGCACGCCCACGGCCCTCTAATCAAAAATGCAATGTTTGGCTTGGTTAAGCGGAAATCGGTAGATTGCGTCGCACACTCGCTTGTTGATATTAACACCTCCACCTCCACACCGCTCCCGCTACCCTCCCGTCTCCCTGTGTCACAACGCGCCCTTGTCAGGCCGCCTTCAACAGGCTGGTTTTGGCGGAGGAGGTTAATGAAACGTCACAGATGATGATGACGATGACGATGTTGGGCTAAGATTTCAATGATATGTCAGAACTGAGTGATGCCGATGATGGATGGACGAACCCTAACACGGTTGCCATCCTTTGACTGCCCTTTCTCCTCCCTCTCCACCACTGCCTGCCCTTTTGCCGGCTCATACATCAGACGCCGCCACGCATAAATTTGGGATATTTTGCGACTTGAGCGACGCATTTACATTGGGATTTGCTGGCAACGAAGGGTGGCAGCCTGGACTAGCAAGAGCAGGGGGAGAGGGAGAGAGGGGAGGAGGGGAATGAGCCTCAACAAATAAAGCAGCATCCGCTTGGCGGCAATTTCCGACGTCGTCACTTAGCTCCCGCATCAGCTGCAATTTTCATGGGCAAATAACATAATCAAGGTGGAGCGTCAGAGGCTGCTGCTGTAATCAGGTAAGTTTTAGGTCCCCTCCTTCCCACTCTCTCCCACTCTCTCTCTCTCTCTGCTGGCACCGTTAGCCGCAACGTAAATGTTTCAATTTGCGTTGCCAAACGTAATTTTTGCCATATTGAAATTTGATTTGCGCGCGCCTTTGCCCAAAGTGCAGTGACATTTTCGTTGAATGTTTGCACAAAACTTGCCAGGAGACGTCACAATCTCCCTTTTCCCTTACCTCTTCCTCCCCCTGCCCTGCTATAACACTCCTTTTTGCCTCCTTTGCCCTCCCTCCACACATCCAAGTCTCAGCTCGCAATTGAATTTGCGCCCGGCAGTTGCAATTTCGAAATTTGATGTGGCAGCTTCGCTTCGGGCGTGGCAGAGGCGGGGGCGGGTGTCGTGTCGTGGTAAGGCAACATGCATAATTTTTAATGGTATTTGTGTAGCAGGCACTCACACACACAAGTTTATGAGGCGAAAGTGATTTTATTTACGGCAGCAACATGACGAGACATCATTTTAAATTATCAGCCAGGAGCCTTAGTTGGTGTGGCGGAGGTTGGGGAGGGATTTTGTGGCAAACTCAAGTGTGGCACACGTGAAATGTGACCCATAAACGATTGCAGAGTGGGACAGAGACAGAGATAGAGTATATTAACCCTTTGGAAAGGGCAGAGGCTGAAATTGGTGCCAGGGAAAGCGCTGCAAAAAGTTTGCGCAGCTTGGCAAAAGGCAAAAGCAAAAGCAGCCGAGCTAAAAGTAAACGCCTTTGGTTAGCAAAAAGTGAAACAGAAACAGAAACGTAAACAAATACGGCAGACAGACAGACGGCAAAGCAACAACTTACATCTACTGATAAAGAAAACCGAGTTGATGCTGTTGCAGTGTGTGTGTGTGTGAGTGTGTGGCGTCCCGCAGTCTAGCAACGTTTCTAATGAAAGATGACAACAACAACATACACGATAAAGGGTTGTCATTAAAATTGCAACAGTTACCGCAGCCGCTTCATTAGAGACTTGCTGTAACTGCGGTTGCGTTTTGGGGCTAAAGTAGGTTGCCGTTTGGCAAATACGCAGTAAATGAATGGCAAAGAGATGCTAAGCGAGGCATTGAATCACGATGAAAGTGGAATTTGTAATTGATAAACGTATGGGCACAACCCCTCTCATACGTGCCCGCGAAATTCAATTGCGTAGTTGCCGAGCTGCCAGACTGATGGAAAAAACAGCTGTTCTAGTGTTCGTGTTGGACAATGTCGGCAGACAGCTGGCCGCTGTACACTTTGCTGTTAATGTAATGTTAAGCTAACAGCTGTTCTTACAGAGTGCGCAAACAGCCAAATATTGAATTAAAAACGGAATATACAAAAAAATAACCATATATAATTGCAATAAGACAATATAAGACAATTAGCACTTGTTTGTAGACACTTTTTTAATTCAACAAGGCAAACTGGATAACTAGAATAAACGCCTCGAGGGCTGGGAGTCACCCTCGGCACCGCTTTCTACAGGACGTGTCAGCTCAATGGAGTTAATGCGGATCATGGTGTTCGGGGAACGCTGGAAATTAATGCGCATGAATTGTTTCCTGCGCTTCTTCTTGAAATGTGTTTTCGTGTGCGTAAGGGTTTTCTCTATGACAGTGGCCTTAACGGTGACTAGACCAGGTTCCAGAATGGGACGTCCGATGAGCGTGAAATCACGTGCGCCGGCCAATAGAACCTTATCCAAGCTTATCTCATCGCCTATCGTGGGCGGCCAGTAGCCTTCGACGAGTATTATGTCTCCGGGAGTGATTTTGAATTGTTTTCCACACAGGTGCACCACGGCAAAGAGGCGGCCCTGCTCCGACTTGGCTACTTGTTGATTGATTCTCTCGCAGACTGTTTGACATTCCTTTTGATGATCCTTGGCGATGGCAGACACATCGATCGTGGCCGTCAGCGGTTTGTTTTGCTGTAGCAATGCCGGCGATATGCTCAGAGCACGCATCGCACCTGCAGTGGGAGGGGGGGAGAGAGCACACCGTTATGTCACTATGTATATTTCGTTGTTTACTGACTTACCGCTTAGCGTAACACGTTGCGTTGTGTTGCGCAGCACTTGGCGCATAGTTTGCGCCAAAAATGACATATTTTTATAGAATTATTAATTCTTAATTCGCTTAATTTGTGTTTTAATAAGTATTGAGTTGATTGGAAGAACTCCGATAACTAAATACCACAGCATCGTTTTAATTTAATCGATTTAGTATTAACAGTGCTGGTCAGCGTAGGTTTTTGTTATTTTTAAACACTTTTGTGCCCGATACTTGGCATCGATACTATCGAGTCGGGGTCGGCGTCACTGCGCACTTCATGTTTTCAAATTAAAGCGGAATTTTTAACAAACGTCTTACAGCTGTATATAAAAAATAATAGTTAAAATGGAAAATTCTCTATTTGCGGACCCTGCGCTGGAGCGCCATTTCAATGGACACGTTGGAAACATAACACAATTGCGTTTCAGCCCGGACGGAAATCAAATCGCCACCAGTTCGTTGGACACGACTGTGATCCTGTGGAATCTCAAGCAGGCAGCACGTTGTATTCGTTTTGCCTCTCACTCGGAGCCTGTCTACGGCATTTCCTGGTCCCCCAAGGGGAACTTTATAGCTTCCTGCAGTCACGATCGTACCGTCAAGATCTGGGAACCAAAGGTACGCGGCGCCTCAGCCGACTTTGTGGCCCATGGCAAACCCGTGCGCAGTGTCGACTTCGATCCCACTGGACAAATGCTGGTGACTGCCTCGGATGACAAAGCGGTCAAACTGTGGCGTGTGAATCGGCGTCAGTTCATCACCTCGTTCGCCCTCCAAACGAACTGGGTTCGCTCAGCCAAGTTCAGTCCAAATGGCAAGCTGGTTGCCTGCGTTAGCGATGACAAATCGCTGCGCATCTATGAGGTAAATTCTGGAGAGTGCGTGCGCATCTTCACCGAGGAGAGTGCGTCGGCTCGTCAGGTTGCTTGGCATCCATGGGGCAATATGGTGGCTGTTGCCCTTGCTTGCAATCGGATCAAAGTATTTGATCTGCATAACAGTCAGCTGATTCAGCTATATCTTGTACACTCGGCTCCCGTAAACGATCTGGCCTTCCATCCAAGCGGAAACTTTCTGCTGTCTGGAAGTGACGACAAAACCATACGAATTCTGGACTTGCTTGAAGGTCGTCCAATATATACCCTGACCGGACACACAGATGCAGTGAACGCAGTGGAGTTCAGCAGGGACGGAAACCACTTTGCCACGGCCGGCAGTGATCGTCAGGTGAATATATATGCCTTATAGCTCCAGCTACAGTTATTTCTTAATGGTTTCTTTTACCTACACAGTTGCTCGTCTGGAAATCCAATCTTCATACCTATGATGCCGCGCAATTCGATGAGAAATCTCTTTCCTCGTCTGGCTGCGACACAAGCTCGACGTCCAAGGAGTTGCGAGGTGGCAACATAACAAGGCAGTCGAATGATCTTAGCATTCGCATCGATCCGCGGGAGTCTTTGGCCTATAGGACACTGGATGAGCACTTCCAGGTGGTTGATAGTGAACACACAAAACAACAGATATCTGATACCAATTCAGGCTCGGAACAGCCTATGCTACATCCAGTGGCTAATACAAAATCTATGTTTGAGATGAGGCGCAATCACACTCCGTTCTTTAACTAGTTCCAAACAACACACAGCTGCCTCATCCAACGTCGCATAACCAGCCAACCTTCCACAGGTATTGGATGTGTCCCTGGAGTCGGATTCTTCCTTGGATTGCTGCGTCTGTTCCGGACAGCTCGAGGAGATTTCTAACCAGCTAAGAAAGTTGGACGAGCGTTTAAAGCGACTAGAACGAATACACTTAACCTAAAACATGCACGTAAAATGGATATTTATTACTTTCTCTATTTATAAGTCTAGTTCTACAACAATTTCTGTTTACGGTGCTTACAATATTCGAACAGGATGGTCACACACCTTGTCACCTGACTTCATATTCGTGGCCTACAAAAATACGCAAATGTTAAGTTTGTTAGTCCAAAAGTAGAATGTTTTTAATAAATTCCTAGGATATATCCATATGCATATACGTATAATTATATAAGAACCAGAGCATGAAGTTTTAAATTGTAGTAAATGCTGATTTGAAGTTATTTTATAAAACACTGTTTTCTTAACAATCTTAATTGTAGTTGCCCTAATATTACGTCAGATGCCTTTAAATTTGTGTTGATAAACATTAATAAATATAAAGTTTTCAAGAATTAATAAGCAGTTCTTTTCATTTGCTAGCAAGTCCATTGGCACTCAATGGGTTAAACAATGCCCTATTCAGTGTTGGGAAATACTTTGAACGAGAGTGTATTTTTGGGATTGCCCATATGAATGTTAGCTAAAATTAGAGTTCCCTATTAACTAAGCGAATTTCCAAACGGGTAACCATTCTGATAATTAGAGGAAGAAGTTCTGCATTCATTGTTTGTCTTTGTTCATTCCCTTATCTACCTGCAGTTGGCGCCTAGTTCATTCAACATGCCTGCGAATAGTAGAGGGTCTCACCACTCAGCTCTTTCCAGCTCTAACGATCCCAGAGCGAAGAAGTTCAATGCCTTCGCGAATATCTTTATCAACTCATTACGTGCTCGACATATTGCCGAAGAACGGACCCCAAACACAGCTAAGTACTAACACAACTCGCAGGACCTTGTGACAACCGATTAAACACAAACGCAAATTGACAGGAGTGCAACTGTGAAAAGCAGGTACAACAATAACAAACTCACAACAAACTGCAAACAACGCAATACAAGGAACAACAACAACAATACCAACAAAAGAATCGACTTTTGGCATATTAGTGTGACAAGCGCTTGATTTCCACCTGTAGAGCCCTGTACCCTATACGATTCCCACTCCCCTGCGGAGTGTAACTGTAGTTTGCCAAAACGCAGTTATAGGGTGCTGAACCGAGAAACGAACCCGCAACCCTCGCATAGAAAAGGTCATTGTCGTTTCGACAGGTTCAACAAACTGTTTGATCAAACAAAAAACCCAAACCAAAAAAACCCAAAACAAAACAAAACTCTTGAGTTTTCAAATAAATAAACTAATGTGCCAAAGGGCTAAAGTTACCCAAAACTTGCAGAAAATTGGACTCGATCAAACTGAAGTTGCAACGAATTTTGTATACCCTTTTTTCTTAATTTTAATTCGGTATGGTTTTTAAAAAATGATTTTATAAAAGAGTATAACTGAATAGAAACGGGGTTAAGTCTTTTCTTGTTCCAATAAAATCTCGTTTACTCGTATCTTCTGGGATCAAAGCTGCCTTGCCTTGTTTTGTTTTAATGAATTGCCCAATCGAGCAACTTTATTTGGGTAGTGCATCACTAAGAAAGCCGCTACAAAATGGCAACTTATGCACAGCAGGAGCAGGAACAGGAGTAGGCAGAAGCAGAGGTCCCTGGGTCCTGCACTGGCATGTGCCACAAACGAGCCGCATTAAGCGGTACCGAGGACCCTCTTGCTAAGCTTTCGCTTCTGCTGCTGCTGCTGCTGCTCCGGCGGCTTCGAAGTTGGCTCGTGTCATCTGTTGAATTATAAAATATGGCAAGGAATTAATTTGCCCTACGAACGAACACGCAGTTCACTCGAATCTGGCACAGCAGCAGCAGCAGAAGAGCCAACAGAGGCAGCAGCAGCGCTGTTAGGATGACGCCTTGCGGCAACTAAGGCTCCCCCGTGCATCGGTAGATGGAGTCTCCATCTACCATCGGGGCCATCTACCATCAGGACCATCTACCGCTATGCTCAGTGACTGCTGCTTATCTCTGTGCCTCTCTCGCTTCTCTCGCTCTCCTTTTCTTTCTCTCCCTCTGCGCATGCGTTGCGCACCTGTCGCTGCCGCTGCTGCTGTTGCTGTTGCTGCTGCTGCTGCAACTGCGACTGTTGCCCGATCCGCAGACAAAATGAAAAGGTGCGCTTAAATTCTTATAATGACTTGCGGGGCTGCGGATCCTCATCCTCATCCCTGTCTGTTGTGTGCGTGTGTGTTGCATCTTCAGCCGCAATTTGTTGTCCTTTTGTGCCGCCGTCTGTTGCCTCCAAATCTGTCTATAATCTGTGTTTAGGCCAAGCACATTGATTTCAGCCCAACGCAAGCAAAACACCTTGACTTCGCTGTCCCTCTCTCTCTCTCGCTCTTCCTTTCTCTCTTTTTGTTGCTGTCTCTGTTAGCATTTCTGGTTCTTTGTCTGTCTTGGCCTGCACTCTTGGGTCTTCGGCTTGCACCTTTTGACTTTTTGACAGTGGCACATGGCAAAATCCAAACGATTTTGTGTTTAGATTTTGTCGTTTTAATTGCCAGACTCGTCTCGGACCTGCCTCGGACCTGGCTGGCCCGTAGCTTTTGTTCTCTGGCTTTCGCTGCTGTGTTGCTTTTGGGTTTCTTGCACCCTTCGGCTAAGCTGTTGCTGATTGGCTCATTGTCTGCTGCGGGTTGTTTTTGCCCTCTGCCCCTCTTGCTGCCAATTAAGCTCTTTAAATAGATTTCACAATCTGCTTTGTCTTATGCCTGCCACTTGACTCGTGCGAAGGTGCCCCACCTTCCCGACTGGGGGTTGCTTGCATATTTGTCTTGGATTTGTCACTGCTTGCCACTGCGCTTCTTCACCTTCCTCCTTTCTGCCTCAAATCGAAGCAGCTTAAGATTTTCCAAAGCAAGGCAAGGCTAATCACCTGGGCCAAGTACCTCTGCCAACTACCTGTGTACCTGACTACTGACTACCTGCTGGGCTGGGGCACTCTTCTGGCTTCTGATTTGGCCAGCGCACTTGGCTAACTGTTTCTTATTGCATTTCCCGCTGTGGGAAGACAGCTGACTACAATGTAAACTAAAGATCAATGGGAAAACCGCAGGTAATCAGTTAGGCACAGTCGATCGATATTGCATTCAGGAACTAGATTACTTTGCTGAGATTGAGGACTTAAGATTTTTATTTTTTATCCTTACTGCTCTAGGAGTGAAGTGTTGGTAAACAGATACAGAGATTTTGATCATATTTAAGATTATAGGTATTATTTACTGAAATTTAAATAATCTTAAAATTTTCAAACATTTCGTTTCTTATTGTATTATATTTTGTTTAATTAATGATTGAAGGTTCTGATTATAAGCCAATAAAATGTTTTATATCATATCTTATTAATATCTTAGCATTTATTATAAAAAGATTTTACAAACACAAATACTATCTTAAGTCAAGGAAAAATGTTTAAATAGCATTAAAAAAAGGACAATATTATATGGATGTTTTCTTTTCATTTCATGGCAGCATGTGCAACATTCAGCTGCCTCCAAAATGATCCTGGCATTGTTAATGAGATACCCCTCTACCATTGCCACTTACCTTTAACTCCACTCTCTCCACGTCAATCTCTAACAATCAATCCTACATAAATTTCCCATTCTCATCATCTACCGACGCGGCAGGTGACAATGCACTCGTATCCTGAGGAAAATGTGCTGCAATCATAACTTATCAATTTGGAGCGGGGAAAACTCACAAAAAAGAAAACGCTGCATGCAAGGAAAACATGACGAGCAGGGTAAGGGGCACAGGGCATAGGGCTCTATCGAAACTGGGTCATTTGGCCTGGCCAAGTTGCCTTGCCTTGCACGACAGGTGCAGGGCGCACTTGCAGCAATTGTTGCTGTTGTTGTTGGTGTTGTTGCTGCTGCTGTTGTTGTTGTAGGATGCACCTTCCTCTGCTTGTTGTTAGTGCTGCTCTCGGGTTTTGCTTTTTGCATGCGTCAGCTTGCGGCACACTCCCTCAAGGTGCCTCGGTTGCCTCAGATTAGACGAAGATTGCAGTCGGCAGGCAGCCTCGATCTGTCGCTCTTGCGGTTGCCCGAGAGATTTTTATGACCGTTGGCGTGTGGCCCATGCCAATTGGATCTGTACAGGCAGCAAGTGCAAACAGCAAGTGTAGAGTACGAAGAGAAAGAGAGGGGGAGCGAGAGGGGACTGGAGGCACATTGAGCCTGGCATATGTTCGCTGCAAACCGGCTCTGAGCACGCGTCGTCTGGCTCACAATTCTTGAGCCAGGACAACGACGACGACGACGACGACGAAGCCAACGACAGGTTGCAGCGACAGGATTCAGCAGGTGCTGGCGCGCCACTTGTGCGGCTCGGAATCAGCGCGCTGCGCTTACAACGAAAGGACATAAACATAAATGAGCCGCTGTAACATCCTCCGCTCATCTCCCGATCCCAATGCAACTCCTGCTTACAGGTGCCTTTTGCCTGCCTTCCTCCAACCTTACCACATCCCTCGTCGGCCTTTTAATTGTGCCCTCGGCCAGGTTCACCTGCAGCAGCCACGCTGTCGCTGTCTCTGCCTCTGCCGCTGCCGCTGCCACTGCCTGCGTCGCTGCCTGGCTGCGTCGGCAACTGACCTAAGACATCTTTTTTTCATGTGATGGCCTCCACGTACGCGTACGCGATCCTCGCTCGATCGCTTCACCTTTTAGCCGCAACTATTATTGTTATTAATAGCCAAAGTCAAAGTCACCTGCCCGGCACCTTGGCAGACAGAGCGGACAGCGGACAGCGGTCTAGGGGTAGCCGGAAAACGGATATGTTGCGGGTCTCTCTGCCGCGTCTAAGACGGTTTCCTCGTAATTTTCACTTGAGTTTCCCTCGCCTCTGCCTTGCTTGGGGTTGCAGCTGATGCGCAGCTTTTGTTCACGCAGCCCTCGCTTTATGGGGGCCTGTCGAGCCTATTCTACAGTTCTACAGCTCTCCAGCTTTTGAACTCTCTCCAGCTCTGCAGCTCGAGTGCTGTTCAAATTCAAACGCCATGACAAATTATGTGGGCTCAGGTGTTAACGGCTTAGAGGGGTGAATAAACCTATAGCCACCATATGCTTCAGGCACAATCGCTGCTTTTTCAACTGCCTGCTCCTGCCCCTCCTCTACCCCGAGACAACAGCTATCGTGGAATTTATTTAATTTGTCTGGTTGTGTCTAAATGGAATTTCGACGAAATTTGACTAACTAGACTTGAGGCATTATTTTGTGTGATATTTACAAAGATGTAATGATTTGCTCTAGAAATCATTTTATTTATTATTTGCTTAATATACCTTTTTCTTTAATTTATATATAGATAAGACATATCTTGGAAAAGTGACATATGCTATAAAAATTTTAATTAATTCTCGAAGTGATCTAAGTATGTTGCATCTGCATTTACCACTTACATAATGCATAGCTGAGGAGCAGTGAGAGAACTCACCTCTCTTCCCACTTTACACTTTTGTCCCCTCTACACTCCCATTTCACTGTCCCTCCTGGAACAATTCATCGCTTTGTCGGCACTTGAACGAAGTCCTTGAGCCGAATTGTTTTGCAGCCGCCGTTGCAATTGAACTGCATATTTCGATCGCTGTTCTCGTTTTTTTGTCCAATATTTTGTCAATTTCGATCAATTTGTTGCATGCCACAGTGGCAAGTGGCAAAGCTGCAAGCGCTGCAAAGTGAAATCCTTGCCAAATGCGCGCCCGTTTGTGATTGCAGCGATCGCGATGAATGGCGATAATGAGCCAGCCCCGGAACCGGATTCAAGCCCAGAGTCGGTGATTTGTAAACTGCCAAACTTCATTTCGGGCGTTTTAAAGTGCCGCAAAACGCATTGACATTCGTTCAGATCGCAATTCCGATCGACGATCGGCGATCGTCAATGATCGCACTCGCTCTCCCTCTGCATCTCTCTCTCTCTCTCTCTGTGGCTCTCGCTCTTTCTCTGCTGCTTACGCCCAACTCTCGGGCGCAATTAGCTCGAACTTCGAACACTTATTGGCGTTTTACCCATGAAAGAGAGGGAGAGAGAGAGGGGTGTGGAGAGGAAATGCTGCTTGTAACGCGGCGTTTTACAAAGCGCATTCCCAGCATTCCACAATGAGCGAAGATCAAAGATCACCGCGGCACCCGAAACAGGAGCAGTCTCCGTTCCTGTTCCCGTTCCCGTCCCACTTTCAACCCTGTGTCCCCTTGGCAATTGGCTACGTGCAAAAATTTAACTATGAAATCAGGTTTGGAGCTACCCGAAACATATTTGGAGCGCTTTGCTCAATTTGTAACAAAATGTGGCCAAATGAATTCAGCTGTCCAAGCCGAAACGTCCTTGATATACAAAGGTAAATATAAAGTTTGCGAAGAGATCCTGACTGGGAATAAACTTTGTTTTGCATGCAGACTAGTTTAAGTAATCCTGTAGAAAACTTTGAAGATCCCTTTGGCGCTTATTTACAAATCGATTTCTACAATATTTAATCTGTAAATAATCTCAACATCTTGACAGTTCTAAATGATCTACCTTAAATGTCTATTTGGAACTGTTTTATAGTTGTCTTTACCTACAATAACTCTTCCTAGCCCCATTTTTAATATATTTATTTATTTATTATATTTATTTCTTTTTATCTACTAAGTTGCCTAGAATTGATCAAGACGTTGATCTAAAATTGGCCTAACATAATTGGTTCTTTGACAAATCTTCTCCACTTCGAAACTCTGACTATTTTTTTCTTCATGCATATGAAGTTCATATGCAAATTCCAACTTTTCCTGCATTTAACAGTTATTATAGTACTTCAAGTACGTTCTGGAGTTCCTTTAGATGTGTTCTGTTCCACTCTTACCTTTGCTTTAAACTTCCACAATAAAAACATCAGATTCTCTTTAGCTTTCAACTTTATTTTTGCCAAATCATCATACTGAACATACAAATTAAATACAAAAGAAACTAAATTATAAATTATGAAAATGATGTTTAAGAACTTAAGTGCTTAAGGTTTTGTATAAATAGGCGACAATATTACTAAGGAAATAATTAAAAATAATAAATAATTGTAATTAAATTTAACATTGGTACAGACAAAAAATTTCGACAATCTTGAGTTTAGTTCACGCGTTTTGCCAAGTTTTTTGTTGTTGTTGTTGGGGTTTTTTTCATTTCTTTGGTACTTTTAGCTGCGTTTTCTTTGCTTTCTCTAGGCCAATTTGGGATTTGGTTGTAAGGATTAAAAACAAATAAATCAAAAGTAAATAGAACATTTCGTAACCAATAAATAAGTTTAGACTTAGAACTAGTTTAATCGTACTTAGGACTGAGCTTAGACCTAGGCGAAAAGTCTTGTGTTTTGGTCAGTACTAACTATATACAGAGCTTAGATCTAGCATTGAGCAAATAGCTTAGCGAACAACTAGTGCGGAAGGAGTGAAGAAGGAGGAGAATTGGGAGAGGGAAAAGGGTCTTCCCTAACAATATTCCGGTTGCCTAAACAAAACAAACTTTGGCTTCATAGCAACGACTTAGACGACTTTGCGAACTGGGTGCTCCCACTGGGTCGATAGTGTGTCTCGTACAAGCTGATGATGATGGTGATGGTGATCCTGGTTAGCAACTGCTGCTGCTGACTTCCATTTTGATGAGAGCTGGCGGTGTCAGGGCACCTCCAGGTGCCTCCTCGTGGCGACTCTCGCGATGACGTCGCAGATCCACCTTGCGCTGGAACGACTGATCGCAGAGGCCACAGCCAAAGGGTTTGTAGCCCGTGTGCTTACGCATGTGCGTGATCAGGTTGGAGCTCTGGCTAAAGGCCTTCAGGCAGACGGTGCATTTGTGGGGCTTCTCACCTGGGGGGAAAATAAAAGAAATGTAGGTGAAAATCAATAAAACAATTAACATAATGAATGCGGGGTTTATTAATTGTGGCGATTGCACGTGTCTCTTTGCAGCAATTAGACAAATTGAAAGGCGATAAACATCGCAAAGGTTCGCTGATTTGAGGGTGGAGTAAATCACTCACAGGTTGGGGTGACTTATAGGGAGGGTAACGTTGCCGTTTGCAACAAGTTTGCGCACTTAAGAGCGGAAATTTCATTATATCGGACAAGTGTTTAACTGGTTCATGTTTTTGCATATTTTCTCTATTGAGTTCACTTAAGTTATTTAGTATTATTTAAGACCTACTTATGCATCTTGCTTGGTAGATCAACAAAGTTAAAGAATAGTTGAGCATACGTCAAACTAGGTTTGGTTTCATGTGGGTCAACAACTGTGCCAATTCAATTGCAGCCCCTCTCCACCGAACGAACCCTCCCTGCCTTATCAAATATGCTAATAACCTAATCAACCTGTGGCAGAGAATGAGCAAGAGAGACAGAGAGAGAGGGTGCTAGGGAAAGGGGCAGTGCTAGCGCATTCAACTTACCCGTATGTATGTAGGTGTGCTTCTTCATGTCGGACTTCTGATGGAATCGCTTGCCGCAATACTGGCAGGGATACGGTCTGGTATCGCTGTGGATGAGCAGATGCGTGGAGAGGGTCGAGGAGCGCTTGAACGACTTGCCGCACTGTTTGCACTGCAGGAATGAGAGAAAGAGAAGAATACAAATTTAGAACACGTTAAATATTTGTCCCCAACAAGTCACAATTCTTTCCCAAACCCACCAAAACCCGAGAGAAAGAAAGTGGGAGAGAGAGAGAGAGGGTGCCGTGTTTAGACAGCCTGTTAGAGAACGAGACAACGTGGAAACAACCAACAAAGACAATAGCAGATCGTGGCAAATAAAATCTCAAACAAGAATATAATGTGTGTGCCAAATACTTATGAATTAAACTAGATTTGTGAGTGTGCAAATATTTGTGTGGCAGGTGACGCGGCAGATGGGGTAAAACCCAAGGAGGGTCGCGGTATTGCAGGAGGTAATTTATAATGTTTTTGCGGTTATTTTCGAGAAACAGCTAGTCAAATATGCCTACAGCTTGTAGCTCAATGTTGAAAGTTAAATCTCAAGTAGAAAACATTTCTTTCTCTCTCTCTCTCTCTTTCTCGAGAAAGGGAGGACGACCGAGGCTAACCGAGTTGGTCTGGAACGCAATATTAACCGATATTATATTTGTAGGCCAAACACAGCTGTGGGGCCGCAATGGCGAGCGAGGACTGTGTGGAGCTTCGGGGGCACCGTCTGTAACATCTTCGCTGCGAGATTAAATGTTTGCACAGTTTGTGTTGCTGCAACATGCAACGAGACAGCGTGAAAGGGGCAAGGGGGCAGAGGGGGGTCTCTAAACATTGTGTCGCTCCCGTGTTGACACAACTCAATCCCATTCCCATTCCCTGGCCGGGCCTACGAATCGAATGCTATATACAATCGCATGTACGTGTGTGACATTTATAAAAAATAAGAAAAAATGAGAAAAACCTTTCGAAAAGCTACGCACATTGTAAATTGACACAAGTGTCTTGCTTGGCTGGAAGGGGGAGAAATAAGAAACAATTTCTTACTGTATTTCTTATTTAATTTGTCTTTCTTTTTTTCGGTGGGATTTTCTATTTGCGATGCATTGCAGTGCGATGGCGTTGGCAAGTGATGGTATCCGTGCCTAGACAGAGCACCAATTAGTTGCCCCATTGTTGCCAAGAGTCTGAGCCACAATGTCAATTTGCTCAACTCGACCCAAAACGGAAGTTGGCGAAACTCTCGCACAGCGTAGAAACCCCAACGTGACTCAGACTGAGACTCAAACTCAGACCCAGACTCAAGTCCAAGCCCAAGTTTAGGCCCCAGAGAGGCGGGTGGGCTGCGCTTGGGGAACAGATGTAAAGTCTTACGATGCCTACGCGCCTGCGCCAAGGAGTTGAGCAACTGTTTCGACCATATGCGCCCTTGGAAACCCTTCGGTACTATCGCATTTCACTCGAATGTGTGAAAAAAAGACAAGGCGGCGTGTTGAAATGCCTCCGATATAAACAAGAACGAGAACTGACAACGGGGGTAGTCACGGCATGACCATACCAAAGGGACCTGACTCGGCTCAGTTTCACCTTTCGCTTTTCGGGGTTTCGGGCTCGGGTTGCAGTCGTGTGGCCTCGTGTCTCCGTTTGTGTGTCTGCCTAATGTGGCAGAAAATGCTTAAGAGGCCCTAAGCGAAATTATGACAATTATGATTGCGCGTAATTTCAACATAAATCCTTGACAGGAAGGTCCTTCCACACCCCCACCCAGGAAGGTACACTATCTATCTACCCCCGCACAGCTCTCGAGAAATAATCAAAATTATTTGATTAACTAATTGCGTGATTTCGATTCGTGCTTAATTGAATTTCCATGGAAGAGTTACGATGAAGAGGGTCCTGGTAGGGTTAGAGGGGTACGTAGCGCAGTTAGTTCTTTATTGCGTTACGTTCGCTGTGCCACTTTCACAAATTGAAATCGTAGGGGGTAGTTGCAAGGGGCAAGGGACAAGGGACTATCGCTAGCAAAGAGAGCAATTAAAACGCAGGACAGGACCTTCAAAATATGAATCAATTAACACGAGGGAATTGTAAGTGGGCCGCCCGCAACAGACACGCAATGCAACCGATTGGAGACTGGTGCAATTTATGGCCAATCCACGGCAAGTAGAGGGTAATGGGTAAAGGGTTCTTAGGGGGCTGTTATATAGATGTCGCCTGTATGGCTCGTCACGTGATCGGGTCATTAGTGGCAAGGACAGTACGCGCTTTAAGATTTACGACAGAATCAGCGAAGGACTCAAGTGGAATCTGAAGACGATTCTGATTCCGTTTCCGAAATGGGAATAGACAATTTCTTCTTCCGTTAGCTGCGCTTCCACTCTGATTCGTATCGCATAAAAAACTCAACTTCCCGTCTGCTTACCTGAAAATTTCTTCCACTGCGCTTCTCCTCGCACTCTCCCGGGTACGACGAGGACGTCGAGGAGGACGAACGAAGCGCAACATCTGTGGCAGTTGAATCAGGATGTTGCTGCTGCTGCTGCAACTGTTGTTTCTGCTGTTGCTGTTGCTGAGTCGTGTGTTGCTGCTGTTGTTGTTGCTGGTGTTGATTACGCATGTAGCCGAACTCGGCGGCTGCCACAAGGCCCATGAGAGCTGCAGCCGAACGGTTGCTGCTGTCTTCGCTCTTAGCCTGCTGCTGCTGCTGTTGCTTTTGCTGCTGCTGCTGTGTCTTCAGGTGCTGCGTCAGCAACTCCAGATTGTTGCCAGTGAGGCCGGCCATGAAGGCGCTGCGGTGTGCGTACAGCTGCTGCTGGGCGGTCTCGAAGTCCAAATCCTGCGCAACTTTTGTCGTTGGCGCCGACAGTGACGACAGCGGCGACTGCAGCGAAGAAATGGAGGCAGCTGAACGTCGCTCGTACTTAAACTTGCGCACAATGGGATCCACATGCTGCTCCTCATCCTGTTCCTCTTGATCCTCGTCCACAGGCAGACGAGTGGAACGCTCGCACATGGAGGCTGGCGACCATATAATGTTGCCCTGCGAGCGACGCGCGGACTGAGGACTACTGGCTATCGCTGTCTTCAGATTGACTGCCCTCAAAGGCGGGGGAGTGGCATTGCTGTGTGTGCTTAGCTGCAGTGGCTTCTCATCACTGAGACTGCCGCCGCACAAGCTGCCATTGCTGCTGCTGCTCCGACTGCTGCTGCTGCTCGTGTTGTGATCGTGCTCCTGCTCCACGGAGTCAGTACTCACGCGCTGCTTGGTGCTCAGATTGAGAGGCATCTCCTCATCCTGCGGCAGCACCCACTGACTGCTGCTGGGGCTGCTAGTGTTGTGCTCCTTCTCTGGCGTGAGCGCATAGTCACGCAGTTCGCGCTGATTGGGCGCAACTGAGGCAGGCGATTTGGGTGTCATGGGTGTCAGGGGCGTGCCCAGTGCTGAGGCCGAGGAGAGCAGGAATTGTGGCCAAAGCAAAGCGCTGGAGTACAGCAGAGGATTGTAAAGGAAGGGCAGATCTGCGTGGGGGATTTAGGGAAGAAGGAGAAAATTATTATAAGGGGTATCAAACAAAAGGTTAGTTTAGACAATTGGAATAGTATTTATATAAATATAATAACAAATATTACTAAATATGCCTATTTAATATATGAATCGATGAAGGTTATAAACTATATATAATATATACAACTACTACACGATATATGTCATTAAACTCTGATAACATTGTGTAATTTTCAATGGAAAGATTTCTTGTAAAAATTTGCTATAAAATTTCTTCGAAAATATATTTAATTTATATCATTTTAAATGATCTATACCCATCTGATCCCATATCTTTATCTATTTATCTATGCCTATCCATCTCCAGTTCTGTTGAGGTCTTTTATCTTTTTAGGTTCATATTTAGAAAGCTTCCTCAACTTATCAAGCTAACTCACCTCGATTGTTCAGTTTCTGGGCGGCAGCTAATGCATTGACGGTATTGAAGGCGGAGGCGCGCTGCATCCATTGCTTGTCTAGCGCCGGATTCGCATAGCCCGCCGGACTTGGCTGCGAGTGCGAGAGTGGGGATGGCGGAGGCGACAGGTGATTCATTTTGGCCTGGAACATTGTACTATAACTAACTAAACCGAATGCACTTTATTCACTTAATTCACTTCTAATTTGGCCAACAAATTGTTTAGTGATTTCGCATCAACTTTGGACGACACTCGCGGTAATTTATTTAAGATCGATCACAGTTGCGATACAGTTGGCGATCTATACGAATTACGTCTTGTAGTATTTTGTGTGAATTTCTTCTTTTTGGTAACAGATCTGGCTAAGGGAACGACTTGGCTAAGTGGGAGACGAACACGTCTATATCGCTCGGTGCTTCGCACCTGACTGAATCTTTGGACGATTGTGCGGTTCTAAATTGAGCCAACGGTGAAGCGAGTGCCAGACTCAGACCCAGACCCAGCAGCAGCAGCAGTGGCAGCAGCAGAGACAGCAGCAGAGGCAGCAGCAACAACAACTTGGCCCGAAAATCGAGGCTCGGTTAAGCCGAATCAAAACGAACCCTCGTATTGCATTCGTATTGGTGACGCGCTGACTTGACTTCAGTGGTGGCTCGAGAGCCCTTTTCTCTCTTTCTCTCTCACTCACTGTCTTTCTCTCTCTTTCTGTGTGTGCTGTGGTGTGCTGCCAACTCTGGTTTTTCACCTTTGGCAGCAGTTGGCGGCTGTTGTTGTTCCTGTTGTTGCTGTTGTCCTGCATGTTGTAAGGGTCAAGACACACAGTTACGCAGCGCCAGCGGCCTCTGCTACCCTGCCCCCGTTTCCCCTCTGCCGTTCTCTCCTCTCTATCAGTTGCTTTGATCGTGCGCAGCTCATGTGGTTGGTGCTGCTGCTGTTGTTGTTGTTGTTGTTGGCAGCACGCGTTTCCCAACTAATTGGTATGCAGTTAAAGTTTGGCGGGCGTTTATTGTTGTTGTTGTTGTTGTTGACTGCCTGCCTGCGTATTTGTAACAGTTACAGTTGTTGTTACTGCTTCCAGTGCCGCCTGCTGCTGCTGTCGCTGCTACTGCTGTTGCTGTTGTAATTGTTGTAACTGTTGTTGTTGTTGTTGTTGACTGACACCAACTGTTGGCCAGCCTGGGGATTGAAGTTTGGATTGTGACTCAGCCAAGTTGCACGCATGCGCTGTAAGGATATTTTAAGTGCGGGGCAATAGGATCTGATTCCAGCCACGTGTGATTATAATTGGAATAAACAAATATACTATATTATCTGATACAAGATTTACTTTTATAACTATATATATACTAATGTATATATATTTGTTTAGATAGTTCTTTATTTAAATTGGAGTAAAAAAAAAAAGAAAGTTTCCGTATAGCATTTCAAGGGTTTTAACATTATATTCAATATATCATTCGGTCTATAAAAAAAATTTAAAAGATTTAGATTTTCTTTCTTATTTTAAAATAAGAAGGATATAAAATATAAATATCAGTCCTTTTCAATGAAAATGTTTTTACAGTTTTTTATGAGACGTACAGGATTTTGTCATCCAATTTTTATGCAATAAGAATCATACTTATTAGTTCCTATAAACCTAAGACTGATATATTTAGATTTTGGAATATTTTCTATATAGTCAATATTTTCGCAATTACTATATTTTTAGTGCTTCGATTATAATCAAATATATATGTACATATATTAGACCTATAATGGATATAGGAAACAGGAGATGTGCTAAAGATTGGGAAAAATTCTTCTTATTGGTAATATAAATAATTCAGAGCAATATATAGCTGACACTGAAGCTATTGAAAATATTAAAGATATTATTGATATTATTAAAGATAAATTAACCAAACTTATCACCTCCTTTGATTGACACAAAGATGTTTTCATTAATATAATCTACAAATCAAAAGAAAATCAGCTGCGTTTTCCTCAGAACTTCCCAGTGATCTTCATTTCATAATGCCTTCAACACTCAGGTGTATTCCGCGAATCAGTTGGCAAGCAGAGATACATACATACATTCACGTAGTTACAGCTGTTATCAAAGTAATTCATTACACAATATTAATACAGCAATAATGTATGTATTTTGGTATATACCGCCCTGTTCTTCATGAAATGACTCTTATAAAACAATAATGATATTTATTGCATAGTTTATTTCATTATGTTTAATTTATGATATTCGCTCGATACTTATCGAGGAACTGGAAAAGCAATTAAAAATCATAGCCACATCACCTGCTGCTGTTCATCGACATTCCTTTGCACGAGATGCACCTTTCGGTTCGTCGGCTTTCCTTCGTCGATGCCGATGTTCGTCCTGATCACTCCTTGGTGCTGTGCCTTCTTCGTCATCTACCTCGCCTTGTCTCGCTTGGTCGCCTCTGCTGCGCTCTGTAATTTCCAGTTTATCTTCATTTCTTGCCGTGGCCCACACACCTGCCTAGGTTACGCCTGACAAGAAAACGCGGGCACACTTCTGGCGACTGTTATCCATTTAACGATCCTCTTCTGTTCTGTTCCATCTCCCATTCCCCTCTCTGTCTCCCTTGCGAGCTGCTTCCCTATTTCTTTTGGCGCAATTGTCCTCGAGGACATGTGCGCGCCATTACATCGGCCACTCGGGCACGGGGACAGGCGGGGTCTCTCGGTGCACACCCCCGAAGACACATTCCAAGACACGAGCGTGCCACGAGTGGCAGCGACAGCAGCTCCAGCGAACCATGCCCGGGACATGCATTAAACCCAATGGGGTCGCCCTGGCGAGTCATTCATTATAACTACGATGAGGGCAGATAGCTTCAGCTATATGCAGCTCTGGCTATAGCTAGTTGGTTCTTCAGTGTCGGTGGCGGGATCGCGCCCTCGTCTCGCTCGAGAGGACGCCACGGCGCGTGCCCCTAGCGAGGGTTAGCGGTAGCCGCAACCGCCTGACGCCGCTGCGAACGGTTTTCGTAACGGATTCACCTTATGCCAGACGCGCGCTCATCCATCATCGTTTGATATGCGCAGTCGCAGTCGCAGTTGGCGTCGGCACAGGTAAGAGCAGAGCAGAGAGCAAGCAAATGGAGGCAATCGTAAACAATTTTCATTTTTCCATTTTTTGCTTTTCCATTTTATCGTTTGCTTTTTATTTACGATTACGACACATTCCCAGTTACACCCTCAGCTTTGTTTGCTCTTTCCATTCTCACCCCCGCCTCCTCTTTCTTCCCCTGCACTCTCTTTCGCCTTGGCACTTTGTCAAACAAAAACAAATCCCACGTTGCAAATGCCTTCACTCTTCGCTTCGCCTCGCTTGGCTCGTGGCTCGTGGCGTGAGCTCTTCTCTGATTGGTCCGTGGCTGCGATGGGCGTCAACTTGCTCGCCCCGCGGCCCGAACGACGCGCTGCAAACGGGTTCGTGTGCGTGTGTGTGGTGGAGTTGAGTTTCGTTCGCTTAGACCAAGTCGCCGTTAGCCCAAGCGAGTTGAGTTTGATTTGTGTGCAACTGTGTTCGGCGATGTCCCACGACTGTCGCAGTCTAACGGTTCGAAAGTGGAGCAGCGCTGCTTTATGATTCGCCTTGATTTGGCAAAGAATATCGATAGATTTATCGCCGTATTATGCAATAGTTTATCCTCTATTTTGTGTCTTTGTTTTGAATTTAATAAGACAAATCAGGTTTCTGTTGCACTTGTATTTCATTGTTTACTTTGCGTACAGTCAGTTTAGGTAATTTTAAGATAATAGAATTAACATATACATAAATAAATAAATAACATAATTTCGAACAGCAAATTTTGGATCTAGATCATTCTAATTTATCAATCCAGATCTTTTAAACTACAATTAATTTTAGACAGACGTCTGTTTTGTTCCTTTTTGATAATTTTTTTCGACATTGTTATTTTATTATATTATATAATTATTATATAAGCATATTTCTTATTAAATTCAATTTAATCTATTTCATTTATTTATTTCTTAAGTCCGCTGCTGCCTTCTGCCCTACACGAGTGGCAATCGTCACTGATTTATCGCGCAATCCGGCGTCATCTTTTAAGTGGGCAGCCTTTTAAGTGCCTTCTATTTGTCTCACAGTGGGTGCTGGCAGTCTGCTGCCTTCGGCAAGAAATTCTTAACAACAAATCAGACGGAAATCTGTAATAAATTTATTATTATGTAGATGTGCCGTGGCTAACAAATGCAAAGAGAGGCGGCGGCGCTGGCTACTGGTTATGAGCACGACGACGACCAGGACCAGGGCACGGACGTGGACATGGACATGGAACGACACTAAACGGATCCTCCTGCAGCCCCTTGCAGTTGCCGTCCCGCAGTTGCTGTCGACGTTGCCTGCTGGTGCCGGTTGCAGTTTGTAGCGTCGGGCCATATCGTGCAGATTGTTGGCAATTATTAAAATGATAATTGCACAAATCTGGCTATCAATTGACGACCATCGAAGACCTTAGGCCAAGCGAGACCAAAACGAGCCAGCAGCCCGCCGAGCAGCGAAAGCCACCATACAAAGTAGACGTAGATCCAAAACGCATGCGCACTGTGCAGCCACGCCGCATGCAGCGCTGGCCAAGTCCACAAACAGAGGCAGAGGCAGAGGCAGAGACAGTGCCCAGGCCCAAGCGCGAGCTACAGCTAGAGCCATAGCCACAGCCAGGCTCAGCCCGGGCTGAGCTCGGTCTTCGTCTTATCATGCGGCTTGCAGCTTTTCGCAAACGTTGACAATTTGGTATTAATTTAAGACAACAGCAACAAGCCTCGCGGGCAGTCGCTGCAGAGCTCAGCCAACTCCAGGCAGAGAGCTCCAGGCCCGAAGACAGTTGGCCACTTGGCCAGCGCCGCCAGACAAACAACGCGACGGACATTTACATGCTGTTGTTGCTGCTCTGCTTGCAATTGTTGTTGTTCCTGTTGCTGCTGTTGTTGCTGCTGCGAACAATGAAATCTGCGTAGTTTACTGTTGACCCGAGCAGAGTGGGGCAGCCGAGCAGTGTGACCAGATACGTTTGGTTAACAACAAGGATTTTCAGTTCATTTTACTAGAGAATAATCAGTTTATTAAACCTTCAAGCAGCATAAAAACTCCTTTAAATACGAAATATACCGTAATTAATAATAATACATTTTTTTTTGGATTTTCGATTTTTAAGTTATTAGAGATTAATAAAGAATAAAGAACTATATAAAAAATATATTCTTAAGACATATATTCTTATTGTATGCTCTGGTCACACTTCCATAGTTTCCTACTGCTTATTGTCCTTCTATATATATTCATTTTTTGCTTATTGTTCTTCATGTACAACATTTATAAATTCCCCAACATTTCTCCAGTAATAACATATGTGTTGTAATTTGATTGCATGCGCTGGTCACACTGTTCTGCTAGGCTTTTGCCTATTGTTGTCCCTCAGCTGCTGCGCAGTGCGCACAATTATAAAACAAAATTGATAAAATTATTGTAAAGTGAGGGAGGCAAAGAGCGAAAGAGAGAGACGACTGGGAAAACGATGGCGATTAGCGGAAAGCCAAAAGGTTGAAGTTGTCCACTGACCACTGTCGGGCGAAAGCTGCTGCTGCTGCCACTGTAAAAGTTGCTGCTGCCCCTCGACGCATGATGAGAATCAACAACGCGCGCACTGCAGCAGGAATTGAATTGGGAATGGGAAACGAAATCGGGCTAGGCTCGGAGAACGCAGGGCCCTCTGTGCCGTTGGTGGCTTCGCATTTCTGGGTGAATTTATTTCAATTTCATTTGATATTAATTGCAAATGGCTTTAAGATTGAATTCCAGTGCTACCATTTTTGGGGCAGGCTTACAAATGGCCCGCAGTTCGCACTCGACCCCGACATGGGGACTGGGACATGGGGCATGGGGCATGTAGCTGCATTTGTTTGTGCCGACAGCGCCTGCGTTTGTTTTCCTTGTAACGCTGGCGCCACAAACAATTTGCTACGAATAAGGCACCGACCAGGACTGGGCTGGGACTGCAACTGGGAGCGGGCACTGGGAGCAGGAGCTGGAGCTGGCAGCTCACCCGCACAAATCTCTGACAGTTGCTGTTTGTCGTAATTAGCAGCAACGACGTAGCTGCAACAGCAACAGCAGCAGCAGCAGCGGCAACAGTGGCAACTGCAATTGTAGCAAACAACCAATTGGCCAAAGTATTTTGACCATTTTGGGCTGTGCGAAAGTTCAGCCGCTGCCTGGATGCACTCCCTATGGAAGGAGGAGAGGAAGAAGTGGAGGGAAGTGAGAAGAAGAGGGAGCCTCGCTGCTGACTTTCGAAATGGCAACCCACACGCTGACACAATTAAGCCAAACACATGTCGCCCCGGGAACAGATAAGCCATTTATTAACTTTTCACAACGACTCCAAATGATGCCATAATCTCCGCATACGGTTAGACACATAAGAGCGGGAGAAAAAGAGGGAGAGAGAGACAAAGATACACAATGTTACCAATAGGAAAAGGGACAAACTTTCCCTTCTGCTGATTTTTCAATACTCTTACCGAAAGCATAAAGTAAATATAAAATATGTCAAGAACAATATAATAATTGTAATTGTGAATCATTCTAGAAGTGAAGTTAGAGTTTTCTGTATTCTGACTTTTTTAAATAAATAAATATTAGCTTTTCCCGGTTTTTTTTTTTTTTTTGATAAAGTATTTTTATTTTTGCAGATTTCTTAAGTGAAAAGGTTTATTTTTTTATATTCAAATATTCACTGTTTTTACCCAAACTCAATAGTGATTTTTTGAACTCTACAGTTCCCTGCGTTACAAACAGCTTTAGAAATGCTGACAACTCTGTGCTGAACATGCTGCAAGTCTTGACTTGAACTACTGTTCGGGGACCTCCAAGGAGCGCCGTCGTCGTCGCCGTCGCCGCTTGACAACCCCAAGCCAAGCTGGAAGGGGCTAAGCGCAGCCAGGCCCAACAATTGAACTGCAATAAAACAATTTACCCAATATAGCGCAGCCCAAGAGCAATCGCAGTGCCAGGCCAGGCTATCCAACTATCCAGCTATCCAACTATCCAACTAGCCGACTAGCCAACTGCCCGGCTATCCAGCCATCCAGACTACACCAGGCTGGAGGAGAGCTGGGTAACTCTCCGAACATTTATCATTGAAATGTGGCGTGCTGCTCTCTACGCAGCGACTCGGCGTCGGCGTCGGCGGCTTTGCGGCACCAAAACGAGACCCGATCACAGCGTCTTGAATTGGCGGTCGCTTTGCATATGCAGTTGCCCCAGTCACCCGCTCGCTCTCCTTTTCCCCCAGGTTGGGGCCCTGTCGCGGTCTCAATCTTCTACCTGTGGCTGGGCGGGCGATAAACTAAGGCGCTCATTCTGCGGGGCAGTCGCGTAAGTCAGTGTCAGCGATGCCCATAGAAAATCAATTCATTGAACTGAACAGATTTCTCTGTACCCCCTCTCCCACCTGCCTCCTCTGCAGTTGCCTCCCTCTGCATCGACTCTGCTCCTCTGCCTGTCGTCTCTCTCGACCATCGTTAGTCGTTCTAATTTGCATATGTTTTGCTACTTGCGACAAAGGCTCTCATAATTGCTTGATTTAGCGGCCCATTCACGAGCGTGCGACGTGCAACGTGCAACGCGCAACGTGGAAGCGCCTTGACGGCGGCGCCAGACGCATCTGAGCGCGCTTTGTTTGCCAGTGTAAATTGCAGACCAGTTCGAGGAGGAAGCTCTCTCACTCCCACTCCCTCCTGCTCTCTCCGGCTTGCTCTCTCTCTCACTCTTCTTCCCCTCTGCTCTATTGCTACGTGCGCGGGTGTCTCAAGTCTGTCGCGTAAATTGCCGAGCAATTCATAACTGTCAACGCGTGTTGCCTCTGCGAGAAGCGACTGCCCCGAGGGGGATTTATGAGTTTACTTGTTGCACCCAGGGCAATTAGACGTAGAGTCGTCTATGCGAGAGGCCTGGCCAACTGGCAGAGACCAGCAAGATTTTCGTTGTATATGGGGAATATGTAGGTGAGGGCGGAAGTAATATAATGCATAGTAATATAATATTGTAGTTTATTATGTAAAAATAAATAAATATGGAAAAATAATTAATATAAACATGAAAAAATAAAGGCAACTAAAAAAAGAAAAATGTGAATACACAAAACTCAGAAATGGAAACAAAATTAAATATTTTACTGGTTTTACTCAGTTTCAAATGGCTTAAACACCAAGCCAGTTAAGAGTTCCTTCGGACTTTGTCCTCGTACAGCGCCTTCAGTCATAACTCTCGTGCGTTTCGCTCAATTAGAGCATCAACCCATTGATACTACGACGAGGTTGTCCTCGGGATCGATCAAAATATTTGCATAAGCAAACCTGAATTACAGTTGAGCAAGTCGACAGGAAGAAGAGGGAGGGAAAAGTATGCGGGACAAACGGACGAAGAGTCAGCAGCAACAAAAGCCGCGTCATGTGTTTGCCCACAGTCAGAGAGTAGAGAGAGAAGAGAGGGAGGCGCGACGAGCTCAATGACGACAGCAGGCACGCGCCCCGAACCAGGTACACAATGTCAGCGGCACCAACAACAACAAGAACCAGAAGAACAACAACAAGAGCTGAAGAAGTGAGCAACAAAAGGGAGAAAAAAAGGACACAGGGAAGCAGCCAAAAGAGGCTCGCAATTGCAACTGTTGAGCCAAGGCGAGTCGAGTCGAGTCGAGTCGAGTCCGTTCGAGCTGAGGGTGAATAACCCAAAGGGAAGAGGAATCTCGCTCTATGATGCGTTGATGCCTGGCGTGGCTTAGTTTATAATTTGGCAGGAAGAAGAACTGATCAAGATGCTATCTAATATCTTCTATAGCTATCTCCATTTCACTCTCTTCTTTCTCCTCTCTCTCTCTCTCTTTCGATCAAATTACAGTTCCGGCCTGGTCAGTTCGGGATTGGCGTTTAGTTCCGCTGGGCAGCGCTAAATATTGCTGAGGATCGTCAGCATCGTGTTGATCGTGATGAGCAAGGGGAGCCAGCCAGGGAGTGCAGCCTTATCGGGCTCGCTGCTTTGCTGCTTTGCTGCCTTGCTGCCTCTTTGCCTGCTTCGAGTGCAACATATGGCGTGCGTTTTTGTTGCGGCTTCAGCACAACTGACGCAGGATACGCAGGAGCTGACTTTGCCTTTGTTGGTGTTGCTGTTGTTGTTGTCCTACCTACGCTTCCTTCAGAACTGCATGCACTCATGGCACACACTCTCGCTCGGCTTTCTCGGCCAGCTCCAACTGCAGGAGATCAATCAAAAATTGCTGGCCAAGGGTCGCCCCTAGCAGCCCTAGAACAAGAGGCTCTACATAGTCACAGGACGCCGAATATGCTGATGTGCCTCTGCGCACTTCACCCGAGACTCGACTAACTCCTCGCTCTCTCACTCCTCTCTCTCTCTCTATCTCTGTGCATGTGTGTATAACATGTATGTGTGTCTCTCGACTGTGTTCGTTATGCCGCTGTCGACTGCACCTGCTCCTGCAGCCAAGAAGCAGGACGACGCGCGTCTTTTGACCGCAATCGTTGCAGGTCGCACAAAAAGCAGAAGACAGAGGACGGAGGACGGAGGACAGAAAACAGAAAGCAAAGGCCAACAGCAGGCGGCTGCCAGGGACAGCTGGGACAGAGACGGACTTGGTGGCTTGGCATCGCTTAACTGTTAAAGCTTGGCGCGCTTACATGTGCCGAGGATTGCAGGATCTGCAGTGGCTTAAGGTTGTAAGTTGCTGTCAGCTCGTGCCAAGAAACCGCACGCAGTTTGTGCACAAATCCCAAAGCCGAGTGCAATCCCAGCTCACTCTCTGTTCCTCCTCCCTCTCTCTCTGTTCCCCTCTCTGTCTCACTCACTCCTGCTGCATCGTTATCCTGCGCAAACCACTTTCGTTTATTTTAATTTAGCTTGCGGTCGTCTGCGCAGCGCGGACCTGGCAGTCGCTGCCGCTGCCGCAGCCGCAGCCGCAGCCTGCTGCAATCTGACAAGCCCGAGCCAGAGTCGGCCTGCTGCACTTAATAACTGTTTTCGTTTTTGCCGCCGCTTGCTGCTCGAACTCGTATCGTGGCCCCCGAGTGCTCACGACTGCCGTTGCACGTGCCACTTTTTATGTGAATTCGCTTCTCGAATTTGCAGCTTGCCATATAATGCGACCCCAGCCAAGGCAGCAGCACCGGTTGCCACTACCCCAGACCCCCTACTTCTCTCTCCTCCTCGTTCTCTGCTGTCGCTTATCGCATAAAATGACGCGTCTTGAACTTAATTAATTTTTATTTACGTTAACGAGCGCTCGCCTTTTAGTTAAATCTCAGCCCGGTCCGGTACGGCCAGGTCTGGTCTGGTCTGGTCTCACTTCAGCTGATCGAAGGCCTGGCGCAGCATTTGGTTGCACAGCGCCGCGAAGGGATTGATCTCCACCAACTGCAAAGGAGAAGAAGCAGCGCAAATTAGTCAAGGCTCCTCAAGGTTGGCACTTTCGCGGTGCTCCTCCTGACCCGCACAATATGCTAAATAATGTCACCTCAACTTTTGTGTTGTGAGGAATTGAGTTATCAGGGAATAGTTCGAATTGTTATTCTCTTGTTGCACTGATTAAATGGGGTTATGGCTATTAAGCTTTTTTAAGTTGTTGTTTTTCACCTACCTGTTCCCTCGCAAATTTGCTGCCGAGCTGAGCAGCTGCTTCGAAATCTGCTCGGGCAGCATCCAAATTTTCTAATTTCCTAAATAATACACCTCGTTGACAGTGGGCATGGCATTTAGTGCGCGGCTGTTGTTCGTTAGCCAACTCCAATGCACGATTTAAATCATTCAGCGCCTCTGGAAAAAGTATATAAAATATAAATATAAGAGAAAATAAACATATATAGAGTGAAGATTGTTAAAAATAGTAGTATTATCAGTACTATTTGAATTTTAAATATTTCTGGCGGAAATACAGAAAATTAGAATTAAAAGATACATTTTAATCAATTTTATTGCATAGTCCAATGTTACCAGCTTAGGTTTTTTCCGTCTAATAAGAGTTGCATAATGGGATAAACAAGAAAACAGGAAACACGGTAAATCAAACCTTTTTCTGGTTGCTTGACTTTTGAAAAATGTGGTGCCACCTAGTTTTATTTAAGAAGTATGTACTGGCACCTTGGGCTAGTCTGGCAACGCAACGTTTAGCATATTCAACATGGGATAGTTTTAGCATTTGTTGCATACTTTGGGGTAACACCTAACAGAACACTGTTGTTATAAACAGACAAGAAAGTGTTGACTATTCTGTTAATTAACATAAGCGGTTAATTTGCTTACTTTTCCTGGCAATGTGCAAAAGCGCCATCTGTTTGTCGTTACTGTTATTACAATGCCTCAACTTTTTGGTTATTGTCTTGGATTTAACAGATTTCTACAATGAATTGTTTAACCGTTGACTGTTAAAATTCAATAGCTGCTTGTTTCCCAGGACACGATCCTATTTGTGTCTTAGATGAGTCTCTTTGATTAAGCAGTTCACTGCTTCAGACCACTGACGAAGGATTGCTTTATCGACAGTGCTGTATACTGCTTGAGAGCGAACCTGCCTTGCATTTCACATTAAATTTGAATTCCTGATAGATCGAGACCTATCAATGAAAATTAAGCAGCACCGGCTTGCTTACCTTGATCGCGTTTGGCCAAACGCAACGTTTGCGCCCTATTGTTGAACACGGAGGCCCGTTCGGACACCTGCAATGCCTTTCCAAAGAGCACTAGGGCCTCATCCAGTTCTCCCTTCTCTGTGAAACAGACGGCCTGCAGCTCGAGCTCCCTGGATGCCTGCAACTGCTCCGAGTCCGGTTCATTGTCTACTAGTTCAAGTTCAGCTTGGATAGCGACATTTTGGGAAGTGACACCACTGAGTTCCAGCGGGTTGAACACGGAATCCAACACCTGCTGGTCGTGGGGACTCAGCTTGAGATTGACCTGCGGCATGTCAAGAATCTCGGAAACCGACGCGTAGTGGAAGCAATTCTCGGATCAACTGAGATAAGGGGGCAAATCACATGTGATTCCACATTCAATTCGAATCAAAACAATATGTAAAACAGGCTGCCCAACTGGTTCGCTCAGCCAAACCACTCGCATACACTGCAAGAAATTGAGTGTTATATAAAAAAACGTTTGGTTTTTATTTTCTTTCTTTGTTTTATGTATATGTAAATACCAAGGACAATATCATTTGTTTTCTCTTGTTTGCAATAATTTAATTAATAATAATATAATAAATCAGCGCTTCATTTATCATTTAATATCATATATCATCATATATCATTTGTTTTGTGTTTTCCGATTTCCGTATTCACGTTTTTCTTTTGTTTTTCATTTAAATTTTCTCATTGCTATGCTAATGCGTTTACTTTGCTTTTAAATTTTGATAAATACAATTACATAGTATTAATTCTCAATAAATGTTTGCTTTAAATGTTTAACTTTAGCTTTCTCCAATATTTCTGTCTTTACAATATACACAACTGAATAATACACTTTAACACTATGCACTATGCGGCTTAGCTCGATCTTTTGCGTTTTGCGTGGTGTTTTATTTTCGCCTAATTTTCAACTTTAACTCAACAAACAAGGGGCTTTACATAGGTTTAATCTGAAATCCAATGGGGGCTAGGTATGTATGTCTCGCATAAAATTCAGTATATAGAAGGTATAGGTACGTGTACCTAGAGCAGCAGAAGCCAGAATTGGGACTAGAAAGCTTCGCCTTGCAATGGCTTAGTCATGGGAACTTTGCAAAGATCCCAACATTCATTACAGGTCATTCCATTATCGTATCTTGTTTAGAATATATGTTCAATCACTATGCAATGGTTAGTTCTTAAGTTTTTGTAGGTCAGTGTTGCATACGGTGCTTCGTTTGGTGTTCTGATAAAAGTTCTATGTATGATAAAAATATAAAAGTGAGCATTGAGATTTGTTGCTGTTGTTCTTGTTCTTTTGTCTATATATTACAAGTCGAGTGTGTGTTCGTTATGTGTATATATATAGTGCAGACATATAACTGTTTATTCTTCTTTTTTTGTTATGTACTAGGTGGCACAGTTTTTGTAGTTTAGTGTAAATTGTAGGTTCTTCTGGTCTGGTATTTTTCGAGAGATGAGTATACAAATTCGGCCCTTAAATCAACAAATATGTTAAAAGGGATAACTTAGGGGCGAGACCCAAATAATACAAGGGAAAATGAATTTAATCGGGTATGGAGAGTCCATTGAATTGAATATCTGTTCCTTCCCATGTTCATTTCATTTATACACATTTATCTACAGCGCGTTTCGATCTCAATTACAATAAATATGTATATGTATGTATATATATGTATATTTATATTAGTATTATAAACATTTACGCTCACGTTTATCTCATTAAAAGTCTAGCTCAATCTTTTATACAACAAGTTTCGCCGAGGCTGTAGCTCCGCTAATATCAACTAGTATTCGCTATTGCTATTTACGTTACGATATTACGTGGTACGTGTTACGTGGTACGTGTGTTACGTGTGTTACGTGTTACGAGTTACGTGTTAAGTTATGGTATTTATAAGCCGATCTCCTTGGGAATGAATAAATGCCTTTTACCCTTTAGCATAGCATGTTAGCTCTTGTTGCTCGTATTGAAATAGTAGCTTTGTTTTCAAGTTTCAAATTTCAAATTTTCAAGTCGAATCGAACTTTCGAAATTTCAATTCTATATCATCTACATCGTCGTACATTGTCTACCTTCGATCTCTTCATCGTATTGTTCTGTCGTGAGTTAAATATGTTTCGGAAATTGAAATAGTTGTTCGTCTTGCTCGGTTGCTTCGAATTGCTTGTCATTGTCGTTACGTAAGATATACATAACCTATGTGTAAAGTTAGTATACGAGTATGTTCTATATGCGTATGCACTTGAATGTGTAGATACTAGTAGGTAGTATATGTATTCGTAAACTTGCGTGTAGTACCATATAGCGTGTATGAGTTAGGTTATGTTATGTTTAAGTTAAGATTAGGTAAGCCTTTCCTCAGATTCAGCTGCAATTCAATTACAATTTACAATTACGCATAAACAAACATCCTTCTCTTTGTGTATTTGTGTGTGCTTTTAACCAATTAAAGTTAAAATTTGCATACGATCTGGAATATTGGAAACTTTAATTTGTTTTATACACGAACAATTCATTAATACGATAGATAACTAACGATAACTAACTGCCGTCCCTTACCTAACTGTGGCCTAGCCGGGCCCAGAATGCAGCGATGTACATGTGGATGCACATACATAACTAATATACAGCAAGCGTACACGTACATTTTACGTAATAGTCAACAAAAGTACAATATACCATATTTAATATAATTTAACATCTTTAAAAATTCTCCGTTAGCTTACTACAGTCACACATTACATACATATAGAGTGGGGTAGAGGGGGAGAGTACTTAGTAGGTCTGTTCGCAGATTATAGACTGTAATTAAAAACAAGCCAGGCCTAAATATTCGCATAAATTACTAGACACAAAGGTAAAACATCTCGCAGCCCTTCAAATAATGGAAAAATAATTGCTCGTGCGACATGCTGAGATCCTCATGGATCCGCTAACACTATCCCCCACACAACGACGAACGAAGTCAAATGATTTGGGTACAGAATGTGTGTAGGCTGAGAGAGTCGATAGATTTGAGATAGAAAGATTAGAGAGCGAAAAATGTTTCATACGTTTTGGTTTTGGTTTTGTTTTTCATTTTGCTAAGCTGTTAGCTAAGATTAGTTTTTAGGTTTAGTTGTCATATTAAAAAGTGGCTTTCGCTAATATTTTACAATAAATTTATATTAGATTCCAGCACAAGTGATTCTTAAGTCGTGCCTGGGATGTCTTAATCGTCTTATCGTTTTATCGTTATCGCGCCCTGTCGGCCTTTAACATCGTTTTAACTCGTCTTTAATGCTTTTACTTAATGCCAATCAACCTCAAATTTAAGCGTTCGTTTCTCTACTGCATATTCTGGTAAATGTTATTTAGTTTGCTAGTTGTTTAATGGTAGAGTAGCGTAGCTTCTGTAGATTTATAATTCGTTTACCATATTCGTTTTCATTATCGTTTTTCGTGGTGGAGTGGAGTGAGAGGAATTCAATTTTGCAGCTGTTTGGTGTTCTTCTTGTTTCTTAAAACATTTAACAAACATTCGAAAAGAGTGCAGTGTGCAGTTTAAATTGTACTAATAACGTTTCGATAATTTCGATTAATTTTGCTGATACATTTTGTTCGATACATTTCGCTGTGTGTCGGCTGCTGTTGCTCGGTATTTGGTATTTTGGTAATCGGTATTTGGTATTTATGTAATGTTAACTAGGATTAATTTTTACATATGTATCGTAGTTTGCTCGCATGTGTGTGTGAGTGTGGGTGTTTGCTCTTTAGTATGGTTAATGTGTTAATGTGTGTGGGTGTGTATATTACGATTATTTTTACAAATTATTTGCTTAGGTGGGCTTCATATTTGTTTCTTGATGTTGTTCTTGCTGTAGCTGCTAATTACATAAATAGTCAAGCATTATGCGGAAGTGTGAGTATGTGTGTGTGTGTGTTCGTGTGTAAGTACGTGTGTGTGCGAGTGTTGGTAATTCACATAACGAAAGCTGTCCTTATAATTCGCTTGTTCCTTTTTACAGTGTCTTCCGGCTGTTTCTCTGCGTTGTTCATTCATATGTGTGTGGTATCTTACGGTTTAAGGATTTTATTTATAACTTTAAGCTCTGGTTTCTTTTTATTCTTAGTTAATTTAGTGTATGCCATATACTTGTTGCTGGTTGGGTTTGTGGTTGTGTATCTTCATTTGTTGTGAAACTAAATAATTATTCCATTTTTTTTTGGTTTTTCGTTTCGCTTGAGTAAATAATTTTAACGACTAACCATTTAGACTACGATTCTTTGTCATAATCAGAAGATTATCAATACATAATACAATAATATGTTTTACAGTTACAGTTTACACATTTTAGCGTGTGGTTTTCAGATTTCAGGTTTCTAGAAGTCCTAAGTTAGGTTAGGGGTCTACTTAATCGGTTGTACTAAGAAGTATTCGCTGCCTCGGGAGTTGGCGAGCTATGTAGGAGAGAGGTTACATCGGATTTGACAGAGTGGGGCGTGAGAAAGGGAGCTGCTCATTATTTATTTTTTTTTTTTAAATTTTTTGCATATGTATTTTGGAATTTTGGTTTTGGCAGTGTATAATAATTGATATAGGTCGAAAATCAAATGATAACAAACGATGGTCGGATATAAAAGATACCGCTATTAAAAAAAAAATATAATTAATTTAATGCGATGATCGACTTTACAAGTATTAATTAGGTCACAAATATAATTTATTTTGAGATTCGGAATTGGTCAGGACTATTCGAAATCAGTTTGATATTAATACATATATATTTTTCAGAGCAGCTCTTACTACAACAAACAAATGGCGTGCGGTTCTTTCAGTCAAATAAATACATAGATCACTACGGGGACTGAGGGGGAGTTATAGCGAGAGCTCATACAACAACATTGAATTGCGTTCGTTAACAGCATTTTCAAAGATTTCCAATTTTGTTTGGGAGTTTTCTTCTCATACCGTCGTGCCGTAGCAATAAGCCTTGTGTAGAGAGGCGTGCGCGTCTTCGAGAGAGAGAGAGATAGGGGGGCTGGGGAGGTGGAAGAGACAGAGGAGTAGTAGGAGGGAGAGCAAAGAGCAAGTCTTTTGCATTATCGGGAGATGTAGCAAATTTGTTAGCACAATTAAACTGTTAACTGTTGAAAGCAGTTCGATAGAATGTTCCAAAATTGTTCCAATTTAGCTTTTTGTTGTTGTTGTTGTTGTTCGATTTTCTTTTCACTGGTAAACGGAATTATTATGAGTTTTATAGCTGTTGCTGTTGTAACGCTGTTGCTGCTGCTGCTGTTGATAATGCGGTGATGATTGCTGCTGATGATGATGATGTTGGTGTTGGTGTTGCTGCTCGTGATGGTCCCGATGATCGTGATAGTCGCGATGATCATGATGATCGCGATGATCGTGAAGATCCCGATGCTCGTGGTGATCACGATGGTGTGGGTGTGAGTGTCCGTGGTGGTGTTGCTGGTGTTCGTGTTGTTCACGTTCGCGTTGCTCGCGCTGTTCCCGCAGTTGCTGCTGGCGATCGCGATGATGCTGCTCCCGTTGAAGTTGCTGCTGTTGGTGCTGCTGTTGACGTGTTGGTGTGTGTGGATCGCGTGTGGGCGTGGCATGCTGCTGCTGTTGTTGTTGCTGATGCTGCTGTAGTTGTTGCTGCTGTTGCTGCTCACGCGTTGGTGTCGCTTCGCGCGACGCTTTTGTTGGTGTGTTGGTGTTGCTCATGTGTTGTCTTTGTTGTGTCGTTTGTTGCGGTTGTTGTTGTTGTTGTTTTGTTGTAGCAGTAGCTTGTGTCTGCATTGTTGGTGTGTGGGTGGGTGTATTGGGGTTATAGTGTTGTTGTTGTTGTTGTTGCGGTTGATGATGATGATGATGGTTGTTGAGCGCAGTATTACTGCCGTAGTTGCTGCTGCTGTTGTGGTTGCAGCTGCTGCTGTTGCAGTTGCTGTTGCAATGTAGCTCATGAGGCAGTGGCGGTGGATTTTTAGCTTTTGTCAGCGGTATTGGTGTTGGCATTGGTTTTGGCGTCTCCGTTAAATCGATGCCCCATTCATAGAGGAACTCGAGTTTTTGTCGTTCCAATGGGTCACTAGCCGGCAGGGCAAGCAAATGTTAGGCTTCTAAGAATATTAACGCGGTTGGCTTCGGTTCCAAATTTGATTTTTTTGCTTCGACAACTAAGAAGGTTATTTCAGCCTTTTCACGATTTGCAAAGCATTCAGCTATCAATCGAGCAACCTCCTGCAAATTCAAAGAGTTACTTCATTAACATTTGCACCTTCTTCTATCGATGGTGACTTACCTGATGATGTAGACCCTCCACTTTCGTTCCATCTACCTCCAGTATCAATTGCCCGACTTCTAAGCCGCCCGCTTCAAATGCCGCACCATTTTCCTATTAAAACATTGCATAAATAAGTGTGACCAGCTGCAATCGAGAGTTGTACTTACATGGATATTGATTATCCTAGGAAGCGGGTGTTTTGTATTAGCACCACCTTCGATAGCAATACCTAAAATTGGTTTGGTTTTCTTAACTGTAATGTGTAAGTTGCCTCTATGATCAGGTACGACGTTTGGATTGTGTTCATGTGTTTGTTCAGTCGTTGAACCACCGTTCTGCTCAGCTGACAGACGCTGCATGGACTGCAGGAGTGGGAGGATCATGAAACGAGAGGCAATCAAAGACAATGAGTAATGTGAATATACCCAAGGATGAACACACATATGTTAAATAGGAGATGCTAAGGTCTCTCCATAAGATTACTTGCAGTGTACTGTAGTTAGCCTACATTCTCTAGTATATAGGGTATTTTATAGTATACGTATGTGGTTAGTTGTAAAAGAGTTCAAATGGTGTTTAGCAAAAGTTAAGTAAGATTGTTAAGTTAGTTAGGTTTCCGTGAGTGTTCATAAGGCAGGCAAAGCTAACTGTTTTCTTGGTAAGGAGTTTGTACAACGAATTTGAAGTAAGTAAGGTTATTGTAGTTTTCTTGTTGGTTTCGGTGTAGCTGGTGAAGGGGTGTGGCAAACAAAATGCAACTTCGATGCTAGAACGGCCAATTCAACTTAACTTACGAGTAAATTTCAATTATTTAGTATACTTTATGGTATTTTGTCTGTGGTTGCTTTTGTGTTCGAATGGAGCATGAAATGTTTTTGTTGTTGTTTTTGGAGGTTACCAAATTTGACAGGATTCTTTTCTTTGGCTTGGAAAGTTGTGTATGTCGTGTGTGCATTTGTTTGTCTTATTTCAATAGTTCGAGTATCTGCGGTAATTATTTGAAATGTTTAAAACAAAATCGAAGAGAGCATAAAATCGAAATTGAGAGAGAACTTCAGTGTCAAACCGCAAACAGTTTTTGGTGTTTTATTTTGATTTTTGTTTTTGTTTTATTATTGTTGGCATTCTCTGCTGACGTACTAGTTCGACAAATACAAGTATTCAGTATTTAATTTGTATATTTCATTGGTATTTTCTTTGATATTTAGTGTGCTAGCACTCACCTGATGCCTTCGTACACCTTTATCGCCCAGCAAAGTGCCGCCTTCTTCCTTCATATCGAAACTTCTCGAGAGTTTTGTGGCCAACTCCTAATATTTTCAACATATTTGTGTATTTTTTTTGCATTTTGCATACGTTAACGTATTTTCAAAGTTTCGGCCAAATATCATGAAGAGTGCGCAAAGTTTGAAATAATTTTGATATTTGTTGTTGTCGGTTTTTGTACAATATGTTGAATAAGTTAAATGTAAAACGAAAATAGTAGAAATATTTGCATAAGAATTCGTTGTAGTTGTTCTATGAAATGTTGCTAGTTAAAACGTAATTGTTCTTTTCAATTTGCTTGTTGTAATTTCAACGTGTTTGTTATAGTATATATATATATCATCAGCATGGATGTATATATCTTATATATGTATATGTCTTACGCGTTGACTTATCTGCAATTTGCAACGGCTCGTCGCGTGTTATTCTTGTTATTGTACATTTGAATTAGTTCGTTCACTTGCAAACATACAGGATAGAATCGAATAATCGAATAAAATATGACACAAGTTGACATTAGAGTGAGAGAGGGGGAAGGTCGGGAAGAGTGTTTATAGAGGGGTGGTAGAGAGAGATGCACTTAAAACGGCATATGCAAAAGCTTCTTGCGTGCTTGAGTGAATCGATTTGAGCTGAACTGAGAATTGAACTGGCAACTGTAGAGAACACTGATTCAATTTGGTTTCATTCGATTTGATTTGCATACAATCAGATAACAGAAAGATAAGTATACTGTACGGTAGAAATGTAAGTACACTACAGTTTGGCTTGCAGCTGGTCATCATCAGTATTGAGGGTCTTTTGGTTGCCCGAATCAAATTGAATTAAGATGAGATAAAAGGTCTTTGTGGCTTCTATTGTACTTTGGATACTACATATATTATTGAGGTTGAAAAGGAACTCAGACAATTGAAAAGTTGGCTTTAGGTTAAAGCAAATGTATTTTGATTATTATATATCAACGGGAAGATATTTAAATAGACCTATATATAAGAAACTCGAGTTTTTTGACGATTTATTTCAGCATTTCAGAGAATCGCAGTGGACAGCAATCAATACAAAATTATTCACTTCAGTTCATTATCTAAAGATCGTATACTGGCTTAGTTATATCCGTGTGTACCCAAATGTGAATGGGTGTGTGTGAGTGTAGGCTTTGTTTATCTGGGTGCAAGTGATGAGAATGCGAGTGCGAGTGTGTTTGTCGGAGAATCTGTGTGCATGTGTGTGTGGATCGAGAGGCGCTACATCTATAGTAATTCGAGTAGGCGTGTGCTGGGATGTGGTTTGTATAGCAATAGATAGTGTAGTATTTATAGGGCGTGTACGTACGATACAAGAAAACGGCTTGCAAATTGGCAACTAAGACATTTAGATTTGGCTAGATTTTCAACATTACTAATTATTTGACTAGTTTTGATTTCAATTAGAATCGAGTTTTTTAGATAAGCGCTAACTAAAACTTGGAAAACTTGGAACTTATTTTACAGATGTTTCTAATTGTTGTAACTACAGCTATTGTTGTACTTGTGTATGTGTGAGTGTGTGTGGTGTAAAGGACGGCAGCAGCTAAGGTGGTTATTAGTTCAAATCGAATGGATTAACGCAAATGACGGGATTCGAAACTCTAGTTACAGGGCAAATAATAAATACCAGAAGAATACTACAAACGAAAGACAGAAATCTCAATGAATTAAAACCAATTTTGCATGTGTGTCGATGCCTTTGCTGGGGTTTGGTGAGGCTGGTGAGGTGGGGCGGGGTAGAGTTGGTTGGTTGTGGTGGATCGGTGTTAGAAATTAGGTTGACTCATGCGTAAATGTGCAAATGTATTTTTCAAGCTTTTTCAGGTTTAATTTGTTTCTTTTTTAGTTTGCATTTTAGTTCGTTCTTTTTGACCTTTTTGTAAAGTTTCGTTGACGTTGTTTTAAACGTGTTGCATTATTTATCTTGATCGGCCTGCTTATTCAACATACTTACACTGACAATTACTTTACAAGAGACTAAGAAACTCTAGTATGTAAGAAAACAAAGTGCAACAAGTGATAAAACTAGGAAACTAAGGTGTGAATATACTCATTACGATCCGGATCTATGGACTATTGACAAACAGATGAGTTCAATTCAGGGTGTGTGTAGGCAAGCAATCGATTTGAAATCGAAACAAGAACGAAATCGAAAAAGAAAACAGGAACGTGAACGTGAACGTGAACAGAAAAGAAATGAAAAACAAAAAGGAAATGAAAAGGAGATCGAACTAAACACTGAACACGATTCCTACAATTACAACACAAAATGTGTGAAACAAATGGAAATGCAAAATTTGTTTATAATTTTAATTGCACTCGCAGTGTGCTGATGCTCAAGGCACATACAAACAGTAAGTAGTAAGTTGGTTAGTTAGTTAGTTAGTAGTTTAGAGAGAAATAGACAGAGAGCGTAGAAGAGTGAAGAGTGAGACAGAGCATAATATAACATTATAGCAACAACACTAGTTCAGGCTAGATTGATTATGCGCAGAAGATGCAACGAGATGCAAATTCAAAAAGTCGTTCAAACATTGGCAAAGAATTTGAATAGGTTAAAATTGTAACACAATTTTTGTTTTGTGGTTGCTATTTTTTATTTTTTTTTTTTTTTTTTGTATTAGTTTTTACTATATATATGTAGATTTTTGCAGTTTATTTGTTTTGATTTTGATTTTTTTGGTTTGTTTTTATATGTTTTATTTTCGTTAAACGAAAAATACATTGGCACTTACAAGAGGTCGTCCCCAATACCATGATTTGACACGTTGTGTTAAACCACCCAAATGTGAACGTAGTCCATCTAAGTAGCCGCCCTGAAATGCACACAAATGAACAAACGAGAACAATTTCGGGGGAGTACGGGTAGAGGTTGAAAGAGAGAGAGAGCACACAAACAATCCAAACGAAACACAACGAACCGAAACAAATCAAACACCAAATGAAAATCATTGTACTATGCACACGAACCGAGAGTGGAAAATTAATATGATATAAGGTACACATACACATGTGGTATGGCAAGGTGGTAGTCGAACTGAAGGTGCCAGAGAAACAGAGAAATGTATAAACAGAGAAACAGGGAAACAGAGAATTAAGGAACAGGTCGACAGAACTAAAGATTGAAAGGTTCTGGAGCTGTCTTATGTGAGGTATGTGGGATTTGTAGAGCCAAACAGGTGACTCTGTTTCATGGACTGTGTTTCTAAAATACCATTTTAGGCTACGCTTTATACACTTTAAATTTAATCTAATGAGGTTTAATAATAAACTTTATATAGGTCTTGAGTGTTTCTAATGTTACTTGTTGTTTTTCGACGAGTTCAAATATAGTAAGATTATATATATTGTATACTGGGTATGGTAAATATTATGCTAGAAATTCATATTTAATTTCGCTTCTACTTGTTGATCTACATATGATATCAACATTTAATAATTATGTTATTATTTTGTAAGCTACAAAGGGTTTTAGCTAGTTTAATCTAGTTTATGATGGGTGGTCATCAAAGGGGCTTATTCTCTAAAAGTAAATTAATTACGCATCTTCTTTCTCAATGTTTTCTAGCTATCAACATTTTCTACATCCGATGTTGCTGGCTGCAATGTTGCTGGACACAATGTTGCTAGGCGCATGTTCTAGTGTAATTTCGCCGTTGCATACTTTAAGGGTGCATTTGTCGGGTGCTGCCCAACAGAAGCATACCCTTCTTCTATTTCATGAATACCTTCTGTGTTTATTTTCTGATCGCTTTAACAATTGAACAAACAGACATTGCTTTATCGACTCGGTCCTGAACAGGAATAAATATACTTAATGGAGTCTGCTATGCCTCCTTGTTCAAGTGTACACCTTATTAAACATGGAATTTTCAAAGATGAATTTCCCGCAGTCTGCAGTTTGGCAACACTGTTTTCTACGGTATTTCTGTCAGCTAAGGCTTATCTGCAGATATCAGCTTTGTTTATTAACGCAAGTTGCACGAATGAGCAATGTTTTTGGCCTTTTCTCGTCAACTCTAACTCTCTCAGCGGCAATAAAGCATATCAACACGAGGCTGGCTCTGCACTTCCGTGGACGCTTGCAAATCAAATGCAGCTAATGAATACAAGCCGTGAATATCAACAACAATCAGAGAGAGAGAGAGAGCGATGGGGAGCGAGTAAGAGAGAAGAAGATAAATAGTAAAAGTAGCGCTAAATATTTACAACGCTTTGGCGAAAGACTTTGCAGCAAGTGCAGCCAAATTGGCCGGCGGCTTCCTTGTGTGTCTTTTTCTTCTCGGTACTCGTATTATGAAAGTTATTTATATATGTCATGTGTGTGTGTTAGTGAGTGTGTATGCAGGTGTGTGTAGGTGTGGAATATGGCTTTGTCACTGTGTATATGTGTGTGAGTGTGAGTGTAAAAAAGATAGTTTCGAAAAAAGTGCTTAAATCGTAACAAACGGCGACGCATACGAAAAACGAATGCAAAGCGAACGCAAAGCGCTTACCTGTTCCTGTTTTCATTGTGATTTCGTTTGTCGTCGATTCGTAATTCGCCCCACGAAGTGGATGTGGTAAGAGAGCGGATAGAGAAGAGAGAGAGAGAGAAAGATAAACACATAAATGAAGATGAACAACAACTGCAACGGTAAATGCGCAAGTGTTTGCCTGTTAATTCAACAATTAGACTAAAGTTGCCCGAAAATAAAAACAAAAGAAAAACGACAAAAAAATGAAGTAAAAAACAAACTGATGCTCATCTCTTTTCAATGCCAAACGTTGCCAGCTTTCGGCCATCAACTGCGGCAACAACAACAGCTAACAAAAGAGCTCAAACCATTTTCTGTTTACGTCATGCAAGAGCAAAACAAAAACGCCGACAAACTGCGGCGAGTAACAAACAAGCAAACACAGCGGCAGCCACAAGAGCCGCAGTCGCAGTCGCAGTGGCACAGCTGCAATGTGTCAGCTGCAGATACAGTATCTCAAAGATACGCATATGCCGCGCTTGGCCATTGCGTAAAGCTTGACAGCCCGCCTGCAGTTCACTTACTTCTAGTGCCTTACATATACCAACACACATGTGTGTGTGTATGTGTGTGTGTGTGTGAGCTGTGTATTATTTTTCTATAATAATTTCTTGCCATAAATATTGACAATCTTTGGACAATCTTCAGCTGTCGCTGCGTGTAATTCCTTTATTACTTAGCCATAAAATGTAACTGAAACGCAGAGCTTCTCAGAGAGGGGCTCGAAAGAAAGCCACACGCAAGCGTAAACTATGAGTACGAGGAAAGCCTGCACTTGGCACAGACCACACTTAAATACCCTCTCGCAACGGTGCACTATAGATAAATAAGGCATTCAAACATAATTTACATTTATTATATACTTTCCTTTTCCTCTTTAGAAATACTTAAAACTCTTCAATAATCTGTAAATAATTCCCTCAAATGGATCTGACTGTCTCCAACCTTGTGGAAAATTGAGTTTACCCCAGAGCAGAGCATACGCCAGCTAAGCGAAGCTGCCAACGCCGACGCAGACGTCGCAGTCAGCAGCGGCATCGCAGTTGGCTGCTCTTTTTGGCCGCGTCTGCATTTTCAGCTTTTAGTTGCGCGTCGTTGCTTGAAGCGTGAGGTTGCCCCGGCCCAGGGAGACTGCTAACTACGAATATACATCAAAACAGAGACGCACCAAAAGAGAGAGAAAGAGGAACTGCCGAAGACTGCTGCAAGCGACAATCTGAGTAACCTCGTCTCCGGTTGAGCTCACAGCTCGAGATACACAAACGTGCGTATTAAGTAGTAGCAAATTCCGTGTAAATATCACAAAATTTCGAACAAGTTGCGGCAAGTTGAGCAGTTGACAAATTTCGCGCAGTTGCCCGCTCATTTCGCGCTCTGTTTGCTGCAAATTGTTGCATAAACAACAAGCAACGTGTAGCACAGAGTCGCGCTACAATATCGTAGAAGTTGCCCCCACTCCGTCTACGTTTCCGACTGCGACTCCGACTCCGTCAATTGCCCCAGGGTACTCGGCGATGTTTTCTGTTTTGCTTTTGTTATATCATCATCATTCAACTGGGGTCTGGGCACTGTTTGCCTCAAGACTTCTGCAATCTTCACTCGCATGTGTCACAACCGAATCCGCAGATGAGGTTGACGATGGCGATGGCGATGGCGATGGCGATAGCGACAGACTCTGCTGGATGAATGGCTGTGGCAACTTTTTGCATTTGCATTCAATTAACTTCTATTTCTCACCTTCTGCCAGTTTGAGTCGCTTTTTTGTCGCTTTTTCCTTTTTGTTGCTGTTGACGCGCTAATTTCCTTTGTTTATGGTTGTTTTTAATTGCCTACAGCCCTAGGCGATGCCTTGCTCGAGTCACCCCACTCCGGCTAAGGCTCAGACTCTGACTTGGCTTCAGTTCAGTTTCAGTTTGTTTTTTTTTTGCTGACTGGTTTCGCAATTAAATTGCCCCCTCATCTTCTCCCCCCTGCGCTGTTGTCGGAAGTCTGATTCCGAGATTCTGAGGCAGTTGCTAAACATTTCGACCTAGAAAAGACATTAGCATTAGCCGAAGGGAAAGCATCGCTGCGAAGAGGTTGCTGAGCAAGAGCTGCACAGCTGACACAGTCGCAGTTACATTTGCCGTTCCCAGAAGAACTTGCAATGTGCAGAAGAATAGGGAATGTACAATATATGTTGTAAAGAACACTTCAAGTCACATTCAAATTGTCTTTCACTTAATGAAACACAGTTTCATTCAGCCATTCAATAGTTTCCCAATTACTTTCGCTCAATACAATCTATTTTTATAGTCTCTTTGACATAAAATTTAATTGGTAAAGCTTTATGGCGTAACCAGATCTTTCACCTTGAATTGATGATTGGAAATGCCCGCAGTTAACCAAAAATCGACTAAGCTGACAACATTATCATGATCGCATCAAGCGTAATATGCCATACAGATGCAGACACTTTTCCCCGCGTATCTATGGCCAGTTGGCAAACGCTGCCCCAATGCGAGCAGCATTTGGTGTGGCAAATGGCAGAGATACACACTGCAAGTATCTGTGAGATACTCGGCACACAGATGCGAATTTACAACCGCTACGCATTGAGGTCAATGGCATCCGTGTATCCGTCTGTATAGCTGTATCTGCGTGTGTTGTCTGCGCTCGGATTCGGTTACAAATCCCAACCAGATACACACACATACACGAACACATGCGACGCACTGCTGCCAAGTTTGCAAAGTCATAAATTTGATTGATTTTAAATTGTTGGCCCTAAGCGGATTACAACAAAAACTGCTGACTGCCTGACAAACTGTGCGGCTGAAAAATGGTTTTCGAAATAGAGAAAAAAATATGATGAATATAATAATAACCCCGAGAGAGCTGGGCCAGAATAGAATACAGTTAGATGTTGGGCTGGAAATTGCCGTCGGTTTTCATTATGCCAACTGTTTGGAAATTCTCTTTCAGCTTGTGAAAGTTGCGCCGCCTCTCGACTCTCGACACTGCGTCGGTACTGCGACTTTTCCTTCAACAGAACCGCCGACTGTTTCTACTCAGACCCACCTCGCAACGCAGCTCTTTGTTAATCTTTCGTAAACAAAAGCTGAGCATTTAATTTGATGCCCAATTCACACCATTGTCTTGGCAGGGGGAGACACGAGCTTCCCTAGAAGCTTTGTGCTTTGTGACAGACTCTATGACTATAACTGGCCATAATGTTTCACGGAGTGAGGGGTGGGGGGAAACTGACTCTGCTCATTGACCCACTAATAGTGAGTTTGACAGCTGTCAGCTGACCAAGCGATCGTTGTGCAACACGATTGAATGAGATATTGTGGCACTGATAATGAACAAAGTGGGTCACAGTTGCTTCTCAATGGATGCTCAAAGAATACGCACAGCACAAAAGGAGATGATGTCAATACTCTTTGTTAGCCGTTTGTATCATAGAGACACATGATTACCAAACCCACAAGTCGCTTTCCCTACGAGAGAGTCCGAGAGAATCTGTGAAGTTTCCGAACAGTTTCAAGTTCTTTTTTCCTTTTCCATTTCTCACACTTTACACTGCCAATTAATTTTGACACTAAACGGTGTTCAACAGACAGAGAATCATAAAAAATACAGTCGGACAGCGATAATGTCGTTAGACTTATCAAGACTGACAGCCAGAGGGGCAGAGACGAGGGATAGACCCTGTAGATACTTTAAGATTTCGACTGTGAGAACTTTAATGATGCCTGTCGACAGGCCCCAAAAGAAGAGATACCAAAATATACGTAACTGTAAATTAACTTGCCAGAATTGACACTACACAGCAGCAACAACAATAGCAACAACAACAGCAACAGCAATTGAGCTTCATTAGCTGCCGTTGTTCGCAGACGAAGAAACATTTCCAGAATCTCGAGTTGAGTTCTTGGGTTACTCTCTCTCTCTCTCCCCACACCCAGTTCCCAGCTCTAGCCCCTTTGCTGTTTATTAAGCGTGTTGTTTATGTTTTACACCCATTGACTTTTTAGACCGGACTTTGGTTTGCCTGTTGTTGATGTAGTTGTTGTTGTTGTGGTTGCTAATGTTGCTACGCATCAAAATGATTTATTTAGCGTCTATTTACATTATAAACAACATTTTTCGAGTTGCTTATTTGCCGCTTTCGTGGTCGCAACAATAACAAGAGAGCAGCAACAACAACAACAACAACAACAACAACTATTTACTTTCCATTTATGCTGCTCGCTTGGTCTGCTCTTGACAAAGTTTTGTACCTTATTTAGTACGTTTCTCTAATGACCCACTTTGAGTTTTGGCCTGGCCCTGCAGCCGCTGTAATTTCAACAAAAAGTGAGTGTCGCATTGCCCAGACATCCACAACCAACAGCAGCAGCAGCAGCAGCTACAGCAACAGCAGCAACATCAACATCGACAACAACAACAGCGAAAAGTTGTTTGTCTGTTTTAGTTGAAATCAAACTGGTTGCTTGCTCAGCCGGTAACGCTGGTCACCGCTCGAAGAAGTCGAACTTGCAGCTCGAATGGTGTCAGCTGTGTAAACAGGGCTAAGCGAGCAGATCCCCCTCTAGCTGTCTATCTGCCTCTCCCTCTTCCATCTCTTTCGCTATCTCCATTTCCATCCATCTTCGTCCAAATGACTTCTGACAGACCCAGACGGAGTTAGCACACATTGAACTTGTGCTGCGCTTTGATGATTTGGGCGAACGCCTTTTGCGGAAATTATAGCAATTTTCGTGTCTTCTGGCCACACACCAGCAACAACTGCAACAACAACAGCAGCAACGAACAGCCAACAACATGCAACATTGCCACAAATCTACTTTCACTTTCCAAGCTTACGCTGCGTTCCGGGCCGGGCATAATCACTTGGTTATGCAGTTTGCCGCAATTGAATATTATTCAATTTCCTACTGAGCCCGAGTAGCTCTATCCATCAAACTATCCATCTATGTATCTATCTGGCTGGACACCCGTATTTATATCTGCTCGATTTGCCCAATGTTCCTTGACCAAACAACAACAAATCAGTCAAATCATTAAAGCAACTTAACAAATCAACAGGCAGGCCAGGACAACAGAGTACGGAGAGTGGACAACGGCAACTGTTTGCGCACCACTTCAGCATGGAGACCTATTTGACCGAGATCAAACAATTGCGCATACCACGCCCGAAATTCGAGCCGAACAGCTGCCATCAGCAGCACCAACATGCAGCAGCAGCGACCGCGACTATGACATCGCCGCCCCCGCCTCATCATCAGCACCCGCACCACCACGCCCATCATCAGTGGCGACACTTTGTGCGACCCTTTACACCGCCACGCGATTATCACTTGCCCGTTGTTGGTGCAGCCGTCGCCTGGTCGCCAGCGGACGACAGCTCCACGCACGACAAAATGTGAGGCAGCCCAGGAGCAGCAGAAGCAGACTGAGCGAATGACGGGTCGAAGGACTGATGGGGATGGGGATGCATACAGACAGACACCCTCTAAGGGGGGTTTACAGGTCTGCGGTCTGTTTGAGCTGAATTGGTTTGCATTGTATTGCATTGGCGTCATATCGTATTGATTACACCTACTGGCTATACAAACCCACACACACCTACACACACACAGACACACACACACACATGGTATATAAATATAATCTATCAAGAGTCGAGGGCTCTGTTGCATAATTTAGTGCTTAGCTTTAGTGTTTACTGTGGTAAGTTTAGTTCGCTTAAACATTAGATACGATATACGGTAATAAATCAAAGTTGTTTAGTGTTTGAATAAATTTGTGGTACTTGAAATTCTGGAAGGGAATAATGTTATAGACAGATATGTAGTATATATAAAGGTATATAGAAGGAAAGTAGATATGTAATTGGTAAATTGGTAAGTAAAGTTTGCTGTGTGATGACAATGAGCATGGACATCATGAAGGATGAAACTCAATGAACGCGTAACTGGACAGAGAGAAAGGAATCCACGATTGGAACCACACCTTAATTCTTTACTTGGAAACTGCTTTCGTTCTTCTTACTCACCGCATCTTGTTCATATTCCGGTAAAAGGGTCTCGCTACCCCGGCGAGTTCTATGCTCATCACAGCCGTATTCCTATGCCAAAGGTGAGAAAATCGAGAAATCATTTTTGAGCTTCGTTTCGTAATTTGCATATTCACTAAGTGGCCAATTTGATATGGCACACAATAACTGTTCTCAACCAATCTACAACGTTTAGCAGCCAATTAAACAACAATTAGAACAGAAACCGAAACAGAAAACTCAAATGAACCAAAAAACACGTAATTGTTCGACAATTCGAGACACACAAACATCGTGCAGATTGCTCTGCATATCTGAAATATAGTACGGTACGATATACGATATATGTAAAGCCAAAGAGAGAAATATAAAACAAACAAAACACACATACACGAGACAAGGCACAACACACACAATAAATAGAGAAAAGTTTCAATCCGAATGTCAATTTTTCTTAATTATAAAACGAAAGAATATAAATTTAAGGAAATAGGAAAAAGTACACACTGAATGCACGATTGTCCAATTCTTCATACTCAATAAAATATTTAATAAATTTAACTCGGAAAAACATTGAAATATTTTAATTTAATTACAAAGTTTTTTGATGATACACTTCCGAATACAATTAAAAGTTCATTCAATTGAAAGTGCTTAAAGTTTGTTATTGTTTTCAATTTAGAATGATTTTTTATCTTTGTCGTTGTTTCTCAAGTTTTACTTTTTAAAGTTGAAAAAAACAAAAAATAAATAGAGAGAAGAAGTTATTAAAAAATTTGAAATTTAGTTCTACGGAAAAATATTGCAGAGAATACTAAAATTATTTTGTTTAAGTTTCTTTTTAGAATATTTCAATTTGAAAGCTTTTCTTAATAATTCCTATTCACAGTTGAAAGAAAAGGAGAAGGAAACATCCGATAGTAAGAGAACAGAGTTTTGGAGTTTAGCCCCAAGTCTTGAGCAGAAACAGAGTCGGGAAAGAGGGGAAAGTGACAGATCTAATATGGATGGGCAAGCGACGTTTTCGGCTTGGCTTGACGCAAGTTCCTGACCTGTTGCTGATTGTCTTTGGCTTGCTTGAATTTGAATTGATTTGGTCCCAACTGCTGGTGATGATGACGCACATTTCCAACGACGACGCCACCAGGGCCTCCCAGATGACGCAATGAGGAATGTAGTGGTGGTGGATAATGTTGCTGTTGTTGTTGTGGAGGAGGTGGTGGGAGAGGTGATTGGTTACTTGCTGCATGTGATGCTGATGCAGATGCTGATGCTGTCTGATAATGCTGTGATGCTGGCTGTGAACGATGCAGTATTGGTCCCGCCGACATGGGCCGATAGGGCAACTGTAGAGCGGGTCTAGCGACGAGTTAGCGATTACACATACAGATACGGATACAGATACAGATATAGATATACGCAAGAGTCAGTTGATTGTTTGTTTCTTTGATCTGTGTTTATCTATGGGTAAGGTGCTCAGTGTGTTAGGTACCGTTTATGTATATCCGTTACGGTCATGCCCAAACCAGAGTCCGACGAGGGACTGCGTCCGGTGGCGGCGCTTACTTCCATATCGTCAGCTGTTACCTGTTGGGAATGGAATGGAACGAACGTTGTTTTTGCATACGATTCAGAGACAGAGACAAAGTGACAGTGAGGGAGTGAGAGTGACAGTGACAGTGAGTGAGATAGAGAGAGAGAGTTGGACAGAGGCTGCGACAGAGAAATATGAAATTGGGCGAATCTGGGTCTATAGAGACATTTAGATCCCATAGAAATTGTAAGAGATCGACTCTCGTAGAGCAAGAGAGAGATAGAGACAGAGGGATAGAGAGAGAAAGCGAGAGAGAGTGTGAACTGATTGTGCATGTTTGTACATAAGTTGATCCTCGGGTTTGTGCTCAGTTGTATATACGAGTATAGCAGAGTTTTGAGTGAGTTATCGGTGACTGCTTGGGATTGTTGCAAGGCTTTTAAGTGCACTTCGGTGTTTCTGTTCTATTGTTATTATAAATACTTAAGATCCTATTTGAATTTGGTATTTTACAATCGATTTATCCGCTTACAATACTAGATCTAACTCGTTGTTCGAAGCACAGCTCTGCAATCGCTTATCGAGACATATTATCGATAATTCGAGCAGCTGCACAGTTGGAGCTTCCTTTTGAAGCAACTGTACCTGCTAGTGCTACATATGTATTGTATGTAAATATGCCTAGAAGAAAGATGAACAAATGCAACTACAAAAACTGCATTGTTTAGATCCGGGTTTTCTTTTTTGGCTTTTCAAATCAAAACAACTCAAAAATTGACATTCGTTTTTGGTTCGTCTTGGGCCGAATCGCAAAAGCTTCTCAAATTGAAAGCAAATCGAAGAACTGTAAAACATGCAACAAACAAGGAGTAAAAAAAGCATACACTCTATTATTATAAACAAATTGAGCAAGTGTTATTGATGGTTTACTCGAACAATAATTAAACTACAAGTTTTTTGTTATCTGTCAAGTGTTTTGTATTTGCAGTGTGTATTGTAGTAATTATGTATCAAGTTATTTGTTTAATTATTTGTTTTTTTTTTTTTTTGTTTGATTGTTTATCTATTAAATTGAACTAAAAATACAACAACAGCGACAACATTTAACAACAACAACGGTATCTAAACAAAATGTTGTTTACTATAAACACTGTCGAGTGACAGACAGAGGTTAAAGACTTTCTTTTTCTCATTTGATTAAAGAGTATTTAAGATTAACAATTATTAGGCGAGAGTCGAGTTAAGTAGATTCATAGTAAATATGTTTGACAGTTTGACATGCGCAGCGACAACTTGCTAGGTATATATTGTGTCTGTGTCGTAGAATAAATCTTCTAAAAAGCTTACCGGCAAATCACGTGTGGGGTCTCCTTTACGCTGTAGTGGGGGAGAGAGACAGAGAGAGAACGAGTCAAACGAGAGGGACAGTTGAACACATGGAATATCGAACTGTTATCGAACTTACCCTATGCCTATCCACGCTATATGGATCGCGTTCTCTGCGATACACAAGCTCATCGTATCGTGTACGATCCTCTGGAAAAACGAGTTCGCGTATTTCTGTCACTAGCGTGTGCTGAAAGAGAAATCAGTTAGAGATGAGCCTTAGGGTAATAAGGGTTTCCAGCTGACTCACCTTTTCGTACGTATCTAACATCTCTAATAAGACGGCAACAAAGGCATCTATGGTCATTGCTTTCGCACTGTATTCAGCAATATAGTACGAAAGACTTGCAAAATGATGACGTGGCAGCAGCGAACGCGCCTTCTCCTCCACCATGGTCGCAATTTGACCTTTTCGGCGTGCTCTGCGGGTTGTCAGAGGTCATGGAGAGGGAACATTAATTACATATTTACATTGGATGCTTATAAGTTACCCTAAACTAACTAGGGACATTATTTAGCAACTAATCTAGGCACTATTTGGTCTTATGTGTTGTATACGACATAGGTACCTTTGGTATGGTACCTTTGTATGTTATATTAACAGTACTGAGTACTCTTGGAACTACTCACCTCGTGCCCGTTGGACTGTACGCATCCCAGGGCTCCATTTCGATGGATGTGCAGGAATGCGGCACCTTGCCCACGTCACGTATCACCAGCGACATCCGCTTGTGGTACTTCAACTGACCAACGGCCTCGTCGTGCGTCACGTCGAGAAACGACTGGCCATTGACCTCCAGTATCTCGTCCCCGATCATAAGGCCGGCACGGTCTGCGACACTATCCTTGTCCACGCCGGTGACAAAGATTCCCAGACCGTACTCGACGCCGCCGCGTATCATTAGCCCCAGCGATTGTCCTGGCTCGATGAGCAGCTCGACGCGACGTACGCTGTACGCAGAGGTAATCGATATGTTAATCGATATATGTTTCGATATGAGGACTCCACCTCGCAGCTACTTACCGATCTCTGCGCTCGTTCCGCCTGCCACCGTACTCCATGGGTGGCGATGCGGGACGTCCGTGTCGATCCATCCAGGAGCAGGTCTGGCGAAAAGGCAGGCCCGCTCCGCTGGCGGCTGCTGCCTGAGCCGCCGCCGCAGTCTGTGGTAGAAGGGGTGCCATTGATGCGTACATGGGATCCCTCGAGGGTGGCCCGAATCCGTGCAGAGGCGCCGTCGAGTTCAGCGTGGGCGGCGCTCGCACCGTCATACTGATTTGGCGTGACGATTTCAATATCTGCACACATCTCTGCGTTAAGAAAAAATGTGGCAATAGAAGAGACACAAAAGAGAGACGGAAGATGCAAGCAAAACTAACGAACGATAGGAAGGAGCAAAGAGAGAGAGACAGACAAAGACAAAGACAAAGAGAGAGAGAGAGAGGAAAAACGGCTAAACGAAACTAAAGTTGGGTGGCAAAAAACTTACGAAAAAAGATTCAATTAATTAAAAGCAAAATTCAAAAGGAAAAGGAAAATATTTAAACAAACACAAACTGGGCGAACACATTTGTTGCAGTTGCTGTTGCTCTGTGGGCGTTGTGGGCGTGACCAGTTCTCTACATTTGCTACATATGTGCTTTGTTGTGGCTTCAAACTCTTAATGCGTCCGACTTTAGTAGTCATTATTTTAATTGTTTCGACCAAAACTCATATGAGTCCAGCCAAACAACGGCTTGGCACATGTCCCCTGCCGTCACCCCCTGGTCTCTATTTAAGCCCGTATCCGTCCGTTTACCGCAATGAGTTTTGTTGGCTTTGCGGTTCGGCATCCGGACAAATTGCCTGCTCCAAGTGGCCTGCATTGGTAATTGTCTTTCAGTTTGAGCAAAGCTTTTGACACTTTTCCAAACATTTGTCCAAGCATTGGACACTTGTCCCTCTTCAAACTCGTTCGAATCGAACCATATTCAGTCGAGGATTTCTATTTATATTATCAATTAAACATTGCACTGACAGTCCTTTTAGCTACTACAGTTTTGTGTATATATCGAGGTGCTTTGTCGTGGTTTCCAAAATAATAAACAGAAAACAATTCAAAAGTGGAACAAAACAAAGTTCACGTATATCAAAATAATAACAAACAAGTGACTAATCTATTGCCAATTTTTTCTCAGTGTATATTTGTATTAGTGTATTAGTTTTTAAACGTAAGAATTTTCTTAATCGTTTAGTTTTATTCATACAGAATGTTTCATGTAAAGTGCACTATATAAGAAAACTACCGCAGAATGTTCAGAGCATACGTATCTAAAGGGGTTGAGAGAGACAGACAGAGAGGGAGAGAGAGAGAGAAAGAGAGAGAGACCAGAATAAGCAGAGCAATGCTTGTACAAAACTTTTTCCAAATATTGGCAAACAAATTTGTCGAAAATGGAAACTTTAGATTGCAAAAGGCAGCGTGGGAATAGAAAAATAGCACAACATCTGCCGCTCCCCAGTTTCGGTTTCTTGTACACAGTCACACACGCACACATCTAAAGACATTCACTGTTGCCAGCTACTGTTGGAATATGAAGAATTATATTGACTATCATAACGTGTCACATAAAATATTCCACAATAAATTGACTTTCGTTGTCGGCCTGCTTCGTCTTCCTCTGCTTCCTCTGCTCTGGTTCGTTGGCTGATGGTGCCAGCAGCAGCAGCAGCAGCAGCAGCAGGCAGTGCTAATGGTGCTGTCGGGGTACTCGGCCGATTTAGGTACTTTGCCAAGTGGCGCACATAAAAAGCAACGATGAATGGGGGCCACTACTAGCAGCGCCCTTATCGCAACTATTAACGGGCAAACAAGCGCCGCCCATCGAGCACAATCATATTAAAAATCAATAAAGTGTGCAATTAAATTATGTTCTCGAACAGAAGGTTTGAGCATGAGCTGGCACATTCTAAGCAGGCATTTCTCATCACAGATTTATCACAATTTCGATAGGTATTTTCAGTCTAGAGATATACATCTTCTACAATACATAGATTGCGCCAGCGTAGATGTCAAGCAGTAATCGATTTTGTCACACATTCTAAGCAGGCATTCCTCATTATCGAACAGATTTATCACAGTTTTGATGGATATTTTTAATAACTCATATACTACAAAGTCTGTTATCGATTTCTGTCTCATCCCGATCATTATACGTATGCTCTGATCGATTCTTAAGATATAACAACATTAGCCACTAAGAATAGATGAGTCAAAAGAGTGAACATTGTACGCTTAATATGTGCAGGTTGCTCACCTTAAGGGCCTCCTCGTGATTGATTGAGGTGAACGGGGTGCCGTTCACCTCTAGGATTGTATCACCGGGTCGCAGGCCGGCACGCTCCGCCACCGAATTCTCCTCGATGCGTGAGATGTAGACACCTAAGCCTGGCGATAAGAACCGAAAATAAACGTTTGGCCAAAGCACACAAAATCAATTAGCAAGCCGTGTGTATTAAAAGTTTTAATAAAAGAGACACACCCCACGCCCACACTTCCACGCACGCCCACAGCTTGGCCTCCATTCTTTTTTGTCTTTTTGTTCTTGTAAGCCTTTTTCATTAAGCTCCAACAATGGTGTGAGTGTGTGCGAATGTGTGTGTGCTGGTGTGTGTGTGTGTGGGAGTGTGAGAGCGTGGCAGCCATTTTATGTTTAATTTATAAAGCACGTGTGCCTGAAAGCAGCACACGGCAGAGCGCACATGGCGAGAGCCGACGGACACGATAAATTGATAGATGAAAAGAGCCCGCATACGGGGCTGACTCTGTTCGGGGCTCGGCGACTTAAATAGATTTTTTATCGATTTTAAAGCCGTCGCACGTTGAAAACTAAAAATAAAATGTCCCACAGTGAAACAGGTGTAAGGTAGGGTACAGCTAGGGCAGCCAAAGGGAGTAGAGAGGGAGTATGGGGGTTGAAAGGGAGACAGATGGCACTGTGAGGTGAGCCAGGTGCAAAATGCGCTTCGAAATGTCAAAGCTGCTGGCGATTTGTAGCCATAGAGAGAGAGACAGACAATGAAATCAAATTGGAAATTAAATTGCTCGAAAAGGAGAGAGAGACAAACAGGAGAGAGAGAGAGGGGGGCAGTGCTGACCCTGTTGAGGTTCCACACATCGTCAAACAGGTGAACGACGAGCAATTGAACCCTGAACCGACAGGGCGTAACATTGCGGATTGCGCAGCCAGAAGTCAACAACAAAGTTGCAAGTGCCACACAGCGTGCCACTTGCAACTCCTGTGTGTATCTCAAAGACACGTATCTTATAGACTGTTAATTAACTAACTTAGTAAACTTATAAAATGTGCAGACTTAGTTTCAGCTTTGAAACGATAGTTCGATAGTTCACTAATCGTTTTTACTGCCATTTCATTGCATACCTCTGGGCGTAGTCGATAAACTCACCTGAGTCTTTGCCTCCCTTGACGCAAATGCCGAAACCATGATCGATCTGCTGATCACGCGACATCGACACCGTTCGCGTCGTAAGTTCGTGTATGTTGGGCACACTGCGATCCCGATCTCTTTCCCGATCCCGATAGATCTGCAATGGGAACAATGGAATGGTTAAGCTGTTGCACTACATTCTGGGTAGGCTTACCTGATGTGTCGTTGAGGGCGGACTGCTGGCCGGACTGCGTCGCCCTGTGCGATCCCGATCCCGCGTGCCGCCGTTGCTGTAGTGATAGCTACTCGTAGGAACTGAAGACGACTGTGTGGCGCCAAACATGCGCAGCACCTGCTCCGGCGATATGGGCCGCTTCTTGTTGCCATTACCCATCGCGGAGGAGCCATGACGACCGCTGGCCGCCGTCGAGGTGGGCAGGGTGCCCGCTGTGCCAGCGGCCATGTGACTAGATGGTGAGGAGCTGAGATACGCCGAGCCGCGACCCGGCAGAGATCCGCCCTTGGTCGGCACACCCGCCGAATTGTAATAGTAATGCGGAGAGTGGGGTCGCTCAATGATTGTATACGATGTGCCCGGCGGCGAATAGTAGAGACCGGAACGTCCGCCGCCGCCGCCTCCGCTGGCGCGCAGCGAACTAGTGCTGTTGCCCACACGGGAGCCAATACCGCCGGCGCTGCCGCCGTAATGCCCGTGCCCGTGCCCGCTGCCTGGTGGCGGGCTGATCATGCCAAAGGCCAGACCAATGTCCTCGGCCTCGTAACTGTTTGGCGCTGCCGCGCTGCTGCGTAAGTGATGTGCGCTGAGGCCAGCTGAGCCGCCCGTGGGCACGCTCGATGATGATTGAGTGGCGCCACCGACGCCGATGCCTCCGATGCCGATGCCGGCCGCATTTGCTGCTGCTGTCGCATGGTAACCATAGGCCCGAGTACTCCACCGTGAGGGTCCAAGATCGCATAATTCGGCATAGTCGTTGCCAGCTGCGCTCATTGTCAGGGGGTCACCGTCGTATGGTATACCACTGCCCCCAAGGCGCATTACACTGTCGGGGCTGCTCCTGCCAGGGAAACAAAAAGAAAGAGAGAGACAGAGAAAGAAGGAAAATTAGCACAGTTAGTTAAGGGGTTGCACAAGTGTAAGTCGACTAAGTCCCCAGAGTAAACAGCCAGCAGAGAACTATCAGGGATGCCAGCTATTTACAATCATAAAAGAATCTCTCATGTTATAATGAATCCATAATTCACAATTATCTTATTTACTCATCCAAAAATGTGTAGAAATTGTATATATTTAAGGCATATAAAACTGCTTCTTTATTATTTATTTATTCTGCCAACGTTGCTTTGTCTATGTACATGGAGCCAGAGTAATTTGCCTACGTTTAAAAAAAGCCAAATTAGCATCACTATCACTTGTGCAAACAGAGAACAGAACTTTCAGTTCACTCATTGCGAACGCAGCCGCTAAGCCGCAGCTCAGTCAGCCGCTGGATGCGGTTCCCATTACAAACAATGGCTTAATCTCCAGAGTCACATGTTCTCTCACACTCACACTCATACACACACATATACTACATTCACAAACGCCGCCATTCGAGCATCTGGCGCGTGGCCCAAAGTAGACTGAATAGCGCTGCCTTTGTTTGCCAGCACCGCCGCCGCGTGTGCGATTTTTGTTTCGAAATCAATAGGAGAACTTACACCCCTTACACTCCTCTCCATTCATTATTCATGAGCTGCATATGTCGACTGTGGGTATACTCCACACATGAAAGAGCGGAAAGTGACGCTCATAAATTCATAGACAAAATTGCCCCACTCACACTTTGGCACTCACTTATCCGGGAACTGTCCGGCATCGCCACCTGATACACTCGACCGATGGCCAGTAGCGATGCTCTGTTATTTGCACACTGTGCAGGAAGCGATTGATAATTGAATGAATATTCAATAACCGGATAGCATATTTAAATTCATCAATTTATTAACTATTCAGTTTTTAACCAGCTTGAAACGAATATTATTATATTAACGCATGTTCGCATTGTCAAAGTTCTTTTACCATTGATGCACTGTCAGGAATTGTTTCTAAGATTAATCGTAACTAAATTGTAATAATAGATTTTAATCAAATGAAATTATAATATTTGTATGTTACACATATCACATATACAACCGAATCTTCTTATAGGCACATTATGTTAAATATTATTATAAGTGCACGCTCAAAAAAGCTCTTGAATAAAAGACTTTACAGAGGAATAGTACGCCCAAATTGTGTAAACACATATAGCTATAATAAGAAAACACTTGGTACTATGAATAGAAAATTAAGTACATATTACTTAGAGCAGACTAAGTAAACTAAGAAAATATCATAGAATACTCTTACTTATAGTTCAGCATGCCGATTTTAAGGGCAGACACAAAAGGCAGCAAAAGTCTTTAGTTGTGCCAATATGCTCAAAACATTCAAAGCACAAAACACTCGAATTGCTACAATGAAACACCTGAGCACACCAAACAACAGATATGATCTCTGAGAACACTGATCCGTTATTTGATTATGATATTTCGCTATAAAAATGCTGGCACTTTCTCCTTCTTTTTATAGCGTTCAAAACAAGCTTAAAAATGCGTTTCACTTTCGTTCTGAACCTTGGTCTTCTGTGCTGCCTGATCGCTACCCAGCGAGTCAACTGTGCCGACAGCACTTCATCGACATCCAGTGATCCATCATCAAGTAGCTCATCCAGCAGCACTTCGAGCAGCTCTTCAAGTCCTTCATCAAGCTCTTCGACCAACCCTTCGAGCTCTTCCAGCAGTCCGACCAGCTCTTCCAGCAGTCCAACCAGCTCTTCCAGCAGTCCCTCCAGCTCTTCAACAAGTCCATCCAGCTCTTCGACCAGCCCATCATCGAGCTCTTCCACCAGCCCATCATCGAGCTCTTCCACAAGTCCTTCATCCAGCAGCTCTTCGACCAGCCCTTCGTCGTCTTCGTCCACGACTACAACCACCTTGACGGAAGAACAACAGTTGCGCATTTTGGAGATCCTTGCCCGACTGGCAGCAGAGAGAGAGAAACTTCGTGAACGTGGCTTCCGTGGTGGCCGTCGTTACGGTGGTTTCCGCAGACGCTTTGGTAATTTCAGACGTCGTTTCGGAGGCAGGTTGCGAGGACGTCGATTTATTGAGCGTCGCGAATAAATTACAACGGCTTCTATTTCTTTTGATTCTTCTAACTAAATAATAAAGGCAATAGTTGAGGCCGCTCGACCATTGTATATGCAAAACACTAAACTTCCTCATTTTTTTATACACATACATACTTAAAAAGGAATACCGTTTGTTTGCAGTTTAATATATACCATATTTTTAAAGAAATCTTTTCTAAAAAACCCATAGCTTAGAACAATTTTTTTATATTTCTATTAAGAATATATCCTTGAAATACAATATGGAAATGTAAAAAAAATTGTCGCATTTTCTACAATCCAGAACAGGTAAAGAGAACCATAAGTTCGTGACGGCTGATGGTTATCAAGCACTTAGTACTAAAATGACCTATGGGCTGGAAGCTTCCACATTTTTTTTATACATTGTAGAAACGGACATGTAAGAATAATAGTGTCCTTGACTGTAAGTTTAAAATCATTATAAGATCTATGGTAACTATAATGGTAAGTTAAAATTCAGGTGGTTTTATAAACAACGTAAGCTTGCGTTTGGCACAAAGAAAGAACATCGTTCTACACCATAAACAGTGGGTATAATTACCAGAAAAGCGACGACTCCGTAGAATTCATAAACTGTTCATTAGTCAACGCAGTATTTATCCTGCTTAGAAGACTAATAAAATCATGTAGCAATCACTGTAGAAATGCTTTATCACAGATATCACAGTGTTACATTTTACAGAATACATTTTCTTCTGTGCTTGTTATCGTGTTGTTGCGTTTAGATTTCGTTATATAAAAACGTATTGCGACTTAATTGTATTACAAATACAAAAAAAGAAACTGCCATTTGGCCACAAGACCCTATGTAAAGTCTGTGCCACGAGTCGAGATGTAAACCAGCAACACTTGAGTAAACTAACCAAGAGTTAAGGCGTAACTGCGTGTGGCGTTTTGGTATTTTCATGAGAAAGTTCACTATAAAAGTGCCGACATTTTCCCAATTTAATCATAACGTTTACAACAAGCTTCATAATGCGCTTTACTTTGGTTATGAGTCTTGGCCTCGTGTGCTGCCTGATCGCTACCCAGCGAGTCAACTGTGCCGACACCGCATCATCAAGTAGCTCGTCTAGCAGTCCTACGAGCAGTTCTTCAAGCAGTCCGACAAGCAGTTCCTCAAGTCCTACTTCCAGCAGCTCTTCGAGTCCTTCATCCAGCAGCTCTTCCACCAGTCCCACCAGCTCTTCCAGCAGTCCCACCAGCTCTTCCAGCAGTCCCTCCAGCTCATCCACCAGTCCTTCCAGCTCTTCCACCAGTCCCTCCAGCTCTTCCACCAGTCCTTCCAGCTCCTCAACGAGTCCTTCCAGCTCTTCCACCAGTCCTTCCAGCTCTAGCACCAGTCCTTCATCGACCTCCACCACCAGTCCCTCATCGAGCTCTTCGACCAGCGACACTTCGTCTTCAACCACCATTACAGAAGAGGAACAAGAACACCTTCAAGAGATCCTTCGCGAAATAGCTGCAGCAAGACGTCGTGAGCGTCGTGAACGTCGCCAGCTTCGTCTACGTCGTCAGCGTCGTGTACGTCGTCAGCGTCTTTTGCGTGAGGAACGTAGCGAACGTTTTGAGCGTCGTGAACGTCGTGGACGTCGTTTTGGCGTTCGCAGACGTCGGTTCTAGGGAGGCAGTGTACCTGAGCATCGTTAATAAGTTAAATCTCCTTCCTTTCCCTTCGATTCAATATAATTTTGTATATTCCTCTATTTCAACTAAATAAAAAGTCAATAGTTGAGAACACTCAACTCAAAAATATGAAACCCAAACTCAAATTTCTTAAATCTAATTCAAAAACCAAAACACACAAAGACAAATAACTTATGATCGCAGTTTATAACACTAAATTAATATACTTATTAATGTTTCCATATACTTTGTAAATGGTTAGGTATAGGAAAATCTGGAAACCTGAGCCAATGTACCGCAATATTTAACGATACTGCTTGAAATATAATATATAAATTAAACCCAAGAATAACCATAAAGTATACAAACAGGTTCGCAATGCGATATCTACAATTAGATAAAATGATTTAGAAATTGTGTGCTCATGAATTCTTTATCTATAAATCGAATAACATTTCATCAATCAATTTTCAAAGAATTTCAGCTTATAAATAACGAAGTTTATATCAAAGCGAAGTTTAAATTATTATAAATTAAAAAAAATTTGGAGAAAATTTTCATTATATATAGTGCTGCTTTGTTTATGTTGTTTTCTTCTCATTTACCGCGTTGTTAATAATGTATTTGTTACCCCATGTCTCGCGAAAAGTGCGATTTGGTCAATAGACGCAAAGCAAAGTTGAGCCACGAGTCAAAAAGTAAACCAAAGACACCTGAGCTAACCAAACGTATCTGTGTACGCCGATTCAGTATTTGACTTTTAATATAAAAGGGGTGGCAGTATACCACTCCAAACATTACGTTAAAGCAAGCTTAACTATGCGTTTCTCTTTGGTACTTCTTCTTGGCCTTGTGTGCATCCTTATGGCTGCACAGCAAGTTAACTGTGTTGACGACACCACCAGCAGCACTTCGACCAGCGACTCTTTCTCAGATGACACTTCCTCGGAGGACTCTTCCTCTGACGATTCTTCCTCTGATGCTTCTACCTCGGACGATTCTTCCACCGAAGGCTCTTCCTCTACTGAAGCTACAACCGCTTCATCCATACGCTTCATACGCCGTGGCAATACGGTGTTCAGACCTCACATCGGAGTCATTGTCAGACCTGGACGTTTTTTGGGAACTAGGATCGGTGTGCGTAGCTTCGTCCGTGAGAAGAGCGCTTAAAGAACTGAGGTATACTTTGCTTAGAATGTGCAATGTACCTTTTCAATAAATTACATAATATAACCAAAAGCAAACTTTCAAAATGCTTTCGAATCCTTATGCAAGGTAAAAGATTGTATTTCTTATGGCATCGATAACCATACAATACTGGAGGTTCATTTTATATTGGCATAACATTTAGGAAAACACTTAAACAGTTGCCTAAAAACTGATAATTCTATTAACTAGTATTGTTAGACTTTTTTATATTTCAGTTTATTAATCAAATCAGGTCTTAACCAATCGAGAAAGTTTTTATAAATATAATCGACGATTTTCAGTTTTTATACCATTCGACCATTAAAAATGGTAAAAAATCAGAATACTAACTTTTTTGAAATGTATGAAACAGGCAAAACAGGAGCGTATCAGACCCCATAAAGCATATATGTATATTGTTGCTCTGGATAAATAGCTGACGCGATTAAGCTATGTCTCTCCGCCCCTTTGTTGCGCGCCGCTCGACTGTTGCTTTCGTTTTATGTTGGTTTCTTATTATTTCGTGATATTGTATTTGTTAGAATAGAAATACCTCATATCTAGCGAAAAGTGCGATTTGGTCAATAGACGCAAAGAGAAGTCTGAGCCACGTGCCAAAAAGTATACCGAAAACACCTGAGCAAGTAAAACAACTGTTGAAACATCTCTGCGTGCGCCGATTCAGTATTTGACTTCAAAATTTTGATATAAAAGGGGTGGCAGTTTTCAACTCGAATCAAAACGTTAATAGCAAGCTTAACTATGCGTTCCTTGGTTCTTATTCTTGGCCTTGTGTGCGTCCTGATGGCTGCACAGCAAGTCAACTGTGCTGATGCCTATTCCTGGGGCGGCTCTACCACCGACAACTCTTTCTTCAATGAAGCTACGACTACCCCATCTAGTCTTACAGAAGAAGAGCCATTGGGCGTTCTAGAAATCCTTCGCCGCCTGGCAGCAAACAAAGGCAATAAGGGGTTCGGACCTAACATCGGTATCGTCATCAAGCCCTCCGTGAAAATAGTGCTTAAATAACTTTTCTATACTTGGCTTAAGACGTACAATGTGTTTTTAAATAAAGCGAACCAATAAATAATTAAACGAAAAGGAAACTCTTAAGATGTTAATAAGCCATTCAATAAGTTTTAGAATATGTTAGTTGAAAGAATGTATTTCTTATGGAAAAGATAACCATACAATACCTATGGCATATGAATGGAGCGCAAAATTTCAGAAAATACTCATACAGTCGCCTGCAGAAAGTCTTTTTAAATGGGATAGACGACATTCAATAATTATATCTAAAAGGGCGAAGGACGAAAAAATATATGGGGATGTATCCAATCTCACAAAGTATATAAATATATATTGTATATTCTACATCAGCATCAACAGCCGAGTCGATATTACCATGTTCGCATGTTTATTTTTCGTTCGTCTGTATAAATACTTAGATCTCATAGTCCGTAAGAGCTAGGGCTACCGATTTTGGTGACAATGTGTGTTATTATAGCACGCAGATCAAGAAACTTTCCACTTCCCATATACCGATAAATAGCAATCGTTTTAACAATGCAAAATTCGTAAATGTTGTTATGAATAAACAAATTCAAAGGATACACTGAATAATGCTCGAATTATATATAACCACTATCTTTGAATTATATTCCATAACTTCCATTCTAAGAATAAATCAATATTTTCGCAGAAGAAATACAAGATCAGTGCATGAATTTTATATAAGCCCAAAATAGTTGTATATTCAGTACACTTGTACCCTAATGGAAAAATATTCATACCTCATATTGCTGTAAATATTGTTAACAAGCTGTTTTTTTTTTTGCATTATGTTTTGTTTTATTATTTAAGTTGCAAAAGTTCCCGAAATTTTAAACCAAAGTAAAAGTTAAACAATGGGATTGTAAACAAAACACACCTGCGCACACTATTTTAGGTACGTTATATCTCCGTAAACCGACGCTGTATTTCCCTACGAAATTTTGCTATAAAAGCGGCGAACATTTGCCAATCTAATCATAACGTTAACAACAAGCTTGACAATGCGCTTCTCTCTGGTTCTGAGCCTTGGCCTTCTCTGCTGCCTGATCGCCGTTCAGCTAGCCAACTATGCGGACGCCACTTCGACCGGTGGTTCTGCAAGCAGCGATCCTTCCAGCGATTCGTCCTCCACTGATCCTTCCAGTGACTCCTCGTCCGATGACTCCTCGTCCGATGACTCCTCGTCCGGTGACGCCTCGTCCAGTGATCCTTCCGATGACTCCTCGTCCGGTGACTCCTCGTCCAGTGACTCCTCGTCCAGTGATCCTTCCGATGACTCCTCGTCCAGCGACCCTTCCGACTCTTCTTCTTCGTCCGACACCTCTTCGTCCGATGACTCTTCTTCAAGCGACTCGACGACCACTTCAAGCGGCCTTACTGAGGAGCAAGAATTGCGCATTCTGAGGATCCTTCGCCGTCTGGCAGCAGAGAAACGCAGAGGTCAGAGGGTTGTCCGCACCCGTATCATCACTCGCGTCGTCAGAACTCCTGCCGTTCGTGCCAACAGAGCCGGTGAACGTCGCGTCGTGCGTGTCCGTCGCGGTTAAATGAATAAGACTTTCTCGATTTGATGAACATACAATATAAAAAGCAAACTATATCTGAAGTATTCTTAAACAGTCTTTGGCGGGGTTAGGTTCATCATAAAATGAGATGATTAACTTGGGATACCCTTGGCAACCTTGAACACTACCTTCTGGGGTACACATTTATGTTTTCTTGCAGAACGTAACTGTTCCACAATTCCACAGTAAGTGTAATTGATGAGAAGGAGTATCTAGTTGCAATTTAATGAGCTCTTTTAACCTAAACGAGTATTCCATTGTTCACCCTGAATACTAATGAATCCATTTATAAATCAATTAATCAATCAATCGAAATATTATTTACGAATCGATTCCATGATTTTTCTAGTCATTGCACCTTATGAATAACGTAAACTAAATCGAATGTTTTACTTGATATGAATAACTATTCAATGCACTCAACTTTGATGGTGTTGTTGTCATTATCGAGTTTTTGCTGTTGTTGTTGTGAATGCTTTTTTGCTGCTCTCTAGCAGTGCTGCCAAACGGCGCGAGCCTACAAATTGGCCAACGTCAAACCGTCGACCATTTTAGGTTGCAGTGCAGAAATAGACATGTGTGAATGTGCATTGTGTGAATATTTGTGTTTGCATGAGTGAATGTGTCTGTGTGTGTGTGTGCATACGCGCATACGTAATGCCCGACGATAGTGCTTAGCTCTAACAAGCAGCCAATAATGTCCCGTTTGATTTACGGACAGACATTTGCATTTGTTTCCCCAGCAAATTGGCAAGCAGGCGATGTGCATGTGTGTGTGCAAGTGTGTGTAAATACGCGCACAAATACACACATATCGATACGTACATATTCACATGCATATCAATAAGAAGCATCTGGCAGCCATATTCGATATGTAACTCTATATGAATATGTATGAAAATGTGTGCGACTGAGTGAGCGTGTGTGTGTGTGTCTGTGTGTGCAATTGTATATTTAACAATAAATTGCGCGTGTGTGTGTATTTTTTTGTGCTTGGCTTGGCTTTGTTGTAGAATAAACAGCATGCTCCAGCGTATTTACTCATGACCTTGCCAAGCCAAGCCAACAACAATGCACACACTCACTCGCACACACATACGAGTATACTCTCCCCTTCTCTCTCGCACACAGTGGATAGCAGGCCGCAACGCTTGCTGGCGTCGGTTGGCGTTTGGAGCTGTCACAAGGACATTTTTCATGTGCGCAATGTGACATTTTTGGAATTTGTTACTCTGGTTTGTGCCAGGCAGCGGCATTTGTCGTACAGTGTGGCCAAACATGCCATAGTTTTCCAACACTAGCACACACTCCCTCTCACTCTCACTCATATCGGTATTAATTAATGCAGCGCTAATCGATAACCAATCGATAAATACACAACACAATTTGGAATTAGTGATGTGCATGTTGATTGTTTCGCGTCTCGACGCGACTTGCGACCATCTGGTTTGGTTCCACTGTGCATTGTTTTTGTGTCTGGCCGCTTTGTTGTTGCAGTCCTTGTCAATGGCCGCCTGCTTTTTGTTTGATTTGAAAAATAACTTTTGCATATACGCACACACAAACACACACACGGACTCACGTAAACGTAGGCAGAGGCAGTTTCCTTTTTGTTTTTGTTGTGGCATTTGCATTTCTGCCGCTCTGTCTGTCGCAGTTTTATTTGCTTTACTCTTGTGTGAGTATTTGTTTGTCTGTGTGTGTGTGTGTGTGTGTGTTCACTAAACTGCAATTCGAGCTGTTGCTGTTGTTGTTGCTGCTGCTGCTACTCATGCTGTTATTGTTGTTGTTGTTTGCAATGCCCAAATAATCGCAGGCGCAATTATGTTCGGCCATTTGTCGCGTCGCCTCAGTCGCTGCCCTCGAAAGTATGCTATAAAATGCTTTGTGCGTAAGTGGGCTGCGCTTTTGTTCATAAATAACTGATGTTTAATATGTGCTTGGCACTTAATGCGGACTCCGCTTAATAGTTGCTGAAGGCATATTAAAACATTAACCAGTCCGTGAGCTGCCACCCCCTTTCAGCCTGCCTCGGCCCAGCTCGCCTTCACTTGGCTTGGCTGTTGCCTTTTTTGATTTTTTTGTGAAATTTAACGCCTCTTTGACGAGCCAAGTGACGTCTGTGTGTATGCAACGTAGAGTACTTGTATGTGTGCGTGTGTGTGTCTGTATTGGTGAGTGTGCGCGCATGGGGAGCACTGTGCCCTGAGCATTCATCAACATTTTCAGCATTATTTTGGCAGAGCTGCGCACAAATATTCTGGGAAGTAATTATGATAAATGCAGGATGTGTATGTGTGTGTGTGTTTGTATGTGTGTGTAGGAAGGGGTAGCTGGAGGTCGTTGTGTTTGCTTTGCGGCATGTCGAACTTGTAACTGGGTTAATTGCGCGTAAAAAGGTAGCGCAGCACACAACAGCCCCACAATCTCACCTACACATATGCACAACTGTGTGTGAATGTGCTGAGTGTGTGTGCGTGTATGTGAGTGTGTGCCCATTTCCGCTGGCTGTCAATAAATCTTAAAGCCCATTTCCGCTGGCTGTCAATAAATCTTAAAGATCTAAGAGATTTCCATAAGCCAACAGACTGAATTGTTGAGTTACGTGTGCAACGTGAGATCGCCACAGAAACTTCTGTTTACTCACGCATGCCTGCGCGTCAGTGTGCGTGTGTATAACTGTTTGTGTATGTGTGAATGTACCGAGATTCCTTAGATATTCAAGAAAATTCCTTGACTTCCATCAGACAGGTGACTCCAGCAACATCAACAAAAAGAACCATGAAGTAAACAAATTTATTTTTGCTTTCAGATAAACCCAAATATGACTTGAATAACCATTGAAACTTCCCAATAATGCACACATATGCCAGGAAACGCGATTATCATGGGATTTTGTGTTACGTTGTCGAGTCTGCTGCGACCGGTGGCATAATTATGTCACATAACACACTCAACTGGGCGGAAGATGGACAGAAATAACAACGGACTGAGGACAGTGGACTAAAACAAACGCAAGCCAAACAAAACAAAGCTCCATAAAGCACACACACACACACACACAGATACTTAGATACTCCCACACACACACACACATACATACACAATTTTTCCGCACGTACATGTATTAATAAGCTTTCGCATGTTAAAGCTCAATTACCTGGACAAGAGGAGCCGTTGGCTATTTAAGCGAACTGAGCTCTGAAACATTAGTAAGATGTGGGTGATTGTGGGTTGTGGTTGTGTTTGTGTGTGCTTATACCAGTGGCTATGCAATTTACTATAACTATACACGTGCCCCAGCAGGCAACAACAAACACGACTTGAACTTGGCAAATTGAGTGATCGATCTGTGATGGAGTAGATTGAATAAAGCAAACTGTAGCTGTCTCAGTTGTTGCCAGTTTTATGCTACCATAAAGTCTCATATACAATACTTGCTTGCAGCTCACCAAGAGAAACCTTATCTAAATGAACAATATGTTCGGGGCCGCCACAACAAGTTGAGGTATATAAATATATGATTTCATTGTAGTCGGAGCAAGGCAAGTCTATTCATCCATCTAGTCAGTGCCTGTTTCCGCTTGCCTAACAAGAGATTCGAGACTTTTCCACCACGCGCCCCTAAGTATGCAACACATTTTTCTTCGCCTTTTTCAATTTGCTTGTCGAGCGAAGCAAAGGTGAAGGAGGAGGAGGTGTGGAGGGGTGTGTTGGGCCAGTGTAATGTACCGGGGACTTAAAAGTGGAGCGTCACGTAGATGGCGGCGGCAAGAAAGAAAATCTGTTGTAATAAGATATGCGCAATGCATATGCATAAGTTAAGACAGCAAGGTATTTGAGAACACAAGCAGAAGTAGAAGAAGAAGACCAGGAGAAAGAGGAGGTGGAGGAAGGTAAGGAAGAACGAGCCAGGCAACAGCGACGACAAAACGTCGCTGACTTACATGTCAACTATTGATTTTTTAATTAAATATTAATGAAGCACGAAAAAACGGCAAAGCGGAGAGCAGAAAAACACGCTCGAAAAAGCGGGACAGTCGTTCAACTGCCTGAAAACTGCGGACTGGAGGCGCGCCCGGGCAGACCTGCCAGACCAGGCGAACCATGCGAACCATGCGAAACCAGGCGGGGCCGTGCCGAGCCTAACGTGCCTGCACGCCTCAAGGTATGCCGCATGGCAGGCTAAATAATGAAAAGGCTGCCACATGACACAAAGAAAACGATGTTCCAAAAAATAAAAGCGAATATAAATACGAAAACAGACCAAGAAAGTGTGAGTGTGCCAGTGTGTGTGTGTGTGCGTGTGTCTGCATATGGCGGGACCATAGGCAAGCAAATTACGAATTTTTAATCACACGTCGCCGTTATATAAGTCAAAGGAAGGGGCTGTTCTATGGATAATACAAAAAAGGCAAATCAAATAAAATAAATATGCAAAGCGGCGTCTCGCGCAGTAGGTCGACGTTGGTAGTGCTCATGCACAGACACGCAAACCTCTGTCGGATGCCGAGGAAATGTGGAAATGTAAAAGGCAATGAAACTACATATATGGCTGGGGTGGGGTGGGGGCGCTGGAGATGGTGCTGTGTCAGGAGCTGGTGCCGGGGATAAGGATGAGAGCGTGTGCCAAGTCGTGCCAAGTCGTGTAGACAGACTGAAGGACAGACAGACGGACAGACAGACAGACCGCACTGCCAGACAGTCAGTCAGTTAGCAGCAGAGCAGACGTAGCAGCTCCGAGCTGAGCGCAGCACTTTGTCCAGTCACGAAAGTTAGTTTAACAACTCTGAGTGCAGGTTAGCAAGGCGCACTCGAGGAGCCTGGCGTGCGATGGAGCAAGAGTGTGTGTGCACAACGTCTGGGAGTACAAGAACTCACGCAACGTGCAGCAGACACACTCAGACAAATAGACAAACAGACAAAACAGTCGCGTAGGCCTGTACGACCCGTCACGAAGGCAGCAACGACGACAACAAGGAGCAGAACGGGCAGCAGAGCCATGGCAAAGGAGCCAGTTGGGCTTCTGCTAGTTTTGCTGCCACGTTCTACGCGAATTATGCGACGTGGCAAGTTACCTCCTCCCCCTTCTCATATTTCTACATTCCTTCCACCCTACACATACGTCTGTTCATGTGTTCACGTATGTGCCTGCCTATTGTTCTACCCAACCTCGTGGGCAATCTTTTACGTGGCTCCTTCAGATCTCGAGTTCTGCGCGTTAAGTGGCAGCGATAAAGTCGAGCAGGCTATTCCAAAATAAATAACAGTTGTTGGAATTTTTGCGATGAAAAAATTCGGAGTAAATAGAACAGATTCCAAGAAATGGATAATTTTAACAAAAAAGATTACTATTACAGCATCATCTCGGATTTACTAATATAAAAACACATTGGTAACATACATAAGTATGTTTATGTTATTACATTCGAGTCCAAAACATCAAGCGGGCACAGTGGGGTTAACTGCGTCGAAGACAGATCTAAGACAAGAGATTTATTTAATAAGAGTGTTCCAAAATCGTGTTGGACTAGAAAATCCAGTAATGCCGTTATTTTAGATTTCATTTTAACTACAAACAAAGCCACATAATAAAGAAAAACATTAAACCGACCCGAATTTGGCTCGTACTTTATCCTTGACCAAGCTGTTGCAGCTGAGCAGGCTCAGGGGGAAGAGAATCGATGCAGACTCATCTTAGTAGGAGGAGAGTAAACCGCAGAATTTGCTCGAAATCATTAAGTGGCTGCCTCTGGCACGCTGCCTCGAGGCGGTGCCACACGGCCTGTGCCTGCAGCAGGGTGTCAGGCTGTGCGCCTGCGGTCGGAGTGGTCGCCGTGCCAGGCCATAACAATCAATCTTGTTTTATTAAACGAGAGCGAGCACTCTCTGCACTTGAAGCGAGGGGCAGCGGGAGGAGAAGCGGAGGTCGAAACTGAAACTGACGCAGCCGAAACGGGACACAGGTGTACAGGACACCCTGGTGCGGTTAGGTGGCAGGAAGGATAAAATCATTAATAGGCATTTACAGGGTGTTGGCCAATGATGGAGGGGGAGGCGGTGCCATGAAAGTAATCCTTTTTTATTTACGAACTCGATTCACGAACACTTCACACGCGGCAGACCCGCTCATTAAGTGCAAAAACCTTGAGAGACAGACCTCTTCCCTCCTCCTAACACCTTGCTGCTCCCCTTCCCCCGTTCGAATGAGGCAAATAACGAGGTAAAGAAAACGTTACAAGTTTTTCCCTTAATTCACTTAAGACTTTAGTTTCGGGCAAGGACTTTGGGCGGGTCAGAGGGACACTGTCGAGCCTCGACGCCGCCTTACAACATCATTTGTGTGCGTGTATGAGTCCTTTAAGTATCTTGTATTAGGAAAGTTCCCAGCAGCATCTCAACCCAGCTCAGCCTTGGCGATGCCATTGAAACTGTAACACTGAATGAGAAATGCGAAATGGGAATGCGGGAAACGAACAAAAGTTGAAATACACACACCCCCGCACACACACACACTCGCACACACACGCACATACATAATAGAAAAGAATGAAGAGCGAGAGGAAAAAAAAAGAAGAATTGGAATTGCAGAAAACTGTTCAGTAGTTTTCCATTCAGAGCCGAGAACTGGAAACGCATAGGCAAATAGAAATATTAATAAAAGTGGAATTGCGATTTGCCCTTCGCCCCGTCAACTTTTTCAATTTGATTGCAGACAAGGAAAACGACTAAAAAAGAACCACATAAAAGGGGACAAGTAGAAGAAAAGCTCGCACTTCGAATGGATTCCTCGCACAAGGCTCGTAATCGGGCCACTCGCTTAGCCTTCTTCTTCTGCATCCGCACCTCCTTCGCCTTGTGCTCCCCTCTTTCTTTTGTGCTCTAATTTACCCAATGCAAATTCAGTCGGCGACCTTATCGCGTCTATCAGTGACACTAATTGCGGGCTTATTATACCGTTATCCTACTGCTTCAGCCAGCTGGAGCCACGCGAGCAATCGATTATGATGATGACTGCGACATCCCGCCCACGCATCCCACATCTGGCTGGTTTGCCCGATGTCAAAGTAGTTAATTTGAATTATATTTATCTATATCCCATATATAGTATATCTTCATATTTTTGGTTGAATTTTATTGATTTTGCATTTGTTTGTTGATTGCCTCATTGTCGTTTACTTCGTCAGGCACGAATCTATTAACTGTCTTCGAATTTGCTTATTGCAGAAACTATAATTATACCATATAAAGTATTCAGTATTTACGACAGTTTATTTTGTTTGAAATACGACTTTGTTTGCCTTTACAAGTGATTCGTTTGGACAAAGTTCTCGAGCCCATTCGTGGGAAAAGGTTATAATTAACACAGTTCCAAGGGAGGCTATAAATTTGTCTTTGTTTTTAGATAATAGTAGGGAGTTTAGAAGTTGAAAAAGTATTTGCACTGGAAGTAGGTCAAACATGGTAGTAATGGTATAAGAAGGGAAAGCCATTTTAGAAGAGTAGAACTATTTTGAACTAGGAATCAAAAAAATATAAATATACAGGCCTATATGAGAGGCAGTAATAGTTAATGATGTTGTCGATAGAAAATGAAATGAAGAGATAAGTGGAATAGTTACTAATTTATTAACATAAGTATAGGAAAATGGCGAAACTTGTATGACTGTGATAGTATATATAGCAGATACAGATGCAGTGCGGGCAACCATAATATATTTAGTAGAAGAAGAAATCTTAGAAGACGCAGCAGTATCAGAAGGCATAATAAGAAGTACATGAAAAATAAGTATTTATCTGCCATTTTGTGAATGAGGGTACCTTGTACTCGTTTGAACATAACAACATCCCTTCCTTGTACAATGACTAAGTTTGTGCGATCTGTTGTCGATGGCAGTCAGCAGATAAAGAAGCCCATAAAGCGGAGTAGCTGCTCAGAGTGCTATCGATTCACTTGTACCATAACTCAACTGGAATCGCATTCTACTTCGCTTGCTTGGCCACAAAACACTTGAACTACGGCTCCATTGTTGCAGCGCTACGGCAATTAAAGCACGTCTTCAGTTGCATAAATTTTGCACTAATTGGCGTGGGGCGTTTGGCGTGCGGTGTCTCCACCCCCGGGACGACATCCGTAACTCTTCGAGCTCCAACTTGAATGCAATTAAAAGCTCAAGCTGCAGTTAGCGGGGGAGTTGACTGCAAAGCGATTTCTGTAAATCAGTAAATATGCACGCGGTTTTTCAGTTTCCCATTGCAGTCAACAATTTCGGACGGATCAATCAATCAGATTATGAAAATCAATTTCCCTTTTCAATTAATGAGTACGTCAAATGTTCATAAATCGCGGCAAATGGCAAGCGCTGAATATGCGCTTATATTTTGAAATTGAAATCTATAAAAGCCAACAATCAGATACAATTTGGCAACTACAAACACAGGCTGGGCTGACATAGAGATATTCAAATCACTCATACGCCCCGTGCGCACACAGCAATGTGCTATCTGCTTTGGCTCGTCTCCCCGCTGGCCTCGAATGGAATCCACTGAATCGCCTTGCCTCATGTTTGACATTTAATTAGGCGCAAATTTTAATTAAATGCCCTGGCGCCAAACAACTTTTTGGCCAGAATTGCGACCAAAAACTCATTAAATAACTATTACTTAAGCGCCAATGTCAGCTAGCAACGGTTACGTTATTAATTTCCTTTACCTAGCACACCTACCTCTTCGCTTTGATCCTCTCTCCCCCTGTTCTTTAATGTGTTGACAACGCAACATAAATAACGAAAGGTAGGCCCGGATGATAAATGATTCATTGAGGAATACATACAGGGAGGCAGCTAGTTATCTGCGTAATACGAGCACAATTGATGCGAGAATTCAAATCTGCCTAATAACAATAGGCACAATGCTGTTAAATGTATCCTATTTGAAATTTTAATGTGCTTTATGCTAATTTTATTAAATATATTGTATTTGCATGAAAGCACTTGAAAGAGAAGTGAGGGCTGAATGTGGAAAAGTTGAAGTAAAACTTATTGAGAAACTTAATTGATATCACTTTTAGTTCTCGAATAAAATATTTCTAACTAAAAGTAAAATTAAGAACCCTCTTTGCAGAGGGGTATAAAAACAGTTGCTATGTTAGTTATATTTTCTTTATCTTTCATTACTTTTTTGTCCGAATATTGTATTAACTTCAATACAATGTGGAATCTCTTGTACACTTCCTTAGTCATTGGGAATGGGAGATCTAATTTTTATTGGCTTTATCTTTGATGATCTGTCTGAAGTTATTCTAAAAATGAACAATCGAACACAAGTTATAATTTCTAAGTCCGATGATCAGAGCATTCTTTAAATCATTTTTGAGTCAAAGTTGTTTCAGAAGTTCAGTAATTGATTTTCACTTATTTATGATTTATTTGATTCGTTTACTAATTTATTCAATTATAAATTTATTATTTATTTGGTTCATGCACCAATGCACTCAATTATATATATTTATCCACTTATTATTTATGAAATTCATTCATTCAATTACATATTTATTCTTACACTTTTTATTTATTTGATTCCTTCACTGCTCTCTCTCTCCATTCCTTATCTTTTATTAAAATATTTTATTCTCGAAACCAATCAAGCAAACCTAACTGCATTTCCTTTTCGGGAACTGACACTTCTGCTGTCAGATATGAACAGCCCGTTGAATTGTTCAACGTTCAACGTTGTTTGCCCATTTTGGACAATTGAATATTTGATAAAGTTTGCTGGGCTTTTAGTCGGTTTCCGCGTGCGCTGTTTCCCCCCACTTGGTCAATGAATGTCGCTCACCTGTTTGAAATTCTAAGGATACATTAAAATTGCGTTGCGTGTGTGCTCGGCCTGTATCCTGTGCCAGTGTTCGCGCTGAAGAGGCCTATTCAATGGCAGCGACAGCCCCGGAACGGAACAGACCGGACCGGACTGCTCTGCTCTGCCCTGTCCGCTCTGCCACTGTGCTTGTGTGTTGTTGGGCCTGTCCCGCCGCTGTCCACACACGTCCTTGCAGCACGCTTCCTGCAGCAGTCAGCTGCTGTCGCTGCTGCCTCCTCTGCTGCTGCCGCTGCGGATGTTCGTGTTGTTTAGCTTAGTTTTCTGTGGGCTTTCTCCAGTTTGCTGCTGCTGCTGCTTCTTTAGCGTGTATTGGTGTGTTTGCTTCTGTGTCTGCGTGTCTCTGCCTCTGTGTGTATGTGTCTCTGTGTTTATGTGTGTGTGTCTGTGTGTTGTTGTGTGTCACTTTATGCGCTTCCTGCTCAATGCTTTCGTTCCGCCCGCCGCCACGTTGTGCCGAGAGTGAAAGTTTTCTTCGACAGCGACCGACGACAATGAGAGACTTGTGGTGGCGCGTGGTGAGTTTCGCCCGCGTCGCGCTCTCCCGCTGCCACGCTCTCTCTCTCTCCCCCCTCTCTCTCTCTTTCTCGCTGTCTCTCTTTTTTTCGCGAGTAAATTAAATTAAATATTTGTCTATTTTTTCGTTTCAAAAAGTTTCTTTCCAACAATTTCTTTCTTTTTCGCTAATTCGCGTGGTTCTTTTCTAGTTTCTTTTTGGCTTCCTCTGGTGAATTCACCAACAGGAACAACAAATGCCTCCTTGTTGTTGCTGCTGCTGCTGATGATGATGAGGGGCGGGGGCGTGTGGGGAAGTCAACTCACACGCCTATTAATCGCCAACTTGCGTGCTGCGATTCGGTATTGGTATCGGTTTTAATGTTTTCGGAATCGGACTCCGAATCCGAACCGACTTCGACTGCGATTCCCGTTCCGAATCACTGTACGTGGCGAATTTCGACAGTAGCCGTTGCTTTTGCTGTTGACGTTGCCGTTGCTGTTGCCGTTGCCGTTGCTGTGTGTGTTTGTGTTGCTGTTGCCGTTGCCATTGTAATTTAACCTTCTGCCCTACTCTCGAATGCGTCATCGAAGTTGCTGTTGTTGATGCGTATTTACACGTGCAATAATTTGCTTAATATTTTATTTGGCACCACGCACAATACACAATGCACCATAGACATGTAGCACACGCAACGCGGCACACACTCGCTCGCACACACGCACACACACTCGCACTCACACTCGCGGCACAGCGCGTAGCACACACGTTGCTGGGGCTGGAGCTGGAGGGGCAGTGGTAGGCAGTGTGCGATTATTGAAATAAGCACAGACGCCTTGTCTCGCCTCGCACATTAGCTGCATATGTCGAGCCAGCGCACTCATTACCCATACGCCATGTTGTACGGCCGACTGTCTTCAGTGCACGCGCACCGCAGTGCCGCAGTTGCTGCTTAAGCACAAGTTTAACACGTAGTCGCAGTCGCAGTCGCAGTCGCTGCCAACGTCTCCGTCGCAGTCGACGTTGCAGATGCTTTCAAGGTTATATACCGATGCCAGAAACAGTTTAATCTGTTGTATTTGTATTATCGAGTACATAACTTGGATTCCATTGGATTCCAATTTCTAACAGGGCCAGCTGCTGCTCCTCCCAGTGGCGCCCCGCAGCTCTGCACATGGGCTTGAGGCCCCCTCCCCTGTGTGCCACTGCCTCTGCTTCTGTAGTATATCTGCCTATCAGCTTATGTAGATGGGAAAAAAAACGGAATCACTTCAGCCTCGCAGCGGGCATATTTCGGGGCGAGAACTGGCGAGGATTGCTTGGAGATTTTGCACGTTGCAAAACTCTTTAAATTACTGAATTTTTAGTTTAAGCTTAATATGTTTTTTTCTTTTTTTTTTTTTTCTTTTTCTCTCTTTCTTTCTTTTTGCGTTTTCACGTTGCGCGATACGAATTGAGTTCGCGGAGCGCCCCGTCTAGACCGTGTGGCTCCACTACTCTGACTACTTGGGCACAACTTTGGCTCGGCCGCGAAAGCTTTTCCCCAAAATGTAGGCTTTCTCTGTCGGCCACGAGTCGGCCACGAACTGACGGCACGAGCTGGGCCCGAATCTCCCTGTGGACTGGCGACGGCCTGGCGAGCATAAATTCTCAGCTCAGTCCCGCATCGGCTCAGGGGCTCGGAATAGCAATCCCACTCAGTATCGCTCTCGTTCTCAGTCTCAATCTCAATTTCAGTCTATTCATGCAGTCTCCGACTCAGTCTCAGTACAAGTCCCCGTCTCCGTCTCCGCGTCCGTCTCTGTCTCCGTCTCTGGTTTTGTTGGCTTTGCACTCAAAACTTTGCGTTGTTTGGATTTTGTTATTTTAATGTGGCTGGTGTAGTTGAGTCTCGGTGTCCCGTGTGCTTTCTGAGGATTTCTTTCGTGTAATTGTTTTCGTTACGTTCGTTACTTTTGTTATGGGCGCCAGAAGCAGAAGCAGAAGCAGAAACAGGCGCAGGAACAGAAACAGAAACAGAACCAGAACAGAAACGTCAAAGACACGAGATGGGCTAAAAGTAGACGTAATTCTACACTGAAAACTTTAAATGGGTCGATTAATTAATTAATCAGAATAAATATTTATCCGAATTTATATTTAATATATAATCCAAAATATATTATAAAACGATATAGACACTTTGTACCCTCATGCAGTAATGCAAACTTCTTCCAAACTTAATCTTACCAAATATACTATGGTAACCTAAAATGAAATAAAATATTGTTTGTAGTGTTTTGTGCATTTTTATTTGACTTTATAAACTTTGTAAATGCATAAAGTAGTCATTAAGTGGATATTATCATATGTATGATGATACTATACGAGATAAACGAAGAACACTTGCCAGTACTGTGCCATAAAAAAGAACTATCGTAGTTTATCTGCTCCTACAATCCCCTGGCGAATTCAGGACAAATGGAGGCAGCTGCACGGATAACTCGTGGAGTAAGTGCATAATCTGCAGAGCGTATTTAATATTTAATTGGCTATGATAGTGCCCTAGTATTTCTCTTAGTGCCCCATAAAGAGCGTGCTGCGAACGGCACGCAAGCCGAGTCAGTTCAGGCAGTCAGTCTGTCAGCCAGTCAGTCAGTCAGGCAGGCAGCCCAGCCAGAATGTCCCCAACCGCCCAGTTACCACACCCACAACCAGTCACATCCAGGGCAACAACAATATGAGAGGATATATGTTCCTGGCTCTGGAGAAACTCCCACTCAATAGTCCGAAAAAGCAGGCTCGGTCGCTCGGGACCAGGTAACGAGCCAGGCGAGCTGCGACTGTGGTGAAAAGCTCTCTCTCTCTCACGATGTCTCTCATTCTCTCTCTGCTTGTGCTCTCCCACGCAAAACTCAACACACGGTCGTGTGAGAGTATGTGTGTGTGGGAAACGTCAAAAGTGCGTGACAGGCAGGCGAATGTTGAAGGCAAAGAGGAAAAGCAGAGCAAAGCAAAGCAAAGTAAAGTTCGCCAGGTAGCGCAGTTGGAAGCTGCGACAGAACAGAGTGAGAGAGAGAGAAAGAGAGAGCGAGTGAGAGGGGGAGAGAGAGAGACAGTGAGAGTGAGAGTGAGGCAGAGCGAGAGTTGAGGGCGTGAGTGTGAACGACACGTTGTTGCATTTCCCACACTGACACGCAGCGTATTTTGCAACTGGCTAAAATAACGGGTTTAGGCTGGACGAAGGTTGCCCCAAGGTGTTGATGGGGTGTAGGAGTACACGTGCTACGGCTCAGGTGGAGAAAGAGGAAGGGGGGCGGGGGCACACTTGGGTGTTTAGTATTTGGCTTTAGTTGAAGGCTGATGCGATGTCGTTAGTAGCCGTGGCAAAAGTTTCCTTAATTGAATTCTCTGTCGAGGCTGTTTACGTCTTTGCTTGGCCCAGTACCAGAATATATCCCTCCCCCATCCACCTCTCTTCAGCAGCAACCTGCGACCTGCGACCTGACCCTCGCCTTATCACTGCCTGGGCGACTGTGGTGGGTGCTGTTCATGGGAATTATGTCACGTTGGCTGCGTCATTGTGTCTGCCTAGTTTATTGATTATTCTGTGTTCATGACGAAATGCGTACGGCGTACGCCAAAATAGTTTGCCAACAACGATGACGTCATTGTTAACCCCGGAGCTTTTAGCCCACGTACACCCACACACCCCTCCACGACCTCACACAAAACTGCAGTTGCCAGTACAACAACAACAACAGTAACAAGTCTTGCCCTCGCTTTGCTGTCAACTTGTCGCGCCTCACCCCAGAGCACAGCATCACCTACCCCTTCCCTTACTCCTTCCACTCCCTCCACGAAACGTCAGTTCAACTCATTTCCATTTCCACTTTGATGCTGGTGGATTTTTCACTGACTAGTTTGTAAAAGTTCGCCTGAGAGCTTTTCACATCTCCCGCGCTGCCTTCACGCCAGGCTGGCCGTCAAAACGGATCCGGGCACGGCTTTGAGGCTCTCAATCTCAATTTGTTTGCCTGCTTTTATTATTGCGGCAAAAGATTTATTTTTGTCATTCGAGTGATCTAATTAAAGTTTCTGTGCACCGAATTACGGCCAGAAAGGGACGTTTGTTTTTCCACCATAGGTAGCCAACCCTGGGGCAGTGTATGGGTGTATGGCTGTGTGGGTGAAAGGGGTGTAGGTGCAACTTGTTTGTCGAGTAACCCCGAAAACTTACCCGGAAAGCCAAAAAGTAATTTTTTTTTACTTTTACTGTCTTGACGTCCGACGGGTTGGCAAGTCGCCGCCTGGCAAATGTAATGAGATGTGCTGACCCGTTAACTTGAATGCTCGCATCCCTGGCAAGGGACGAAAGGCGAAAGGGTTTGTAGATGACACGGCTGATATTGCGAAAGGAAGGAAGGTACGACATCCCTAACCCTTTTCAACATAAGCCTAGAAATTTGTTAACGTTTAGAAACGAAACGCGTTAAACGAATCGCTCAATTTAGTTATAATCCTCAAGAAAAGCTGTATGATAATGATATATGACAAAAGAATGAGAAAGAGTGGAGGATAAAAAAAAAGGAGGAGCAGAGAGAAATACGCATCGACAGATTATGTGATTCAGCAGAAATGGAACTCTTAAAAGAGTGTTTGAATACAATGTCTGTATATACCTATATATTGAAACTCTTTAAAGATTAAAAAAAATTATGCCAAGAAACATAATAAAATATAATAAATAAAACTACTGAGAAAAGATTATAAAATGAAGTAAAACTTCTAGCTTCTCGCCCAAACTTATTGTTTGGTGTAGGACAGTTGAAGTATATGCTTCATAAATTAAAGAGATTTGCAGAAGAATAAACAACGAACTTTCAAAACTTTACAAAAACCTGATAAGTAACATATTAAATAAAAGAAATGATAATAAAATTTATGGTTTTTGTATTTACACACATTGTTTTTAATGTTTTCTTGTTTTTTACTTCATATCGTATTTAATATAGTAGCTCGCTCATATTAAATATGCCTTCATACAAGTAAAGATATATTATATGTATAATTCTTTAGGTCATACTGCTAAATATACAAACAAATACAATATCTTAACTTATTGTAAATTGTGTGGAGAGCCTATAAAAAGATTAAACATATATTTCTACTGCGCCCCCACTAAATATTCAGTACAACTCATATTGTTGTATTTACAATAAAACATCTATACAAATACATATTTATGATCTGGATTTTGTAATTACTTTTAAATATAAAGTACACACAGAATCATCGTCGCAGGCTGGATAACTAATATATAATATATTTCATCGACTATATGCTCAAAATTATTGTACCACATTTTGAATATCAATCGCTTAACTATGAATATCGTATCAGTATAAAGTATATATAGTTTATAAATATCAGCAAATATTCCAGTTGTAGAGTCCACATAAACATCGAAAACACGCTAGCATGATGCGATCTTAAGAGATTACAAATTCTGCGCGTTTATCTACAAACTAATTGACGGGTTTATCGGCAGCATAACTCGCTTTCGATCTTGCTTTCATCGTTCTATGAATGTAATAAATAAATTAAAACATTATCAACTAAAATTTGTTGTCATGTGCGGATTATGTTTCTATATACTATATAGTAGTATGTACAATACATAAGCAAGCACTCCACGCAGTGGCTCTCTGTCTTCCTTTGCCTCACACTCTGCCACTCCTCACTCCTCGCCCTCGTACCCCAAGCACCACAGCTGGGATAGGGGCACGGCTGCGGACTAGCTACCACTTCCGCCATCATCCTTGCGCGGTCGCAGTATGAAGTTGAGATTGTAGTTCGTGTTGACGGCATAGTAGACGTTCGCCGTTTTCGGCATGACCAGCTCCTTGTCGGGCAGCACCTGGGCAAGCGTATAGCGGTCAGGATCGTCTTCCAGGCCAAGCTTCAGCATGGCATTCCTAATGACTTGCGGCGTCCGCTCGTTGTTGCCCAGCATGATACTCTTGTACAGCACAATGCCATCCAGCTCAATGTTGTCTGTCTCATAGGTGACTTTGATGATGTAGAAATCTGGTGCGGATTGGGCAGCCACACCACCGGCAGGCTGCACGAGCTGTGCATTGATGTGTGTGTGCGGCGAACCGCCATTGGAAGTGCCATTGCTCAACGCTGCGTTCTTCAGGCCATTGCCCAGGGATTGGGAATGCGTAAGTTTACTGTGCGCCGACTGGCGTCCACCAGAATTGCTGGAGTCCATTGATAGATTGGAAGTACTGCTCGAGGCAGACATTATGGAAGCATGATGCGCATCACGATCCAACGAGTTGTGCCTTGAGCTGTTGCTGCTGTTGAGTTCGCAGTAGAACTGCGAACCCGCCCCGCTGCTCGAGTTGGAGTGTATGGAGTCAGTCTTGCGATGACCATGCCCAGCGCTGCCCATTATCGAGGCCGTCGACGAGGCAGTCGTGTTCGTCAATGAGGTGTTTGTACTGGCAACCGATTTACGTGGCGCTGGCGCTGGTGGCTCCAGCTGGCAGCTGTACTCGAATGCCTTGCGCTCGGTAAGCACTGGCAAAGAGTCGAACCAGTGATCGAAGAGAGGATCCTCTTGCAAATTGTACGTATTGGCAGCGCCCTGGAGTAGCTTGATCTGCGCCAGCACCTCGAACTCCTTGCGCTTCTTGTCGAAATTGATCAGCTTGTCCTCGGTGAGATAGTCCGGATTTGCTGTATGTATCATGGTCAGATCCGTAAGGAATGTGCCCAGATACGGAATGGTCCCATGCGAAGTCTGTGTGCCCTTGTTTTGTATGAGTTTCTGCAGGTGACGATCTGATTGGTCGCCACCAGGATCTGGGTTCTTGGCAGTTCCCTCGCGTTTCAGCACCTCGCGCAGTGTCCATGCGTTGTTATCCTCGGAACAGATGCGCGCGAGCTCTGTGAAGATTTCCATCTGCAAGGAAGTTTAATCAAGTTAGTCATTGTTTTCAATAAGAAAAAGAAATATCAGTTGGCAGTACTGCTGGAAGATTACATCGATGTACTAATGATATATCTAAACTTATTCAATGATACTTTATATGTTTTAGTTCGATCTTCTCCAGCAAATACTTTTACGAACTCAAGACAAACGACTTACGCGTTCTTTGGGCAGAAACTCCCAGACCTTGGACAGTCTGTATATGGAATTTGAGTTCAGAGCCGATATAATTGCCTTAAGTGAGCTGAAGTTCTTGAGCATGCGCAACTCCTGTGCAATTTCGATCCAGCGGGAGATGTTCAAAGCGCGTTCCTAAAAAAACAATCAATAAGTTAGTCCGTTGATTACTTTCTGTATCCACTGTACTCACCTGGGGCTTCAGACGTTCGATGAGTATGCTGGAGACGACACGAAATAGCACCGCGTTGAACTGATTGATGGTAGCCACAACCGTTTCGGAACCGCCGGTGTCTCGACGCGCCCACGTGTGGCCAAGGCATTGGTGGGGAATCAGGCGCTTAAAGAGCTCCGTGTCCATGCGCGTGAGCTGCTCGGCAAAGTGCCGCACCGGAACGTGGGGGAAACGGAAAGCCTGCATGAATGGAACTGGCTCACGGTAGATGGGCGCCAAGAAGAGTCCGCTAAACTGATCACTCAACTCGTAGGTAGATCCGCACGGTGTGTGCATCATAAACTGCTGACCGCCCTGCGGAGCCATCCAAGCCAGGGCTGTGCTCTCCACATGATTGTTGGAGTTGCCTCCGCCATAGACCTGCTGCCTGAGCAAACGTTCCAAGCGATTCAGCACCTTGACATGCAGGTCCGAGCGCTTAAGGCGCTTTGAGGCGAAGGCCAAGATCTGCTGTAGATTTTCCTCATGCCAGTCCTCGGGAAAGCCATCCAGCCACACATGCAGCGCCGAGACTAGAGTTTTTTTGTGCTGCTCATGTATGGAGGCCGGCGAGTCGTAGCTTTGCTCCTCTGCTGTGCCATTTTGCTGCGCCAGTTCCAGCTCTTCCATGTGCTTCTCGTGCAGCGCATCGTAACGTTGCGTCAGCAGACTGAGCACCTGTTTGGGCGTCGAGAAGGTACGATATGTGGATAAAAACACATTGATAAACGTCGACTCCAGCTCGCCATCGTCGGTGGCCAGCGCCTCGACAAGGCGCGCCAATGTGGCTGCCTTAACGAATCGCACTCGAACCGTCTCCCACTCCAGGTGCGAAATTTCATCGTCCGAGTCCTGCTGCAAGGGGGAAAATAGATTGGCAATAGAGAAGTAAGTAATTGCTTGCAAGGCGACACTCTCCGGATAACTTACATTGCTCGCCGTGGGCGTGGGCCGATGGTAGCGCACCTTCTTCAGGTAAACCGTGAAAATTGCATTCTTCTCGTGCTCCTCGCCCCAGAGGCGCCACGTGGGCTATAAAAACCAATCAAAATGTCAAATTAGTAAAGTGCTGACGGAAATCAATTTAATATATCATATCATATACTATATTTTATACGTATTTAAGAATGTCTGCATGTACATGTGTGTGTGTGAGTGCCTGTTTCTAGCGAGACCGATGCGATTCATTGCCACAATTAATCATTCCTCTAATTTTAGCCCGATTTCCGACTATTTTTAATTCATTATTTCTCTTAATGGGCGAAGGCAAATTTTAAATATTTTCAATATAAACAATATGTCTCGACAGCGAATTTCCCACAAGGAAAATCATTTTGAAGTGTTGCTGTATTTACTTTTCACCGACTTTGTTGTGATGGAAACTGGCCGACATTTCCATTTTCCATTTCCCGTCGATTGTTTGGCAATTTTAGGTCAAAACACATTTGTTCCTGTCCGTTGCGGTTTGCAACAAAATTCTAGTTGGTATTTTAATGGCTCAATAAATATCTGACCAATTCGCTAACTAGGCGAGACGAGCAATATTAATGGCAGGTTAAATGTAGTCGAAAATTTCTTACAACGTTGCCCATTGTACAGAATTCATTAACTTTTCTATACTACATAGAAATATAAAATGATTTTGTGGGTAATTTAACGGAATCGAAACACTCCCATGCAAAATCTAGAGCTTTATTTACACAATAGTGTTGTTATTGTTTAGGGTGCACCCGAAAAATATATAATATTTATTTTCTTTGCTTATCTTTATAACAGACATTCAAAAAGAGCAACAAATTGGAAGATTCCATTTATACTCTGATGTATTATTTATTCATTAAATTTTGTATAAGCTTAAGTTTCATAAAGAATCAGTTTTTATTATTTAAAAAAAATATACAAGATGCAAAGAACACTTTGTATAAAAAAAACAAATACGTGTCTTCCATTTGGGTTTAATAAAATTGGGGAATTTCCTAGGAAAATAATGAGAAGCCCCTATTACTGAGAAATAAAAAATGAATACGAAGAAAAGCGATCAATTTCATGGAGGAACGGAATAGGTACGATCTCTTATGGGATTATTTTTAAAATTTGCAATGAAATTTAATTAAACCTATCATCTTCAGCACTTAGTGCAGTTAATATTATATTTATAGATATTTCAATTAGTGCAGAGGTTCTTCCGACTGCGCATACAATTTCGCCATCCCACTTAGTATTTCCGCAATTCGAACAAAAATAACGCGATATGTCGAGCTTACAATGTCAGTTCATCAATTACACGACCGCTAAATTGGCATAAATATTTATGAGCTTTGCTCATCGTGAAATACTTAAGATATTTGTGTACCTAATCGGCAACAGCATAGAAAATTCTAATTGGGAAAACATGCACCAAACAAACTTACAAAATGCCTTTGTTTACACACATGTATGTGTGTTTGACTGCGGGTGTGTGGGAGAACTATGTAAATGAAACACACGCACGTGAACACACAGAATAGAATAAAGCGAATTTAGTAACAGCGTGCAATGCGAAAGCGTGAAGAGGCAAAGCAAATGAATAAGCACGAAGAAAACTGAATAAATGAGCAACAAAAACAAATCACGCAATTCACAATAGTGTGTTTTTGTGTGTAAAGCCACAAACAGATTAAAACAAAGCAAGTGATTTTGATTTTTATACCCTGCGACAAACTGATCAAGAAGAGTATACAAAGTTTGTGCAAATGTATGTAGTAGGCAGAAGGTGGTGATGCACACCACATAACATGTATTTTCTATACCAGTCTATCTGTTTGGCAAGTCAATAAATAAATTTGTATTTTATGTTTTCAATATTAATGTGATAATAAACACAACAGTTATTTCAGATCATCTAGTACATAATGAGAACTGGATGCAGGGTATCTTACTGTCGCGCTGGCATAAGTCACGCCCAATTTAAGTGTGCCGCCTTCTCTTTCTCGCCATGCTCCCGTAATACGCATATAAAAAGATTTGCCCAGTCAGCGATGACAACGCTACGCTGTGACCCCTCGCAGACCCCAACATATACACAAAGAATGTATGAGTGTGTAAGTGTATGTGCGCATGCAAAACATAAACACGGGATGCTCCCGTACGAATACAAATCTGGGGGCACTACACAGATCTCGGGGCAGGAGAATGGACAACGGACATACACGAATTTCATGTTCAGCCGATTAATTGCCCGCATGCGCTTTAATTCACACACACATAGACAACAGCAACATCGGCAACAACAAGAAATGTTTTATTTAGCATTTGGTTTACTTTTTCCCTCTTAGGGCCGACCCCATTTCGTAAAGTTTCGTGAATTGTTTTGGTGTATTTCGTAAAGAGACAACAGAAAATATTTGGGCGTTAAGTGGTCGGCGCAATTTGTATTAAGTCGGCAGCAAAGGGTATCTGAATTTTGTCACGCAATGCAAAGGGAAGCCACATTTCCAAATTTATCTGTACTCTGAAATTATTATATTTTAGGTTATGTACATACGTATATATTTATGTATGAACATAAGTATTTCAAATTCAACAATGATCTCTTACCATTGCCTGAACTGAAATCACAAAATCTTTGATTCAAATAGAAAAAGCTATTCTGGCTACACCGCAAACATACAAAAACATATTTATACATATTGTATATAATGTAATCGCGCATTAGTTTGATTGCGGGAGATATATCTATGAATAGTTCAAAATGTTTTTTTAAATGCCAGGAAATATAGAGAGATGACCTTGGCCATGTGCCGAATTAAATTTGCACCCATCGTCAAACAGGGCTGGCGAGTCGCCCAGGGGTAAACTGCTTGAAGGTAGTGTAAATTACTAAAATTTAAATTAATTGACCAAGTAGCAAAAAACGCACGGAAAACAACAACAGCTGCAAAAACATCGTCTTCCTGCAAAACGCGCCAAACAAAAAAGAAAAAGTAACGAAAACAAATTGCAATTGTTTTTATCTAATTGTTGCGTACTTTAGCCTCTAATTGTATACGCCGCACACATGCAGACATACGTATGTACATACAAACTACTTCCCAAATAAAAACATTGTACATCTGTTTGTATGTATGTATAAGAGTAGCGAATATGAAGGCAACTTTTAATCAATTCACGGCAAATCATCATCCAAGTTGCTTGACTTTTTCAGCGTCTGCCAAAAAAGAAATTTCTACGACTTGCGTCTGTATGTTCATGTTGGCATGCATGTATTTATTTAATTTATTTGTTATTTATTTGGTATTTTGTATGTTTTTTAACTTAAATGCTGCTGCCGACAGTTCCTCTCGCATTTGTACATATACCTTTGTATTTGTATTGTACATATGCTTACTTCATTTGTTTTGTTGTTTAATTAATGACGCACTATAGCAGCTTTTTTCAGCCTTATTTGCGTCAAAAAATGCGCAATGTTTATTTTAATTAACTAATACACAATAATAGAAAGCACTGAGAAAATAAAGTATAAGAGAAACGATAAGTGATAGGAGTAACGGATGCAACCACAGTTGCTTTGCAGCACTCCATAATCGCATAGCATGCAAAGCATCGATAAGAGCACGTCCCACATCGATAAGAACAATATCGATTGTCAGGCTCAGAGCGCGAAGCCAAACAAATTTTGCAAGTAATTGGGATGTGGAGAAAAATAATTAATAAGTGTAAATAATCAACAATTTAAGAAACAGAGAGGCGCAATAAGAGAATGGCGCCGTCCGGTAACAGCTGCGCCAAATAATAAGCAAAAGGTAAACAGAAAATCAACTAAAATCGCAAAACTACACACATTAATATGCAACTAATAGGCCATTTACCTTGGTGTAGGTATAGTTCTTGGCATGCAAATCTTTCGTCTTTTTCGATAAATTGCGCAGTGTTGCGCCCGTGCAGGCGCACAGATACTTGAGGCTGGCCACCACTTTGCGCTCGGCACTGGCCACCGCTGAGGATGCATCCAGGTCATCGTAGGAATGATATGAGCTATTACGCCGTTGTTTGCTTGCCGAGGATGTGGAGCGTGAACGGCGCTGCTTCTGCTCGCGGCACATGGTTGATGTCGGTGTGGATGTGGGCGTGGACGTTTTCTTTTGACGCGGACACGTGTGATGGTGATACTGGCGTTGCTGGGGCGACGACTTTGCCTTGGCCCACTGCTGCTGATGATGGTGATGGAAGGCGCAGGGCGTGGTGCTGCTGCTGTTGTTGTTGACATGTCGCCAGGCTCTGCTAAAATCCGTATTGTCCAGCGGCGGCATCAGTGCCCGATTGTAGCCGGCCAAATCTTGCAACTGATAGGCGCAAGTGTGGCTCTTGATAAGCGTGGGCTGCTGCTGCTGCTGATGATGATGATGCTGGTGATGTTTGTGTGGGCAATTACAGTTCGCTTGGCTTGTGAAATTCTGTAATTTCATTTTATTTTTAGGTTTATTGGGACTCTCTTTATATGCCGCACAACTATCGGAAGTACTATCGCACGGGGTGAGTAGACTTTGCATTTGATAAGCCTCTTCTAATTTGAAATATTTCCAAATTTGCACAGCTGATCAGCCGCATTAGTAATACAGATAGTTGTGGAGCTGCTTAGGGAAACTGAGACTGAGGAGTCGCGTGTTTTGTACTTGATTCTTCTGGTTCATTGATTGGCTGGCATTGGGCTCCAACTAGCCGTGAAACGAGTTCATTCACCACAGTCACATAACAAACTCAAGAGTCACAGCAAGTCGAGTCGAGTTGAGTCTTCTCACAATGCCTAGGGCTTGTGCGCTTGTGCCCGCCCCTGACCTTGGATACAATTTGACTAAGATAGAAACACACTCAAACACGCACACACAAGCATAGCAAATATATATGTTGAGAGACAACAACAGACGAAGCGGCAACAATCGATTCGAACGTCAACGACAACAATAACAACAACTCAAGTGGCGTCTCGAGACGCGTCTCACTCGGCACCTTCCATTCCATATTCCATGTTTGGTTAAATGCTTTCGCTTCCCCAATTGCAATTAGAGGCAGCAGCAATTTTATGTGCCTAACTGCTTCGCAGTGCCTTTGTTTAACAATTTTACATTGCCTCTTCCCATAAACAACATAAGGCAACATTAGGCAGGCCCCCCACAAACGTGCAACGCAACTTTCCAGGAAGTTGTTAGACTATTGTAGCGAATTTTGTATGTTCGTTTTTGTTTCACGCCCATTGACAGCTGCTGCTGCTGCGCGCGATTTCATTTCGATACCCTGGCGAAAGGAGAATCGAAAGTTGTTTACGACTGCAGTTTGTCTGTTTGTGAGTGTGTGTGTCTGTATCTGTGTGCAGCTGAATGAATTTTCCATGGCTTGTTTGAGCTTTACGAGTTCATTAACATATTGTTTCAAAAAGTATTTTTCATTTGCTTTTCTAAAATGTGCAAATTTTACGGCCTTTTCTTGACCTCGGCACAAAATATAGGATATACCAATCAACATCGTATGTGAGGTCTGCTTTTGTTTACAACATTTGTAATAAATATTTATTGGCTCTTTCAGAGTATTTCATATTCGGCTGTTTGCCAATTTGCAATCTAGCCATTTCTCTCTGGTTTCTTATTGCTGGAAAATGCATTGCGTTTTCCTTTTTGCACTAGTATTTTATGGTCATTTACGTCTTCGTTGCTGTCTCTCTTATTATTGCCATTGCTGTGGCCAACGACTGTCATGGACCAGCCCATTTCATGTCAAATTTAGTCATAAATTTAGGCCAACAATTTCCAGCTTGAGCTCATTTCGGATGAGGCTGCTCCAAATTGCATGCGCACATACATTTGCATGTACTCAGTGCGTATGTATGTATGTATGTAACTTGTTTTCTTAATGGCCTCTCTTTCGTAGGAAATTGTCATTCAGCTGAACAGTTATCTATGCAAACAGATCAGCAGGTCAGAGCTCGGAGCCAGCTAGGTAAAATGCCAAGGGACGTGCTCAGAACCTTCCATAAAGGCAGCATCAGTATGTATAGAAGAACGTGCCGGGTTTGTCGGCGCGTAGCAAATTGGCTATTTGACGCCTCAATATTATATTTAACAATAAATGCTAGAATCATTAATGTTCTCCCTTCTACCCCACAGAATCCAGAAATAAATACATCAAGCATCATTGTAACCACAGCAAACACGCAAAGTCCCACACACAAACACACACACACAGAGTTGCACAGTCATAATAAAATTAAATCGAGCGCAGTAAAATATAAAAATTGCCTGTTAATCGGACACGTTCCAGCATGTGCCGCGGCATGACAAGAAGGCTGCCCCAAAAGACTCATATATACTATAATATTGTAGTATATTTGAAGATTTGGAGCAATCGCAATACGAGAGCTACACTACGGATGTGATTCGTGACAGATATATGATTCCCTAAGGCAGTGTATTGTGACTAAGCCTTCCTTTGTGTGTCAGTTTGACTGTGTATGATACGAGGGTCGTTTGATAAGTCCGTGACTTTTTGTATTTGCCGCGCACCTGCTCTAAATACAACACTGCTCCTGTCAGCAGTTATCGATTAACAGCTGACTGTAAAATTTAAGCTGCGTTTTTGGTTTGCGTTTTATAGGCATTGAAGCAGACGATCTCGTGAATTTTAACGAAAATGGAAGTGAATTTGTGTAGATGGCAAAATTTCATAAATTGGGCTACGAACTGCTACCCCATCCAGCATATTCCCAGATTTAGTGCTTTTTTTGTTTCCAAACATGAGAATGGCTCGGGTAAGAGATTCGGTCATCCAGAAACAAACGACTATTTTGAGGGCCTTGAGAAAACTTTATTTGGAGGAATAAAAAATTGGAAAACAAATGTATAGAGCTAAAAGGAGATTATGTTGAGAAATAAAACGCTTCTTTGACGAAAAAATATATTTTTTCAAAAAGTCACGCTTATAAACCTTTATCATATGGTTACTATTAATATAAGTATATAACATAATCCGATAAATCTATAATTAATAATTTATTTTATAGAAAGGAATCATTTTACTGTCGAGCAAGGAAGTGGTACACCACACTGATAAGCAGCATATATTAATATTGGGAACCAGTAAAGTAATTGGAAATGCGTCAAATGCCGGAACCAGCTCCATAAATAACCCTCACAAAAACACACTGTATTTTCTGGGGGGCAACTCGTCACGCATTGACCCAAAAACTGCCCCTCTACCACAGTCCATATAATTAGATATATTCATCCATGTATGTATATTTCTCGAATTCCATTTGGGGTCAAACACGTCACGCTCATACCTTTGTATTACCTATACAAAGTGCCCGCCACATCAATGCAAAGTATGATTGACACTATCTGTATAGGCATGGCCCAGACCTGGATCCAGTTGCACACTGATCGTGCAATACTAAACCCGGTATCTCAGTCGCCTTACCCCCTAATCAATATGCACATACATTGCACTCAGCGGAAAGACTCACTCAGCCATATTATTACTCGCACTCGAATATATATGATATATGCATGTTTATATGTATGTGTGTAGTAGTAATGCAAATCGAGCAGCAGTTGAAACACCTCCCGACACAACTGAGCGGACCCGAGAAGCGACTCTCAACGGCGTCATTTGCATTCGAAACAACTGAGAAGAAAATGGAGGCAGAAATTACAAATTCTCAGCTAAAATTGAAAAATGAATCATCAGAAAATTGCCCAAAATTATAAAATTAAAAGGGAGTACTAAGACGTTAGATATTATATCATTTTGCCTGTGAATTGTAGAAATATTCTTGAGACATTTGTGGCTAAGAACATGTTTCAAAGCAATTATAACGAAATAAAAGAAAACGATGTCAAATTGCTCACAATCATGATGATGATGATGATGATGACGGTGACGAGGCATCTCTCCGCAGTGTCTATGAATAACTGTGCATACATATAGAACTGTGGGATTTGACCTTTGTGCAGCTTTATGGCTAATGGCTAATGCTATTGAATGCCAGGCCGTGTGGGCAGCTGATGTGGCTTAATTGACTTGGCTACGACGCAAATGCAAAAGATGTTGCAGAAATAGCAACACGCCACCTCCCCCCACCCTTCTAGCCACCCCCTCAGTGCCGACAGAGTGCCCCGACACTGGCACCACCTACGAGCGAGCAGTAACGACATCAAAGTGAACAATCGATGGGGCTGATGGGGGGTTGCCGTATCTATAAATAGAGACGCGACCCCAGCGCCCTGCCACGAGTTGGCTCTCTTGCATTGATAAATAAACAATGCAAAAAGCACGAAACAAAATTGAATACAGTTGAAGAAATAAAAAACAGATTGAAAATTGAGTAATTAACTTGGAAATACCCTGTACCATTGAGAATTTCATACCGTATATGCCCATTAAATAATTAATTATATATGAATACTATAAATGTCTGAAGACTCCTTAATATGTTATAAAGAATGTTTTTATAGAGTCGATTTTGTAGTCTCCCATTCCCTCACTCATCTATGACATCTACAGGGTATAAGGGATACAACAAAAACGTTGCACTCGTCTCGTGTCTCATGTTTGACTGACTGACTAAATGAGTGTATTCGTACATGTCCGTGTCCATTCGTTTCGTCAGTTACAACTGACTGCATCCAAAGCAACTCAGTTGGCACCATCCCCCATCATCTGTCTCGCTCGACGGCTACCACCGTCTCTGTCCGTTGTAGACTATTATCAAACCACATCCGCTGTGCAGCAGGAATGATATATACAACAAAGTAGAGACACAAACAGCGGATATCAAAATATCAACTTGAATTAAAGCTTGAAGCAATGAGCATAACAAGAAATGAAAGCAAAAGCTTTTGTTGTAAACATACGTACTACATACTATATAAATACATACACACACACACACATACAGATCCATGTCTGTTTATATCGTAAATTATTTTTGTGCATTCTTTGTTGGCAGAGCTCGATGAATGGGGGCTTGAGAAACCTGCAAACATATATTTACATTCACAAAGGCGCTTCGAGTAAGTGGCAGAGATTCAGCTGGTAGAAATGTTTGGGAATCCTACAAGTGATGAATGAACATGAAGTAATATTATACACAAACACACACAAATAGTAAACTTATGCGAGAATGAGAAATGTATCAAGTTTATTTCGGAATGTGTGGGGACTAAACAGTCGAGGCAGTTTCCGATTGTATGTAAATTGCATTTGATTTGGACAAAGACTGGAAATTAAGTATTCATAGAATCAAAACTTGTGTAAAATATTACTTGAACTTTGTTTTTCCTTCTATTTATATTCCCTGCTTTTCTTTAAAAATAGAAATTCTGTTGTACTTTTTTCTCTTTTTATTGCCTAGTTACAACATTGCCCAGACCTTCAGTTGCTGAGGCTAGTCCTCAGAGATCTCTCAAGTGTGAATACTTAACATTGATTACCAGTGAAAAGCTTCCAAGGCACTCAACACTCGACCCACCCACGCTTCAATTTTCCATGCCAATGACGATGTCTATAGTTTCACGTATTTACACATAATTGCTGTTGACATTTCTCATGATTCATGGAACACACGCACACGCAAACACACACACAGACACACACAACGAACATAAATCGTCCAGCATTAGAAACTCCATGTAATTATATACACGTACTTTTTTCTGTGTATGTAATATGCTTTGGCCATAAATAGCCATCCAAATGCCATCAAAATCAAGTACAAAACACGATGATTCCAGTTGGGATGGGTTAATGGTTATGGGAAAAACTCACAGAAACAAAAAGTGCGCATAAAATTGGCGTAGACTCGCGGTGTGTTTGTTGTTATTGTAGACATATTTGTGGTGTACTGGGTTGGGTTCACAATAACAACTGCAAAGCTAGCGCCACCAACCCAGACTATACAGAGAGATGTATATCTATATAAGTCTGTGGTTTCTTTCTGTTCGATACTCTTGCAGTTTGTTGAATACTTTTCTATGAATTTGATCAACTGAAGACTATATTATATTATTTCTTATATTTATTGACTTTAACGTTTTAATATTTTTGAAAATATTTAAATATTCGTATAATATTCATTAAATTGGGATTTTGTGATTAATTGGTTTATTTTTTTGTTTTAGAAGTTAACTTTAAAAACTCTGATGATCTATTTTGATTTATAGAAAGATTAAAAAATATTGAATTAAGCAGATTGACAACTAATGTCCAATTATATCATTAAATTTAAGATTAATAACTATTTCAGAGATTCAGAGTATTCAACATTCGGCTTGAAAAACCACGGTTGGTTTTGCATTTCTTTGCCTTTCGCACAGTTTTTATGAGCGCGCCTTTTTGTGTGTGGGCAGGGGAGATGAGGGGTCGTAGACACAGTTGGGTTTTATACGCAGCTTTACCATTTGAGATTGACTTTTTTTGCTGGGAAAATGCCGTAGAGATGTTTGTAATTTACACGCTGTGATGCCCAATTGTTTTTTCCTTACTCCTCGCGCTTTTCTGCTATGTTTATGTTTGCTTTACAAATGCAATTCAATGGACTCGATAAAAATGAATGTAGAAGAAAGCAAAATCAATAAAATTGTTTCTCCTTTTTTTCGCTCGATTTGATTTTTCTTTGGTTAGCTGATGCGAGAAGGTTGACGATACGGTGCGATGCGATGCGATACGAGAAGCTGAAGCTTAAGCCTTGGCTTTGTGATGGGCAGTTCTTTTGTTGTAGTTGTGGATGTTGTTCTTGATGTTGTTGTTGTTGTTTTTCTTGGCTACGCACCGGAATCAGCCACAACGCCAGCTTCTCTGCCCCGGTGTAAAACGAGGATGAGTCAGTCAGTCAAGTCAGTCAGCTGATGGACGGCAGAGGGTGACTGCGCTGGGCTGCAAGGCTCGTACAACCCTCGTTTCACGAAGGGCTCGGCTCTGGGATTGGGTTCGTTGCACTGCGTTCAATTTGCAGGCCGTTCTATATAGTCTGTTCCTCGTCCTCCTTCTCCTCCTCCTCCTGTGTCTGTGTCTGTGCGGTTGCCTTCTTGGACTTTGCTAGTTCTCGCCTCCTCACACTACACTTAATCACTCCTTATATGCTTTATATTCTCACTGCTGCTCACCGCGTGGCGTCTGCCTCTATATATTCTTGATTCTCGGTTTATTTATCTATTCACTTTCGCGTTCATTGCATACACAAAAAAGGAAGCAAAGATTTTGTATGCATTTTACGCGATGCTTCGCACCATGAAAGATAATTATGAAAACATTGTACAAAGATTTCACGTTATTGGTGGGGTAGGGGGTTTTTTCGGGGATTTCGTATCACACACGGCACAAAATACACTGGGAAAAATGTGCTCTGGCGAGACAGAGACTGAGACCGAGACGGGAACAACCGCCGCCAACAACTGTCGAAAACGCACTCAGCGGGCAGGTCGACCCGAGATCCGTGACAGCCCCAACATCGCCATCGGCTTTTGTTCTCGTTCTCATTCTGATTCTGATTCGCCCTCTCTCGCATTGTGTCGCACGAGTGCTCTCTCAATTGCTCTCTCTCTCAGAACATAGCGAGGGTTGTTCGAGCGACCTCTGGCTCTGCCCACGCACAGTGCTCTCGTTGTAGTTGTTGTAGTTCCTGCCTCCACAGTTGGCTCTCACTCTCTCTCTCTCTCTCTCTCAGGTTGTTTGTGCCGTGGGAATTTCGCACCCACTCGTATTTCCAATTGCGCTCTGTTTATGTTTTTGATGGATGTCTCTCTCAGTCTCTTTGCTCTCTCTGAGGCAATGATTCACATGTATAAACAGTTACACACTCAGTGAAACATGTGTGTATGTGTAAGAAGGCGTAAATGAAGAGTGAAATTTGAATAAAGAGGAAGCGTCTTTCCAAGAGCTTTCGATATCGGCACGATAGATCAAACTAGTATTAAGTAATATCTACAGCTAATTAACACTATGTTGCATAATAAATTGTAATTAATTAATATTTAAATTCATCTTATCGAATTGTAAATGATTACGGGCTCACTAGATGTTTTCCTTAACTGAACATTTCAATGTAAAGACTGGAATTTCTTTTCTTCACTTTCGCGCTTTGTTCTGCGATATTTATTAGCCTCTTAAAATGTCAAGAGTCCCAGCATAATTAATCTGTGTATTTTGATTTATGTGATAAAAAATTTAAATATTTTTCCACGTTCCGTTTTGTGTGTCAAGTCGGTAACCACAAATATATTTATGCATATGTGAACTCCATGATATAACTATGTAAATACGCATAGCTGAAACCATGTTTGGGATGGCCCGGTCTTTTATGCCGACTATAAAAGAGAGAGCTAGTCAAGCGAATGCGATAAAAAGAAAACACACAGAAATTAATAAGTATTAATTTACGTAAGCGCCGATCAAACGTTTTGTTTGTATTGTATTGTATATTAGGTAAAAATTGAACTAAAACACAAGTCAATTGATCAATTAAAGATGCAATGACAAAGGCTGTGCAATCGAATTTTACACTGCAACAAAAAATCTTATAATAAGACGGAGAAGAACATCTCGTGTCAACAATTTTCAAGATCATGTGGATATTTATTGACCCAAGTCATATCGTAATTCCGTGCATATTATTGTTATTCAATAAAATATCTATTTGATATATATCTTAGCAATTTATCCATAGTATTATAAAAAAGTTTCTCAACCTTAAAGTCAATGGAAATTGCGTGATTTGAAAATTTTGGCACCCCTTTTTATATTTGCAATTCAAATCTGCCGAAGAGTTTAGCGAACTCAATTCAAGCGCGAACAAATCAAATAAAATCATTGAATCCATTAATAGGAACCCCAAAGTATTTGCACTGTCATGTGATACTTAAGACGGTCCATTAATAAAGAAGATATTCGTTAGCAGGGCTTTGAGCCGCGACATTAACGTCTGGCTGTGGCTATTTATATGATTCATGCCGGGCTTAAAAAGGTGCCAAATATTAGCCAGAGCAATTAACAGCTCAAATGGGTCGCAGTGGAAGTTGTCAGATCGCTCTAACAGAGAAAGACTTTCGCGTGGCTTTCTATGCAGTTTCGACTTACTTTCTATGTAATCTCAATCCAAAAACTCACACACATACAGACAGGTTACTTATAATTTAAATCGAACCTCTATGAAGATAGTAAACTGGTAGTCTAGATAATTCACAAGATACCATCCTTATAGAGAGTGCTTTGACTCAAGTAGTGGGAAATCATAATGACTGCGGTACTCACCAAACTATCGGCCACATTTTGACTCATTGTACGATTACTCCACGGCGGCCAGCTGCTGCAATTACTTCAATGTGCGTGCTTAGACTTTGGTAAGATGCAATTGCTGTGGTTGGGGCTGGGGCTGTGGCTGCGGATGATGATGATGATGACGATGACTTGTATCTGTCGGATAGGCGCATTTTGACTGGACACAACTCGCGTCTAACGACGACACACAGACAATTTGTTGTAGTTGTTGTTGATTTTGATTATTTTATTGTTGTTATTTGAATTGTGCAACTGCTGAAGCGGATGTACCGTACGAATCTCTTGCAATGCTATCGATGCGACGCACAAATTTCAAGTTTTCTTTTGTTGGCAGACACTGTAAGAAAGCGACAAAAAAAACAACAAAAACATAACACATCGGTAAGAGCAGTGAAAAGCATTACGAACTCGAAACTTGCACAGTAAACGCGTTTTCTATAGCAAAGGAAAGTGTGCGACGGCTGCGGTGCGCAAATGAAATGGCCAATAAAACGCATGCACATTACTCGCATGCCAAAGACCCGTAAGACCGTAAACCAAAGATTGTAGCCCGTAGCCTCGGAGCTCACGGCCTATGGCCCACAGTCTACAAGTCCCTCCCCACACTAAACCATGTTGTTGTTGTTGTTGTTGTTGCTGGATGTCTGTGATGGAGCCAAGTGACTCCCAGTGCCTCACAATGACAACTAAGCAGCTCAGACGCGACTCTGAGCTGAACGTGACGAGCAGCTGATTTACGATATTAAGCGATGGTAGGCAACAATTGCAACGGCGGCTATTCATCTGCACAGTGGTAGGGTCAACTTTGTGCCGGACAGATCTGTCCTTTTATTTTTTCGTCTAGCCTGAACAAAATCTTGAAATCTTACTGTCCGGATATCTGTACTGTTTTTATTGTTCAAATAAAATTTAATTCATAATGTTAATTAATTTATTCTTTAAATCGACCTACAGCCACTTGATTTGTATAATCTTTATAGTGAAGGTGTGGCTAACAACAAGAAGTTTGTGTATTAAAATTAACTAATCTAAGGGAAAATATGAAATTAATTTTCATATGGAATTTATGATAGGGTTTTCTAATTTATAACATATCAACATTATAATTAGTTGTCAAATTCATGTGCGTGAAAAGCTTGCCTTGGTTTTAGAGTTGTGCATAAATTGTCTTCGTACAGAATATCTGCACACTGGATAAATTCAGAAAGGATTCAATAATATTAACGATAATCCCATAAAAGTTAATACTTTATTAGCCTGCAATTTCTAAAAGAAGTTTAAGTATTCCTGCTGCGTGACTTTTCGCAGACAAAGATCACTTTTCAGCAGACAAACCCGAGTTTATTAACCACTGTGCAACTACGATGTCGCGAGACGCGTCGTTTGGACGGCGACGCTTGTCAGTCGCGCAAATGATGAATTTCTTTTTTACCAGTCGTAATCGCAGTGCCTGCCACTCGTACCACCGATGTAGTTCCGAAAGATAGCGGGCCTTGTCGAAATGTTTGGCAAACGCAAAACGCTAATGAAAGTTTTTTTGCCAATCTTGTCGTGTATTTTGCGAGGGCAACAAGTTGGTGTTGTTGCTTTTGTTTTTGTAGTTGCTTCATTGGTATGTGTTCTGAATAGTTCAGCAGGCACATGAAAAAATGCGGAAAATGTTTGTGCAGACAATGTGCAAGAAAGCAAATACACAAAGCAAAACAAAGCAAGCAACAGGTAGAGCCATGAATATCGTAAGTCCCGCTCAATGAAGAGAGAGAACAAAAGAGAGCAGTCGTTTAAGTGTCTTGGTGAGAGCGTTGGCAGATCTGTGCAGAAGAGAGCGCCACGCGAATATCGTAAGTTCGTGCAGGCAAGAGCGCAAGCGCAGAACCATTTAACACTACTTGTATCTATGTTTATATGATTTGAAAATGAGTGTTTCGTGATTTATAAAAGAAGGCGCAAACAAACATGAATACGTAAGTAACTTTGTATGTATGTATTAAGATATGTACACTCCTTTATTGCTATTTAACTAATCTCTCGTATTACTAAGCTACGTACATATCTTATCTTGGGAATGTTAATTAAATCTACATACAACAAAACTTTACAAATGTTAAGACGGTAGAGCAACCAGTTACATAAAGTTATTCACTGTAAACGGTTTCCTGGTTGCCAGGGTTGTAAAATATATGATAATATCAAAATATCTATGTATTTTGATTTGTGAATATCAGAAATTCGAATTATATTGATATTTTTTAAAATAGAAATACATAGTCAGTACGATATTAACTCTATAGAACTTCCTTAGAGTTTTGAAATTCTCGAAAGTCATACGATATTCATTGGAATGCTCATTAGGGGCAATTCTTTTTACATAAACTAGTCAGTGTCTGCCTTTATTACCTTGGAGCGGACTGACCCTTCTCCAAGTCATGCAGAAAACTATCGGAACATGGTCAGAGTAGACGGAGAACTCTTAATTATGAGTGCTGGTTTCCACTTCATATAGAGAGATAAAACATGTATGTACATACATACACATGTATGAATGTATGTTTGTGTGGTTGTGATAAGTGTGTGTTAGACAGATGTATTGCCATGTTGGGGCGATCTTTCGTGAGACTGAGCATCGCATCATTAGCATTTCAAATTAAAACAAAACTTAATACAAGCTGAGCTGAGCTGAGGTGCTTCTCTTGTTGTTGTTGTTCTTGCTGTTCTGCCAGCGCGTCAGAGATTATTGTTGTTGTTGTTGCTGTCGTCTTATTTGTTTGTTGCAAAAAGCAATTGTGACGCGCGCTTTTGATCGTTTGCTTTTTACACCTCCACACACAGTCCGAGTGCCATATACGATAAACACACTCACACTGACTTACACTATATACCTGTATCCATGTATGTGTTTGTGTGTGTGATGCTCTGCTTGTTTTTTGTCACCGTGCAATATTTTGATATGTTCTGTTTTTATTTTGGACTACAGCAACAACAACAATTCGCCTGGCCTTCTACGCTCCAGCAGAGCACGGCTTGGCTGCTCTCTCTCTCTCTCCCTCTCTGGCACAGCTGTGCTCTCTTTTAATGATCTCACTGTTCGGTATTCGGTGTGCAGTTCTCAATTTACGATATCAAATTGCTTTATTAGCCAAAAACACAAAAAGGCACACAGACAAAAGGCAAAAAAGCCAAAAAAAAAGCAGTTAAATCTTTTTATATTCTCTCTGCATAGTTTTTGTGGAATTTTTTTCAGTTATATTTTTCTGTATTCTTTGATTCCATTTTCGCGATGATACGTTCGATTTACGGACGTGTTTTTGTATTGCCCACAAATATCGAGGTTGGCCAACAAAGCAATGTTTGTATAAACTTTTCGATTTACGCTGCTTGGCATTCTTACATCCTTACATAATGGAATCTTAAGTGCTTCATTGATGTTTATTCAATTCAAACAGTTTTCTAACATTTCTGGGGATTTCCCTAGTTTCATTTACATGATGTACTAGTATAAAGTCTTCTGTTTAAAACTATTTAGTTGAGGCCTTATGTAAATGACTGTTTCTTTTTAATTCATCATTATTTAATTGCTTTTCTCCCGTCTCTATTCGGTTTTTTTTTATGGTCGTCTCTTTGGAAAAACAGAAAACACGTTGCAATTGGCAACTGGTTTACAGCTATGCAGCAACACACACACACACACACACACAAACACTGTTACAGGTATACAACACTGCATACACTGCAGGTGTGTAAATGGCAATATATACCATATTTTTTACGTTGAAATTTTCTCATACATTTTGACCACTTTGCGCGCGCGCCCAACGAATTTGCAATTCATTTTAATAATACTTTACTTTAAATTTTAGCCAAGACTTTTCGTATACCTTTTACATTTTCACTTGGAGCGGCGCTTTGGCTTTGGCTTTAGCTACTTCTGTGCACTTTTCACACACAAACTCGAAACGGCAAACAGAAAATGCCATTAATGATGATGTTGTTGTTGTTGCTGCTGCTGCTGACGCTTTTGTTGTCTTGGAAATTTTCGTTACGCTTTGGCAGACATTACGAGCCAAGCTCCGCACTCAGCACTCCCCGCACCGTCACCCAACGTTGGCTCTTTTGAGACCGAAACAACAAAAACGAACTCGTGGACTCGCTCGCTCGCGCTCTGCGTGGGTTCGTCTATCTTTGGTTAAACGTAGTTTGCGACTGAAAGCCAAAACCGAAAACCGAAACGAAATCGCTGTGAACAGCAGAAACCCAAGCTGGCTGGGAGAGAGACAGTTGGAGAGAGAGAGTGCACCCAGAGTCACTCTTAGCCGAAGAGAGGGAGAGCGAACACCCTAAGAGCCAGTGCAGATCGACGATCATCGTACGTTACGCTGTCTACCTGTCTAGCTGTCAGCTACCTGTGGCCATGATCGTAACCATTGTGAGCAGACTCAATCACTCACGCTGATCTTAAGATTAATCCTGCGCAGTCAGCAATATGAATGAATGAAATAAATAGAGAACTTATCTAAATATTAAACGCCACACCGCCTTCTGCCTGTTACACATGTAACTAAAGGGTACCCTTTTCTGATCATTTTCCCTAATGTTGAAGATAATATAGTCGAATGGGTAAGGCAAAATCTGCAAAGTATCTATCGCATTCTGTAGGACTTAGCAATATTATCATCGGGTAATTAAAAGACTAGCAACAGGTTTGCAAATTTTAATAATAAACAATATTTAACACTTTTTTACTGTGTTGAAGAAGAAAAGACCCACTGATTAAACAAGGGTTTACCTTATGGCTAGGTGGATAGGATGTAAATTAAAATTTTTTTTAAAATTTATTTTTATAATAGTTTTCTAAAGCCACTTTACCTAAACGCATTACAGATCACTCTGTAACTTAACAGCCTTTTCGAGGTAAACTGTTAAACACTGTTAGTTAACAGACTATGTAAACCGGCGACGTATTTCGGTATTTTAGAGTTACTGCATCAGTGTATAAAGTATTAATGTGCTAAATGCACACGGTCACACCGCAAAACCAGAACATGGAGGAAGAACTGAAATTAATAAACAAAAACTTGAACGATGCATTATCAAAACTGGCCAAGAGCAGCTCGAAGAGCTCACCAGCAGCTTTGCAGCAGCGTAAACAGAAGGTTGCGATGCTCATAAAACTGCATGTGCGGCACCTGCAGCAGACAGTAATAACAACGCGAAGGCGGAGGCAGCAGCGAACGCGACGACGTCTGAAGCAGCTGCGCACGTTCTTCATGCAGCAGATGATTGAGCTGCAGTCGAATTACCTGCAGACGTTTGCCATGTTGCGTATGAAATACAATCAGCTACAGGAGGCGGAGGAAGATGAGTCGGAGGAGTTGGCCAACAATCCCCCTCCCACTGTCACTTCCAATGTCCATATAAGTTCAGAGTTCAATGGGAGACTGCAGAGATTCAAGGACTTGACTGATAATCCAGTTCCCCCTTCCAATTACAATATAACATCAGAGTTTAATATGAATGGGCAGCGAATCAAGTTCTGGGAGGACATGGTGCCACAGTTCAGTGATGAAGAGTTTCTCAACCGTCTGCACGTCACTCGGAGCACCTTTCAGTCCCTCAGCGGTCAATTGGCATCCACGCTACGCACTGTGCCCGAGCTTAGTGGAGGGAACGCCTCCTTGGATAAAATATCAACTGACAAATGCGTCGGCCTGGCACTCTACTTCCTGGCCAGCGGGGAGCGTATATCGATTATATCGGAGCAGTTCGCATTGCCCCGCAGTCGTACAATCAAGTGCCTCAAGGTGTTCTGCAATGCCGTCATGACCAACCTGGGCAAGGCACTGCGTCTGCTGCCCCAAAGCGAGGTGGACTGTGCGAACGTTGTGACAGGCTTCCAACGAGAGAGCAACATGCCCGCCGCACTTGTCGGCGTCATCGGAGTATGCTGCATTCCACTGCGCGGTCAGGGCATCAATGCTACCTTACGTATGGAGTTTCTACTTGACGATCGAATGCTCTTCCGTGAACTGAAACTGAGCAGCGGCGCCCGAGCACCCGTGCTGCCCATGTTCGCAGAGGCTCCCAAGGCACTGACGCGGCTGCCAAAGCGTTGCATCAACGGTCGCCGGGTGCCGGCCTTTGTGCTGGCTCCAGAGAATCAGAACTATCCCTTGCGCCCCTGGCTGCTGCAACGCTACTCTGAGCCCACAGATCCGCACGAATACGACTTCAACGAAGTGGCCGATCACCTGCAGGAGCTAAGCGATTGCGCCCTGCATCGCCTGATGTCGCGTTGGAGATTCCTCAGCCAGCCTCTTGACATCAGTTTCCAAACGGCATCCTGCATCATCACTGCTGCCACTGTGCTGCACAATCTGCTCGAGGAACTTAGTGAGCCACACATGCTCGAGTGGGGCAATTCAGTGGACGTTTCTAGGTTCCGATCAGCGCCTATTCCTGCCGAACAAGATGCTAGCGAGGATGTCGAACGTGCCTTAGCCGTACGGGATTTCCTAGCCCGCACGATAAGCTCCACAGAAATTTAATTAGCAATCGAAACTATCCCTAAGTTAGGAAGTATTGATAGAACAATCTAATGCTATCTATAAGTCCAAAATCAAAATGACATTGCAAATATAATGTAAATGAAATTTATCCGAACATTCAACTGATCCACAAAGTATCCAATATTAAATTACTTTACTCAAATACATTGGGACAATGTAAGATTTATTTGTGTGTAAAATATGTCAGATAAAGCACATAATTTAGTACAGACGCTGGGGTGGACCCATTCGAGGACTTGATGTGCAGGGAGCGCACGTTCTGCCAGTTCTTTCTTCAGCAGGGAGACCAAGAAAGTTGATCGACAAGCTAACGTTCTGGGAGAGCTCTTCCTGCTTCATGTTGACGTGTCCGACAGCGACAGACAGACACAGAACCTTCTTCATCTGGAACTTGATGGTCGACTTGACCTCCTCGATCTTAGCCAACATGGACTCCTGGTGGGAGAGCAGACCAGGGAACTTGCCAGCCTTGTTCAGACCGGGACCCAACAGACGGGGAATCTGCTTGATCAGAGACTCGGAAGCCAGGAAAGCGTCGTAGGACTTGGCCAGTTTCTTAACCAGCTTCTTGTTCTTGTTCAGCTTCTTCAGAGCTTCGGCATCCATGAACTCGACACCGTTGGCCTTGGCCTCATCGCAATGCTGCTGGTCACCCAGAATGCACACCTTCATCTTGGGACGGGGGATGTGCTTCAACCTGCAAGTCAAATGGAAACACAACAACAATAAGTAACAGATCACACACTGAACGGGAGAATAAAGGGGTCTAGTCAAAGGGTCTACTAATCATTTGCAAAACTTACACAGCTCACAAGGAGCAGGCGTATGTTATTTATTTAATAAAGGAGGGTCGGTATCATTGCTGAGACCTACTCAATTTGATTTTAAGACCCTGAGTGCAGGTCCGCCGAGGTGTGCACACACACATACACTCGACTGCCTGTCGCTGTAACCAACTCATACACGCACACACACTGAGGCGTGAGGGGAGGAGCAGATGCAGCGCAGGTATTTTAGCCAACGTACTTGACAGTGCCAGAGAAACGCTTGTCCTTTTGGGGATCGTAGTTCTTAAGACCGATTTGGAGTTCAACGGATTCCAAGAAGCCACGCTTCTTCTTCAGCGAGCTCTCCAGCAGAGCGCTGACGCCCTCAAGGAGCGTGTCACGGGAAACTTTCGATCTGTAATTAGGAAACAAATTTGCCAATATTATTAACTGCAGGTCTTTTGAATTGAGAATAAAATGTATGAATGTTGCGAAAATGGTTGTAACTTGCGTTAATAGTCACATATTACTCGCAACATTCTTAAGTTATTTTCGCAATCATTTCCAAACTGATGTGGTCATTAATGGTCCAAAAAGCTGGTTTCTGATTGCCGATTACTAAGCATTTTAATCGAAACATTAACAGCGGCAAGTAATTGAGTTATTTGTGCTTTAATATTGTTAAAATCTTCAAGGATCAGTTAAATTTTAAAAGATTTAATTTTCACGCATTACTTACGCCATGTCTACACCTAGCGACGTGCGTTTCACGAAAGAAAGAGCAGAGTTGCCTCGATGGAACTCATACACCGGCGATTCAAGTGTTCAGGGTTGATTCGGTATAAATCGAGCTTCTTTTTTTAAAACAGTGGCAACGCTAAAGTAAATCAGAGCTGCATTTGATAGCACACATTCTCTTTTTCAACAAAGTGGCAGCCCGAAGTCAACAGATATTTTGACTGTCACTGTTATGAATCGTGATTTACTTGTACCCAGTCACATATTACTACCGCGCATCACTAATTTACATTCGTAAACAAGTTTTTCAACAATTACAAGCGTTTTTGACAACAATAACAAGATTACCATAAGAATTTTAAATGAGAATGTCAGTTAAATGATCTCACACCTGATTACATACGGTATAAAGGTATTTCATTTATCATCAATGTGTTATACCTCAGTCAACGCCTTAATAGACAAACTTAAGAGCCGCGAAGAGAAATGAAAGTGTCTAGCACCTGAGAGAGAGTATCAAACGGGAGAGAGCAACATTTCGTGGTCAAACAAAACAATTGCTTTCACTCTATCTCTGCGTTCGCATTCGCCAAACGCGTTGGGCCTGCGTTGCGTTTTAAAATAAAATCGCTATCCGTGTGTGCCAGTGAGTGGATGTTCCATCGGTGCAATTCGCATATTATATAATTTATCCAAAACTGCAATTACCAAGAAAACCATCCATCGCCGCCTGCAGGTTCCTCCAGGCAGCAGACCCTCCAGTCCCTGGAAATGGCGCGTCTCATTGAGACCAACGTAAGTTACCTAACACGTTGCAATGCAGCTTTTGCATAATTCTCGATAAACATACAGTACCCTTCCTCCCTCCTTTTACCCTCTTCCGCAGAAATACACTTGCCACATTCCCCAGTCATTTCATAATTGTTAAAAATATACCTTTCTATATATGTATTAACCATTTGGCATCTCCCACAAGATAATGCAGAGCAAAGAACATGCGGATAACTGCTAAAAATGTATAAAAATACATGCGTGCGTATGTGCAAATATGTGCACACACACACGTAGTCATATATGAATTTTAATTAAGCAATAACAAAATCGTGAACACATTGATAAATGACGTCATATTATCAGCGAGGTGAGCTTGTGAAGTACGGTATTTGTGTAGTGGGAGACGTGACAAGGGTTCGATTGAAACGATTACATCGATTAAGTAATCTTTGGAGACTCCAAGCAATGCTCTGTCGGCAAAATATTCATCAGGGACCCTGAAAATTGTGTGCAAGTGTGTGTGTGTGTGTGTGAATGTGCAGGCGGCAAAACGTCATGATACGGCATTATCACACAGCCAATCAGCTGTTCAGCTGAATAACTCTCTTTGCACGGGATGCGCGACACTCTCTTTGCATTTTGCAGCTGGTAACGCTCATTCAACTGCCACAGTGCAGCGCTCTCTTACTCTCTTTTCAGCTTCGTTAAACCGCTCTCTCTCTCTCTCTCTCTGGCAACGCTGTTTTCTGCTTATCATCGTTACAAAATTTCGACGGCGTTATACACAACAGTGCATGCAGGCTGCATACGTACAGCTGTTGTGAACATACATTCATTAAAAATTTATTAAATCAGTAATTATATTTTTGATAATACTGTCAATGTATTAAATCCCAATCACATCACCACTTGTCTACCCTCTGCCATATAATTTTTCCACACTGATTATGCTCACCTAATCTGTATACTTAGCGAGCCCACTGTGTTTTTCTACGCGTGCTGACTCGGCAGCGAGGGCTCGTGTTGACTCCGTCGCGCTTACTTCATTTCAATTGGAAATTGTGCTCGAGTGCGGGCGGTACATCAGACAGTCGCGGTCAAGTTCAATAGTTTTAGCAATTTAAATTGCAAACTAATAAACAAATACATATTCGTTGTAACAAGTGTGTGCAAAATGTCAGATTTTGATGTAAGTGACTTGTGTAAGAGAGGGAGACTGTGTGTGTAAAATTGAGAGAAGTGCCACGCATTTTGTTGCTCTTTATTTCTTAATGTGCTCAGCTGTGGCGCTCTGTTTATCTAAGTTAGCTGTGACGTCATTGATAATTATACACATAAATACATACATACATATGTATTTGGAGCGTAGTCGAATGCTTGTGCAACGAACAAAAACGCACTCCCAATATGGACTATGACTTCAAGGTCGCATCCAAGTCAGTCGGCAACTCAAAAATAACCTCAATTTTTGCGTGTGTGGGGCTTAAAGTTCACTGGGAGCCGCAAAAACAAGTGAATCGAGTGGATGCGGTTAAACATAGATTCGTTTTAAACTACGTAAATCTGTCGGTGTCTCGTTTCTACGCATTGAATACATTTCGACCTTCTTAATCAGCAAAGACATCAATCTGTCTGACATAGTAATCAATATGAGGGAAAACTACTGTGAAAATACAATCGCATTTCCTCGTTTTCATTGCAAGCAATTTTCCAGCTAATCATCCAACCTAAACACATTCATAACATAACATGAAATCATCCCACCAAATTTTCAAAGGTCGCGCCAGAATTTCGTGCGCTGATAACAAACGTATCTGTCTGATAACGAGAGATTTGACTGCATAATCATAAATTTAGTACATTTAAATACAATTATCGATTCGTACCTAATGCCATATATTTTTGTACCTTTTCAGTTTGTACCGATTGCGGTGGGCGTGGTGGCAGTGGTCGCTGGCGCCCTTATCGTCCACTATTTCATCAATAAGAAGTCAACCAAGCCCCGCAGAGAACCGAACCGAACAGCGCGTTTGCGCACCCTGGTTGATCCGAACGACAAGTACCAGCTGCCACTGATTGAGAAGGAGGTGCTCAGCCATGATACACGTCGTTTCCGCTTCGGCCTGCCTTCGAAACAGCACATACTGGGCCTGCCGGTGGGCCAGCACATTCATCTGATAGCGACAATCGAGAACGAGCTCGTCATTAGGCCATACACTCCTATCTCGTCGGACGAGGATGTAGGCTATGTGGATCTTGTGGTGAAGGTGTACTTCAAGGACACGCATCCCAAGTTCCCAGCTGGCGGCAAGATGACGCAGCACTTGGAGCAAATGGAGGTCGGCGATAAGATTTCCTTCCGTGGACCCTCTGGACGTCTGCAATACTTGGGCAACGGCACCTTCTCGATTAAGAAACTGCGCAAGGATCCACCCAAACATGTGACCGCCAAGTATGTTAACATGATAGCCGGCGGCACAGGCATCACGCCCATGTTGCAACTGGTCCGTGAGGTTCTGAAGCGCAACGAAAAAGACAAAACCCAACTGGCGCTGATCTTTGCAAACCAGGTAAGTCTTTTGTGGCATTTATCAAGAGTATGTCCGATTATTTAAAGCTGTTATCCATTAACAGAGCGAAAAGGACATTTTGCTGCGTGGTGAGCTGGATGAACTAGCAAAGAAACATCCCGATCAGTTCAAGGTCTGGTACACTGTGGATAAGGCAACCGAAGGTGAGCTTGCGGCGTCGATTGTCATTGTTGCTCTTACTGCACTAGTCTGGCATATAATCATAACAGATCGGCCATTTTATCATTTCATATTCATGTTAGAAAGGATTAGAAACTATGAGATAAGAAATTTTAAAGATAGATAATACTATGTAATTCAGGTTGGCACCCATTCTAAATAGGGAGTACACAGTTCAGTCATCTATTTAGTTTAAGTAACAGTTTAACTTATTCGTCTTCCAATCTAACCTGAAAAGAAGCATTTAATTTTTAGTTTACACACTTCTACGAATATATCTATATATTCTATACATATAAAAGCTTTCCGCTTAATATATCTTGACAATGTGTCAAAGATCTTCCGATTGACCGTGAATATTTTATTAAGTTTGTAGGAATTAAAAGGAAATCGTTGTTTTCCTATAGTCTCACAATCATTTTGCATGCTACTGCATTGTAGATGAATCAAAATCCATTTCATTGACCATCATAGTTGGTTTCTCATTCACATTCTCACCAGTTGTGGCTAAGCCATGAGTTATCTATTATGTTGAGTATTTTGTGTCTGCCCCCTCGCCACATGCTGCCCTCAAACGGATGCCCCGCACGGCGCACGCCCGCTTCATAGCCTGGTCCTACAACACCGGCCACGTCAGCGATGAGATGATGCGTGAGCATCTGCATCCGCCTGACCCGTTAACGTTGTGTCTGCTATGCGGACCGCCGCCCATGGTGAACTATACTTGCATACCGGGTCTGGAGCGGTTGGGCCACCGGACCGAGCAACGTTTTAGCTATTAAGTCAATCAAGTCATGCGCTCTTCAGCTAGCAGCTAGTTTGTAAGAGAGTTTTGCTTTCATTTTCGAAGTACAAGGGAATACTGGGAATACGTCGTGTAGGTCGTTAAGTAGAAGGAATTTCTAACTGATGATGAAGCCACAAATCTAACAAATATATTCTTTGTTTATTCTTCCAAACAGGCTGGACCTACAGCGAGGGCTTCATCAATGATGAAATGATTGCTGCTCATCTCCTGCCGGCCAACGATGACACAATTGTTCTGCTTTGCGGACCGCCGCCCATGATCAACTTTGCCTGCAATCCAGCTCTAGATAAGCTCGGCTTCCATCCGGACACACGATTTGCGTATTAGTAGGCTGTGCACCTTCTTCTCAATGGGGCAACGGGAGCATCGGGGGAACACCTGCATTGGAGACATAATTTGCATTTCTGTTTGTCAACTTACTTTCGCTCAAGCGTTGCATTTGTTATCACGACGACGAATTGACTATGAATAATATGAATAATACTCCCAGCCGAGTAACCACTCTACAACATCCGCTTGGTGGGTGCGCGTGTGTGTGTGCGATTAGGATCAAAGCATGCAAATGCAACACCTTAGCACTTTAATTTGTTTTCCCTTTTTCCAATAAAAACAACTGTTAAGAAAACCACAAGCGATTTTCAAGTCAAATTTGATATGAGCTATTTGTTGTCGTTGAACTCAGACTTGACATCAAATCGATTAAAGCATTTCCCACCTTTAATTTGCATTCATTCACGCAAGAATATGTTAATTAAGGCCAATTCTACTCCAGGCACTACATATACACGTATGATACGAAGTGTTTGTCAATGAGTGCGTAAATGAATAAACTGACTATAGATACATTAGGTGTGTTTAGACTCTGTTTCAAGCAAGCGTATTTGATTTTAAATATAGTATTTATTCTTCTTTTAACAACAGTGCAACTTCATACATTCCAAACACTTTGAACGCGTTAAGCTAAAAACCATGTATACGGACATCATTATAGCACAGGGTCTGATTTAATGGCCCGATTTTCTTCATTCAAAGTGTGTATTGCAATACAATTAAGTTTAGAATGTGTATTGCGATACAAATAGGAATATTTTTGCAACACTTTTTCCGCGTGGCATGCCATTTGTAAAGACTGTCATACTAAGATCCAATTCAATATCCTGTGGTCCCTCTAGTGACTTCCTCAATATAAGATTGACTTGATTGTTGTTCTTCAAAGTGCTGAAAATGTAATTAATATTATTTCATGATTCTTATATACAGCATGACTTCATTACATACTCGAAATAATGTTCTGTAGCCTTTTCAATACTCGGAGCAGCTTGAGTGCGTACTATTTTTAGATCGAAATCAATATCATCGTACCATATTGGACCACGTAGTGTAAATATAGTTCGACCATCTGGAGGCATCAACAATTTCGATACAAACGTTATAAAATTATAAGTATATGCTGTCGGCTTTGTATAACACTCTTCCCCCTCGCAGAACTTGATGTTCTGTCGGCAGCGGCTGGAATGTTAATTGATAAAGATTATTGTTCTTTAAATGTTACAATGGTTTGGTCATACTTCTTTTGTTCTGAATCATTTATGTAGCCAGGCGGACAATTGACAGTAGTACATTTGAAACTGCCGCGAATGTTGGTGCAAATATCGTTCTATAAAAATATATAAATATTCATGTATATATAATAATAAAGATAATTAAAAAAGTCATACTCGGCCAGTGCAGACATGATTCCCATTTTCGGTGCCACACTCGTCTATATCCCGACAGGTTGTTTTATCTGCAGACAATGTGTATCCGCGTGGACAAGAACATTGGTATGAGCCGGCTGTGTTAATGCAGAATCTAAAAAATATACTCCATGTTAATTAGTTATCTATGCATACTCGATATATCTATAGCTCTATCTTACTATCTAAGCAAATGGACTTTAGGTTTTATATATTATAAACTTGTTTTTCTTACCCCATGCAAAGTTTGTAATCCTTATGCACTTCACATTCGTCAATATCATTGCAAGTTCGATTATCGTAAGCTAGTTCGTAGCCCTGGTTACAAGTGCATCGGTAGCCTCCCCAAAAGTTAACACATTTCTGCTGACATAGTCCGGGTATAGATTGACACTCATCCACGTCGAAACACTGTGAATGGGTCTGCCCACCGTCCACATCGTGACCAGGTTTCTTTTGGAAACCGGACTTGCATTCACAGTAGTAGGAACCAATAGTATTAAAACATTGTGCATTTGATGAGCAGACTGCCTGATCTTGTGCACACTCGTTGATGTCCACACAGGTGTTGGAACCATCCGGCAGACGAGACACCTGATGGCCCGTGGGACAAGCGCAGATGTATCCTCCAATTCGATTACGGCAGATCTGTCCTTCACCGCAATTGTTATCCCCTGTTGCGCACTCATCAATATCTGTGTGAATTTGAGTTTAGTTTAAATCAATATTAAAATGGTTATAGTTTTTTAGTACGTATATAGCAATATAGTAGTCACTCACCTACACAGGAGCTGGCTTCCGGATTTGGTTTATAGCCCGCAGGACACTGCAGTAAACTTTCACAGCGGTACGACCCGTTCAAGTTGATGCATCGTTCATGATTCTGGCAAGGTTTACTCTGTGTGCATTCGTTTATATCTGGTAACAATGAAGATATGATTACATGGTACTACTCTCCTCTTTATATATTTATTTATATTTACCAACACATGCTCCTAAATGATTACGTTGGAATCCTGGTAAGCACGGTTGTCGCGATATCTTGTAATTTGGCGCGTAATTCAAGCGATTATTGGTCTGTTGCGATACGTAACGATTGCCGTTGTTATTTGTGTAAGGTGGAGGTGTTGTTGTTGTAGTTGTGGTTGCTCGCGTTGTTGTCGTAGTTGTTGTAGTTGTTTTTCTATGGCATCGGAAGGATCCTTTGGTATTAAAGCACTCGTAGTTTGAATCGCAATTGTGTGTTTTCAGTGCGCATTCATCATCATCTGTAATTAAGTAAGAAAAATATAATTTGATTTAATATGTAGGATTAAAACATGTTTCTTACCGTCGCAATTTCCCGTCTCTGCATTAAGTGTATATCCTGTTCCACAAGAGGTCCATCTCTATTGAATATCAAAATTACATTATTTCTGGATTGTAATCCTAAAAATGTTAACACAACATACCGTGCATACATATGAACCGATAGTGTTATCACATCTTTGGGTTGGCAGGCAGTTGTGATTATTAATTGAGCATTCATTAATGTCTACACATACAAGACACATAGGTTAATATATTTCTATAACAAGCTAAATATTATCGAACAATGCATTTATATACTCAATCCGTCATCGGATTAGGATCAGTAGATCAAAACACATAGGTTCATTTATAAACATATGTACGTATATACAGAAATCTTCCACACAATTTTCATAATAAATGTACACCTACCCACACATTCATTTTGTGTAACGTCCAAACTGTATCCGGGCAGGCAGTTACAGTAGTAACTTCCTATAGTATTCTTGCATTCTTGGTGCACTTCAGCTCTACACAAGTTGGTTAGATTATTGAGGCACTCATCAATATCTACGCAACGGCTGTCCTTTAAATAGTAGCCAGTGTCACAAATTTCTGTTCCGGGTGATAATGATTGTGTTATAAAGCAAGTTTAAATTAAGTATTTTAACAACATACCATCACATACACTGGACTCATTATTGTACACATATCCTGGTTGGCAAGTGATTTCATTTTTAGTCAGACACTGATAGTCCCCAATCTTATTGTGACAATACTGAGTCGGTAGGCATTTGTGCAAGTTCTCTTTGCACTCATCGATATCCACACACTTTCCTTGAAGATCATCCATTTCATATCCGTCGGGACAGACGTCACCATCATCTTTGTTAGCGAGTGAACAGGTCACATTATTTTCATCCAAAGTATAGCCTGGTCTGCAACTGCATTGATAGGCGTCAAAGGTGTTTTCGCAAATATGCGCGCAAAGATTGGGGACCTTGCCACAAATGTCATCTATACAAAAAAAAAAAAAATAATAGGTAATAAAGTTGCTATATAGTGTGAAATATGTATGTAATGTAATTTGATGTAACTGTTCTCACCATCATCGGTTAACACAATAGTTCCGTCGGTATTTTCGTGACTTGCTTCAACAATGTCTTCCCCATTGGTAGCATGGGGAGTATCTTCATTATCTCCATCATCATCATCAACTAGTTTGTCATCTTTAATAGTACTTACAGGGGAATCAGCAAAGTTGTTATCAGAACAACAAATTTGATACGACTCGATATTTGAAAGGAATGAAAATAACGGGTCCTTGCATTTTTGCTTGCTGGCCTTAACTGCCAATCCAACTAAGAGAATTAAATCAAGATATAAATTAATAAAATGTAAATAGAAGAATTGTGTTTGCAATTCTAACCTTGGCAAGCCCGGCAACAGTTCGTATAGGAAGTAGATGTTGTGTTATCTTCATTATCGCACTTGGTACCATCCAAAGCAGCTAGACGACCCAGCTCACAATTCTGATGATCTAATTCTCTTGAACAGCACACTCCGAATGTGGACGAACAGAGTCCGACCCAAATTCTGGAAATACTCAGAACCGACGAGTCCATATTCTTACATCCATTCTTAATGCGTGCGTTCCTCAGTCCACTTATGCAACATTTTCGTATATAGTCCGAAATTTGTTCTACGTGCGAAGCAAAAATAAACGTGTAAAATTTATTTAAGAATAATGCTCAAGGGCTTCATGAAGATTGATGTATGTATATGTGTGTATACGCGTGTTTTTTGTGTATGTGTGCATATGTAAAAACTTAGGTAGATAAACTCTTATCCGTATGTACAAACATAATGCAGATACCCACATATTTAACGTACAAACAAGTCGTTCAAAAGATGAACTCGAAATAAAGGCAAACAGACTCGCAATCTGATACATACATACATGTAAATATGTACGTATGTACATACATATAGGCACATCCAACTTTTAATTGTAAACTCTTGAACGCATTGGTTTGATAACACATAGGACCATCTCCATATGTATGTAAATGTAAATGTACTGCATATGAATCTACGCATCGATTTGTATGCATGTTTTCTGCATTTAATGTCACAATATTGTATAATCGTTTCCAAACATAAACTTACCGTCTGCTTGGCCTCCAATTAGGAAAATTGTAATTATAATTGTTTGAATGTACCCTAAAACTAATAAAATACGCATTATAAATCTATTTAATGACCTTGTCGCTTTTCAAATTTAAACTTTCGTTCCGATGCTCAATGTGCATTACGAGACGTCTTATTCTCAACTGGAGATTGCGCCGGTCATGTATAAAGAATATAAGAATAAAAGATTCAAGCACGCGGTGCTCCACACACTCTGATAAAGATAGCGAGATACACACACAGATAACATAATAAATCTGACAAAGAAAAGTAGCAACTACATACGCCTTTAGGACTGATAAAACTCATGAACAACGATTCTAGTGAAGGTTCAGAAACACTGGATACAGAATACATGTATGAATTATGAAAAGAAGAAGTATTAAATATGTATCATCCGCGATTTGTATGTTTTTAGTAGTCTTAACCTATTGATGGACGTGTGCAATGCTGAGAACTGATCGGTTAGTTTTGGAAACTGTTAACACGTTAACATCTCGTTCTTCACCCCGACACACATCTCTGCAGGAGTGCAGATTGTATTAAATGACTACAGCATCAGCCCTGGGACCAGTATACTATTATTTTTGTTTTTAAATATCCAGCATGCAGTACTTTCATGTAGTGCAATACTATTCTTTTGCCAGGTTTTTTTGAAACATAACATATACATATATTCTTTCATTCTATCTGATAACTACTGTATTGGGATCAAAACACCGCAAAAACAAACACAGAGAGACATGTAAACTGACAGTGTTTGGCACGCAAACACAAACAAGTATAAGAGCAAAGTATAAGAGTAATCGTTGAATCGCACTGCAACACTGCAATTATAAGGCTAAAGAACAGCTGGAGACTGATTGCAAGAAAAATTTGACTACGAAGGGAAAACAGAAAGACTCCTTAATATAGAACGTACACAAAAGAAGGAACAAATAAAAATAAGAAATAAGCAAACAAGAATTAAAAGCATGCAAACGAATTGCTGATCGTTTATTTAAATTTTATAATTAGTTAATAGTATAAACTACAAGCAGGCAGCTCTGATAGAGCTAATGTGGCAAAAGAAGCAACTGTTCCACCAAGGCAATGCACCGTGTCACAAATCAATTGCAACAATGGTCAAATTGAATGAGCTACGCTTTGAATTCCTGCCGCAACCGGACCAGATTTGGTCCCTAGCGACTATTGGCTCTCCGCAGATCACAAAAAGATGCTCCAGGGAAACAGATTTACGTCCGATGTTTTTCTATGGGAGTCCGAAAACTTGTTGAGTCACCTGTTATTATTTTTACATACTCCACAGGGTATTCCACACCATTTTTGGCTGTATTGTACCACCACACCCTTTTATTAATCATTTTCAATAGTCGAAGGGTAAAGAAAGAAGAAACTTACTCCCCAACCCAACACATTAATTCTAATGCTAAGCCCGTTGTGAAGACCATTGATTTTTGTCGCTTTTATGGGCTGCTGCCATTTAATTTTATTAGTTCAATAAAATTTGACGTACAAGTGGGATTAAAGGTAAAATGATTCTATTTTTAAAATGCGAATTACACATTAAATAGCGTTTTCGAATTGATCATCTTTGTTTTCAGCGCAAATAAATACGTTTTTCTATTACAATAAAATGTAGTAAGCGTCATTACATTGATCATTTGTGTAATATAGTATTAGTATAGGGTATATATAGTTCATATTGGCGAGTCTCTAGCTTACATTTTTGTGATCGATCAAAATGTAAATTTGTAGTAAAATTGATATATTTCTTACATATGTTTCGTGGTTCACAGAACATCTATAGCTTATTTAGTTTGAAGATAGCATAAATATATTATGAATTTGAAAAACAAATTGTATACAGTTAACATCTATAGAGTACATAAATACGTAAGAAATAAAAATACAATGAGGAGCGAAAAATACAGAACTCAATAGCTAGACAATATTGTTTGTGTATATATAGCCTATGATCATCGCGATTATGTAAATGTTATCTTTTTCTCATTCATTTCATCCTTCGTTAGGGGGTTATATATTAAAATCATTTGCTGTGATTGCGCACGCTTTGCGTGACAAGCTCGCGCTGTATGGACTTGGATGTGGGTGTTGCTAGTGTGTGTTCGAGTTATTAGTGGTAGCTCATCTCTCTTATATGGCCAGTCAGCATATTAAATTGTCCAGTAGCTTGCCAGGGTATACAGATCGCCTGCTTCTTATCTATGTAGGTGGCAGTGCTCGTTTTGCAACATTCTTATTCCGCGTGCGCCTTGGCAGATGGCAGCAATTCCTTAATTACTCGTACTTACACTTATAACAAATACGACTACAAGAAGGCTTACATTGAGAACGCTAAACTACAATACAATACAATTTGATCATGGCTGATGCTGTTGTAAAAAACACTTAAAACTTATAAAACAAATTGACTTTTGAATTAAGATGCATGCCAGGCAGCTCATTCGCTGGGCATAGTTCGGCCGCCTTGTAAGCCTTGATGATATCATCAATTTCAGTTTCACTCAATTCAATAGTCTCGATTGAAGCCACTTTCTTGTATCTGTGGAAAATACGATTAAAGTTATTTATATATTCAAAGATAAAGAATGTAATTGCACCACTCACTTGTCCCTCTTGTACTTTTGCTGTATGGCCTGCGTGTTCAGATCTTTGGATGTCGAGTGCGTCTTGCACAGCATCAGCACAACATCCTTTAACTGCTCCAGAGAATATGTGGTAATCTCTTCAAGCTGTGGTGTCCACATCGGCATACCCAAGATGTGACGAGATAAAGCGAGTGCAGCCGCAGACATAAATGACGGCAAATATTGCATGTACGACTCTCCTTCCAGCAATGATAACTCACAAATGTACTATAAAGATAAAATCAATTTAAAAAAGTTAGTGAAAAACGAAAAGTGCATGAGATGAGTGCGAATAACTCACCAAAGTCAAGGCCTTCAGCTTCTCGGGCATGTCACACAGCACAGCATAGGTGTTGATGAACACATAGGGTGTCGGTGTACACAAGTTAAAGGATAGAATTTTCAGAAAAACTTGCTCCATACGCAGCACTTGAGTTTTCGTGTAGCTGTCGTCAGTGAGGAAGACAAACTCTCCAACATCTGGTGGGTAGATCTCCTCATATTTACTGCAACAAAACGAAGTAAAACAATTTAGTAACACAATAATATAACAATATTTGAATAGCTAAACATTTTAGCGTTATGTCGGATAACTGATGACAACCATGTACATGTCTGGGTCAGTGCGGTAAGTGTTGTACATTGTGTTGTAATATGTCAATCTTGTGCTCCTTGCAGCGCTTGGCACAGCAATTTGATTAGCTAAGTGCGCTTCCAGAAACTATCAATCATTCACAATATAGTCGCAAGCAAGCTGTGTGCACATTGTGATAAATGGTGACAAGTTCGTTGCCAAAACAACAAGTTCAACTCAACACGACGAGGGGGTTATGGGATTACTTACGAAGCAATGTACATGGCTGCAGTGCCAACCAATTGGAGTTTGGTGCGCTTCACTGACATCTGGCTGAGAAAGCGATCCACATATGAGACAGCCAGATAAAGCGTCTCCGTGTCCAGTTTGTATTCCTCGGTGACCTCAACCAGCCAATCAATCAAAATGGTGCGCATCGAATAATTTATGTCCGTCTGGCGGCGCATGTACTGCGGCTTAGGACGATGCTTCTTCTGCAAGGCAGCAAGGCAAAGTAAATACAGATTAAGTACTATTTATTGTATGGATATAATTTTGCATAAAAAATAGAATATGCTGAAGAACAAAATGAAAAGAAATAACCTATATATTTTATTAACAGTGGAATCTAAGAATATTCTAAAATATTTCTATACTGTATCGTTTAATTACAGGGAGTGGCATCTTTCAAGGCTGTCAAAAATATGTGTAGAGAAAATTAACACATCCTCATTCAACTTGTCTTTCCCAAATCTTACCTGAACGAACGAAAAATAACGAGCAAAGACTTTATATACTCGCGTTATTTATTTATAATCTTGTCTTTCTTCATTTCACACTCGCGCACTCCGTTTTTTTTTGTGTATTGAAAATCAAAAGTAACCGAAACTTTGCAAACTTTGTCTACGAAGCTTGGGAACTTAACTCGTTCGAAGCTAACTTTCCCCCCAGGATTTCCCCTCCCCCCAGTAACTGCGGCTCTGCACAGTGCTGTGCTGTGGTAGCATCATTGGTACGCAATCGAATTTACCAATTTTTATTTGTTTATTGGTTATTTCGCTTTACGTGAGCCGCATACGAATGGCAGGCGAGCTGCGATACACACACCCAGTGTAGAAATCTTTACTTAAATGGCCAAACCGACACCATGTACATTAGGTGTTTATTTAATGGGCAGTTTAACGATTATTGGACACGCCAAACGCCATGGCACACGGCAATACACATAAAGGTCGGAAAATCTGCGATAGGTGGATTAAATTGCCAACTTTGGCGCAAGCTTCAGATATCTAGAGAAATTTAAGTGATTTTTACATTAAGATTCTTTAGTTTTGTTCAAAAAACCCCTAATAACGTCTCTAACCTAACGAAGTGACGACACAGGCTACTTTAATATGTATATAGATCATGTTATTTAAAATATGTTAATTGGAGTTTCACTTTAGGTGTTTCCCCAGCCCAAAGGTTGTTAGGGTAGTTTGTTGGTCTTCAAAAAACAACAATCAAGCAGCCAAGAAACGAGCAAACCAACTGACGACCCGGCAACCGAGCAAACAAAAGTCAGAGCTCAAATCCGGTTTGAATTCCTGACTACGAACTAAATTCATACCGGCAGAAACTCTCTTTGCCAGTACATATACAAATACGTATAAATAAAATATATATATATTTTTCATATAAAAGCTGAAGTTTTAAGGCATAAGATGACGCTCAAAATCAATTTATGTACTAAGGATGATCTCAGTGAAGCGATCAAGCTGCAGAAACGGGAGCAGTATGAGGAGGAGCGCAAAAAGCGTATTTTCAATGCCAAGGAAAGACTCTTTGGGGTAAATTGGGCTGCGTAACAATCCAAACTCGGTCTTAATTACTTTCCATATTCCATAGCTTGACTTGGTAACACTAGAGAAGCAGATATTGGAAAAGAAGAAACAGGCAACAGCACAAATCGAGTGTGATAAACGCTATGAGGAGCAGGAACAGTTGCAGAAGCGTTTGCTTTTATCCAAGGAGAAGGAGCTAGAAAAGGAGAAACGCATAGTCGACTCGGATCTCAACTTTTATCGTTGTCGCTACCAACGCAAGGATCAACGTCGCGAATTCGATCTTAATGATCCCAACTACTTGAAGAAAGGAACACCGGCTCGTATTGCCGACATTGATATACAACTGGGTGTATCCAGTGCACAGATCTTTCATGGCGAGGATCTTTTACAGGAGCGATCGACAGAAGCGTCAGCGCGAGCAACAACGCGCTTGGCTCGATCAGCAGGTCATGGAGCGCAAACAGGCCGAAGAAGCGCGACGCAAGGCAGATGAAATATACTTGGACAGCGTCTGGTGCCGCGATAAGCACCTGGAGGAGATGGCCAAGTCGGATCATCATATGCGTAATCAGATAATTCAGAAGATTCGCCAGTTCAACATAAACTTGGCCAAGCAAAAGCAGGACAATCGCTTGCGTGCCAAAAAGGAAACATTCGAGGATGACATGGCCGAAATATACAACATGCTATCCAGCGATATGCTCACTGAGAACCCCGATGTGGCTCAGTCGCGCATCAATCCCAACAAGAAGATCGCCTTCATGTATCGTGGCATGACCCCTGACGAGAATCGTGTCTTCCGCAAGGGCCAGGAGCAGCAACTGGCTGACATTAGGCAACGCAAGACTGAGAACGAACTCATGGACAAACAGTGGGAGCAGTATGCCATGAACATGGATCGATCTCTGATTCACAAGGAGATCGATATGAATCGCAAGTACAAGGTGGCTCTCGACGATCTTGCTATAGAAAACAAAAAGCTCGCCTCCGAACAGGATCGACAGCGCAAGGAAAGGCTCGCAGCGAACAGCAATACGGTTTCCGACGAATTTTTCGATCAGTTCAACAAGAACTCACGTTAATATTTTTCTTTGTTTGCCAGAGCCGTGGATGGAACTGCTCTGCAATATCCACAATGCTACGGACGCGGTTCCACTCACGGATGGCTACAAAAGAAAGCATTTTGTCGAGTACATTCCAGTTAAATGAGTTAATAAAGATTAAATTAAACGTACATCGCACTGTTTAATGCAGGTAATTCCAAGCACACACTACAAACAAAACAATGAATTCATAATTTTAAAGAAAAGTAGAAATCTTTCCTAAATTTCCCTGAATGAGTAACGAAGGCTTGGCCTTCAACATCTTAGCTATCCTAGGTAGAAGGGAAAATTGTCTACCAGCTGCGTTCGTTTAACACGCGCAATCAAGAAATGCACCCAGGCGTCCACTTGGGCTTCAAGACGAAAGTTAGACAGGGACAACGCGAGGGATTGCATATTAAACAAATGAAGACGGCGCTCAGGCAACGACTCTGGGTTCTTCCGAGACAAAAAAAACAACAACAACAATACAATCACTAGTGTTGTAGTTTGCAGGCAGAAAGCAAGAGACCGCGACGCTTGAAGACATGTTCAGCGCACCACGAGGGTGCGACACAGGGTTCTGTGTTCAGGCTCGGCTAGTCACTGTTGTTGTTATTGTTGTTGCATGTGTGCGGCAACTCTAATGAGCGAGTGTGCGGACACATCATGTATGTGTGAGTGCGGACACATGCATGTACGTGTGTATGTGCAGCCATATACACTACGGGCGCTAAATGAAGAATAGCTATGGTGTGTGTGATAAGACACACTAAACAGACAAATAGAGGACCTAGGAGAATCATGAATATAGATTCTTAAGAGGAACTACGAGGGTCGTTTGATAAGTCCGTGACTTTTTGAATAAAATATATTTTTTTCGTCAAAGAAGCGTTTTATTTCTCAACATAATCTCCTTTTAGCTCTATAATTTAGTCCAGGTTTTTCCAATTTTTTATTCCTTCCAAATAATAGGTTTTTCAAGGCCCTAAAATAGTCTTTGTTTCTTGATGACCCGAATCTCTTACCGCCAGCCATTTCTTCATGTTTGGAAAAAAAATAGTCGGGGCTAAATCTGAGAATATGCTGGATGGGGTAGAGTTCGTAGCCCAATTTATGAAATTTTGCCATGCTGACACGAATTCACTTTTTCCATTTTCGTTAAAATTCACAGTCGTCTGCTTTCAATACCTATAAAACACAAACAAAAAAAAATAATTTTCGTCAGCTGTTAATCGATAACTGCTGACGGAGCGTTTGTATTTAGAGCAGGTGCGCGGCAAATACAAAAAGTCACGGACTTATCAAACGACCCTCGTATGAAGGTGTACAAATTTAATGTTCAGAAGTATCTAACTCTACTATAACCCGCAATGTATCAAGATTTATATACTCTTTTCAAGGGTATAAATATTTTTAAATGCAAGAAACTTCCAATAATCAGTAGATCCACTCTTGCAACTTACCTCACTCTCACGGAAGTTCTTAAGTATGTCATGCTGATATTGCACAACCTCAAAGAAGCGTTGGCGATCGTTTCGTGGCAATGGAGCCATCTCCAACTCAGAGACCACAGAAGCATCCTTATCAATTATGGACACTTGATCGTTACTTATTTGACTGTTCTCTGCCATGGAACGGTCCACTGACATGGGTGATAAAATATCGGTGACGGACATGGGCGACGATTCAAAGTCATGTTTAATCAGTTGGTCCCTGTGGGAAGAGCAGGTGGAGATTGGAATATGTGTGGCGTGGAGAGTTATAACAGGTAGCACTTACAACTTGCCGGCGTCAGATTGTATATTTTCCTTTTCGGTAATAGTGGCCAGGGGCTTTCCGGTGGGAAGCTGCACCTGCGTATCGCAATTATCCTCGTAAACCGAGAATGACTTGAACTGCTCCACCACGGGCACCACATTTGATTTCTTGGCGCCGCCATAGCCAACATTCTCAACATCACGAAGAGCCTGGAAAACACAAACAAATACATGAGTGAAGCACTGCAGTGTCTGTATGTGTGTGTGTGTGTGTGTGTGTGCGAAAAGGGAAGGCAGAATAATAACAACAACAGTATTGGTGACAGCAGGAGAGCGAACGTTAGTTGCCGTCTCGCCTGCACGCTTTTCTCTCTGGGAAAAATCCTGTTACGTGAGTGAGTCGCGCAGTCGTTGGCTCTCTCGTTGCCTTTGTTGTTGTTGTTGATTTACTGTGCGCGCCTTTTGGTGGCTTCCTTCTCCTTCTCTCTTTCTCCCTATGCATTTACAGGCATACACTGCGCATGTGAGAGTGTGTAAGTGTTGTAATTGCATTTCAATGCATGTCTGCTTTAGCCTTTACATCTTTCTTCTCATCTCTTCCTGCTCCTTTGCTTTTGTAGTTGTTGAAAAAACGCGCGCAAGATGCATTTCTAGGTTAGTTTCGCGGTTAGGCGCGCAGAAACACACACTAATGCAATTCACATGCATAGTGTATAGTTGCAAAGTCTTATCTGTTAATATTATATTGATACTTTTTATATACAACATTTTTTAAGTTTGTTTCAAGCTAGAATAGGGCAGCAAAACAACACAGAAAAAACCACCACCAAACGATCGCTCACAACTACCACCGAATACGGGGCAAGGCAAGGCAAGGAAGCAGCGGCAGCAGCTGCATTAGAATGCGAAGCACACACAACAAAATTGGGATGAATTTTTATGGAGGAGATCTTACCAGTTTTCCGGATGGCACGGGGATGGTGCGCGGCACATTGCCATGGTTCTTGGTGCTGTTGAGCACGCCCAAATTTGTCCGGGGTGCCAGCACAGCCTTCTCCTTGCCACCGATTACAGCCAGTGGCTGCTTTGCACCTATTCCAGCACCGGGTCCCCCCACCACATGTAAAGCAGACTTCTCCTTGATGTTCAGCATACTGGGATTTTCCTTTTCACTGTTGTCACGATGTATTTGGAAACTGGCCATTTTTTTACTCGAGTTTCAGGCAAACGAAATATTGCAAATGATTTTTATTTTTGTATCCAAAGGCGCCGATTTGGGTTCGCTTAGCGCCTTCTTTCTCTTTTCAGCGTCACTGTAAAATGGTGGCTTTATGTGCGCTTCTCTTTACTTCGTACGCAAATGTAAGAGTGTGTGTGTGTGTGTGTAATTCAGTTTCTTTTGCTCTCAGCTGCTGCGTCGGCGTCGTCACCTTCGAGTTCGAATCGGCGTTTGTTGAGTCGCTTGCGCTTGGGTTACTCACACCAACATAAACGCATAAGTATGCGTAAGTACATATGCTCAAAGTCGCACACATTCACACACACGCATAATCAAGATATATCATCAAAAGTAGAAGGCACAATTAAATTCAATGTACACGACGCACGAGAAATATGTAGTTCATTTGACTTTCAATTTTTACAACATCTTTGCTTTTTCGCTCAAATTCGAATTTAATTTACACACGTAAATATTTGCCGACTTGCGTAGCCTGCGACTGCACCGCTATTAATTCCGTCACCGAATATGAGTCCCGAAAATATGCTTGTCGCTCGACCAAAGAGCAATTGCTGTTTGATTTTTTCCCGGTCAACTACAAGCGAACTCGTTTATTCGTTGCTGTTCTTCGGAGAGTCTTATATCGATCTATCGATATCTCTGAACAGTACCTATCGGCACGTAAATATCGTTTGAAATTTTGTATTTCTTTGAAATCGAGATTGCACTCTACCTTTTTGAGCAGTATAAGACCTTTGCTTATCGATATTTTCGGTAGAGAGTGTGGCCATCCTTATATGCTGGCGTTGCCAGAGTCTCTTGTTTTGGCGTAAGCTTACATTACGTTTTGCGCCTTTTTGTACATTTGTGATTCGTCAAAGATCAGTTTAAAATTATGGTGTAATAAATGAGCTTAAATGATTATATACATAATTTAGTCCTCACTGTATGTTGCTTAAATATGCATATGTAAGTACATATGTATATATTATACATATTAAAATGTGGGTATGTAAATGCACTTACAAATTTTATTAGACATTATAAACTATATTAAGTAAATTCTTCGTCGACCGGTCCCTGCAGAAAACCCCCTTTCCTAGCCGCCTTCCAACATTCACAAATACAACTACGCATTCCGTAGTCATACATATACATACATATGTGTAGTATTCATGTAAGAAAGTTAGTCAATACAATGTAAATGGGGAAATCATTGCTTCTGGTTTACTTCCGAATGATAACGTAGACAAGGGGAAGGTAGCAGAAATACCGTCATGATCCATAAACAAAGAAAGTAATACCCATACACACACACACACACGTATGCATGCAGGAGATCTACACACTGACGCACTGCCTTGCAGTTTTCTTTTGTGCATTTTGCGCAACAATTCCAAAAAAAAAGGTCCTGACTTCAGGTAGACTAGATTCACACACAGACACACACGCAGAAGACATGCGCGCAAATCAATACTGCAAGACGTCCAGCTGCCTGTTCCTTGCCCTTTGACTCCCGCTGCAAAAGATAAACATCTGCAGCGCGGCAAATCTGTGTGACATCACAGACACAGATTAGGTCGAACTGGAGCAGTTGCCCGTTGCAAACACTGTGTTCCCCTGTGGGCTGATTGTGGTCAAATATTGCGAGAGGAACACCACTTGGTTTGTCCCAAAGTTCTAAAACGAAAACTTTTAACTCGGCTTAGTTGCCATTGTTTTTCCTTCAAAAGTTGTAAGGAGTTTGTAACCCTTTATCCCCCTAGGCCCTCCATAATACGTTAGAATTAGAATTTCCAAAATTAACTTTAAATAAGAGTTGGTCTTGGAGATAATGATGATTCACAAATCGGAAAATTACTGATCTACGCAAGCGTTTGATACTAAAGGAAATCAATTTATTATTCTTATCTACACAATATAGATAGTAAGAGTTCTGCGAATTTGGAATACTATTGTGATAATATTACCTATAAAATGTCTAGGGTTTAATCAAATAGATAAAAATGCTTAACTAATCTTGAATTATCTGTTCGATCCGCAACGAATAAGGATTACGCACTTCAAACATAAATTTCCGAGTTGATCCGATTGAATTCAATTAAATAATAAATAAGTGAGATGCACCAACTCCAAGAGCACTCTCTTTGAATAAAATATCTTTAAACATTATCGGTATACACCAGGCACTAGTGTTTTAAAACATGGCACCATGAACAAGAAAGAAGAAAATTGTTTTTGAGATATTAAAGAAGTAGAAATTTTAATTTATTTTCGATTGTTTTCATTGTGAAATACTCTTAGGTCTTAGGCCCACTTGATGATGAAAGTACGAATTTGCATGGGGTTCAGTGTGATACTGAATTTGGAGGAGTCGTCTTCCGCGTTTGCGATCAGGGGCTCGTATGGGGATGTGAAGTACTCGGCAGATTGAGGAACCGTCGAACCATCGTGGGTGAACTTGAATCTCTTCAGGTCGCTGAGTGGCATGTTGCCGTCCAATGTGGTCTCGCGAATGCTCTGACCGCCCAAGGTGTCGAAGATCTCGCGAATGTTGAAGCTGACGATGTGACCCTCGGTCTCATCCAGGAAATGCTCAACACGGAACAACAGTTCGTCGTCGGAGAAGGGCTCCAGGGTCAGAAGGTTCACTGACTGTGGGAAGTCGTTGAAGTCGGGAATCTGCAGTGGTTTCACAGCAGTGGCAGTGTTCGAGGTACTGAAGAACTTCCAGAAGGGCAGATGAATCTCATGCTGAGCAACACGCTCGGCAATGGTGGCTTTCTCCGATGCTTCGTTCAGCACAAGGTAGATTTTACCACGTGCGATCAATCCAGTGCCGTATTGCTCCTCGTTCAAGGCTTCGCCAACACCGAAGGCATCGTCATTAAGCAGGCGACGATGCAACATAAGTTCCAGTTGGCCGTCATGGAGACTGGTGCCACCTTGGGCACGATCGTTGAGTAGAACCACACGCTTCTTGCTGTCCTGCACAGCAATACGAGCTGTTACGGGGTAATAGTTGCCGGGAACAGGCTCCGACATGTCGGGGCTGAAGTATTCGCGCTCAAATCGTTGACGCTTGAGCATCTCGCGACCATTGGAGTCAGTGTAGAAGACGTGATCGGAGGCGACGCCAGTCTTGAAGCGGGTGACAATCTCACGACCAATATCATCGTCCTTGGGGATTGGACCCACAAGCCACTCGAACTCTACGCGGTTAACGCCCTCATAGATGCGGACCACCTGAGAGATCCACTCGTTGAAGGTCTGATGAACTTCCTTGACGCGATCACCTTCGTAGACAGTCACTTCAATCTTGTCCTCCAGTTCAATAATGTCTCCATCGGGGCGGAAAATGTAAGCGCCAGATGAGCGCCTCTCTGAGGCACCATTGTCACCGCGTGCACCCTTGTAAATGCAGAAGAACTGCTCCACGTTGTCCGAAAGGCCGTTCATCTCAATTGTCTTGAGGCGACCGGACTCGGCTCCGAATACGAGCTTGACAAGCTGCAATAGAGTCGAGGTAGTAAAGAATCAAGTGATAAGATGTTCATCGATCTGGGAACTTACCGAGTTCTGAACAACGATGTCATCATCATCAGCACGGGGCTGCACCTTGGTCAACTTTTGCTTGATTGAGTGAATCTTTTCGAAGCGCTTCAGTGTTGGCTTCACGGCATTCTTAGGTGAAGGTATCACGCGAATGTAATAGTTGGCGATCTTGTCAACGGTTGCCTTGAAAACCAGCTCATGTTGGGTGCTGTTATCACGGTACTGAATGTCCAGAACTTGCCAAGCAACCGGAACCACCTCAGAGGGCACCTCATTACCTAAAACATAATCATTATGTAATGCAACAAAGTTCAGTAACGAATCAAGTCCTCGTCTTACCTTTCTCATCTGTGACCAAGTAGTAATCCTCCTTGACTGGAATACGAACGTACTGCGAAGAGGTGTGGGCCAGTGGGTTGACCAGTGTGACGACCACATTGTTGGCACTGTCCTTGGTGGGGTTGCAGGTACTGATATTCAATTCCAGGCAGCTGTTGAACTCGCCATTGGTCAGGTTGGTGAGCACACGCAGAGCATCGCGTGCGTTATCCTGAGAGTGAACCATGGCATCAGTCAGCAGACGGTCGTAGTCACGGGCCACAGCCTGCTTCTCAGTACCGGTGATGGCATCGTGGTGCTGCATAATACCCATGACCTGGCGAAGCTCGTCCAAATCTTCGGTCTGCTTCTCGCTTGTCAGATGGGCAAAGGAGCTCAATTGCTTGACTGTCTGCAGAAGGTGGTTGCCATCGCGTTCGAAACGCTTCTGGGTGGGACGCGATGTGAAGTAGCCGCTCCAGTAGGAGTGCGAGTCGCTGGAGTAGGGGAAGAAGTCCTGTGTCTTGGTTGGCCAAGTCAGTTGCATCTTGTGCAGCTCGTTAACGTAGCACGCGGGCGTAGAGTAGAACACATTCACCTTGGTACCCTCCACTTGGCGGGCATTCACGTACCTAAAAGAAGCAATCAGTCAATTTAGAACTCTTTGTAAAAACCCATGTTGGATGCAAGTGCTTCTTACTTAATCAGTTTGTCCATATTCTTGTAGTTGAGCTCAGCGTTCTCGTACTGGAAATCATCACCCATGGGCACCATGACGTGAGTGGCACGAAAAGACTTCGCCATGTTCTTCACGTAGCTGATGAAGTCATCGACCCTGGACTTGACGTTGTTGTCGTAGCTGTCGCTGTCGATAATTGGCTCATCTCCGCACAGGTTGTCGAAACAGAAGCCGGGCGGGGCTGAGTAATGGCGGTACAACAGGCCGGTGAAGATGTCAGAGTTCTTCAACGCTGCGCTTGATTGCCAAACCATCTCGATGGCAATGTCATTGAGACGTTTGCTTTTCTCCACATGGTCCATGCGGGCAAAAAACTCGGCGTCGAAGCCCATTTGCGCGAAAATGGAGGCCATCTCACGGGAGTGACCAAACGGATCGATTTGCCAACCGATGCGGGGACGAGCGCAAGCACCGAAGGTGTCGTTAAGGACTCTGCAAGTGTGGATAAACAATCAATTGAAATTGAATCACCCATCCACGTAATGTTGAACATACTTCAAGCCAAGTGTGAACTGATCAATGACGCTCTGGTAGTGCACAGCGGCCTCATCGTTCATGCTCCATGCTCCGCCGGTGAACTCCAGACGACCCTCGTTAACCAACTTTTTAACTATGCGCTGCACCTGCTCTGTCTGTTCCTGGTACCATTTCGAGAAGAACGAGGTCTCCACTTGAATGAAGCGACGACGGGAGTCCTTCAGCAGTTCAGCAACAACTGAGTCCAAGATATATTGGACACCAGCGTGCTGAATGTTGTTCTTGGCTCCATAATAATACTGATCCACGGTCTTCAACCAGCCAACATCGTCGTGCGAATGCGGTACCAAGTGCACATTAATCATGTTAGGCTTGGTCTCGGGACATGCCTGTATAGTCATCAGAGTTATTAGAATTTGATTCTTCATAGTCTAGGGTATACAACATACCTCATAGCCACACGCCGCCTCGGATAGGCCTGTGCTACTTAGCAGCGAAACCACCAAAAGAGCAAGACCGCCTAAGAACTTCATTGTTCCAATTAACCAAATTTCTTTCTTCCAGATAGACTCCCAACCGTTTGGGAATCGCAACTGAAACTGAATCGAAACGGAACTGCTTTTATATGCGAAGCGGCTCGCGATTAGACCCCCCCATTCAAGAGTGTACGCTGGAGATAACGGAACGCGCTCGGATTAGTTATACTCTATGTAGTCGGAAGAGTACATGCCCACAAACACATGCATACGAACGTTAAGTTCCCTAAGTTGTTGATAAGCTCTCAATAGTGGGTTTTAGGGGGCTTGGATACAGTTTGTGCATAGTACCAATGCGAATCGAATCTGAAGAACCAATCGTTTGGCTGGGATTTGCTAAAAGATATGTTATATTATTGCGGTCTAGCAACAGATAATTTGGCATGCAATACGATTACTTAATCCTATTTAAACTATGAAAAACAATCAAGTATTATAATGAACTGTCTTCGAATGGGATACACTCTATATAAATTCTTGTACAATCATTTACTGCGTATAAAACATTTTATAACGACCACAACTCAGTAATTTTATGGGAAAATCAAGAGCTTCCTGAAGTGTATTTTAAATTCCGCTTTCATAATTTGGTTAAGGGGTCATTCAGACCTCTGTTCAAGCATAATGCAATTCTGTAGCCTTATCTGCATATGTACGGTGTATACCATATACAGCGCTTGTATGCCATAATACGAGTAGTGGACCCGTGGTAATCTTGAGTGGCAATTATAATTAATGACATTTCACGCAGCAAAGAAATCCAAAGGCGTTTGCACCTTAAGCCAATTGGTTTTATTTAAATGGATTTTAATTGATGCTTGTGGTTACTATTTTTATGGATTCGTACTAAGTAGCCGTAATAACCCACCAGCCAGGCGAGATAAGATGAGAAGGTGTAAACAAAATATTACTTTAGTTCGCGAGGCGATTGGCATTTATGGCACGGAATTTAGACCCAACTGAAGTGTTGATTTGCGGAAGACACTCCAAGTCCCATTGGCATCGATTGGTGCAAACAGTACTCGATGCACCTAGTAACTCCGCAGAGATCGAGGTCGACCGTGCGCGGTATCCCCAAAGAAGGTTTTATACTGGTCCCATTAGTGCGTTTCAAGTGTTTCTATTCGAAAGTGTTATTTGTTTGTTGCACCCATATGCATAATTATGCTTATTTTTAAACGAGTTTGAATCGATTCATTGTTTATCTTGAAACTAATGCGTGTGAAGTATAAAGTCGTTTCATTTTACTAAAGTAAACTTGATGCCAACAATCAACAATGCCTTAGGGTAATGCTCTAGGTACTCTGGTTCTTGACTTTATAAAATATTAAAATACAATTTATGAACTACAATTCATGTTTTTAATATGATAAGAAATGGGAAGGGTGTACAATATTAATATTTATAATATGTGTAATAATAAATACAAGATGCAAGTTGCGCATTCACCTGAAAAGAGTTTACTTTATGACTCTTGAGAGTTTTCCTGCTCACGGTAATGCTCGTAAAAAAGCTGACTTGAAAGTCTATTAAATATCTCAGGATACTGTTTAACTTTTATCCTTGCTTTCATTTCACTGCCGCCATTTTGTGCAGCAGTTCAAGCGAAGCGCATTAAAAATTTATGCTCAATTAATCTGGGTAAGTGGGAAAAGTGGAGACGAATCGGCACTGACTTGGCCTGTGACATAATCTACTCCTCTATAAAACAATTGACTGTGGAAGGCTGTTGAAAAATAAACAAAATTTAATTTTAAGACGGAACAAGAAACCTAAACACAAAAAATTATTCAATTGTATGTTTTATTATGATTTTAAATTTAACAGTCAATAATAATATTATTGCAATGAAGTAGTTGATTTACAGTCAATGAAATCAACCGAGCCCATTGTGCATCCATGGAGCTTATCAGTGGAACTGGGGCTTTGACTGAGTCCGCCTTTAATGCAAACTATGCATTTTATGTTCGCTGTTGCTCACTTGCCAAGAAAAGACAGAGAAATGAGGAGTAGGAAGCAGATCACATGGTTGCAGCAGAGATGACTGACTCTTGCGATATCCTGTAAACATGAATTTTATATTATAAAATAAGTAGTAGGAAACTTAATGCAATGTATGATAAGTAAAACTGTAAAAAAATTTTAATGCTTCAATAGAATATTAGAATATATTGTATATTCAAATCCAAGGCGAGAAAGTAGAAACTTGTTTGCATATTTTTAATTGGACAAACAAGAGTCTGATAACACTAAATACATAGATTAACAGCACAAGTCGCTATATGTTTATGGCTACCGATTTATAATTCGAGGTGTTACTCATTTTATGCCACAAAAACTACGAAGTAATCTTGAGATAGCAGAATTTGTGTATTATTACGGTAATTAAGAGCTTGATAATCATGAAATGATTGGTGGTGTTATTAAAAAATCTCATAGGGTATTGCCTAGTCGAACTCAGTACGTAAGCAAACATGTTTAACGAATTAACTCCGAGTGGAAGAAATATGTAGGGTATGAAAAGTAAAAATAGACGAAAAGAGCAAAAGGACAAAATTTAATTGGATTTCCCCTCAGTTGAATAAAGTGGGCAAAAGAAGAAACGGGGGGTCAAAGTGAAAAAAGCGTTTTAGCGCTGGCACTTACAAAAGTATTCGATGTTCCGCTGTAGCCTGCGGACGAAGCACTTGAAAACGCGTCAGAAATGTGTCTTTCTTAAGAGTCGTGGACAAAGTAGCGCCAAAGGGGAACTTTTCCGGCATTTCTAAAGTTTCCCTTTGTTACCAAAAATTCCAAGCTTAAATTCCAAAACGAGACTCAGTTGCCACAGCGACAACATGACTATAAATAATAGTTGAAACAGTCAGTCAAACGATGCCAAATATATAATACTTATCAATCCAGTTTCTATTTTGACTTTTTGATTCAGACAAAACCAAATGGCAGTTAGTGGAAAGGGTCAAGGGTTAAGTAGGAAGAGAACAGAAAAGTTTTAAAATGGAAATGTGCAACTTTTACGGTTCTCCACGAAAGGGTAGAATTGTTATGAGTGGTCTCGCTGAATGGGTGACTGTGGTTTTCCATGCAAATAATAATAACAGTCAAACAGCCGAAATAAAGGAGCTCCAATAAAAGTTGTTTGGCACTTTGTCCCTTTTTCGGGAATGTCGACCCAGTTGCAAACTGTTTAACTGTTGATAATTTGTACAAAGTTTCAGCTGCAAATGCTGCCCACCAGGGCAGGTAAGAGGGTAGGGGTGGGGGGTCACTCTTTACCCTGCTCAAGTTTTCGCATTGTTGTCGAGCTGATTTTCGAGAAGCACTAAATGTTGATGGCCCTTTTATTGACTCACCTGCAGCGGGCAAGCAGCAAACAGGCAAGGGGACATCACGGGCCAAGGGCAGGACAGCTCAGCTCAGCTCAGGTGTTTTCATCGTCTGCAAATTCGTTTAATGTGATTTGAGTAGCGTCTGGTTTCGTTACCCTTGGCGCTTTGTTTTTTAATTAAAATATAATACGATAGAACTGGCTAATCAAAGCAACTAATTATTTAATTGCATTGCAAAACACTTTGAGAAATCTCAGTCACTTCGTCAAATCTACTTTGAAATTTGCTTAATTCTTACAGCTTCTTAGTTTACCCAAATTAAACAGATAAATAGAATTAGTTTGCATATATTGACTGGCTTGATTCAGTTTGTTTACCTTTTCCAAATCATGTTAACAGCATGTGGATGTTGTTTTAAATCACTTTAACAGTGCAAGAGAACGCAGCGAAGTCTGGAGAGAGAGAGAAGAGAGAGCTTTCGCCGCCCACGCACGCCACTAGGGGGTGAAGAGAGAGCACTGAGCAATGTGAAGCGCTTAGTCTGGCTTATTCTTGGCCCTGCATTCATACATTAAAGTGTATGTACACGCATAAATCATAAACACGGCCATAAGCAGTGGCAACTGTCTCGAAATGAATGGCATCATTTGCAAATCGTCAAGCTTTGTTATCGCCAATGTTAAAGCGCCGCTGAAGGCAGAACAAACCAAGGTATTGACGCAGAGATTTGCCGACAGTGGAGAAATCCATTGTGTAAATAAGACTTACAACGACAGGAGGAACTCCTCGAGCAAATTGGGCAAAAGGTGTCAAGCTTTAGGTAAACAAATTCTATTTGATAGTCGTTGACATCGATCGAAATATGTTTACCAAAGCATTCGATTCTTGTCCTTGCCATATTTAACACAGCAAGACTTCCAATAACTTTGTATATGGTAATAGAGTATCCACTTGGCTAAAATTATAACCATCAACATTGTTCAAAACATTAATTTATATAATTAACATAATATACAACTTGAAAATTTCAACAAACTAATTAAAAACTCAGTTCAGGGATCATTGCGGCATATAATGGATATGCGACGTGTCTTCTCAACGGGTTGGTCCAAGAACTTTGAATGCTCGTTGCCCAGAATCTCATGTGTGAAGTTGTAACGAGCCGTGTGACTCATTATGTAGAGGGATCGACGGGGCAATAGTAGATCTGCATAGAAATTGTTTTCCAATTTAGCCTCTGGACGGTGGCGATAGGAGGAATCTTCGTCAGACTCTACTGGAGTCGTTTCGCCATCACTGGCTTTGCATTGTTTATACTTCTGGGCATCTGTGCGTACCAGGCGCATGACGCTGTCACTGAGCAGACTTATGCCTGAGATAGTGTTGCCGCAGTACTGTGGAGGGTGTGCATCACTTTTGGTTCACTTCAATCCATTCATCAACTTACACGCGTACTGTCCACATGCGGCTTGATGACACCGTCAGGGGCCAAGTCCAGAATGTGCACATAGGGCATTATCGCGCCATCGAAGGCCACTTGACGCACACGCTCCAGGACCGTGCGATTCTTTGGATACCATTTCTTGCGTTCGGTTTCCCTGAAACCATGTATGGCCTGCAATTGAGTAAAGTACCTCAGATCTCGGTGGGCTAATTGCGCTCTCTTCGCTGCTATACTCACATCGTCCCAGTGGTCGAACTCGTAGCGCATTCGACTCATGTATGGCTCAATCTCCTCATGCAGCTCCTTCTCCTCCTCCTCACTAATGAACTCCGGTATAATGCGCATGTGCTGTTCGAAATCCCTTTGCTCCGCCGAAGGCCACAATCCATGAAAACATGTCAAGCTGTTGTTGTTTTTAGCTGCAACTATAGGTAAAAATGCATTTGAATGTCATAATGGTGCGGCATCGCGTTCCACTTCGGCATACGCACGTACAAGGCCGTAAAACACTCAAAGTACAAATAACAGAAATAAATTACACACCCGCGCGATGGCAACGCCGAAGAATTTGTCCAATTGTTATGCTTTTGCGTAAAATAACCATTTTCAATGGAAATATTGCAACACAGCACAGTTGACGACGAACAGCTGTTTCGGCTGATAACAAAAACAGTTTGACATTTGCCCGGCCCTGGCATGCTGCGCGCGCAATCGCTTGTTATCGAACTATCGTAATCGTCTGCGCTGTATTTTAATTTGCACATTCTCAATGAAGTATTTATTTAGCTGAATATTTAATTTTCCAATAAATTGTTATATTTTTCCATTTTCACAATTCTCGTTTACTTTTTCCACTCAGAGAAATTGCATTGTATATAAAAAGCATAAGACTCAATCTGTTTCATTGGATTACCATTTACGTGTACGGATTTTACCTGCCACAAAATTAAAAGGGTTGCGTACAAAAACAAACAATTTGTAACACACACAAAAGGTTCATTGCGTTGGGAGGTGGTGGTTAAAATGCCCGCTCAGCAATTGAGCGGAATGTTTGCTGGTATTTTCACACCCTGTGTCGGCAAAAAGGGAGACAATGATGGGTCCTTCCGGTTTACCAAATATAGCTGAGAATAATTTTATTTCGATCATTATTAAAAACATACTTTTAATTTCTGTTTAATATATACATTATTTGTATAGTATATAACCTACTAATAAAATCTGAATAATTTATAATAATAAAACATAATTTTAAATTTTAAGATAGACAGTTATAGTTAAAATTTGATCATACTGTTTAGTTGTAATTTTTAGTTGTAATCTTAAAAAATATAATAATTATTTCCTTTTATTGTAATTTGTACTATCTTTACGAATAAAATTGATTTTATAAAAAACAATAATAAACATTTGCAGTCTCTGCTTTCGCTTTCCCTGTGTGGTATCTACAAGTCGAACCCTGGCATAGTATACTATCACTTGCTTTCGACCAATTTGGTGAACCGTCCGCAAGCTGATTACATCAATGCAAATGTTATGGACCGTGCGGTAGACGGGGGTAAATGAAATGGGGATTCGGGGCCAGTCGTCGGGTTTCCCTTCTTGGGCCATCGCGTACTCCACGCGCCTATATTAAATGTTAATAGCATTTTTCTTTCACTCTACAATAGAAATCCTGGCTCTCGCCGCGTCCGTGTATCTTGCATTGTTCATCTGTGTTAACGTGCGTTGGTGTGTAAATGATAAATGAGCGACACCGTCATCCGAACGTTCGTTCAACTGCTGCGGCACCTAAAGCAACACCACTAACGGCCCATTACGCGCTTTTGTCCTCTGTTCTGTTCTCTTTCACTTTGTTTTCCATGTTTCCCACTTGCGCACTGAAAGCTACCGTGAGATGCTGTTTTCCTGACCATTACCCTGTTTTCTCTTCAGCTTTACTTGCTTTTTATTTTTGCAAAAACTTTTCTACTGTTTCGTGCTCGAAAGTCATCAGGAAGTTCTGAATTCAATTAACACACATGCGAAAATACCTAAATAAAGCACTTCAAATAAAACTTATGTTAGTTTATTTCATACTTCACATAGAAGGACTTGTTCCGTATTTAGTAATGCTAATTCACAGCGATCTACAGCAAACTTCCTGGAATATGGTCAAGTATACTGGACTGCAGTCCATGCCTACAATTAAGCTTTTAGGCTGTCTACAATGTTAGATAATATAAATACAATCTGTATCAATAGATACTATATCTATACGATTAAAATAAAAGCGTAATACATTCAAACTTACTTTGTTTACACATAACACTAATCAAACATCGCAGGAAATTCATTTTCTAATAGAACTTCGTGATGGTTTTTTGCGAGGCAGTGCACGGGATTGCATGATGTTCTTGTGCTCCAAGAGTGTGCAGAGGCCAAACGATTGCAAAAACATTTCCTTTGGACTGCACGTTTTATTTTCGCAATTCGCAATTTGGTTTCGTTTTTGGCGGGCTCGCTTTAGCGCCGCCTGCAACTGAAGTCGACTGGCATTAACCACTTCGTTTTTGTTCGCTTCTTCAGAGCCAAAGCCAACCCCACTCTCAGTTCCAGCGCCAGTTCCAGTTGTCCTGGCCACTGCAAGTGGTTGTGCTGCCTTTGCTGGCACTTTTTTTTCAGTTGTTGCTTGTGCCGCATTCACCAGGGGCTTCCTCTTTTGTGCCGCAGACCTTGTTGGTTTAGCAATTTCATCGTTGGTCTTTACCTTCAACGTTGTTTCTGTGCTGATGGCAAGGTACTTGCGCATCAATTCACTTTCCGAGGACCGCTCGTGCACAAAGTGCGGCTTGAACGCCGAGTGGGTGGCACATATGAGTGGCACAACGGCTTCGCTGACTACTTCGTTGATCAAGTTGCCATTTGGTTGCAGCTGCTGCTTTGTGAATGGCATGCAAAATTGCTCTATGTCCTCCTCCAGGTGCAACACCATATACTGGCATTCAGCATTGATCTCATGCAGTATTTCTTCTATTTCAAGCAGATGCATCTTCTTAGTCTCCAACTCCTGCAAAACATATGTACATTTGTATATAGTATGATTGTTCTATACCAATCAGCTGTAAAATGTAAACAACTCACCACATCTGTTCCTTCCGGAAATAGCTTGTTGATTTTCTGCAATTACAGGGATTACAATGATACAATATTAATCTCTATTATAAAAGTGTGTTTATGTGTATATATGTATACATACTTCATGCACTGAAAGATGGGTTTTCATCGCCCTCTGACAGTAGATAATGTCGTTCAGTAGTTTGGTTGGTATCTGATAAAATTGTTTTAGGTAGTATTCGAAGAAGCTGTGTGCGCTTTGCATTGAATTGGCTTTTCGCATTTTAATTAAAAATGCCGTAATAATCTCATATCGTTCATTTGCAGAAAAATCATTAAAATTGATGGACTCCATTTTGTGTACACGGATAAAAAGAATTTTGCACGTCTACTGTTTTGATTTGGTTGATGCTCCTTTTACCGCTTCTTTAACTTAGTGATGCTTAGTGGCTGCGATATATCGATAACTAATCCATATATTTTATGGCATTTACCAACACTGTAAAATAAAAGCAACCCTGCGATAATATTCGCTGATTAACAACGACAATTATCGATCAAGACCGTTGGTCTTCAAACTGACGCATTGAGGCTAATATACCCCCTGCTGCAAGAGCATTTAATGCTTATTCCCGTTAATATGATATAAGTGATTGATTGCATTGACTTTGGGTGAATACGATAATATGCACATGCATTTATTTATGCTCTATGTGTGCATTTACATATACAATCGCACGCTGCTCACGGATGCAGACACGAGAAGTAATTGCCATTTAGTTATGCACTAAATGATTGAGCTGCTGAACGTGTATCAAGGCGATCGAGAAAGTAGTTGAACGAGTGCCATAACTACATATTCCGCAGCCTGCAGAGTCAACACTTTTTAATAAAACAGAATTGTATTACTTGGGAAGGGAGGCTTTCTATGAAATTAATTAATGAATACATTTTTTTAAATATTCATTAGCACGTTTTAAACTCACCTTTAAATGTTCCCTACTTACAAATTAATTAAAGTAAAAAATAACTGAGAGTGCAAGATTAATGTAATGATAACCCAAACGTCCCTAAAGTGCCTTTTCTAATAATTGCTATACCTTTTTTCGCTGCCCCAGGCGTAGTTCACGTGGCATTTGTTGTTCTGTATTCTACTCTTTGTCCCTTTTCGCTTATCAACCATGCATTTTGTTTTCGTCGGCTGCTTCTCAGATATTCCTAATGCCTAATGCCCGCTTTGTGATATCCTTCGCAACTTAAAGGCTTTTCTGTGGCCGCGCACACAGTGCGAAACTTTTCTAAAGCGGCACAAGGACCGCAAAAGGGTCTGACCACACCCGCTTCTCCTTGACCAGGCGCGTACTAATCTTCGAGTGGCTTTGCCGTCACCACGGCAACAAAACTCCTAGCAAAGCCTCCACCAGAAAACAGGACAAAGAACAAGCACAAATCTCGCAATAATCCCTGACATCCAGTCCCAGACAGCAAAGCTGGAAACAAAACTCAAAGTATGAACTCGCAAGTTTAATCGTTGTGCATGACATTCTCTCTAACTGTACTGATAGCTGTACCCGTCTGACTATATTTACAATGTATATATATGTTGTGAATAGTCTTTATAGTGATATATGTATGTATGTACACACCCAAATACCAAAATTATATCACAAGCCATTTGGAGATAATGTGTGCATTTATTGAAAATAGATAGATACATAAGATAGATACAGAGTATAACATATAGTACATATACTTTATTAAATGTATGTATGTAATAATGTAGTTTAGATGAGTTTTATATTAATTTTGGTAAATATGTATGTTACTTTTTTTTTTACTTTTCAACTTTCATTTTTGTAGATTATTTTAAAGTTTTCAAGTTTACTCATTTAAGAAATATGTATTGATCATGTATGATCAACAATTATTTGTATATGCGGGGAACTAATGATCAAGTTCCTAAGTTGTATGGTAATATAGTATGAAGAATAGAACCATCAATCGGATTATCAATTAGTTCCTTCATTGTATTCTTTTTAATTCATTTGGTATTTGGAATATTCTCATTTTTTATTAGTTTTCTCAAGCAGCCCCGTGAAGTTAGCAGCACATCTCATGGTCCGCTTATGATTGTATCCGACGCGAGAGGAGCTGCTCGGTGGCTTGTGCAAATCAATGGCCATTATCTCGGAGATAAGGTTTTCGGATTGAGGTGTTGATTTTCCTTTATACTGCACGTACTCGCAGCATATTTTAAACTTTAATCGATCAAAGTCTTTTCCATGCTTTTGGTAGTTTCTTATGGTGGTCTGTACCAGCGAAGCCCGCAGCTTCGCATCCGCAACTGTCTTGAGGAGCGCAACAACCGCAATATAACAACGACTGTGCTCCAAGAAGAATCCAAGAGTTTGGCAGCTACTAATGACCGCCATTATCACCTCCGGTAGCGGTTCCCCCAGAGCCTTTGCCAGCTCTGGCATGTCGTCTTTGGAAAATACTACTCCGGCCAATGGGGTAAGCACTATTTCATGGCGTTGCACTTGATGCGGAACAAGCTGGCAGTATTTTGCCACGGCCAGCAGGCTGGCCTGCTTGAAGGTGAGTTGAAGATATCCATGGAGTAAGAAAGGCTGGTGCTTTGGTGGTTCTCTATTGATGTACGTCGATACGATCACTTGATTATTAAGCGATTTTCCATCATCCGACTTAGTATCCAATTTAATCCGCCATGTCTTGTCGACACCCTCCTCCTTGGCACCCTTACATTGTTTACTATACTCGAAGATAACTTGCTCGGCAAAGCGACGGCTTATTGTTGCGTGCTTGTAGTCTGGCTCGCTGACGAAATCCGGACAAATTTCACAGAAGGTTTTTACTAGCTTCTTGAAGTCTAAGACAAACGTTGGCGCAGACTTATCGGACATCTTCAAAAATCTGAAAATAAGTATGGTTTATTTATTTTATTACTTAAATGAAAACTGGTAAGCTGCTATATTTATTCAAAAAAAACTTGATTAAAATCTGATTATTCATCTTATACGCCAAATTCTGTATAAAATTAATATACCCTCGCTAGGGACCAAATGCTTATTGATAAGTGTATTTATTTGGAAAATGAATTTCTTGAATATTATGTGATTACACACACACACACACAAACATACGCACATAATTTGCTTTCATTGCTCTGATAAGTATAGTAAAGTTAGAGATTCACAACTTCCTTATAACATTTATTACCTTTGTACTTGTTTGTAAACATTTTCTTTATTATTTAATATCATTTTCACAATTATCTTAAATATGTCTGTATTTTTTACAGTACGGGACACTTACAGCAAATTTGTTGCGACCCTTTCGTTTCAGTTCCTGATTGCAAACTGAAGAATGCGCGATCTTCGCTGTATTCAACGTTCAAGAAATGAGTAAGGGCTATTATTTATGTATGCAACTCTATATCTGCTTTATACAAATACATATATGTTTGGTTATGTTTGTAAACAAAGCGACAACACTGCGAATGATGAGCTTGCAATTTAGCTGTGTATCAAGCTTTATTCTGCGACTCAGTTAGAGCTGGCAACGATACGATTCACGGCGTATTGAAATTTTATAAATTCCCTGCAAGAAATATCGATTAATCACCCAATATATTTGAAATTCATGTTTTGTTTGTAGATCATCCGCTGGCTCTTACTACAAGTATTGTTTTGTCTACACTCTCAAGTGGCATATTAAAGAGAATATTTAATGCCATGGAACATGGGGAATGGATAGAAATTAAATGGTCTATTCGCCAAAACCAAAGTGAAGTTAAATGCGCATATCGATGTATCGATTCGAACTTAAATCGAATTATGTACATCTCTGGTCCTAGTCAAAGACCTTGAAAGAAATATTATATTTGTGAGTATGTTAAACTCGGAAATATGGGACTCCCCTCTTTTTTAGTCGTTCGAATTTAAACAAAATCGGTGATTAAATAGGAAGCTATTTAATCTTTACCATATGTACGTGCTTTATTACGAAAACGAATGATATCTTGTTGACTATTTGGTTTAACAATTTGCTGAAATTTTCATATTACGGCATTAGTGGCATTAAGTAGACGCAGTCAACCCTGACATTATTTATTTTATATAATAGAGTTCAAAGTTAAGGCCTCATGTGCATAAGCATGGGTCGCTGGCTTTGTGATATTGACTCCCCGGGATCTGTGCTGCAAACAATTTGCATATGAAATGCTCTTCACATATATGCGAGCTATTGATATATCGCTATGGCACGCCAGGAATGCACAACAGAATAGAAAACTAAAATAGCAAGGACAACAAAAGGCATAGTACAATGCGCAGCGTGCAAAAGGATATCGCTGGCTGACAAGTGACACTTTTTCAAATTGAATTTTTCAAGCTTCCCAACCCCTCCCCTATAGGTTCGATTGGTGGTATCTGAACTTGTGAAGTTGGCCTCGCTAAGGTTGTCAGTTGCCAGAACATACATACATACATACATGTTAGTCATATGTCATTGCTTTTTGTCATTAAGAATATATTGAACTTTCTCAGGTCTAAATTGTCAGCCTAAAAGTTAAGTTAATTCATAGACGCAAGCTCCTGATTCAGCCATGGACCCTGACTACAATGTTATATTGTTGCCCATTATTACGGCTGTAATGCTTTCATACAATCGTCCCGTTACTTTGGATGATATCGCTGACGGTGTTGTTTTGCTTCTCGATTCCCAGAAGGAAAAGTATAGCTCCGTTGCCCCAACGAGTCTGGAGAGTACGTCCGACTCAAGTTACGCCAAGATTGTACCTGAGCACAGGAAAAGGAAATGAGTGTATTTCTATATTGTATGGATAGTGCGAAATTATAAAGTCATTTTGATATAACACACAAGTCATAAAAATAAAGTCTAAATCACCATAACATAACAAGCAATCGATCGGCTATAATATTATAATCATCCACTTCGTTCTTTATCAAGCTAAATATAATCGATATCGTCAATGGAATCATGCAAAAAATCATCAAAATTTAAGTTATCCATCCTTTCATAAAATTCATCGACTTTAAGCCAATCTTCGTCAATGGTATCATGCAAAAAATCATTAAAATTTAAGCTATCCATCCTTTCATAATATTCATAGTCTTCAAGCCATTGTTCGTTCGATTTTGTAATGGGCTCTCGACGTGGAGTGGATGGCAGATGCACAGATTTGATCAGCTCCAGATCGGTGGCTGCAATTCTGAAATCGATTGGCGTAGGCAATTCATCAGGTTCACCAGGTTTGCTCTCAGCCGCAGGAGGTGAGATGAAGTTGAGCTCTAGCGTACTACCGCTTATTGGATCATCAACAGATCTAGCTATGCTGCGCAACACACTTTCTATGCTCTTCACTGGCACCTGGGCCTGGGAAGCCTGCGTGGACGTGCTCGCTTCAGGCTCTATGGCAGCATCTGGAAGCCTATTGGCTACCTTGGAGTACTTCAAATAGATCTTGTACTGGTCGTTAGAGAAGTTCTTGCCGTGCTTGGCATAGAGCCGCTGTGCCTTCGAGCGTAGTTTCTGGCGATTCGCGGCGTTTACGACTGTTACCTCAAGGGCGACCAGCGCAATGTGACATTCACTGTGCTGTAAATAAAAGCCATCGCTTTGACAGCTGCTGATGACCGCCTTCACCACCTTTCCGCTCTTCACTTCGCTCCCAAACAACACGGTCAACTCTGCAGCAATCTTTGATATGTTTTGCGGTGCGAATACTGCACGAGCCAGAGGCGTCAGCAGTATCTTCTCGCCTGGACTATGGTTGTCTGGCAGCGTGGAGCATAGCTTGCTGACGGCCAGCAGACTAGCCTGCTTGAGGGTCAGGTATAGCTTCTTATCCAGCAGATGAGGGTTCACATTCATTGGCTTCTTGAAGCTGTACGAATAGATGAATACACTACCACCGCCGGCGAACATAAGACGCCACATTTCGCCGCTAGTTCCACTCTTCTTTATGGCTCGCATCTTGGGGCATAGGTTGAATAGGACTTTGTTGGCAAAGTCCAAGCTCTCCTGTTTCTCGGTCTGCGTTCGACAGAAGTCAGGACAAATCTTAGCGAAATTTTCACAAAGTTTGCTAAAGTCAAATTTGTTGTTTGATTGTCCGGCCATCATATAACTGCCTACAGGGAGATCAAAAAGTGATGCGTTCAGAAAAACATATATTGATATACATATATATACAGATCACGTACCTAAAACGCCTTTGTTTGAATTCAAATCGATTTGCGCGAGACAAAGGCGAACGATCTCTCCAGTTCGGCGTACAAGATTCGACTTTTTGTTTGAGTTCCAATATGCGACTACGGACTGTCGAGTCTTCTAAGAGAAGAGAGAGAAATGCATTGTTTATCACTCAGTTAAGGCGTAATATGATACATATAAATTTACATATCTACATACATGAGCATATAGAATGTGCGTACATACTGCTCAAAGAGACTGAAGAGAGTCAGAGAGGATTTAAGTGGGTGTGTAATGGAAGGAGAGCCACTGAGAGCGCTAGACATTACGATATGCGCACGACATACATACATATGTATATTCTCGATAAATAAATAAACTTTATGTGAAAGTCATCAAGAATAGTGGAAATCCAACGGGAATGTAAACACATGAGCTGCTGTTATACAGGGTATTGAAACTGCGAAGGGCGACAAAATGTTTATGTGCTGAAATTCAATGACAAATCGCCGATTCGAAGCCTCTACCCGTTTTTTAAGATGCATTAAGCTTAAAGTTCGCCACAAATGTGGAGTAAACCAAGAATATATAACCGCGTCGGCTGTTTTATGGGTCTCAGTCGGGTCCCAGATAGTGATGGTGTCAACCGGACATTACTTTTGAGTGCGAACAGCATGAGCAGTGATAAAGTTTAACCCTAAACTGAGAAAGTGGGGGAGAAGATGTTTACGCATATCCTCTTCTCGTACCGATGATGTTGACGATGGCAAGGGCGACGCGAACACAATGCTGAAAAGACATGAAGTTTGACCACGGATGTTCCCCAATCCTCCAGCAATATGACACAAAAGGGAAATTCATGCGAAGGCCAAAAAACAGTTCATAACGAAAATGCGAAAAGGGAATGCGTGCGATGACAACAACAAAGCAAATTGGTGGCAACTCTGGCAACAGCGGAAGTGCGCATCAGTAAAAGTCCAGGACTCCGGGCTGCCGTTATTTTACGACCTATGGCTCACCGGGTCGACAGTACCATAGCGACTGTTGCTCCGTTTCTAAGCTTTGACACTGACATGTCACCTGCAGGCTGGCAGACCAAGGTAATTCACCCACAGTGAAAAACACCTTTACAATATGATAGGGGCTGGGTGCGACATTGTAGACGTTTCTCTTGTTTGTGTGTTCACAAATATTTTTCATTTTAACTGAGAAATGCGACAGTGAGAAATCTTCAAAAGGTAGGATGGCAGATAAACTATAAACTATATGAGTAATTTATGATGTTATGTGTGTTATGTAAGGTTGTTCTTAAGCTACCCTGGTAAATGTATCTTACATATACACAATTTTACAATATTTTTATAGAAACACTTTTTTCTCTACATGCTATCTTCTTATAACAAAGAGAATAAATTAAATAATCTTCGATAAGACATTTTATGTTCAAGGTAGAAGGAACAAGCAAATAAATGGAAGAAAGGGAAAGCAACTGAGACACTTTGATAACCGAAAACAAGGAAGCGGCAACAAATATTGATAAGGAGGCGGTGCAAGGTAACATCGAGACGATGAGGAAGCTGCATGCCACCACAGCCTGCGATAAATAAAAGATGCTCGACAATGGCCAAATGCGTAGAACGCACTGACATCAGCCACGACATGCCACACCCCCCGCCCACGCCCGCAGCTAATGTTTACGTTTGATATTGGGCCACTCCGCATCTAAATGAGTCCCACGGGTGTATTTGAGAGGCGCTCGAAGCAAGGTTCCTTCAATAAAGTACCTTATTCGGACGCGTTGCCACAGCTCACACCCTGAGCCGGTACTCGAACTTCTGCTCGGACATACCTGAGATGGCGAACCTATTCAGCTGCCATTTTGGTAAATTTTAATTGATTTCTGGTTGTTGGCCACGACGTTGCCATGACACTGTCCCAGGTAGCCCGATAATTACAATGAACACAAATGGCAGAGGGAAAATTAAGTGCGCACTGCAAAATTATATCTACCATAGTTCCCACGGGGCCTTTTTGACGCTGGCGCTGTTCGTTGTCCTCGGTGCTTAGTCCTTGACAAATCGATGAATGAGCTCTAATTGTAGTTTGTGTTCCAGTGTTGGAATTGATGGCAACCTCTGCCCGCACTTTCTGTAATTAAGATGAACTTGTTGGGAAACAGTTTCCTTAGTTTCACCAATTGCTTACGAAAAGTACAGTGAATATCAGTTAAGATGCCGCATTTCCAGGAAGAATACTGTTTACTAGTATAGTATGTTAATTTAATGGGTTATACTGAGTTTCCTTACCTCAAAATGTCAGTTTAATGGGTTATACTGAGTTTCCTTACCTCAAAATTGAGAATTTTTCTTAGTGTTTATAACTGATTTATCGAGTTTGTTTTCCCGTTTTCTTGAGCTCATTAGACATTAATTTTAAATCATGAATAAATCGTATATCGTCTCGCAGCACAACCTAGCCGCTTTCTATTGTAGTGTGCTTGGCATTAACTGTAAATCATTCTATATGTTCCGCCTCTTGACGGTGATTGAACTTGGCCAAACTTAGGAATATGCAAATGAAACCCACAAGAAAAAGAATCGATAAATAGGCCTTGATGCGCTTTAGCCTGTACGTGTAGAACATAGGGTTATAGTTGGAAAGTATTGACTAATTAACTAATATAAAATATATATACATATATATCATACACACAAGCACGTATGTACGTCTGTGGCAAAATCGATCATTAGTTATCCCTGGGCTTACTTGTTGGCTACGATTCAAATAAATGGAAAAGCCAAATTTGGTTTTTCCAAAATTGACAATTGTTATTTATTCGACTCGAACGTCCTCCCAACTGAGATTACTTTGGCTCGACTCTGATTGAGATGCGCAATCCGTTGGCGGTACAAGGATTTCGTTTTTCCCCATTTAATTTTATTTATTTTTCTCGTAAAGCCTTTATTTACTAGCAGAATTGGCGTGAGCGCGTAAGCGCACATGACCTAATGCCCACCGAGAGGCTAAACCCATGTGTGCCAGACACACACTCGCACACACACACGTGTACACACACGCAGTCTCCTTTCAACTACTGTTTGTCTGCGAGTCCAAAGATAGTCGAGCTCACTCCACCGCCCTCAACCTTCAGCCTGCTGTCTGCGACTTTTCGCATTCCTGCAGAGAAACCTATCAAGTGGCATTGGCTGCACCTCGTTGGGGCGGCGACTAGCGTCATTATTTTGCTTTGCAATTAGGATGTGTGTAAGCTGAGTACAACACGCTGTAAGTAGCAAATTAAGATAAGGCTTTCCAGTATCTTTCGTGCAAAGAATGCGACTCGATTGAATCTCCAAGAATGTAGCTATGTTGCTGTTTCTTCGTTGTTTCTCAACGGATTCGATTGCAGCACGTGTCTGTTTGAACTCATAAATTCCGATGAAACCAGGCCAGACCGCAACGAGGAACGTAGTCGGCAGTCAGATTGGGCCCGCAGACGAAAATCAATTGAATTGTAATTGAATTGCAAACACTTGAGTGGCAAAACCGCCGAGGAAACGTATGAATATTTTACGTGAACGATTTGCCGATGAAAACAATGAACAAGGGCGAATCATCTTCGATGTGTTTGATTTTTAGCAGCCTGGCTGAATACCCTTGTGGCGTTTAAGACAATAAGATTTAAGACAAACTCAAGTAAAGACAAAGTAAACGAAGCACAATTCTTTTAACTTTTGAAGAAAACTCTTGAGTTGTCTTTAAAATGTTTGTCAGGGTACTTCATGCGTCGTTGTGAGAATGAAATGGAATGCATAAGTGCAGAGACCGCTCCACCCGAAAATTACCCACAAAATATGCAAAAGCGGAAAATAAATTTCGTCGAGGGAGCGATGGAGTTTTTTTCTCTTTTCAAAATATTCATTTGACTTTGGGGCAGACTGAACAACGGAGAAGGAAGGCCAAAGGCAACACAGCGCGTACTGCGGGGCGTATGATCAACGTGCTGTCAGCACGTACGCATATTCGTCATATGTAAGGAAGATAGAGATGGCAGGGAGAGACTGAGAGAGAGAGAAAAAGCGGGACGAGCAATTGGCAAAAAATCGAATTGAAAATGTTTTCTGAAGCCAGCCAAAGGCTCTCGCCGAGTCGCCTCGGCCTCGACTTGCCGCAACTAAGAAAAAAGCCACCGGAAATGTAAGCAATGGCAACCGAGACCGAGGAGGATGAAAATGTTGACGTGGTCATGCATGAACGGTAAATGAAGAGACCGTCAGTCTCGGCATGCCGCTGTGTCTATATGTCTTTGGCGTGTGTGTGCGTAGTTCCGCCGGATGCGCTGCGAGTGCGCCAGCAGCAGTAGCAGCACGCGTACAGCGCTTTTCAAGTAGAAAAACAAATTAAGTGTCTTTCATGCGAATGAATTTTGACTCGTAGCAGCCAATTTCCAGTCGTCTCATCCCTCTACATCCCTCCATCTGCATCTCTGACTTCTCTATTCAGCCATCTTCAGTGCTCGCCAATGGCCTTTGGAAAATAGGAAAATTTCTTGACAGCAGACAAAGAAAATTTCTTGATATATGCTAATACAAATTGACCGTACACTGTGCGCTGTGCTGTAAAAATTCAAGTATGCAAAGTTCAATGAGCTCAAGTACTGTGAAATATATTGACTGTAGAACTCAGCTGTATTTCATTTAATTAATTTCAAGTAAGAATTTTGAAACATGAATAATTGAATAAAATTGAATTGAGTGATTTTCGATATTTTCAATGTATTTTATAAGTCTGTCAGGATGTTTAGAAGTCGTACATGTCGACTGAATTCAACTGTATCGAAATGTTGTAAATATTTATTCGCTATGCTCATTCGAAGACTTTCAATATTCAATTGATTTGTGCGCCATTTTCTTTGTGAACTTAGCGATCGCAAGAGAAACCTATTTTATTTTTGTTGCTTGTTTAAGTAATTTAAATTTGTAAAGCTCAGGAGATAAAAGGAGTACTGAAAGTTATTAAAAAAATAATGAGAAATGTGTAACATTCTTTTCTTTCATTGAATTTTTAACAAGTTCAAGAGAATAAAAATTGGGTCAACTAAAAGTAAAGGTTATCCATAGAAACAAGTGTTCGAATGGAAGATACTCTAGGGACAGTTTTTTTTACTTACATAAGGATAGTATTATATTTATGTAGTAATTGTCTTTCTGTTTCAGAGTTACTCACAGTCTGCACATAACCTCACTTGCACTTTGTCTTATTGCAGGGTATAAAATTCTCAGAGTACTCTGTATACACTTAAATCTGGTCGATATGTATACTCACCGTCGGCTCTGTGCGAGTGGACAGACACCCATGCACCCACACATCCGCACACCTGCACTCCTGTGCACCTTGGCCCGAACCAGAGCACGTCTTGGCGCCGACATGGAATATGCATTTGGGCTCTTGCACCTTTTGTTGGGCATGTCTTTTGGAATATGTACGCAGTTGTGCACATACCATATGTAATTCATCTTTAATATTTTTCCTTTGCATATTTGTCCGGAGCAGGCAGTAGAGTTGGCAGCGGGAAACTGGCAACAGGCCACTGGGATCTGGATGTGCCACTCTGGGTAGTACAAATGTTATTTCGCTTAACTCGAATATGCCATTATACACACACACACACACACACACACACACACACGCGCACGCATACATACTTGTGTTATCCTGAGTAGGAGTCCATAAAGTTAGTAACTTTTATGATTGCTTCTCTCTTTCTCCCTCTATTTGCGTCTCTTGTTGCTGTTCCCTGTTGCGCCATCGGCTAGATTGTCATATTGCATGAGATAACGACCTGGCAGATGGACAAGCTGACAGTGGGGACAGCTACATGCATATCCTCTTCCTTACATGTCGATGCTGTCGATGTCGCTGTGCCGCGTCGCATCGTGCTGTGCGTACCTGGTATCTACTCTGGGCCAGGAGAGCGGTCTGTAAGGGGTGCTACAGCTTTTTATGACGCAGGAAAAGCGTGCGAGCTACTGCTCCTTTCACATCTTCCGCTGCTCAGAGCTTCCTCTGAGCACCCAACATGTACTCAACAGCAAATGCATTTTGCAAGTGCAACTGGCAGCCGCATCAGCATCACCAGCAGCAGCAGCAGCAGCAGTAGATGCCGGGGTGCCGCATCAGCTGAGGCAGCACCATCTACAGCACCAGTAACAACAAAAACTTGTTGATTGTCGTTCAGGTGAGACTCTTTCCTCCAAACGGAGCGAAAGTATGTTAAGTGTAAATGCATTTCAGTTGGATCCGTGTTTTGCTTTAAAGCAACAATTACCAGAAACAGGGCGGCACGTCAAATGCGGCGGCAACTTCACGAGGGTCCTCCGGGAACCACTTTTATGCCTGACAACGTGGAAATTAGATGTGAATTTTCCCTCCATATCTGTCTCTCTCTCTCCCTCTCTGTATATATGTGTGTGTGTGAAGTGGCCAAGTGTTGAATGGTCGTATTGCCTATGACAACCGCATCCTGCTTGTCAGCCGTGCCGTCAGAAAGCTTCACAACTGTCGATTAGCCGGCGTGACAAGTGCGATTCTGACAGTTTGGGGGAAATTAAGTGGAAGTTCAGTTATTCCAGCCAACGTTGTGATTATCTACTTAACTGGGTTGCCAACGTATCTCGAAATATCATTCTGAATATGTCCATGCCTGTGCTATATTTAAAATAAACATTGCGCAATAATGTCATGTACATGGTACAGCATGTAGTGCACTACGTGCACCTGTGAGGGACCAGGCACGTTCTCTCCTGCTGGGCGTATCTGTTGCAGACTATGTGTCGCATACATGCAGCGGCACGCACACACACTACATGGATATATTCTCTAGATAACATTTGATTTGCATTTGCATCATTTATTGTTTACTGGCACTAAATGTATGCACATGCACGCGAGGTCTGTCACAGAAGTTCTGATATAAAAAAATGCAAATTATTTATTTTCCTTACTGTGTTTGTATTATAATGCATTTATTTTTGTATGAATTTAATATTAATAAAATGATAAACATAAAGATATATCGATAAGTACTTTTAAAAGGGTTGATTCTGACACTTTAAACAGAGTGGAAATATCGCTGCACGACTATTGTTTGTTTACAACTATATGGTTTTTTTTTTGGTGAACTTTAAGAATAAGTTATACAATCAACAGCACTGCCCTGTTGTCAAAAAGAAACAACTGGATTAACTGTTACTAACAGGCGATTTCACTTAAGCTCATGATAAACTGCAGGAAAGTATTGATATTTGCATTGTACGGATCAAGGTAATTCTTATTTTGCCTCGGGCAGGTTTCGCATCGATTGGATTCCGCCAAATCGCTGGGTCAACACATTAGATACAATGAGCAAGTCCAATTTATGCGACTGACATATTAACTACACTTGGGGGGGACGCCCAAGCGCTTAATTACGAATGTGTTTGCCAAACTATTCGAAGCCAGTTTATGGTTAAAATGTGCGTGCCAAATTGGCCAGAAGCAAAAGTAAATCAATTTCATGTTGTACACACACGACAAACCCACTCACAGAGAACTCAAGAAAAGATGCAGAGATGCCTTGAATTATGCTCAGGCCTGTCGGGCTGCTCATTTGAGTTCCGCAGGACTCTCGCAAACAATTCTCTGTAAATCAAGCTGCTTGCGCCGCCTCCTGCCGCTCTGCTTGTTGCAAGCCAGTTGCACTGCGCACACACACTCGACCAGCATGTAAACACAGCACAAACAGAGCCCCCCAACCACACACGCACACACACAAATACTTGCACAGTCCGGGAATGTGTGCTCAGCAGACGTCTTGGGCAGGCTTAAGACAGACGCTGATGGAGCGCGCACAATGGCAACGGTGAGAGGATCCTGAGTGGGACCCTAACTTGGTGTGGTCTTAGTCTTAGTGCAAAGATGGAATTAGGCACAAATAATGCGTATCTGAGCGGGCTAAGAGAGACCGACTGGGACTGTCATCAACAGGCGGATGGTGATACGAATGGGGATGCTCTGTGAGTCATTTAATTTTCATCAATTTGCAATATTTGAGCACACAAATCATTGTTATAGGATAATCCCATAATTGACTGCTCTTTGCTTTGCTACTGCGAGGAATTTACAATAGTTGCTCACTCTTTCCTGATCATCTTGGGCTAGTGTGTTGTATTGTCGGTGTGTGTAACTGGGTGTGTGCTGGCAAAGACAACTCTCGGCACGAGCTGTGATTTGCAATGTCCTGTGGCAGGAGCAATAGACAATTTTGCAAATTTCCTAATTGCACTTGGTTTGCTGCTGCGCTTTGCCTGGAAATGATGTCGCTCGGTCTACCACACTGCCAACAATTTTGGGGTGACTGTCAATGATGTGCACAGGGCGTGCGGCCAGGGCTGCATAGGTCGGTGAGCAGCTCAGCAGGACTCCTTGCATCACTTTGAGGGCCAATTCGGTTTTGGGGCTGGCGTTACATGCATCTGTAATGACTGTCTGTTCTCGGGTGCGGCTTGAGGTTAGGCAATTGGTGTAAAGTCGATCCCCTAAATGTGACCGTTAAGAAGAACTTTAAAAGCTGCCCTCAAAGCGACGATTAGTTGGGTTTTGTTTTGGAAAAGTTATTCACATAAGCTCTGTCTAATCGTATTAATTTGTTATTTATTTAATGGTAAAGAGATTGGAGATTTGCTGTTAACTTAAGCAAATATTTATTTAGTTTTTATCCAGTGTAAAAGCATTTCTAAATTATTTTTCAGATTATTTCAAATGTTACTTTTAGCCTACGCAGCTCGTATACTTTATTTGTGGACGTGCATGTACATATACGTAATTTTGGGTTACATTTCCCCTTGATGTATACGTCTGTTAAACTGCCTCCTGTGTAGGCCACAGTCAGCAATGAGAGAGCAGGGCCAAGTTCTGCTGGTGACAAAACAAACACAAGGCCCAATGACAACAATTGCAATTACAAAGGTCGGCACACAAATAAGAGGAAACCCCTTACGTTGACCTGGGGCAACATGACGCATCAACACCAGCAGCAAATATTTAAATGGTTCTATAGATATTTAAATTTTAGCGTTTGTATTCTATTTTTAAAGCTTTTGTAACTTATAGATAAAGTGAAAGCTTTATGTCATGATGTCCTTTTGGAATCTCTTCTGTAACTCACAAGAACAAACGATAACAAGTTCAGGCGAGAGATTAACAAGACTGACAGATTGTGTTAAGCACTTTTCCAAGTGAATTGCACAGATTTATGATAGCAGATCTTAAATTTTGGACAACATGGCATGTGGTTGTAGAATCGCGGGGAAAACATCAACAATGGCGACAAGAACAATTCCAGAAACATTTTAGTCATTATAAATGTCATCAAGCATTTTTTTGTCCATCAACTCGCGCAGTTATACGGACGAATTGTTTACGGCCTTTTTGAATGGATGTGTTGGAGCGGAGAAGGAGAAAGAGGAGGAGTTGGGCAGCTCAAACTGTATGACAGTTTCCATTAATGTTGAAATCTGAACACAATATACCGCAAGCGGATGCGGTGGGACGGTAAAATGGGGTCAGGCATTTTTAATGAAACGAAATTAAACGGGAAATTGAAACCGGACGGCGTGTTAATGAGAAAGCTATGGCGGGTCCGTCGTTAACGAGCGACTTCATTTTCGGCAGGCAATCAACGCTGCTATGTGCTCCCAGCACGTTGTCAACTTGTAGTTAACGTGTCCCTAATAACAGGCTATTCGGTCTCCAAAAATAATGAAGTTCTTCTCAAATTCCATTAAAGTACGGTCACCCAATCATTAAAGCTTTCTTTAACTAGGTAAAACTAGCATCTACTTACTAAACTAACATAAGTCAGATAGTCACTAGAACTTTTATCATATGAAATATGAGTCAACTTTATGTATATTGAAAGGCTGTCGATTAATTTGATTACCTAATGTTGCGTTATTAGCTACATTGATTTATGGGTACTTAGGGCAGAATATTATTTCGCTCTTCGCTTTGTCCTCGTCGGGACAAAAGGCGGAAAATTGAGCTCTCTTTAATTGATTTTCTCGGTTGGTGGAGTGAGTTGGGGCCGAAACAAAGCGAAATCCTCGTTGACAGTCGAGGCACAACAATTAGTGTCTCTATTATGCTGCAGCAACAATAATAAACAATCGACTGAAAATGAACAGGGGATAGGTCAGGGCAGCAAGGCGGGAGGAGTTCCAAGTGAAAGCTATCAGAACAAAAACCTTAAGACCTCGTGTAAACAACAAAAACATTGTTATCAGACATTGATGGCGTTGGCGCCGTCAAGGCCCATGAGACAGCGCAAGAATCGTTAGCGAAGATTGGACTTGGCTGGCTTTGTGGGATGCCTGGAGCGAGCAGAAGGGCGGCAGTGGCGACTGCCTACACTCGTTTAAATTTAAGCAACTTTCAATGGACTGTAAATGAATAGAATTTATTTTTGGGGGCTGCAGCAAAGTTTAAGGACTTTAGGCGCCGGCGATGTCGTTCTCATCCTGAATGCCAATATCCGGTTCTATTTGCGCGCTTCTACGTTTCTACTCTGGAGCAGCCAGCTGCATTTCTTCTTTTTATGTGTGCTGAAAGTAGTTGGAAATAAATACTAGAGCACCAGGAATAAGACCCAACAGTAAAAGGACGCTTTCTGCTACAGAAAAAGAAAGAAAGTAAGAACGAGAACGAGAACGAGAACTTGGTGAACTTTTCTCATGCTAGCTGAATTTTGATTTACGACCACTTAACGTTTTTTATGGCCTCAGACAACAAACTGCGATTGTGTGTGCTGCCTCAGCACTTATTCCTTCAGAAGCAGTAGCATAAAGCAGATTCCCCCACCTCTTCTGCCGGTGCAGTTGTCCTCGTCCTTCGTAAGATATGGTTCCAGTAGAGTTTATGTGTTGCGAGTAGTTACATCGCAGAAATCTTGTTAATCAAATATTTGTACAGTGGCTGCACTCCAACTGAAATGTATTAATTTTCCCAAAAAAAAAAACCTAATTTTGAAAATAGAGTTAGAATCTTAGCATAAAATTTGAATACTTACTTTTGAAAATTTGTACAGAAGACCGGGGATCTAATAAAATACTTGTATGATTTGTTTAAATCGTATTTATTTCATGGAAATGCATTTTTGTCTGTACGATACTCGCAATGTTTTCCTAAATATGTATTAATTAGTAAGATTATGCTGTATTTCTGTATAGTTATATCCAGTGGGTGCGTTTGTGTCTCTAAACACAAACAAGATTTCTTTCGTTTTCCCCTATTTAGGTTGTAAACTAACCTAGTTCATACCACGGTATGAATATCATTGCACATGTTCGATATTTTCATTTTGTGTGTTTAATATTAATCTTGCAATCATATATTTGTGTTTTGTTTCAAGTTCTTTTGGGGTATTTAAATTTCTTTCCATATTATGAAAAACATTAATTCGACATTTATGTAATTTATATATTTATGGTTGTTTTATCAATATATCGTATGTATGTGTCCCTTAGGTCAACGATTTTATTTTGGTTACTTAGTATACAACTGCCTTATTCTGTTCTATTTGTATCATTCCAACAAAAGTTATAGAAAAGAAAACATACAAAAACAGTTAGAGAATAAACCAAATACATACTTGGTTGGATCTTAATATTATCTTCGGATGTTGGAACTGTTTAAACGCGTGCAATTTCAGGGCTTCGGTTCTTGACTTTATTTGCTATGTCAAAGAACAAAAACTATTAATTTATTATATATTGCAAATCAAACTCCGCAAAATTAACACTAGCATCTAGACATAAATCGTGAAACCCACGAGTACCAACGTTTCGTTATGCGCCACTTAATCAAATACAATACATATACCATATATTACTCATATATTTTTCGATAAATATCGTCAATTCTTCATTTTGATTCCTGTGCTAACGTAGATTCTACTGAATCTCTTCATTGCCCAACAATAGTTTCCATATTGAAGTGGTTCTAATACGATTCTTCATCGCGATTTGGACCCACTGTCGGGGCTTACTGTAACAGTCCGCTGACTGTAAATGTGCTTGCTATCGATGAAGTGGCAGTTTCTGCCATTGCCATGTGCTGCACTCCTGTTCGATTTGCGCCTGGCTCCAGTTGCCACCAGAGCTGCGTGGCCGTCGAAGCAGTCTCGGTGTGATTGGGATTTCCCCCGGCCTCTGTTTGGTTCGCTATGCTTACTGGCTCATCGCGACGTGTTCTCACCGCCTGCGGCAGTGGTCACGACGACATGTAAGTGCACTGTGTCTTCGGCTGCGGCTCTGTCTGCTCGATGGGCTGAATGGCAGCACGTTTCCAGTAATCGCGCACCGTCTCGACTGTCTCCATGATGCGTAGGAAGTTACGTCCCGCCAACATTGCCACATCCTCCTCACTCCAGTTGTGATCCTCCAACAGTGCAGCCAACAGCTCGGGGTATTTCGAGACGTCCTCAAGGCCCTGTGGCGGCATTTCGATGCCATCATAGCCGGCACCAAGGCCAATGTGTTGAATGCCCGCAATTGCTCGCACATATTTGATGTGCTCGATGACATCCTGCAGTCTGGCCTGCCGGCCGCAAGCCACGTCCTCGGGGTCGAAACTGAGCATAACGAGACCGCCATTCTCGGCCACCAAGCGCAATATATCATCAGGCACATTCCGCGTCGAGTTGCACAGCTGACGGGCTGCAGAGTGGGAGAAGATAACGGGAGCTCTGGTCACCTGCAGCACATCACGTGCCGTTGCATCGGAGCTGTGCGATAGGTCGATCATCATGCCCAGCCGATTCATCTCTCGCACTATGGCCTTGCCAAAGGGCGTCAGACCTTGCTCCAGTGGCGAGGCGCTTGACCCGGCCCAGGACACATCGCAGCGATGCGTCAGACTCAGGTAGCGCGCACCCAGGGAGTAAAACGAGCGCAGCACACCCAGCGACGAGCCAATCGTGTGGCCTCCCTCGATGCCGATCAGCGAGGCCAGCAGGCCGCGCCTGTGCGTGGCCACAATGTCTTGTGAGGAGGTCGCCAGCACAGTCTCCCTGGCATACATGTCCGACAGTCGCCGCACAATGTCGATTTGCTCCAGTGCCAGCTGGACGGCGTCCAAGCCTTGCGCCTCACACGGAACGTACGCCGACCTGCGAAGAAGCCAAAGAAAAGGTCTAAAGTTTGTTCGACTATCGTTTAGGTCAGGGTCTATAAACCAAACAAACTATAATTTAAATATTTCAGAAATTGGAAACAAAACGAAGTATGCGAGGAGTGTGTGAATGGAACATAATCTCTCAGTTTCACACGTTCGTTGAATTCGACACACGACTTAAAAAGTCACAGCGCATAAAAACGGAATATATAAAAAATATATATATTTGAGATTTTGTGATCATGCATGCCATATGGACCAAAGCGAAACAGTTTCCCCACTGCAAGGAGACCCACCAAATCTTTCCACCCGATGATTTTCCGGTGCGTCGAATTTCATTTACTGCATCATTTAATAACGAGCCGCCGGCAATGAGTCTAATATTGGGCTGGGAATATGGCCGTCTCTGGCTAAAGGAACATAAGGAATTCATTACTTCGGAACTGACCAAATCGAAACCGCAATTTATTGAGCCTGATTTTGTTTGGTGGACCACCAAAAGGAACCAAGTTCTAGATCGTCGTGGGATATTTTTGAAAAAGAAACAGAACCCACACGCTAAAAACTGTAATTTAGCCGCTTTCGCCACATCGAAGGCCCAGCGTCTCAAGCGCTTGGATAAAATCGCCAATGCGGAAACAGAGACCGAACGAGGATCGGGGGAGCCTAAGGGAAAGGCAAAAGAAATGCAACTGCAAGGACTGCATGCAACGCCGTTGTGGGGGTGAAGAAATCGTCTCGGGCTCATATGGCCCAGACAATCGTAAGGTGTTCTATGTTACAAAGAAACTCAGATCGATTCCTTGGTATTGATTCGTTGAGTAAAACAATTAGCATTTGTTCGATTGCAGACTCAATTGAAAATCTTGTTTAACAGAAATGAGCAACAATTAATGTAAATATATTTCAAACATTTCAGTTTGGCATATAAAAACAGCTGATTTTTACTTAAAATCATAGTGATATATTAGTTACTATACTCATTTGGCCAGACAAATTTGTAATTTAATTAAACATCACTTTCATTTCAAACACTTCTTATTTTTATTTATCTATTAGATTACAACGAGGATGTTACTTTCGATTAATCAGTCTGCTTTCTTTCGATAAGTGTTGGTTAAGTGCAACAAATATTAACAGCTGTCTGTTGTTTACAGAATGGGACCGACACTTAACATAAGTAAATTCTTTACAGAGTTAACTTATGTACACATGTAATGTATATTGGACTTGTAGTTACAAAATGATTTAATTAAATCTATAATTTCTCCAATTTGTTGCTAGTGTAATGTGTAATGCAATCAAATGATGTGGTACTTCATACAGATAATTGACCCTTCTCGTATTATACCTATAAAACGTTTCTCCATTTCGCATGCTCTTCATACAGGGCTCGAGTCAGCTTCTGCCTGCAGTCGCATCAAGATACGCTTAGCATGGCGGGGCTATAAAAGTGGTTAACTAACGGCACATTTGAATTTCAAATGCAATGATACGGCAATAACGAGAAGAACTCTGCTGCTGCACTCCGAGAGTGCTACAGAGTGACGCAATTCAGCTCAGCCAGGATGAGTCCGAGGGAAATTGAACAATGAGGCGAGCACTAAAATTAAATGCGAAAATGGCTGCACGTTCACGCTCTCCACCATCAGCGGCATCTGCCATCGGGGATGGGGGTAGTGAGGGCAGTTTGCTTGGCTTGCAGTCATCAGTTCCGGTGTCAGAAGTCTACCAAATAAAATCAAGTCGATTGCCTATCAGCATTTTCCCCCAAACTACAACTGTCTAGCGCCTGTCAAACACACTACTGCATACCCAGCAACCTGCACCCCGCACCCTGCTTCCCTGTTGCAACTAGCATTTGTCAGATCTGCTGCTGTTGTTGTTGTTTTTGTTTGCATTCGGTGGTGGCGCTTAAAATTGCCCAGCAGGCAATGCCAGAACCAGGTTGGCTTCTTGGCCCGGTAGCTGTTGCCAAATTTTATTTTGCAGTCAAATTGTTGGCATCACTTTTTTTGGCAAGGCAACGCCAGGAGAGGAGGGCTGTGGGGAAGGGCGTACGTTTATGTAGAGTTTGTGGGCATGGCCGTTACTTGTTTCAGTATCGTGTACCCTTCGTAGGCGGGTCAGGCCAGCATGTCCGGTGGTAATTGTTATGGGTCGACGGTCATGTTCGATTGCATCGCAATGGGTCTATTGAATTTCTGTGATTTTCGACTAGAGAGAAACGAAATACCCCTTACGGTAAATAACCTTAGGGAGAGTATATATTTCAGATAACTTAAAACAAGATGAAATAGTCCTTTCTGTACCCGAGATTCAGATTTTGAAACGAAGGGACAGACTTTTTGATATATCTTTAAATTGTGAAGTAAATTTCAAAGATAGATTTTTTGCGAACTCATTTCCCAGATCGATCAGTACTATCTTGACTGTCCTATAAAAGAAATCTATACTTGAACCCCTTCGTCTCTCACTTACCAGACTTGTACGCCCACTAGTCCCTGCTTGAGTCGCTCCATGTCGGTCTGCGCCCAAGCCGGTCGCGACCACATGGACTTGTGATCAAGGTCGTGACTGAGATGAACCAGTTCCAGGCTGCTGTGCGCATACTTGCGCACGTTCCAGGCGAAGTTGTTGTGCCCGTCGACGAGGGGCACCTCGCGCAGGATGCGCCTAACGATTCTCAGTCTTTGTGCGTGCGAGTTGCGACTCGGCGCCATAAGGAAGTGCTGATATGCCAGTGTTGCTGCGATTGCCAGCAGGCAGATGGCGCTCACCAGGAGCAAGGCGAACATCCAGGTGCTGCGACATGGCTTCTGGCCGGCAGCTGTGCCACCGTTTCTGGCCTTGCGCGAGTTCTTGCTTTTGTTCTTCGTCTTGCCAACGCCGGCGCCGGCGGCTGCAGTTGCGGGCGTTGTCATCGAGGTGGGCGACTTGGTATCGAGGGCGATGCCAGCGATGTCGCTGCCAACAACAATGCCGCCGCCCGTCAACGCGCTGCCAAAGACTTTGGACTTTTGTATGCTGGCAATTTCGCCGCCGGAGTCACTGTTGGAGATCGAGTTCTGGCGGGAGAGGGTGCGGCGTATGTTCGAGTGTTCCGTTACGTCTGGCAGCCCGCCAAAGCCGGTTGTCTGTAAGAACAAGAAGAGAAGGACGGCAAAAAAGGTTAGTCTGTTGTTGTTACATGTTACCTGGCAGTCTCTCCTCTTTCCCCTCGCCTGCCACACCAAGTTGCTTCATTAAAAGTGCGTCAAAGTTTCCCCCGCCCCCTTCAACGTTGATTTTGCGCTCTAATTAAAACTCTTGGAAACTTTTTGAACGTTTTGTAATATTCATAACTGGCACGAAACATCAACAAGGCTCAATCTGAAACTTTTTAATGAACCAAATGACCAAATCAAAATCAATGCATACGCCTGAACCCTCTCCACCTCTCCCCAGTCCTTCTCACACTGCCCAGGAAGGGTGCCAGCTGTATGGCTAATCTCGTTGGGAACATAATTAAGCTCCGGCAATAAATCACATGTGCGCCTCGTTGCCACGTGCCACACGCCTCGGATTGTGGGAATTCGTGGGCTCCATTGACAGTCGAGTCTGCCTAAACTGGGCAAACTTTGTTGGCCGAAAGTTTGTCACGCAGCCTGACAGGAGCTGCCAATGATTTGCTCATCCAGCAGGGAACACACAAATCGAATTTGGCAACATACATATATGGTATACGAGCAATCTCGGTGTGCACATTGCAGATGCACAGAGACAGCTAGGGCTTAACGTAATATTTTCATAATTTAATCGAACATTTCACTGTCGTCTGGCAAGGCATAATCCCCGATTATGCACACAGCAGGGAGAGCGTTCAATCCGGCGTATACTTAATATATGCTTTAATTGGACCCTTTTATGTGGCCTGATAATAATCCCGAGCAGCCAACACACCCTGAGGGAACGAGAACCCAGACCCAACCCACTTACTGTGTGCTTTGATTTCCCTTGTGCGCTCTGCCCCTCCTCCGTCTCTTCCCCTGCCACATGCATATTGCTTGCGCGCTTCATTTTATTTGCATGTGCGGCTAATTAGCTGCACCACACGGCGTATGAGCAATGATACAAAAAATAAGCGAAAGAAACTGTGTAAATGTTTCTCGTGGCAGCTCAAAAATTAATTAAATAAAATACAAGCAAGGAGTGCCACGCCCCCAACCTGAAAGCAGGCCAATTGGGTTGTTACACTCGAAACTATTTTAATTATGAGTTTCGCCGGAAAGAGAACAGCTGGGCGGGGGGTGGTGGGCAGGTTGAAATTAGCTTTTAATAATACTGGCGAAAGTTTTGACGTCGCGATTGCAAAGTAATAAAAAAGAATGAGGCTATGCGGAATACAAAAAAGTCTCCTCAATTTATTCAATTTTTAATAAAATGCAAATATTCGTTACAGATACCCTGTACTCAGTGCGCACGAGGTATCAAGTGCTAAGTGTATTAAACGATGACTTAGTTTCAAAAGGTAGGAAAGTTATATCCCATTATATATTAAACTGCAGCTTTAATAACTCAACAAGATATTGCAGGGTATCTCAAGTTGTAGCCCCGTTTTTAACTTTGACAGTTTGTATAAAACTCGGCAAACTTTTGGCTCCGTCGCTACTTAAAGGGCGCATCATTTTAGCCCCACGTTAGTTTTGCATGCCTGCTGCGATGGGGGCAGGGAAGGTCAGAGGTCGACGGCGGATGCAAAAGTTTGCAGTTGGCGGCGCAACGCCAACATTATCATGGGCGGGTGTTGTGGTGCAGAGGAGGGGATAGGAGGATCAGCCATAATCCGGAAAGCAGCTTTAGCCACATTTCGCGCTGACTACCCGCGCAGCCCAAAAGGCGTCGAAGCTACTGGAGAATTCATGGACGACGGGTGTGAGTACAGAGGGGAAGGCAGGTAGAGGGGGTGGGTGCTGCCTGTTGACCTCACAGCAGGTGACAACGCTGCGTTTTGGGAACTTGTTCAACATTTTGTTGCAGTTCGCCTCGGCCAGCAAGTTTATAATTGGTTCAATTCGGGTTTGTCGTGCTTCAAGTTGCACGTGCTGTACATGAACAGAAACCAAATTTGTAGCACATTCAATATTTTAAATCTTAAATAAAAAACAACCTGTCGACGCAGTAGGCTGACTGAAGTGATTTGTGAACAGATTCACACACTGCTCGATCACATTCAACTGCGAGTTTTAGTTTCGAAAACACTATCAACTAAAGAAATAAATCGAGATTTTACATTACTATAACACAACAAAATGTTGTTAGAGCACGACAACGAGGAGGATTCGAATGACTTTGACAACGGGGTCGATATACCCGATGCACACTTATCACCAACATCGGAAGCTGACGTCGAGTGGGAGGATGACTATGAGGACCTTCAAGGTAATCCATTCGCCGACATGTTCCCTAACCTCGACGCTGAGTGGCTCAATAATCTAGGTTCTGAATTTAACTGGAACATTCCTCCCGAGTTGTGGCCCTCACTGGAAGCCCTCGTTGAGCGGGAGGCAGCTTGGCTCGATGACAATGAGTAGCAAGACAAATTCGTAGTACTTTCATTATACTTTTTAGAATTGTAGCATTTATTTTATTTAATATATAAATGCTGTATGTATGCAGTGGCAAAATATAGGTATTTTAAGAAACGTTTAAAATAGAACAGATGTTTTCAAATTCAAGCTTCGCAACAAACGACTTTTCGTGTGACCAAGCAATATTTTTAAGTATTTAATAAAATACTGAAAAAAGTAGTTGAAACAGCTTCAGCGAGAGGAACATATTTTTTATCGATAGCTGCGATTAACATTTGAATTAAAATCAGCTGTTATATATCAATAGCTGTTAAGCACTGTTGACACTTATTAAATATAGCGCACAATATTTATACTCGAATACTTTTGTACACAATCTTATTTAAACATTAAAAAGCAAATCCTTATAAATAGTTTGCACTTCAGAACACGTTTTAAACATCAAGCTAATGGACGCATTAAGTATTTAAGAAATATTTGGGGGAACCCAGATTGGCTGCCTTTGTGAGGCGTGATTAAGTTGGCAACTGTAAGCGACGATTTCTGAACTGTTTGTTATTTCTTCTTGTTGTTTCTTACTGAATATTCATGCAACAGAGTCTTAAGTCTTAACCAAAGCTGACGCAGGCAACGTCAACCCACACACGCAATCCCAGCAACACAATTCAGCAAATCATCTGAGCAGAGCGAAAGGCGCCCAGCCACGTGACACAAAAGACAAGCCCCGACAGCAACAGGGGCACCAGAACGGGGGCAACAACTACTACAACAACAAGGACAATAACAAATGGCAGCTGGAACAATGAAAACAGCAGTGGCAGAGATGGAGGCAGAGGCAGCAGCAAAAATAAAAGTAACCGTTGCGGAATGCTTTATAGTTTTCCGCTGTATTTTCTGTCGCTTTTTGTTCGGAAGGGGCAACAGTTTTCAGCAAAATCTTTTCATACCCTGGACTCGTAAAAGTGAAGTGTCGCATGAACAAAGTTCCTTTTATGCTGAGCAATAAAAATATTTATGGTCCTCACTGTTCTTCTAACGTAATAAAAATCAGTTTTCAATAAAACATCGGTTTCTTTCAAGATAAGCATTTTTTCTTTTCACAGGGTATTAACCAGTTAATCCAGCACTGTGAATGTGCAACACTCTTCTACTGTACTCGCTGATATGTATCTTTTATCTAAACTGCGCTTAAACAAATTTTTGGAGACCGCGCAACAAAGAAAAAACAGAGAGAGAGAGAGAGACTAACACGAGAAGTGTTGAATGTAATTTGTGCATCTTTCAGGAAGATTTAGTATGTTAAAGGCTGAGAGTTCCCTGCGATATGCAAATTTATTAACAGAAATCCTGAATAAGGAGGCTCTGGTATTATATGACCAAAATTCGATATACTCTTGAGAATTAAGTCAATGTAACTTTGAAATTTATAAACCCAATCTGTCAATTTTATTATGATCGAGTAGCAGACTGGCAGGTGACTTAGAATCTTCCTTAAGGCGCTCTCAAAAGCCGCACTCAACCTAATTGTTTTACTGATTTCATCTGAATCCTTAAAATCAATAGATCATTGAAAGTAAAGAGAAACTTTTTGCCCAATAAATTATAATTTTCTTTGTATAATATAAATATTCTATATATGTATCTGGCTGGACAAATACAACAAATAAATGGAATTTATTCTCTAGTGAAAACTTTTAAAGGCACAGGAAACGGTTCATTTGAAGTTTTTAAAAGTTCTTACAGAGAGGAAAACTAAAAATATTGCCCTATCGAAATGACGAACAGAAGTTGAATATAACTGGAAGTGATGATTATGATGGATGCATTCGTAAATGGGCATAAACTGATTTGTGGTCAGCTTTGGTGATTTTCGCCCATTGTGGTTCATTGTGCTGCCGCTTGGCCATTACAATTTCCATGGCACCCAACGGCGCTGTTGGGATGCGGAGTTAAAGTTGTCAGCAGCATCCCTGCCCCTCTGCACCTACCCTTGCGGCTGTCACTGCTGTTTCGCCGCCTGCTGCTGTTGCTGCTGCTGCTGCTGCTGTTCATGTCAACGTCGGCAAGTTTTTAGTTTTTCAAATGTCATTGGGGCATTTCACGCTGATGGACATCACCAGCAATAACGACAGTCCCACTGGCCTCCCCCTGCCTGGGTAGGGCTACCCTGCCTTGTCTGCTTCTGCTCCTCGCGCAGGCACAGTTTCCTCCTACGTTAACCGCCATGTTGTTGCTACGTTACTTCTGCCATCCTGCCCTGCTCCTCATTCCACCCGATGGGAGTCTGGGGAGCAGGGCAGGAAAGCCGCTGCTAGTGGCGATGTCTGTGTTAGGACTTGGCGTTTGTTTTGTTTCTTGCTTTGTTTTAGGTTTGTTCTCCGTTCGGGCTGTCTCTCTCTCTCTGTCTCGCTATGCCTTCCCCTGTCCTTCCCTTCGTTATACGGTCTGTCTATCTGTCTGTTTATTTGTCTCCGAGTTATGTGGACGTTGCCCGGCGACAGTCTGGCCTGCTCACTCTGCTCTCTGTCTCGCTTGCGCATCTTCTCGGGTTTCTATTTAAGTTGGTAGTTAAGGAATCGAAGCTCTTTAAGCAATTTAAAGTTCTTAATCGACACTACTCATGTGACATTGCCAGGCAAGGCTCTTCCTACTATTTCTATTACAAGTTTAAAGTTCTTCCTCCCTTTTAAAGTTCTCAAATCGCTATATAATCCACATAATCGAACTTAATCTATCTTGAATGAGAGAGAGCAACGTTTAGTTACACGTGAAGTAGAATTGCAGGTTTACTTTTGCAAATTACATCCCTACTTGGAATGCTGTTGCCGCCCCCTTTGGCCCACTTCCAATCCACCAGCTGAACTCATCGATTGCTTGGTGAAACACACACGAAAAACGACTTGAACAATCATGTTCGCGCTGATAATAAGTCATGATTGTAGAGTATTTGGGGGAGTGTGCCCTGACATGAGCAATGATGATGAGGAACGAAATGCGAAACCCGAAAAATATGCTAGTCAAGCCCGACAGCTTTGCTCCGCTTCGCACGCACACGCCGCGGCAAAGGCACCCATCAATCAAAGAGCGACTCCAGCCCGCTTCAGCTGCGCGGGTAAGCTCCATTAGCCCCGCACTGCAGCTATCGAAAATGAATCAAAAGGAAGCTTGGGTAGCACAAAAAAGGGAAGAGTGAGGAAGGGAAGGGAAGCGGGCTTGAATGGTATTCGCTGCACTTGAAATTGGCGGACAGCAGAACGAATCGGCGAGGCGAACGCTCAAATGGAGCATGCTGCTCCCTCAGCTAAGAGGCGAAGCGAGCAAAGCAGAGAAATGTAGTCAATCAGGATTAGGAGAAACAATCGATGGGTCAATGTGGGTTGCACAGATGAACTGAAAAGGGAGGGACTCCACTCCAACTTTAAAGTATGTATACACTTATTTACTTATAGATAAATCCATCTTTCGCTCCTTTCTCTCTTTCTCTGTCTCCTACTTTAAGTGTGTATATACTTATTTACTTATAGACAGATCTATATATCTTCCTTTGCTCCTCTCTTTCTCTCTCCTTGGCAAGATGAAAACTTTAGTAATCGTGTAAAATTAGCCACGAGGCAAAGTTTCAGGATGGAAACCATTCAGGCGGCAACTGGCAACCAGCACAGGGCAACCGGCAACCGGCAACGCAATAGAGCGAGTATCGCCAAGATAAGACATCAGTGTAGTGAGAAGGAGCCACAAAATGAATCCGTGGGGCAGCAGAGCGCGAAATGACGACGAATGGTGAATGGCAAACGGTGAATGGTGAACAGTGAATGCTGAATGTTGAATCGCCTGGCAAACGGGGCTAGTGAACGTGGCAATAATGACGATATTTATGGCTTTGGCGGAACGCATAAAAACGCAGCTTCTGACAGCCAAACAAACGCTGCTAAAGAAACTCGGGATAAATGGTCGAGCTGCAGAAAAGAAATGCTGAAACTGTAGCTGGCACTGACACGGGATATCGGGAGGGGGAAAGAGGGACAACAGCTTCTCTACTGCCCGCCTCAACGACACTTGCAACATTTAATTTATTATGCAAATGTGAACAAATGGCCCGAGTGGCCAAAGATGACAGTCGACGTGAGTAATGGCTGAGCAGCACAATTGTTCTGCCCAATGCAACGCTTCATCCATTTGTATGTATGTGTGTGTGTGTGTGTGTGCGTGTGTATCTGAGTCTGCTATCCAACTCTCACGCTACTCTTCTGCAGTTCAGCGTCCTCTCTGCATCGCTTATGGGACTAGCAACTGACACAAAGTGCCTGCTGTAGCATAATGGTATAACACGCACGCCACACATAACGGCAATTTGATACGCTAAGTCCAAACAAATTGAGTTACACATGTAGATAATCGTTTATCAGATGTGACCGCAAATGTATCTGAAGTTGTGCACAGCCATAAGTCATGGTTATGTGGGTGGCACTGCCAGAACTAGATAAATGCATTGGGCATTTTATCGAATTTCGAAATCGTTACTCTTGAGCCCGGAGGGCAAAATGCTTGTGGACATTTTAAAATGGATAAGGACGTTTCTTCTTCGACTGCAAAATGTGGGTGTAGATGTACCGTACACATGTATGTGTATACGAAATACTTATTTCTTTATCGTTCCACATCATTTTATCCTTTTCAGCATCTGTGGCTTTACAAATTTGATATGAATTTTGAATATGTTGCTTAGTATGAGGGCGTCTAGAATTATTGTTAGTAATCTGAGACCTGGCTCTCTTTTAATGTATTTTTTGTAAACTAATAATTGATTGATTTGAAATAAATCTGTGTGTTCATACAGGACACACAGACAGACGGACAAGGCTCAATCGGACATAACAAAATTTAGAGTAGATTAAAAACGTAGTTCAATAGTTAGTTCAATTGTTTAGCTTAGGTCTTTTTATTTCGTCAGACTTGCAAAAGTTTAAAGAATTATTTCTTCTATCTATCTGTATATAGGTATATATTATACCATCTATATTTTATCTGAACTCATCAACTTTTACCTAGCATTTAATCTGTATATCTTCGCATTCTTAAAGCAGCTGTCTCCCTATTTATTCATCTATCTCGCTTCGTTTGTGCTCATTGTAATCGCGTCACGCACCAAATGCGCGTCGATTATCGTAAATGTTTCTCCTTCACAAAGATGGAACAATCCGTGAATGCCAATTAGAGAAAATCATGTTCAGTTATCTGCTCCCCTCCCCCTCCCCTGATTGTAAGCCCACCTGGTAGTCCATGTAGTTATCGAAATGCATGTAGGAGCAACCGCTGCCAACGCCACCCGGCATAGGCAACGGCAAGGGCAGACCGTTCTCGTCCAGCTCGACGGCAGGCGGTGGCGGCGGTGTGGGCGGCAGGGTGTCCCCCTTGAAGGAGACGCGCTTGGTGTGTCCCTCCCGCCTGTTCCGGCCCAGTGTGCCGGCAAAGCGACCGGCATGCATGGCGCCGCCGGCTGCCAGGGTTCCCATCATGTAGGAGAGCGAGCCGCAGCCAACGACGGCATCCTGGTGCTGTGGCTGCTGGTGCTGCACCTGCTGCAGGCCGCAGCCGCCGAAACGAAAGTGTGGCATGCAGGTGGTGGTGGAGCCGCCTGCGCCGCACTCGCTGCCCTCAAAGTCGCTCTCTACGTCTGTCACAAAGGCGGCTGGTTGAAAGCCGCGCGGCAGCGTCGCAGCCGATGTCGCAGTCAGCGTCGACGCAGCAGTCGACGTTGGTGGAGCTCGGTTAAGTGTGCCCGTGCATAGAATGTTAACGGCTTGTGGATGCTGTTGCAGTTGGATGCTGTGTGGAAACTGTTCGCCGACGCCGCCGCCGACTCCAGTCTGCAGGAGCGCCAATTCGCCGTTAACTCCAGCGCCACCCGCTGCCGCTGCTTGTGCGGCGCCTCCCTCCGTACTCGTTGTCAGAATATGCGTGGGCTGCAATTGATAATAATGCTCGACGCCGCCCTGCGGCTGTGCTGTGCCGGCTGTAAGTCCAGCTGCTCCTGCCCCAGCTCCAGTGGCTATCAACGCTGTGGGGATGACCATGATGGGCAACATTGTTGGTGCTACGGACGCCGGTGGCGCATTGTTTCCGCTCGCCTGTAGCATTTCCATTTGGCACATTTCCTCGTAGCTGAGTGGACGCAGGTGCTCCATGTTGGCTCACTGGGCGTGGCAGCAATTAAAGGAGTTAACACTTGGTTTCACTTCACTTGGCGCGCGCCTCGATTCCAACCTTAATTTTCACCTAGGCAAACGAACACAGACACACACACACACAATCGCAGGCGCACCCGTGAGTACTGGGATTCGGATTCTGCACAGCAAGGGGGGTGGGGGTGGCGATTCAAAAGTTTTCGCGCGCGTTCCTTTTGGCTGCTTCTCACCACATGGCGCCTTCGCCTCGCTTATGCGCCTGGGCCAACTTTATCTCGCGACAGTCCTGCAGCAACTGAAGTAGAAGCCGACATGGAGCGCACAGTTCTCAGTGCCTTCAATTCGCCGTGGCCATATTGTGCAGCGCCGGCGCATGCGCGTGGCATGCAACCAGACAGCCGCTCTTCGCCTTCGTTTTCGCCGCAGCCGACGCCATCAACGCCGCCGTCGTCGCCATTAGCATCGCCATCGCCACTTGCCGTTTTGTTTTGATTCCGATTTGTGGGTGCGTCGAGTGCCCGTCGCCCGCCCTCCCGCACTCTCTCTCCAGTTCTGACTCGGACTACTGTTGATTTTATGCCGCGTCGAGGGAAATTAAAATACTTCAAGCTGCCGCGGCCAGACTTGAATGCAAGATTTTAATTGCCGCGCAGCGAGCATCACAGTGACAGAGCCAGAAGAGCCACAGTGCCACACGCCAATGGCCAGAGCATTGCGCTGGCGGTGGCCTCAGCGGTTCCCCAGCCAGCTGTATATTGTATTGTACAACCAACTGTTGGCCCAACTGTGACCAAGCGCCGCATGGTCAACTGAATGGGTCCTTAATTGCGAGAGTTTGTCGCATGCTGCATGCCGCATTCAATGCTTTGAATAGAAAACATTAAAAACAGCGAATCCTTGTTGCATTAGTTGCCATACGGCACAGCAATTCTGTTGTAGCTACAAACGTATTTCAACGCAAATTCTTTTCAAATTTTCGAAATCTTATTTGCTTTTTATTTAAAAAGCATCAATCAGGATATCGATAAGTGTTGCAAGGATCATTCCTATCAATAATTTTTTGTGGCGGCTTGTCGATTGGTCCTCACTTATCGTCCTGTTTAACTATTGCATTTACTTTTAACTAGTATCGATTCGAATATCGATATTATGTGAATGCTGCCCTTTTTGACTTTTTGTTTCATTGATATTTTTGGTGGCGGCTTGTCGATCGGTCTTGATATTAAATTGGCGGCTTTTCGATTGGTTTCTTAAGGTTTCTATATGTAGGTGGTATATTTATCTAAAATGTGTTCTTTCCAATTTGAAGATTAATGTCTGATGGCGTTCAGTAAGCAGCAGATAAAGTAACATCATTATTATAAAAGCAGTATGGCTCAAATACATTTATTTTTGTATCATCTTTTCGCAACCCAAAAAAAAGCATTACAATTTCATATGGAATGAAAAAGGTAGTTGAGTGGCTCGCCTAGTTGTATCATGAATGTCGGTATGTGTGTGTTAAATATGTTTTCGTTGTCCATTTCGCAAATACGCAATTCATGTTGGCCCCAAATGGAGGAACAGAACTGGCGCCTGGGGCGCTGCTTTCCATTTGCGAAAGACAAAGGCAAAAAACACAGTTGAAAATGTCTTCTGCAGATTTTTGTCGGCATCTTTTTTCTCTGTTTCATATTTTCCTCCTTATTTGTGTACAATTGCCGCCGTAACCGCTGGCAGCGGCAGCAGCAGCAGCAGCAGCGGCGCCGCCAGCAGCGTCGTCAGACTGTGCTTTGCACGGCCTCGGTGCCGGCCTGCTGCGTCTCCTACCGTCTCCAGCTTCATTTACATTTGTTTCATCCTATTATCCTGGTTAACCGGCGCGCGTTCGCTGTGTGCGCGCTCGGCACGGGCTTCCGTCCCGCCAGCGCCCACCCACTGGCAGGCGTCGGCTGCCTCCGTGCGCCCTGCCATTTGTCAAGAATTGTGCCCAACTCGACTTTTTGTAATTACAAAAATCCCAGGGAAGGGCTGCGTGGGCCGCAAAGAGGAGGAAGGCGGCTCAGAAAGCAGCGTGCTGGGGTTTTGTGGTGCTCGTTAAAATTTGTTGCTCTCATTTCGATTGTTCTCTGTATTATTGTTGTTGTTGTTGCTGTTGTTGTTCCCTCTGTTGCTGTTTTTGGCATTGTTGCTGCCGTTTTTAGTGCCTTTTCATATCCCGGCAAAGTATACGGCGTATTGAAGGTGCGTCTTCAGTTGCTGATGTTGCTGCTGCTGTTTAAATGTGCGAAACGGATTTAAGAGTCTTTGGGACTGCAGTCTCGTGATTGCTGCGTGATTTACGTGATTTATCGAGCTGGCCCGTTTTCACTGGCTGCGCTCACTTTAGTGCACATTTGCCCACCCCCATTCTCAACCGCCTGCGTCCAGTTGAAAGTTTTTAATCATTCGTAATTTCTGGTTGGAAACTCGCCCGAAAGTCGGCAACAAAAACTGTTGGATACAATTTGATGTGCCGCCATTTAACGGTTGGTTAGCCACGCAAACAGTTGAAAAATCGACCAAGTAGGGCAGGGGCGGGGCGGGGAGGACAGTGTGGTGTGTGCGTTCAAGGGGCAAGAGTGCGCATAATTTGAGTGCTGCAGACTGGACGGCATCAAGTTAAAATGCTTTGCCCTCTCTACGACCGAAAAATCCGAGCTGTCAGAAGGCAAACGCTCGGAAATAAATTATTCCCCGACGACAAACAGGCTCGATTAAATTTTCCCAGCTAGCTGTATGCTAAAATTTGAAGACTATGATAATTAATTACACAACAGCAACAGCACGGGGCCAAATTAATGATAATAGTTATGCGCTAACTCGATTAGTCCAATGGAACACATACCATATACAGAATATAAACCAAGAGCTAACCCGACTGCTGCGACTTTTTGAGCGACTTCTTGATAAATTATATGCGTGGGCTGCCGCGGCGATATAGATATAAATTAAGCCCGATTAAGTTGGTTAAGGCGTTAGAGGTGACCAGGTGAGGGTCAGGTGAAGTTAGAGCAAAGATTCCCCGACACAAACAAGTAATTAAAAACGCGTGAGTCTCTGCTAATTTATGGCTAATTAGGCAAACGCAACTTTTGCCTTGCCTTCGCCTCGGTGTGAACTGCTGTCAAGGATTGGAGCACTTGCCACATGCCACATGACAGACGGAATATGCTAGTCATTACCAAGGAGACTGGATGTGAGAACAAAGCAAAACTCAGAGAGAGACACAATTTCTCTAGCAGCTCCATTAATACTTTGTTAATTAAGTTGCCTGTTACGGAGGGACTTAGCATCGTAATACATTTTTATGGTCGCAAATGGAATTATAACTGCCGGCAGACAACATTGTCTGAAAGTACTACGTAGTGAAGTAAATTGCCCCAGACAGACAGAGACAGAGAGGAGAGACAGTTGCAGATGCTGGCAATGTGTGCAGAGCAGATACAATTTCAGCTGTCAATATAGCAGATACCTGAGTCTATTCCCATTACTTTCAGGGCTAATATTTCAATAGCAGTGTTTCAATTGCCAATTAAAATAAATAATTGCTACAAAGAGGTCTCAAGTTTTAATTTGCATACCAGAAAAAAAGCTTTTAATAAGGTGCATTTATATAGATATGGAAAAACACCAACACAAAGATTATAATCGATAAATTCAGCAAAAATAAAGATTTATTTAAGGTGTAAACACGAAAAGAATTCCCCAAATATAATATATACAAATTTAAAATTTCTCTTTCTCTAACTCTCTCTTTCTAAAATTCCTCCATTCAAACACTTGAGTGGGCTATTTTAATTTTGGTTCCATTTAATTAATGGTCATTTGGTTATTTTCGGTTAGTCTGCCTGTTTGCCTCAATCTATTTGCATCGGGTTAGCACTTGAGAGCAGCTGGACCTAATGGCGGCTTGGTCGATTTGGAATGCAGAAAAAGGTAAACACAGCCGCCGACACGTTTTCGCATTTAAGACACATTAACCGCACACACACACACACACACACAATAGGGGAGATAAAGAACCCAACACAGCTGAGCTTGGATAGAGCAATGTCCTGACTCTACTTCGTGTGCTGGAAAACTTTGCCTGGTGAGCTTTTAAATTAAATCACAAAATACAGATAGAGTCGTGGGGAGTGGAAGCAGGCGCAGTCTGGCATGAGGGATGAAACCAAATAAATGAACCCTTTCGGGTAGAGTCGGCAATGTCCTTGCGCGCGTCTTTCTTACTTAAGGGAGATAAAAGGCAGGACAGGAAGTCAACTTGCCTGCCGGACCAGGATGCCGGCGATGACGGCGACGCGGCGTGTTTTGCTTGGCAATTCAGTTGCCTGGCAGCCAAAAAGGATAATGGCATAAAATCCAGCAAAATGAAAAGAAAGCGGCAAATCATGTTAAGAGATTTAAATTGGATTAGTCGACGTGTGTGCGGTTCCCTGTGTGGGCGGTACACTGGCGCTGACACTGTCGCTGGCCGTGAAGCCGTTGCGCTTCACTCATTGCCAGTGCCGGAATAGACCCGAGACGAGCGCTTGATTCACGCGTCTTGACATCAATTTTGTCACTTGATTTTTTGTCGCATTTTTGCTGTGACGTTCTTCTTTCTTTTTTTATGTCGGCTGCTCTGTTTTTTATTTTCCATTTCGTTTTGTTATGTTTTGTATGCTTGACACAATTCGCCGCCGAGTGCTTACAGCTCTTCGCATCCTCAAGTGTTCGATGGCATTCATTCTATCTGCTCTTTAGCAGCCGACACCCACAACAGTGAGAGCCACCGTCCTCGTCTTTAAAGAAGTGCAGAAGAAGCAGAGTTTTATGTCTACCGATGGCAACGATATGGGAGCGCGCCCATCAACCAAATGTGAAATGAATTTAAACGAGATATTTTGGGAAACTTGCGTCGTGTCTGTCATAAGATGCCTCCAGAGTTTTCAATCCGCCCACTCTGATCTTAATACTACACAGTACTACTAAGCTGATGGCTTCAGAAATAACTCTGAATGATGAAGCGAGCCAAAGCTTCGCCTCTTTCACACCATTCACCCCACTATTGTGAAGCCGTAATTCCTTTCTATGCCACCTTAAGTCGCCGCATAACCGAAGTGTGAGTATTTTGAAGTCAGGAATGCTTAGAGACAGCTCACATTTGTTTGCCTGTCAAAACCTTAATCTTTAATGAGCCGGCAAAGGTCACACCAAGGACCCTCATGTGCTGCCATCCACAACAGGCCTGGTCGATCTGTCAACCAGTCAAGAGCTGCTCAGATGCTGTGCCCACTCCTTTTTGCCAGCGTCACAAGGAAATACAATAAAGTAATCCTTTTATTTATAGTTTATACAGAAATTGCCTTGGAATGAGCTTGGCTCGTGCAGCTCCACCTACGTTCAATTTTGCCCCGATTCACTTTGATGTCGGCGATTTGCCATATGGCAACAGAATGTCTCCTTTTCTAGGAGATGCTTCTCTAGAAAAAGAATGTGATATTAAAAATCTGTTTGTAAAATTTTATTTCCGTGAATACATAAACAATTTGGATGATCTCCTCATGAGCTTTGGCTTGTCATTTCTTTGTGTTATCGGATTTACTGTACTTAACTCTCGAAGTATACACGTCATAGCCCAAACTTACGATATTGTCATAGAAAACACGGTATTTCGGTGTGATCAGAAAAAAATTGATAAACTGAGCGGCTGGCCACACAGTCCATTCGGCCTTATATAATGTCCAAGCCTTGTCTTCGATCTCCTGACGTACCTCACTCCAGGGCTTGTCCTCCAACAGGCCCATTGTGAGAAAGAATACGCTGATATAAAATGGCGAGCATATAAACTGATCCAGCAGGATTTTGTGTATCACCGCTTTGACAGTACGTTTAGGGTATATATAGTCCAGATACTGGTACCAGAAATGACAGACAATCCCCACCGTGAAACCAGAGATGCCCATCCGAAGGGTACGCGTTCGATCCCAGCCAACGATCTGATTTGTGAATCGCTCGTATGACTGTTCCAGGGTATCGCCAAGCATGCTTAAGGAGATCGAAATTCCAAGGTTCGTGTACAACAGAAACTTCTTACTGAAGGCGGCAGTGTGCACTTCACTGCAGACCTTCAACAGGTGCTTCCAGTGATCATGATACCCCATTGATTTGACGTTAGCTTCTGTGAAAGGCCACTGACTTTTTAGATAACATTAAAAATTTTATCACTATAAATGGGGCTTCCTGGTGTGAAGTGTAAACAACAACAATGACATAAAAAACAATACATGAACACACGAATAAGTCATAGGACGAAAAAGAATCAATTTAGTTACAATTAAAGTGGGAAAATAGAACGAATGAATTATTCAGAATAAAGTCGCAAAATCAAGAAAGAAATAAAGAGGGACAAAGTGCTTCCAGGCCAAGAAACGGTGAGGTAAGCAAATCAATTTGACGCCATCAAAGCAAATGAGTTTCGCAAGGATTTGGCAAAGTTCGGTCGAGCGACAGAAATGGCCTAAAAAGGATATAAAAGGGTTTGGTTGGGATGCAGCACCGCACACAGCACCGCAAGCAAATTTTGCCAATGAAGGCAAGAGAATTGGATCTGCGTGGAATCATACGCAGCACGGGGCACATGTTGCGCCGGTTTTGGAGGTTCACTCGGTTCAATTATTGGGCCTGGTGGGATGCTTTATTTGCGTGTCGGGGAGTTGATTCTGCCAAATCATTTGCACACGATTCCCCAATACTTTTGACACTGTCCCAGCGACCGCAGTCAGCCCTGCGTCCCCCTGGGAAATCATCCTTCATACATATGCTCCCCGTTCGCTCGACCGAGCCGGCAACGAACCGTGTTACTGAATTGAAAAATATTTACGGCATTCTACATTTTGCGCTAAAATCCAATTTTATTTTTTTTTATATATATCGTCGAAAATCCGCCATAAAACGTGCCCACACACACACAGTGCCATTCGTCCGCCGTGCCCCTTCTCATCCCGGCTCTGATCGGAGCCGAGAGTTCAGTTTGGCTCGCAGGACGTACTCCTGTCCCTGCCAATTGAAAAGCAGGCGCCGTAAATTCGGCTTTGCATTTTATTTGCATTTGGCGCCGCAGATGAGCTTCAGTTCTCCCTGATTCCCCAGTCAGGGCGAGTACTGTAGCGACGGGGAGTCGCGGAGTGCCTTCTGTTTCAATAGAGCGCCATCGCGACAAATGAATTTATTTGAGCCCCATTGTTATTGGCGTTATTTGCCCCGGTTAAATATTCAAAATTTGCGAGGTGTCCGTGTTTGTTGTGCGCTTTATAAAAATTAAGTCCCTCTGCATGTGTGCGCAACGAAAGTATTTGTATTTACATGAATATATCAAGATTATACCAAAAAATGTTCAGTTTTTTACTGCGCACCCAATAAAAACGTAGTGGATATTGAGGTTTGTTTAGTTTGGCACTCAGTTTGAGTGGGCGAATACAAATGTAAGCACTCTGCTATTACACAACACTACACCGAATAGTTTTTCAGAACTTCATACAGGATATCGCATAGTGCGGATATCGCATGTTCTCTGTTTCTCATATTTCTTCTGGTTAGAAAAACGCAACACTTGTTTATTGTTCACCCGGCTCTCAATCAAATGCGCCCGCTCTTAATTTGGTATTCAATTAGAGAGAAAATTTATGTCAGTAATTTTCCAACACACTGGGCATTGTTGTTGTTTATTAATTATAGCTTGATAGTTTACGACATTCATTTTGGCAGTGTCTATCGAATTTTTAAGTTATTAGCTATCGATAGCTTAGTTAAGATTACTAAAGTAATTGAGAACGTTAATCGATAGCTAAATAATGATCACTAGAAAGAAGTACGATCACTAACAATGCGAACTGGCACGTATAATTTAAAATTTAAAATAGGTATTAAATTAAATACTTATATAGGTGTTTATTTATGCTTATTATATGACAGCGTACATATGTAGATGTACATAAATAATTAATATCTGTATCGTTGTACAGTTTGCAACAGGCAAATGTTAACTTTAATTTCTTATTTATATATTAATTCATTAATTTGTTTATTAATTCATGTGACATATTCAAATTAAACAGAAATACAAAATAAAAGTCATATGTTGGTCAATTTGTACAGGCTCAAACATACATACATATGTACAATACATACAATTGTATTTGTGATTGCGTATGCAAATACAAATATTTTTCTTTTCATGGTAATTTTTTTGTGCGTGCTTTTCTTACGCATCAATTTATATACTCTGCACCTATTTACATTCAACGTACGGGTATGATAGTTTTGTGTAAATCTTAATCAATCTGTAGTCATGCTCCAATTGCAAAATTTATTTATGAAGTATAAATATTCCTAAAGCCAATTACTTTTTTGTTACATTTAATATTTTGGCATCAATACAAATGGCCGATAAAGTAATAAAATATTCGAGAGCCTATTTTAAGAACCTTTACATATATAGTCGAATATTAAAATAAAATAAGCAATTCAGATAGTTCAGAGCAATTTTCTGTTGAAATTCTGTAATACTAGTCCCTTTTTTTAATTCACAGTTCGCAAAAACTGGTATTTACATAATACCAGTCTAAGCTTCTATGGTATAACAAATTTAAAAATAATAATTGGACGCTTAGTTTCACAATGGGTACTGCATTCTGCATATTTCATGCATAGTAACGCAATTTCAAACTAATACTGCATACTTAAGCCTTAGAGACTTTAGCAATTTCCCAGAGATATGTTCCGGAACGTAAAATACATTTTTTTTTAGAAAACAGTGAACTGTTTGAAATTCAATGTTTTTCACTGCAATCGCTTTTTTACCAGTCGGAATTATAGTTCTTTTGTGTTCTGTGTCCTTCCCGCCGCAGGAGCTAAACAAGTACGCTGGACTTGCGCCAGGTCCATGGAGCGTAACAAAATAGGCAAGGACAAAGACGAGAAGAAGTGGAACCCCAAATACCCTTTGTGCGATTAAAAGTTAAAGTAAAACACTTTTTTTAAAAAACATAAAATATCAAAGAGGGATAATTAAATCACTTTTAAAATGTTGAAAAGTATTTAAGCTGCTTAGTCACCCTTCTTATGTAGGGTGTACGTAATACCCTATAGGGAAAACAGACGTTGCAATGTGGTAAATGCATTTTTGTAGCTTTGTTTCACTTTGTTATGCTGATTTTTGCACATTTTTCGGTGTGCTTTTCCTCTTATTTTATTGTTTTGACCGTTACGCTCTCAATATTTTTTTGTTGGCACCGCGTTTCGAATGTTGTCCGCGTGCGCATTTTAATTGAATTTTTTATTTCGCTCAATGAAAGCAAAAGTTGAATATGCGAGCGCAACGAAGCGCAAAAAGTGTCATAATCCCATTGCCCTCGCCCATCTCCCATTTCCCATCGCACATCAACTTCGATTCATCTCTCCCTCTCTCAATCTATGATTTTCCCTCTCTCCATCTCTGTCCTGTCCCCGGGGATGTTGCTGCTTGCACAAATGCACAACGCAGCTGGGGAAAAAAGGAGAAAAAACGAATTGAAAAGTGTCTGTGCCAAGAGTCTATCATTTTGGCTATTTTCGTTGAGTCCTTACATGGACATACATACGAAAGCTAAATGTTTTGCCTGGTATATTTTGAGAATCAATCCCTAATTGGTTTGCAATCGATTTCGAATGATATCCAATGGCTCCTTCTGGGTGGGTGCCTGCTGGAGTGGCCTCTAGCACTGGACTGTGCTGACGATTTATGCAAATTAAATTGAGATGTGATTTTAATGAGATTTGGGCTGGAGTCCAACGACGAAAGATGCAATTCGTAGAAGGCCAAATCGAAAAGGCAATTCAACAATTTCAGCCAGATATCTTAATCTTTGCATGCATAATTAGGTTGTTTGAGGACTTATTCGAGATACAACTTTGCTATGCATATTTAAACTGTATATTAATGGTCTAAAATAATTTAAAAAACTTTGAGCAATTTCGGGCTTTTCTCTCTTTGGTGTCGCCATAAAATGCCTGCTCCAAGTTGCCTCAATTAAAGTGCAGTCGACGGGGTCAAGCAACTTGTAGCAGCATTTAAATTGCACCATTGAGGCAAATAAGTCAGTTCTCGGCAAAGGCAAACGAACAAATTGTCAACATGGCCGCAAACGCCATTTCGTCCGGCGTCCGACGTCGTGGCAATTTCGTTAAGGTAAACAAACAACATCGTCCTGCTCCTCCCATCCCATCCTCATCATCATCACATTGCCCCACATTGCCAGTAGCCCCAAAATTCGCTCTCTTGCAGAGAAACAAAGAGGCAGCAAAGTGGCATGCGGCATGCGGAGAGTGCGCTGGATTTTGGACACCTGATTACCAGACGGCGAACGTGGCTGTTTATGAGGCGCAAAAATGTCATACATCATGTGACACGTGCAGGCTGGCGGACAGGTGGAATCGCAGGAAAAGGGGGAAGCGCAAGTGCGGCAACTGTAACCGAAACCGTTGCTGCCTGTGCCCCGTCGGCTGACTCTAATTTAGCACATGGCAGGACGAGGCATGGCCCGGTGAAAGACTGTATCAGAGCGAAGCAATTCGCTGACAAAAACAACATTTGAATCTGACGAAAAATGTACAAAATGATGGGCAGGCTGCAGCGTCATTCTTGTCGCCATCTAGCCACCATCATCAGCATGCTCATCATCTGCATCCCCATCATCATAATGAACATCATCTGCGACATCAACAGCAGCAGGCGGCAGAGTGAATTAAGCTAAAGCCGGGCCAGGTGTGCTGGCAATGATATGCTCAAAATACTTACGTATACTTGATATATATGTGCGTGTGTGTGTGTGCGAATGCACAATGTACGTACATGCCTGTGTCACCCCCCACCCAGATAAGTGGCATATGAAGCGTTAAACTATTAAGCACATCTCGCATTATGGCGCTGCTCGCGCTCCTGCGACGATGTTGCAGCTTCAGCTGGTTCACATGAGGCGTGACTTGGTTCGTGGGGCATGCAGCAAATGAGTTTGGGTATCTTACCTGCACGAAGAATGCGCGTATTTTATAGCACATTTTGCCTCTAGTAAATTCTATCTTCATTCTAAATTGGTATTTAAATTTTAAAATGTTGTTAAATAATTCATTGGATTTTTTATGGCAGTCTTTCGTTGATGAGTTGGCAGAAAGGAAATAAATGACAGTATAAAATAAGAACGACGGAGATTTATTGAATGCAAAAAATATACTAACTGGTAGACATTTAATGGAGTTACAGTAAGATTTTATATTCCCTTTATTTCAAACATTAAAATCTGTTGTAGTGTTGAAAAGCGTCTTGTTTGCCTTGGCTTCATTGTCGATTTACTTGTTATCGGCTTGCCACCACTTTAGATGATCGAGCAAAGACGACGTTGTTTTATCAACTGTTAAATGTATTTGAATGTTAAATAACATCTCCTTTCTTTATTGAAATACTTGTTATCGGCTTACCGCCACTTTCATTGAGTAATTAATCGAGGCAACAACAAGGTTGCATAAACAAAGTAAAGTGTATGCTCTTTACTTAGGAAACACTCTGTACGTGCCAAACTTCTTAAGTATTTAATATCTATTCAAACTCTAAGGGAGTCTGAAAATTCCAAAGTAAAGTATTGACATTTCTGCGTCTTTTGTACATCCTTTTATAGCCAAAGGGAGAAAGAGCTCTTTCAGCTTTCACGATTAGCTCCATTCACATAACTATTTAAGCGCAGCTTCGCGTTGAAAGGAAACTTTAAATAAGTGGAAAGTAAAATATTCATTATATAGAATATACTATGTATGTACAAAGGCAGACGAGTGAAAAATATCCTTTCAAAGAGCTGCTAATGGGTGAAACAGATGTTGGAAGCCCTAGAACAAGAGGTGGGGGGGTTGGAGAGGGGGAGGAGGCGCTCTAATTAGAATAATTTCGCGCTGCGCTGCGTGCGCCAACGTTGAAAATGTTCTGCCATCTGTCAAGGGGTGGTGGCGGCAGCAGGTGCTGCTGCCTGCAGGACATACACACACATACACACATACACAGAGAGAAATGCAGAGCACAAACAACTCGGAGTGTGTGCCAAATATGCATGTGTGTGAAGGAGTGGGTATGTGAGTGTAGGATGGTCGGCTGTGCTGAACATGATGACGAGCAAATGTCAGAGGAAGAGGTCAGTGAACCTGACTCTGGCGACGAGGACAAAGTGACATAGCCCCAACATAATCACCAGCAGTGCCAGCAGCGATATCGCACATACATACATATAACACGAATAACAAACATGGTGCACACTCACACACGCACACACAGGCAGACACATATGTACATGCACACCTACAACACAAACACACATCCATGCACACACAGCAGGGCCGACGGCGTTCATCTTTAAATTACAAAATGTAATTAATTTGTGGCAGATTTTTCATTGCGTGCCTCGTGACTTTGTACTTCTAAAGCAACATCTTTGGCAACTACAAGACCGCAAAGTTACCCCTCCGCCTCTTCCTTTCTCTCTGCCTCCCACCGTTTTGCGGTTAAGAGTCGCTATTGGAAACAACATTGCCACATGCAGAGCTTTGTGCGACTTAATTTTAATTAATTTCAATGTGTGCCTGATTTAGCTAATGTGCCGCCCAAGGATGCCTTCTCCTTGCCCCTAGAGGAAGAGCACAGCGAAATTTGAATTGTGACAAGCGAATTAATTAAACTTTGTAATAGCGGGATACCATCAGTCTTTGGCTCGTTAAAAGAGAAAGCCTTAATGTTGATTTATGCGAATAACAAAGCTTCCCTCTTCCACCTTACTGAATAAAATCATTTTAGTTTGCCGCATATTTATCACAGTCTCTTCGTTCGTATTCTTCTTGGGAGTGGAAACTAGAAAGAAACATTTTATGTCTTGTGTCAGCGAAATTCTGATAATGTTTTTTGTTTTATTCCCAAGGAAATGCATAAATCAATTTCGACTTTTCCAAAATCATATTTTGACGTGTTTTCGTTTCTCCATCGGATCTCAGTGTCAACAAAATATTACGAGGGGAAAGCGAACAAATCAGAGACAGAAATAAAAACAAAAGTGTCGACAATTGAAAACGTATAAACTTGTGGTCGATGCGGGACGAGGGGGAGGAAGCTGCAAAGCAAAAGTCAAGGTAACACAGCAAGCATTCTTATGATTGTATACTATATAAGGTCGGGCAAAGGAGAACGGAAATGGGAATGCCATTTTTGCGGTACAAATACTGTACAAATTTAATGGAGCGCAACATTTTATTGTTTTTACTTTCAAAGCGAATTTCGCATCTTTTTGTTGTTGGTGTTGCTGTTGTTGTTGTTTGCAGTCGCGCCATGTTTACTTGTTTGTTCGCAGTTTGTGTTCGTTCTTTCACATTTTATGCATATTTTTGATTCGCGCTTCGCTGTTGCTTTGACCACCCCACGAGTGTTTTCATTTCTCTGCCTCGTCCTTATCCTCATCCTTAACATACTCTCGACTTATTACAACTACTTGGCAGGTGGAGAAGGTTGCTCAAAGCTTTCAATTTCTTGCTTTGTTTTGTTTTGTTTTGTTGCCTTTGTTTTTGTGTTCCCTGTCTATTGAGGAAAATACCCCGACAAGGGAAAGTTTGTTGTCAATGTAATTTGATTCTCTGCCCACGTTTTGCAGCTCTCTTTCGTCGTACCTATGATTGCGTATACGCCCCGTTGAACGATCCGCAAATTGTAATTAGACGCAGTGGCCGCATTGCCTGCCGGAATAGTTTCGTCACACACAAAAAGTGAACTTTCTGGAGCGCAAAACTGGAATCGGAAGAGAAATGTTAGAGACAATAGAAAACAGATGCGAGCGTGCACTGTGTTGACAAATGAGAGTATCCAGATACCCCGTATAACGCAGAAAATAACACATTACATTATTATTTTGCTCATAACACAGTAGTTTGCTGTTCCATTACTACTACACTTAAAGAGTCATAGATTGCTAGGTACTGCCACTAAGCACTGAACACATAGAGCCCTCAAACAGGGAGTAATTTGCATGCTAAAGATACATTTGTATCTTTATGATACTTTTGTACCGCAACCCGATTTTTAGTTTTTGAGTAATTTGCATGCTAAAGATACATTTGTATCTTTAAGATACTTTTGTACCGCAACCCGATTTTTAGTTTTCGAGTAATTTGCATGCTAAAGATACATTTGTATCTTTAAGATACATTTGTACCGCAACCCGATTTTTAGTTTTTGAGAAATTTGCATGCTAAAGATACATTTGTATCTTTAAGATACATTTGTACCGCAACCCGATTTTTAGTTTTTGAGAAATTTGCATGCTTAAGATACATTTGTATCTTTAAGATACTTTTGTACCGCAACCGGATTTTTAGTTTTTGAGTAATTTGCATGCTAAAGATACATTTGTATCTTTAAGATACTTTTGTACCGCAACCCGATTTTTAGTTTTCGAGTAATTTGCATGCTAAAGATACATTTGTATCTTTAAGATACATTTGTACCGCAACCCGATTTTTAGTTTTTGAGAAATTTGCATGCTAAAGATACATTTGTATCTTTAAGATACATTTGTACCGCAACCCGATTTTTAGTTTTTGAGAAATTTGCATGCTTAAGATACATTTGTATCTTTAAGATACTTTTGTACCGCAACCGGATTTTTAGTTTTTGAGAAATTTGTATGCTAAAGATACATTTGTATCTTTAAGATACTTTTGTACCGCAACCCGATTTTTAGTTTTTGAGTAATTTGCATGCTAAAGATACATTTGTATCTTTAAGATACTTTTGTACCGCAACCCGAATTTTAGTTTTTGAGAAAGTTGCATGCTTAAGATACATCTGTATCGTTAAGATACTTTTGTGACGCAACCCGATTTTTAGTTTTTGAGAAAGTTGCATGCTTAAGATACATTTGTATCTTTAAGATACTTTTGTACCGCAACCCGATTTTTAGTTTTTGAGAAACTTGCATGCTTAAGATACATTTGTATCTTTAAGATACTTTTGTACCGCAACCCGATTTTTAGTTTTTGAGAAATTTGGATGCTAAAGATACATTTGTATCTTTAAGATACATTTGTACCGCAACCCGATTTTTAGTTTTTGAGAAATTTGCATGCTTAAGATACATTTGTGTCTTTCAGATACATTTGTACCGCAACCCGATTTTTAGTTTTTAAGAATTTTGCATGCATAAGATACATTTGTATCTTAAAGATACATATGTACCGCAACCCGATTTTTAGTTTTTGAGAAAGTTGCATGCTTAAGATACATTTGTATCTTTAAGATACATATGTACCGCAACCCGATTTTTAGTTTTTGAGAAATTTGCATGCTTAAGATACATTTGTATCTTTAAGATACATTTGTACCGCAACCCGATTTTTAGTTTTTGAGAAATTTGCATGCTAAAGATACATTTGTATCTTTAAGATACTTTTGTACCAAAACCCGACTTTTAGTTTTTGAGTAATTTGAATGGTAAAGATACATTTGTATTTTTAAGATACATTTGTACCGCAACCCGATTTTTAGTTTTTGAGAAATTTGCATGCTTAAGATGCATTTGTATCTTTAAGATACATTTGTACCGCAACCCGATTTTTGGTTTTTGAGAAATTTGTATGCTAAAGATACATTTGTATCTTTAAGATACATTTGTACCGCAACCCGATTTTTAGTTTTTGAGAAATTTGTATGCTAAAGATACATTTGTATCTTTAAGATACATTTGTACCGCAACCCGATTTTTAGTTTTTGAGAAAGTTGCATGCTTAAGATACATTTGTATCTTTAAGATACTTTTGTACCGCAACCCGATTTTTAGTTTTTGAGAAATTTGTATGCTTAAGATACATTTGTTTCTTTAAGATACATTTGTATCTTTAAGATACATTTGTACCGCAACCCGATTTTTAGTTTTTGAGAAATTTGCATGCATTAGATACATTTGTATCTTTAAGATACTTTTGTACCGCATGAGTAATTTGCATGATTAAGATACATTTGTATTTTTAAGATACATTTGTACCGCAACCCGATTTTTAGTTTTTGACAAACTTCCATGCTTAAGTTACATTTGCATCTTTAAGATACATATGTACCGCAACCCGATATTTAGCTATTGAGAAATTTGTATGTATAAGATTGTGTAAGACATCGAAGTACCCCAGCCGAGCGTGCAGCCGAAGTCTGTGGGGTACTAGGATTCAAAAACTGGCAAGAACAGATTTACCCCCTGTTTGAGTTCTCTATGTGTTCAGTGCTTAGTGTCTCTACTCTGAATGCTTTGAGCTCTGGGGTACTTTGATGGAAAAACTAGCAATAACAGATTTACCCCCTGTTTGAGGTCTCTATGTGTTCAGTGCTTAGTGGTACTGCTGTGCATTTAGTGAATATCAGACACGGGAGTCGGTTATCTGTTGCTCGTACACAGTCCGCGGGTTGGAAACACTACTAAATGAGTTGCAAACTGGTTCTCATCTTGACTAACTCGACTTTGTAGAGACAGCTGATAAAGTCGTTGCTAACAACAAACTAAAGAGAGTAAGTTGTGTTAAGGCGGTTTCAAGGTTCGTTGCCACAACAAAACGGAAAATGAATCGATCAAACAAGTCAGACAAATTATGAAAATGATTGTGTTTAGAATTTGATGCTACTTAAATCATGGAATCAGAAAAGTTAAATGAATTAAACAGGCAAATCAATGAGATTAAGAAGCGCATTTTGCTGGCAGGTGAAAACAAATAGAGAAAAGTCAATGAATATTTATTAAATAAAAATAACTTATATTTCTAGAGGGCCAAAAGACTGCCAATGCAGCAGAGTGGCAAAAACAAAATCGCATCAACAGCGATACGATTGGAACTCTGAAGAAGGAAATCAAGGAGCTGACGGTGAAGGTAAGTCGCCTACGGAATCCACTGCAGCGCCCTGTGGTCTTCAAGGAGCCCAGTGCTGAGCCGCGTAAGAAACATATCGCTACACCCACCATAATCGTTGGCAAGGCCACGTATCCGATTGGAGCTAAGAACGCTGAAGATGCACTTTTCCTCACTGATCTGAAGATTACCGAGAACCGCAAGCAGTTGGATCTGGTGCGTCATCGGTTTAAGATGCGACAACAGTACTTCACGAAACTGGTGGAGAGGTACCGTGAGCTTTTGGCCAACAAGGAGGCCCAGAATCAGAACCTGGGCGAGAAACCACCGGAGACACTCGAAGAGGATGCAAATCGGAAGGTAAAGAGGTCTGATTTATAATGTTCATGACTATTAAAATCGGGTTATCCTTGCTTCACAGCTCGTTTGTCAATTAGAGAATGAGATACATCGCACCAATGTGCAGTGGATGGAAGCTGAGCATATACGCAAGAAGTACAGATCCATTGAGGCTTCTCTCATGACAGACGCTGAACGCTTCGAGCGCAGTCTGCGAGAGCTGGAACGTTCGTTGAACGAACAAAAGGCGGAGATTGAACGTCTGCAGCAGGTGCACAACGAAGCAATTGAAATGCGAGATGCGGCTAAGGTGATTCTACAGCGTCAGGAGCAGCAGGCGAATCTCTCGCAGAAGACACGTGAGCGACAGGCTCTCGACTTTCGTAAACAAGTGGAGGCACGTAAGTTGGAGCTGGAGCGCATTGGACGCAAGCTGTTTGCCGAGACCAAGACCTTGGTGCACCAGGACAGCGTTGGCTCTAGTTCGGGGGATCAGCATACAGCCAAGACGGAGAACGGCGAGGAAGAGCCAGTGTCGCAGCTTGAGAGTGTAACAAGCGACATGGAGTCACTTTTCAAACAGCTTATGGAAGCTTCCGGCGCCACGTCACCGTACGAGGTCTTTGAACGTTTCAGTGCCCAAAAAGAGTCCGCTGCACGTTTGACATATCTGCGGAAAGCAGCGGAAGTCGAAAAGGCCAATCTGGAGGCAGAGCGCGAGGCACTGACTAGCGAACTAGAAGCCTCAAAGTTTTCGGACGTCAAGGAGAGTGAAGTGTTAGTTGGAGAACCCTCTAGAAAGAGTTAGTTGAACATTATCCTGTTTTATTTACAGCAATCAGGAAGTCATCGAGCAGATTAAGATTAACATAACCGCCAAAGAGCTGGATCGCAAGAAGGATACCGATGCAGCCGACAAGTCGATGGGTATATTGAAATATATCAAGGAACGCATCTGCGAGATGATCTTTAAGGTGCAGGAGGTGGACGAGACCAATATCGACATAAGGGAACGAAAACTGCACGTGACCGTGTCGGAGTTGCCCAACTATCTTACACACACTGCACAGGATGAGGATTTGATTGAGGTAACTGCTGGCATTCATGTCGAGAGATAACCAAGCTAAGCTTACCCACTTTACAACAGATACTCAAGCTGAAAATCAAACGATGCCAAGAACTAAGCAAGCCAGAAGATGTTCCACCACTGGAAATACCCAAACTCGATTTGGAGGACGAAGATGAGGATGAAATGTACCCGTTGGAGCCGCCCAAATCGCCATCGGTTCCCGAGGGTGAGAAGCCGCAGCCCATGCCCATGTGCTACTACAATCTCTTCGCTGGCCGTGCACAGCGGGCGGCAGGCACTTCATCTTCTTCGCCGGAACAGGCGCCCGCAGTGGGTGAGTAATCAATGAGTCAGTCAACGATTGAGTCCTATTAATGTTTATCGACGTTTTCCAACTTTAAGTGGCAACAGCCGATGACGACAACGAGGTGCCCTCCCGCAATTTCCTTAAGCGTCAATCTGTGCTCATTGTGGACTCGAAATCGCGACGAAAACCCTTCAGACCCCCACCAGGGGGCAGGCGCAAGTAGATTTTTATGTACCAACTTCAAAATGGAATTTCAAATAAAAGTAGTAAAAGCTGAACGATTGGTTTTAATCTCTTTTCTCAATCCTAAGTGGAAATCATTTAACTGAATGTTTTAAAGTCTTGATTAAAGTATTCAGTTTTATATCAATTATGCTTTCAACATTGATACGAAATTTTATTTAGTTCTCCTCAGTACACTTAATCATTTTAATTATTCAGATTATAAATAATGATATCAAAGATATGTTAAATGTACCCTTATTTGAATACCCCTTTTTGACATGATATTTATGAAGTCCACTACTTTTCAGCTATGGTAAAATGAAAAGTTCGTTAAGAAACAATCGTTTGTAGCAGCATCGGTAACCAACACTGACACTGATTATCGATAGGAATCTCCTGCTAGACAATACGCACGACATCTCTCTCTTCTCTAACTACCCAATGAAGGTAAAACACGAATGGATTTTGATTAAAAAGTTAAAAAATAATAAGAAAAAGTGAGTGTAATAAATTCTTCTTCTGTCCCAAGTTGTTACTAATTACAAGCATTAATTTTGAATCACTTAATTACATCGATTACTCCTGAAGGGCACTCATTTGGAAGAAGCCACTACCTCAGTGCAGTCCTTGCTTTTCCTTTTCTGTGTGTACACAAATAAAAACTTCAAGCCAGAAGACGAGTTACGATGCAACAAATTGAAAACCCTCTTGATACGATTTAATACTTATCGAAGCATGTCCTGGCCATATTTTCCCGACTGCTGTCGCTCGGTCTGGATGAATGTCAACGGATCCAGTGGAATGACATAACAAATAGCTTGCCCAGACGATGCAGTAGCGTCGAGCGGAGTAAACAATATTTATTGCACACAAGGACGCAGGACGACAGAACAGAACAGGACGGGACGAAGGACGTCGGCAAATGAAGTGCAAAACGGAACAAAGTGCGGACCGCGGCTGTTGCAAGAGAAATAACCTTTCAAAAATTGTTTACACCAGTGCAAGTCGAGCTGGGCAGGCGCGGCCAACTGTCGTTCTAACTTGCAATAATAAAGCGCAGCAGCTGACAACGAGCAATCAACGCTAGACTAGCATTGCAACCCGAGGCAGCAGCAGCAACAGGAGGAAGAGGAGAAGAAGTGGGAGCTGTGGCTGGAGCTGGGGCAGCTGCAAAGCTCGGTGGCAATGTGCAAACAAAGACGCCTGATGATCTATTACATGGCCAGTTGCCGGAAATGCATAGCACAGCGGTAGAGAAGGAGAAAGAGAGAGAGAGAGACGGGAGGAGAGGGTGTTGTGTGTGTCAACTAAATGTCAACAGCGTCGCATAAGCATCAACATCAGCATCAGCCATGGCTCAACCCACCCAACAAGCTATAGCAACAGTGTACGTCCACTGAGCCAGATTGAAAGGCGGCAAGGAAAAGCGAAACTCCGCAATGTATAGACAGACGCGTGCTCCAACCCCTTTGGGTTGGCTAGGTAGTTGAGTTATCCACCCATCAGACTGACAAAACAAAGCTTCTATTGCCAGTGCCCTGGGGGTGGCTGTGGCTGTGGCTAAGCCAACGCTCAAGAATATCAGACTCCGACTAAGCCCTTGGCCAGTGGCATTGGCCCTGACGAGAGACCAAAGCAAATTCAAGGATAAAGAACGAGAGGCTCCTGAGGTGGCCGAGCGGAGCAACGAGGCACACAACTAAACAAACCATTTAACATTGGAATGTTGAGGTTGCCGACCAGTAAAGTCTCCCTTCCTTTGGGGAAGGCTGCACCGTTGAGCTGCAAATACCAAGCTGCACCTTGCCTCGAAACATAACTCAGAGTCGACTCCTGTCCGGGTAATACATTTTTAATTATTTTCATCTGGCCACAAACGAAGATGACTGCCTGTAAATGAGGCCAGAGCCTCACAGAATAAGTTTGTCTTGAATTCAATTTTGAAGTTTCCGTTTCACATGCTGTCAAAATGTCAAACGAGATGACATAAAATAAAATGAGAAAAGCACTTCAAGAAATGGCAACACCCCCAAGTACCTTGATGAGCAAATGATTGTCGTATCTCGAATAGATTCTGACTCTTATCAACGTGCAGTGCTTGAAATGTTCCATTGATTATTGAACTGTATGCAAAACGTGTATTGAACATTCAAATGGATCTGCCTAATTTATTTTGAGAGAAAGAGGGATGTGAAGAAGAGATTGTCTTGCTCATTGGGGAAATAAAGTTGATAAAACCTTGACTTTCTGGTTAGAAAATGGAAAAGCTTTCAGCGAGGAGTCGTTGTAATTGGATCGGACACAGTTGGCACACCCCTGGCTCCTTGGCAGCCCTGACAGCCATTAATTCACCTGCAGCCACGCCCAATTTTAAAGCAATTAGGCTTTTCAATCTCGCATCGGCAGTAAATCAAACGCCCATCGATTGCCAAGCAGCGACTAATTTTAAGCAGGGCCAGCCGTGTAAAAAGGGGCGGTATCAGTGGGCGGGACATTGCCGGGGGTGGTGGGTAGCGACGTTCAATAAAACCGCAAACAATAAATTTAAATTTCTCTCTTTCGGGCGCCACGTAAAAGTTTTTAACAGTGCATAAACTACAGCGAGAAAACCGAAGAGACCTGGCGAGCAACTGTGTGTGTGTGTGAGAGAGTCTGCCTGTGTGTGCGAGTGTGCGCAGCTGTGTGTGTGTGCTTGACAGTCGACCAAATAAATGAGCGGAAACGGAAACGGCTTGGGCTGCGGTCGGGAGATTCGGGTCTCTATTCCCGTCCCTCTTTTTCTCTCTCTCTCTCTCTCTTTCTCCCTCTGCCTGCCTCTCCATCTGTTCTCTATGCCTGTCGTTTCGTGCCGTTTGGTTTCGCCCGCGGGCTGCACAACACTGCGAATGATAAATAACGTAATTTCTTTATAACTTTTCATTCAAATTTTTGAAACGCTTTTCGGCCACGCTTGTTGCTGCCACGCCTTTAGGGCGTCGCCTGCTCCTCCTCCTCCTCCTCCTCCTTGGCTCGCCTGTTCGTTTGGCTGCTTGTTGTTAAGTAAAATAAATTGCAATTCCATGTAATAAAAGTCAATCATAATAATTCAATGACTCATCGGGAGTCGGCACTGGGGACTTGGGTCCACAGTCGACAGTCGTCTTGGTAGTCGGGACTGTTCCCATTGAGAGGCCACAGCGGTAAGCCGAGAGCATTGCCCGCCCACTTATCGCCCTGCATGATGTTCATTTCTCACATTTGCGCGTTCTTCCACTCAGTTTATAATGTTGACTTATTAGCAAGATGCATGTGAATATATAATGTTTATATATTTTATGAGTATTCTTCAGCCCATGACCGAAATATGTTTTCATTTTCTCGAAACCACGACGATTGTTGTGGCGGCCTCTTCGAAGCTCATTCTCACGATTGCTGACACCAGATGTTGCACCAGTCCTTCCTTCCCTCCACACCGCATAGCTCAAAAAGATAACTTGCCCGAGGCTGTGGAAATTCTACTGCCGAAAAAAGGGAGCTGAGAATATTGGCAAGGCATAAATCTTGGCTACGCATTTCTCGACTTCCTTTCTTTCTTTGCCGTTTCTGCTAATTTTTTCTGCGTGTTTTTTTCGGCTCGTCTCGGTCTTGTTTGTATTTCTTGCTCCTTGGGCCTGGGATAACAAACGGAGCAAGTGTTGATTTTTAGACACCCAGACATTGAGAGTCTACATATATTTGTGTTCTCCACAGACAACAGATGCACCACATACCATTTGTTATCCTGCCAGCACAGCAAAATATTATTTTTAGCGATGGCTTATGATAAATACATACGAAGGTAAGATATAATAAGAGTTTTCTGGGGACATAAGAGGAACAGACTTTAGCAAGAACAACGGCGCCAGAGAGATGGACGTTTTATCCTGGGTTGAAACAGAAATAGGTTACTTGGCTTGTCTTCACAGATTGATGAGAAGTTCTAAGTGTCTCTAGTATTTCCTCAGGTAACTAACTAGAAGGAGTTTCCAATTAGGTAACACTTTTTTAGTGGCATTTGGGTATATACCTGCAACCAGTTGCAGAATAAATACGAATATATACTGTGTGATGTCCACATATTCGCCATAGCTTTCTGGTACACCTCATCCTGCCTGCATAGAATTTTTTTGCTTTTACGAAAAAAAACAATGTTCGGTTACGTAGCCTATTTTGTCACTCTGTCCATCGGTTCGTTTTGGCCTGCCGGGCACAACTCTGATTGGATACTGTACAACAAATCTCTGTGGCGCTCTCCTCTGCCCTTCTGCTTGCATCATGGCTGCAACAGCAGCGTCAGCTCCCTCTTCATTCACAGACCGTCAGCAGTTGCAGGTTTTCGCCGTGTTGTCAGTTCCGCAGGCGAAAGCTGCAGATTTTGTGTCCAGCAACGACACAGGATTTCCACGACAGTTGACGAAATGAATACGTATGGGAATGCAGTTATGCAGCTAACTTTCATGACCGTAAACTACTGCAACCGATGCAATCATTTTCAGTTAATACAACGAGTCAGCAACATTCAGGTGTCAATATGAATGCTCTGTAGCAATGCTATTAATATGCAAATGTGTAAAGCCTTTACAGCCTGTCCAAGGTCGAATTCAATGTAAATTACGTATGTAAATTGCTTGGAATGAAAGATATCGCTGAGGTAATTATACAAATGCAATAATGAATGGCTCTGCAGTGGAAGCTTTTATATGAGGGAGCATCAGTATGTGGCATATGAACGGAACTTAATGGGATTGGTGGAAATACATTCAAAGCTGTTAATACCTTTCTGATATTTCTCTATATGCTGATTACACACAAAGAAGTACATTTAAGCTCTTACTCAATGCAATTATTTATGTAAAGTGCCATTTTGTAAAGGTTGTTAAAGACATAAGGTATCATGTTGTTGAGATCGGTATGTCTAGGCCACTTGTACTTTTTGTACATTAGAAGCGAATATGTTACTAACTCAATTTGCAGACGATTTTCCGCTTCGCACTTGAGCCGCTCTCAGACTAAACGAGTGAAACAAGTAGCATAATCTGGCCAAAATGGCAGAAGACTGAATTCTCAACAGCAACACAGTACAAAAATTGATGCAAAACTGTATTTATCCAAGCGTTGCCCTGATTGTATCACGAACTGGTCGCCTTTGTTGCTGTCGTTGTTTAAGTGGAGTCGTTGTGCTTAAGGATATGTTAAATATCCCCTCTGAACTGCATATGGAATACACATGCTCACTTATTGAGTGAGATGCGACGTAGACAACAGTGCTCAGATTAATGTCAATGCTTGAAAAAGGACTCTCGCAAGACATTTCCCATTATTTGAAGCTTTTTTTCTTCTTCTAAATTTCTGTAATATATCATTCGATTGCAGAATAAACTAACTTCCTTCTCGAAAAGAACGTGTCAGTGTGTGAATGTGGGCCAAGGAATAACAGTAGAGGCGACAGGGCGAGGCAATGTCTCTGCGCCTACGGAACATATGCAAATATGGAACAGGGTGGGCCACTTTGGGCCCTTTGCTTTTACCACTTCCGCTGCACAATGCCAACAGTCCCAGCAGCGGCGCCATTCACTTCCGTTTCCGCTTGCCTTACGACATTTATGGAGCTCATCGCACCAGTCCTGGCTCATCGCCCGACCATCTACTTGCCCTTTATTCTCTATTCAATCAGTGGCTCTCTGCCTTTCACCGGGGCCTCGAGACCTGCCCGAGAAAATGGCAAATTGCGCCCCTCATTCTACCAGGCTGCTATGCTCTGCTCCTGCTCTGAGTCTGTCCCCCGGCAGTGTCTGTTATGTCCACTCATCCATTCCGTTCCATTCTTTCGCCTTGCGTTGTTTTTCTTGTTTGCGTGCCTTGCCGGCTTTCTGTTTTTGTGTTCTCTGGCTGGCACGGCCCGTAATTTTTTGCACATGTTCACGGCTTGAATATTTTATGGGCTTAAGTGCTTTCAGTTAGAGTCTTTTGCATCGCTGCCTCTGCTGCTGCTGTGTGCGTCTTGCACCTTGCAGAAGTACAAGGACGCACATAAATTCATTAGATTAGTTTCTTGCTCGTCCACGGACATTGTTGGATGTGAGTCAAAAGCCAAAGGCAAGTGCTGTTCAAACAGCTGCCCCGCTTAGCCTTACCTGTAAAGACAGAGAAAGAAGGAGAGAGAAGAAGATTAAGCAGCAGTCAGATGGGTTACTCATTGTTCCTCTTATCAGAATCGATCGATAACTCAGTTGGTTAATTGCTTCAACGGCCTCGACGGCCAATTGATTGGGGGGCGAGCTGTATCTCTTTGCTTTGCGAATATAAATAAATATTATGCATGCAAGTTTATTTTTACCGGAGGCAGTCAAACGAAAAGGTCAAGGATTACGACAGCGCCCCCTCACCTGACTCACCTCTGGCGGTATAACTCATTTTAATTAGGTTAAATATGCAATGGAAAGTTAAATGTGCCGAGCTAGGCAGAAGCAAAAGCAGCACAGGTTGAACAGACTGTGCTAAAGAGAAGAAGAGAGACAGAGAAGGAGGGGATAGACTGAGTGAGCAGGAGAGTGGTTGCCAGGGAGGTTAGCATGGAGTCTGCTCTAGAAGCCCTCGACGATGCGAGCAAGCATCTCTAAGGAGGGACTGTTCATAAACAGGAACGAGCTCAATGAGATGCAAAGGACGATAAACAAACCCGCAAGCGGCGCGAATGGGCTGCCAGCGAAATAAGGTTGCGAGCCCTTGACGCGCCCGCTTAAAGGACAAAGCTTAGAGAGACGGAACGTTGCAAAAAGGTTGCCAAGCAGAATGAGCAAAGGAGAAGTGCAAAAGAAGCCACCAAGTCATATTTTTGCTCTTCTACGAAATGAAAGCGCACACAAACACAAAGTGTGGCCAAGGCAGCGGACGAACAGACAGGGAACAGAGAAGGGACAGTGCGGAGTGTGGAGATATTATGGTAGCTTCTTTTTCAAGTTAAACTTTGCGGCCGCTCGGCGGAGGCAGGCGTGGCACGTACTTGGAGTATTTTGGCAAAATTAAAATTTATGAACAGATAAAAAAGCGTTAATGGGCACTCGTCGGGTTCAAGGGGCAGCTGCGGGTACTGCTGCAGATCTCTAGATGTGCGTGTGTAACAGTTTGCAACGAGTGCTAAATAAAGTAAACGTTGCTACCACCACCAACAGCCCGAGAGAACGTCCACGCCTGGAGCCATAAACGCTGCATTTTATTTGGAGACGCAACTCACAGATGGGTAACCGAAGCACGTTGGGGGCAGCCGAGTCGGGAGTCGTAAGTGCCGCACTTGAGGGGGCTCCTCAGGCACGTAAACAATGTGGCAAATATCTCGAGGCATAACCGCCCGGCAATCGCCTTGTCTTTAAAGACAGAGGCGTGGCACATTGAGGAATGCATTAAATATGGCGCAATTAATCGCTCGACAAACTTTAATAATCCCATCAAATTTAGTGTCTAAACAGTTTGTCGAACTTACGAGACTTTGCTAAACAACGTGTTAATGACTTATTATTTATGGCCTCTTCGAGAAGATGCCTAAACCCACGACTTTCACTGCTGAGTTTAACCACATGTTGTCCTTGTTGGCATCTTGCTTTGTTCTTCCTCTTCTATCGTGCTCTTCCGTTCCGTTCTGCTTCCTCTTGGCCATTATCATACATTTACAGAATGCTAAAAAGCCATATTTTTGCTCTTGAAACAATGTCAAGTCGTCGAGCACATTTTTAAGTGGGGCCTGCCGCGCCGTGGTGCCACGTGCCACGAGCCAGGAGCGGCCAAGTAGCCCTGCAGAAGCAGCAGCAAAGACTGCCTAATGGTATTTACATGTTGTCTTGTTCAGCCCTCGTCCTTCGCCAGTTGCCAGTGTCATGCACATGTACGAGTACTCGTCCTGTCCAGGGGTGGGGGCAAAGGTAGGATTGGGTAGGGTTGACGTAGGGGTACCCACTTTGGCAGAATGCAAATACCCGTAAGTGGCGGCAATGCCAACTGGGACTGGCCCTGGGGGTCGAGTGGCAGCATAATGTGCCTGCTTGCCTCTAAAACGATGCGCAGCGGGTCGCCTTGCCAGTGTCCTTTAATGACCCTCTAAATGTGCGTCTAATTATGTTTACGTGCCATTCCGACTGACAACCGACAGCGGACGAGTGAGGAGCGACAACTTTTTGCTAGCTGAAATGGCTGAATTTTAAAGCGCCTGACTTGGGCCCAACTCGAGCAGATTGTGTCCCAACTTGACCCGAATCCATGTGTTGGCTCCATGTTAATTATGCAACTTTAGGGGACACACTCATTGCGTGACGTGACGTGCTGATGTGGGTAGTAAACGCATATTGATGGAGAGCCCAGCTTGGGGATAGATCACCCACGGCAACAGGTTCCGCCGGATTTGCCCATTAAATTGCACTCTTGTATACGACTTGTCTAAGGTGCTGAGTACCCGAAAGTTGGTCGACAAGCCATTCGAATGAATACCTGATGAATGCGTATGCACTCATCATTTATGGAGGACCAATTGAAAGTTTTCTCGACTTTATAGCAAATGTCTTACGTGTTGACCCTTTGTATAGAGCTGTACTTCATCTTGACATCTCCATAAATTATGCAGACTACGAAGGGGTTGTTCGGGTTGACTTGCTCATTACTCCACTCCGTGCTTCTCTCCCATTTTCTCGCTTCCTTTGCTACCAATATTAATTACTTTAAAAGCTTCCACTTCCTGCCGCATCCTGCGCGCTGAGTATTTTTTAAATAATTTTGCATATTGCCACAAAATGTTAATTAATATTTCGCCGAACGGCAGAGGCAGCCAACAGCGAAAGGATTCCACATCGATATATAGATTTTTAATAACGCGGAAAGAGAAGGCCAGAAGACTGGGCGTGGCTCTGCCTGTATTCAATTAAATCGAATATTTACCCGCTCCTCGTTGGGATAAGACTGGCTCCTTGGGCGTCGTCGTGGCATCCTTTGTTCCGTCGCCGTTTTATGGGCAATTGCCGTAAGCGAGGCGTGAAGCTACCGCGACTGGGTTGAATTATTGGAATGGCAAGGAATGGCAAGGAATGGCATACCACCTCAGCTCTAGCTCCTGTTGCAGTGGCAACAAAATGTTTTATTCACCATAAACCGTAAATTCAAATTGCGCACTGGCAATGGCGACGGCATTTTGGAAATCTGCGCTGGGCGAATGTGGCGAAAGAATGATGAAGCTCTGCGACGGAACGTGACATCTCCGCCGGGTAATTATCTGCCCAGGCATGTGGAGTATGGCAACTCGCAAAGATTAATTGGACGAATAACAGAAATAATGTCGAAGATATTTTACGTAGAGCTTCAAAATGTGCAATAAGAAACAGGCATCGATACTTTTGAAAAGAATCGATTAATTACAGCTTAAATGAAGAGATATCGAAACATTAATGAGAAATACCGATAGTTTCCGTAGATCAGCCGCCAACAGTATTATCGATAATATTAACGATTGTGTTTACAGTTCTAGTTCTTTTCAAAAGGGGTATTGAAGGTTTTGATACGAGGGTCGTTTGATAAGTCCGTGACTTTTTGTATTTGCCGCGCACCTGCTCTAAATACAACACTGCTCCTGTCAGCAGTTATCGATTAACAGCTGACTGTAAAATTTTGAGAAAGCTGCGTTTTTTGGTTTGCGTTTTATAGGCATTGAAAGCAGACGATCTCGTGAATTTTAACGAAAATGGAAAAAAGTGAATTTCGTGTCAGCATGGCAAAATTTCATAAATTGGGCTACGAACTGCTACCCCATCCAGCATATTCTCCAGATTTAGCCCCCTTGACTATTTTTTGTTTCCAAACATGAAGAAATGGCTCGGCGGTAAGAGATTCGGTCATCACAGAAACAAACGACTATTTTGAGGGCCTTGAGAAAACCTATTATTTGAAGGAATAAAAAATTGGAAAACGCTGGACTAAATGTATAGAGCTAAAAGGAGATTATGTTGAGAAATAAAACGCTTCTTTGACGAAAAAAATATATTTTATTCAAAAAGTCACGGACTTATCAAACGACCCTCGTATTTAGATCTTTGACTAATATCAAATGAGACTAAGAATGATGATTAGTAGGAGTCTCCCAATTTTGGATTTGATTGTCTGCGTACGATGTCACATTTCGCGCAAAGTTCATTTTCACATTTGCACCTTCGTATTGTGCCCTGGAGATGGAGTCGCCCGCCTTAGTATGTTTTTAAAAAGTGCATTACCAAGACAAGGGAAGCCGTTGCTGTGAAATGGCGCTCCAAAGTGGGCCTCTAATGAGGGAAACTCATTTGGGTAAAAGCACAGTAGCGAAGCGCTCTGCCATTAAAAAGCATAATAATAAATACTTATCACACGACGAGGAGGAGCCACGAAAACGCAGCTATGGCGAACATGGCGACGCATACGTATATGCCACGCCCCCAGCCGCAGAGCAGGCTTATGTATGTCTGTGTGTGTGTGGGAGCAAATGTCGTAAAACAAATGTAAAGTGAAATTGCTTCTGCCGCTGCCCGCGACCTGTTGGCTCTACGCCCCACAAATGAACGCCACACAGCAGTATGCGTGGGTGAGAGTGTGAGTGAGTGGGTGTATTTGAATGTGTGTGTGGTGTGTGCGTGTCGACAGACGGATGCGGAAACGGATGTGAAAAGTGCAGTCATATGTTAAATGCGCCGCCGCCCTTTATGTAAGACTTTAATAATTGTCGAGCAAGTCGGAGCACAAGGGTGGCAAGAGGAGGCAGAGGAGAATGGAGGCACATGTGGGCGGTACACGGCAGGAGGCAAGTGGCAGGGGACGAGGATTGTTTTCTGTGTGGCACCGACAACGACGCCAAAAGGAGACGAAAATTTGAAACTCGCGTATTTTCTTTTATTTTATGACCATTCTTCTTATGCTGTTTTGGCTCCTGTTCCCTCGCCAGCTGTTCCAAAGGGGCCGCGTCTTCTAATTATGACAAATGCTAAAATATTGCCCATGTGTGTGGCAATGTTTGTGTGTGTGCGAGTGTGTGTGCCTGCGTGGGTGCTGCTGCCATGGTATTAGTGTGATTGCGATTGCGCTAAGCCAGCGCCTGCCAGCGTGTGTGCCGTTTGGGGATTCTCTGATTTTTTACTTTGTGTGTGTGTTGTTTTTACCCGGATTTTTGTTAAATCCCAAAATAAACATAAAAATCCGTTGCAAATCCGCGCCGCACGTCATCTAAATCAAATCCTTATTGTCGCTGTTTCGTGTTTTGCATTTGAAATTAAGACAACGCCGCCAGACTGACTGAATGACTGACTCTGCGAGGAGATGAATCTGACTTTATAAAAGTATAAGTAACCTTATGTTGTTTCTTTTCATATAAAGTTATATTCGCAGAATGAATAGCGAGCAGAAGCTTTGGGTATTCACTGAGAACAAGGAACCAAAATGGGCTACCATGTTAGGTCGCCTGTTGCTGTTGATCACGAATATATATACTTTATAGAGTCGGAGATGCCTACTTCTGGTCAAAATTAATATACCCTCTGCATGGGTATAAAAGGGAAAATACGTAAACAGAGTATTCGCAGAGTATTTCCAAGTTGAGTAAATAAATAATCCAAGAAATTATTCATTTAATTTAAAACGAACTACACAATTAAAGAATGTTAACGTTGGTGCGTGCTTATGCCACTTCTCACATTTTATTAAAGTAAAACAAAACATAAAAGGGAATACAGCTTAAAGCTGCTCAGGTTAAGTCGTAGTTGCTGAGAATATTGAGCAGCTGTTACCCCAAATTATGCAGGATTAAATTTTATGAGGTTAGTAGAGCTTAGGGGCAGATCCTGGGGCCACTTTTAGCTTTGGTTGAGTGACTCCCGCAATCTCCATTCATTTCTCAATATTTTGCAATTATATGCACGCGTTGCCAACCCATTAATATTCGCATTGCCGACACTCTCTCTCTTTCGGTTATTTACGGACGTTCGATGCTATTTTTGATGCTGTTGTTCCTCTTCCTCATGTTGTTGTTGTTGTTGTTGGTGTTGTCGGTCGACTTGTTCGCCAGTGAAATATAAAGTTTAAATTGAATTTTTGCGGTTTGTCATTGTTCACAGGCGACATCTATCGACCGTCCACATGTGCAGAGCACAAGGGGTCTCCCACATGTGTCATGTGTCTGTCCTTAACTTCTGAACCGTACTCTACCCCATCCTAAACTCAATCATCGTATGCGTGGCCTGCTCTCTCTCTCTCTCTCTCTCTCTGTCTATCTTTCTATCTCTGTCTCCCCTCGTCCCGAAGCAATTGCGGTCGCTTTGTTCACGGAAATGCGTTTCTAATTCAATTTGCTGTCAACAAGCTACAAAAATGCCACCCGTTGTGCTTGCCACGCCCCCATGTCCCTACATGAAATGCAATGGGCGTGACACGCATCTATTTCCCGCTCACACTCGAACTTTTTGCGGTTTTGTAAAATTATTTCGCTGTAAGTGATATCTTTTAATTTGCGGAAATTGCAGAGCGAATCTTGTTGGTGTTGGCATTGTTAATGCTCTCCATGTTCCGGAACCGTCCGAATTGGCCTGGGCTGTTAATTTTTGGAAAAAGCTGCGAATGTTTACACAGCAGAGGACTGCAAATATTCGGATTGAAATTGTGCATCAGATAACAAATGGGAAAATGGGGGAAATCCCTTTCAATTAACTAGTGACTTCGGATGTGAAAATTTATGTGCATGCGAGATTTATTATACGAATTTGAATCCAATTGAATTGCAATTAATGCGCAGAGTTGCCAGCAATGTCCTTGGTGTATAATTCCCAAATCACAGAACTAATGCTCTACAATGTTGCAATCAAATCAAATTTAAATTCCACATGTGCAGACAAGCCGAAACTGATATCAAAATCATGTTAGATTCCGATTTTAAATAATAAATTACAAGAGAAGTGAGTATGTCTTCTATCTATCCATGTTCGCTCTTCAAATATGCACCGAGTGAAGTGCTCCCGAGTGGACCAGCTAAATTAGTAACGATTAGTAACTTACTGACACTCGAGAGCTCAACGCTCTGTTGAAATCTGACAAATCTGGCGAAAACTCAAATTGAATAACAGTGTTAAAGTTGAAGTCACTTTTGTCAGTTGCCAAGTATTTATAAAGCGCTTATCTCGCATCAGCTTAATTCTTTATCTCTTGTCTGCGTATGCGCAATTTAGCAGTCGCTTCCAGTCTCGAGTGTTTACAGAGCAATTTGGTCTGCTCTGCCATCCTCCCCCACCAACTGCCAGAGGCTAGATTCTGTTAAATGCGATTGTTTTCCAGACTCTGGCCGACTTGACTCGGGCAGCAAAATAATTTTCATACAAATGGCAAATTATGGTAACGGATTTCAGTTGTCTGATGCATCAAGATAAATGAATTTATTATAACAATTCGAGATTGAATTCACGGCTCGTACATTCGTATATTCATATTTATTTATTTCTAGGTACGTAGAATATATAGTGCGCAAACAGATATTAAGAGAGCAAATACGAGGGTCGTTTGATAAGTCCGTGACTTTTTGTATTTGCCGCGCACCTGCTCTAAATACAACACTGCTCCTGTCAGCAGTTATCGATTAACAGCTGACTGTAAAATTTTGAGAAAGCTGCGTTTTTTGGTTTGCGTTTTATAGGCATTGAAAGCAGACGATCTCGTGAATTTTAACGAAAATGGAAAAAAGTGAATTTCGTGTCAGCATGGCAAAATTTCATAAATTGGGCTACGAACTGCTACCCCTCCGCATATTCTCCGATTTAGCCCCCTGTGACTATTTTTTGTTTCCAAACATGAAGAAATGGCTCGGCGGTAAGAGATTCGGGTCATCACAGAAACAAACGACTATTTTGAGGGCCTTGAGAAACCTATTATTTGGAGGAATAAAAAATTGGAAAACGCTGGACTAAATGTATAGGCTAAAAGGAGATTATGTTGAGAAATAAAACGCTTCTTTGACGAAAAAAATATATTTTATTCAAAAAGTCACGGACTTATCAAACGACCCTCGTATATATTTCAATAGAAAGATTCTCAAATAAATTTGTTCAATAATTATTTAATAATATAGAGCATACATGAATTCAAACGAATAAAAATGTTTATTTATAATGTGTAGACAAGTATAAAAATAGAAAACAGAATGTGTTAAACATGAAACTATTTTTCATTAAAAAGGAAAATGCAATTTCCGCAACATGCTCGAAATACCTGCACACGAGTCTCTGACAGTGATGCCTTTATCTAGTCCCAGACAGCTGCAACTCTTGGGACTTTCAGAACGCAATTCGCAGTTTGAAATCTATTTCCTGCACCCCTAGTAAAAATGCTTCTACCCATCACAAATATATGGAGCAGAAATAAGTCTGCACACCCGTGGCTACCCAACTGGACTCGAGTGCATATGGAGTTCATGAAAAAACAAACTTTACTGCTTTATGTGTGGGCAAACTTTGACGCACTCAACAAAATGCAATTTTATGATTACCCGAGGATAACTTTTCATAAATAATGAACTTTATTGTTTATGAAAAATTACTATTAAGAAAAACTTCATTAGAAGTATCCAAAGAAACAAATGTAGCAAGTGAATAAATATTTTACATGTGTATTCTTGTGTTCTATGTTCTATGTTTTCTATTCTCTGTTCTCTATTCTCTGTTCGCTGTTCTATGTTCCATGTATACTCAAGGCTCGATTGGAAATTTAATGAACCAAGGCTCGGTTAGGAAAACAACTTGACTGCATCACTGCCCTCATGTTACTCGTGTCCGATGACCAACGGCGCAAGTGGTGGCAATCCATGTAGGTGGTACGGTCAGCTCGGTCCTGCTCGGCTGCCTCTTTAAAACGCATTCCAAATATTTGGCTGGCACATGGAACGTGCGTTGCCGCACCTCGTTTTAATTAACCACTGACCACCAGTTGCTGCCCTGTACGTGCTAATGTAATCCTCGTCGTTTTAATTACGAAACTGCCGAAACTGAAGGGGGCATTGGTGCGGCTTCAAGTGGAGGACTGTGTGCACAAGGACTGGACGGGGGCCGAGTACCGAGCTCAGGATAGGAAGCACAGAAAACCGAAGCCATTGTTCGGAGACGAGCTCAGCTCGTTGGGGTCAGCCCGTTTAATTCACTTGCTACAAGTCTCGTAAAATTAACGTAGCATACTCTGCGGGGTGCCAAGCGCAGCCCAGAGCCGCTTAGCATTGTTTTGCACGCCTCATGCCTCCAGAGTCGATCTCGGACTTCCCAGTGCTGTGTTCCCTGCCTCGGGTAAGTCAGCGTCGTCGTCGTCGTCGTCGTCGTCATCCGCGTGGCTGACTTGGCTGCGGTTGCCAACCATTGCCCGAAGCCAGGGACGAAAAGCGGCTCCAGCATCCTGTATAAGGCGATTTGCTGCTCGTCCACGGCGCTTAATTAGTGAAACTGCTGCCTCGACACATTTGACCGCTTCTCGACTGAGCGCTGGCCTTCGTTTCGGCTCAAAAGCCTTTTTGCATTTAAATTGATGGGGCGCCCTCTGCTATGCGCACTGCCCCTGGCAACTCACAAAGGCGGACGCGCCCCATTGCGTTCACAACAACAACAATAACAACAGCAGCAGCAACAACCTGACGAACGACGCCCTGTTGCCCTCGTGACGAACTTCCAAGCGCAGCTCTGGTACAGCACACACTTAATTACACGCTTTAATTGGCATGACATCAACGCCGCATGATGCCGACCATGCCTACGCTACGCCTACGCCTACCTACAGCAGTCCACGGCCACTTCCACGCGTAAATCCTCAGCCCAAAGGCCAACTCCAGCTTCAGACAAATGGAAACTAATTGAAATTCAAATTCGACGCTTTCTGGCCTCCCCAAAAGAAGCTGCTGGAAGTCTCTGAGTCGCGCCTTGCTCCAGCTTTGCTAATTAAGAGACGTCCAAATAAATTATTCACACTTGCGTACAATTGTAATTCAATATAATAGATAATTAAACTTCTTCGTAGACGCGACGACAGAATGACAAAATTCTTTGGCTTTCTACCCGACCACAAAATATGTTAATAGCGAAACTTTAAAGTAAACAAAGAACAAAAGCTGAACTCGCGGCTGTGCGACTATCAGATACTCTTCGAACTGAATTTGAAATTAACTTTTTTTGTATAGGTAGACTATATAGGAATCTTGAGGCCACGTTTGATAACTTAAGCTCTTAAAGTTGCTGAGATCAAGACGTTCATACGGACGTAATACAGATATACATTTTGAAGGAGTATAAGAACCCAGCACTTAAATTACTTCCACCTTAGACATTTTCAATCAATGGTAAATCCCAAAAACAATTATGGTAATTAATACTTCTGCACAATAGTTGTGCAACTCCATTAAATGCTCGACAGTTGCCAATCAAGTTCAGGTTCCAAAGTGCACCTTTAGTGGCCTGGGCCAATCATTTGGTTTAGTTTGCTCCCGTTCACCGAGGCAACTAATTTACGATACATATACGAGTATGATACTGATGTTTGGGTAATTGCCACTGGGTATAGAGGATTGTCTCAGTTTCCCTATATTAATATCAGCATGGCGCAGCAACAACTCATCAAAGATGATGCCACAATGCGTTGCTGTGACAACCGTAATTAATACGAGGGTCGTTTGATAAGTCCGTGACTTTTTGTATTTGCCGCGCACCTGCTCTAAATACAACACTGCTCCTGTCAGCAGTTATCGATTAACAGCTGACTGTAAAATTTTGAGAAAGCTGCGTTTTTTGGTTTGCGTTTTATAGGCATTGAAAGCAGACGATCTCGTGAATTTTAACGAAAATGGAAAAAAGTGAATTTCGTGTCAGCATGGCAAAATTTCATAAATTGGGCTACGAACTGCTACCCCATCCAGCATATTCTCCAGATTTAGCCCCCTGTGACTATTTTTTGTTTCCAAACATGAAGAAATGGCTCGGCGGTAAGAGATTCGGGTCATCACAGAAACAAACGACTATTTTGAGGGCCTTGAGAAAACCTATTATTTGGAAGGAATAAAAAAATTGGAAAAACGCTGGACTAAATGTATAGAGCTAAAAGGAGATTATGTTGAGAAATAAAACGCTTCTTTGACGAAAAAAATATATTTTATTCAAAAAGTCACGGACTTATCAAACGACCCTCGTATTATACATGCTACATGCATGGTAAGTGGAGCAGAAGGTACTGCTCGATCTACATATCTGACAGTGGCCCAAACGTTGCCATATTGCCTTACGATATGACAGCGGGAACAATAACAGTTGAGAGGAACAGCAACAGCATCCGATGTGAAGGGTAAACACACACCCCACATGCGAAGTAATGGCAAACGTTGGAGTGCCCTGTTTTTAATAAAAATAAATCGCAGCATGCGACGTCTCTTCGGATGCGGCAACTGGTTGCCCCCAATGATTGAGCTACCCAGGGCGTGCCTGGTGCGTGGGGAGAACCTCGAACCCCGAGCTCGCACCGCAAGGGAAGTTTGCCATAGATGAACGGCAGCAAAACAAGCTATGGAGGCATATTGAAATATTTATACACATGTTTACGAACTCACAACGAACATGAGTCGCAGCAGCCAGGAGTGAAAACTCCTTTAGATATCCGGCAAATATAAAATTCCATTTCAAGACTTCGTTGTTTTTCTTGTTCCTCCTCCTTCTCAGCCATTAAAATCATTTTTCTATGCGTATATTTTGTGTACTCTTGGTAACTTTAAGAGTTGCACAGTACTTGGAAATACTCTTTCATTATAAGAATTTTGCATTCAAAATGAAAAGAGAAGCCTTTCAAAATAGAAAAGATGTTTGTCTCTTTATCAAGGAATACCTTTAAGTGTCTAAAATGTTCTTGGAAATACTCTTTCATTATAAGAATTTTGCATTCAAAATGAAAAGAGAAGCCTTTCAAAATAGAAAAGATGTTTGTCTCTTTATCAAGGAATACCTTTAAGTGTCTAAAATTTTCTGATAATAATTTGTACAAATTACTTAAGTGTCGAATATTTGTACAGCCTCATCTATCTTGACCCCCTTGATTGCAACACCCATGGCCTTTGGTATTTGTATCTTACAAGGCGTTAAGTACAATCGACTATTTCATGTATGTGTTGTACACAGACTGTCTATGTGTGTGTGTGTGTGAGTGTGTTGTGCCCTGTGTGGTCTTGATGCTTTGTAAGTTTAAGTGGCAGATATTATTCAAAAGGAATTAAGACTGAAATGAAAAGCTTGTCGACGATGATGAGGACGAGACGAGAGACGAGGCTCGACAGGCGGCGAGGGAGGTGAGGAAGGGGGCGAAAGGGTGATGTGGCAGCAGCTGAGAAATGCCAACCGCAGGACGAAGGCTTTTAATAAATACGACTGCAGATGTATGAATGTGTGTGGTAGTGTGGTGATAAGTATGTGTGTGTGTGCGAGTTGTGTGTGTGTTGTGGGTTTGACTCAGTGTGTTTGTCAGTCTGTTTACCGCTTGTTTGTTCGGTGTTTGCTGCTTGTGATGCAAATGTCAGGAGAAAAGAGCAACAGCCTATTTAGGGAAGGGGAGCAGGGGTGTGTAAGCGAGGGAGAACGCCTTAAAAGAGCATGCCGCCGAGGGGAGGCCTAGGCAAATGCCCGCTTCGCAGTCATTCGTGGGCGAAACAGGAACTAAAAACTACAAAGATCCACGTGGCGGCTGCTGCTGCGGTGCGGCTAAGTAAGGAAGCCAAGTGTCAACATAATAACTTGATTACGTGGAGCGTCGAGAGAAGGTGACGCAGTTGAAGACACGGGGTCGACACGGGACACACACACCAGCACACACAGACTGTATACACAGCCTGCGGCGGAGTCAGAGTCAGAGCGAGGCCAATCCAAACATAAACAGCAACAACGTCGCCTTAACTGCAACACAGATGGGGGATAGTGTAGAGAAGGGGGTGGGGGTGCAGGGGAAAATGTAAATTGTATCCCAGCTCGGAGGCGTGTGTGGCCTCCACATTTGCCGCCTTGTGGGCCAAATGAGTTTAGATTGCTGCACATAAATTACCGAGCTCGTCAGCAGCGCCAAGAGATGCGAGTGGAGACAATAAAACGAAGGCTGTTTTTATGCAAATCCCCATGGGAGTTTCCAATTCCCACATGGCACATGGCTGCCTAGTAATTTCTAATTCTTGTGGAGTTCAACTCAAATCAAAGAACTTATCCGTTCGTGCAGCACATGCAAGAGTCGACGCTGCCGCCACGTGCGAGCAGCAACTACAACTACAACTGGCATCTTGTTGCATGTGATTTACGCAGTCGGACGTAGCTGCAATCTTGTCGCCCACGTGCCACAGAGCCCTGAGAGCAACACCTGGACGAACACGTGACATCTGCATTGGAGTTCTGAGCTCGTCACAAACCGAATGGGAAAACTGTTGCAAATTCCATTTGGGCAGTTGAGGTCGTTTAGACATACCCTGCACACACAGCAGGACTGAAGAGGCCTGCTGGGTACTTGATGATTATGGGATGCTCCGAACAACGTGCTCAACTTGTAGCCTTCCAACTGAGTGCAGTCAAGTTAGGCAGCTCCCTTGGTTGGTTCCGTTGGTCTAACACTCCCGACAGCGGCGGCAATTTTACTGCCAACTTTTTACGAGCCACCAAACATAAATGTTTTATTATTTTTAATTAGTTGGCTTTTATAATGTGTTTTGCCACTAGCTTGTGCAATTATCACGGGACACATAAAACTCGCATTCATATAATGTGTTTCTACACACTGAATACTATATATATACAATATATGTTTGTGTGTCTGCTCTGGCAATGCAGTTAATCGCTTGAATAACTCTGGCGAGCGGGGAAGTAATTTAGTTGGTTGACTGCTTGCAAAATTCATTTAAATCCCGTTCAACGTGTCGTATGCGCGATGTCCGTGAGTTGCCACTCGCCAGCCTGTTCGACTGTCAATTATGTTTGGCAGTCAACTGTTTGAGTGCAAGCTGAGCACTCGTTTCAATCAATTTCCGTACAATGACAGACAATTCGAATTGTAGTCAATCAATCATAATCAACTCTCTCTAGAGAGAGAGAGAGAGAGAGGGAGGGAGGAGAAGAGAGTGCTGCCTTTAAAAGTGCTTTTAAACTTGCACTTTCTCCCGTCACGGCCAAGAGGGTCTTAGGGGCCTTGGGTCAGTCTTAGAGTTGGAAAAGGGTTGCCAGCTCATGCGAGAGGCAATAAATCTTTGAGTAATAAGATTAAATTGAAACAAATGAGTTCATTTGTTTCGGCGCCCAGTTTGCAATGCGAGAAAGGGAAAGCAAGTGTGTCAGATATGCTTGAGATGTGGTTTGGCCTGGTTGTCTGGCCTAAGGTACTGCTCCCTCTCGTTTCTCCCACTCTCTCGGGTTATTAAACTGAAACTTAATTCAATTTTTCTATTTACCTCACTTACGTGCCCCGAACTCCATTTCTATTCATATTCATGAATGTCTCCACCTGAAGTTGCATGCAAACTTTGCCTGTAAAGTAACCGATTTCAATTTCCTTCACACATATGCTGTGTGGGTGGTGGGCAGAGTGGGAGCCCATGTTGTGTGTTCTGGGAGGGACATGCATGAATTTATGGCCCTGATTATGAATAATATGCGACGTGGGCTTGTTGACGCCAAGCAAATTCGATGCCAGTGGCTAATTTGATTAATTTTATGCTCATTCAACGTCGCTTGCAAATTTTCACAGATTGCATACGTGTTGAATTATGGCATTTACCTTCCCTCCCTCCCCCGATCCCTCTGCACGCCCTTCATCCCTTTCGCTCTATCATCGGCCAGCGGGCCGTGCAGATTTCTGCTTGTGCGGGTTTTCCATTCAAAATCAGTTGACCGGAAGTGACAAGTCAGCAAAATTGTCCCACTTACCTTTCCAAGGGAAAGAAACAGAGAGAGGAGGAGAGAGAGAGAGGGATAGGGCGACCTCCAGGGGAGGCACATGCAGACATGCCTAATCATCCATGGATGTGAAAGGCGCAGGCAAATGTGGCACGAGATGTCGTTGTTGTTGCTGTTGTTGTTGTTGCCATTGTGCCCACGGCACAAACAAAGCGTGCAGGTTAGAGTTGCCGATATGCTGTGCGATTGTGGGCCCGGGAGTACATTAAGGAATCGATTCAATTCGATTTGGGGCAATAAAAATTGAACATTGACTCTGCTTTTTATGCAACACACACACACATGAACCCACACTTCCGCTAACGACGCTACCATTTAATGCGCCCCGCCTTCCGTTCGGGGCCGGATGTCCGGGCGGATAGGGGTGCCGTATTTGGGCGCCCTGTCGTCCATTTATGATTTTGATTAATGTTGCCGAGCATTAGGTAAATGTTGCCGTCCATCAAAGACTGCGGCTAATGTTTATTTGCATTTAATGTGTTGTGTTTAATTTTTTGTAACATTCTTTCCCCATCATATTTCATTCCAACCACACCCGATACCATGCGATATATTGTGCAATATGTGTGCGGGTTTATCATTAATAATTTCGGCTAATTGATTGATTTTGATTGCTCTCGACGGGATTTAAAGCGAAATTTGTTTGCCTGGCCCAACAACAATTATTTTATTATATTACCATAAATTCTGGATTGATGAAAACAAATCCATTCTCTCGACTCGATTGGTTTGTATTGAAAACGAGTATGGAGCCAAAGTCGAGTTAAATCACGCTTGCGAATTGTGCCCCCTCACAATTATGAAATCGACATTTTGACGTATTTGTTGATTTTTATTGTGACATAACTTTTTATGGCATGGCCTATAAAAGTTGCACAAGTGCCGTCGAAGAAGGAGCAGAAGGAGAAGGAGGAGCTGGAGGAGAGCCCGCATAACGATGCAATGTATTCATTTCCATTTCCATTATACTCTCGTACATGTTTGTATTGCTACATGCAAATATGTTTCGCGAAATGAACATTTTTAATGATGATATAAAGTGAATAACGGTTGCAACAAAATACGTTATTCTGAATTAAATGTTGATGCATTATCCGCAAATGAATAAAGTTACAATATAAAAGCAAATCGATTTATATATTCCTAGTTAAATAAATAAAAAGTATTAATTGAAATAATATATAATACAATTTAAATATGTATTCAAGCAAGTCAGTCTCTCTTAAACTTTGCTCTAAAACTTTAAGAGGCTCACTTGAATTATCTGGCAAATAAATTCTCCTCCTCAGATAGAATGTCAACAATGTTTGGGGGGATTATGGGCAAAGGCCTCAGCCATCAGCAGCAGCTATCAGCATCATCCCGAATTCAACTCAATTTCTATGGTTATGGAAATCTTTGGCTCAATTTTCCTGTGTGTTTTGTGTATCTGCTGGGCCCGCAGGCGTTTTGCTGCTGTATCAAGTATGCGACGTGTTGAGCGCGCGCTGGGCATGGGCTAGGCTTGATTTTTTGTCTGCCCATAAAGGTTCCTGTCAGCGCACATGGCCGAGAGAGAGAGAGAGATAGATAGATAGAGAGACATGGCCATTGTTGCGGAATGTTCTATTTGTCCTTGCTGCAAATTGCTGCTGCTTTTTTCCCCCCTTCCCATACTTGTTCAACTTTTTTGCAATCCTCCATTTTGGCTGTCGTGTGCCACGCTCTGCTCTGCTGTGCTCAGTCTCATTTGTGTTTATGGACGTGGGGAAGGATAGGGGGAGCAGGGAGTGAATGCACCCTTAATCCTCGAAATAAAACTGCATTTAACAGTCGATTGTGCACATAATTGCCGGGCTCTGCCTTGGGCACTTGCTTCCAAATAAACCTCATTAAAGTTCCATTCGCTTAAGTGTGAATAAGATTGGATTGCAGACGGAGACGCACAGCAAAGCGAAGTTGAAGTAAAAGCACAGCCAGCACTGGACAGTCGAGGGTCCGCACGGAGCGACTCAGTTCTCCCTGGCTCAGTCAGTCGATTAATCAAACAAATCAATAATTCAGGCAACTCAACGTCAAGGACGAGCATCACAGCTGGGCTGCTCTGCTACCCGCACAGTCCTAAGGGAGGAAATAAAATTATTCGCCTTTGCTTTCGATTTGCTCAGCCCAACAAGGCAACTGATTAGTCGACACACACACCTGAGTTAGCCTTGCTTTGTTTATTTGTTCGTTGAGGTGTTTCTGAAGTTAGTTCTAAATGCTGCCAGTAAATGCTCGTTTATTTATAGTCCTGCTCCCCTTCCACCTCTCCTGACCCTGTTCGTCACTCTTCAATTGCATTTCAAAGCACATTTTCAATAAATTCAAGAGTTGCCAAAAAAAAAAGTCGTGAAAACACAAAAAGTTTTCATTGAAAACCTGTCAAAATTCCAGCACATTGACAGCTATTCATTACTTACAGTGGTCCACAGTGGGTGCTGTTCAGTTTCACTCTTGGGGCAGCCCTGGGTGGTTCATAATAAAAGTCAAAGAGATCGTGCTGCAGGAAATATGAAATTGCGCTTGTGGCGCCCCACTGTGCTCGCTTGTTTGCTTATGTAAACGGGACAGTGCAATGCTTTCCATTATCTGAAGTGGTTGTTGTTGTTGCACATGCGGCACAACATAAAGTAAAGTCACGGCAAAGGTGTCAAGTGGTCGCTGGGTGGCGGTAACCGCCCCTCGTTATAAAAAAGAGGATTCACATCCAATGGAGCAGAGGGTTTTTTCTTTTCAACAGTGTCGCCTGCTGTTACGCTTGACGATGATGGTGCAAGGTGCACGTTGCATGTTCCACGTTGCCCGATGTGGGACTGAAATCATGTTGTTATGTTATGAAGAACTTTAGCTTGAGTTGCAAGCTCGCAACTTTAACTGCAGGTGTCCTTTCGGGACCTCTTCTCGAGCTGATGCTTCTGCTGCTGCTGCTGCTGACTTGCGAACTGTTTGCAAATTTATGCAAGCACATCTGAGCAAAACCTGTAAAGCAGCACACACACATATACAAATACGTACAGCATTACACTGACAAAGTTATTATGGTAAAAAGGGAACAGCAGCAACAGCAAGAACAAGAACAGACGGCGTGGGTCACTTGGGACGCGTATCAATCCGCTTAAAGTGCGACAGCTGAGAGGGAGTCTGATCCTGTCGCTCATCGTTTGTGGGTTGACAGAGTGATTGACTTAAGAGTCGTTAGCCGTTCGCCATTGGCGCAAATCGGCTGTAAAATATATTCAACATTACGTATACGCAACGTGGCCAAGGCCAGCCAGTTGAACGAGTTGCACAACACGATTTCAGTTGCGTGTCTCCACACGAAACTATACCAACACAACACTACACAAGGTCGTCAAGGGACTAAATTGGAATTTAATGTCCTTGCAAAATGAGAGAATAATAGTTTTGAAATATGTAAATTTCGTTGGTGCCCAAAAACGATATATGAGTGTTACTAAACTCGCAAGCTTATCTACCTAAAAATGTCGAATCCACACAGTTTTAAGTAACATTCAGATAACAAATGATATATGTATATATGCTCATAAATTTGAATGAAATCAAAAAATTCTCATTTGAATTTGATTCAATTCGGGTTTATTGTCTGCTCTGAGCTGCCCTCCTCTCCTCTCCCCTGGAATGCCAACAATGTGAGCCTTGTTTGGATAGAACCATTTCTGTGAATGCTCGAAATTGCCGACCAATTCAATTGCTTCTTCCCTGCCCTCCTACTCAAGGGGAGGCTTCGATTTATGGCACCGCGTTGGGCGATGGGTTAAACGGACCACAGAACCGCTTTACACCCCCTGCCTACCTCCTTGTATTGTCCTTCTACTTTTGCTGGCATTGATTTTCAATTTGTACTGCGGCACGTGAAGTTCTTCTGCTTCATTTGAGCTAGAGACAGAGAGAGAGAGGACAACATCGTATTTACCTAAGCGCTGTTCTGCAGGAGCTGCACTCTGGGATATTTATGAGGATGCCAAGGCACAAGGTGAATTAATTTAACCACATGGCAAAGATAAATACGAGCAGCAAAGATCAACGGCAAACAGGAATTACCCGGCATGCAAAGCGAATTAAACAGATACTCTCGGTTAATCGCCAGAGAATCCCTTCATGCGATGCCAAACCGAAATTAAACCTTAATTCCACAATATATTTTCAATAGTTGCTGCTCATTTGGCAGGAAACTGCAGTTGCAAACGTGCTCTGCTGCAGTTTAATGCAGTTTTTAATTGCGAACCACATTTTATTTGTGCCATTGTTGTTGTTGTTATTGTACGTGTTTTTTTTGTGCAGTTCGCATAATGTGAAACATATTACGGAATTGCCGAGAACAAAATGCACGTAATTATGCACGAGATGAATTCAATTTGAATTTCGTGTTTTGTTTTTAAAGTGTGCATGCAGTGGGGGAAGGAGGAAGAGGAGGAGCGCACTTGGCAATGCATCATATTGACGCCCATATAGACTATGTTTATGGCTGCATTAAATTTTAATTGCATTACGCGGCCTATTGGGCAAACAGAGAGAATAGTTCTCAATGCGTGTAGAGAGGGATATGTATACTGTATATACTGTGTATATCGCATGCACGGCCGATAACTGGCCGTCATTTCGCACGTTGGCAACAAAGTGATAGCAAATTACACATTTACTCACACTCACACACAGACATAGGTACTACATTATAATCGTATCATAAAGCGGTTATAGACAGGCGTGCCTGATAGATCTAATTGACTTTAATTTACAGCCAATTTTAGGGTATGAAGCACACTTAGTATGCGAACATATTCTAGCATATTTCGCATAGAGTGTGTCCTTCAATTAGTCGCCATTCGTATGTCAATATGTTCAGTCAGCCCTCGCTAAAGTTCATGGAAAATGTCAATAACAAACATTCTTTCTCTCTCGCTTTCGTACGTGCAAATATTTTATATATGAAACGAAAAAGGAAAAAAATAAAACAAATTACTTTGTCCCTCGTTTTGCGCAAAATTGCTCGCATACTTAACGGTTAACGGTTCTTTATTTTAATTTGATTTTCAACATCCTTTCAGCGCTGCTGATGACCGAGAAAATCAATTGACAATGAACTTTCTGCTCGACTGACAGTTGCAAAATTTATAAATAGGAATTTTCATATTTTATCTCTTTTCTTTTCATTCCTTTCCTTTCCTTTTTGTGTTTTCATTTTTCCTCTTTTCAGTCTTTGTATTTTGCTGTTTTGCTTCACCCTTCGTTGAGCAGACCGAATAGGGAGAAGAGAGAGAGAGAGAGGGGCGACAGCAAAAAATTGTTGTTTCAATAGTTTTCCATATTTTCACCCATTGTGGGTCAAGAACGAGCGCCTGCCTCGTCCCTCCGCCGGCCTCAATTACGAGACTGAGCACAAATCATTAAACAAAATAATAATTTCCGCAAGGGGCGAACGACATAACGGAATAGGACCGGGATGAAGTCAAGTCCGGGTCGAGCACGCTCAGAAGAAGGCATGAGGACAAGCAGGACAAATTGAGCAAAACAAAGGACACACGCAATGTGACTGCACACACACACATGGCAGGCACATACCTACACGCATGGAGGGGGCGATAGGGAGGCAGAACCCTTGAGGAGGCTCACACACACAAAGAGGCAGAGAGAAAGAGAGAGGCTGCAAGGACCTGGATCTGAACAAATACCAAATGTCAAGTGCAGAGCGTTAAATTGTCGCAGCAACTCAGGCGAATGGGATGCGGCAGCTGCCCTGCCCTGCCCTGCCCTGCGCTGCCCTTTACCTCCACCTCCAGCTCGCTCGCACTGACCTTACTGGCCTGGCCTTCGGAATCACTTTAAAAACAGTCTCTAAACATAAATAAACGCAGTTTCCCCCATCTCCCTCTGGGCGTGCATTGCTTATGCAGCATGGAAGCTGAATTTATTGAGAGTGAAAATGAAAATTGTCAAAATGTGAAACGCGACGCTGCGCCTCGTGAAAAATGCGTCTAACTTTGCTAATAATTTGCATACTTTTCGGCGCGCTGAATAAAACTTTTCCCCCTCATCAGCTGCAGGGCCTGAAAGCACGCACCAGCGCTGCTGTGCCTCGCCAGCTGCTACCCCAGCAGGCACTGTGCCCAGGCTGCTCAACAGTTGTGCGTAATGCTGTTGTAGTTGTAGTTGTTGTAATTGTTGTTGCTGTTGTTGGATTCTTGGCAGTGGTTAAATTAGAACGCGCAGAGCTTAAAAATTTTCACACTTTTCGCAGGCGCAAACAAAATTAACGTGCACGGAAACTTTAAGGCTGCCACCAACTAACACGCCCTCTATGCCAAGTGCTGCCCACCCCCCCCTCCCCTCCCTCCGATGCTGGCAAAGTATTTTTGGTGCCGCGTGCCAAGCGCCACAAAAGCCACAAAAAGTTGCACGAATGCAAAAACCTTCCGCGCAAAAAAATGTCACAAAAAAGCAGCGCAAGCTCAAAGCGGGTATTTTCCTACGCTTTCCCTCCGTTCCGGAATTTCCTTTTCTCCTACGTGGCAGTGGACATAGCCTGCAGCAATCGGATGTTGTCGCTTCAACTACGCCGCCTTCCTCCCTCCCACTGCAACTTCATCTCCTATAACAACAAACTCGCTACTCAACCCATTCCATGGCGCCTTCACCAACATTCCCGCCAAATTGGCAGTCATCGCCTACTCATGCCACGCCTCCACTCTTCCTCCCCATCAGCACTGGCCACATCGGAGTGGTAAGCTATCCAGCTTGTCAGTTTGCATGTGGCCAAGCGCCGCGCACTCCTGTCAACTTGTTAATTCATCACGGTGAAGAATACAATTAGCGATGTTTTCACTGAAACTGAATCTCAATTACGTGGGACGAGCGAGAGATTGTCCCTGCACAATGTCTATATATAATATATATGGGGTGGATGTTATGATGCGATTACGCTGATGCGGTTGAGACGAGATGATAATGTGATTACCATTGCACAGCATTGCAGTTCATCTAACTAAATCTTTAAGCTGAAGATAAAACAAGACTCAAACTACTCCAACCTAGTTGGGAACTGTGGACTGTGGCACATTGCCTGGTCGGAGGTGTTTGTTGATGTAATTTCCTCAGAGCAGAGGAATCTTTTGGCTGCAAACCGCACACACTGATGTGAGGCAATAACCTGCAGAGAATTTCTCGTTTACGAAGTTACGTTGAATGTTCCCCTCAGCTTTCTGCGAAATTAAACGTACGTCCATATTTGAGAGAGAGTCTCGTTGTTCTTGCTGCTATTGCCGTTGTTATTGCTGTTGTTGCTGTTGCTGTTGTTGCCGTTGTGCTGGGTAAATAAAACTCAAAACAAATGAATACAAATGTGAAATAAACTAAGTTCTGGGCAGAGCAAGCGCTGCGGTCCAAGTGCCGCTGGGGAGGAGGAAGGTGCAGATGAGGCAGTGTGGGGCGAGTCCTGCGAAATTGCAAGAGAACTTTGTTGCTGTTGCTGTTACTGTTGCCTTTGCTGTTGTTATTGTTTGATATTTTCCATGCTCATCTTTGCTTGTTGCCGCAGCACAACAAGAACGCAACAAAGAAAAAACAAAGAACCAAAAAACCCAAAGACCGAAAGACTTGGCCAAGTCATTAATGGAAATGCAGTGCAGCTTCAACTGAACGAAGAAGCCAGAACCAGGAGAAGGAGCAGCAGCAGCAGCAGCAGCTGTACCCGGCGGCAGCTGCAGCCCGTACGTACTGCATGTTTATATTGGACACACCATTGGCATTACTCATGCGTCACGTTGGCCAGCTCCAAATGAGAAGACCGTAAACAGCAAGCGGAAAGCGGAAAAGCAGAAAAGCGAAAGACCGTAAAGGTAAAGTGTAGAATTCCATAATAAAATGATGAAAAATGATGAATGAAAACGAGTTCCTCAAGCTGGGCGTGTTTTAATTTGCTGGCAAAAACCAGAAGAGTCTCAAAAGAAATCACTAACTGAAGGAAAACAATGTCTGATATTAAGCTTGCAGTTGGTTTCTCATGCATTTCATTCCCAACAATGTACTAATTATGCATTGCCCATGGCAAATCAAGGAAAGAGAGAGAGTTTACTCAGCTCAAGAAGATGTCTGTAGGTTAGCTTAGGTATTTAACAGAGTGATGATCTTGTGTCCACTATAGAGGATTATTATTAATATCAGGATGATTGTCCTCTGTTCTCTAAAGTGAATTAATATCATGATGATTATCCTCTATATAGTCGTCCTGCTTCAATATTGTTTCACTTCAAAAAGAAGACAGCATGACAACAAAGATATTAGCCACAGAAAACTAAGTTGTCTATTTCATATAATGTACAGTCTAATTTAAAGCTCTAAATTATTTATTCTATTTGCATACTGGGTATTTAAGAGTCAAGCCAGCATGAATGTTGCCTTTCTAGTTAGTTTTTACCTCTTTTCGTAGATAACCAAGAAATGTTCTTCTCACGTAGCTGAATTGCCAATGCGGTGAAGCTCTGCTTCAGATAACAGTTCCGGAAGGGAAGGGGCAAGGAGGGGAGGCAGCAGGCGGGAATTGCGTAGCCGAGTGTTTGTTTATGCAAAACTCATTTGACTGCAGTCTGCAGGTACAAAAACCCAGGTGAGAGAGGCAGCGCAATGCATTTCTAAGTTGGAGCAGAGGAGTAAGTGAAAAAGTGCTTAAGAACCCGACATGCTACGACAAGTCAAGGCAAGGCGTCTTTCTGACTACATTTCGCATTTCAACAGGTAAATCCCACATAAAGTACGAATTTCTTATGTGATTTCTCTGCTTATGAAAATTGTTTTTGTTGCCAGTTTGCTTCTATTGATTTACATGCTTTACACAGAACATATTCCGAACAGAAATAAACGTAACGTGTGAGAATCAATTCAAGTTTTTCGTGTTCAAACAGAGCCTCATCAAATAACAATTATATCTGGTCATTTGAACAACACGTTGAAGCATTTTGAGCAGTTTACATTTCCGAGATTCACAATAGAGATAAATAAAAAAGGAAATGAAAATCTAAAAATGATATATTCAAATTCCATCACTCTTGAAGTGACTGAATCACGTACAGGGAACTGTGTTGAATTCTGTTTGTTCCTCACACTGAAACAAAATCAAAGCGAAACAAATTTGTATTTACCTTGCAAACTAAAGAAATGATTAATTTTGTCAAGTTTCTGCAATGCAAGGTTGCTATGAATTTGATAGACATTGAAATTAAGAGGCTTAAATTAAATTACTTAATACCCTACAATATACACTTCAAGTGAAAGCATATGGTTGACCCTGCTTAAATTGTTAGTCTGTACATGGTAGAAGACTTTAAACTTGCACTGTAGTGTATCTGCAGAACGGCTTTTTCCGCATTTATAATCGAAAACAAGTGTTAAACTAAACAACACAAACAAAACCGAACACAAAATGATTTGCAGTTTCACATAACTGGAATAGTTCGCCCAAATTGCCCAGAGAGGACCACGAGCAGAGCAAAAGTTTCCAACTGTGGCCGCTTCAAAATGGCCTTTGATTCGGTTTTTCTGCAACGCGTTAGTGAGATGAAGTGAATGGAAATGAAGCAGTTCTCCTTGCTCCCACTGCCACGGGGCGGGTTGGCGATTGGATACACGCGGCATACATACAAATGATGTGCTCATCAAATAAGTTTAACTTAGCTGCACAGTGAAATTGGATTAACAAACAGAAAGTTTTTTTTAATGTTTAACAAATAAAAAACTTGATTTTAGCTTTGCAAATCTTAGTTAAATTTGCAGTTTTATGTTTTGTTACCTTCCATTTTGAGTGTCTGTATTTTTCCATTAATTTTGAATCACTGTGCAGCGTGCACAGTACACTCCCTCCCTACGTTCCTGTGCAACCGAAAAAATCTGTTGTACGTACAACAAAAGGCATTCGGTGTGAACACAAGGAACAAATCCAACGCATTTCTCTCGTTGAGTGAAAGAGTGAGAGAGGTAGATAGAGAGTGGTTGCCCGCTTTTTATGGCCAGCACAGGATGGGTAGGATCGGGTCCTTCGAGGCGCCGCACATATGCCGAATGGGTAGGATCATAAAAATAAATGAAAAAGGTCACTTTGTATTGGTTGTGAGACAATTTAACACAGGCAAATGTGTGTGCAACTGTAATTTTTGTGCCGTTCTGCCGGCAGCAGCAGTGGCCAGCGACAGCAACAATTGTGGAGCCACTCGTGTTACGCCCACCACACTCCCCTGGACACACACCCCCCTTCCCCGGCCGACTACTTGCTGCCACACAATGTACATATGTGTGGTACATAGTAAATAGTTTCTGCCTGGAACTGCGCTGGGTCCTTGGATGGGGTAAATCGTTGGGGTGGTATCATTTTGTTGCTGTTGCTGTTGCTGTTGTTTGTCTGGCCAAAGTATTTATGTAGCTTGTTGTTGTTGGCTTTTCATTTGTTGTCCACCCGCACACACACACACACTTACTCACACCAACACCCACACATTTAATCCTCAACAAAGCCCACACACATGTGGCCAAATGAACATGTTAAGTTTTCAACAACCATAAATTATTTCCTTAACAGGCCCCCCTCTCTCTCTCTCTCTCTCTCTCTTTTTTCCTATATGTTAAACGATCCTAAATGAATATAATTTATTGTGGTCATTAGGACTGGCAATGGCAACCATCTTCAAGCAGCCCCCAGCAGTCATAACCACAGACTCGCAAGCCCTTGGCTAATATAAATATATTTTGAATAAAGTCCTAGCAAAAAAAACATTACTTCAGCTTTGTCAATTAATTATCCCATTATGGCAGCTGGCAATCGAATAGTTTTGAGTGCGAATACATCGGGGAAGTCGTAAATCGAGAACATGTACGTGACATATTTGTAAGAGCTTCCCATTAATTATGGCTCTAATGCTCTTATTATTATAACTATGCTTCTTACTTTATTGTGATTATTTATTGAACACTCAGTTGAATGTGTTGCCCCAAAAGTGACGTGTCTAAACATAATTCGTAGATCGAAGTTGGCTTTTCTACTTTTTATATAGGGCTAGGGCTCAACTTTTAGCCCAGATCCCAAACTAACGACAAACAGCCTACACTATAGTAAAACACAGCAATGCAAACTACTATTTTTTAAAAAACAATATCTTATAAAAAAAACAAATAACGTTCAAGATGAGTACACGTAGATCAACGACCACTGGCATGAAAAGGCCTACAAGATATGAACGTTTCGGAGTACATACGTTTGAGCTTCCGGCTGAGGAACAGCCACCACCGTATGTGAAAAAAGGTGATCATGCCGACATCAGTCGCCATCCGAGCTTCAGGAAGTTTAAGATACCCTAGTAAGTATATAGTAAGTGATAACTAAACCGAAAAACGGTCAATACATAACATTTTTGCAGTCGAATCGTCTGCTCCAACCGCTATCGCGATTCCAAGAGAATGTACGAAGAGCAAATGCAGCGAGAAATAGAATTGAATCTTGAATTTATGCCCACGGCAGCCGATGCCTGTTACTATATGCGGTAAGTAACATATAACATCATATAACGGATTCTATACAGAGTTATTATATTTGATTCCAGTTGTATGGCCATTTCAACTTTTTGGCCACCGTTGCATAATCGGGAGGAACTGAAGCATACGAGCCGATATTTCTATAGATTGTCGCCCAAACAGCAAAGTCGTGTTAACTACATCATGACCGCAGCATAATCGGGAGGAACTGAAGCATACGAGCCGATATTTTTATAGATTGTCGCCCAAGCAGCAAAGTCGTGTTAACTATATCATGACTACTGATATCATTTGACGGCTTCGATATGTTTTTTCAAGTGACATTCATAGATTTATACAATTATACATAAGTGAGCATTTTATTTAAGTGGTTTTAATAACTAAGGTGACTGTTGGGTGTATCGACGTGAAAAGATACGAACTGATATAATTCTTGAGTTCAAGTTCTGTTTCCTTGCGGTTCTCCAAGGTAAAGACTAATATGAACAGCAAATCATGCAACTCCGGCGACTTGACTCGATTCTTGTGCCACATCTGCGTCTTGTCTAAAACTCTGTTCATTCCATTCTGGAGTAGAGTTCCATGTCTGATTATCATTTAGCTTTAGCTCATAGCTGAGCTTGGCCGTCGGAAGTCGAGCGGGTTCTGAAAAGCCACATTCCCGCACCATCAGCTCCTATTTCCGCAAAATTTGTAAGAGCTTCCCATTAATTATGGCTCTAATGCTCTTATTATTATAACTATGCTTCTTACTTTATTGTGATTATTTATTCAACACTCAGTTGAATGTGTTGCCCCAAAAGTGACGTGTGTAAACATAATTCGTAGATCGAAGTTGGCTTTTCTACTTTTTATATAGGGCTAGGGCTCAACTTTTGGCCCAGATCCCAAACTAACGACAAACAGCCTACATTGTAGTAAAACACAGCAATGCAAACTACTATTTTTTGAAAAACAATATCTTATAAAAAAAACAAATAACGTTCAAGATGAGTACACGTAGATCAACGGCCACTGGCATGAAAAGGCCTACAAGATATGAACGTTTCGGAGCACATACGTTTGAGCTTCCGGCTGAGGAACAGCCACCACCGTATGTGAAAAAAGGTGATCATGCCGACATCAGTCGCCATCCGAGCTTCAGGAAGTTTAAGATACCCTAGTAAGTATATAGTAAGTGATAACTAAACCGAAAAACGGTCAATACATACCATTCTTGCAGTCGAATCGTCTGCTCCAACCGCTATCGCGATTCCAAGAGAATGTACGAAGAGCAAATGCAGCGAGAAATAGAATTGAATCTTGATTTTATGCCCACGGCTGCCGATGCCTGTTACTATATGCGGTAAGTAACATATTACATCATATAACGGATTCTATACAGAGTTATATTTGATTCCAGTTGTATGGCCATTTCAACTTTTTGGCCACCGCTGCATAATCGGGAGGAACTGAAGCATACGAGCCGATATTTTTATAGATTGTCGCCCAAGCAGCAAAGTCGTGTTAACTACATCATGACTACTGATATCATTTGACGGCTTCAATATTTTTTTTCAAGTGACATTCATAGATTTATACAATTATACATAAGTGAGCATTTTATTTAAGTGGTTTTAATAACTAAGGTGACTGTTGGGTGATATAATTCTTGAGTGCAAGTTCTGTTTCCTTGCGCTTCTCCAAGATAAAGATTAATATGAACAGCAAATCTTGCAACTCCGGCGACTTGACTCGATTCTTGTGCCACATCTGCGTCTTGTCTAAAACTCTGTTCATTCCATTCTGGAGTAGAGTTCCATGTCTGATTATCATTTAGCTTTAGCTCATACCGGAGCTTGGCCGTCGGAAGTCGAGCGGGCTCTGAGAAGCAACATTCCCGTACCATCAGCTCCCATCACGATGTCAAACTTTTCGTCGTGTGGCTGATATTCATCATCTCGCTGCAGCTGCGACACGTGCAAGCATCGATTCAACTCTGCCACACGTTGTGGCCACGAAACTTTATGAAACTCTTGGTTCGTAAAAAATTCATAATTGAACTGACGAACAAATTCCTGTGAGCACTTCAATGTTTGACACAAAATTATTGATACTGCAATAAGACCTGTTCAATCAAGTTACCATACATTCAATATTGCATGACGAGAATATGCAAATTTATTAAAACCACAATTATTACCCTTATTTATATCAATGTATCAAATAACAATCGGAGTCCCCATTATAGAAATACCTAGGAAGCGGTCTTTCAAGTGCTACAGAAATTTAAACATATTTTAATCACAAGGATGACTCGACAAAGGTAAACAGAATTATGCAAATGTTAACTGGTTAGTTCTTGTTTTCTATAAAGCAAGCCTAGATAATTTTTTAAAACAATTCATAAACAAGTCCTGTCCAAGCTTCCGCCTAAATCGCCCCAAATGTGCCGTCGGCAAACGATTAAATGATTCATAATTATTCTACGATATTTTCAAGCCTCTTTGTATTAATCAAAATAAAGTTTAAATAAGTTAATTGTAACTCATGTGTTAAGTTTAATCTACATACTTCATAGGTCTTTAAAAAATGCATATTCAATTTAGAATTAGAATCTTGAGCTCTAGTTTAAAACGTTCTGCTGCATATCATATTGTTAGGCAGTGCGTTGTTGTTTTTTCTGCTGTTGTTTACCAAGTGACACCATTTATAGTACCGGCTGCCATTGTTGTGCTGGGAGTCATCTATTTTTTTTTTACCATTGGACTAAACTTAAAGCTATCCATTTCCACGAAAATCCTCCCAGCGGCAACCCAAGCGAACTCAAAGAGGACGGCGATGGCGACGGTTGCAAACAGTTGATTGGCATAACAAACAGTGAAACATGCCACGGCAAAGGGGCTGCTGCTGCGGGGGCGGCGGCAGGCCATAGACGGCGTTCGAGCCATGCCCATATCGGGCAGAGTAAACATACTTAAGCGAAACGAAAACACGAATTACACCGCTTTTTAGCCCGTCCAGACGAGGGCACAAGCACATCATGCAATCCAAACAACGCAGCCTAACTCAGCGCAGCGTATGCAAATGAGTCTGGCCATGGTCTTCTATGGGCAAATAGAGTTGCTGAGTGAGAGAGTGAGGAGTGAGCATAGAGAGTGGTATACGCCGCCAGGCAATAGGTAGGCAGGTTCTAGGCACCAACAGAGGCCGGGGCAGGGCAGGGCTGGGCAACGAAAGACTTGGGACACAAACTCGCAGCCGAACTAAACTTCGTACGCAATCCCGGCCCGCTTGGATATTCCCGACGGCAGCCCGGTTGCCTAATTGCCCTCGCACCAATTCAAAGGACGCTTGTGTATCCTTAGTACACAGCCGAATTCCTGATTCTGTCTGGTAGCCTGGCTACTCTGGATGAACTGCACGAACGTATGTGCATTTCCGCGTGTTTGGTTTATGAGTTTACAACCTCAGCCTAATTGAGGCGGGGAAATTCGCTTAGGCCGACCATAAATCGGAATTGTTTGCAAACACAAGCAGAAAGGATTTGCCATAAAACGATACAAACGATGCTACAATACGGTGTGGTAAATATTTAGGGCAAGGTCGCGCACAGAATGCATTGAGGCTTCCGCGAGACACGAATCGAACTCCTTTCCGGCGAACTGCTCTCGCGGGTTTATTAATGAAGCCCTGCAATAGCCTCAATAGATCCTTAAGGAGCACTCAGTCTGCCCATTTAACTGGGCATTTGTTCAGGCTTTGCTGCTCGTCTCAATGTCTGTACCATCAGAAATATTTTCACAGCACTTTTATCCATTAGATTTCTTTTTATTAATTTTCATAGTTTGTTGATTCTTCTCATTTTCTCACCTGTATTGGCATTTTGTGGGCCTGCAGCTACAGTCGCAGTCGTAGTCTCTGTTTGCCTTTCAGCGCCACAGCAGTATGATCAACGTTTGCCTCCAACTCCCTCCCTCCCCCTCCAGCCTGGCTGGCTGCCGGTCCATTGACACGCGGCGGCGGCGACTTGAGAAAGAGGAATATACGTAGATCGCGAAGCGATCGAAGAGCCAACATCGAAAAGGCGCGTGATCTTCAAAAACACGAACTAGCTATAAATAATTTCAGTAAAAAAAAAACAACAACATACTCTCAGCACCGCCAACAACAACAACAACAATCAACTAAGACAAATACATGTAACATGGCGTTGCTTTAAATCAGTTCGCTTTGCTTTCTATTTTACTCGAAAGCCTGGGAAAATTTATATTATATGTTACACAGTCTGTCGATTTTGTTATTTGAAAATGTATTTAAGTTCTTCGAATTATTTTACTTACCTTAAATGGCTAAGTTATCCATATATATACATATATATCAATATATATTATTTGTATTATAAGTAGCTTCATAATAAGATTAAGCCAATCTGTTCAGTTTAAGTCTTAGAATTCCCTGAATTCTAAAATTAACTAACAATGGAGATCTAAGCATGGCATGAACACATTTAATTTTAACTCTATAAAGTTTTCATTACCAAATAATAATATAAATATATTAATATGTATCATTATTATCACTACCTAAAAATGTTTCTTAATAAAATGTTCTCTAGAAGTCTATAACAACAATATTATAATACTTAGTACCCACTCATTTCTATAGCTGCTAATAGTTTTAAAGAGATCTAACCCAATGCCATGTCCATTCAACAAGTGCGAAGTCCAAATTTGCGATTGCTCCGATTTAGATAAGGGTAAATTCATTTGCAAATACTTTTTGAATGGCGGCGCTCAACGGAATCGTAAAAGTTTTAGCATCTCAACCAAATCGAATCGGGTGCAATTCCGCCGCGAACCAGTGCGTATGTTCTGACCAATATACTAATACGAGTCATATATCTCGTCATATTTTGGGTACACATTGGTCTGGGCATGTCTATATGCATGTACATCTATGCATATATATGTATATATAAAAACATATAGATATGCCTGAATTGCGGTTAAATGTTTACAACTTGAAATTCAGCTGAAAATTGAACAAAAACGTGTAGAGAAAAACGCTCGGAGCGGCAAACCAGTTTTGGAACTAACCACGTAGAGACTGAACAAGCGACCAACCCGGGCAACAACAGAAACGGCAACAAACAAACAAACGCCGTGGAAAAAATATACAAAGTTTTAATTGGTTGCGCAAACAAAAGCACAAAACGAGCGTCTAAACAAATCGAAGCCACTCAGGTCCGGCGGGTTGCACTCGCCAGGCTTTGAGGTTAGGTTTGGCATTATTTCGTAACTTCATGTTCGCACACCTCGCTCCGCATAACTGGCGCATGCAGGCGAAGCTCGCAGGGCCACCGTTAGCTGCACAGGACTTTGCTTCAATCGTCAGCAATCGTGATCGTGATCGTGATGGGACGCATTGCACGAACGACTGGTCAGACTCATGAATGGTATTGGAAATCATCGCGCACACACAACGGGCAGCTGAGATCCGAAACCTGATTCGGATTTTCTACCTGTCGACCGGTCCAAATGACCGATGCGTGAGGGAGTGCGAGCGAGAGGGAGAGCGAACATGGTGTCTGCTGCTCGCGCTTACCTGTTAGAAGGTGTGGCTAAACGAATTGCGCTGTGATTGATCGCAAGTGCGAGAGAGTGAGATGGCTATAGTGCGGTCCGCGTCGACAGCAACAGAGAAAGAGTTGAATCAGCCATTGAGCCAAACGCGCAAACAAGATGGGAAGATGGCACTGGCAGCACAGCAAGTCGGCCAAAGAGAAATAGAGGTAACGTCGGGCAAGCGCGGCTTGTGATGGTTGAAAAAATTAGCACCGATCGTCGATCATTAGCTCGGGAACGGTGGCAACGCAAACAACGCACTCTCGACGGCGTCCCGAAATTTGACGACGGCAACTCGAAACGTCCCACAAAAATAAAGAAGAAAATCAGCGCAAACCTAGCGCGATTTCCTTGGTGAATCTCAAAGTTTCGACGGTATCTGCGAACTTAATTCCAAGTGCAAAGCAAGAACCATCTTAGTGACGCGAAACTTTATAAATTTTTTAACCTCAGTGATATCGTGCGGTTTGTGACTCGGTGCGTGGCATAAGCATCCATACAAACTTTAACTTCATCGCATCTCAACAAAGGATTACGGGAAAATTCACCGCCGGCGTGGACCGGGGAGTATATCTGGAAATCTGTAAGTTTTACTATAAATCTACATGCAACAATTTAATTATGACCTTTACTTGAGAAAAATAAGTATTAAATTAGGTAAATAATTTCTTCCAAAATAAAAATACATATATGTACAAGGAGGTAAGGTTTTGAAGTAAAAATCCCTAGATCAACTTTTTATATAAGAGAAACAAACATAAAAGAATAATATGGAAATATGAAAAATCTAAATATCGTATTTGATTAATAGGCAATTATAGGTTTGGGTATTTGAAGCCTCCAGCCATCTGTTAATAGTCTGTCTTTGTAGGTTAAATTACTTTTCAACGTCTAAAAAATATTATATATGAAAAATTCTCACTGGAAGATTGTTCCTATCCTAATCTACCTTCTTACTAGTTAACGTACTAACTCATCTATTGAACTTCTAAGCAAATCGTATATATGAAACCAGTAACAAATTTCTAAAGAGCAGAAAATAGTATCATGTAAAGGAAAATCTGTAATTCACACATCGAGAAATATTATATTGTGTATAATAAAATATATTGGCGAGAAAAGATAAAAAGCTCTCTTAATTGACAGAAACGTTCCTCATTTAATCTAATAAACTTTAAAGATTGTCACATGCATAAACTACAAATATCCGTCTAGGTAATTTATTAGAAATAAACTTTGTTTAATGTTGTGAATACATGTAGGCTCAATATAATGTAGATATAAGATGCCACTGTATTCTGCATCTCGCAACATTTATTATCTTTCTTTAAGAGCTGTTCGTGGTGATAAAATATGTAGAATTAAGTGGATAATAATGTAGAATAACTTTGCATATCATAACACAAAGCCATAAACAAAGTTCTCTCCAGACAATACACGAAACACTTAACTAAATATGCTAGAATGACTCACAACTTGTTCACATATCCATGCTGTATTATTGTGCGTTATTATTTAAATATCATTTCATGCAAATTTCCAATTTGCGAGCCTATTTAAACAAACGTGTGAAATCCAAACATTAAATCCAAACACGGCTCCGAAAGCGCCAAAATTCACAAAACACAAAATTTGACACCCGAATCTATTCAACACTCCCCGAAAGAAACGAGCAAGTGACAAAAACTGATATTAATGATCCTAATAATAACTCTAATAATATAAAACAGCAGCCCACGCGACTCTCTCGACTCTGCCATCGCAGCCGGGGGCAGATGTTCACACGCAAATTAGGAGGGACATAAGAATTTGCTGCCTGTGCTGCCGCTGCTGCTGCTGCTGCTTGTGTTGCTGGTTGCTGCTGCCGACATGGCCGCAGGCATTTTAATCGGTCTGGCAGCAACAACAACAACAACAACAACAACAACAACAGAAACGGACAACCACGAGACAGCACAATTGGCTGGGCGAGCTATGTCGACCAATTACGACGCATGTGAAAATTATCCTATTAAATACGTATCAAAGAGCCAAGGAATTTACGCCCCCGCTGCCATGGCGCCGAGCCCGAGCACGCCGAGTGCTCTCCCCTTCCCCCGCTGGGCCCTGAGCTGCGACAACGTGTACCATAGCTTCCGAGTTTAGTACTTGACAAATGCTTACTAATTAATTACAGTTTGTACAAAATTTTAGTATGCATCTCATAAAGTGCGTCTATCGGCGTCGCCGGCCAAGCGAGAAGTGTGCAGAAAACAAAAGTGTGATAAGTGAGTGCCACGCCCCCATGATTTCCTGCGGTGTGACACTTGCAACTGATCCTCGTGCATGGGCCTAAATTGAAATTCGCTTTATGTTCTCGTTTTTTTTTATGTAAAGTGAAGTGTGAAATTTAGCAAATATGTTGAATCGCCAGCGATAAGCTACCAGTAAATGCCACTGCCACTGCCACAGGGACTGGCACTGCCCCCGTTCCAAACTGCCACTGCCCCTGTGAATGCCACCCGCCAGCAACATCCTGTACAGGTGCGAAGTGCCGCTGCCATGGAATTCCTGTTTGACGCATGAAAGTCGAAATTATTGAAATGATTTCCTAACAGGATACAGAGTGAAGAGTGTTCGACGGCGATTCGATTGCAACAAAGCCAAGCCCCGCAAAGCCCATTTAAGCTGCGGCAAATCTTCTTCTTCACTCACACACACACAATGAACACTGGTACACATGCCTATATACTATGTGTACACACTGTATGTATGCACGGATTTAAAAGGAAACTACTTGTATTGTACATACAAACTACGCAATATTCCATTAGTGCTAAGTATTAATCCCATTCATGGTGGCTATAAAATAATTGCTGGCACAAACAGCAACTGTCTGGTTGTGCTTTTGCCTTGTGTGACAAAACCAATTCCGAAAATTATAATACCCATGGAAAGGGTATTGGAAATGGTCTGAGTAAACATCAAAGTCACGAAATCATTCAAAAATCAACATCACAAAATGGATGGAGGAAAAAGTCGAACCCAACCCGTCAATGTTAAAGTTAAAGTACATAGACACACACACACACACACACACACGCACGCACACACATGAGAGAACACACAAATACGCGCACACACGCGTGCCCCGGCAGCATACAAAAACAGCTTTTCATTAAGCCCCTCTGACTGAGCGCAACGGACTGAAGTGCTACAAGGAGAGTGCCCCATACAATACAGAGATACATATGATAGTATGGTCTGCTACAATATGTGCGTATGTAGGCCTGGATGTGGAGATGTATCTGCCACAAATGGAAAATTTAATAACGTACGCACACATCAAAACTTGAATGTGGTCAGAGCATTTACACTGAACAAGCTTTCTGTTACATATTCCATTAAAAGGTGTTAGATATTCAGATGTTTCGTTCTAGTTTGGTTCCGTACTCCATTTAAATTCAGAGCTGAACTTTTTGCTTTTATTCACGAATTTTCATAGTGATGTATGCGCAAAATGCCACTCTAATTACCGCTAAATTGCAACTGAATGTGGAGGTGTTTGGGACATTGACACCCTCAGCAGCTGATTCAATCACGATCAGGGATACCTGTTCGGTTGGCTGCAATAAATTTCATTTATGACAAATGGGAGACACATTTTATAGCCATTTTTATACCTCTGCAACGTCATACTCTGTACATATCTATATACACAGTATATACAAACACCCGGCTGATAAATCAAAGTGAAAAACAATTTAATCAGTTTCAGAATAAAAAGAAGCGAGAACAATATGATATTCAGAACTTTAACTTTCATCTAAAGTTGGGATCATAAAATTCTAGCTGTCTCAAAGAGGGAAATGGGGATGCTGCTGCGGCTGCTCCTGCTCGGGTATTCCATGACCTGCGGCGGCATTGCACGTCCAATTTCGTAGCACAATAAAAACAAACAAAGCAATTAATACATTTTGTTAATTTATGATTACAAAACATTGCGAGAAACACTTTCAGTGCCAGGTCAGAATTTAGACATCAGCAAGCAGATTTTAAGCGTTTTCCTTTCTTTCTCCTCCCTCCCGTCTCTCTCTCTCTCTCTCTCCCTGTCTTCTCCGCCGCCTCCGCATTTACAGCCCGGACTGGACCGATGCTTTGAGACGACGAGGTAAACAGAGGTGTTTGTTGCTGCTGCCACGGCCATAAATAAAAGGGTGCCCGCTGTTTATGGTCAGCCGGCATCCGAGCCCGAGAGCGCGTCTGTGCCGAGATCTGAACATGACTCGCACTCGCAATCGCCGTCGGAGTCTGAGTTTCAATTGGACTCTCAGGCAGGGGCAGGGCCGGGCATAGCTAAAGTGTGCAATATAATTAAAAGCCGACAACAGACTTGGCCGGGCATTCTTCTAATGCGCCCGGGACAGTGTTGTAAAGGTATAAAGTGCTGCAACGACGCAACGCCGTCTCTTGTCGGCGGCCGTTCGGGTCGAGCGTCTTTGATGTAAAGCCAACGCTCAAACACTGTTTGACTACTTTCGATTCTGTTGCGGTAACTTCCCACAATATCCAGTAATTCACTAACTGCATAGATACAACATAACAAACAGGAACAGTAACATGCCTTGTTATTATAAGTAAAAATACAAATGAGCTTTGATTTTATTCGATTTTTGAGTTGAAAATTCCTTCTATATCCAGTCATTTCCTGACAATACAAACTAAAAACAAATATACCTATTTATTATTAAAAGTATTGTATAAATCAGACCAGTATTTTCTATTCTTAAGTTGTAACTTGGCATAGGTTAGTAATATCTTAACCATATTAAATAATTATTTTCCTATAATGTCTTACTCAGCCTATTTTAATTTTCAATTTATTAGAAAGTCTGCGACTGAAAGTTATATTTAAATCTTAAAATTTGGTATTTATATTGGGTTTTATCTGATAATCTAATCTAATACATTAATTCTTTGTTTCCTACTGGAATTTATGAAAAGTCTATGTGGCAACAATAGTACACCTTTTCTACACAGAAATCTTTTACAATAGTATTCGTTTATGGTTAATATATAATTTTAAAATGCATCTTATTAAAAACAAAACCAAACAAACTTCAACACCAAACTCCACCTACTCAAAACCTTCCTCTTCTCTTTCCTAGTCTGTTTACTTTATAATCATTAAGACATTTATGATACACTTTGCTAACCCACATCATTGAATCTTTTACTTGCAGTAGACATGACCACGTCGCATATCTTGTCCGCCGTGGATCCCACAACAGGCCTCAATGGCAATGTGGCTGGTGGTGGTGGCGGAGCAGGAGGTGCTGGTGGCGGCTCGCCTTCGCCGCAGCACGCAGTGTCCCACAATGGACACGCCCATGCCTTGGGCGGCGTCGGTGGGGCAGTGGCCATGGCCTCGGGCGGTGCAGTAGGCGGACATCGCATTGTCGGCGGTGCGGGCAGTCCCAATGAACTGGATCGTAATTTGCGCGTCTCTCTGGATGATCGCGAGCTGTGGCTGCGCTTTCAGAATCTGACCAACGAGATGATCGTCACCAAGAACGGCAGGTGAGTTGTGGTTTCAAAGTGGCTCAGCCAGGCCAGGTGGGGCCCTTCTGCTGGCAGCGTGCAACGTGTTAAATGGAAGTTAACGTGACCGACGGCGTTGCCGACGCTGCGGCGATTGCGGCGCATTTTGTTTTCCTATGCAAATTGGCAATGAGTTTTTTTTTTCGTTTTTGCGCTTTTGTTTTTGCTGCAATGACTTTTTATTTGGTGCTGTTTGCACCTTATAATGAAGCGTTAACGTTTCTGTAGCTCACACACACTGAGCAACATACAGCTTTGTGTGTGTGAGTGTATGAGTGTGTATTTATTTACATGCGAGCGTTTGTCGAAATAACTAAAAATATTTACCAATATACGTGAGTGTATCTCAGTGTGTACGTGTGTTTGTGTGTGTGCGAAACGCGCTTAGAACTTGTACTTAACCGTCCCGGTCTTCGGTCTTCGGTCTCCAGTCCCGGGTCAGGTGCTAATTAACTCGGCTCGGCAACAGCCGCCATCTTGTACTAATTGTTGTGGAACAGTGCGCGGACGGCGCGTTTCAATATTTGTCCGAAACCAACAACGCCAGAATGGGCGAGAAAGAGCAAGAGAGACAAAAGAGTGAGAGAGAGAGAGAGACAAACACGAAGCCATCGAAGTGATGCCAAGACAGACCGCTTCGCTCGTGAGCCTGGACAAGAGCAATGGCTAAGAGTGTAGACGGAATGGGAAAATGCCTTGGCCCCTTCCCTTGTTTGCCCATCGAATATTCATTTACCTCCACTGTTATATAACGGTTATAGTTATAACAGTTAAAAGCGCGACCATTTTAGAATTTTGTCGTTTATAAACTTTGCTTTTTCCTTTCCTTGCAGGCGAATGTTTCCGGTTGTCAAAATCAGCGCCTCCGGCCTGGATCCCGCTGCCATGTACACGGTGCTGCTCGAGTTCGTTCAGGTCGACACCCATCGCTGGAAGTACGTCAATGGCGAATGGGTACGTGCACTACAGTTTCAATACTTTGTATTTTGATAAATTAGCTGTGCGCTCTCAGTCAGGAAATTACCATCATCAATTTAAATATGCGCCAAAATACCAATTTCAGCTATCATTATTTACTCATCAATTTGCCAGTTTAAAGTCTTCAAGTTATGACACTGGGCGACTTGGAGTAATCACACCTAAGGTTTAAACTTTTAAGTATTGAGACATCTTCCCAATTTGAAATACCGACGGAATGATAGACGCATCCAAAACAGTTCCTAATGTCTTCAAAAGTATTGACTTTCGTTCGTTTATTGATCTTTAGACTAATCAACCATATATTTAGAATAAATAATGACCTAAATGACCTAAGCTAAAAAATAATCATATTTAGAAAAAAGATAGAAAACTCATTTGTTGAACATGAAAGAAAAAGTCCGCAATAACGAATTGTGCAAGGAATCTTCCCAATACTTCTACTTCTATTTTATTTTAATCATTTTCCACTTACTTCATCAGGTTCCCGGCGGCAAGGCAGAGGTGCCACCTTCCAACCCCATTTATGTACACCCTGAGTCACCCAATTTCGGAGCACATTGGATGAAGGAGCCTATCTCGTTTGCCAAAGTCAAGTTGACCAACAAAACCAACGGCAATGGACAAGTAAGTTACCCCAAACCTGAGATCAATCAAGCAGAGCTCAACCTAACCTTAATTTCCTCTTTAGATAATGCTAAACTCACTGCACAAGTACGAGCCACGAGTGCATCTAGTGCGCGTGGGCTCCGAGCAGCGTCATGTGGTCACCTATCCGTTTCCTGAGACGCAGTTCATTGCGGTCACTGCGTACCAGAACGAGGAGGTCACCTCGCTGAAGATCAAGTACAATCCCTTTGCCAAGGCCTTTCTCGATGCCAAGGAGCGTCCGGACACGCTGTATCCACACGACACGCACTATGGCTGGCTCATACCCCCACCCACCCACTATGCCAGTGCCGCTGCAGTCGCTGCACCGCCGCCACCACCGCTGTCCATGGCCCAGACGCACAGCTTAGTGGCCCCACCCTCAGCCTCCATTTCGTCTGCATCGTCCTCCTCGGCCGTGCACGGCTCGGGCAGCTGCGATCGCTATGGCCGTTCACTGTCCACACGCAGTGCAGGACCCAATCGCACCGCTCCTTACAGCCGACCACGCGTTGTGTCCGGCTCCGGATCAAATGGCAGCGCAGGCAACGCATCCTCCTCCTCGCCACAGCCACCCTCGGCGCCACAGACGCCAACCAGTCTGCACTCGTCCATCGGATCGGGAAGCACAAGTGCAGGCACCAACACAAGCATCAGCGGCGGCGTCGGCGGCGGCAGCTCCAGCGTCAGCAGCAGCGTTGCAGGCAGCTGCTTCACCAGTTCCTACTCGCAGTCCGGCTTCGTGTCGGTGGACGCCAGCTCCACGCCGTCGGTGTTCTCCTATCCCAGCAGCTGGCAGAGCAACAGCAACTACTGGAGTCCCACAAGTGTGCCTGGTCCCATGCCCATGAACGTGTGCAGCAGCCGCAACATCTGTGAGTGTCCAACCCTGCCTTCCTCTCGACTACAGCGAACTTATTTCATTCTCTCCTCCTCTGCAGCGACACACAACTCCCCTTCGCCCACGAATGGTTCGCCCAGCTACACGACGCCCTCGCCCGGCTACACCATTCACCACCTGACACCACACAGTCATCAGTACAACATGTCGCAGCCGGATCTCTATGCGAGTGGAGCAGCTGCCTCGAGCTCGCCTCAGACCTACGCAGCACCTGCTCATCAGGTGTATCATCCGACACCCACCTCCCCCTCCCATCAGCTGTATACGAATGTGCTGAACGCCCCCTCAGCCCTGAGCTATCCGACCAGTGGCTGGCACAACGGCTCAGGTGCCGAGTACGGACTGTACCAGAACGCAGCTGCAGCAGCTTATTATCAGCCAGAATACATTCCACTGGAGATTGGGTAAGTGATCAGGGGCGACCAGTTGAAGGGCGAACTTCTAACTCATATCGCTAAAGTAGCTATCAATGATTCTACTCCTCTTGCAGTTATGCCACACACGCTCTGGAGCCCGTCGATGTCAAGTCGCTGGATGAGTACAAACCAAGCGACGATCCGAAGTCCGTCATCACCCTGGAGTGCGCCGCTAGTGCCAGTCACAACAATCACAATGACATCAAGCTGGAATCGCTGGATCACAATGTGGATCAGGGTTCTGTTCCTAGTGTGCCTGTTGCTAGCACTGGAGTGCCGACTGGTGTGCCCACTTCCGTGGTGACTGCTGTCAGTGCCGACACCTGGACTCCACTGACACCTCCTCAAAGCACCCTGCAGTGATCTGATGCAACCATTCCCATTCCCATCCCCATCGCCATTGCCAATGCCAATGCACCGTCCACAGCCATTAGACGCATTAACCTTTAGCTACTCGGATGGATCGAATAACTGACCGATTTACATACATATTTAAGCCCCTCGTAGTACCTCTTAATGCCAACTAGTATGTATACCATAGCTAATGTTCTCTCCCAACTACAATACTGTATACTGTACCATGATTTTCCAATGTGTTTTTATCGATTTACGAGTAAATATAAATATATCATTAATATACGAAGCGCAAGTGCCGATCAGCACTACTTTAATGTATGTGTATAAGGTTCGCATTACGCATATTTGAGATGAGTTAGAGTAGGAGTTGCAGAACAGCGCAAATAAGTTAGAGTCAGCAGATGAGACAGACTAGATTGCTTAACTCCAGCGTAGTCTTATTACAATCCTTTAAACCAAAGACTGTACCTTCAAAATTGTGTATTCTACTATTTCGGAAAATATCAGATAGAAGTCTTATGTATAATTGCCATCTCCATAATATAAAGTCTTCCTTTAAACAACGCATCAGAAAGAACAGATTCACATACATTGATCTAATAGAAAATCCGTTCGTAACTACGTTTGCGTGTGTGTAAGTACATCAGTGTATACTTTTACAATAAGCCCGACTTGCTATCGACTTAAGAAACAAAAAGTTTATACCAAGAATGTAAAAAGCCCTTGGTTTATTATATATTTAATAGAAACACTTGTAAGTCGATGTAGAGCAGCTTAAACTAAATAACAAAGCACAGAAAAGTTGAAGGAAATGAAAGATAGACGCAAGATAAGTCAGATACTTAAAGACATAACAGATATCAGAATATACATTTAAATATACCTATATTGTAATAAAGGTTTTATTTGCTCGTAAATTAATTTAACAATCAAGCTCAGTTAGCATAATGTATTCCTAAGCGCACTTTTAAATGAGATTGAACATATTTGTGGGTGTGTGTGTGTGTCAACGAACAAGATATTTAGTTTGGAAGGCGAGAACAATGCGCCTTCTTTGATGGAAAAGTTCTCATTCCGAGGAACTTACTAAAGTTTGCCCCTAGTTGGCTTTGCTAAACTTATTGTCTGCATCAAAGGAGCATTCAATTTGGCCTAACCCGCTAACTCATCTCCCCTTCCCTAACCCACCATCGAGACCTGCATCGAAGTGCTGCGCCACAAAATGTTCTCCAGGCGGCAATCTGAAGCTGGCAGCCGAAGGCAAGAGCACGGAACAAGGAACACGGTGCTCGGTACTCGGTACTTGGGACTCTCGCTCGCTACTTGGAACGCAGAATTCACCGCAAAGCGACGTGATGATAATGAGTTGAATTGTATCTGCGGGATGTAAACTTGGGATGCTGCACTTGAGAGCTAGCGAGGGAGCAAGTTGAAGGTTAGAGACGTGGAACGGGTGCCCTGAATGTGCCAGCATTACAAATGTGCAAGCTGAGAGGTCGCTGAATAGCAATGGACATACGTACGGAACGGAGTCACTCCCTTCCTACCCACTATCCTCCCTCACTGTCCAGCACACACAGTTGCTGTCCAGCTGCAGTGGTGCAATTAAAAATACATAGCGCAATCATCTCGGAAGGAATGCGGTCATGGAGGGGACCTTGTAATGGCAATGGAAGCACTCACCTGGTAGTCCATTGAATTGCCGTAGCCCATGTGATTGCAGGAGCACGAGCAGTGCTTGATATGTTGCTCCAGCTCGTCATCAATTGTGGCGCCACCTAGTGCCGCATCGTGGCCGTAACAGGCCACGCTCAAGTCCTGATGATATTTGACTTGTTCCCGCTCCCTCTCTCTCTCCCTGTCCCTGTCCCTGTCCCTCTCTCTATCTCTGTCCCTGTAATGAGCCTCGTTTGTTTGATGCTCGACCAGCTGATTTGTGGCCGTTGTCAGGCTCATCATGGCGCGCGGCTGACCAATAATCTGTTGCTGCTGCGGAAGCTGCTGTTGGTGTTGCTGATGTTGCTGCTGTTGGTGTTGCTGCTGTTGTTGGTACTCCACCGCGCCCGCAGCAACACCAGCCACATCGAGGGAAGTGGACTTAAATATTCGCACCCCATTTGTGGATTGTATTGCCCGACTGCGGCTGGGACTCGGACTGGGACTGTGGCTGCGACTCTCTTGCGCTGTTACTGTTAAGCTGCCGCCGCGCAAGAGAGAGCGCTCAAAGCTTTTGGGCCTGTGAAAAGCTTCGTAAGCAACAGTTTCGTCTTCGACGTCGCTCTGCGGCTGGTAGCGCCTGCTATTTCCACCAGTTGCTGCTGCTGCTGCTGTTGCTGCCGCTGTTGCTGCTCCAGTAACAGCCGAACTGGCGGCAGTCAACATCATGCTGAGACGCAGCAGCTCGTTGGAGTCCGCCGGTGGCAGTGGCACACTGCACGAGCCCGTCTCCGTGGCACTGTCGAGTGCCTCCGAGTCGAACAACTCCCGCATTGGGCTCATCTGAGTTGTTGGACTCCAGTTCGCTCTGCTGCTGTTGCTGCTGCTGCAGTTGTTGTTGTTGTTGCTGCAGTCTGGCGCGCTGTCCAATGATCGAGGCTGCCGTCGAGTTGGCGCCATATTTCCAGTAGGTTTTGTTGGTGCCCACAATGCGTTGTAGCTGCGGGTGCAAGGTTGCTCCTGCCCCGGCATGTGTCGTGTTACTGTTGCTGTTGCTCTGCCGCTTCTGGCGCTCCAGCTGCTGCAGTGTCTTGAAGGTTTTGCGCACTGGCTGCGTGTGATGCAGTGTGGCACAGCGACGCATCGGCGGTGGCGTGTACACGGGTGAGACACTGTAGCTATGCGAGTGACGCGATGGCGACAGCGATCCACTAGATTTGGCACCCACCAGGCGTGCCTTCAGCTTCTTGCCAAAGCCTCCACTGCCTGCCCCCGCACGTGGCGACAAGGAGTGCGCCGAGAGGGAGAGGGCGCGTGTGAACTTTAAGCGGGCGCTGCTGGCCACGCTGCCGGCAGACTGCCGCTGGGCAGCAATGAGCTGACACTCATCGATGGTGGGCAGCTTGAGCAGATGTGGATGCAGCTGGGCATAGGCTAGTGCCGGTTTGCCGCCGCTGCTGCCGTTGCTGTTGGCGAAGTTGCCCACACCGCCATTCTCGGGCGCACCTGTTGGCAGTGGCGGCTCGAAGAGATTCTTCTGGCTGAGTGCCAGGAACTCCTTCTGCTCCTCCTCCTCCAGCGCCTTCAGCGCACGCAGATCCCACTCACCAGAACTCATGCTGGGCCACACGTGGAGTCCACACTAGAGTCACTTGTTATCATCACCTCCACACGCGGTCACAATTCTGTTCTCAATCTCGCAATTTTCTCACAACTCACATCACGGAGAAGCTTCTCGCCAGTTCCGACGCACTGCGCGTTGCGTTACCGTTAGCGCACGAGGCTATCGGCGCACTGAACACGGTCAGGCAACAGCACCGTTACTTTATAACGGCCAAGCCAGCATGCGAATGGCATCCACACAGCGTGGAACGTAAGTGACCTTGCTTAACATGTGAGGCAGTATGTCGCACTGTTAAGCTTCCTTTCACTGCTGCTACTGCTGCTGCTGCTGCTGCTGCACTGCCTTGGGATATGCAATGGAAAACACAGTTATCCTCAAATGAAGTTACAGATATTTCATAAACTTTTCGGCTCACGAGTAAATCAGTTCGAAAGTTAGGTTTACTTCTTTTTAGACTTGTGAAGTAACTAGAGAATTAGCTTTGGGTTTAGAAATAGATCATTACATTTAAGCAGCTCAAAAGAAATATATATATTATCTATTAATCTATATTTAATATGTAAGTGTGAAGTAACCCTAAGAGGACTATTTCACTAAACGTGTTTCTTTATCCCCATATGAGGTTGGTCTAAATGCAGCACAAAGACAGCAGCTAAGCTCACCTTGATGCACACGCTGTCCGCATAGAAAGAGATGGAAAGACAGGGAGAAAGAGAGCGAGGTAGTGAGGCAGGGACGGGTAAGTGTTAATACTGGCATTCAAATGGCTGCGGTACTATGAAATATGCACGTGCATTCATCCCGGATCCAATTTTGCAGACAGCAAGAGAGCTGACTGCGACTGCGTTGCAATATCTACTCGCCCCAAGGGGGCTTCGGCAGGCGCTCATCATGGAGCTGACAGTAGCGACATCAGTTAGTGGCACAATGCGTGGCTATATATTTATATGCACACACACGCACGCACACACACACTAGCACACACACACTAGCACACACACACACACATTTGCATAGAACGCAGTCGGGCAGGCGAGAAGGCACATCCTTCATCGTGATGTATGGCACATTCACTTCTTAGCTGCACTCGCCAAATTGTGTTAATGAAATTCAAGTCCGTGCAGCAGATTTTATAGCATGTCCAATTATAGCTGCGCACACTTATGCAAGGCCAGCCGGGGCCAGGACATTCCACATTTAATTAAATATAATAAACAATTAAAGCACACGAAGTGATTGAAGGCATAAACAATTTATTAATTAAATTTCCATCGTTAGTTCCACTACATTGACTCCACTATCATTATTAATGTGTCATTTATTTATCCGTTAGGCAGCTTATCGAACATCAACTGTTTTTTTTTTGTGCTATGCAGCTAAATCCTTTGTAGGAACTAAAACAGATAATTGAAATTACATTTTTAATTAAAAATTCTGAACATGCAGCACTAAAGAAATATTGATGAGGGATAGATGACGCTCTAAAAATACCCTAAGTTTCGTTATTACCGACTTGAATTGGCTTTTTGCCCTGTAATAAAAACATATGATATATATATAAATGAGAAAGATAGTGGACAATTCTGTAGAAGGCAGCAAAGAGATTAGCTTGTAAATTTGTTCTTTTGTGTACCAAATACTGTTATACAACTCGAACTTAAAAGACATTTTTAATGCGATGTTCTTTCATATGATTTATAGATTGAGATCAATTAGTTCTCTAATTTAGCGTGGCTTTAAAGAGCGCATATTGAATTGGCTCTCATTTGCTAATACATTACAAATAAAGGAAATACCATAAATAAATATGCATGCAGAGAACACACGAACGGAAAAAGGCAGTTTAATTAGAACAAATTAAACGCATTATTAATTCATATCATTTATCAGGGATAACAAATGGAAATGCACAAAGCCATTAGCTATTGGGCCAAAATATAAAAAACAAACACTGTAATAAAACTGGCTTTAGTAAACAAACAATTAAGCGCCATGGATTATCGGATAGTTGCGAGTTATTATTGCACTTGTTACTTGTTTTTATGCGAGTTCTTTGTCGCAAGTTCAAAATTTATTCGAAACTTTAAGAAACCAATGACTCGCGAACTGGTTCGGCTAGCGATTTGATTTATTAGCATACTTAAGAATAAAGAGCGAGGAAAACTCAGCGCTTTCCCAAAAAATTATGCAACTTAATTTGAGCAAGCCACAAATTTTCGTTGCAATGTACATTGTCACAAGGCTGCTGCTGCTGCTGCTGCTGCTGTCGCTGCCGCCGGCAAGCCATAAATTTAGCAGAGTCCTCTGCCTGGCACCTACCCCTTTGCCATTCCTGCCGCTTCTCGTGGGAGTGGGCCACGCCCACATAGCTTGGCCAAAGTTTGTGTGGCGGCAGCCACAGGCCCAGCCCGTTCTGTTGTTGTTGCTGTTGCTGCTGCAGGATGCCAGAAGTCAAGATCAAAAACAAGCTGCTGCTAGTCCTGCTGCCGTTGCTGTTGGGCTAAGCCAAAGTTGCAACAAGCGAACATCGGTGCCTCCTCTTTTCAGGCTCGGGTCAGGCCTGAAGTTGAGGTTGTGCAGGGTCGGGATTGAGTGCGGGGCCGGGCTGGGCGCCTGTTGCGACGCTGCATTTAATTTCATTCATGGGGACATTGAGAGAAACGAGCCAAAATCGAATCGACTCCAGTGCCGGGATGAATAACTGTGGCAAACTTCTTCCAAGCTCCGCAGCTGCAGTTGCATCTCAGTGCTCCCACCTTCTCTGCCCCCTCTTACTATTGTAGCATACTTTTCGGCACTGTGCCAAGTCCAGCACAAACAACAAGACAACAAGTACAAGAAGAGCTGAAAAACTTATTGAATTGAAATTCAGTTTCGGTCTGAGACAACAACGTAATGTTCCTGTTGTTCCTCTTGTTCCATACCACATGCTGGCCGTTGTAAGTTCGCTCAGTTCACCCAGTTTCCCCATCTTTGCAGCACTTTTGGCTCTTTCACTTCACTTCTGAACTTCTGCTGTGGCTTAAACATACGCACACACACACACATGCAGACACAAACAGAGTCCCATGTGTGGGGAAAAATGAAAGACTGCAGCAGAATTATTTCGAACTTGCTCAGTTTTTAACACGCAGCCCTGTAAAAGTTTCGCCCAGTCACCTAATGAGCTCATTCAAGTTCTTTCGATCGGGCATAATTAACTCTTATGATGTGAAAATTGTCATTAGCTTAACGGAGAATTAACTAACTAAAGTTGGAAGCTTTTCTTTTCAAAAGTCTTTAATATTACATAAGACATCAAGTCGGGGCTTCTTTTCTACTACAAATCCTTCATGCCTCATTGCCTTAGTTCATTTCCAAACAACGTTTGCGCTGTCTCTGCTGTCAATATCCTAAACTCCTTCAAGGCAAATCGAACTTCTCTCCATTGTATATATATTTTTATAGGTATATTTTCTAAGCATGTCGAAGCGTCAGCAGGAGATTCAGCGCATTGAGCGCCAAGTCCGGGCCAAGCTGCCCTATCGCACCTTCCGCGACATCACCTTCGATAAGAAGGAGATCAAGGCGAGCATTGTGCCTTTGTCCTATATTGAGGCACGCAGGCAGCGTGGCCCGGTCTATGATGTGCTGCAGGATGAGCTGCGTCATGCTGGTTGCCACATGATGCCCGAATTTGTGCGTTGCCTCGCGGAGAAGGAGCAATCGCTGTTCGAGACCATGAGCATTAGGGCTCGCGTCACCGATGATCGCCCGCTGCTCTATGAAGTGATTGAGAAACTGAAGCTGGCCGAGCTGGCCGTGATTAAGCGCAAGTCAAATGGTCTCAAGGAGTGCTTCACTCTCTTCTACGAAACACTGCTACTACTTGAGCCGTACCGCAAGAAGTACGAGTATGCCCTCAATGCGGTCATGGAATACATTGTCTCGCTGTGCCACAACGTCGAGGGACAGGAGCGCGATGCAGCCGAGATGATCGCTCGCATCTATCACACCTATGCCATATTCCTGGAGCGCACCGGCGAGCGATTTAATGCGCTAACATATCTGCAGGAAACTCTGAAGCTTGTGCGTGGCCACATGTGGCTAGCCGAGCCAGATAAGGGATTCGGTAGCCCCATCCTGCATGCAGTGGTGGCTTCGCAACTGGCTCGCCAGATGCTGTTGCACGGTCGGCAGATTGTGCGCCAACAACCAGAGGAGGCCATCGAGTTGGCAAGGAAGGCAACTGTGCTCATAGCGGAGAGTAAGTAGACCAGAGCGAGGGAGAGAGAGAGTTTTTCATGTTTGTCATCTCAGTTGGCAGGCAAAAGTACCTGGATGTGTTCTGTGAAACCTTTCTGGAGCGTGCATTCTTTCTCATGGAGGCAAGCAAGTTCCATGCCGCCCAGCAGTGCCTGGAGCAGATCAGATCAACAATTGTGGCATGCACCGAATACAAATTTGTCAAGTTAAACATCAAGTTCTATCTGTACCTGGGCCAGTGCGCCGAGAGGTAAGAGCAAAGCACCCACCTTCCTCTGCTTGATTCTCATTGATCATCCACAGCTTTGATCATCTTGACAAGGCCATATCGAACTTCAAGCGAGCTTTGCGCCTCTCCCGCCTCTACGACCACAGGGATGCTGAAGCTGAGATTCTACTCAACCTCGGCAAGCTCTTCGCCCGAGATGTGGAGAAGACGGGCATTGCCAAGAAGTGCTACAACCAGGCAAAGGGCATCTACATTGATTTCAACGACACACATAGCAAGAAGACGGCAGTCTTCCTCATGGGCAAGCTCCTGGCCGATGAGATCACCCCGCTCTATATGGCCATGCTGAAGTCCTCTAATTCGCGATACTGCGCCTTCTTCAATCTACGCCAATGGAAGAATCGCTGTCGCCCCTTCTGGAAGCAACTCGGCAAGGAGGTGATCAAACAGGAAACAAACAACATTTACTGTCTGCTGCAGGAGGAGGACCCAGATCCTGTTCTTGTACCCGACTTCCTCGACTTGGACAACACCTTCAAAGTCGAGGAGGCCGATATTTCTTAGCTTCACTTAAATTTTAAATGTTTCTTGAGTTTATTTGTTATATCACAATCACGGAAGAAACTCTACTTAGTTCTGGTTACACTGAAGTCCCAAAATTTTTAGTTATCAATGATTTATTCTAAATAAATCTTGAGACTTCAGTGGAGCACTAAGTACAGTTTCTATCCATGCACTTTTATATATGGCAAATAAAGGTGAGTCGCAAAATAAAAACTACGTAATACTTATTAAAAACTTCGAATTTACCAAGGCAGTGGGCGTGGCATGTAGATTTCACTATTAGTGTTTTCAAAGTTCCCTTCAAAGTTTACGAATAGGCAAACTATTCCGTAAATTGTTCCATTATCTCCATGGAATGTTCCAAAAATGAGTCATGCTTGTGTACAGACTTATTCTGTAATTAATAGATCCACGGGCGAACACGCCACTCAGGTTGACAGTCCCTTCCAGTCGGGGGGGCGACAATGACAGCGAATTGGCGACAGCAGCAATAACAAGGCAGCAGTAACAAGGGGCACAGCAGCGAGAGCTTCACCTACGCGAAGGGAGCTGCGCTTCGGTACTCGCGTTGCCAGCGAGAGAGCCGCAACAAATGTCGCCGTTGCATGCGCCATGGATGGGGACTGTGGTTGGAAGGGGGCGAGGGTGTGGCACCAGTGCCTGGCAGCGGTTGTAAATTGGCAATGTAATGCGAGGCGCAATAAATTCTCAAACAACATGTCGACGCAAAATTCTTTAACATTTTCAAACTGCACATTTGTCATTTGGCAAAAAACACCAACACAAGCACACACAAAGAAATACACACTCCCACATACTGTACACCCCTTGTAGATGCAGGGCGCAGCGAGCTGAACAACAATTTTGGGCCACAATCCGAGTTAACTCGAAATTGGGATGCGCTTTCCGGCGCTAAAAGGAAATTAGACAAAGTTTTAAAAAAGAAAAATCTAATTAGGATCGAAAAATCTTAAGCAGTTGAAGTTGCATACACGACTAGGATATACCCAGTAAAGGTTTATGAAATTATTGTATTAAGGAAATACAGTAATATGATATGTTCTATGTTTTCAAATCATAAAATTTCTGGATTTATTAATCATATTTGCATAGACAAAAACTGATTATATTCTTGAAAATAAACAACCTTAAGTTGCTTACAGCTTTTTATTATTAATAAAGATTTCAAATTTAATGAGAATTCCAAGCGACCCCAGATTTTGTTACAATATCCTTTCATTTGTTCTAACTGGCTAGGCAAAGTAACCTAACTTATGATTATAATTTAAGGGGCTACTTTTTATATATTTTTCAGGCTTTGCAGGGATTGGATTATGCGGTTTCCCTGGGATTCAATTATATTCCGCTAGCTGAATCCATTACTCACACAGCCGTAGAGTCAACTCTTTCTATTTTCGGCCAAAGTATTTCTGCATTTTTCTGTGTGTTTCGGGGCCCGGAAGAAAAGTTACCGTTGCGTTGCAACAGAGAACAGAAAAGTTGGCAAATGAAAATAAATGCCTAAAGTTGGTTAATTAAAATGAAAATGAAAACAAAAGTGAAAATGAAAGGCTCTCGGCTCTCGACTCTCGCATTCTGCAGAGCATTCTGAGAGCATTCAGAGAGTGCGAACGGTGCGAAAGAGTGGGGAAAGACAGAGGCAGTGACAATTAAATGAAGAATGTGATAGCCGAGATTCCGAACCTCTTTCGGGGAATGCAAATGCTGCCAATCAGCAAAGTTGGGCCACATTTGCGCAATTGGCCAAGGCGGAAGGCGAATTCCTAAATGGTTTAAAGTAAATTTCAAATAGGCAGAACTATGCAAAAGGCAACAGACCGTGGTTCCCCTCAGGCTGCTCCACACATGGCGGGGACATAAGTTTTACTCAGAATCGGCATTATGGTATATGGCCAATTGCCAATTTCTTCACTCCACCCAATCTTGAGCGTCAGGAAGCTCACAAACTTTACCAATTAAAACTTTAGCACCCCAAGGCAAGCGACATCCCCATCGCGAAACATCGCAGTACAAATAGCCAAATATCCAGATTGAATGTGGTCAAATTAAGCAAAATTATGTGAATTGCAGTTCAGTTTCACACTAAATGATTTTAGTACCCTCTTCCTTGCTACTTGTTAGTTGAATTGAGCTATTAATTCACTCAACTTTGATGTTTCATCTTCATTTGAATGACTATTCATTGTTAATTGCTTGATAACTATCTTTTGTTTTTCTTGCTTAATTGAAATTGAATCTCTTAATACGAAAAGAGTTGAAGGTTTGAAATTTCGAAGAAAACATTTATGCATTCTTCTCTATTATCATTCTTTAATTTGTGGGTCACCTAAACATTTCTTCATTTGTTTTAATGTTGTTTATTTGTTTCTTACACGAGTGTTGCAATATGATCAGGCTTATAGGAAGTATGACAAGATGAACTGATGCGTAATATCATTGAACATGTTGATAATTATAAATAAATAAATAATCTTCTTAATGTTGTGTGCTGGCGGCTGGTGGCGACATGATTTGAAAGTAGCCGTTTACGAAATAAATTCTGGGTGCATCTGGTCCGCTGCCATCCGGGTTGGTCTTCCAGCTAATGGTTAGGCAGGGCTCATTGGGTTGTGGAGCTTTGGGTATGGTGATCTTATAGTTGCTCGCCTGTTCGGGGCTCAGATTGTTCTGAATAAGTAAAATGGGCCGCTGTGGCTGAGTGCCTAGGGGCTGCTGTAGATGAATTCCTACTGGTGGCTGTGGCTTAATTCCTTCGGACTGATGTGGTATGACTTCTTGGGGTTGCTGTGTCTGAACTCTTGCAGGCTGCTGGTCCACTATAATGTTGAAGGTTCTAATTAGAGCTGAGTTTTTGAGTTGTTGATATACACAATATATATCTATATATATCTCGTCTACATATTCACTATCTTTACATTGACTCATCAATACCTCTCTACTATATAGCATATGCCATATGTTAGAGATATGTATTTGTTTGTTGGCATGTGTATCACACTTACAGGGCAGACTCCACACGCAGCCACATAGCAGCAGCAGAATTGTCGACAGGGTCGGCAACTTGTGCAATGTTTCTGATTTCATAATTTATTTTTATAAAATATAAACAAAGCGCAATCTACAACAACACATGAAAGCGTTGACTTTATATACTAGATGCTGCACGCGTCTCTCTATAATGCTAGTCGTACTCGTATTATCAAGCGACGACTTCAAGCGACGCGATCTCAACTCGAACTGTTTGGGCTTTGAGTGATTTCGGATGAGGAAGCTGGCAGCAAAAAAAGAGTCGCCTCAGAGCGCTCTCTCTCTCTCTCCCTCTCTCTCTTCTTATCACTCTCCTTCTCCAGGTCTGCCGGCAGCTCTCACCTGAGCTGATCTATCGATTGTGCTTTGCTTATCTCGCTAGTGAGGCTTGAATGAATGATTCGCTTATACCACCGATTTGTTTTGAATGCCTTCAGATTGTCCCCTCAAGTTGTAAACAAACAGTTGAGAGCTGATTATGAACAATCTAAAGCTGAGTCTGCAGCTGATAGGCGTAGCCAGAGCGAAACAAAGAAGAGCCGTTCTGTGGCAGGCACTGCGCTTTGCGGTCACAGACCCCCAACGAAAAAATCAACCTAAGAGCTGACACAAATTTTAAATAAACGTAAATACGTTTGACTTAGAGCTGTAAAATCATGAATGGTTGCCTCCATCGATAATTTTCGATAGATAGTCTGAGCCATCGATAATTCGAATGAAAATGTACATATTTTAAAAATTTAAAACTCCACTGCAGTTCGACCAATTCAAGCAGTGCACTGTTTATTTACTTAACTGCTTTCTCTCAGTAGCACAAATTCTTGCGTATAACAGTTGTTTGCCTGCTGTTATTGCACTGCTTGCTCCCATTAAGCTGCTTACAGTTGCACTGCTTGTGCCGCAGTAAAACTGCTTACTCTAAATACCTCTCTTTGGTATTTTTTAGGAACAAACAACAAAGCAGTATTTATCACTTCCTCAACACTGTTTTTGCAATTGCTTTTGGCGAGAGAATTTAAAAATGTGAAACTCATAATAAAAATACAGTTATTTTATTTTAAGTTAATTTTAATATGCATTTAATTTATTATATCTGTAACTTACAGCGAAAAACATTAAAGTAATTTTAAACAAACAAGCTTAGTCATAGTATGTGTTTTCATATGGTTAACTTATCAACAATTGTTTATATTTTACATTGCAAATTAATGGAATCTACGTCTCTAAATCATTACAAAGTTGGAAAAGTATTCTCTATTTGATTTGTAGCTTGTGGAGGGACTGGGCGTAGGTCGTAAGGACACTTGGAGGATGGAAACAATATATATAAACAAACAAATATGTGATATATGAGTTGTTATCAAACGAGATGCCAAATGGAAATTAAATTAACTACTTTGACTTTGCCCTTGGACGGAAACCGTTGCTTACAAAAAACTCTCATTAACAAATCAATCGAAACAAAATTCTTCCAGCTTGTCTTTCGTCTAGAAAACAAATTAACATTGCGGCTTGTTTGGAAGACAAATGAAAATGAAATTTGTTAATGTTAATATTAATTCAATTTCTGTTTTTGTTGCTTTTCCATTCTTTTGTGTTTCTTCAAGTGTCGTTTGTGTTGTTGTTGTTGCTACTATACACAGTCTTTGTAGTTGTTTGTGTTTGTTGTAGTTGCTTTGTTTCAAGTTGATGCTCTTGTCGAAAAACTTATCAAGTTGGGCATTGCCACACTAAACCTCCGTGCTGTGTGTTTGGATGCGCACCTTCTTCACGCTGCCATTGCGGCGCATCGGGGGTGAGCTGCCCGATCCGGAGTAGCCTGGATTCTGAATGCCCAGCGTTGGATCGGGTCGAGGTCGTGGCTTCTTGAGACTGGAACGTAGCGGCGATCGCGTCACCGACTCCAGTGTGGAGCCATTCGAAACACTGGTCACTGTGGTACTCATCGAGGCCACACTTCCGGCAGTTCCGGCTCCATTGCGTATGCCACTGTATGGCTTGCCAGAGGCGTCTGTCACAGAGACGCCGTTGCGACTGCGCGGCTCCTTGAAGCCGGGATTATTGAACGTGGTAGCACTGGCCGGCGATGAAGCGTCCAGCGCCATTGTGGGATCGCCACCAGAGCTGCGTGAGAAGATGACATCATACACGGCGGCCACAAACAGTGCAATAGATAAGACAATCACAACTATCTGCAAGTCGAAGAGAAATCACAATCAAGTTCGACGAACTCCGTTTTATGGTGGCTCACTCACCTGTATGTAGAAGGAAATGCCTCGTGATATTTTGAATCCGAAGCGTTCCTGCTCATCGATTTGCAAGGCAAACATCACAGTTGCTATAATGGCCAGCAAACCTGAAATGTCAATGTATCATACAGTTAGATAAGAACTATATCGAGAAATATCAGCTATAACTTACCTCCTAGCAGGGCTAGTATGAGTTTGACTATGACCAGCGACGTGTAGGACATGACAACCTTCTCCCGCGATGAGATCATCGCATGTTGGATGATCGACAGTATGCAGAAGATGCCCAGGAGCGCTGAGCTACCCACAGCCAGAAGGCCGCTGACAAATACAGCATCTGAGAAGTGAGAGAAGGTGAAGGAGTGCGTGGGTATTAATAGTAACTGATTCCTTAGGAAGGTGTTATCACCATTATAAGTCACTTCAATCTACTATATAAATGCATACTCACTGCTGAGTCTAAACTTGGAGACATCGTTGCCGCATTTCTCTCGATTGTAAGTCAGTTGTTTGCACACTTTGAAGGGGCCAAAGTAGCCGCGGTCGTAGTCATAGCCACCTGTACAGGGTATACGAAGATGAGTGATACTGATATGCCTCATGTTGCATCATTTTACTCACCCGATGGACTATCGTAGTAACCCCAAATGGGTACACCAATGGCGACAGATGCCAAAGCAAAGCACACGAAACCCAAACAGGTCACCCCAGCAACATAAAGTGTCGACGTTGCCATGTTTTACTGTACAGCATAACGATGAGGATTGTGAGGTGGGGGAGGGACGTGTTACTGTACTTAGATTGCTAAAGACTGAGATCCAGAGTACCCAACGAGTGCCAAAACGAAGCTGCAAATACAAAGAGAATAAGAGAAAGTGAGACAAGAAAAGTATAACAAATAAATTAAATATAGATTCCACTCATTCACTCATCGGTTGCCGTCGAAAATGTTAAACTCTTAACAAATAGTCACGTCAATTAAGTGATATATCATTAATGGACTGCCAGCGCAGTGTGGGCTGCGTTTGAGGCTTTTGAATCGAACAATTCACCTAGCAGTAACTGTCTCATGCGCCCAGTCACCCACTAGTCTGAGCAGCATTTCATACATATTCCTACCATGCTTCATGGGCATCAAACGAATATATAAGCCAATATTTGGCATTGTGATTACATAAGTAGAAGCCCACTTGACGCATAAGTAGTTCAAAGCCCATGAGTCGGTCTTCATCATCATCCTCATCATCACCATCATCTTCGTCATGACGAACAATTAGATCTCATTCATACACAAAGAGCTACTTGCCGAAGACCTTGAAATGAGGAAAAGCTCTCGCAGAAGTGGCGCTCTGTCCGTATAGAGAGATGCCTCGATACACACACACACACACACATATAATATGGCAAGTAAGCTCGCATTTTTCTATTCATGCCTAACCTGCCGTTTCAAATGTCTGACAACTTAAATCTATTCCGAATTCTGTTCTGTCGTATCGTAAGCCGATTTAATAATAAAACGATTTCCTGTAATTAATCGGCAATTCTAAGTGTTTGTAAAGCTGGTGAGTATCTGTATCTGCATGCGTAGCTGTATCTGTATCTGTATGCGTAGCTGTATCTGTATGTGTATCAGTATCTGTTTTTGTGGCATGTCTGTACTGTATGCCATATGTATTTGACAAATCAATGCAATTACTTAACAGATTTGTGCTAATTTAATGGAAATACTTCGAATTCAGTAAGAACTATTTTAAAATTCCATAGCGCGCGTGCTTATTAACAGAATAATGTGCGAGATCTCACGCTTCTTAAGTAAGAAAGGAACTAAAAATAGAAGACACGAATTATAGAATATAACTATGATATAGAACTATATTGTTGAGGTACTTAACTCCCATTCCCGCGAACTCTACAAAAGACAAGCAGCTAATGAACTCGCTTGTTAAAAGTAAATCTTTAGGCAATAAACAAAAGTTACAGCCCCAACCCCCCTTCCTCTTAGACTTTCAATGATATAATGAGAAGAGGAGCAGAACGAGAAACTAGTGCGAAATTGAAGATGACAAAGCCGATACGGCAATAGAGACAGTGCCCAAACAAACGACGAAACGAAACGTAACGAAACGAGTGGAAGAGTACCAAGAAATTGAAGCTGCTCAGCTGCCGAGTTGACTTGGTAGCCGGGCGGGTGTCCACTTCAGCCGGCAATCGCTGTTTGCTATTTGCTGCTTGCTGTTTGTTGCTCTTAGCGGTAAATAGACAACCAGCCAGACAACAAGCAACAACTGCCAACAACAACATCAACAACACCAACAAGCGGCAATAAAGTGAATGCAAAAAGTCAGGCGAGCTTCTTAAATTACCAAGCAAACAGGGAAACGGGTTGAGAAGGGGAGACATAGGGGAACGAGGTGTCCGCGTCGTTGGTTCTGCTTCTTGGTTCGCAAGCGGTTGGGAGGCCCGTCTTGGTATGGTCGCTTGAGTGGAACCATCAACCATCTCCTAACTGTGTGCTGTTCTACTTCTCTATGCATGTATGCACGGTGTGCGAGTGTGTGTGTTTGTGTGTCTGAAAGTAGTCGAGGGCAGTTGGCAACAGGTTGCCGAATTTCGAAAGGTTCCCTCGGCATACAATCGAATTTAGTGTATCGTTCATAACGCATATGACAAGTTTTGCCGCGGGCTCGATTCCAGGCTCTAGATCAAAAGATCAAAGACCCTGCTGCCCTTGGGCAACTCTCTTGCTCCACTCGACTACCAACCTGCCTCCACCCCTCCCTCCTTGGCTACGTCTCCATCGCCGTCTAGTCTAGTCAAAGTCAAGAAGTGAACTTTTCCCAATAGTGTCACGACTTTCAACTTGCATAAATTTCAAAAAAAGTCTCTTCTTCTTCTTCTCCATCTTCTCTAGCCGACTTCACACTGACTGTGTGGCCAGCGAGGGCAGTTTAAGGCGCTTTCGGCCATTTGATTTCTTTTGGTTATCCGCGCGTGATTCAGAGGTGCCTCTGCATACATTTATGTAGTATGTTTTTTACGTATGATTTACTCCCTGCGCGTTGGTGTCAAGACACCAATAGAGGCCAAGAGACAGAGAGAGAGAGGAGAGGGGATTGTGAGGGGGCTTATTGAGTGGCCAACACGTTTGCAGCCAAGTTTCGACCAAGTAATTGTCAGCGGGCCGTCGGCCACATCGGCAGAAACTTGAAAGACACATCGTGTAGGCTGCCGCGCTGTCGTGTCGAGCGGGAACCGCGCTCACTCGGCCATAAATTATAGCCTACATTCTCACAAGTACATCTTCCTTCTCGCAGCTGGACAACCCGTATTAGAGCCTCCTTTAATGCAGGGAACAAGTTAATTTGTGTTTAGAAAAAGTGCTTGGTTCTGTGTAATGTTAAGTGAGAGCAATAAATATCTAAATAAAGTTGCCAACGAACTTATAATCTCAGTTAAAAGTTGCAACAACTTTGCAATGCAATTCATACATAATTTAAACTCAAGTTGAGTTATTTATAAATTAAAAATATTCTAATGCCTCGGGCTGTACTTTAACTTCAAGATAACGAGCTTACTGTTTCGATTTAAACTTTTCTTTTGAGGAAACAAAGTTTATTCAAGCATTCTAGAATCAAGTTCAAAGGGTTCTCTTTCCCTACATTCAATCTGTAAACATAAATTCCTGGAATTGCATTCCTTTTCTCTATTTGTTCAGTCCCTTTTCAGCTAATCCCTTTTTTGAATTGCGACTTGGGTTACGTAAATAACTTCTTGTTGATGGCCAAAAGTCATTAGTGTTTTAAAAAAAAACAAAAAATCAATTAACAACCAATTCGGGGCCAAAAGTAAATGAAGCAATTTCGCGCTGACCACAATCGGGCCAACAACCCCAAAAACAGACCCAAGAACCCGAGCAAAACGGCCCGCCACTTAATCAAATGCACTAAATCTGTTGGGCACGTCAAGCCAACGAAAGCCAAATGTCGAGACCTACATTGTATACATATATATATTAAGTAGTATAAAAGGTAACTTAGTCTAATGAAAAGTCGCTTTTCCGCGGAAATTGGGTCAGCAAATAGAGAAAAAGGCAGGCAAACAGGAAATTTACTTCAATTTATCGCTCTGACTGGGAATCAAATGGCAAAACGTGTCGCGGTCGCGCGAGACTTAGACCAGCTCATTGTGGACTAACCCAAATGGGATCCAATGTCTAACCCACAGTGCTCTGCTCTGCTTGCCCTCCTGGCGTAGGCCAAAGCTCCAACTAAGGCCCCAAACTATTTATTTATTGATTTTAGCCAGAACCATATCATGGTCTGTTTACTGTTTGGTTTCAGTTGGCAACGCGACTCGGCCATCCCTCCCTGCGCCCACTACGACTACGACGGCCTGCTTGCACTTGTTGCCATGGTAAGGTGCACAAACTTTTTAGGCCACAACACCAAACAAGACCAAACAGCAACAGCAGCAGACTCAAGTTTGGTTTTGGCTTTGCTTTTGCTTGATTTTTGCCTGGCAAATGCAATTCCCCAGCGGTTATGCCCCATAACGCTAGAAAGCTGAACAAGAACAAGTTCCAAAAATGTTTTATCTTTGTTCAATTATGTTTGACAGTTTTATGAGGGAAAATGGAATGGTTTAGCCCAGTTTTGAGAATGTAAAACTGTTAGTTAGTCAAGGTAATTGGCTATCACGCCTCATAATCATTTTATGATCGATATCTACACTGATGCATAAGAAGTCCCTGGCTCAGCCCCCAGCAACACAGCGGAATCTTTCTACATATGATTTGAAGTTAGTGAGTTGCCAAAGCACGCAATATTATGTGCAGAAAACTACTTAGCTATGCATCGACATGGACACGTTCTACTGATTCTCAAGTGATTGTGTCTGTGTGTGTGTGCCTGCGAGTGAGTCCAGGGTGCGAAGAGACTGGAACTGGGAGTTGACGGCGCCACCGCCTCGTTGCACTTTCTATTTGCCAAGCCAGTGAACCGTGTGCCACAAGCTCGAAGCTCGAAGCTCGTGGCTCGTGGCAAGGGGAGCCACACGCATTGGTCCCCAATGCATCCATCGGTTACTTTAGCTAATGAGTTTATTGAATCGAGCGAGCCACAGCCACAGTCACAGCCACTGCCGAGGCCGAGCATCGCTTGACTCTTCGTGTGACTTTTGCCTATCAAGCGCAAAATTAGCGCGGACAAATTAAATGAATAGAGACAACAACGGTTCATAAACGTCATCAGCATTATAATCATTATCATCAGCATTTTCATCGTTAAGATCCGTGCCGAGAGAGAGAGAAGCGCTGATGTGCTTCGACGGTTCTCAACGACATCAATTAGGTTAATGGGGAGGTTTGTGCGCAGCTTTAGCAAATAAACAGAAACACACCTTAGATACCACGTAACAAAATATAAGGTTTATCTTGGATAATATTTATAATTTAAAGGATATGTTAAATACTTTTTTTACGGTTCTTTTGAAAATATATAAAGAAATAATCAAGAAATTATAAGAAGTTCATATTCCAAGACCTCACGCTGCAAGTTTACTGTTTAATAAAGATTAAGAACTTACGATTATATCGACGCAACTAAATCTCTTTACTAGCAAAATGTATTAACGAACCTTTGCCAAATTGTCGCCCTGGTCAGGGTGAGATAAAGAACAGTGTCGTGTAAAAGGCAGCACATGTTACATAAATATGAACGAGTAAAAGAAACAGCCTGGCCTATAAAAATGGCTAGTGGAGGTGGGGGGAGGCCACATTTGACAGCCACAAAAGCTATTGTCATCAAGAGACACGTTGCCGTGGCAAGGCGACTGTGCAACGTTAATGACAATGTCTGCAAAGCGACACACATGTGGGGCACAAGCCGCTAGGGTAGCTGCAACGCGGGGGAAGAGGCAGAAGATAGTACCAGGCCTGTCAATGTACTAGCAGACATACATATACACACACACAAACACAGATACACATGTAGTCCAGTCCGAGGGCGTTGGCAGGTTGATTGTTTGTACAACTTGCATATTTTTTTGTCCAAGTTGTCATAATGAAAGATAAATACTTGCAGCAAAAGTTTAGACAACCCACTGACAGTTGGTTATGATGCACATGTCAAAACGAGAGGGAGACATCGGGAAAGAAAGAAAAACTTTAAACGGGGTTGAGTATGGGGGGAGGGGCTGAAGAGAGAGGGAGAGGGGCATAGATGGCACAGCAGCTGTGTTAATTGAAACCCTAAAAAGCGCTTAAGCCAAACTTTCACCAAAACACAAACTCAGGGAATTGAAGACGTCACAAAGTAAAAGTTTTTCACGAAGCAGTCGAACGTGAAAATCCCAAAAATAATAAAAAAAGAAAAGAGCTGAACAGCCCAAGCGTCGGGTCTAGTCTACTTGTCTGCCAGACGTATGGCCAGACGTCAACAGCTTCCGTAACAAAGCCAAGAAATGTGGTAACAACAAATCAAACAAGAACAGCAACAACAATTATAAAGCAACAACATAACCGACAACTAGTATAACAAACGGCTGAACGAATAGTTACAGCCATAGTTCAGACAGAAAACTACTTCCCCTGCCCCTACAACACCCCCTACCACGTCTGTGCCTACTTATGTGTGTGTGATGACCCAGTTCTATGAGTTTGCTGCTACCTAAGTCTCTCTCAGCCTCCTTCCCGCAAGATTAGCTGAATGCAGCTTGTGAACCTCTTCGCTTGGGATCGTGTCTACTTGCCTCAATTAGAGTCGCATGTAAAGTAGAGCTGAGAGTCAGAGATGGAGACAAACCAAATGGAACAGGAAGACGCAGATGGCAACACTGACTAGAACCCTAAGATTTATTCTGATTCTATTGAGCGGAAGCTTTTGCCACCATTCCGCTACTTTGTCGACAAGACCACAGAGATGGGAAGCTTAAGATAATGTGTAGATAGTGAAGACTATGCCTAGTTTCTTAGGACAACCTCTTTGTTAGAAATGCGACTAGAAATATATACACTTTCGGTTATTAATAATTAAAAATCTGTTCAGCTCAGCCACTTTCAGCTGGGCGGAAGTTCATCGTTGACGTGATTGAAATAATCAACAAATTCTTCAAGAAACAAGAAAACACCTGACTCTTTATAAATAAAGAAGTAGTAAGCTATGAGTTAGCTATCACGGAAGATACCCTGTAATAAAGATATAAATAAGATAGTGAAGAAGTGAAGAAATGTATGGAAGTCACGTTTAAAAATCAGTGGTGTATTGATTTCGATGACAATTGATAACATATAGAAAATCACATAAGAGCACTCGACATTATTAGTGAGAGAATAAACCATTCATTAACTGTAACCTCACACAACTTTCTTTGTGAAATACCCTCTCGCTTAGGTATTGAGTAACACAGGGTATACATCATCATTGAAAGTGCTGTCAAGGTTCTCTCAACGCTTGAGCACGTGACCTATCGCCTGCATCGCAGTGCAGCCTGGCAATGCCTAATTGCCAGTCGGGTGAACGCTATCAGAGCCTGTTTATTTATGGGTGTGAAATTGCAAATATCTAACAGTTCATCAGTGGAGGCACAACACAAAAGGCCAACCGCGACAGCCATGGGAGGAGCCCAGACCGAGGCAGGTCCCATAGCAGACAGGCAACGTGTGAAGCTGTAGACTCGCGTAGGTTTCTTGGCCTTAGTGAGGCTTTCACAGTAGCTTTGTAACGGACTTGCTTACACAGCTGTTCAGCATCACAATTTATTGTTTATTATGTGTAAATAGCGAGTATTTTCACTTGTAAAGAAAACTTTGCACATATATTATTATAATAACATATTTAACTAAGTAACATTGACTTCTTTTACAAGCCTGATTAATGAAAACAGCTTGTAAATATTTCCATTCCTCGGGGAATACTTTACACCATCTCTAGACAAACTATTTGTTATAAACAATGAAATATAAAAGTCATGCATAAACATTGCGAACTTTTACCATAACACACTCTTGTCCCACAGTTCGTCATATGAGCAAGTAACCGGCTAGACTCCCACACAATGAATATACTATGTGACCTCTGATGATCGTAATCGAGTTTTGATCGCTGTCGCTATCTTTGTTGGAAAACAAGTTTTCATTCGCGTGTGGCAAAGGTTAGCGATGAAAACAAGCAAACGAGATACTAATGAGACCGACAGAAGAACTGTCTTCGTATATCGTTGTACTGTAGAGTCGATAATTCTATAATTTAATCATTAAATACCCATTGAACGGGTTAGGGGTATTCAAAATTGCGATTGACTCAGCCGCCAACTCACACGAGACTTTAGCTTCAGTCTCTTCTGGCCGCTGCCCTTTTAATGTAATTCAATTTGAGTCTTACGGTTGTCAGTTATTGAACCGGTTGCTGCTTTTGTCTTTTTTGGCGTATCATTCATAAGCTTAAATGTATGCTAGTGTGTGTGTGTGTGTGCATACATTTAATCACTCATACATATATATGCATGTATTCACATGTAGACATCTCATTTTTTATGTGTCTGTTAACCCCTTTCATCTGCCCAGCGGCCTATGCGGCGTATACATAACATTGTTGTTGTCGAGAGCATAAAAATTCTTGAAAATAACTGAGGCGCGGTTCAGGTTAACAACCTTGACCGCGAATATTGAAGAAGAGTGAGAATACTTATTATTCAGCGAATTTAATTAGAACCTTGAGGCGCATTTTGTTTACTTTTCATAAAAATATCTTGGGAATTGACGTTGGAATTGTGAAAGGGGTAAAGAGGTATAACAAACCCTTTTAAATTGAGAAACACTTCTTTTTATATTAATCTTTAAGAGCTTGTGGACTCTACCAACTGTTATTATTCCTTATTAATGAAGTTCTTTATAAAAAGATAAATAAATCTTTATTTATTACAATTTGAAGACTCCGATTTCGACAGACCTTTTGATTCAATTGATTTCCACTAAATGAGTTTTATTCATACATATTAGTCTTGCAACATACAACGTATTTCATCTAACACTAACAACCCATACGAATATGTATTTATGGGCTACTCATAGAGGGGTCAGAGATCGCAGCACATGAGTTAAACTAACAATCAACGCGATATTTCCACATACTCGTTGAAAAAAGTTTGGAAAGGTCATGACAAGTCGCAGAACTTGCGCAAACACAGCCAGCAAGAAACAAATTTCCGCAAACTGAGGCAAATTGGGGACCAAACCCAATCGTACTACTCAAGAGTCGCGTATTCAAAGCACTCACTAAGACAGAAAGAGAAAGAGAGAGGAGCAAGCAAAAAGAGCTGGCATAGTTGAAGTTTCTTCTGTACGTTTACACAATGGGGTCAATTGTACAATTAATTTATAATTTTTTATAAGCTTGAGCTGGTTGGCGCTTTGCCTGGGTTAGTGGGTTGTGCGTAACGGGTTAAACACTTTGAAGTTTTTGCCTTCGTTATTTTAGCGCACTCAGTCGAGTGAGTGTTTTGTCGATAAGCTGACGAAATGAAACAAATGAAATTTGTAATTAGAAAGTCGAAACGAAAGGCTTTTACAAAGAAGTGACTTCCGCCCACTGTTACACCTTCAATTGAATCCCTTTCATTGCATTGTCACGCGGGAATATTCTCTCTCCCATCGTGATTCACGCAATTTGTTGAGTTTCCAATTTTATGACGTTAGCGCCCCTGACGATCCCGTGCCCGATCTCAATCCCCAAGAGCACTGAAATCGTTGTTTCGTTACTTGCATACAAATTGTAGCAATTTATGGAGAAATTTACATACCCTGTAGCTGAAATGAGTTGAGTAGTTTCGCTAAACTGACAACGATTGCCAGATGAGCTCATTACATTGTATTACCTCATTGTTTATCTGCTAGTTCCGCAGTTGCACATAGGTCTAAAGATATGTTATACACACATGGTATATTGCAGTCGGGCAGTGTTGCCTTTTACAGCCATCAACTTGGTCTTGGGGTTTTCTGTGGGTGGTTTTGTAAGCAGTCAACGGTAGCTTAGTTACCTGTATAGGTAGGTAGGTAGCTAGGTCTCTGGGTAATTGCCATGCAATTTCGCTGTCTCTACGATTGTTTCTAATTTGCGTTGTGCTTAGTTCCGTCAAAGCATGATACGAGTTGATAAGAACGTAGTAATTGTCATTGCCAAGACGCGACAGATGTGTATCTCCTAATTAGGGGAAGTGCAAAACCTTCTCTTGGGCTTATAGCAATTAAAACAGAAGCCAGACTTAATTATTTTATAAAATAATCAGTACATAATAATAGAAAATGGATGAGAACATTTAACTTTAGCAAATAAAGAGTTAAACAGTTGGAAACTTCTAAAAACTTCCCACTAAACAATGTAATTTCGTTTCTATTGACTTCCATAATACAAACCAATTTCCTGTCTACAATTCAATTCCAAGTTGCTGTTGTTGTTGCACTTTTAATTTAAAACCAATGCAACAAACTTTCTACCGTCCCCCAAAAGAGAACAAAGCAGAACAGCATAAAACGACAACAACAAGAAGAACACGCAAAATCAAAACCAAAACATACACAAAACATGAGAAAAGAATCGCTGAACCGCAGCATTCCCGGTGCATAGCTGCATCTCTATCGCACCAACTTCCACTAAGTGTATCTCTTCTCTCTCTCTCTCTCTCTTTCTCTCTGTTAAACAGCGCACTTAACTAGCTGCATAAATATCAATTAAGAGGCAGAGAGTGCAACAAACAATGACTGTAGGCCCAGAGATGCCACTCACTACATGCTATCCATAGTACCAGAGAGGGTCTCTGCATAATGCCCGATGTTTTAAAACTCAATTACCGGTCACTTAATTACGCGGCAAAAGACAGAAAGAGAGAGAGAGAGCGTGTGCGAGCGGGAGAGAGGATCGTGTGAGAGAATGCAAAAATTTGCATTCAACAAGTTGCAGCTCACTTCAAATGACCATGAAGCTGACGCCCAAAGCTAGCACAGTATGCGTGCTGCTCTCCTCCCTCTCTCTCTTCACCACTCTTGTCTTCCCCATACTCCTTCCCCCGCATGCATTTGTATAAAGCTGGCCACGCAACTGTGACGTGTTTTGTTGTTGCTCTTGCGAGTATTTGGCCAGTCAACCAAAGCTTTTTCACCTTCGCCCGCTCTCAGTCTCGCTCTCTCTCTTTCCCCTCTCCCTCTTCCTGTCCCCCTTTACAGTGAGGTTATGTAAATTTGTATGCATATTTATGGGATGAGAGTGGGCGTGGTAGACTCGATAAATTCTTTTACTGCGAACAGACAAAATTTCGTTTTTTTTTGGTTTTTGGGGCTCGATAACTTTTTTGTTGTTCTTTTATTCAACGGTGGAAACGCAGCAAACAAAAAGAGAGGAAGAAAACCAACAACAACAACCAGTTTTGTTTGTATTTTTGTTGCGACCACTGCAGGGCTAACGGTGCTTAACGTCACCTACTTTTTACTCCGTTTTTTTGGTAAACAAAATACCTCATCAACACGTGAGTGTGTGTGTATGCGTGTATATGTGTGAGTATGCTAACTGTTAAACCGGTTAGAGCAATTTGTCCATTGAAAACGAAATGATTTTTGAAACAAGATTGAAGTTGAAGTGGATCCCCTGCGGCTTTTTGGCCGAGTTATTTGGTTTGAATCTCCCTTTTCTGAATTTGTCCCACTTGGAGAACCTCTCTGTCTCTCTCTCCTTCTCACTCTCTCTCTATCTACAGTTGACATTTGACTCCATTGAGTCAATCATTGCTCATTCCCGCCTTCTTGTTTATTCTATTCCTCAACATAAGGTCTACATGTTCTCTGTATATGTTATAATCGTTGTATCTTATGGCCCGAAGCTGTTGCCAGGTTGCACCATTTGCTGCATTTGCATATTTTACCCATCTTTAAAACAACTCCAAGACATGTTCAGTAATTTGACCGATAAGACGACGAAACGTGTCCATAACAAAATTGTCTCTCTTCGAGAAACTGGAAAACTTCGAGTCTCTGAACTGCGTAGCGCGTGCCATGGCCATAAGCATTGAATGTGTGTTTACAGGTTTTTTCAGAAAACTAAAACCGCTTCTATGAATGTACTGAAATCTACATATGAGCGGGACAGATAGCTAATAAGATATATAAGAACTTTAATCCATGTCACACACACATATCTCATATACATATTTTAAATTCTACAGAGACCAAATTTGGCTTGAAAATTTATGTATAAGCAAATTCTTATACAGTGAATTTATGTTGTGCTTCAAATATTTGACATACTATTTAAGATTAAACTTTCTGCTGATCATTCTAAATGTTATACAGCTTACGCAAGGAAAAAAGCCAAGCTAATAGATCAATCAATATAAAGCCTCCTACATTAGGTGCAGCCAGTCGACGCTAATACTTAGCAATATTTCAGGGCACATTGTAAAGCCAACTCGAATGCAATCGTTCGACCCCATTGCGTACCGCACACACACTGAGCTTATCAGAGGAGCTCATTAGATATTCCGAAATAGCATTACTAGAGCTCCAGTGCCTCTGGCTCCTTCGCCCTCGAAGAGTCATTTGAAATTTGCATAGTTAGTTGCCCGGTAACCCGTTCGCCTGTTTGCGAGCTGGGAAAACGGAACGAGGGAAGCGTTGCACATTTATAAATAATTATATTGTACAGCGGCAACAACAACAACTAAAACAGTTTAAATGACTTACAGTCACGGCAGCTAGCAAGTGCAATGGCAGAAACAACAACTACGATGCACCTAGGCAAGGTAGAGGCGAACGGGGGAGGAGGAGGTGGTGGGAGTACGAATTGCCGCACGGTGTAAAAATGCAAACTTCGCTCGCAAGTTTGCGAGTTTGCAAAAATTTGCACTGTGATAAGAGTTTTAGGTTTTTCAACTGTAAAACTTAATTAGCAAATAGCAAAGCAATTAGAGAACTTAAGATTTGTAGCTGTTGTTGTTATTTGTTTGTTTATTGTCGCCAAATGTCGCAGTGCAGTAGCAAATTTGAATTTAAATGGAGCGCAGGCAACAGTACCTGAAAAAGTTAAACAAATTTTGGAGGAAGACCTCACACAAGACTGACGTCATTTTGCCTCCGTTTAAGGGTGTGCCCGCCCAAAACTGACCGACGTCACATTGTCATTGGATTAACCTAACCTTGGTTAAGAGTCTCGTTGCCCCAACTTCCTCTGTAATTTGGCAAAACGTTGAGTCTCCCTCTTCATGGCTCTTATTATGATCTCAGCCAGACACGCAAGAGAATTTCATTTCGTAGATAAAAGGTCGCATTTTTAGATACTCGCACTGACCTAAAAGCTAATTACCAAGTCGCAACTTACATTCAGGCCAAATGGGTGCAGCACGCCAGCCATATTGTCATACGATGACGACCTATACGAACGGCTGACCTATAAAGCCCCGTGAAATGGGAGCACTCTGAGTTGGGGAGTTACTCGTAAAATACTCCAGAAATCAAAAAGCCAACCAACATTATGAGATTGGCGCCGAATGAAATGGAAAGTTTTTTATGGCCAAAAGATTTTAAATTGTCCAACAAGGAGACCAAACATTAATTTTATCGAACCATGTGATTAAGGGTACTATTATGAGACTCATCAATTGACTTTCAGTCGATTAAGAACAGAACTAGTGAGTAGTGACTGACTTTGAATCTCCTAGCAGATAGGCTCTACTTCATTAAAAGTTAGTCATCCCATGTGTTTCAGAAACTCAATTTCGGCAGAATAAACACAAGTGTTTTTTTTTAAATGTGTGATTAAATAAATAGAATTTTGCTAAATCATTTGCTTTAAAAGTTTGGGTTTTTTGTATTGCAGTATCTTTTAAATTAAATATATCATACCAACTAATTTTTTTCATCACAATCGCATTTTGACTCTCTTTTTTTCTATCACAATCGTCGATAGAATCGAACTATTACTACTGCTACTAAACTATTTATATTTTCATTTGTGTAGGAAGCCCAAAGACAGGATAGTAAAAGTCTCCTGGCTTAGCAAACACCCACAAGGCCACTCTGGCAATAAAACATAAAAACTGTTTTTGCCACAGTTATTTTTGGAACACTTCGAAGTAAAGTCACGACAAAACCGCAGGTGGCAAATAAGACAGAATATCTATAACTTTATTGTGTATACAATACAACTACAATACATGTGCCGTGTATGTAACCACTTGTGTACATATTATATGGTACTCTCATGCAATATGTATTCTAGATATCCGAATCTGCGTCACGTAGAGTTTCCGCATGCTTAGCTTGGAGCTTGAGATCTGCGGTTGTCAGCAAATGTTGCTGGAGTGGAATGTGCCAATGACATTAAACACATTGCATTGGGGGAAATGTGGGGAATATGAGATCTGAGAACGTGTCAGCTGAGTCATCTGATAAGTGCGCCTTATCGAGAAACAGCAAGGGATAAACTAAGCCTGTCAAGTTAAATCTAAGCTAAGCTCCGCAAAGCTTTCAAATGAAACGTTAGTAAAGAAGAAGACAAAAAGACTGAGAATGATTAACAACTAAATGCAAATGCACACCAACTACAATAAAAAAGTAAACAAAGAGACGGACAGAAAAAAATGCCAACCAACCTGTATACGAGTCTAACCTGTTGCTGCTGCCGCTGCCTCTGCCTCTGCCTTCGGCTGCCGCTGCTACTGCCGACGCTCACGCCGACGCAAGCTAAAGAACTTTAACTTGAAAGCTCGGCTTCTCTCTTAGACACACTCTCGCAAACTCTCACACACACGCAAACGTCCAGGTAAGCTTGAGCGAAACACGTCGCGCAAGAATAAGAAGAAGCACTAATGAATGATCGTCGTGTGTGCATGTGAGTGTGCGTGTGTATATGTATTCCTATAGAACATACTTGTCACGAATCATTTTTGCACTAATATTTGTTTAATCAACTGAGAAAATTTTAGGCGCGTGGCGATTTTCCCACTAAACTGGGCAAAGCCAGCGATACACCGGCGACAATATCGAACCGTGGTCACTCACACACATACAGTAAATACAGCCCGGTAAACTACGTATGTATGTATGTACATAGGTATTCGGATACGTAAGTCGAGCTTTTACTTCAGACTGTAACTGACAAATTTACGGCATATACATGTACATATGTATGCTGTCCACCTCTTTATTTGTTTACTAAACGCCGTCGTTAACTAACATTTCGAAAGTAACGTATTAAACAAAGCATTTTGTTAACTAAATAAACGTTAACAAATCTTGGTTACGCGCGACACACGTCCGACCCGGCTGGCGTTGTTTTTGCTACTAAAACGAATTGTTTGCCCGCGTTGCCAACTTGTGGCAGCGCCATGCGAGGTCTGGCAAGCCCCGAGTTGCAGGCAGTCTGGCAACGCCACGTCGTGCATGCACTAGCGAATGCAACAACACTGCAAGCAGTTCAAGCAGTGAACTGCTTATTTAACATTTGGGCGGCAGTGTCAACGTAACAGAGGCTGACGCAAAACGGAGCAATGCTAACTAGCTGTTAACACTAAGCACTGAACATATGGAGTGCTCAAACAGCGGATCCGAAGGGTTCCACGATTGAGCGATCGGCTCTCTTTGGTGAGCCACCGCGAAGCAGAGAACAACGCAACATCGTTCGGCTGTCATTGTGCGACTGAGTTGATGCCGCTGTTCGTTTCTTCGGGTTTGCTAAAGAGAGCCGATCGCTCACTCGAGAAACGCTTCGGGCTCTGGGGCCGCATATCATCAAATGAGTACAATCCGATGTTCGAGTACTCTGTATGTTCGATACTTAGTGCTGTTAACACTAAGCTTCGATGCTTAGTGCTGTTAACGATGTAATCCAAACAAGCCCCATTTTGAATACTGTGGGAGGCCATGCTCGCGTTGTCAACCTACCAAAACTTGAATATATTTGATAAGTTAAAATCTAAACGAAAATAGTTCAGTGTGTTACCACGGGATTTACTGTTAACTCACTGCTGTTTTAGTTGTTTTTATTGTTAAATTGAGTTTCCGCGATTAATATTTGTGACTGACTTTCTCAATTAATTTTGTTTGTTCCGAAAATCAGCTTAGGCATTTTTAAAGCAGTGCTGTAAAATTCAAAAGAGCGCGTACATACATACGTATTTGTTCTCTTTGCTTTTGCCTGTGCTGCGTTATTCGTTATCTTTGCGCCAAAGCGCGAACAGCTCAGTCCCAGCATTTACTAGTGCGCAAGACGCTTGAGAGGCTTGAAATTTGAGACTGCAGTAAAATTAATTTTTTCTATTTGCATAAGAACGTGAAGAGGTATAGTATTTTGTTATATATTGATGTTTTCATTTCAAACATTTGCCTGCATATGTTTTATTCCCCCAACTTACTTGTTCGTTCTCTCTCTTTCTCTCTCTCTGTCTCATTATCTGCGGCTTCATTCCGTGTTGTTTTTTATTTCATTCAGAAATTTACTCAGGCTACACGTCAACTTCTTACAATTAGAAAAATGCCGCCCAAAAAAGCCAATGGTTTTATGATGTTCGTCAATGAGTGGCGGAACAGCAACGCCGAGGGGCGCCGAATGACCATCACCCAAGCCGTCGACCATTGCGGCAAACTGTGGAGTGTGAGTTGAGGTTTATATTATATAGATAAGCAAACTATCCTATCGAAAGCTCTTTTAGAAAATGAATGCACAACAGCGTGGACCTTATTTATCATCCGCTAAGGACACTAACGTGGCTTCCCGTGCTAAGGTTGAACCCAGAAACTGTCTCGGCCAGCCCCTGGCTGCAGCGGAACTAAAGGATCGTGAGGCTGCTGAACAGCAAATGAAAATGAAACGCAGCATTGACGACATAATCTTAAAGGCAAAGGCCCGACATGGTGAGTGGTCAAAGAAGGCTCTTCCTCTAACAAATTATATTTTGTTCCTCTTCAATTCCTACAGAACTGGAAGACGAACCGTTCATCTTCGCAGCCTTCAATTTCTTCACCAAAACAATAGCGAACGATATCTACATTCCAGCCGAGTTTGCAGCTTGTCAGTTCTCCTTAAAGTCGGGCAAGACCTCAATCTACAGCTCACACGTTAATCCAGGTGAGCTATTTGGCCTCTATCGAAAACTGCTGTCTAACCACTTCCTGCTCCCACAGGTCATCTCATTTTCGGACAGGGCAGCGACGCACAGCAACATGCTACGACCACGCACCAGTTGCCACTGCCCCCGGATGCTATGGGGGAGTCGGATATGGGCAGACTGTACAGCAACATTGTGGAGTACCTTCGTGGCCTCAACCCAAGCGACGAGAATGCTGATGAGAAGAAACCCTTGGTGGTGTTCACCAGCACCGAGCTAATGCCCGTGGTGAAGGGCTGCTTCAAGTACTTGGCTTGTGATAGCGCGAGCTCAAGTGATCTGATCCAGGTCTACGATATACAATACTTGTTCTACGTGCTCAAGAAGGAGGTCAGGGATATGGCCGATTTGCCACACGACAATATAAGCAAATGTATAACGGATAACATGTTCCTTTCTGATTTTTTTGAGTATCAGTCTGGAATCTCATGCCAGGTGAGTCTGCATTATATCTTTGTCCCATAAATTGTTAATCTTCTGATGTTTTTGGCAGTACCACGAGGACAACGATCGTGGCAAGTACTGCACGCAGTCGATGGTGACACGATGGTGCTACACATTCAGCGATTACATGTGTGGAGATCTCGCCATCAAACCCTTGCCTGGCAAGCACATGCCTCCGAAGCAGCAGCCTAATTTCAGAGTGAGAGATCCCGAGGTGTCGAGCCGGAACACTTCCTTTTCCTCATTCCACACGGTGCAGTCGAAATTGAAGCAGGAACCCGATTGGAACTACGCACCAAGTGATCACACTGCATTTTCGTCAAACACGACCACTGATGATGATTTTCCCAGTTTAAGTGGCCGCAAACCCAGACAATCTCGCCAATCTCCAGTGAATAATCATTCACGTGAGCCGAGGAGTCACTGGAACGTGCCTGCTCCTTCCAGGAACAACACGAATGACTTTAAGGACGCCTTCGACATGTCGCGTTAATTAATGTTTCAACTTTTACTACTTCCCGTTAATTTGAATAACGTGTTATATTTTCATTTGATTCTTTGAATTCGTTAACTTACAGAATTAGAATATCTGTTAAATAAAACTAATGCGCAAGTGCCATGATTATGTATTCATAGTTATCTGGCGTTTTACTGGGTAGCTTCTGGTCGAGAGCAGGTAGAAGTTGAAAAAGAAGGCGTGGATAACACAAATAAAAATGGTGGGCTCTACTTTCCCTCAGGTATAACTGGCTTTGTGTGTGTGAGAGAGACAGAAGGAGAACGTGCTTACACCGACAATGCATGATCATGCATATGAATATACACAAATGACTGCGTGTGTGTGTGTGAGAGAGCCCAAAACGTGCTGCCTCTCTTAAATTTCTCGAAGGGGTACACAGTTTAACAAACGTGTCCAGCTTTTTGTGTATGTATGCGTTTACATTGTGGTACAAGTCTCATTGTTTTCGTATCAAATATTTAACAACCACACGGGTGCTGTATGTGGCATTTATCTTACAATAAGAACAAATTTGTATATAGAATTCTATTATAAATTAATATTTTTTGAATACATACCATAAATTGCGAACAATTTAACTTGAATGCATATATGTATAAATGTCGTTTTACAACACTCAGTTATAAAAAGTTTATTTGAACTTTTGAACAAGCGGAAAGTTCAAAATGTAAATATTTTCGAAGTTGATTTAAGTAATAATGAAACAATCAATGTGGCCCAAATGAATATTTAGTATTCAATTCACAGTTTAAGCACTTTTTTAAAGGTTCTTGTTGCATCGATGTTAATTAGTGATGGCAACACTCCAATATCGTATGAATTCGATTCAATTGATGCACACATACACACTTACAAGCAAATTTCCGCCATTTGCACGTTTGTTATTATTGTTACCAAAATGTCCAAGTTACGAAATCGTATCAATTACGTTCCCCAAGTATTTGAACTGTTGCCCTTTCGCGAATACCATTGTGATTTCCAATGCGGCAAAGTGTTCAAGAATCGTCTACCCTACGAGATGCATTTGCAGCGGGTACACGGCGTGATTGCCCAGGAGAACGAGTTCGACGCCTTCAAGTGTCCCATCGAGAAGTGCGAATACGCTGGAAGTCGTCTAAACCTGCTGCGGCGACATTTCCAATCTCACCACATGGAGAAGAATTATCATTGCCAGAACTGCGATCGAAAGTTCCTACTGGATTCACAATATAACAAGCACAAGTGCGACGTGCGAGAATACGGTTGTCCCAGATGCTTCAAGATCTTCAAGCTACTGAGCCTGCGAAACAGGCACGCGAGAATCTGCTTGAAGCGATCTCATGTTGTCCCTGTGCAGCGCGTGAAAAACTTAATGGAAATCAAACTCTCGCACGGTATGGGATTAATACAATCATCCATATTGAATTTATTAAGTAAGGCTCCTTGTTTCGAAAACATTCCTAGGTGAATTGGATTGCGATACGACTATTTACGATGATGATGTAACCATTGAGGAATTTGAGCAACTTTTTCGAAATATTGAAAATAAAACTATTCAGGATCCGGAGTTAATTAGGGAGCTGGCTTTCTTGACACCGCTGCTGGAGAGTTTGCAATCCTGAACTCATCATATAATCCAATTATTATAAGCACATTCCGTTTGTTTTCCCACATTTTTTAAACGTATTGAACACATATTACTTTATTCAGTTGCATGCAAAACAGAAACATTACTTACAAATAACAAATACATATTATATTATGTTTATTCTGAATAAACATCAAAAGCCGATTTGTTTTAGCCATGTGTACAGCACCAATGTATTATGCACATATGCATGTATCTTAGCAACCTAAAGAGTCTAGGCCATCAACTGTTGTAACAACTTAAAAAAAAATTAGTTGCCAAAATGATCAAGAGTAACTTTCCACTCTAGAAATCCTCAAATTACTTAACATTATGCAGAATCCCACAAAGTTAACAACTATTTTTAAGCCAACCAATCCCATCTAAACAAGTTACTTTCCCCTACCCCCCATCATCCTTAGCATCCTGTCGACACCTACGAATTGTGGACTAAAAGTGACAGGATATGTTACCGAAAATAGCAACAGTAATGTGCATATGTATGCGCACTGGGGACCACAAAGTGAGTGCTCCAAATTAAGCGCACACGCTGTCGCTGTCGACGAGGACATGCGAACTAATTGAGGTGCAAACTACGCAGCACTTGGCAGCACGACAACAACAACAACTAGAGGAGGATTCAGCCAGGAATCGGGCACACGTGGGCGCTGCGCATTGCATACATAAATAACAATTGGCGACACACACACACACACACACTTATGAGACAATAATAAGAATAAAGCGTCGCACAAACAAAGACTGAGACGACGATATTTAAATCAGTAGTGCACGTGGAATTGGCACGGTCGAGAAGGATGAAGCAGGAAGGGGGAGTGGGGACGCCTGTTTACTACGCTTGCCAGACCTGATTAAAATCTATTGGCGCACACACACACCCACAAACCGAAGGAGGGAAACACCGACTGGGGCTAACAAGGAAACGGAAACTGTCGCCCTCGCCGCCACTTAATGAATCCCAATTACGTGGCCCCGCTTCGTGCAGGAGGCAAACAAAAACAGCTGCAGAGTCGCTGGCGCAGCTGCCGCTACACCTGTTAACGGTATTTGCATTTTTCCTCATATACAAGTAGATTTTATTATTACAGCAAGCGCCCCCCTGACGCCTGTGCTGGTGCTGGTGCTGATGCTGCTCCAGGCGAAGGACATGCGCAAACAACGTCATCACATCGCCCCCGCCCACCTGTGCCGCCGACACTGGGCCGCCAGCACACCCTGCTCCACCCGCTCGGGGGTGTGCGCTCATCTGCGTATAAATAAGACGCAGTTCGTGGCACACAGCCTCAGTTGCTGAACCGACCGTGTTGCTCGCGTGGCCAACTCTCTCATTGTCCTAATCGCCGCCGCCAACTGTTGCGAGGAGTGTAGCCGGAAGTGGCAAGCTACGTTATTGTTTACAACTTGCGAGACGAAACCAGGTGAGGCCAGGCTGTTTGTGTTGTGTGATATTCGATAAGACTCCAACAAGACTCCAATTAGAGTCCAATCAATCAGTCATTCAGCCCGAATCGGGTAAACACAAGTGGGAGTAATGCGAGCTCGCTCTGTCAGGCTTGGCTTACTGGGCTTTAATTACGACAAACTAAGCAGAGAGAGAGGGGGAGGGAGAGTAAAAGGGTGAAAGGGAGAGAGAGGCAGAGTGCCAGAGAGTAGTTTAGGCGTAAACAAACATCCCTCAGCGCGCATATTCGAAACAGAGTTGCATCGCAAGTTATCATATGCTAAAATACTGGTTAGCCCTGTGAATCATATGTGCCAGAATAGGGGGCGAAAGCCCACTGAAGGAGGCACAAAACAACCCCTAAGGCGGGCAGCTTTCGTTAGGGGTTCGTTCGCTTGCCGCAGTTGAGCAGCAAACTTCGAAGCGTGCGGTTCGCAGTCATTGTCGGTCGGTCGCGCTTCTCTCTTTTCTCCAGCAACTTTAGCAAACTTCTCTCTCGCACACACACACACACACGCATACTAAAACACACACTCACGAACACACACTCGAATTACCAATACAATTGTCAATCGGCAATTGGTTACCTTCGTGTACGTGTGCCTGTGCCCCGTGTCCGTGTTTGTGTCTGTGTTGCCGTCGTCGCTGTTGTGTGTGCGTGTGTGTTTTTTTCTCGACATTGTCGACGTTCTCCGCCCGCCGCCTCCGTCGCCACCTCACGTGAAAGAGAAGCAGAGAAGCGCTACCTAGCTAGGCAACATGGCCGAAAATTGCCCGAAATGCAAAAAATCAATCAACTCAAAGGATGCAATCATCATCTGCAATTCGGATGATTGCCTCAAGAAGTTCCATCGTTCGTGCGTCAACATCGACGACACCATGTACGATCTGATACAGAAGAACCCGATGGTCTCATTCAATTGTGATGACTGCAGGAATCAGTCGCCGAAGGCGATCAATGTCAAACTGCAGACCATCGAGGAGAAGGTGAACAAGGTGTGCAACGGGGTCAACCAGATCCAGGGACGCATGTACCAGCAATACTTCCAGTATGGCAATCAACCCGTTGTCGGCGGCAACCAGCACATCGGCAACGACGGCAACAAGAAGCACCCGCAGCAGAACAACCTCATTGTGGTGGGCAACAATTGTAATTCGGATCGATTGCAGGTCGTATGCGACTACGGCCGATGGGTGCAGGTCGGCAAGTTTGCAACGAATACCAGCGAGGATGATATCATCGAGCATCTGGCCGAGGAGCTAAAGATCAACAAGAATCTGGTCAAGTGCACCAAGCTGGTGAAGAACGATGCCAATCTGTCGCAATTGTCATACTGCAAATTCAAGATTTCCATACCGGATTATCGTTTCAATGAGCTCTTCAACGAGGCGATTTGGCCCAGCGGTGTTATGGTTAGCCCGTTTACTCCGCGCTCTCAGCTCAACCAGAATCGCATCTAAGCAGACAGAGAGAGAGACAGAGAGGGAGGAGGGAAAGACAGAGAGAGAGAGCGCTTCTGCGCAGCACTTCTTAGGGGTGCACTGCACTGCACTGAGAGCGCACGCAATGTGCTGGAGCTGGAGCTGGCGCTGGAGTTACTGCTGTTGTTGTTCTTGTTGCACTGTTGGGGTTGGGGGATGAGGGTTGTTTGCCGGGTCGGTCAGCGACAGTAGCAACCGCAATGCACAGTAACAACAACAACAACTACGACAACTGGAGAGAGACTACAAAAAAGAAAAACAACAAAAACAGTTTTCATTCTCTGGAATGGTTTTTTGCGGGGGGTTGCAATCCAATCCAAACTGTATGCAAATTTTTTGACACTGACAACAACTCGAAAAACTTTGTCTAAAACTTTCAAAGCTTACCCACATAATTATATATATAGTAGAGCGTAAAAAACTATCGTATTAACTTTGGAAATGCATTTCAAAATGTTTTAGCGTTGCATTAAAAGTATTGAATCCAAAGCATTATAAGCAAAATGAACCTATTTAAAAGGGACTCACAAAACCCCAATGAACCTAATTGTGCATCAAAAGTCGCATATTAATCTGCAAACTCTGTGGAGTACGTATAAACTAACTTGAAAAACAACCCAGACACACACACAGCAAGAGAGCGAAAATATATGTATCTTTAAACTATTTAAACAGAGCACCCCAATGAAATTTCTTTCTTTATAATCCTTTGTTTTATTTTGTACTTTCAATGAAATTCGACCCAAAAGATAACATAAAACTTAACTTAAACAAAACTTACAATATATTCAGCTACTACTACTACTTATATCGTATTCGTATGCGTAGTTTTAGGCATTTTCAAAGCTTGTTCTCGGAAATTTTTAGAAATTTTGCGAACCAATGAACAGTGGCAAATTGTAAAATCTATTCGAAAACAGAAAAATATATGTATTTGTGTATTCTAAAGTATATTAAACCGAAACAAAACCAAATTAAAATCCAAGCCCGAAGAATCTATCTCGCCTGATCGAGAAATCGGGTTTAGTTTTGAGAATTCGAAGCTGGTCGATGAATTGTTGCAATAAACTCGACTCAAGATTGGAGAGAAGACAGAAAAGAAAAGAAGTGAAGTAAATAAAACACGATATATATATATATATATATATACTACAATATATATTTCATAATTGATGTATTTTTTTAAACGTGAATCTGTTTCGCGTACACCCAACCAATACAATAGCAATATTTTTCGGTGAACGCAGCCCTACAAGGGTGTTTCGGGAGGGGTGAGGGAGTTTGGCCAGTTGCTAGGCGCAGGCCGAGAAACCAAGGGACTTGGAATTGTTGGGGCGTGCATCACATATAAGTAAAAAGTCAGCAAAACGTAGATTTATTCTGTATTTACGAAAACGAAACGCAAACAAAAACACATACATATATTTAGTATACAACAATATGCATGCATGTATTTATGTCAACTTTTTCAATAAATTCTACAGAAAAATACAAAACTGAACGATATGAAGTGAATCTGTAATTGGTTTAGGGGCTAAAAGATGTTTCAATTATGGGTTTCTTTTTGTATTTCAGGTTCAGATCTTCAAAATTTCAGTATTCTACTTACTAAGGTAAACTAAGTTTAAGGTTAACTTACTAAGTTTATGAAATTTCAGCTTAAAATCTTCAAGACTTCAGATTCATATTCTTTACTATAATGTAATCCAATAGTATTCATTATATTTCTTCTTGAACCATGAACAGAGAAACATGACCAATTCGAAGCGCAAACAGCCCACACAGCCCGATGCACCCGATAATCTTCCTGATAAATCAGAAGACTCCAGTGAAGTGAAGTCAGATGAAGTGGAAAACAAAGCGATGGAGCAACAGGCGCAGGAGAAGAAGCTGAAGACTCCTCCCATCTCACCAATTAGTCAATTCTTCAAAATCTGCTTTGGCTATGATCTTCAGAACTTTCGGAATCTCAGCGCCTTCACTTGTTGGCTGCAACGTCCGGTAGATGGCGCTGCCTTGGGTGTCTTCCGTATGCTCTTTGGTGCCGCTATGCTGATTGACATAGCCGAGGAGCGAGGTGGTGGTCAGCTGGATGTACGCTATGGCGAACCACAGCACTGCCACTTTCCCCTCTTCAACGGGATGCAGGCATTGGACTATCCGCTCATGGGTTGCGTCTATCTATGCATGTGGTTTGGTGCCTTGGGCATCATGCTTGGCTATCGCTTCCGCGCCAGCTGCCTTACGTTCGTGTCTTGCTACTGGTACATCTTCCTGCTGAACAAGCCGGCGTGGAATAATCACAGCTATCTATTTGGGCTGGTGGGCTCATTGCTGCTCTTCACCCAGGCGAACTGCTATTGGTGAGTAACTGAGATTATCCCTGGAACTAGAACTCCTTCTTAAACTTCTTTTCGCATACAGCTCGCTGGACTGTTGGTTAGATCCGAAACTCAGACGACCAATCCCGTATTGGAACTACTTTCTCATAAAGTTTCAGTTCTTCATACTTTACATGTATGCGGGCCTAAAGAAGTTCTCCTTGGAATGGCTCTCCGGCTACGCCATGTCCAGTCTCAATCAGCATTGGTTGTTTGCGCCTTTCAGACAGTTTCTGGATGGAGAACTCATCGATTTGCTGATTGTGCATTGGTTCACGGCCTTTTTCGATTTGACCATTGCGTTCTTTATGACCTGCGAACAGACGCGACTCTGGGTTACCCCGTTCATGATCAGCTTCCACTTGATGAACTCGCGGTTGTTTGTAATCGGTAAGTGAAGGGAATCAAGTAACTTAATCTTCAACAGCCTAGCAATTTCTTTGTTAGGTATGTTTCCCTGGGTCTGCCTGGCGGAGGTGCCACTCTTCTTCAGCTTCAGTTGGCCACGTCGGGTATTGAACTGGCATGGCATTTCCTCAGCACCTGTGGAGGACAATATGAAGCCCATTGTGGATAAGCCAGGATTCTGGGTCCAACTGCGCAGCTGTTTGATTATCTTCTACTGCGGTCTGCAGCTCTTCCTGCCCTACTCGCACTTCATCACAAAGGGCTACAACAACTGGACTAATGGGCTATACGGCTACTCCTGGGACATGATGGTGCACTCCTATGACACCGTATTGTCCTCTATTAAGGTCGTGGACAATGCAAACCAGCAGATACATCACCTCAATCCCTTTGCCTTCACCGAGTACGATCGCTGGATGAAGTCTGCCGACATGGCGGTGCAATATGCCAAGTGCATTGAGAGAAACATACACGAGGAGATGGATAGGGATCCCCAGAATAGTCCACTGACAAGCAAGAACATTTCCATTTACTTCGACATCTGGTGCTCCATGAATGGACGCTTTCAGCAGCGCACGTTTGATCCACGTGTGGATATACTCAAGGCACCCTGGTCTCCCTTCCAGCAGACTCCCTGGTCGTTGCCCCTGCTTACCGAACTGAATCACATGCGTCCCAAGCTCAAGACAATTACCAGCGAGGTGCTTGCCTGGAACAACTATTCGGATGTCATCTTTGTAGCCGACTTTCCCGGGCTAACGCTGAGCAACTTCATTGCACCCGCCTTATACAACTGCACCCTGACCATACTCGAGGGTAATGTGCGCTACAAGGGCGCCAACGATGAGGAATCATATTTCCTGACTGCAGGAAAAAGCATCGCTCTGGAGAGCAATGCCACTCACCATGTGACCACAATTGGCCACAAGCCGGCGTCCTATCTATACACATATGTCAATAGTACCATGACTGAGAATGCAGCACCACCTAAGGAGCGTCCCATTTTGCCACTGTGGAAGGAGTTCAAGCAGCGCATCAATAACTACCAGCAGTTCCTCAAGCATCTGGCCAATTGTCTGCTTTATCTGGTCTACAATGTACCCATCCCGATTGCCATACGAGAGAGAGATTAAGAATGAAGCATTTTTCACCTTTCTAGCATGTATTTTCTTGCCTATCCCTAAGTGTCACATAATGTGTGGGTGATAAAACTGATAATAAATGTTTAATGTTATAGCAAAGATATTGCAAGGATTGTTATCTGACTCTGATCTATACAAAGATACTATATTTCGGGATAAAATCAAGATACAAAGTTATACATTTGAAACTGAACTGCTGCATGGGTATAACAAGTCTGGGATCTTTTGTACATTGTATGTATATGTTTAACTGTATTTACAAACGGCACACAATTTTACTCTCAGCCGAAGCTAATAACAAATCTCCACACTGGGAGCCTCTACTACAAATTTAGTGGCTTCGTCAATAGAAAAAAAAGGATTCGATTCTCTGTGTGTTCTTCACACACAAACGATACGCGACTACAAAACACTCTTCGCAGAGCGAGAGCTCTCTTCGGCCAAACGACTAGGATCAAATTGATGGGTTTGTGTCTCCCACAGACGTGCATAAAGGCCATTCTTCTTCAGCAACTCGAAGTGTGTGCCTCGCTCGCCTACATGTCCGTTCTCCAGAACGAGAATTTCATCGGCATCCTTGACTGTGGACAGACGGTGGGCAATGCAAATGCTTGTGCGGCCGGAGGTGGCGCGCGAAAGTGCCTGCAGTATGTTCTGTAAATGCAAGAACGGAATTAGATCTACAATGGATTCAAATTGTTTTGATTTACTCACATGCTCTGTGATGGAGTCCAGACTGCTGGTAGCCTCGTCGAACACTAGAATCGGTGTGTTCTTTAGAATGGCGCGTGCAATGGCAACGCGTTGTTTCTCGCCTCCCGATAGTTTCAAACCGCGCTCGCCCACCTGGGTGCGATACTGATTGGGCCAACTCATAATCGATTCATGTAGATCAGCCATTCGCGCTGCATTCTGCACATCCTCGTGCGATTTATTCAGGTTGCCATAGTGTATGTTGTGCTCGATGGTGTTGTGAAACAGCACCGAGTCCTGGGGCACCACTGCAATAGCTTTACGAAGACTGTCCAGATCGACGGAACTGATGTCCTGGCCGCCAATGAGAATGCGTCCCGTATTCGGTTCGAAGAAGCGGAAGAGCAGACGCACCATGGACGATTTACCGGATCCGGAACCGCCAACGATAGCCACATTCTTGCCAGCTGGTATGGTAAACGAAAGATCCTTAAAGATGGGCTTGCCTGGCTCGTACTCGAAACTGACGTTCTGGAACTCGATGGATGAGTTGGTTGTGTCCACAAACAGTGGTTGTGCATTCGGTGCTGTCTGAATGCGACTATCCACATTCATGAGCGTGAACATGGCCTGCATGTCGAGCAGGGCTTGACGCACCTCACGATAAACACTGCCCAGGAACCCCAGAGGAATAGACAGCTGGAATAGCAAAGCATTCACCATAACCAAATCGCCGACAGTCATGTTTCCCTGAGCTATCTCCTTGGCTGCCAGCACCATGATCAAACTAAGAGCGCTGCTGAAAATTGCATTCTGTCCGAAATTGAGAAGCGCCAAACTTGAACTGGTCTTCAAACTGGCCGCCTCGTACTTCTTGAGTACCTCGTTGTAGCAGCCAGCCTCGTATTTTTCGTTGTTGAAGTACTTCACCGTCTCGTAGTTGATCAACGAGTCGACTGCCTTGTTGCCGGCCTCATTCTCCGCCTGATTCATGTAAACGCGGAACTGTGTACGCCACTGCGTCACACTCAGCGTGTACAGCGCATAGACACCCACGCAGCCCATGCTGACACCAGCGAAGGCCAGTCCGCACTTGATGCCCAGCAGACTGGAGACCAGAGCCAGTTCAAATATGGTTGGCACAATGTTGAACACCATGGCCGAGAGCACAAAGTTGATGCCACGTGAGCCACGATCAATGGTCTTGGATAATGCGCCAGTCTGCTTGTTCAGATGAAATGCCAAGTCGAGATTGTGCAGATGCAGAAACACATTGGTGGCAATTTTGCGTATGGAGTGATGCGCCACCTTGGCGAACACAGCATTGCGCAGTTCATTGAAACCCGCTGCACTTGCTCGGGCAATGCCATCTGCGAAAGCAAGAAAGAGGGAGATTAGATTAGATTAAGATAAGCTAAATCAAGTCCAGACTTACAGCCCAGCAGCATAGCCGTTGCTGTGGACAGTACAGCATCCGGCGCTGTGTCCATGTTGAGGGTTGTCATTGTATCAATGGCGCCTTTAAACAAAAATGGAACGCAGACAGTCAGCAGCTTGGAGCCTGCAAGCAAACCCAGTGAGATGCCCACACTGCAAGAAGAACAACAATTATATTTAAATTGTAATGAAATGTTGACAACTTCATGGCTAGACTTACCGCTTACGCACCAATGGATCATCCTTTGGCCATATGTATGCCATCATTGCCTGCATCATGTCCTTGGAGGTGACCTCTTGGGCATCTAGTTTGCCCAGTGCTGTGCCCGCTTCATTTCCGCTGCTGCCTATATGAACGTGACAGTGTCTTGATTGTTGTTGTAACAGTCGATGTTGTTGTTGTTGCCGTTGCTGCTGCTGCTGTTGAACTGCTGCTACCGTTGCTGATGCGACTGCAACTGCATTGAATTCACTTTAATGCAGCAAACCCCAAGACAGGCGCCAACACAACAATCGAACAGACAAACAAGCAAACGAGCATTTTGTGTGGTTCTTGGATCAAAATTAGCTCAATTAAAATTAAAACAAATCGATTTGTTAGTCAATACAAAAGTAAAAGTGCAAAGGAATGTTAACAATTCTCTGGAACGCAGTGTCTACAACGAACATAAGTAAACTCTTCGTAGGTAGCTCATGTTATTTACAGCAGCAAGCGCGTGACCTGATGATAGAAGCCACCTTACCTTTTGTCTTCTTGCCAAAGACGCCGCCCAGCAACTTGCTGCCCGGCGTGGGCGTAAATGGTGTAATCTTCGGCGTCCTGGCATTATCGTTTTGATCGCCATCGGACCTGGCAACCGTAGAAAATAGCTGAAAAAGCAAAGGCAAAATGAGGTAAAGCAAGCAATAACAAAGAGATGTCATATAAAAAAAAGTTGTACTTTATTTCAGAAGCTCATATACTAAGCCACACAATGCTCTCTTTGATAATCTCCCAGATAACGCACGCACTCCAACAAATAGTCTCGGGCTATAGAGCCACTCTCTGAGAGCTGAGATAGCTGGTTAAGTGCCTTTATAAAGGTTCTATATTCGCTGATTTTGTGTTCCACCAAGAGGGACAGTTCCGGCTCAACATCACCGAACTGTGACGCGTCGCCGAAGGCAATTTGATTTAGTATATTGGGAAAGTAAGCCTGTTGCTTGAAGATCAGATGCAGAACTACGCGTAGATTGTGCGAGCAGCCGTCCTCAATGTGCACGAACATTTGATCCATTAGATTGTGATCCCTGATGAATTTGAAGATGTTGCGATGAAAGCTTTGAGCGGCAAGTTCCTTGTTCTGTGCGATCAGCTGCTCGATGTCCAGCATTGAGAATTCAAAGTAATCCTGCGTGTTGCCCTTTAAATAGAAGCCATACTCTGTGAGCAGCTTGAAATTGGGCAGTGATCCATAGCTGATAAACAATTGCTCATATGGCCTGAGCTCGGCTCGAGGCAGCGAGTTGAGTGTGAGCACATAATCCTGGCTCTTGCTGGCCGCGACCAACTGCAGCTCCGCTGTTGTCTGCACACTGTCCGAGTGATTGAACAGATCCAGAAATGGTGCTAATGCCAGATTTGCATCGCCACTGAGTAGCGCCTGAAAGTGACTGGGTGACTTGGTCTGCAGCTGCCGCGCATTCACATAGACGCTGCGTGTGTTGACGGCAAAGTAGCAACGTTTATAGTCCGCCAGTGTCCAGACATCTTCGCAACGTTGGCCACAACAGGGACAGCACTGGTTGGAAGTGATTTTCTTAATTATTTGAAAGTAGTCGCGTATCTGACGATTCTGCGCCACTGTGCGCTCCAGCAACGCCTCGGGCAGGCACTGCAACTCGGCTATGGTACAGAAATAGGGCGTCGTATAGCTGCTAGGCAGCATATCCAAATAGGCAGCCAACGGCGATGACATTGAAGTATCATGCAAATGCTGGTGGTGCATAAGGTAGCAGGCAATCAGAGCTTGAAATGAAATTCGCTCATCCTTGTCGAACAGGTCCTTGTTGAAGAGCTCCTTAAACTCCTGGTCTGACTCCAGAGTAGCGATGCTTATTAGACACTTGGCAGGCAGGCGTATCAGCTCGTCTCCCGCGCGAAAGCTTTGACGCTTGGAGCACAACCCTCGCCCCGTGTGTGTAAAACTCCGCGCTGACAGCTGTGTCTGGTTTAGCCAGCCCAGCTGGTTCAAGTGCGCATAGAGCACGTGTAGTGAGTCATAACTTTCAGTTGGCGTCGTCTCTGGAGCACGACGACGACGCCGCACACGCTCTGTGCGTCCCATTCCTCTTCCTTTTGGGTTTGAGTGTGTGCTGTTTTGGCGCCCACTTTATGCTTTAGTTGTTTGTTTCGACTTTAGGCTTGCTGCAACGAAAGAAGCAAGTACGTAGTTTAGTTTCGAACCCGGGTAACTTTACTTTACGTTCCTAATCGAAAGGGGCCAAAACAACACACACGCAAACTGTTGCCTGACCTCTTTATCATTGCATTATCATCACAATTTTTGGCTAATCACTGTCAGCCCTATAATTATGAAATCGTAATCTAGCCTCTTTAATTCATATCACAAGTGGCCTTGAAATGCGCTGGTAATTGCGAGGTATATGGAAAAATGCCATTTATACTTACCACACGAGTTTGCAGTCGTGTCCGAAAAGATCTATGGCAGGTGAAGTAGTAGGTGTAGGTGAGTGTCTTTTTATTACTGCACAATTTACTTATGTTTAATATTCCGGCCATAACTTTATGCAAAATACGCAAAACTAAATTCTGTTTCGTACATAGGGACAACTAAAAATATCGATATATTTGCAATATAATCGATATGTGCCTCTTATCACACAATGTGACCGCGCACCAAAAATACCAAAGTATTTACATTGGCCGCGTGTAATCGTTTCGTTGTGAATGTCAATTAGTTTTATTTATTCTAGAAAAGACTACACAGCCGGCCACAATGTTTGGATTAATTATTTCTGGTAGATTGGTAAGTATATTTAATATGACAATTCCAATGCAATTTCAAAACTCATACTTCGCAGCCTCAAACAGATTTTGTTGCAGTGGATGAAAATAAATTACTGATTAATGTACCCGACATTGAGTCGGTAAATTATGTTGTGACTTTCTTGACTGGCATTGCGCCTCTTCCTCTGGGCACAGCGGCGGCTATCTACTTCAGCTGGCCAGATGCTAATGCGGCGCCCACCTGGCAGTATTTGGGCCATATTAACAACAACAAACCATCGGCGATATTCAAGATAGCTCAGCTGAAAAAGAGTCACGAGCTGGAGACACATGTAAATGGAATGGTATTTGGTGCACAAGAGATCTCCCACATAGCACAAATTGGTATCTCCATTGAACCAGAGTTAACAGTAGCACAGCAAACACCTGCAGTGGTAAGTAACAGTGTAAAACTCAAATTTCAATCTTTTTTTATTATCCCAATTTCTTTGCAGTCCAGCGCAAATGACAACAAGCAGTTCGGTCAACGGATGTTGGAAAACTTTTTCAATTACGCGTCCAGCTTTTGCATGAGCGTGCCAGAGATCCCGCCCGCCACGAGTGAAACCTTTGTGCCTTTTTCCGTTGTACAGAACTGGTATACAAACTTCCAGCGGCGAATGGAACAGAATCCCAACTACTGGAAGCAATGTTAAAGCTATGTGATTAGGGCATTTACTCACTGTAGCGATATAGGAAATACAATATATATTTAAAATTTATTTGTATAAAAATATAAATTTTATTGATATATATCACTTCATTCTATAAACAAATTGAGGATAATACTGAAAGTACGGAAAAAGCCAGAGCTGCTCATTAACGTTCCTCGTCGTTGTCAGAATCATCATCTTCATCAGTCTTTCTTTGCTTTTTATTACTGTCATCAGGCTTTCCTCTGTGTTTACTAGCTACACCATGTGGTACTAAAATACTCAATGGTTTCTCGACAGAAACTAAGGTGATTATTAGTTCAGAATTGTCTGGCTGTCGACTTTTCTCGGGATTGTTAAATTGAAGAGAGCCTTGCTTTGGTTTCTCTTTTAAGCTGGCTACCGGTGGTTCCGTCTCTTCTGGCTTTCGACTTTTATCGGGCTTGCTAAAGTGTGAACCAGCGTGCTTTGGTATCTCTTCAGAGTCCAAGCTGGCCATCGGATCCGATTCTTCAGGCTTTCGACTTTTATCAGGCTTGCTAAAGAGTGAACCAGCGTGCTTTGGTATCTCTTCAGAATCTAAGCTGGCCACCGGAGGTTCCAATTCTTCAGGCTTTCGACTCTTATCAGGCTTGCTAAAGAGTGAACCAGCGTGCTTTGGTATATCTTCAGAATCCAAGCAGGCCATCGGATCCGATTCTTCAGGCTTTCGACTTTTATCAGGCTTGCTAAAGAGTGAACCAGCGTGCTTTGGTATCTCTTCAGAATCTAAGCTGGCCACCGGAGGTTCCAATTCTTCAGGCTTTCGACTCTTATCAGGCTTGCTAAAGAGTGAACCAGCGTGCTTTGGTATATCTTCAGAATCCAAGCAGGCCATCGGATCCGATTCTTCAGGCTTTCGACTTTTATCAGGCTTGCTAAAGAGTGTACCAGCGTGCTTTGGTATATCTTCAGAATCTAAGCAGGCCAACGGATCCGATTCTTCAGGCTTTCGACTTTTATCAGGCTTGCTAAAGAGTGAACCAGCGTGCTTTGGTATCTCTTCAGAATCTAAGCTGGCCACCGGAGGTTCCAATTCTTCAGGCTTTCGACTCTTATCCGGCTTGCTAAAGAGTGAACCAGCGTGCTTTGGTATATCTTCAGAATCCATGCTGGCCATCGGATCCGATTCTTCTGGCTTTCGACTTTTATCAGGCTTGCTAAAGAGTGAACCAGCGTGCTTTGGTATCTCCTCAGAATCTAAGCTGGCCACCGGAGGTTCCAATTCTTCAGGCTTTCGACTCTTGTCGGGCTTGCTAAAATGTGTACCAGCGTGCTTTGGTATCTCCTCAGAATCTAAGCTGGCCACCGGAGGTTCCAATTCTTCAGGCTTTCGACTCTTGTCGGGCTTGCTAAAATGTGTACCAGCGTGCTTTGGTATCTCTTCAGAATCCAAGCTTGCTATCGGATCCGATTCTTCAGGCTTTCGACTTTTATCAGGCTTGCTAAAGTGTATGCCAGCGTGCTTTTGGATCTCTTCATAAGCTAACCTGGCCACCGGTGGTTCCAAATCATCCGGCTTTCGACTTTTGTCGGGCTTGGTAACAGTGGAAGAGGCTTGTTTTGGTTTGTCTTCCAAAACCGAGCTGGCCACCGGTGGTTCCAAATCATCTGGTTTTCGACTTTTGTCGGGCTTGGTAACTGTCGAAGAGGCTTGTTTTGGTTTCTCTTCTAAAACCGAGCTGGCCACCGGTGGTTCCGTCTCGTCTGGCTTTTGACTTTTTTTGGGCTTGTCCCCTGGTGGACCGGCCTGTTTTGGCTTGTCTCCGCCCTTGCCTGACTTTGCTTTAGCTAAACTATCTTCTGATTTCTTTAAAGCAGCCTCACGTTTTTGTTTCGTAATATCCTCCATTCGTTTCTTGTTACCCTCTGTCAATGGACCAAAGACGCTCATTATGAAATCGTTTTGTTCTTTGTAGTGCTGTGCCTTGTTGCCAGTGGAGGATGCAGAGTTCGGGGCTCGTCCAAGATAGCACATACTACGACTGAAGAGGATTAGAGTAGAAACAATAACGTTAATACAGAAGGAAAGACACATGAAACGTTTAGAGGCAAATTACAGTTCGTTTATTTATGTTTCGCAGCCGGTTTATTTTGGCAGCGATTTGTTGTGTATATAGTAGAGTGGTTTAAATGATATAAGTATTATTTTAGATGGTTGTGTTTGTGTATATACCCGTTTGTGTATATCTAATTGAACAATAGCTTTGTCGCGCTGCTGGCACGAGTGAGTTTTTTATGTCTACTTTGCCCCTTGGATTTCCTTTTTGTGGCCTGTACAAAAAACAAAAGAAAGAAGCAATTTGGCACGCTGGCACATTTCTATAGACTCTATAGTCTATATAATCGTCTAAATAGGTAGGTGTGTGTGTGTGTGTTTGAGTAGTGGCCAATTCACGAAGCAGCTCTACTTTAATGCCACGAGCCGACAAAATACTACTAACCCTTTTAGGGGCTGAGTAAGGTACTTTGAATACCTCTAGATCTTATACGAGTACATATACAATATATAGTCTTGGGATATGGTTATTATTTTATTCATTTTTTTAATAAACAATTCGAACTTTGTTGAGTTCTCTTTAGTTTGATGGATGTATATGTTCTTTGAAGCGTACCCAATCCTCGCCCAACAGAAAACACTCAGCAAATTCGTGTGTCTGTAAGCAGAATTTATTGGCAATATGTTTGCAGGTTGTGCATACATACATACATGATTGGCTGCAGCATTGATTTAGCATTTGCAACAATGAACATTGCTTGTGTCTGGCGATGTGCTTGGCCGTTGAATGATGCCACATTTTGCGCCAGTTGAGGTTGCTACGCGCTGTTGAATGCAGCAACAATTTACGTGGCGTTAATTTCAAATCGCATCCAAGTGAAATAGGTCAACAACAGAGCAATTGCTGTGATCACGCGTTGCCAGCGGTGTCAGTCAGCGAGAGGCGCAGGGGCAATTCAGGGCAGGATCAGCGTCAGACAGTAGTGCTGACACAATTCCAAATGAATAATTACACAAACAACAACTACAACAACATGAAACAAACATTGCCTATTGAAGAGGAGGAACAACAACAGCGCGATGAGTCAGAAATGTTGTCGACAACAACTGTGAATGGCGTTTTGCTGCCGGAAATGCCAGTTGCTGCTGATCACAAATTTCCCTTGACGTGCCAATTGAGTAGGAGGGATACTCAAAGGGATATTACGAGGGATATTCAGAGGGATATTCAGAGGGACATTCACAGGGATATTCCTAGGTATATTCAATGCGAAGCTCAGCAGCAGCATCAACATGCAACATATTCTCTACTTACCAATGGAAAATTCCCGCTGTTGCAGTCTAAATGCATGAAGAATTTCCCGCTAAAAGAAGAGCTGCAGCCAGAGGTTTCCCTTCACACTTGCAGTCGCTTTCCCAGCCGCAACATGAATCAGCTGTTGCCACAGCAAAGATTTCCTGTATTCTGCCAACGACCCAAGGGGAATTTTAATTATACAATTCAATCAGTACACAAAATGGCGTCCCCTCAGCCCCCTTTGCTACAACAAATACACAAGGAATTTCCAACAATTAAAAAACAATTTGTCAGTTTTTGCAATAATCAGGCAGACGCCTGTAAGAGACTCGCACATGGAGAGCCAACGGATGTGCAGGTGGCAACAACAACAGTGACGCAAACGAGCCACAAAATGCTTACCGAAATAGACATAGAAACGACAAAAAAGTGTGTTGTTGCTGTTGCTGTCGCGGCGACAGTTGATGTTGATGATGTTCATAAGGCGCCGTTTGATAATGAACTCAATGCTCATGTGCAAACATTAAACTTGAACGTGGAACCTGAAGGCGTTGGCGAGCGAAAGGAAATCGAGCATCAACAGGCGGAAAATTTTAATGACGCCTTCGGGCGCAACAAAGACGCACCGGGCGAGGGCGACGACGACGACGACGGCGATGGCGACGCCATGAATGCTGCTGTTGCTTTTTTTGCCAAAAATAAACGCGAAATATGCGAGCAAAGCAGATTAGAGGAGATTCGTGCTCATAATGAGCTAAATATGACTAAAGAGCGCCAGTCAATATGCTTGGCCAGTGAGCAAAGTCAAAGGCAAACAACAATAGACGAGGCAGCTGCCGTAGCTGCTGCGGCTGCTGCTGTTGTTTGCCACTCAGACGCGCGCGAATCGTCGCCAGAGCAAGTGGACGATCAGCAGCGGAGGCAGCAAATCGAAACAGCTGTCAGTACGAACGTAACCCAAACCGAATCCCAGCCGCCACAGCCACCAGCAGCTTCCCTTGCGTCGTCGTCATCGTCGTCGTTGTCGTTGTTGTCGTCACGGCAGCCGAGTGTAGAATCGTCGCGGTGTGCGGTACGCGAGTTGCTCGACGAGACGAGCGCCAGCTGTGTGGCCGACGCAGATCTTGATCTGTTTGATCTACTTGGCGATCTGCTGGTTCAATTGATAACAAAGTCCACGAGAACGGGTAACTTTTGGAGTGAGCAGCAGGAGGAGCAGCAGGAGCAGGAGCAGGGGTTGGCCAGTGAATGTGTGGACATGACGGTGAGCAAAGTGAGTGAGGATAGTGAAGCAACAGTTGCCGTCGCTATTGAAGCGTCTCTTGAGGAGCAGCCAATCGAACTGGATGAAAGGAATAGCAGCACCACTACACCAAGCCTGGACATGAAGTACGAAGTAATGAGGAGCAGTAGTTCACGCCTGCCGGACTCTCTGCCTAGTCGGCTAACCAGCGCTGCACCAGCAGCAGCAACAACAACAGTTGCCTCTGCGCCCACAAGTCGTATACGCAATGTGGATCTGCCAGTCTCTACCACGCCCACGCCACGCCCTTTGCTGGGCGAACTGAAGCGCAACTCCTCCAGTCGTGATGATGTCTCCATCGATGTTGATTCTCTGCTGCCCGAGAGAACGCGTCTGCGTCGTCAGCGACGTATGCGTTCGCAGGAGTCGGTGGAGGAGAAGCCGGAGGACGTTATTGAGCGCCTGAACAAGCTGAAGGCGCGCATCTCTGGCGCCCTTAGCGAGGTAAAGGGTGTGCTCAAGCAATATAGCACAGAGAGTGAGGCAGAGGCGGCAGGTGAAAAGTGGTTGGGACCGCCGACAACAACAACAACGACGACGCCGACAGCGTCAGCTCCAAGTGTGCCCGCTCCAAGTGAGTCCAAGCCGAAGGAAACGGAGCCAGTGCAATTTCGGTTTGTCAGGAAAGTGCGCAGGCGCAGCTACTTTGATGAGGCGGACGAGGATAAGGAGCAGCTCAAGGACGATGGCAGTGCCAAGAACAAAGAGAAAGAAGAGGGAAAACTAGAGGAAAAGGAGACGAAAGTAGGCAAAGAAGAGGTAAAACTTGAGCACAATGAGAAGGCAATAAAAGCTGAAGGAAAAGTAGAAGAGCAAAAGCAATCAACGGCTGAAAAGGTTGAGGATCAGCAGGACAAAGAGAAAGTGGATAAACCAGCAACAAATGTGGCAACAAAAGCGCCTGAAAAGGATAAAGTGCAGGCCAAACTAGAGTTCCTGGCCAAGGTGCAAAGCGAACTCAAGTCCAAGTCGAAAACAAAAGAAACAAAGGTCAACAAGGAGGAGGAGCTCAAGGATGCTGTTTCCAATGAAGATGTTCCCAAGGAAAATGTTCCCAAGGAAGATGTTCCCAAGGAGAAGCCGGATAAGGAATCTACAATAGTTGAAAACAAGCAAAAGGATGCAACAACAACAGAAAATAAACAACAACAGCCCGTTGAGGCAGTGGAGACAGCAACTGCAGTCGCCGCCGCTCTTCCAACAGCTGCAGAGTCAGCGCAACCAACGAGCGAGGAGGTGACCAGTCCCGCTGCCGCAACCGTGTCTACTGTGCCACCACATCCCAAAAAGAAGATCATCATAAAGGCAAAGAATCCACGTCGCGCCTCAATTGCAGCCGTGGAACCCTCAAAGATTGTTCCCGAACCGGTGCAGCTTGATGTGCTCATACAACGACGACCCTCTGACTCGGAGGCGATTGTCAAGCGCAAGAAGAAGCTGAAATTAACGAGCGTGGCAGTGCCAACAACTTCCGGCAGCAAACGCAGTGCAGGAAAGACAGCAACAGCAACATCTCAGGGAGAGCAGGAGGCAACGGCAACATCAGCGGCGGCGGCGGCGGCGGTGGCGACAGCAGCAAACGAACAACTTGTAGCTGCAGAGGTCAACAGCAAAGCAAGCGTTGCCAAAATCACTGAGGACGACAATGACAAAAAGAAGCAAACTGCAGCAGCAACTACAGCAGCAACGACAACAGCAACTGCAGCGCCAGCAGCAACTACAGCAGAAGCAGCAGCGGCAATCGAGCAACTCGGCCAACAAAAGGCGCCACAGCAATTGGCAATCGATGGCGTTGCCAATCGAGCAGCGGCCAGCGAGCAGAGCAGACGCGCCAGCCTGAAATTAGCGGAGTTAGTTGGTGAAACGGTGCTGGTGCCCGCAGCAGCAGCAGCAACCACAGCAACTGCCACAACAGCAACTGCAACAGCAGCCACAGTAGGCACAGAAGTTCCAGCGAACAGCTGCGAGTCCAAAGAACCCATTAATCAGTCCACAGGGGCAGCCACAGAGGCAGCGCTCCAACAGGTGGTTGCCGCCGCAGTCGTCGAAAACGTCGCTGCCACCGCCGCCGCCAACGCTGACATTGAAGTCGCCCCCGTCGTTGTGGACGACGCATCGGCGCCACAAATAGCGGCGACATTGAGCCAAGCGCCGAGCGACGACTCATCGCCACATCAAAAACAAGAGGAGCAACAACAAGACGAGCAACAACAAGATCAACAACAAGATCATCAACAAGATCGAGAGAAACAACAACAACAGCAAGATCAACACACAGTCGAAGCTACAAAAGACAACGCACAGGAGCAGCCCCAGAACAGTCTAACCATAATGCCGGAGCTGAAAGTACTCACGGGTCCAGTGCAGCCCGTCAAGATCGAAACAGTTGAGCAGCAGCCACACGATGAGTCCGAGGATCCGACGATCGTGGCCAGCAAAAAGAAGACAACGCATCTGAAGAAATTAGTGCGTAAATCATCCATAGACAAGGGCAAGGAGAAGATTGGCGATCAGTCGTCCAAGCTGAGCAATATTCTCAAGGATAAGAACAAGATCAGTGACATAACCGATCGCATTAGCAAGCAGACGCCGCCCAAGAAACAAACGAAGCAGGCCAAGGAACAGAAGCAACAGGAAAATGTTGAAGTTGCTGCGACGGAAGCTGAAAGCGAACCCTCAACCTGAGTCGCAGCCAGAACCAGAGCCGGAGCCAGCGCCGAAGCCAAAGAAACCGCGTCAAATCAAGAAAAAAGTCATTATCAAACGACAGAAGCGACGACTCTCGATCGGCGATACGTTCTTTATACAACAAGAGCCGGAGGAGCCTAAGGTGCCGGAGATCGAGACCATTGAAAAGGCCATTGCGTATGTAACAGACGATGAGGATGAGGATCTGGAGCCGCTGCCCGAGCCGGAGCCAGTGAAACCATTGAAATCCTGCCTACATGTGCGCGAGTACAAGATCGGCGATTTGATACTCTATGCCGAACGGTATCGCAAGACGCAGGTGCGCTGGAAGCGTGGACGCATCCTAGAGCGCATCACCAGCATTTCATACAAACTGGAGATCGAGGGCAAGGAGGTGCCGGCCCACATTAGCTATATCAAGAAGTACACCGGGCGCAAGGTGAAGTTTGTCGGCAAGGAGTATCTGGATATCGACTACGAGCAGGTGGTCGAGGAGGAGCGACGTGCGCGCAGCTACAGCATATGGAATATGGTCTGAGCAGGAGCTGTGAATGTGTGTGTGTCTGTGAGTGCATGTGTGTATTTGTATGTGTGTGAGTGTACCAAGCAAATGTGATCGTCGCCCCCCTCGGCAGCCTTTGAGTGGAATTAGGAAATTTCTTGAGAGATTTCATCTGGGATTTCTTAAGGATCTCAAAAACGACATTCAGTTATGTTTATAGTCTTCGACTTTAGATAGATTTACGTGTAAATATCTATATAAATATATATATCCTAGTGTTAGACTCGTGTAGACTGTTCCATGTTCTGCTAATCGTACTGTAAGTTATTCCAAAGAAAGAGAAGAAAGTTCATCCCGTTTCGTTTTTTTAAAAAATGTTTAGCCTATTCTCTCGCTATAAGCAAATTATCGTAAATTATCGATTTAAATGTTTAATAAAGACCGAAAATATTTTAACCATGTGCGTTTTACATCATTGTTCATTCCCATTCGTTTCCTCCGTGCGATGCGGATCGTTGATGATCGTTTCGTTGATCGAAAAGAATTTGAATTCAATTACTCATAAAATTTTTATGAATTTGTTTATTTTGCGCCGCCGCTCCCTCCGCCGCTTTATTTATAGATCGTAAATGAATGAAACATCATCATCGAAAAACAGGCGAGCGCTACGCGAATAAACAATAAACCCTCTCCCGATTCGGTTATTATTCGGCGCTCACGAACCTCCGCCACCCTTCGCCGATCTCGTAGGCACTCTTAAAATAGCCTTAGACTATATAGCTCTGCCTAGTTCCGTTGTTTCTTATCGTGATCAAAACAAAAGTATAAAAAAACAGAACAAAACCCTGGCACATCTTTCGATCTGCCCGCCCACTCCATCATCGATGCGTCTAAAAAGAGAAGCAGGAGAAGAGCTGCGTGTCATTAATAAAACTTTGGCGCACTGCAATCAGCTAGCTCGACAGATCGTTCAGACACTTCTCCTTGGGATCGCATGCTCTCATAATTGATTGTCAAGGCATTTGGCGAAATTTCGCCAAAGCAATCCCATAAAAATGATTTCGATGTGCGCCGACAAATACAAAGAATACAAAGCAGAGCGCCGTCACACATGAGTATACAGAGAGATATGGTAATATCTCGTATATATGGTCTGTATGTATATATACGGTATATATCTATGATATAGTCTAGCAAATATGCTAAATTCCTGGGGTTTAGCGTTTGCTTTGTATGCGGATTTTCATTCAATTTTCGACGACGCTGGCGACGCGATTAGTACAGATGTGTGTGCACGTATATATCTTTGTATATATATGATATATGTGCTGCCCATTTCACGCCGATTGCAAAGCTTATTGAGATATGTAATAGAAATTTGTTGATTCTTTTGAGGCAAAGAGCACAGGGAATTCCCAATCATGAAGTGCATCGCAGAACAGAAGATCATATTGAAGAAGAATGTAAATTACAAATGTTCAGAGCACATACAAAATAAGTGGAAATGTTTTATAAAAACTAAAGGAAATTCTTTAGATCCCAAGCAGCATAAGTATTATGTATTTATACCTAATATATATATACATTTTATACTAGCTCTTGAGGCCTTCAAATGTTTAGGGAAACAGCTTTTAAGACCGCTCGAAATATTTCCATAAATCAGCGCACAAATCTAGCAGGACCAGAGCACATTATCATCCGAGAAGAATCGTGTCGCGGTCGCTACATTATAATTTGCTTTAGAAAATCGTTGCAAAGAAATGGCAAGCGCTATATGCGATATAAAATGGGGCAAATGTAGGCGAAAGACACAGAGAGAAAGAGTGTGGGGAAAGGGGGAGACAGGAGAAGAGAGATCGCATTGGTTAGTATCAAACGCCGACTAAGAATTGTGCCAAGTTCCTTGCGCTAGTTTCATGCGACAGCGCGACATGGACATCGACATCGACATGGCTGTCTAGTGGATCGCTGATTCGCGCGCTAGAGAGAGGGAGAACGAGGAGTGAGAGAGAAGTCGAACGGCGGCTAATTACTAACAGCGCAAATAAATATTGGAGCCTTCAGCTCGCTGACATGCTGCAATTTATTGCGAGAACGAGACGGAGATAGATATAGATGCTGCATACTTGGCAGATTACTCAGCAAGGTCAGCAGGCCGAGCGCACGTGCCGTCGATCTCTGAACTTTGACAAGGTCGTCGTCGGGCACAAAAAGGCCAAACATCATCAAAATATTTTCGAATGTTTACATTGCGCTATAAATCTTATAGACAGATTAAGAGAGAGAGAAAGATAGAGTGGGGGAGCGAGACCTCAGCAACCTTCGAGTGATTCTTTCTACATTTTACTGAATCTTTCGCTTGGCACACTTCTGCACTGGCCACCATTATCGATCGATTAATGCTAGCGATCGACAGCAACAAGTCGCATAAAGACGCCAGCAGTCGGATCATGGCGTCATTGAGCAGCCAGCGACGCCATTTTGTATCGCAATTGCTGCTGTGATTACAACAAGAAGAACGTCACAGAGCATCGCAATCGAAATCGATTGACACGTTGAGGGCGCGTCGCGCACCTGAATCATTATGCGATGTGGCAGTAGCCCAAGGCCTGGCGATGCGCCTTGGCATTTGCAGTGCGTGTGGGGCAGCCAAATACCTGTGTGGCAGTACCACGACAGACAAACCGTTAGAGAAGTACACTGCAAATGCTAAGGTGATGATTGAAGAAAGAAATAAAGCGCTGTGTGAGAAATAAGTTTGCTAATTATTCATTCTGTTTCTTCTTAGAGTATGTATAGAAGATGGAAAATTATATATACAAAGTTGGTTTGATTATTTAATATTAAGAGAGGGGCGTTATAACTTATCGATACTATAGCTAAACTAAACGACTATTAAATGTCTAAGAAGATCTGGCAACACAGATATTAATCTATTTGTATTATCGATATCCTTTTAATCATCGTGTAATCATTCCTTTTCGATTGCTAAATAACTGAATAAATGTTTAGATAGGAATAAACTGTTTGCAGTAACTCTATATGTTATGTTTATGTACCTCTATATATACTATATGTGTATGTTCTTATCTCCCTATAAAATATGGCTGTCTTACCAATCTCCCATATGCTTGAGCGCTGTAATAAAGCGCGGATGTACGTAGGTCCAAGCGGCCTGGTTCTTGTGCTCCTCCTGGGCCCAAAACAATTCCGCATCCTTATACTTGGCCATCTCCTGTTCCACTAGATCGTAGGGGAAGGGACACAACTATGGAGAGTGGGAAAAGATAACAGTAAATTGCTTCTTACTACCCCTGGCCCTATCTTCATACCAACCTGCTCTATACGGGTCAGTGCCACACTATCAGTTTGCTCATGATCATCGCGCTCCTTGAACAAATCGTAGTACACCTTGCCCGAGCAGAAGACTAACTTCTTCACACAACTGGGACTCTGCGAAGCGGGACCGTCCTCGAATATGACACGATGGAAACAACTGCACTCGTTGTAATCCTTGAGGGGACTACGAGCCAACGGATGACGTAACAGAGATTTGGGTGAGAAATTGACCATTGGCTTGCGGAATCCCAGAGCCATCTGACGACGCATGGCATGGAAGAGATTTGCGGGTGTTGTCAGATTGGTAATTATCCAATTGGTGCTCATGAGTTGGCGTGCCACAAAACAGGGATCATAAATATCCGGATGCACGCTCTCGTCATCATCGCTAAGCTGCAGAAAGCGTTCAATGCGGCCCGAGGAATGCTCTGGCCCCATGCCCTCCATGCTGTGTGGCAGGAATAAGCACAACGCCGATTGACGAACCCATTTCGTCTCACCACTGGCGATAAATGTATCGATAATGGGTTGGGCTGTGTTCGCGAAGTCCCCGAACTGCGCCTCCCAAATGACCAATGTGTTGGGATTCGCCATTGAGTATCCCAAGTCGAATCCCATGATGGCGCACTCAGACAACGAACTATTGCTCACATCGTAGGCTGCCTGATCCGGATAGAGATGCTGGAGCGAGTTATATTTGGTGGCATCCTCCGTCTGATGGTGCAGCACATGATGGCGATGTGAGAAGGTGCCACGCTCAACATCCTGACCCGAAAGACGCACGTGGACCTTATCCTTGACCAGAGTGCCAATGGCAAACGCTTCGCCCAGTGACCAGTCGGTCGTGCCCTCCTCCAACATTTTCTTACGTCCTTCCAGAATACGCGTGATGCCCCTGGGGGAATGAAGTGGGTTATACATCCGATATAACCGATATAATCTATACCCACCTGTGCACCACAAAATTGAGATAATCAGGCGGCGGTGAGTAGTATATTTTGCCAATATGGTCGAGGACTTTGGGGTCCACGCCCGTGGGGCAGATCTTGAGACGATCCCGACCTTGAAAGAAACCTGTCCAGGGTGAATCCAGCCAGTCCGAGTGCTGCAGGAGGAGAAACTTCTTACTCAATATCAACATCCCCTAACCCACTGTGTTACCTACCTTGTAGTCCTTTTTCTTCTTGGACTCCTCGTAGGCATCATTGCAGATCTTCTCGTACTTCGCATTCATCTCATTGTAATCCTCCATCACAATGACACCATCACGCACAAGCTGCTCGGCATACTTTAATGTGACGGTTTTCATTTTATGTATGCGTTGGTACATCAATGGTTGCGTGAACATCGGCTCGTCCGTCTCGTTGTGACCGTTGCGCCGATAGCCAACGAGATCGATCACCACATCCTTGTGGAATAAGGCACGCCATTTGGCCGCGACTCGAGCACAGTACACACACGCCTCAGGATCATCGGCATTGGCATGGAAAATGGGGGCATTGACAACACGAGCCACATCGGTGCAGTACCGGGAGGAGCGCGAGAAGCGAGGATCTGTGGTGAAACCAATCTGATTGTTGGCCACAATGTGTATGGTGCCGTGATTGGTGTACGCGGGCAGATCGGACATATGAATCGACTCGTAGACAACACCCTGGCCGCAAAACGATGCGTCTCCGTGGATAAGTATTGGCATAACTTTGGACCCATTGGTATCGCCTAATTCCTCCATCTCCGCACGTGCCTTGCCCTGCACAACCGGATTGACAAACTCCAAATGTGATGGATTTGCCACAAGAGTGTAACGTATATTCTTTTGAGTCATCCGATTGAGTCGAGTTATTTGCAGGCCCAAATGATACTTCACATCCCCGGATCCTTGATCGGTCGCCTGCAGCCCATGGAACTGGGTCATTAGATCAACAATTGGCTTGCGACAGATGTTGCACAGCACATTGAGGCGACCACGATGCGCCATACCAATGAGCACCGACTTGACGCCTGACAGGCTCGAAGTATCGACAATCTCCTTCATGACAGGTATCAAGATATCGCAACCTTCGAGACCAAATCTCTTCTCGGACACAAATTTCTTGGCCAGAAAGTTCTCGAATCCAGTGGAGCGGGTTAGACGCTCCAGTATCAATTTTTTCTCCACCGGCGTAAAATCTATTGCACCCGGAGTCTCAAACTGCTCGCGTATCCATTGGGTTTTGCGGAACGATGTAATGCTCATGTACTCCACGCCAATGTGTCCACAATAGGCACGCTCCAGGCGATTCAGTATTTCCCTGCAAGATGTCGACTGGGTTCAGAAAGATTCCCGCAGGGAACAGACAGCAGACTTACTGAAGTGGCAGATACTCCTCGTTGCCGCCAATGCGCGTTGACGAGGGTAATTTGAAAATGGCATTGAGATCATCTGTGAAATAATTAATAAATAATGAAAGATCTTGTCTATAATACTGGGATAAGCTTACTGAATTGGTAGTAAAAGTGCTGGCACAGCACTGCCTTCGTTGCCTCCAGTTTTCGGTCTCCTTGCGACAACTGGGCACTTGGTCCAACAATACCCAGAGGATCAAGATCAGCTGCAAGGTGACCACGTGACTGGTAGGCACGTATGATGGCCTGCACCGTCAAGTGATCGTCGATATATTTCCAGTCCGCCTCCGGAGCTTTTACAGTTGGAGGAATCACCCCAACCTTAGGTTGAAACATTACTTCAGAAGGACCACCTCCGCCACACACACCAGGACCTTCCGACGTTCTGCGCTTTTTTCTCGACGGCCTCTCTTTGCTTACTCCCCGTGAAGTATGGGGCTTCTCCGAAAAATATTCGTTCCAGGACTGCAAAGAGCATCAGAAACACATCGTAAAAGAAGAAGAGCAATCTCATTGCTTACCGCATCGACCGATTCGGGGTCCCTGGCCCATTTGGTGTAGAGTTGATCCATATAACTAGCATTGGATCCATTCGCAATAGCCTCGCCATCGAGTTTTTGTTGAGAGTCGGACTTCTTTTCTCTGTAGAACGGACTGTAAAACAGTCCACGGCTGGTCGTCTTCAACAGGTAGTACTTGGATCGAATGCTCTTGTATAAGCCAGCAGGTACGGTGTTATTCCTGCTTACTCTCATTTTCAACGATTTGAAACTATTAGTTTTGTAAAGAAGAGGTCCAAACTTAAAATTTGTATGTATTTTTAAATTTCAAATGCTATCATTTCGATTTTGACAAGTTTCTAGTAAGAGAAGATATACTAATTTTTTTTTATGGAATTTAAAACAACATCTGTGATATAATTTTCAAATCATCGGTTTACTCTTTATTCAATTCTGTTATGAACGCCAATTAGGAATCAAGCATGCTTTGTTACTTAACAGTTCCTTACTATCGTCTCCCTTGTTTTTTATTATAATTTAATTATTATTGTTAGTAGGGTATCTCTTACTCATCAATGTCTTCTCTAACTCGCGTAGTTTCCTCTGAATTACATTTGCTTCTAAGACCGGGTTGTCACCCATTATACCCTTTACGCGGTTCACTATTTCCATTGAATTTCTAATTTTACTTTTGCGATCTTCATTAACATCTACTGAAGGACCTATGGGTGACTCGTTCGTTGCTACTGCATCCATCTGAATCTTAGGAATATTTATGGCATCGCTTTTTGATTGATCCGGAAGCGATGCGGTACTGCTGGCATTATCTATAGAGGGCTTTAAGGCTTCGAAATTTCGGTTTGCTTATATTTTTTTCTTGAGAATTCATGTAGAATTTTTTTAATAAAAACCCCTTAAAAGTTTTGGATTTGATGGAAGGACGCTTTGAGCTTTTTTCGATAGTTAACTTTGAATTACGTTTTCTCCCTTTTCTTTGAAAAATCTTTTTGTCTTGTATAATATGCAAGATATTTTTGTCTTGTGAAAGTTCATTGAAAAAATCATCCCAAATCTTTTTTGAGGAATAATTAGTTTTTAAATATACCTTAATACATTAAAACATGTCCACTTTCATATGAATTTACAAGAAACAAGCATTAAACCAAACATTCAAAAATGTCTTTGTAAAATTCATGGGAAAGCAGTCAACAAATTTTGATTTGATTTTACCTTTTCCACAGAGTTTGGGTCTTTTGCCCACAACGAGAACATAAGTTCAATATATCTGGCATTCGCCAGGCTAGAATTACTGTCCTTCTTCAATGCGATCTTTAAACAATTATATGGTTTTAATTTTGATTGTTCGAATAGTGTTGGTGGTGGTCTAATCGGTTCCGGTTTTGGTTCTTTTGTGATGATCTTCTTGTCTTGTGAAAGTTCATTAAAAAAAGTATCCCAAGACTTTGAAAAAAGAATTATTAACTTATATTCACCCGTCATGAACGTTACTTACCTTATCCACAGAGCTAATGTTTTTTACCCACTTTGAGTACATATGCTCAATATATCTGGCATTCGCCATGCTGGAATAACTATTTTTATCTAAGGCATCTTTCAAGCAGTAATATGGGTCGCTTGTAGATGTTGGATGTGGTCGGTTTTCAGTCGATTGCTGTTTTGGAAGTCCTTCTTTTGGGGTGCTATCAAGAATTTTTTTAGTGCAATAAAATTGTTTTGCTAGTCCTGAATGCAACATCCAGCTAATTTTGAATTTGGTCAAAACAGACATATCGACAAACCTATCTAAAATTCTGTTCCGTATTAATGATGCTAAAATATGTAGACTACTGTGATTTAATGTATTTTTAAATACGTTATGAATGCATTTTCTCGACAATAATATCAGTGCTGTCAAATTCGTTCACAAGTGCTGGAAAACAAAGGCGGCACCTTCATTTCTGTCTTTTGTTAGTATTTTTTAGTTAACCTGGTCATACTGCTGTGCAGTAAGTGTTGCCTAATTGCCAAACTGTTCAACACTAACAAAACATTGCATCTGGACGACACAAAAGTCCACGCTGGGAACGCAAAAATTGATTTGTTTATTATCTGTAACTAAGCATAATCTTGTAGAATTGCCGTAACTATGAATCAATTTCATACCCCCTCATTTGGTGACGAGGTGTTCGAGATGAATGAAACACCCATGGAGCCGACCCAACATCAAACTGCTGTAAGTTCCATCATCGCAAACAGGAGCAGCGGCTACTGGGGGCAACCACACGAGAAGTGTCCACGCCAAAGAAGTGTCCAGTTGTTTTGTAAATATTTATAATGCGTATGCCAACAACACATTCAGGAGAGAGTCTAAGGCTGTTTCTTCGACTATTTATTGCTCTTTCTTCTCTCTCTCTCTCTTAATAAAGTCACTACGTTCTCACTGCTGCAATGCGAAAGCCAAAACAGACATCGCCGCAGCAGAGCTTCAACTGATTTTGTAGATTTGGCGCGAGTTGAAATGTTTTTACAGCCGAGTACATGAATTAATTGTGACCCGCCACAACTGGATAACAGTTGATAATCGTTTTATAATAGTTGGAGTTGCGCCCAATTGGAAGCGGACAACTGGAGAAGTCAGATGCGATTGTGTGTGCGGGTGTATGTGTGTGCACACTTATACATATACATACGTCTTGTAGGAGTGTCTGTTGCTTCCTCTCTATGTGTGTGTGTGCGTGTGTGAGCCTGTGTTTGTATTGTACATACTTGGGTACATATAGCCCTAGATGATGGCATCAGTAAGCGCATGAGGGTTATCGATACAAAGCAACAACAGCAGCAGCAGCAGCAGTGCTTATCAACAAACAGCACGCACACAAGTGCCGCACGCACACACACACACACACTCTCCACCCCCCCCCACACATATAAACAATCAGCAGGTTGTGTGGACTCTTCGTCTCCCCCTCGACTGTCCAGCCCAGGCTGGGCTAGCACAGTGTGTTATGCACAAAGCACATGTACAAACATACGCACACACATGCACGCACATACGTACACGTATGTAAGTCTACAGTGTAGCTAGCTCTCTGCCTCTGCTTCTGCTGGGCGAACGATTAATACTTTAGTTTGGTTATACATTCGGTGATTTGATTTATAATTATATTACTGTTAGTGCGCGCATCTCGAGATGAAGAAGTTGCTCGTGAGCGTCTTTCCACACGATAATTATTATTACAATGGCTTGCCAATAAAACAATAAATGTGACTAACAACTGCCAATCGGTATTTTTCCTTTTCCCTTTCCGCTCTCATTGCAGTCGCGCCGCATTAGCAGGCTGAGCAGCCTGGATCACTCGACGTTGGATCACGTGGACGACGATGAGGAGATGGATCACATGGACTATGACAAAACGAACACATACACGCCCAGCAGCATCCTGTCTACAAATCAAGTGCCGCAGGAAGTGTTTACACCTCCGCCTCTCCAGGAGCAGCAGCAGAGTTTGCCACAGGTGACGCCGCCGTCCAAGCCGCTAGCGCCGTATGCACTCTTCTTTCGCGACACAATGACCGCCATCAAGCAACAGAATCCCGCCTGCACACTGGAGCAAATCACATCGATAGCGCAGAATATGTGGGATTCGATGGATGAGAAGCAGAAGAGCGTCTACGATCAGCGGCACGAGCAGGAGAAGCGAGAATATCTGCGACAATTGCGTGACTATCAGCGCAATGCGCAGCTCAGCGACACGCTGCCCGTGCCAGAGCAGTCCCAGGAGCAGCAACAGCAGCAGCAGCAGCAGGAGATCCCACAGCTGCAACAGCAGGAACAACAGCAGTTGCCGCAAAACGATGTGCAGCAGCCCACGATGCCATTGAAAGTTCCTACTACAGAAACCGAATCCAATACGGTACAGTCCCAGCCCGCGCAGCAGCCGCCCGATCAGATACAGCTACTCACGGAGGCGGCAGCCGTGCAGAAGTGCACGCGTGATCAGTGCAACAAACCGGCGATCATCAATCCCGACTGGGAGGACGAGTACTGCAGCAATGAGTGCGTTGTCATACATTGTCGCAATGTATTCACCGAGTGGGCGCAGTCGTTGCAGAATTCGCCCACGTAATAGTAGTAGTACGTAGTACGTTGTAGTCGCACTTGTAGGTATTAACTAAAATTTAGCTTAAAAACAAACAATCGCAATCGCCAATCACAGACAGAGATAGAGATAGAGAAAATTACCAATCAGCTGATTATAGCACGCTTGCGCAGCGTTGCCACCGTGCGCCAAATGAGCCGCCATGTTCACAGTGCATTGTGAATGGCAAGTTTGGCGCGCACATTCGAATTCAAAGTGTACACGCCTTGTATGTTTTATTTAAGCAACTTAACACATAATAGAAACAAACTCGATTTACGTTTGCAAATATAACTTTTAATAAATACACACATTTATTAAACTTGCTCTTCATCATTATCATTTTATCAATATCTGTATATCAATGTCGGGTTTCCTTACAAAATACATTCTCTTTCAGTTGTTTTTTTTTTGTTTATATCCAAATAACTAAGGTTTATAAATAAATGAAAAACATTTTCTTTGTATTGGCGTAAAAATTCAAATAAACAACAGTATAAAAAATAGCAAGGCTTAATGTATACGAGAAAAAGAGAGAGAGCGATCTAGTGAGTGAGTGAAAGGACAGAGAGAATAGATAGTTAATATATAGAGAGGGAAAATTCTAATTAAATGCAGCTGGCAAAGCACGTGCGTAGAGCTCTATTGGGGGGATAAGTACTTGAAGCACACACTCACACAAATAATTGCAGTGTATTCACTCATTCGAATATCGAAAATGGTAAAATAAAGGCATCGAAATAAATCAAAGCGCACTCTAAATAATATCACCGAATTTGTTTCTTCCTTATTTTGACATTGCTTCGAACTCATTATTGATAATCACTATTTCTATATAATTAGTTAATTAGGCTCTGCTATTATCTTCGCGGAAGGAGTTGGGGATTAACGACAAATAGGTTGTATCTGCTGTATCTATGTATGTTTCATATATAACTTGTTTTTGTTTAAGCAGCTTAGTAACATGGTTTTCTTTTCCACTTTTTTTGTTGTTCTCTATGGATTATTGATTTATCGCCTGCAACTACATGCTATTATTGACTAGAGTTGCCTTATGGGACGTGTGTATGGGGTGTGTACGGATGTACTTGCTCGGCACATATTTAATATGAACCTGGAAAGGCAAATAAACATGTAGTAGGTTAATCATTGCTCCTTTCATTGTTCAATTTCATTGTCCACTCACCGTTTGCAACTTTACTCCACGATCTGCAGTTCACTGACATCCAGATCCAGATCGGCGCTGTCCTTGCAGAAGGTGCTCGAGCGCTCCAGCTTGGACTCGACTCGTTGCCCATTGCAATTCTCGTGCTTGGTATCGATGAGCAAATCAAGTTTCTGTTTAACTGCCTGTGCTGCCTTATAGGGATGTGTTCCATTTGTCAACCTGTGACCAGGAGCCGAACTGCCGTTTGTGGTTCCAGTTGTTGTTGTTGTTGTTGTTGCATTGGTTGTCTTGCGCAACTGCAGCGTATTGGGCCGTCGTGTGGGTATATTGGAGGGCAAACTGTTGCGTAGATTGTGCTGCTGCAGCATGCTGCTAACAGCGGAATGTGAGGAAGATCGCAATGGACCAGCAGATGAGCGCAATTGCGTGTGCCGTTCCTCGCTGGAACTATGTTGCTGTGGTTGTTGCTGTTGCTGCTGTTGTTGTTGTTGCTGCTGCTGTTGCAGTTTGTTCTTTTCGGCGCGCTTGGCAAGAATCTCACGCGATTTGGCAGAGAGGAAACTATGACGTCCCTTTGCAGGTGGATCGCTACCGCCAGCAGGCACCGATATGGAACGCTGCTTGAAGAGTTCCCGCGTGGAGAATGTGCTGCTCACAGAGGACAGGCGACTTGCCGCCGACTTGGTGGTGTGCACTGAACTCGGACTGGATCCGTTCGAGGCGCCTGTTGCTCCCGCATTGTGTTGCTGTTTTAGTTGTCGCGTAGATTTGTTGGCCAGCTTCGTGCCACGTTGCGTGCCCCGCAAGGAAGACATCGTTGTTGTCGTCGTCGCCGGGTTCATTGCCATAGATTTTTTTGCTCCATGTCCATTGAGCTGCTGCACGCGTGCCAGCTTAGAGTTGCTCGACAGCGACTCGTGTGAGATCGTCTTGTTCGTAATCACCGAACTCTTCATACTCTCTGCCAGTGAGTCCACATTGAGATCAGAGGAGTAACGTTCCCGTGAGCCGCTCTTAGCCAAGCTATCCGATGACATGTTGTTCGACTTGTTGCCCAGTCGTGTACCATTCTGTGCACGACGCACTGCCGCCGGGCTGGAGTTGCGCGAACTGTCGCTGGAGGAGATGTGCAGATTCTTAGCCTGCGCTTTGCGTGCAGCTGGAATGCTGGAGCTGGTGGCACTGCGTATGGGTCCAGCGCTGCTGTTGCTATTATTGTTGCTGCTTGTGCTGACGGCCCGTTGCTTCTTTGGCTCCAGGTAACGTGCACGCACCTCTCCCAGGCGCACTGGGGGAGCCGAAGATCTTGTTGAGGCTGATGCTGTGCTGCTATTTGCAACTGCTTGCTTGCTCTGCTCTGCTGCAGGTGCTGGTGCAGCTGCTGGAGCTGGTGCTGGTACTGTCGCCCTCCTGTGTGTCACCGGTGGCGCTTCAGACTGTGTGCGTCGATGTGAACCAAAACTGTTGCGATCTGTTGCTACATGGGAGCTGGCACGCTGCGATTGCGGCACATAGGCGCGTGAATTGGACTTGAGCAGTTTACCTGGAGAGGAGAGAAGGGTACAGAGGATTACAATGAATAAATATACACAGATCTTCTATGCCTGCTACTTACTGTTGCCCTCACGCAAATCGTAGGTCTGTGCCTGCACACCACGCTCCGTGGTCTGCACATGTCCCGCTTCGTATGTCGTCTGCGTCGCCTTGTACAGCTGCGTCTCCTGTGCCTGCGCACGCTTTGTTTGCGCCTGTATGGCCAACTTGATCTGCACCAGATCCTGACTGCGTGTACTACCCCCAAACGAGAAGGCCTTGCTCACTGGCTTGCCACTGTTTCTCTTCATATCGAGTGGCTCCGTAAGGCGTGCCATGGTCTGTATCTTCTTGCGCAGCTCCAGATCCATGCGCTGCCATGCAGTGACCCGCATTGCACGTGAACATTGCCTAATCAGACACTGCTCGACGGCATAGACCAAGGCGCTGACCAGCCTTATATACTCCGGCTGCCAGTCGAGCTGTTCCTCCTGCAGGCCCTGCAACTCCTTGGCCAGTTCACCCAGATTCACCGGCATGTGAATAAGTTTCGCCTGCAGTACAGTGTTCAAACGCGTGACACGCTGATAAGTGCGACAAGCCTGCTCCGGCGTCAATGCCGCCGCTGTCTCCAGCAGCAACGTCTCGAGCCGTGGAATATGTCGACTGCGATCATGACCCAATGAGAGGAACGAATCGCTGGCTATCAAACTGGCAAAGTGGTCACCCACATAGGCATAGGCCGCTTCCATTATGTCGCGCACCAACTCCTCACAGACATGACCCCAGCGATAGGCGGACAACTGCGCCAGTAAATGATCACAATCCAGCACCGTATCCAGCACTGTCTCCGAAGTCTATGATGGATGAAGAGGAAATTATTAGCTAGAAGAATCTATCAGTAGATCGCATCTTCCACTTACCATATATGCCACGATTTGTTGCCGACAACGTCCCAGTATATCGGGCGGCATCTGGGAGAACTGACGAGTGGGCCACACCTTCAAATAGTGGCGACACGTCCAACGCAGGCATTTGCGATAGAGATCATCGAGTGCGTGATTCAACGCGACGGGCAGCACCTGCAGAATGCCATCGACGCAGCCCGAGCACGGCTTATGGAAGTTGTGGCAGTAGTTTGTCTTCAGTGCATGCGACGTGACCTCCTTGAGACCCTCCAGTCCCAGCAGATCAGCCAGTGCGGCCAACTCCATCAAACTAATACCATCTGGCGGATGCGAAGCACCCGAATAGATGTGGCACAGTGCAAAGTGAACTGCTGCATAGGAGTAGCCCTGCAGCGAGACAACGCTCTGGGATCCATGACCCGCCAACATGGCAGCGAAATACTGACAACGACTACGCAGTATGCACTTGTGGGCGCGTATGCGACGTCCATGCACCTCGACCAGCATATCGGTGGCCACCTCCTGCAGAAACATCTTGAGCAAATCCTCACCCAGACGACGTGGCTGACGACAACTCAGGGAAGACTCATCCATGCCGGATCGACTGAAACTCGATGCCAGACTGGAATCGGCACTCAGATCCGTTTGAATATAGTCCTGCTGTTGCTGGGCTTGAGTGCTGTTGTTGTCCAGTGTCATGTCACCAGGCAGCGAGTTGGAGAACTCCTTGCTAAAGTTGGGAAACAAACGCGACAAGCTGCGTAAATTATCCACGGAGCTGGCAAAGTTCTGTATGGGATTATTGCTGCCTCCCGTGGATCTGGTCATGGCCCACGAATGTGGACGTCCGGCACGATGTTGCTGCTCATCGCGATAGAAACGTTGGCTGCTGCTGCGCTGATTGCCAGCGCTCTTACTCATCGCATCCGGCGACTGTAGCTCGTGCTTAGCTACCGGTTTGTCCATATCAGAGAGCTTGACAAAGTTAGCCGGCTGCTCTGCGTGCTCATTGACTGTTTCCAGCAGTTGCTTCTGCTTCTCGATGGTCGCATGCAATGTCTCCATGGTGTGTCCATTGCACTGTAGACCAGAGGAGACGGCAGCCGAGGGAGGTTGCTTCTTCGGCGATGCCGTCTCCTTGGCCTCAATGATGGTCTCCATTATCGAAGGTGCGATTGGAGCTAGTGCTCTGCTGCAGCGGCAGCATTTGCTGTTGCTGTTGTTGCACCTCACGCAGCGCCAACTGTTCATCCTGCTGGAAGGTGAGATCATCGGTATCCTCAGTATTCGATGCCGGTGACATGTCCTTGGAGAGCACACCCTCTGTCATCACCGAAGCGATGCTGCTGCTCTTATCGTATGTCTCATTCAGCTGAGCATCGCGTCGTCGCTTCTTCAGACGATCCGCCGCTGCTGCTTGTTGATCCTCATCGGAGCAACTGCTCAGTGCCCCGGCATGGGAGCCACCACTGTAATCATCATATGGCGACAATGAACTGTCCACTGAGAGCGACGAAGCCTTCGAGATGATGGGCAGCTTATCAATGATGCTCATCAGGCCTGTGCCAGAGCCTGTGCCCGCTCCCTGATCGCCTCCGTTGGCCGTCAGGCTGATGGAACGCTTGTAGTCACCCACAGTGGGCAACTGCTCCTTGCTGTTGCTACTGCTGTTGTTGCTGCCCCAGCTGTGTCGCTTGCTTGGATCCTGATGCTGCTGCTGCAATTGTCGCGACATGCGACGCAGTGCAGCCAAAGTCAGAGGCTGCTGCTGCTGATCCACCTGATTGCAGCGATAATCCAGAGATTTGCTTTCCTCCTTCTGCTGATTCTGATGTTGCTGCAGCTGTGATCCACTTTTGGCCATCAATGTTTCCGTCGAGCTGGCACTGGACTTCATGACATCGTCACCACGGCGCTGGGCCACACTCAGTGAGCTGCTCAGCCGCTGTGCCAAGTTGAAAGGCTCCTTGCGTCCATTAGTGGCACGTGGCTTGCCCTGATCTCCTCCAAAGTCAATGAACATGCTGAAAATATTGCTCTTCTTATCTCCCTCACTGCCTGCCGCCTGCGCCTGTTCCTCCTGCCGTTTCTGCTGCTGCTCTGTCTCCTGCTTGGTCTGGTAATCGCTGTGCGAGAGATCCACAAAGAAATTCGCACCCTTGGGTGCTGTGTAGGATTTGCTCAACGGCGACTGAGATTGCGCCTGCACCGGCGCCTGTTGTGGCGGCTTTGGCTTCCTGTCCATGTCATCCAGGGATACATAAAAGCCGCAGCCACTCTTATGCGAACTATTCGAATCGGTGCGTTCACGAAAACGAGCGGGAGTAGAACTCATTGCCTCCAGGCTGGAAGTTGAGCTGCTGCTCTTACGACGCTCCTGCCGACAGTCGCTCATGTCCACAACCCAGGAGGCAATGCCTGGCAAAGGTTTCCTCTGCTGCTGTGTCAACTGTTGACCAGTTTTCACGCGCAGCTCAACACCCTCTAGCTCTGCATCATCCGCAAGTGCCTGACGCTGCTGTTGCTGCTCCTCTGTCTCGACCTGCTCATCGTCATCGTCATCGTGCAACGGACGCGTTGCTGCAAAATCCAATGAGATGAATCCACCCGAGACAATGGGACATCCTTCAGTGCGACGCTTAAGTCCGGGACTGTAGCACTGCTTTGCCGCGAAATCCTCAATAGATGCACCGCCCGATACAATGGGATTTGCCTCATCGAACTTGGAACGTTTGGGGGTACGAGGCAGCGGCAGCGGGGAGTCTGTGGCATCACTACAATACGCGCCCGAGTCGCGATGATGTGACAGGGAAGAGCTAAGCGTGTAATCCCTATGAATTGAGCTGTTGTTGCTGCTTCCCACATGTTCCAGCACATGCACCATGGAATTGTGTGGCGTCTCTGTGATCGGCGGCTGAGGCATCTGCTGATGAACTGCCTGAGACTGCGACTGTGTCCTGCCCTGATCGGACCACACCAAACTGTGCGCTGGACTGCTCGATGAGTAATCCGTAGTATAGCTGAGATCGTGGCCATGATGATGGGAGGCAAACTTGGGACTGCTTGCGAGTGGATGAACACTGAACTGTTGCGTGTTATGCTGGAAGCTGTAGGGCACCGACACCGGCGCCGATACAGGCACCGACGCGGGAACAGCTGGCGGCGTGGTGCGACGTCGTCGCGCACTCAATGAACAATCAGCTGAGGAGTCCGCATCGGCTGCCAAAGAGACACTACTGGGTTCAGTGGCATCAGTGGCGCCACTGCCACTTGTTGCCGGCTGCTGTCGCTCTCGTTTCCATAGCTTCTCCTCGTCCGACAGATTGTTGGTGCCACTTGTCGAGTCCGGCTGTGGATCATCTGTTTCCACATCCGAACTGCAGTTGGATTGACTGCTGCGTTGCCCAACACTGTTTACTTTGCACTTGGCGAAAGCCTTGTGAAATTGCTCTAGTTCCATTGCTGCTTCTGGCTTTGCCTCCGCTTCATGCAGCTCCTCTGCTGCCTGCATGCCATCCAGGCTGGGAAACGAGAGCACTTCATCCTCATCGCGCAGCGAAGAGGCATCAATGAAGCAAGCACTGTGTCCTGACGTGCTCAGCGGTTGCTCTCGTTTCTCGAACTCCCGCAACAGGCAGCTGGCACTAATGCCCTCACCCAGGGCCAGTGGAGCTGCAGTGGCGTTGTTTACCGCCGTCGCCGTTGCCGTGGGATACACAGACTCCCATGAGCCTGTTTCAGTGGAAACTGTCGACGTTTCCATGCAGACAATTTCCTCGTTTTGTCGCTGTTTTTCCTCCTTCGAAGGTGGTTTCAATTTGCTGTTGTAGCTCTTATTATCCCGACCAGGAGTTGTGGAGCTGACACCGTTGCTGCTGCTGCTGGCAGCGACTACAGCTGCGGCCGCGACTGTTGCACCTCCGTTGCACTCCGGACTGGACACTGGCGAGAAGGTATCACGCTCCTCTTCGCCCACATCCAATTCACAGGTTTTGGTTGACCCGCTGCCCGAGTGTGAGCCACGCTGCTGAGCCTGTGCAGCAGTCGCTGCGGCACGCAGATCTTCACTATACTGCGGCGCCGAGGAGGATGTGGAGCTGCTGCTGTCTGTGGCCACGGAGGGGCTGCTGGCGTGGCTGCTGTTGCTGCTACTGTTTGTGAGATTCGAGTAGTGTGAGTGATTGGGCGAACCACCAAGGGGCGCCTCCTCCTGCTGGTCCAATGACCTGCTGGCAACTGCTACTGCTGCTGCTGCTGCCGATAGCTGCTGCACATGCGCCGCTGTTGGCGATGCTTCCATTGTTTTGAACGTGGCTTGGATGGGCGCGTGGGGGGAGGCGTGAGGTGTTTCAATTGCTTTAGAGGATGACGGCAATGGGAGTGGGAACCAGACGGGGGGCAGCAGCAGTTAGTCGACTCATCGACGCTTTTCCGGTTCGCTGCTTGAATACCAAGTGACTGTCAAGTGATTTCCAAGTGACAGCCAAGTGGCCAAGTCGCTATTGCCGTTTCACTTGCCGCTGCTGTTGCTGTTGTTGTTGTTGTTGCTATTGCTTTCGTTGCTTTGTGGCTGTCTGCTGACTCCTCTACATGGCCACATGCTGCATTTCTTGTGCTCGGCGTGGCTGGCCCCAAAAACAGCAACGACGAGGAGAGAAACGCAACAAAAATAGCGCCAAGCGAAACCGATCCTCAGTATCTTTTGCTGCTGCTGCTGCTGTTGCTAACGATGCCTTCTCCGCCTCCACCTTCTTCTTCTGCTCCTCCTTCGTGTTGGGTATTCTTTTCGTTTTCGTTTTTCGTTATACTCCTCCCTCTCTTGTTATTTTTCTTCTTCTTCGTCTACTTATGTTGCGGTGCCCTGCTGAAAGTTCAAGCGGCGTCTCTGTTATCGTTCTTCTCCTCTTCTTCTTGTTGTTCTTCTTGCTGCTGCTGATATATTGCCAATTGTGCCAATTGTTGCACTTGTTGTTGTAGTTGTTGTACAATTAAACTGCAAAACAGAAAGAAATAAACAAATTGGTGAGTGAGCAGTAGCAGCAGACAGAAGATTCATTCAAGTATTTCAAGTATTGTTCATGAGTATTATTTATCTTATTGTGAATAAAAACGATTAAAATGCAACTGTTTCTCAAGCACACACCGACAGATCGATTTGCATCGATTATATAAGCTTTATTTTATGATATGTAAACAATATACAAACAATATACGATAAGATTGACTGGGAATTTATGAAACTTGTTGGAATCAATAAGATAAATGTAACAAAGGATTGATTGTACTCAAAAACTTGACAGATCGTTCAAATTTACAGATTCAGTTTGAGGTTTATTTCATTTACTTTTAATACGTATACATATGATATGTGAGTTGAGTTATTATAGGGTATTTTATCACCTGCAAGTTGAGTCAACACGCGGAAATTAAAATATTAAAATAAATGCTTTATGAGTACTCCAAACTTATGCATCACTGCACTGCACTTACTTAATTCAATTGTAATTAAGATCTGTTAACGATTAAACAATTGCAGTCTGCTGTCCTCGATAAAACTAGCCTGTTTTGGACAGAATCGTTAAGCTGACAACTGCATATAAACTCTATATAGTTTCTTTTATACGATTCCAGAGACAAAACACCATCAAATCTATTTCACTATGATGTTAAGGGGAATAATTGCGTCTATATAAACTGGTTAGGGTAATTTTATTCGTGGTAGTTTCTTTTATGCTGCTGACAAACCTCTCCCTCATTTAAATTGTGGAATACTCAAGGCAAATGTTGCAAATCTTTAAAAACCTGAATGAGTTTATGCAGTTTAACTTTATCTTTAACGAAGCTGCGCGAATTTAATTTAAAACGCATTTAGCTGATTATAAATGAAGGAACTATAAGACCAGAGAATGAGCAATGCGTATAAGGCCAGTCAGCTAATATAGTTGAACTATCCCATTTAAATAGTTTTTAAATACCAAAGCAACCTAATTGTTTTCAAATGTGATAATTAGTCGTAAATTCTGTCAACTGCATTATCTGTCTAGACAATAGCAATCTATATATGATTCTTTTGCTATTCCAACAATGTTCAATAGATCACAATTAAATTGACGTCAATAACGACGACGACGCACCCAAAACCGAAACCCAACTCAGCATTAGTTGCCGTTAACCTCAGTTGCTTTGCCACCCCACACCACCACCCGCACTCACAAGCTCCATTAGAAACCACAATAACAAACTCATCGTCAGCTTGACCCTCGGGTTCTAGTGATGGTATCCGACAATTTCCCGTTGCTTCCTTTGGCTAACCGTACCCACACCAAGGCAAACATCGACTTCTAGAATTTCAATTTGTTATCTCGGAAGTGCAAGTGCATGGAAATTTAATAAGTAAATGTACATACATACATATCAGCATATATAAACACAGATATTCATATATATATAAACATATGTAGTATGTTCCGAGGAAAAGGGGGATAAGTATTAAATTTGTCAGCTAAAAGCTTTAAAAGCACTTTTCGTACCCTTTGTTTGCAATACTTTTGCAGTTTTTTTTGCGAACTTCCCGAGTAAATACGCATTGAACGTACAATATTCGATAAAACCCGATCATTCAGACATTGTGTAAATATTGACGCAGTTCACTGAAATTTGATTAAGCACAAATGTTATTAAACCGAAGGTTTCTTCGCAATCACCTGGAGGGAATTTTTTCAGCTTAGTCCGTTACTTTCTGTTGCTACCTTTTTTCTTTATTTATAATTATACTATATAATCGTATATGAATGGTATTATTTCTCGATTAGATTTGCATATAAAGGCACGACACGACAGACGTCTGGCAAATCGCAGTAAAGCGTTAAACATGGAAATTAATACTATACATTCTATATAGAGAAACCTCGAGTTAATCATGCAAATCGTGCACACGACCAACAACAACAACAACAGCAATAAATATAAAGAAAGAACAAAAGATCGATTGATTTTATGCTGTGATTCGTAAAATGATATCGCAGCAATTAACAAAACAAACAGATTTCAAGATAGAATATTGTTATCTCTATATGAAACGGATATGGGACGCGGGAGAGCCCTCACAGTATAGATAATGCTGAACTGGAACATAGGTCAGAGAACAAGGGATATGTAACAACAGGAAGGCATTACGTAAGAGAACCAGCCAAGAACTGTCCAGTCAACCAGATACTAATGAACATTATCAGCAGTAATGCGATATTAATGCAAAGAATGAGTAAATTCATTTGTAACCCGATTATTGCACGTTCAATCGGATACGACTATATATCATGCCATATGCACAACTTATTCCAGTTGTCTGTCCACATTCTACGCCATAATTGATAATTAATCGTACATTTCAATGCTTATTTCAGTTATAATCAATAAATTGTCATATTCTGTATATACAAATTTATAAAAAAGGTTTAACTTTCTCAAACTATGGTAATAAATACATAATATTCGTAGTTTGGCAAGGTGTGTGTATAACTTATTGTTATCGCCCGCTTAAGATATTCAAATTTCAAAATTTCTCCAGCGTCTATGCCATTTATAAGCCAACAATAGCTTGTCTTGGCTTGAGAAATGACTCGAACTCGTATATGTTTATGATCTAAGAACTCTATTTCAATAGATTTACAGCTATACAAGATTTACACGATCTTGCGATCTTCGCGATACGCACATCTCTAACTGGGCACGCCCCGAGGCGCAATTTGTTGGGCAATTTGTGAACTCCATGTGATATTTGGAGTTTAGGCGTCGTTTCAAGTTGTCGCCCGTCAGCGTTAGGAGAAACCGAAGGCGGGACTGGCTAGATCAATGAACGGGAAAGAGGGAGAGAGAGAGAAAGGGGAGAGAGAGGCAAAAACTTGTAGGCACTTGGACAATTCGCAAACTCATCGCACGCCTGGAGCGACGACACACGACAACGACAACGACAACGACTTCGTTTCGCTATAAATACAGAACCCCATTATGATTATAATTATTACAATGTGTATACACATGTCTATGGCATTTCTTCTACTCGTATCTAAGTACGATATCTGACTGGCAACAATGTAGCCGCATTTATAAGCTCCATCGTTTTGTCGCTTCACTCAACGGTCTTTATCTCTGTCTCTCTTTCTCTCTGTCTTCTGTTTCCCCCTGCTTTCCACTTGAGTTGCGTCTGTCTTCAACTGGTTTTCGATTGAGTTGAGTAGTTGATCTGTCGATTGTAGAATTCTTTCATACATAACTTCTTTATAAAACAGCTGCTGTTGTCACTCAGCTGTTTCTCTTTTTCGGGTTATTAACTTAAGTTCCGTACTCGACTTTCGCTTGCAATTAAGTCGCCCGATGTTGTGACTTTAAGTATCATCGGATTGCAGCCCACACCTCCTACACGTGTGAGGGGTTAACCTACCATAGTATTGTTTATTATTGTATATCGCATTGTCTTCTTATTTACAATTTTTCAAACTTATACAATCTGAATTTACATGTCTATATTGTCTTGTTATTGTTGTTGTCGACGACTTTGTAGTCGCGTCAACTTGTTACGCCCATATTTGGCTGCAAATTCAAATCTTACGTTTCTTTTATTGCTTTATCGATTGTTTAGAATCTTGGATCTGGTCGGCCTGCCTGCCTGCCTGCCTGCTTGGTCTGTCTACCCCGTCTGGGTTCTCTCTGAGCCAACCGCATTACTCATTCCCCACACGACCTTTGTTTAATAACGCACACCAATGCGATATTCATACATCTAGTACATACACACGCATGGTATTCATATTATTTATATACCCAAATGAGTTTTATTGCAAATCTAAATATTGAGCGCTTTGAAGCGCCTCAATAAGCGTGTGGGATTTGCGTTCTGTAATGAGAAATCTTAATTAGGCAAGTAATATGGGAAGTTAATAGTAGAAATATATGGTATATAATATCTACATTTTGTTTACTGTCATAAAACCATTACTTAAGGGGTATTTCATACAAAAAACAACGGATTTCACAACTGTAGATACCTTAAGTACAAAAATGCCTTGTACCGTGTCTTCAATTGTGCAATGCAATCTGTAAATTGACATTTATCTACACGTTGCAAAAGTTCCCAAGAACACAATTGAAACATTCTTGTAGTTAACTGCCCAAGCGTGTGGCAACGAGGCACTTACTTACGAGGGGGTGTAGGTTGGGAGGGTAGGCGCTTCTTCATTGAGCTTTAGTGTTGTGCAACATGTGCAAAGTCTGTTTACGAGGTCAGTAATGGAACCCTGATTTTTACGACCAGTGAGAGAGACGTGGCGCATTCTGTGCTTAAGGACCTTGCAACACGCCAATGTCTGTTGCAAATGCTGATTGAGATCTTGCATGCGAGTTTTCAGTTTAGACAAGAAGAACTAGATACGCGCTTAGGGAAAACGAAGAACTAAACATATGTACCAACTGACCCTGAGCAAAAGCAAAACCCAAACGTGCTTGGTAATAAATCATTAAGATATTTTTTGAAAAACGAACTGCAAACTCGACAAACTTGGCAGCTCAACTCAATCAGGCGGAACAAGACCCCGTATGATAATTAAATAAAAATTATGAATATTATACGAGAAGGTTCGTCTCAAAAGCAGTTCACTAATTGGAGAATTTACATTGTTTCCTCCCCCTCCCCGCACAGTGCAATAAACGCGCTTAATAATGCGACTTGGCATTGACATTAACTTGACCTTTGTCAACTGAGAAGAATACAACGGGACAACGACTGGAAATGAGGGAGAGAAGACACACAATCCCCCACTCCCCCATTTGGTTAAAATTTGAACAATTGCAAACGATGGGAAACTTTTGTTTAATTCACAAGTTACAAATGTAACACGAACCGGAGCTGGGGAAGTAAACAAACTTATGATATAAATAAAATATATAGTACGAGTATATGTATACTGACCCCAGTTTCGAATTCCAAACGGATATGTACACAGCAAATGTATAATTATTGGCTCGATTCCCATAAAAGACGCGATAGTTTTTTGTTAAAAAACTTTAACAATTCTGTAAAATTTGTGTTAAAATGTTGAATTAACCCACGACAAATACTTGGAATACTCTATATAGAACTTGTAACTCAATCTGGCGTCATAGCGAGCCCTTCAAGGCAAACAAACTTTAACTCAAACAAACAAGGCCTAAACATCGCCAGTCAACTGTGAAAAACGTGTGGATCCCATTCATGTGTGTGTGTGTGTGGATCGTAATTCGATTTGCTTTAGTTTGCAGCTGGAATTTGTTTCACACACATTTTCTGTTTGAGTGGGCGACGATAATTACACAGCATTTTTTGCATTTATTACAACAAAATTAAATAACCAGACTGATCGCATTTGTTATTGTTTATTTTGAATTACTTTGCCATAAACAGTTGTTGCGGAAGCTTTTTTTTGGCTTATTGAATGTTTGTCAAGAGTCTTTTGTGAATTTAATTGAAACTGAAATCGAAATCGCTTGAATTGTTAAGAACAACGACCACTGCGGGTTATTACTGATTAAATTCCGTAAAGTAATATTGATAGCTTTATGTTGTTAATCAAAATTCCCCCGTAGCCACCGACTACCCCCAATCTCGTATCTCACTAATTCGCCGAAATTTTTCGCAAAAATAAAAGAAATAAAATTATCAACTAACAATCAGAGCCTAAAAAGCGTGGCAACACACGATTGCTTCGATTTTATTATAAACAAAAGACGAGCGACGGCAATACACGCGATCTGCACGATCCGATTACGCGTCGACAACGTAACACTCGTACTCAAAGTCAGAGACACACTAAACAATCGGCAACGGCAGCTACCAAAGCGAAGTTGTGTGAGCACCGAAGAGAGCAGCAGAGAGAGCGGTAGTAAGAGAGAGAACAGCATAGTGAGAGAGCGACGCTCAGCTGTGCTATGAGGTGTGGGAAGAGTGAGAATGCCGATGGGCGGCAAGTGCATTGCCGCATTGAGAGTGGGCTGTGTGTGTCTGTGTGTGTGTGTGGAGTGAGGTTTTTTCTTTACTCAATCCGTCTAGTGCCTGTCAGCCTATCTGTCTCTCCGTCTGTGAGTCTGTCTGTGTGTGCCGGCGTGTGAAACTTTATGCAAATTAGCCTCCCCCTTACCCACGCTCCCCTCTATACATATATGCGGAAAACAAAAATAAAAGTTTATGCCTCTGCCTCTGTGTGTCTTTGACAATAAAAACAACAACTGTTTTTGCTGATACGGTACAATGAGTGTGTGATACGATGGCCCCCATACAGCAGCCACAGTCGGCCGCAGTCAACGAGAACCTGCCTCAATTTGTTGCCTTATGTAAAAAAGTTCATTGCACGTTGATTAACCAAAATAGCGGGCCTCCCAACAACAGCGGCAACAACAACGAAAAGAATAACAATTTTACGCTTTTTTATTACAAACATAAAGCGCACACACATTTTTATGGCATTCGCCGCTTTGGTTGATGCTTTTGGTACGTGCTATTCTGCTACTCGATTAATCACTCAAATGAGCCCCCCAAAATGAGCGCAGCGCAGCATTTTGGGTGGCTCAAAACAGCTCAACTGCAGCAACTGCGTCGCGGCCTGAGCTGATGTCACTCAACGCCGACTGCAGCAGGCAATGCACAGTGGGTCAGAGCACTTACAAAAAATTAAACATCATCTTTATACCAGGGTGATGAGACTAGTATATCTATGTTTTATAGAATTTAACTCAATGTACATTTTGATTTAAATTCAATAAAATCAGTTGGCTGGCCCACTGTGCAATGGCGCCATCTGTTTGGAAGGACGCAGCTGCAAATGAGCAAAGCGCAGCAGCCAGCAACAACAAAATATCCGATTCGATATGCAAATTCGTCGCATCATAAGTTTAGTTGGGGAGGAGACGCATTACAAAATAAAATTCTTATTTACGACCCCAAAGAGAAACGAGCAAAGAGAGAACGCGACGCTGGCAAATTCTAATTCGAATTTTAATGTCAGTTTCCACGACAAATGTGCATAACGGCCATAAGGTCTGCCAAGAAATGTGCGTTGTTATTTTTTTTTTTTTTTTTTTTTTTGTCTGTCAATTGAAATGCAGAATCCGTTTGCGGCAAATTCGTCTAGTCACTTCTCCTGCACACGACGCGACACGTTCAAGGTCAGCAGCGCTGCTTGATCGCTGTCAAAGTATTTCGACAGAGCGCACGAAGAAGAAGAAGCGAAGCGAAAGATTGATTAAGACGATACGAGGAGGGGGCACACATGAGAAGAGAGTGAGCGACTGCCAACTGGACACGGCGGCAGACAGAGATAAAGATAGCCAAATTTTGAGTATTTTATGAGCTTTTGAGTATTTTATTGGTATAACACAGTATCAAAGAACGTCAACACAAGAGAGAGAGAAAAAAACTCAAAGATTATGCGACTGATCTGAGTCTCTTTAAAATCTCACATTGAATACACTTTATAATCGAATCGAAATAACTGTTATACCCCACGCATAAAGAGTATGCCAAAAAATAATTAATGTTTAAACAGCAGGCCACAAAAAAGTAATTATTATAAATAATTATTAGAGCGCAGTGGCAGTTATGTGTATGTGTGTCTGTTTGTGCGAGAGTGTGTGTATAAGCCATTGTTGCTAAACAAAAGTTTTTCTAAATTTTGCTGCTGCGTTGGAAGAGCATAGCAGCCCGACCGTTACCCCCCGTTACCGCTTCCCCACCCCCTCTAACTCACACTCATCATCATCACACTCTGTTAGCACAAGTTTGTAGCTTTAACTTTCCATGCTGTAAATTTTCCATTGTTTATGATTAAAGTTTGCGGCGTTTGCTTCGCTTCGCTTCTATTTGTTGTTGTTTTCGCTGTGTGCGCCTTGCACCACCTTCGCACACACAACTCAGATGCAAAGTGCGCAGATAAGCGCACCCCTCTCTTTACCTTGCTCTCTCTCACTCTCCTTTCTTGCTGTCGGCACTTTGGTGCTCTCTGTTAAGCTGCGTTTTTGTTATACTCTTGCAGAGGCTTTATCAATTTGAAGTGGAAGTTTGCAACCGAGCCCACAAATTATTAGTTTTATATGTTAACCAGTGAATATCTAACAAAAATAAAATAGAAACAAATTTTTATTTGTAAATAATTTTAGAAAAATATAAATTGATTTATAAAAATGAAATAAAAGTCCGTGCTATTAAAAAAAAAATAGGTAAACAATCGAAGGAGACAAAGTCTAAAACCTGCAAGTGTATTAAGCAGTCGTTATGTCAAAAAGTAACTCATCTTTTTTTTTTTTCTTTTCGCTTGTGCAGAGAACATTGCATCTTGATGCTCTCGCCACAAGGAAATGTACGATAATTAAGCTGACAGTGGGCGTGGCTGGGGCTGGAGCAGCATTTGCATTTACAACAAGAAAGACAAAACGAATGTTTGTTCATTTCTTAATCTCGGCGTTTTTTTATGCGCCATCATTATTCAACACTGAATGCTCAGGTACCGTTACTCGTACATAAAGCTAACCAACTCTTGCGGTTGTTGCTCGTCTACATCGTTGTCGCCGGCAAGGCGGTCGTTACTGTTGTTGTTGTTGTTGTTGTTGCTGCTGTTTCTTGTCTAGGCAAATGTGCAAAATGTTAATAAACTATTATTGCGCAAAAGTGTCATTACATTTATAATAATTGCAATGTCTTCTCTTCTCTCTCTCTCTTTCCATTTGAACTTTTGTGCAGGCAAAGGAAAGTGCAACACGAAGGGGTTAATCAATTGTGTATTTATTTATTAATGCACATAATTAGACCGATCGCGCAATTAATATATTTTCTCTGCCCACACACACTTATTACAACAAAAATGAATAATTTCATAGAACAATTAAGCAAATGCGGCAAGTACTCTTAAGGCACCACAAAGCGAAGCTTGAACTCCCACTCAATGACGTCAGCGACCCCGCGGCCACAAGACAAAAGAGAGGGCGGCCGAGCGGAAGAGAACAGCAGCAGCTGTGTGGCTTATGCGCTGTATACGCATGAGTGTATGCGTGTGTGTGTGTGTGTAGATCTAATAACAACGTACGTACTTAGTAAAAACAAAAACCAAAAAAAAAGAGAGGTTAACGAACTTCTCTGCGAGCTGGTCTCACTGGCCAATTTTTATTATTGCCCACAAGTTGTATGCTTTTCAATTCGCTGTAATTGTGGCAAGTCAAGCTTTCAATTGCCGCAGTTAAACGAAGCGTTGAATTGAAAGCGAGTAGCGGCGAGCGGCGAGCTCTGAAACCCGCCTCCATGTCCATATAATTTGCTAATCATATTTGGCAAATTATGTTGTAAGTCGCGCAATTGTTCAATCAAAATGATGTGCGAAGCGACACACACACACACACATGCAAACACAGTTGACAAATTTTCATGTCCAAAGTGCCAGAACTGAAGTTGATTTATGATACAAATGAAAAGAAAGTCACGATATACGGTAGAAAGAGACAGCAACAAGAATAACACGAATAACAGTTAGGAGCAAAGAACATGCAAAAGAAGGAAAAGTCGCGTGAATCATACACAAAGTGGCACAAAAGAAGAAACAAAAACAAAATGGGCCTGTTCAACACGTTTTATGGCCAAGTCAAACCAGGCAGGCAGGCAGGCGAACAAGAGTGAGCAACAACAACAAACCCGGCGAATTAAGCAACAGAACAATCATTTATCTTGGGCGAAGAGCAAAGTTACAGGACAGCCGATAGGTAAATGACCATCGACATCACCATCGCTGAGTCGCAATAAATGTCAACATTTGATTCGAATTAATCGAAGTGGCTTTTTTATTATTGATGGGTAACACTGGTCAAACAGCGCTTCCCTCCACTTGTTTTTGATTTATACGCGCAACATGTAAACCTGTTGTATATCAAATTGTTTTAAATGCCCTCAAAACGATTAATCAGTGGCGAATTTTAGCTCATTCAGAGAGTCATTTGATATTGATGCCATATAAAAGTAATATACGAAACCAATAAATTAAAGCTAGTCAAACCATGACGAGTGGCGCACATATGTATGTACCTTTGTATGTTTGTGTGTGTAATGCATGTAATCGAGTAATTCTTGTGGCGACCGCAGTGAATGGCAAATTTTCGATGAAAACTGATGAGAATATACTAAATTTAGTATTTAATATATTTGTATGTGTACTATTGCATTCTTTATGTTCTTTCCTATGTCCCTCTCTTTCCCATGCAAAAAGTAATTTGATTATGACTTATTCTCTTTGTTGCTGCATGCATTTCTTGATTTATTTTGTTAGCTGTTTCGCTTGAGCAGTTTTGCGAAGGGCAAAGGCAAACACACACAAAGGTTTGTCGAGCCTTTTCAAAGTTCGTGGCAACTCTACTCAAATATTTAGATGGTACTTCTCTCTTCTCTTTGCATTGTACTTCTTTGCATTTCAGGTCGCAGCACTTCAAAACACTTTTTTTTTTGGCTGTTTCGACAAATTTGCATAATTTTGCACGCTAGAAACACTTCAAAAGAAATCGCATGCAAATTGAAAATTGATTTTCGTCATATTTCGATGTTGCGCAAAATATTTTTCGAGGTGTTGAAGGTTATTTGCATTATTTACTGTCGTTGTTGTTGCTCCTGCTGTTCTTGGCAATTGCAGTCGAGTATATCAGCACTCGAAAGTCATAAAACCTTTTACAGAGGCAATAGACCTTATAAAAGGAATAATAACAATTGCTAGCGCATCGAATCTACCGAAAATATAATAAAAACTTTATAACACATAAATATATTTGTTTTCTATTTATAGAGTATACAGAGTAACACGTATTTTTCCATTATTTTCGATTTGCTTGATTTATGTGTCCCGAATTGCCGATTTGAATGATTGATGAGCCCCTGTTACGACTTGCATAATGAAGCGCTCAATTGAGATCAATTGAGAGAGTAACAAAAAAGAAAAGAGAGAGCGTGAGAGTAACTAAACTGACCACAGCCAAGAGCAATGCGGAAAGGGAAGAGAGACCCACGCATATCGTGGTGAAATATGAAATATTTACAACCTCGCAGATAGTATGTAAATAAGCTCAAGTTTGGCATGCGATTTGTAAAATGATGTGCCAAATATAAATCATAGCCAAAAGCAGCCTACGCATTCCACACCTGGTAAACCGAGAGGAGCACAAAGCGTGCCCAAAAATAGCTCAAGTTTAGCCGATTAGCATCAGTAGCCATAACTCTGTGGAACGTGATGAGCCACCCTAGGCTCCTCCGGGTGGGTAGGTGTGCCCAGGTTGCGTGACACTTTTGCCAAGCGGGCGGCCACACTGGCAACGCATTCTCCTCCTGTCCGCTTGGCTAATTGTTCACACCCGACACACACTCACACACACATGCAGGAGCCACACCCAAAGCTGAAACTAATCTGTAAACAATTAAGGCGCGCTTATGAGTGTTTGCAAGTGTGTGTGTGTCTGTGGAGATAGATATCGCTGGCTGCAACATTTCAACTTAATTTGCAACGTGTGCCATTAAACTAATTAGATTTTAAATGGGCCAAGATATCGGACACCACAACCAGTGAACGCCCTTTGCAACGATAAAAATAATGAACATGCATCATTAATTAGTAACGGGAAAGGGTAGACAACTTAATTTCCCTTTCGATAAATAATCAAAAATAATCGAATCAAGTGCAACGCAGCGGCCGCGCGGAACGAATAATTTAGTAATGGAAAAGTACAAGACACAAAATGACCGAAACTATGAGACCCATGAGCAAGACACAACAAAAAAAAAACTACGACAGAAATAAATAAATAAAGTTGATAAGACAAAAACACACACTATACCTATAACAAAAACAACAAAGGGCGCATCGCAATGGCAGACGTTGTTTGTACATGTGAGTATGTGTGTGTGTGTGTGTGCGTTTGTCCAAACTCATTCAATCTCACTTTCACACAAACAAATTAAAGGCAAACAATAACAAAGGGAACAACAACAACAACAACAACACATGCGAACACATACTGAATTCATAAGAAATTCACTCTCTTCACTGCTCTATCTCTCTCACAGAATTTCGTGCAGAGATCAAAGCATGTGTGCGTGTGTGTGTTAAGCTTGGAATTTATTGCTGCTCTTTGCAGGTTGCGCGATTACGGGCTGCAGCTAGAGTTACGCTGATAGTGAAATGGAATAAACATACATATGTTATATATGTATACATGTGTTTTTTCTACGTCTGCAGCTGCATATGCAGAGACCAAACTGGTTTCTATTATCATTAAAAGAAATTGGAACATGTTGTACACACACGTGTAACTACTGTAATTGCAGTTACTACACACACACACACACACCTTAAAAAAACTTTAAGAGAAGTCACCCGGTTTATTATGATTGTCAAATGTCAGCTGGCAACTCTCTTGCACTCGCCCTTTGGGTGCACTCACACACGTACACACGCAATTACAACACATACAAACACAAACACGCAGAAAGTTCATTGAAAGTGTGGCACGCAATATGGCGTCATTTCTCTAGCTGTCGCACGACAAGACGTGCCAATTAAAAAACACGCGAAAAGAGAGAGAGAGAGAGTACTAGCACGAGTCGGCGAATTTAATTCTAGGTCAGCGATTAAGAGTGTCAAAACTTTGATTGTTTATTGACTTATAAAAGTAGCAGTTGCATTCTAAGTTGTTGCCAAAGTTAAATAAATTATCTTACGTTCATAAATTACTCACAGGCGCCGTTAGTAAATAAACAAATACATACATACACACCAACACGTAGACATGTTCTAACTTGTTTGGCATGGCTGACAATTTAAGCACGCTTTGCCTATTCCTCCCTGATAACACAAAATATCGCATGCGATATTAAATCTACACTGATCGATTGCCGGAAATTCATGTGAAAATGCAAAGCAATGATAAGTCGGTCTCTAATAGATATAAAAATAGCACAATTTCTCACACATGCTTTCCACAGAATTCGCCACAGCACAGCGAAGCACTTTAATTGAAACCAAACGGAAGATACAGTCGGGCGCGCTCGCAGTAAGATACCCTTTAATCAGTTTTCTTTGTGGACTAAAGTGACTACAAAAACTTTTGTTTATTGTACAATCATATTGAAATTTAAAGACGCCTCCTTCAGCCTGTTACATACATTCAACAAACATAGTATACCCTCTACAATAGCTACAGGGTATAAAAATCAACGAAAATATGATATCATAGACAAAAAATGCTCTCTCTCTCTATGTTAGTTGTGTGCTTAGTGTGGGGAAAGTGGACCCAGTTGTGTGGAAAATTCTGCAATTGCTAAGCAGCGATACGGATTAACACATTTTATAACGGCTTCTGTGCTGACGCATACGAAAAACACTTGACTTTTGGCCAGCTGGAATGCCGCCACCCTGCGCTGATCCCCCACGCAGTGTGTTGGGTCTGATTAAAAATCGTCTTCGTCATTCGTGGTGCGAAAAGTTGAGTAAAATTTAATATTTAAATGAGTAAATCACCTAACACGAAAAAAAGGCTAAAACAGCAAATGAGTCACAGCGCGTTAGTTGTTGTTTTAATTCAGCATGCAGTCATTGCTGGCATTGCTGTCTCTCTCTTACTCTCTAACACTCTTCCTCTCTTTGTATCATACACTACATCTGTCTGCCATATTGAAATTGGGTTAATAACATGTGTACACACTCACACACTCAGATGTAAACAATTAAATTTGTCTTAGCTGTTTCCCTTTTTTTCTATTGATTTTTCTTATTTGCGCAAAATGCATAAGAGGAAATGCACGAAATGTTGCAAACAACTCAAGTGCACACTCTACATACACACAATGCAAATGTGCATGCGTGTTCATGTCTGTGTGTGTGTAAAAGTAAAGAGAGTGAGAGCATGCCGAAAACTGAGCGGCTTATTTGTTTTATGCGGCTTACACTCGTTTACAACAAACATACACACGGAAAAGAAATAAATAAATATACACATACACACACACACACACACACACACACACACATCTATGCATGTACGAACATGCGCCTATGTATGTGTGTATGCGATTCCTACCCCAATTACGTCCTGGGCTCCACAGCCCACGCACGCATCCCAAACAGCTGCAGCGGCGCTGATTTATCGATTTTTCCCTTCTCTCAACGGGTTTTAATTCGGCAATTATATAAAACACGAAGAGTAACAACAAAAACACATGCAAAAACCAGAGATAAATGCGATAAACGATGAATTATAATTAGCACAGCATTGGGCCACGGCCAAATTAAAAAAAAAAAATGAGCAAAACAAAACGTACAACTAAACCACCTGTCCCGGGGGAGAAACGTAGCAAAAACGAAGACGACAAGCGGCGTCTTCTTCGTCGTGTCTTCAATGTATTTTTCGCACAAGAACAAATCACACGTATAATTTCTGCTAGCTGCCCTTGAGTCTTATTTATCTATGTGTGTTATACCTGATATTCGCACACACACACGCACGCACTCACGCCCAAAACATACGCAGAGGAGGCAGAGGCCGCCGCCTCTTCATATATTTTTTTTAAGGCAAGTATGCACTTGCAGTTTAGTGAATACATACATAAGTTTACTTTAGTTTTACTTACTTTTGATACTTGCAAGAAATTCGCTGGAAATAGGCTTATGGCTTGGTTGGATGTTTTAACTTAATATAACTCTTCATTCGCCTCAACTTGTTATGGTGAAAATTAACCTTGTCTGGCTATGAAACTGGCCTTTTATAGTAGTTGTTGACGTTTTGTGGCTGTGCCCATACAATTAATAAGCATTAAAACACTCACTTCAGACGCATCGCAAAACACTTTCATTTAACATTTTTTTGCCATAAAAATGTTACTTTTTTTCATTCGTACTGCTCAATAAAAAGGAAACACTCGCGACGACTCCGCATACATAACTGGTTTTTTATGTGGCAATTTTTTGCATCGCTTTGCGCGTTTCGCTGAGCTCGGCGTATGCAGGAGCCTTTAGATTAAATCAAAACCTTATGTTTAATGCACCTTTTTTATTTTAAAAGCTAGTATAATTTTAAATCTTGTTTAAAAATCAAAACGCACGGAGCGCACAAATTTTTCTTTCCATGCGCGTTCAACGCGATAGAATGAAACGTTCAGCGATGACAAACTACTCAGCGCAGCGATATTTGAAAAGTAATCAAAACATATCGAAAGAATAAATATTCGATATGAGAGAATTCTAATTGGATGTATCGATGATTACGTGATTTATTTAAAAATGCTGGTATTTTTCGTACAAAAAACAAACAGTTAAAATATTGTTTGTTATATTTTAAATAAAAATACAATGCAGCAGGTGTATATTTATTTAAATTATAAAAATGTAAGGTTTAGTATTTTTCCTCATGCATTCACTGTTGCTCTCTTTGTACAATGGCCACATTGTCTTTGGTGTTACAGAGAAGAATGTAAACGGTCACACCGTACAGACGTGTCATTTGACGACGACTGTAAATACATAAGTTTTAATTAAAATTCGCGGCGTTTTATTGGTAAAATTAGCCGCTGGTTTTCACATTTGGCTTAACCCGAAGACCCAAATGTAAAGTCTCTTGCATTTGACCAAATACCAGAGTAGCGCGCAGTTAGAAACTAGCCGCCAGCGTGCAAAACATCAGCTGCTGTGTGCCCCAGCCGGACAAGGAAAAAAGGCCACACCAAAAACCGAACCCAAACTCAAACCCAAATTCAACCACTTGAAGAAGAAACAACGCTTTCTTGTGTAAATAATTAGTTGGCCGGTTTTGCGGCAACAGTAACAACAACAACAACAACAATGGCGGGTCAAAAGTTTCAATATGATGAAAGTGGCGGAACGTTTTATTATTTTGTGTTATCGTTTTTGGCTTTAGTCTTGATACCAACAACGATTTACTATTGGCCACGTAAAAAGAAAGAAGGTTAGTTAGTGCTGCTGCTATTGCTGATTATAATCAGACTGCAGTACCCTCTCTCTTCCACACTCTTTCTATCACCACTCTCCCTCTCGCTCTTTCGCACTGCATGCTTATGTGTTAAATTGAGCTTTTCCCCAACTATATAAACATGTGCTGCGAAATGGACACGTTCCAATAAGTTATTCTAACAACGTTTACAAACCGAGAGACTTCTACGTATTGGTGAAAGCTGCGAGTGCAGCACCAGCAGCAGAAACAACAACAACAACGTCTTAAGCCAGCTCACCTCACAAATGGAACACATGCACACACACACACATGCAGAAAGACAGCGAGAGGGAGAGAGAGACACACACACAAGTGTAGACAGACACGACAATCACACACGCACACGAATCTCTCTCACGATCTTAATTGCGCTCTCTCTTCTGCTCTCTTGCCCCATATACGATTCTAATCTAGCATTGTCTTTCTCTCTTTTTTTCTCTCCCAGATCCTAGCAAGCGGAAGGAGGAATGCGAGTGCGCGGATTGCCTGAAGAAGAACATCATCCTTGCCAATGCGGAACCATATCGTGTGGTCAAATCGATTACCATCAAACTGTCCATTGTACTCGGCTGGGCCTTGTTGCTGTACCTCACCTATCGTGTGTCGCAGTTCGACTATGAAATGGCCAGTTTTGATCCCTTCGAGATACTCAATGTGCCGCCAACGGCAACGCAGGCTGAGATCAAGAAAGCCTACTACAAGTTGTCCAAGGTGCTGCATCCAGATAAGGAGACGGGTGACGAGAAATCCTTCATGATGTTGAGCAAGGCGTATCAGGCACTCACTGACGAGGTAGCCAAGGAGAACTATGAGAAATATGGCAATCCAGATGGACCTGGAGTGATGTCGTTCGGCATTGCGTTGCCCTCGTGGATTGTGGAGAAGGAGAACAGTGTTTGGGTGCTGGGTCTGTACGGTCTGGTCTTCATGGTTGCCATGCCCTCTGCCGTGGGCGTCTGGTGGTATCGCTCTATACGCTTCAGCGGAGACAAAGTGCTGCTCGACACCACTCAAATGTACTTCTACTTCATTCACAAGACACCCCACATGCTGCTCAAGCGAGCCCTTATGGTGCTGGCTGCCAGTTTGGAGTTCGACAAGCGACACAATTCGCAGGTGGTGGAACGGCAGTCGGATAACGATGAAGTGCCGGCGGTAGGTCAAGGAATATAATTGGGGAGATTAAGAATATAAGATAATCCATGATCCTTTTTTTCTTCTGCTCCACAGCTCATCAGGCAGCTGCCTAATCTCAACGAGAAGTGCAAGGAGCATCCACTATGCCGCATGTACTCGATCAAGGCACGTGCCATACTGCACGCCCATCTCTCACGCATTCCACTCAACCCAGAGACGCTGGAGCGCGATCGTCAGTTCATTGTGAAGAAGTGTCCGTATCTGGTGCAGGAAATGGTCAGCTGTGTGCATCAGCTGGTCATGATGGCCTACGCCAGACGGGTGAATCGTTTGCCCAGCATTGAGACAATTGAGAACTGCATGAAAATGTCGCCAATGATCATTCAGGGATTGTGGGAGTTCAAGTCGCCCCTGTTGCAGTTGCCCCACCTTACTGAGGATCATTTGTACTTCATGAACAAGAAGAGGCATGTGAAGAATCTGCAACAGTTTGCCCAGCTGAAGCCAGAGGAGAGTCGCATGTTGTTGAAGAATCTCACGGATTTCGAGTATGAGAACATTATGCGTGTGCTGGGCAAGATGCCGTTGATTGATTTCTCTATACGCTGCGAGGTGATTGACGATGAGAACACCAACGTGGTGACGGCAGGTGCCATTGTCACGGTTACTGTTACGCTGGAGCGTAAGGATATGCGTAGTTTGTTTGGCGACACCAAGGCACCCGAGAAACAGGGCATAAAGGATGATGCCAACGAGGAGGCTGCTGGCGAAGATGATGAGGCAGCTAGCGCTGCTGCTGCTGCACCCGTGAAGAAGGCTTCGGCCTGGGCTAAGCCACGCAAGGGCGGCAAGGGCAAGGGTGGCAAGAAGCCGGCCAACAATCAGAAGAAGAAGACGCAACCCAAGCAGACAGCAGCTGCAGCAGCAACTGTGGCTGCAACTGCAGCTACAACAACGGATGATCAGACGGCAGCTAACTCGGAGGCAGAATCCGATGCCGGTGAGCACAGCGATGTGGAGTCTGTGGCTGGATCTGGCAGCGACGATGATGAGAAGCAGAACAAGAACAATTCCTCGCTGGACGATGATGACGATGAGGAGTGGGAGCGCCTGCAGGCAAAGCTCAATAAGCGCGAGCGTCTCGAGGGTAAATCGCGCATGTCGCACACAGTGCACTGTCCCTACTTCCCCGAGGAGAAGCAGGAGTATTGGTGGACCTACATCTGCGACCGCAAGTCACGCACTCTGCTCACGGCGCCATACCATGTGACAAATCTGGTCGACAAGGAGGAGATTCAACTACGGTTCACGGCGCCTCGTTGGCCGGGTGTCTATCCCTTTACGGTGTGCCTAAGATCGGGTAAGTGGCGAATCTTAGCTAGGAATATCAGTGTATAACATCTCTTCTCTTTGCAGACTCGTATCTGGGCATGGACCAGCAGCAGGAGCTTAAACTTGACGTGCAGAAGGCGCCCGCACCACCCACAGATCATCCTCAGTGGGATCTCAGCGAATCGGAGCCAGAGCACAATGATCAGCAGGAGAATCTGAGCGATTACACAACAGATTCATCAGATGAGGAGAATAGCAATTAGAGATATCTCTCTCCACAGCGAGTGAATGTTCCCCTCCTCCATGTCCTCCTCATCTAAACCCCCACACCCTTTCAAGAACTTGGTTTTTTGTTCTTCCTTTTTTTAGTAAATGATTTTGCGTTTTGCGATCACTTTCGCATAGGTTTTTTTACTAGTTTTTGTAATTGTGAATGAGAGAAGAAGAAGTAGAAGCTGAAGAAGCAGAAGCAACATGGATAAAAGAGCCCGAAACTAGAGCGTAATAAATAAGTAAAGGAAACTTCATTTTAATGTCATCTGTACTAAACATAATTATAAATGTACTGTATATTTAATTACTTGGATACAAGAGAGAATAACTAAACAAAACAAAGTGTGTGAAATCGTACGTGTGTTTTGTTGGCCTTTTTCCGGTCAATAAACGAGAGAAAGACAAGAAAACATTTTCGAAATAAAACTATGAAAAAAACAGTTAAGATCTCGGTTTCGTTTATTCATCATCTTTCCAACTCCCGTTTTATAAAGAATATTCTCTACTGCGCTGCTGCAGCGCGTTCCATGTCCAGCAGCTGAGCTGAGGAGGAGTCTGATGAAGGTTCTGGAACAGATGGAGCTGCCTGTGTTGTTGTTGCTGTTAGCTAAGAAAGGGAAAGAAAGAATGGGCAATTAGAGTAACATACTTAACTAACTTTCTTCTCATCGATGTTCTCTTCTTGGTTACCCTCCACCGGTTGAACAATTAGTTTCTTTGGTTTTCTTTATTTACAATACATGTGCAATATCTCTAATGTGTGTGTGTATGTGCGTGGGTATGTGTGCTTGGGTTCATTTGATGAGAGTGCGGGGTATGTTGTGGGTCGTCAGGTTCGTTCGTCTTGCATTACTCTTCCTCTTCTTCACCCGAAGAAGATTCCTCAGCTTCGTCTTTGGTTTCTTCGGATTTCGCCACTTCTTCCTTTGCAACTTCCTCTTTCGTTTCTTCTGGTTTATCCTCTTTCTCTACATCATCGACTTTCGGTTCCTCCTCTGTGGTTGTTTCTTCTTTCTCAACTTCCGATTCTTCAGTGTTTACCTCTTTTTTTGGTTCAGCTTTGGTATCTGGTTTTTCTTCTTTCTCCTCGGCAGCTTCTTCACTCTTTTCTTCAGTTTTAGAGTCGGCTGCATTTTCTTTTTCTACAGTTGCTTCTTCGGCTGGAGTTTCTTCAGTCTCCTTTTGAATTTCTTCTTTAACTTCATCATCTGTTTCATCTTCACTCTCTTCCTTTTCAGCCTCAACAGTTTCTTCCGTTTTCTCTTCTGATTTCTCCGGCTTTTCTTCTTTGGCATCTTCAGATTCTTCTTTGGTATCTTTAGATTCTTCTTTAGCACCTTCAGATTCTTCTTTGGCATCTTCAGACTCTTTGTTGGCATCTTTAGACTTTTCTTCGGCATCTTCAGATTTTTCTTCGGCATCTTCAGACTTTTCCTTGGGAGGAACCTCTGAAGTTTCAGTTGCTTCTTCAGGTTTTTCTTCAACTTTCTCTTCCTCTTCAGATTTCTCTGGCTTCTCTCCCTCTTCTTTGGTCTCCTCTGATGCCTCGGCAGTTTCATCAGACTTTTCTTCAGAATTCTTCTCCTCACCCTCCTTTTCGTCGCCCTCCTTCTCTGTCTTTTCCTCGCTGGCATCGTCTGCTTTCTCTGTTTTGCCATCAGGAGAAAGTTAAAACAAAAGCGCAACGAGACAGATTCCTTTACTTTACCTGACGCTTCTGCTTTCTCTTCTTTAGACTCAGTTTCGCCTTCTTTAACTTCTTCGTTTTCAGTCTGGTGTATTGGATTGGTGATTGTATTAAGGGTGTGGTGAATAACAATCAAGGTGAGTTGGTGTGGTGTGGTAAGGAAATGTTTTAGAAATGGGAAATTGTATTTACAGATCAGTAAGAGTATCAAATACTACACAATATATCTCTCACTAAGCTTCTCTACTGTTGCAGCATGCCAGATTAGCTTCTCGATCGCATCTACAGGTCGAATGTTAACTTGGCTTCTTGATTCATGCCTCAACTATATATTTATGTTACCTTTTCTTCACTACCCTCTTCCTTTTTGTCCGCATCTTCATCTTTATCATCTTCACCCTTTTCGGTTTCTTTCTTCTCTTCGCTCGTTTCTTCGCCATCTTCGTTCTTCAAAAATATGTGTTGCAAGATTAACAGAGATTCTCGTTGATCGGCCCTCGCCGCTACTCGGCATGCTGCTGTTAATGCACTGTTAAATACGCTACTTGTGTTTTAGAGGGTTAAGAAAGCTTGCGACTTTTGTTTTTTAGTAAATACAAATATATTTCAATTTTTTTTATTCATATGTTACTTATATATTCAGCGGATTTTTATGTTTTCGCATTAACATAACTCGGCCGCCTCACAAAAATCGTTCAGGCTTCAGCTAGCTTGCTACACAAGGGTTAAGACAAAGGTGTCCAATTGGAAGCATGAGAGAAACTAAAAAGTTTGATCGAGTTTTGCGAGTAAGTGTCGGTCAGTTTTTAACATAAAGATCGCATTTAATACAATTGTCATATAGTTACACATGTGTGTGTGTATGTGTGTTTAATAAATATATGTTGTAAGTATATATTTTGATAAAAAATGTCATTTAATTTAGCGTGAACACAATCGCTTAATAAATTAGTGTTTAGTATGCATGTCATAGTTAAATACATGTATATATGTATGTATACACACATATACATATGCATAAGTATGTAAGTATGGTAGCTTAACTTAAAGCAGACTTAAAGAAACCCATTCGCTTGATAACTGAAGAATTTACAGAATGCTGTTAGATTACAGTTTTATGTTATTGCTACGGCTGTTATTAACATGGCTAGAGCGTGGTGAATTTGCTGATTGCGTCGAGTTGAGTTAGTAGAAAAGTTGCTTTTGTTGTTGTTGCTGTTTGGTTAATAGAATTATTGTTGTTGCTTCTGTGCAGGCTTGTTGTAGTTGCTGTTGCTATTGTTGTTGTTGCTATTTTTGTTGTTGCTGATGCAGTTGTCGCTTCGTAACAGTAAACAGAAAAGTACAAATTGCTCTCAAACCTCTGCCTTGACCTCCGCCTCTCCTTCCGCCTTCTCCTCCGCCGCAGCTTTGTTCTCCTTCGCCTTATCACCTTCCCCGCTCTCCTCTGCCTTCTCACCCTCCTCCTTGGCTACACCGTTCTCCTGCTTCAGCTCGATGGTGGCAGTACTCACAGCCGTGGTATCAGCAGGTGCCAATTTAAGGAACACCTCCAGGGTGTCGATTTCGTTGGCCATGTCGAAGGCATCGTAGTCGCCGCAATATTCCTCATCATTGAAGATTTGCGGTGGCAGTGGATGGCGGGGCTCAGGGTCGCTCACTGTGCCGCCGTTGCTGGTGGATTTGTTTTGCATCATCTCTTTTTCACTCTCCTTGCCGGGCTCTGTGATGTCGATGGTATCATACTGGATGTTCTTGCTGTCCAAGATCATCAGCACGCGCTGCTGACGCTTCTTGACCTGGAAAAATAAAAAAAGAGAATAAGAGAAAGAAGAACGGTATTTTAATATGAGAGAAAAAGTTTAAAAAGGTATTTTAATATGTATGTAGGGAATATATAATTTATATCGATAGTCTAAGATCGCCATTTTACATCTATGTATTTGTAAACTTAGGTGCAGACAGTTTCGATCTGGTCACCAGCCCTGGTTTCCAATTGCCGGCAAGCCAAAGCACACAATCACACACACACACACACTTGTCACATATGTATATACATACGGCGACTGTTTGCGTATGTAGTTTGTTTAATGATATCAGAGTTTCGTTGTTTATTACTTCACGGATGTTATTAGCTTTTGATAACATTTTATACTTATCAATTTCAATCGCAGAAAAAGCAACACAATACAAGCCATCGCACCCACTGTCGTCACCCTATCTCCCTTTCTCTCATTGCACATTGTTGTTATGCACAAAGACCGTTGTCTGAGCTCTCTTATTGGAAACATGCGAATCAAACAAAGATAGAAAGGGAGAAGCGACAGTCGCACAATGAATCATGCACGCACACACACACACAGACGTAGATCTAAACGGTTTAACACATACAAATGTAAAAGCGCGATCAATGAATTCTTTCAAATAAGCTTATATGGAAATGTTTGCGGTCGTTGTGCCTGCTGCTTCTTGCAACCACTACCATCGAAACGGACGCACGCACACATGCACAAGCCAATCAAAATACCCACTTGCTGTTCTGTTTTGTTGATGACGTTTTGACTGTACTACTACATCATCGCACACACACACACACTCGTACAAAGAGTGCGCACTTATGTTTGTCATAAGCAAATAAACAAATGCATCAAATATTCTATACAGCTGATTATTTTGTTTCAGTATATATTCTATTAACTAACCATACATTCCTTTCATATGACAACCTTTTGATTCAATCACTTAAAGACACACACACAAATGCACAAATGGATGAGTGTGTTGCCCCGCCCGCTCCACGCCCACGCAGCAGAGTGCAGTACGTACTTACCTCCTTGTTTCCGGACATGCCGCTTACGTACACTTTCAATACCATTTTCGCAATTAGTTATGTGTCGTTGCGTCTTTAATTAACAGTTTTGTTTGTTTTTCGAAATAAAATATTCGACTTTCACACAACGATAAAAATATTTTTAGAACTTTCTATCTCTGCTCCTCTTTTGCTCTTGGCTCCTACCGCGATACGTAATATTGCTTATTAATATGCACGCACTGAGCTAATAGCTGATATATGTTTTCAATTCGTTGAAAACGGGTATAAAAATACGAATCTACAAAAGTATAAAATATTAAATATTATTAATTGCACAAATTCGCTGCGAGCTCTGCCTTTTATTCCTACTTTAGTCGTTCGTTCCAGTGTGACCTTATTGTGACAGACAAAAATAAATATATTGTTGACGAAAATACCGAAAATAATACCCGAACAAGTTCATTGTATTTTACCTGTTTTTACTTAATATTATGAATTATGGCGTGAATTGTTCGCTAAATCTTACAGTTATACAGCATACATTTTGATTATTAATATAATAATAGTTTGTTTTTTAATAAAAAATTGTATCGCTGACATGTACAGCATACCTGCTTTTTTGAATGCAGCTATCGAACCGTTGCAGCCCCATAAGCAGGGCTGCATGTTCGATGACAGCGTGGAAACTGTCGCTTGCCGATAGACTCGCCTCTCTGTTCACGAATCGTCGTCACGCATGCATCGGTCGTCCATTTTTCGTAAGAATCCGACAGAAAACTGAAAATTACATCGCAAAAAAGACAAATTTACAAATAAAGCACTTTATAAACAACTCTATAATAACCTAGCACAGTGCATTTCAGTGGCCTTTGAAATACTGCTCAACCCAATAAGCAATAGCAATACATATAGTTTTACAAATGAACTAAAAACGTTCGTGCATATGTACAATAAAAATAAAAAAAAGTAAATAAAGCGCGTGTGAAGTGGTGCGAAGAAATTGAAGCAAAAGAAGAACTACACATATTTAACGTAAGTGTAGTCAGCAAATGACGGGCAGAATTTCCATTCTGTTAGGCGTATTTTTCCTTTAATGCTATCTAAAGTGCTTCTCTGATAATGATATGCGTTGCGACCATTTTTAAAATTTCACAAAAAATCAAAATTCCAACTCACAGCTGCAGATGTGTGCGTATGTTTTCGAGCGTGTGTGTGTGTGCGAGCGAGATGACCATTGAGCGCATAAGCTGCTGTCATTTTGTATTTTTTTGTAATGAACTGTTTTTTTTTTATTTGGCATGGTATTTGTCACGTAAAAAAGTACTAATCATTTATTAATAATACACTACTTAAAATTGTGTGTAAATTGCAGCAGAGAATAAAATGGCAGCAAGGCAATCATTAAAATTGATTCTGCTGAGTTCATTAGCAGCACTCGTACGTGTGCGGGTTTGTTAGTGCGTGTGTGTGTTCATGTGTGCGGTTTGCAGTGAGGCAAAAACAGCTGGTACAGCTCGAAGGATACGCACAAGCATATTTATTGTTGTAGTTCTTATAGTGCGTGCATGTGTGTGTGTTTGTACGATGCACGGTATTGAGTGTATGCGTCTGTGTGAGTGGTAGTTCTTACTATGTGTTTTCTTTGGTCTCTTCCGTCGTGGCGTGCATTGCTATGCATGGATGTGTTGTAGTTGTAGTGGTTGTTCTTCTTCATGTTGTTGTTGTTGTTGTTGTCGTAGTGGTGGCAAGTTGTATTGTCGGCCTGTGGCCAGGGTGAACACTCCCTTTAATTGCGCATCGCTGCTTCGTTTTCTTTTAATGCCTTCGCGCTCTGCAGAGTTGTTCCCCTCTTCCCTTTGGTTCCCTTCCCTATCTTCTTGTGTACTCTTTCATCGGCAGCAGCTGCCAGGCCATAAATCGCTGAACCATTTTCTTCTTTCCTTTCTTTTGTGTGTGTGTGTGTGTGTGGTGTATGCGTGTGTCAGGTGAATCCTGTTTTCCTTGAAACCAGTTTTCGAGTTTTTCAAATTTTTATTTTCTTTCAGTCTCAGTTGGCAACGCATCGAGTCTAGAGACATATTTTTAAAACTGACTTAGCTCTCTCCCGTTCTGGCTGTATATATTTATATTAATCTTCTCTTTCTGGATCTCATTCGCAGTGAACGCTTCCAACAAACTGTGTGGCAATAATAAGCAACAACAAAACCAATTTATTACCTACTAACTAACTAAAAAAAAAACAATATATATAAAGAGTTATTTTATATATATATATATATATATATACCATATATAGATAATCTATCTACCGAGTTACTGGTGCTCAGATCATTAATCATAGCTATGGCATGTGCAACACTTAAACGCGCCTTGGACTGGGAGTCACTCAATCAGCGTCCCACAAAACGTCGCCGCTGTAATCCCTTCGGGCAATCTGGGAACAATTCTCCCTCCCGCAGCGGAGCAAGCGATGCCAGCAGTTCTGCCGGAGCCAGTTCGATCACAACGGGGCCCAGCAATCGTTATGCCAAAGAAAGTGCTGAGCTCAGTCCTTTCTCTGAATCCGCATTGGCAAAGATGTCGCCAGGTGAGTCACCACACAGCCTGTTTCACACTATATCTCTAATCTGTCCCTCTCTCTCTCTCTATGTCCTTATCTAGATAAAATGGCTGAGAACTTGTGCAATGAAATCAAAAGACTGCACAAACGCAAACAGTTGCCTATCACATCGTCCTCACTGGAACGCATGCAGGACTCGGAGTCGAGTGGTTCCGAAATGGGACCCGAGAGTCCTCATCGCCCGGACAGCCCACCAAGTCATCTGATGCGCCACCATGGGGATAAGGCGCTGTTCACATTCAAACAGGTGCAACTCATATGCGAGGGCATGATCAAGGAGCGGGAGGATCAGCTGCGTGAGCGTTACGAGTCGGTGCTAACCACCAAATTGGCCGAACAATACGATGCCTTTGTGAAGTTCACATACGATCAGATACAGCGTCGCTACGAGGCAGCGCCCAGCTGTAAGTATATCCTTGCCGGAGAGCGAGCGAGACAACCATATAATCTCACTTGTGTTCCTTTTGCCTTCCCTTTCAGACTTGTCATAAGGCAGCCTACTCTCAAATACAACACTACGATCTTATGTGACGGTGGTTCAAACCGCAACAGCAAACGCAAAAAAAAAAAGAGAAAAAAAGAGAAAAAGCAAAACAACATAGAAGCCCTCATTTATAAAACAACAAACAACTACATTTTGTTTATTATATATTTTGAAATATGAAAGAGTTATAGTTTAAAACTAGAATTACATATATATAAATTGTATTGAAAAGCAACAAAGGGAGAATACTTTAACAGCTTGTGCACAGTGCATAGGCGTACAACAAAACAACAACAAACAACATACAAAACAAAAAGAAACTTGTTACATTTACGTTTTCATATAACGCAAATTCTAAATAAAAATGACAAATATCTATATAGTACGTATGGTAACACTATCGTACGCAGAACGCTAATATACAAAATACACACACAGCAAAAGGTGCAACAAATCATCTATATAAAGAAGAAAGAACACACAATTAATGAAACCTCAACAGTAGCTTCGTATATACATATAAATAATAATAATAATTAACAAGGAAAAGAGAAAATGCAAAAAAATTGGTAAACCTACATGTTAAGTACACTTAGCAATAAGGTATAATGTAAAGCGTATCAAAACTGTTGTACTTCGAAATAGCAATGAGAAGAGAATGAAAGATAGACGGAGTAGAGAAACTAAGAAATGCGCAGAGAATGTGAAGGAAATGGGAATGGATGGAATACAAACGAGAAAACTACTCATGAAATGTCTTTTTCATAGTTTATTTTTGCATAATAGCGAGAAAACATATAGCATCTGTATAGACAAGAAATAAGTTTGACTAACTAACATAAAGCGTAACTTATTGTTTTTTCAGGATCGTTTGTTAATTGTTTCTTCCTTTGATGTACATTTTGCAAAGTAATGAAAACAAAATACGTTTGTTTTTTCAAATATGCAATGTTTTATTTGCTTGAATTGAAAACTTTATATACATATATATATTATTTAAGTCAACTTGAACGCTTTCATATATAGAACTATATATACGCTTGGCAGACGACGACCACGTTTCATATTCATTATAAATATTTTTCACTTGATATATATAAAAACACACACATATATTTTTCAATTGCCGAGATCATACATACTTTACATTAGTAATTTAAACTTAATATTAGTAAAGAAATGCCATTTTTATATTAAAAAAATAAAAAAGCGATGAAGTGAAAATGTAAATACAGTTGTGTTCATTGAAATTTTTATTTGCAGTTGACAATATTCTGGTCATTTTGGATTAAATTAAAGCAGAGTTTTCTTAAAGTGGATAATCATGGTATTAAATGTTATTTGTTTTACTTATTATCTTCGATTAGATTTTTCTTCGAAAATTCTATTTAGTGTAGCACAGTGTAGTATGGGCCGTTACCACCTATCAGAGTTTTCCCAACGTGCAAAGCCACAGGTGTCCAATATTATTTGTTCCACGTTGCTTTAAGTGCATCCTTATGATATGCATTATTATTGTAATAATGTGCAAAAAAATTAAATAATTTAATAATATTAATTGATTACCTATTGGAATAGTTAATAATAATATTGCAAATTCAATTTAAAAATCATGCCCAGTACTCAGATCGAAAAAATGTTTGCCAGGCGATAAAGTTTCAGTGTGACCGAACGTGCGTAAAATTCATGTGTTTTTGCTCTCTTAAACCTGGTCACTTTGGTTTTAAGATTGTGACGGAGGTTATCAAAACAGAAAACGCAAATTAATTAGGAACTCGAAAACATATCTAGAAATGCAACATACGCTTAAAACAGCAGGCGACATATGGTTTGACCCATCTGGATATTATGTGGTGGCCTTGACCACTCTTCTTCTGTGCATTTTAATATCGCTTTACTTTGCCAATTTTTTGAAGGACGAACCCGTAAGTAGATAAATCCTTGTGAATTGTATGTATGTAAATATATGCAATTTATAGGAACTGGAGGACGAGGGACTCGGTGCTGACGAGGTACGAATGGAGGACGATGCAGAGATGCAGGCAGAAATGCGAAGGCGGCTGCAAAACGAAACAGGGGATGATGACGACGACGAAGCGTACGAGGAGGAGGATGAGCAGGATGCTTTTAGCGAAAGTGATGTCGAATTAAATTCGAACTATTCGCATCTAATGGGACAATTGAAGGCAAAACAGTATCAACAAAACATGGAGAAGAATCTTTCGCCAAATCAGATTGAGGAGGAACGACGCATTGAACGGGAGCAGTTGGCGGCAATATTTGAATTGTTGCGCAAGCAGGAGGATGAGTTGAATCTCAAGGATCGCATCAGCGACACCGAGCTCAAGCAGCAGGTGAAACTGTACCGTTAATCGCACAGTATGATAATGGTACATATACTATATGTAATATGTGTATATGGAATTGAAAAGCAGACAAGTCATTCCTCCATGTATGTGCAGTATTACGCTTCTATTGTTTACGGGATCCAGTCTAGAAAGACTCGAGCACCCGAAATGAAGACGCAAACGAGTCATCAAGGATAGGAGGTTTCTCATCTCTAGAGAGTAGAAAATTACATTGAAATTCTCTATGTAGTTTCGGTGTTTCGTTTCTGTGTATGTAAAGTTAAGTTTACGGCATGATATATGTATCTGATACGTGATGAAGCATAAGCTACTTATATAGAATAGTAGTAAGAGATGACAAAGTAAGTTTGGATTGTATTGTGTGGTGGAAACACGTTATAGGATGGAAATATTAATATACAATCTTCTTAAAATAAACTCTGAATGTACAAAAGACGAGTTGTTTTTTAATTGGAGTGCTGATTCCTTACTCTTTATCTCCCAATTTTTGTAAAATTTGGTGACTTAGCAACCGAAGGATTTCCATGGCAACGGAGACTTTATTTATTTACATTATCCCACATCATTCTCAGCCCTCCCAAGTGAAGTCAACGAATCTTTCGTAAAGTATTTTCAGAATCTTATTAAAACGTAAAGTTAAAATAAAAAAAACAGTAATAAATATGGTAAACTTTGTGTATCCAGAGGAACTGTATTTGTTCGTCGAGAGTGTTCGCTGTTTCCAGGTACGTGATGTTGGCAACAGCAAATGGCTGGAGGTGCACGAGATGATCATCAAACTGAGCCAGCAGGCGACCCTCGAGGTGGCCGAGCATCGCGAAGAGGAGGTCAAAGAGTTCCTTATCTCACGCGACAAGCTTTCGACGCTCATTCACGAGGCGTACTGTGTGAACCTCTGGAAGCTGCGTGTGCTACCGCATCTACTGGAGATAGATCCCAATCCGCAGGCAACATTTCTAATTTATACGGTGCTCTATCACGAGGCCGCTGTAGTGTCTCTCCTCGATGTTTGCCTCTACCATCCCAGTGGCTGTTCATCCCTACAAGATTCCGTGCTCGATCTCATCGACTACTGCGCCCAGGGAGTCGCCCAGGTAATTGGCCTAGTTAGCATGGGCTACCACGAGAACGAGACCAAGCTGGATGTCGATGAGGCTGTGCTAACAGAGCTGGAGCGTCAGAAGCGTGATCTAACGTATAAGATTGGCCTGCGTTGCGTCTCCTTGCTCAGTTATCTGGCAGACAATGTGTCGCTGTTTCATTTGGGCGCAGCACGTCGCCTTCTGGTCACTCATGATATACCCTGGCTCATGGTAGATGTGCTCTGTTTCCGGCCATGGCAACGCAAGACCAGCAAGGGACTGCAAAAGTTCATCGATGAGAAGTGGACTGCCGTTGATGACCCAGTAAAGGTGCTAAAGACCGAAGCCCAGGCCTGGTTCTGTATTCGCCAGCTGATCCTCGCTCCGGAAATAATGGACAACTATCCACTCAATGAGGCACGTTGCAAGCAGCTTGCCAAGGTACGCAAGGAACGTATGTTTTCTTGGTGCATGTCTTAATAATATATGTTGTCTCTTAGTTACTGGGACTCATGCACGAGACCCTACTGGATCAGCTGCCTGTCCTTATCGACCTGAAGCAGTTCATCAGTCGCATGACAATATGCGGTAATACGGGGTCTAGCAAGACACAAAATCTGTTGCTCGAGGACTTGCCACAGATACAGGAAGAGCTCATCAAGGAGGCGGATCGTGATGGTGGCTTCTATCAAATTGCCCAAAAGCAAGACGGTATATTTCTCAATAACAACAAGGAAGAGATTTGCGCGCTGGCCACCAAGTTAAGTAATGCATATGGCACAGAAATCCTATGCGAATTGGAGCAGCTCATGTCCGATATGGAGGTAAAGAAACCACAACAGAAGACCGAGACTGGCAAAGAATCATTTCACCAGTGTGGCATCTGCAAGGGACCGGCCAAAAAGAAATGCTCCAAATGCAAACGTGTCCACTACTGTTCACGGTAAGTTTCACATGACATTCTTGAAGAGAACAATCATATCCAGCTTGATCCTTACAGAGAATGCCAGCTTAAGGATTGGCCCGTTCATAAGGACGCTTGCATGGCAATCTAAGAGTGAGTTAAATATGTTTTCTGCACATCACCACAGCGTTATTTTCAATAAAGAACATTCCAAAAATGTAACAAGCTGCGTTGTTTCTTACGTTATTCTGTGGATTTTTTAATGTATTTTTATTAATTAAGCAATAAAAATCTGCCACGTAGTCTCTCATTCAACAGACGGAATCAGTGTTTAACTGTTCTGTCTGAGATGGTCCTTAACCACATCCAAAGCGGGCGTTTCCTCACCGAAGTCCTTGATGACGACAACAGAGCAGCCGCACACCTTACGGGGCTTGCCCTCCTTGTCGATCTTGCACAGGCCAGACCATTCACCCAATTTCTTGTGCGAGTCCACGCGGATCAGGGGAATCTGATGTTCGTTGCACAGGGCAGTGACGAGCTTCTTGTAGTTGGGCTCATCGAAAGATTCGGCCAAGATGCAGAGGACAGCCTGACGCCTAAAGAAAACGAAGACCAAATTAATTATCTCATCTGCAAAAGTTTTCCTCATTCGTTTTTTCAGTTAAATTAACTCAGTAATTGGAAGATTTTTAATCAACGTAAATTCATAAACACGGACCAATTAAATTCATCAGCGTGAGATGTACTAAACTTCTGCGTTTACATGATGAAGTTACTGCCAAGTACACTATCTTCATCGTGTAAACGTTATTGTTATTATTGCTTACTTGTCCAAAGCTTTGCAGGCCTGGTGAATGCCGTGAACGAGTCCATCGGCAATCAGCGACTTCTTGAGCACTTCTTGCAGCGCGGTGTTTATGTCCATGGCACCGCCAAGAACGGGCGCGGCAGAGGGAACATCACTGTTGAGGCGAAAAATAAATTAAATACGTTTTTAGCAAATAATCATCACAGATATACGGCATAGAAGCACATTTTATTTGCAATATTCAGTAATTGGAAGATTTATAATCAACGTAAATTCATAAACACGGACCAATTAATTTCATCAACATAAAAAAAGTCGGCATCTTTTATTTAATCAGAATTTCTGTTTTTAAAACTTACACATCAACGTCGGCCATGTTTAACTAGTTGAGGTTGCGCTGCACTACAAACGAGAATAATAAAACTAATATTAGTACTGATGGCGCCCATATTTACGAATTTAATTCGAAGCGGCTTCGGCTCAAAAATAAAACACTTTCGTACCTTTTTGACAACCGGAAAGAAAGAGAACAGAAAAGTGTTGCAGCCAACTTCATGTTTTAGGTAAGTGTTTGACAATACGAAAACAAGCAGCCAGAAAACAGCTGACTGATATAGTATGCGTAGTAACTGTGCCGGTTAATTTTAAATGACAAAATATTTAATATACATATTTCAATTTAGTTCAACTGATATTTGACAAAATGTAATATTAGTACTTCTTACTATAAGGTAAAAATATTAAATTTATTTACATTTTTATATTTAGTTGCTCTTGAATGTTAGAGACAATACTATCGAATGCGTGAAAATACTTAGGTTTATTTTAGTACATTTTCAGCGGCCGATATCGCAGTAATTTTGCGCCCAAAAACTAAGGAGCAGCCAAGCAGCTCCAACAATTAGGGAAATACGCTATAAATAGCTCATAATAGGTGTAATTTAACTAAGTCATAGGTTAGAGAGTGTTATAAAGTCAATTGTAGACTTCAGCTTCACAGTGCAATAACGTGCTTATGTTTACATAAGCAGCCAGTAATAATCACAACGACAACAACAATGACAAGCAAGCTAAAGTAAGTTTCGCTGCCTGCCCGCGTCAGCCTCCGGTCCCACTTTACCACCCCGCCGACGGGTCATAGTTTAAAAAATGTCTACAAATGGCACCACGTGCTCGTGTTATTCGTGAATCTAATCTGCCGAAATTTACAGTGCCATGTGAAAATCGTGCGCCACTACCAGCCCCAAAGCCTCTGCGGTTGTGTGTGTGCATGGCATGTTTGAAATACTGTTATCTAAATGCTATGAATTCTTTTATGTGTTTCGCTAATCCTTTTGGCAGCTGGTCGGGGCTTGAATGAACTTCCAAAATGTGGCTATCTATTGTATATAACCAAAGAGCATATGTTTTGTGTTGATAAGAAACATTCTTGCTAACAACAACAACTATAGGCCGCGTAAACAAGTAGCAAACACAGTGGGAACCATTAAATGTGCACCCACAATGCTATTGATTATGACTAACAAATTAAATGGCATCGTATATAATCGTCCATTATTTGTTTTATATGTTCAAATAATAAACTCTTGACATATCTTTAACATCGCTTTCAAAGTATTATTATAATATTATACCGATAGTTTCCGCGTAAACAAGTAGCAAACACAGTGGGAACCATTAATTGTGCACCCACAATGCTATTGATTATGACTAACAAATTAAATGGCATCGTATATAATCGTCCATTATTTGTTTTATATGTTCAAATAATAAATAAACTCTTGACATATCTTTAACATCGCTTTCAAAGTATTATGATTATACCGATAGTTTCCGCAATATCTCGAGTGCTGTGCGTAGTATTAACGGCAGCACTGTGTCGCACAATTGGGGGCTATCGCCGCGGTTCATCGACAACTGATACTGTCTCTGATAACTATTTGCCGCGGGCGTCGGCCGTTTCAATTGCTAATTAGAGTATGAGCTCTCGAGTGGCAAACATGTGCGACAAAGTCTTTTTAAGAAGGCCAAGGTTTCATATAGACTATATGGGGAATCGCCCACTCTCACTTTGTGCCATTGACTAATGTATTAATTGCAGGGAAGGCATCCTGGTTGGCTGCGGCAATCCTTTGCTGGATATTTCGGCAACGGTTCCACTGGACTTCCTGAAGAAATATGACATGAAAGAGGATGACGCCATACTGGCCGAGGAGCGTCATATGCCTATCTATCGGGAACTGGTCGATAATTTCCAGGCGGAATTCCTAGCTGGCGGCTCGGTGCAGAACTCATTACGTATTGCTCAATGGATACTGGGACAGCCGAATGTAGCTGTCTTTTTTGGTTGTGTGGGTAAGGATGACTATGCGGAGAAGTTAAGGGAGAAGGCTCGCTCTGCCGGCGTCGATGTGCACTATCAAGTCAGCGAGGACACGCCAACTGGCACCTGTGCTGTCCTCATAACGGGCACACATCGTTCGCTTTGCGCCAATCTGGCGGCAGCCAACAAATTCACCATCGATCATTTGGAACATCCAGTGAACAAAGCTCTCGTAGAGAATGGCCAATACTATTATATATCAGTAAGTATATACTCTTATAGCTTCAATGAATCGAATTCAATTTGAAGATGACTCTCCTATTTTTCTCAGGGCTTCTTCCTGACCGTTAGTCCGCCCAGCATATTGCGCGTGGCCGCCGCCGCCCATGCGAACAACCGACCGTTCCTAATGAACCTCAGCGCACCATTCATATCGCAATTCTTCATGAAACCGCTGCTGGAAGTAATGCCCTATGTGGACATCATCTTCGGCAATGAGTCGGAGGCGCATGCATTTGCCACCGCCCAGGGCTGGCCTGCTGACGAGGATCTGCGTGAGATTGGCAAGCGTCTGGTTCGTCTGGAGAAGAAGAATCCGACACGGCCTCGCATTGCCATACTCACGCAGGGCTGTGACCCGGTGCTGTTGATACAGCACGATTCCGTGCAGGAGTTTCCAGTGAAACGTTTGGCGGAGCATGAAATTGTGGATACAAATGGCGCTGGGGATGCATTCGTTGGAGGTTTCCTGGCGCAGTTCGTTCAGGACAAATCGCTGGACGTGTGCATACGCTGTGGCAACTATGCGGCTGCTCATATTATCAAGAATCCCGGCTGTACGTATTCTGGTGCGCCAGAGTTTGTCGAATAATTATTATTATCAGCGGGAAGAATACCCAAACAAAGACACATACACACTCACACCCACTAACACACCCACACACAGGCAAGCAGAGTAAACCAAGAGTCATTGCGCAAATAGTTTTGCATTCACTGCAATTAAGTTCAAAGAGTGTCTAAGACAATTTTGTTATTATTGGTTATTTGTACATATAATCCACAAACACACACAGACAACACACACACACACATACACACGTATATATGTGTAATACACACAGTTGGCAACGAACGAAACTTGAGCCTTGTGGTTTATATACAAAGTTAGAGCAATATTCGAATTTAAATTGATAATAATAAAAAACAAAACACAAACATACACCTTAAAGAGATGAGTTTGCATTTTTATATTGATAGTTTACTGACCCAGAGATAACCCTGCTGAGTTGGAATAACATAATTACATTTTAAATGAGAACTAACACACAAATGTAAATATATTCTATCATATATGACGTCAGTTAGTTGCACACTGACCGAAAGTGACTCAGTCGGAACACTAAAGATTATTTGGATTACAGGCCGCTGCTGATTATAAGTAGATTTTATGACAGGACATAAGATATCTCTCATCTTATATATGCTACTACAATTAAATGATATATTGATTTCATTGTGTCGGCAATTTTCTTAGAAAAGAGAATGAGTGCTAATGACTTATGCGACTATTAGCTTATTATTTATAACTGGAGTTAAGATATCTCAAAGCTCTACGTGCTACTTCAGCAAAATGAACTATAAGTTACTAATATATAAATAGACTTAATGTTTTATTTCCCAAATCTCATACGAAAGCAATACTATCTTGGGAATTGGAATTGAATTCAGTGTGCGGCGTTGCGACGCTTCTATATTTATTCTCGTTGTATGAATACTTTGGAAATAACAATTGAAAAGTGTATAAATAGTTGAACTTTAAGTTTTTAATCTTTTGGACAGCATCAGCAGTTTAGACTGTTGTTTGCTTTTGTGTTGATGACATCATTGATCCCGTACTCTGCCAGTGGCATTTTAGCTATTCAACCAGATAGCCCTTGATAAAGGGCAGGCCGGTTGGCACACGTTTCTGATAACGAACATAATCGGACTGGAAGAAATTGAGCAGGGAGTATTCCTCGGCATAGATGCGATCGTGAAAGAACAGCCAACTGACTAGGGTATAAATGCAAATGCACAGCGGGTTCATCAGTATGATCTGTGTGCCAATGGACCAATAGAACCAGCCCACATACGAAGGATGACGACAGTGAGCGTAGATTCCGCTGGTTATTAATTTGTGCTCCGCATGCTTTTGATCTTGCACCTGCAGAGGTACAGAAAAGAATAAAAATTATCAACTTTATATCAGTATATCAAAAGTATAGCATGACTTACCAAATGTGTAAAGCTTCGTCCTGCAGTAACTATTGCCACTTTTCGTATTACCTCACCGCAAGTACACAGCACCACGCCCAGAAGCCAAATGTTGGCGTAACCTTTGAACTCGGGCAGGAGGTAGATTTCTAGTAGAAATTCTGTCCAGCTGGCTGCGGCGGCAAGGCCATAATGCACAGAGTGATTCAGCATAAATGAGTCTAGTGACAGCGTGCGGGGATTGGCCCAAGCAATCACTAGAAACTCCGAATAGTGGAAGAAGGCCATGAAGCAGCCATAAACACCGAATTGCTTCCAAAGCGTGGGCGCAAAACAAATGACTAGCACGCTCACAGCCTCAACAAATCCCAAGAAAGAAGCGCGTATGGCAACCTGAATGGGAAACATGTTCAGTACATAGACTCCAACCATTTTATCTACAATGAGTCATTCCATAGGTACCTGATAGTCTGTGTTCCTTAGTACAAAACGTATTATTAAGTTGACGAGAAAATAATACAAAAGGGGGCCCCACAGGACGGCACCCCATGCATTGGGCACAATTCCATAATAGATCTGTGGCACTGACGGCAGCAGGACTAAAGCTGCTGTGATCAGAAAACTGTACAAACTTACTCTTCCTTCGGTGCAAAGCATATCATGTCCGTCTGGCTGTGTTGTGGTTGTATAGGGTGTTTGATTGTTTGAGCACATTCGAACTCAATCACAAGATTTTTGTGCGATTTTTGGTTTAGAGTTCATTTAAATTGATCTAATTTAAAGCATTTGTTTGAAAATGTAAATAAGCAGCGTAAAACCGGCAATCAGAGTATTGTTATTAGTAAGGTTACGTTTGGGAACTGTTATGGCGCGCTGTTGCACGCAATACGTCAGTATTTTGCTATTTTAGGTCATTTGCTAAACATTTATTTTTTGTGAAGCACTTTTAAAAAGTTTAAGAAAGTTTACAAACTCAGAGAGTAAGAGTAAAAGAATAAAAAAGAAACAAGATGTGATAATTTAATATATTAAATTGTTATTGTTATTTAATGTGACGTCACAATCCAACCGTTCACTCACAAATGTAATCTTCAATGTTAGACTCTTGTAATTTGGCAAAAAGTATCGATAGCTTTGGCTGCAGTAGGAAGGTATCGATAATCAGCTGTGCGTGAAGCTCGATTATTTTTGTCCATGCAGGTTATGTAAATTGCTTTTTAGTTAAATTTTGTAGAAATTGTTAACTAATTTGACATAAAGTCCTTACTATGGTGTTCTTAAACATCCCACTGATGGTTCGCGCTCGCGGTCCAGATGAATTCTGGCGTAAAAGGCGAATTTTCAAACTCGCTGCGGTAAGCTGTATAAACATCATATCAACGACAATATTATAATAGTCCACAATTCTAACAGCATTATCGTAGTCGTCCTCGTAATGTATATTCCTTTGCCATACGAAGCGTCAACAGAGCACTGGCCTACGCCACTAAGGGTCGTAAACTCAAGAAACTGGACATGGCTCAGCTGTGGACAACACGAGTTGAAGCCGGTTGCCAACAATATGGAGTTGCTCTGGACACATTTAAAGAAGGTCTTGCACGCTCTGATATCTTGTTGAACAAGTGAGTTGATACTCAATTAATTTTTGGACGTAATTTAAAGTTTTTCATTACTTTAGAAAAATGCTGTCGGACCTGGCCATTTGGGAGCCACGGTCTTTCGAGGCGTTGGTAAATATTTCTCGAGAACGTGCCGCAGTGGAGGGCCTGCCTGACATTAAACAAAGATCCGCCTTTAATCAGGTTTACGGACTGAGCAATTTGAAGCAAGATTAGTTTAAATGTTCTTAATAGTACCTTGTACAAAATATAGTTTTTACATTAACCGAAGAGCTGGTTCATTTTATTTTCAGTGGTGCAAACAAAAACATTGCATTTAACTTTTATTTTAAGGGGTTACGTACTAATAGAAAACATAGAATTCATAGAATTTCAATGACCGTCGTTTATTCCAATTTGGCCAGAATATCCGACTCGCGGAAAAGGAACAATTCCTTTTTCTCGTCCAATTGGACCTTGGTGCCACCGAACTCGGGCAGCAGAACACGGTCTCCTTCCTTCACACCAACTGGAACATGAGTGCCGGTAGTCTGAAATGATGTCAATGAACATCAGTTTATATTGTAATCAACTTTGGAAATTATGAAATACTTACAGCATTGCGTGCACCGGGTCCAACAGCAACAACAGTGCCTTCCAAAACTTTTCCTACAGATTTTTCTGGCAAGACAATACCACCTTTCGTCGTGGTAAGAGCTTCAGCGCGTTGCACCAGGATGCGGTCCAGCATGGGGATGATTCTCTTAATAGCGGCGGCCTAAACATAATTCAAAATAAATGAAATATTGATGTTTTTATTCATATTGCAGTCACCAGTATCGCGCTCTTTAGGCTTGCGAAGAGTTACACAACAGCCCGGCACGCCGAGCTATCAATGTTTGTGGAAGCTTCGAGAAGCTCATCTTAAAACCATTTCATAGCATGGGGTGTTTTGTAACAATAATAATGATTTCAGATTACTTACCATTTCTATTGTGATTAAATGCAAACTGGAGTTTTTATTAAGCTATAACTTAATTAATTAATTGTAATAAGACTTGAACTACACGTGCGTACCGGTCGCAGTTGTTCCTTATAGTGATGAAAACTGTTCATTGAAAACGTATCTTCTAATTTGCATGTTATCGATGCTAATCCATGAGCATACGCGATGTATCGTTATATCGATAAAATAAGTGCAGTGCAAGAATCATTGTAAAACTAATTCAAATAGACAGTAAAGTAAAGTCGTTAAAGATCCAACAAAGCTACTTCATTTTAAGTTAGCAGAAATAGATGATCCAAATGGCCCGTCGAGCACACCCGACTGTAGGTATTTCAACTTGTTGCATTACTGCAACATGCGAGTATCGTAGCAATCAGATTTTTGAAAGGACACACAATTCGACATTTTTGCTAGTTGCTACGTAACTTGTACATATTTGTTTTGTTATTACAATACTTTTACTGTTAATGTTTTTCAGAATTAAAGGATGTTATAACAAATACAGGATAAATAATTGTATTTATACGTTTGGATTTTAATTTATGTACACTTTTCAATTATTATTCAACGTTATAAAAACTATTACAATGGGCGTTGAAAATGCATTGCCTTGTAGTTGCAATTGTAGTTTTTATTACATATTTGAATTTCACATAAGATTAACTTCATTATTTGATGTTTAATGAAAATTATTCATTTAATGAATCGTACCTAGGATGCATTTTAAAGAAATAAACAATATATTGTTAGCATAAAGCAAAACATACCACTTATACATTTTCAATGGTCGATAGGATACAAATAAATTTCTATGAAACTTTAATAAATTTTCATTGATCACGGACACCATGACTTTCATTCCACCGAGAGTATACATGATCATGCAGGGAACTTATTTTTCTTAAAGAGTTTTTATAGTATATTCATACATGCATAGAAAAAAATTCATGTCATGAGCTCTTTCAATAACAAATATCATTCTAACATCCCAAACTATTCTTGTCTTTTAGCGATGATATTTCATAAAAAGGATCTATATTCTCGAATCCAGAATTGCTACCTGTATTCATATTAAGGGCCACTTGGTCTGAATTCCTATTTTTTTTAAACTGACAGCTTAATTTAGATGACATTTCCTGTAAGCCAACGCAAATGTTTCCGTATATAAGCCTGTCATGTAGTTTCTGTTGTAGTATAGCAATCTTGGCCAAATACTGTAATTGCCCTCTTGATAGAGGTCGAGCTGTAAAATTACGTTTCGATTCAGTGATCTGAGGTGAAAATATGAATAATACAGAATAAATTAGTATAAATTAATAATAACAATTTATATTCATACTCACGCCATCGATCTCCTCACATGTAAGCTCACTCATTGGTATATTAAACATCATGGATATGGCGTCTCTTAGTGACAGAATACTACGATTTTGTCGTACTACACATAATGCCACAAACGTATCACATATTCCATTAACAATAAGTTTGTGCTGGTGATAAAGTTGATCACATACACGGTGACTGTAGTGCATTATCTTTTTGGGATATGCCGCATTGAATAGACTCAAAAGTTCTGGGAAAATTCCGCCAAGCGCCTTGAGATCGAACACGTAAGTATTGTTTGCTGTGGCAATAATGATTACATTCATATTGCAATGCCGTCCATAAAAACTGGGTTCCACCAGAACCGATATAATGGCTTGATCGCGTATATCATTAATAGCCATATGGTAAGACTGATCCGTTTGCTGAATGACCACTATGCGTTGCAGTTTCTGTTCCAATGACGAAATCTCATGAGGTAAAAGTTCAGAGCATTTTATTCCATTGGATTCTTCAGGGGATGCTGCCGTGGCAAAGGACGCAACGCTATCGTCATCGCTGTCATTGAGATCCACAAAACCACCGTTTATATCACACATTACTATAATTTAAATAATTCGAAGTTAAATTAGATAATAGATAGTTAATTTGAGTGTTTGGCAACAGCTGTTCCTATAATCTTATTTTCACTTTTCGTATTGGTATTAGATGTTGTTGTTGCCTTAAATTGCATATGCATTTAATGTGTTGTTAATTGCAAAAACTAAATATTATTGTTGAAGTACATCATTTAAGAACATTTTATCGACTATTAATTAACTTTTTGATTGATTGTTGGCTCTGTTAGGTAATATTTCACATTCTTTTTGTGTTTTCAAAAGCCGCGAAAAAGGGAATAAGCGAATGAGCACAATTAGAGATGGGCTAATGGGTATTTGTGAATTCTTAGTGATTGCACTTTCGCTTGTATGCAAATTTATGAAACTATTTTAACTATTATAAATATCGATTAATTTCTCGCTGTGACACTGAACTCTAAATTCACTCTCAATTGTGTGCTCAGTCTTAAATTAAATTAAATCTCTATTTAAATTTCTTATCCACCTGCAGTTCAGCCTGCCAATCACAGCGACAAAACATTGGCCAATTTATCAAATGGTCTCTCTCGGTGCTTAGGCAAAGTAATTTTGTCAATCATGCCAAAGGCTTCTGGTTTTTCTGGTCTCCCAGATCTACCCAAATGTTTCAATTGTCGAATATACTAATTGCAATTGATTTTTGCTAAAGCAGCCAAAGGGAAAACTGTCTTTGCATTAAGATATCATCAGGAATTGAGGAGTTAACTGCCATGACAACCAGACCGCAGACGCTTGACCATTGGACGGACAGACAATTGTGCTCTTCGGATTGTAACGAAAAATATAGCAGCTTTTGTTGCTAAGGTTACGGATTTAATTTGGTCGCCGGCTACTGAACAATTCCAATTTGTGTATAGTAAATAAAATTTGACAGTTCATTTTGAATCTTTTTCTCTGTGTGAGTGGGCGGATTGTTTCCTTAAAAATGAAGGTGGTAAATTCCAAAATACCCTAAAATCTAATTGTGTAATTAATGTAACGATATTCATTGAAAATCGAATGGTAAGAAGATACAGAAAACTATTACAATTCGAAGATAAGGATATAAAAAAACACTCCTATAGTTGTATAAAACCATGTAAATAAACCGTAATCCGTTGTTTTTTTAGTTTACACTCGCTTCTCTATCTCTATCCCTGCCCAGTTGTGTGGTGTGATTAAGAGATTTACAAACGCTAAGCGAAAAGGTTAATTGCTTTGTAAGCGGCTTGATGAAAAAATGTGGACCTAACCACGAAGTAGCAGGCACGGAGGTCAGGCACAAGGCGAAGCTGGGGCTGACTCAACTTAATTGGTGCACGAGACGCATACCTAATGCGCTTAGATGCGGGCCAGGCTCATCGCAGCGCATCCCATCGCTCCTCATTGCTCCTTCGTTGCTCCATTGCCTCATTGCCATTGCAGAAGCCGCTTTTGTGCTTCCACTAATTAGATCCGATGGCAAGAAACCGTTAAATGCTCAGTAGTGCACTCGGATAAGTACATTTTCCAAATGGAAATCTCTCAAAGAAGATGTTTGAAATTGTTATTTTATTTAAGATTGGCGATTCCATTTCACATGCCATTTAATTAGAATATTAGAAGAATGCCAAACATTTTCATTACGGAATGCAAACAGACGAAGTCAGCTGGCAAATAATATGCTAATTATATATGCCGATTGTGCGGTTTATGTATTTGTGTATGTTTATGTACATATATACATTCGAGTATGTATGAAATGCGCCCAAAACATCGAGTGGGTCAGGTCAATGAGGGGGCAGGACTTGCGATATGGCATTGATTCGATGTCATGACTTAAATCAACAATAACAAGCGACAACAGCGACAACAAGCACGGGCAGCAACAAACCTAACGGGAACACGCACCGACAGCAACAAAAATAAGTAAAACAGAAACAAAAACAGTAACTGAAAGAGAAACAGAAACAAAATAAATGAACGGCTGATTGCGTCGGGGTTCGCAGTGTGCGCTGTGTTTAATACTTTTTCATGTGTAACATGAAAATGGCTTTGCATGTTGTTCCCATGCCTAAGGCAGCAACAACAACAACAACAACACTATTAGCAACAACGTAGCACTAATTACACTAATTGCACACGGGGCGGAGTGTGGAAACACTTCGAGCAACGATGACGACAAAACTCCAATTTGAACTTTGACTTTTGTCTGCGCAACAACGTATGGCCGAAATGCAGATGGTGCTGTTCGCGTGACAGTAACGAGTTAATGTCACGACAATTGAATGATATAACAGACAAAACGTGCACCTTTGATTTAGAAATAGTAGTAGTATTAGTTGAAGTCATTTCTATAAATATTAAAAAAAAATTTTAAACAATATATTTATTAAAAAATGTTTAATAAAAATAATATACATTTTTAATCATTTGTTAACTATTGGCCAGTCTCTTGGAAGTTTATTCGATATCAATAGTTAAGCTAGGAATGGAACTATGACAAACATGTAATCAAAGTAAAAAGTACCTTCACTAGCAGAAAGCACGATCACTAACAGGCGCTAAAAAACATATGAAAGTGTCAAGGAGAATGAAAAGAAGTGAGAAGAAATTGTGAATTCATATTTATGTTGGACGGTCTGATCTTTTAAAATATATCCTCTTTCATTATTAAAAGGCCTATTACGATTTCTTTTCTTAATTTCAGGTTTTTCATAGACACATTTTATTCTGCAACTGCGATTTCTTGTCGACTCCAAGAAGGCAAAACTGCATCATCTTGCTCAATCACGTGCTCAGCTCTGTTTGGGACGAACTTGTGCTCTGGCGTTGTTAACGTCATCGGGTTAGAAGGCCGCAGCACGTTGGCATCGCGTGCTCGACGTGTGCCAACTGTTATTACGTATACGCCAGTGCGGCCAACTGTGTAGCAAATAAAACATTAAATTACGTAGGTCGCCGCTCAACCGACCATTGTTTCTGACTCCATCTCCGACTGCGGCTGTGGCTGCGACTGCGACTGTGACTGCGACTCTGTCTGTGACTCTAGCTCTGGAGCAGGTGTGCCATACACGTTTGCTGATGTATGTATGCATGGATATGTGTGCGCGTATACCCTGCACGTAGCAATCAGCCTGACCGGGCAGACACACACACACACACACAGACACAGTCATAGCGGAGGCAGAGAGTCAGACAGGATTTTGCAGTCAGACAGAGGTTCTGGAGCGTTGGACCGCCTGCGGTTACGTTTTGAAGTGGCCTTTAATAGTTTGCTGTCTGCAACTGCAGCGAAATGTGGCATACTATAGTATGCTGTATGTGTGGCAAGTGGAATTCGCTGCTCTCTCCATGTGTCTGCTTATGTTTGTGTGTGTTTGTGTCTGTGTATGTGTGGTTGTGGCGTGTTGGCAAACCAAAGAGCAGTTTAATGAAATAGCAAAGAAAATTGTGGCTACAGACGTGAACACACATACACATGTCCGCACAAATGGCGCTGCAGCCAACGCGAACTGAAATTGTAATTATGCCGCAATTGCGTTGCAACAGCTAAGCGAGCGCCGCATTTCTCCACAAGCTGATTTACATATAATAGTTCTGGGCTAGTGTTGCCGATCCAACAATAACCGAATCGGGACAAGGCATAAGTCATAAATAATTGGTAGCCCAATGAAAACCAAAATCTGCAATTGAATCAATTCAAGGCAAGGCATGATAGCAAATGTGGAGAGAAGGATATGCCACTTAAGGCAGAGGTTTTTTCTGGTATGCTTTGTTTATATTACACGTTCGTACATTGCATTTGTCTATGATCATATTTACCTGACATTCAAGTCATATATTTATTTATTAGAAATAACTCTTTCATGTTCCTGGACTCTTTTCTCTTCTGATAACACGTTACCAATTTATATCATCAAAATATAAGCCAAATATATAATATCCTGAGGGTTTATTGTCTTTATAAATGATTTGCTATCTACAGTCTCGAAAAGAACGCACACACATGCATAAATTCATACAAGCAACCCGATGATTTGTATTTCAAAATAGCAAGTACAAAATCATGTACCAAACAAACAGGGAATACAGGGAGGGAACAGAGAGAGTGAGAGGGAGAGAGGGGCAATTCAAACAAGCAGCAATTGGCAATATTTCAATTTCATCAGAGACTTTGCAACGCCTGCGGAAAATGCCAAGGCTTAGGTTAAATCCAAAAACAGCTGCTGTTGCTGCACACAAGCAGCCACAAAACATGGCTTTAATACTTTGGGCCCACAAGCCCAAAAATCCAGTCTCGATAAAACTAAATGCGACCGTGTGTGTGAGAGAGAGAGAGAGTGAACAAGCAACGTATGTATGTACGCGCTGGCTTGTGTGCGTGTAACATGGCAAATAAACAATGGCAAACGAACAAATATTAACATTGCCAATAAACATAAGTAAAGCACAAACTGGGAAAAGAACTGGGCAATAATCCTCGAAATAATCATTATGGTCACAGAAGCAGGCAACGCCTTGGAACTTGCGAGCTATGTAAAAAATGCAATTGCCTATTGAAGCAGTAACAACAACAATAACAGGAATATCAGCAGTAGCAGCAGCAACAGCAACAACAACTGCAATAACAACGACAACAACATGGCGACCACAACTAAAATATTTCCATGGCCCTGGGTGTATTAGAGGCTTCGCATCAGTTTTCCTCTTTATCTTGGCATCAACTCACACACACACATACACGGAGGGCGTACCGGATATTTTAGCATAGACACACCCGTGCACACATGATGGGCCAACAAAGCCCACAAGGATAATCGGCCTAGATTTAATGGTATTTTTATGTTACCAAAAGGATTTTTAATTGCTTATATGAGCAGATTGTCAGTAAGATGATGATGATGTGGTTGGTGATGGTGATGCCTTGCCTCTTGGCCGGAACACATCCCACTTGGGTGTTCAATTTATTTTTGTAGCCAGGTGCATTGCAAATTAGACAAAAATTAGCAGAGCCATGGGCGACAGAGCATCCACATATTGGTTGGGTTGTAGGCGAAAGTTTGCCAGTAAGCCATTTAGATGATAGCTCTGGGCATTCAAATGTTGTGTTAATTAGTTTTGGGGACTTGGGATTACATGCATGCCCAATGACACGGTGTGGGTGTGTGCCTGTTGATTGATAGAACGCCTTCTAGGCAGCTTTTTGAAGAAGGGAGTAGGGGAAATAGGGGTTCAATCAGAGTTTTATCTATAAATAGTTCATTTTATTCTATTCTGGTGATAATTAAGGTTATTTCTTGTTATTCGATTTTTAGCGTAATGGGGGAAATCTTTGAATAGTATTCATCTATAAATAAATAGACAACTCTATCATTATTTATTGATGTTATTAGCTAAAACAAAGTTATTGATACTTATAAATAAGAAAGTTAGTCACATAGTCATATATCATTTTTTTCTATAAATAATAGCTATAATTAGCAGAAAGTTAAAGTTTCTTTCTATTACATTTTTACTAACAGCTCTAAGTCACGCATACACATACTGTCATCTCTAATAATCGCTGCTCTTGTTATCGATTAAGAGACTACATGCCGCTTCACTCACGTTCACACTTGCTTGGCTTTGCTAAAGAAGGAGAGAGTGAAGACATACGCGCTTAGCCAATCAGCATGCGCCTTGGCGCTCTCGATCAGAGCTGTTCTCCCAAGTCGAGCACACATACGCACAACAATATGCAGTATCATTGTGCGATCTTTCTGCGCTCTCTGAGCACGTACACGTATGTGGCTGACTTTCGATTTGTATTGGCCGCCCCTTTACTCAAATTACATTACGATAAAGCAATTACGATAAGACAATTGGCAAATCTGATACTTTACGATATTGTGTGTCATAATGAGGAACTTGACTTTGCAGCTTACCGATATGATTAATGAACTTACTGCAGTTTCGCAAATGAATTTTAAATAGGCTGCAAATAGGAGAAAGCGCGCAGAGAAATCTGCTGTGGGTAATGTCAGGCAAAAATCATCAATCAAGAAGACGCTCATTAATTCAGATCTTGACAATTGGTCAATGTACACGATTTAAAATGCATTAAAAGGCAACAGCGATGCGCAACAAAAACAAAAAAGAGAAAGAGAAAGAGAGAGAAAGAACGCTGTATAAATGGCAGAATTATGTCGAAATGAGGGAGGAAAAACCAACACCGAACAAGGCAGACAGTGTAAAGTGAAGCGCAGCAGCAGCGTCAGTGTCCTGGTCATGTCCTGGCCGCGAAAATGATTAATGATAAATTATTTAAGGGACGTTGACAGCAAATAAACCAACAAGAACAACACGCGAAGAAGCAGGTAGAATATTTACAAGCATTAAATGTATTTAAAATGTTATTACAGTCCGTTCACTCGCGGCAGGAGTCTTGAGCACTTGATGACCCCGAACAATGCGGCGCGAAAGTAAAGGCAAATAAATCATGAATATTATGTTTGCTGCAGGAAGGCAGCGGGCGTAGGGGGAAGGCGATAAAAGTCAATTGCCAAAGTTCATTGGAAAAAGGCACTCGGCAGCTTAACGGCTTAGAAAATGTCAGTTATGTCAGCCTGCCATTAGATTCGATCTCTGTTCGTCCGTTTAGGGAGACTACTAGGGAAGGCCAGGCAAATGTTTATGCAATTCAATTTTTCAAGCAAGGGGGAAGTTTTTAGGGGTGTGCGTCTGTGTGTATGTGTTCGAGTGTGTGCATTTGCTTTACGGGCATTTTTGGTTTTTGTTTATTAAATTCCGGCCAAGGATTTTTGTGCTTTACTCAAATTCCTGTCAAGCATTTGCTTGCCACAAAATGTGTGTGTGCGTGGCAAGTGTGTGCAGCAAGTGTGCATGTGTATGCATGTTCGTGTGCATGTGTGTTATGCAGCTCTTAAGCTGTATGCATTTTTAAAGTTTTCATTAGTCGAAACTTTGCTCGTTGCCACAAAGTGGATAACTTGCTCCAGTTGAAAGCATTTTCAGGGGCGGGGGAGAGCGGAGTGTCAGGCATACCAAATGTGCTCGGAGAGCGTGCATAATTGCGCAGACGAAGTATGCATATGATGTCTCATTTGAAAGATAATGAATGGGGCAACACATGCTACGAACCGTGCACAATCGGAACAGTTTATGCCACGATTAGAGAGTCGAGGCAGCCAACGATAAGCGAATTGATACACATAAAGTACACAATCGGCGAAGCGCAAGTAAAATACAGACAAAATAAACAAGGCAAACCCGACGCGGGGTGCGGGTGAGCGAGACAGAGCAAAGCTAATTTTAGCTAAGTGGGTAAGGCAGAAATGCCAAGATTTTTGTGCTGCAATGTCAGCCCAATTCGAGATTTCCCAAGCCAAGCGCCTGGTTCCCTGCAGGGCTTTTCTTTTTCATATTTGTTGCCTGAATTTTACTGCTAACTGGGCAGGAAGGGGGAGAGAGAGGGAGAGCAAGTGGGAGTGCACGACAAACCAAAATAAATGACAAACAATAAAAATCGAGTATACGCAATGCTTGCTTAAAGGATCAGTGCACGTGCCGGGGTGTCAGTGTGTGTGGATGTAAGTGTGGTTGTAAGGTGGCATTTTCAATGTGTTTTAAGTGCTCTGGCTGGCAGTTAAAGTTATTGCTGCATAATTTCAGGCGCGCAACATTTGCGTTTCCCCGTAATGAGGCGCATAACGAGGCGCCGCATGGAGACTTAAGTGAAAACTGAAGCGACGCCTAGCCAAAAAGAAAATATTAAAAATACATGTACACTGTCTGTGTGTGCGCGTGTGTGTGTGTGTGTGTGTCTGTAGGTACTGCAGTTGCCGCATGTTGCGATGGCGATAAACGTCGCTTGTTAATGTTTACAGCCCGCGCCGCGTTCCCTGCGCGCCTGGACAATTGTCCTGCGGGCCTTGTCTTTCTCTGCGTCTCTCTCTCTCACTCGCTCTCTCTGTTGTTCTCTGTCTCTGTGTCTGCGCCGCGCCATTGTCGAGGCTTATGGCCAGACCATTATGGACAACTGCAATGGCGACAATAACGTGTCGTTGATGTTTCACACCTGAGACACATTTGGCGAGCATGAACAGGTGGTTGGCGCAGCGCCCAGAAGTCGCCAATGCCAGCATACACACACACTTACATAAGCATCTGTACAAGCACATATATACTACCTTATATAGGCATTTGCATAAACCCCAAGGGAGCAACAGAGTGAGAGAAAGAGAGAGAGTGAGGAGCGCGTTGCCAAAACAGGCAAATGCAACACAAATTTTGCGGTTTTGTGGCTTTCCTTTTAAGGAGCCAACAAACAGAGGCAAAGGCTGAAAGCTTGTTATGTTTATGGCAGATTTTCGGTTGCACAGCATATTAAATAAATAAATTTACATGGAATTGCCAAAGATTTGCGTGAAGCGACTCAAAGGCTTTGAGTAAAGTGAATGTCAGTTGAAATGGAACTGAGCTTATATGGAATACTGATATGTGCATGTATCTTACATTATATTGAATCTATATAGTAAATGTGATCACATTATAGACACCATAAGTTGGCACATATTGTTTTCTTTCCTTCTTCGTGGTTCGCATGAGCACAAAGAGTCGAAGGCTTTAAATAAATTTGTTTGTTTTCATTGTGAATTGAAATAGAATTGAGTTTATAATAATAATAATAATATTAAAACAATATAATAGAATTATCATAATGCAATATTTACATAATATAATATATATCTTAGATTAAATCGTATATACAAAATAAATACGATAACCTCAAAGACATGATAAGCTGCTCATCTACAATCTCATATTCCCCTCTTCTTACTTCATTCGAATCCAGTGAGTTGTCTGCAGCTTATTTTTTGTTTTTCTGCCTTTTTCTTTCTTGGCATAATCTGCAAAACTTCAGCGTTTTTTGTGGCTCAAAGTTTGCGTGCTTGTTGCAACATTTAAAGCGCGCCTCGTGCCCTAATTAAGCGCGCGGTGTATGCCTCGAGGCATTTTCCCAATCAAATTGAGCATAAATCTAAACAAAATTCTAGGCTGTTAGCCAAGAGGGGGAGGAGTAGGAGCAGGGGAAGGGAATGGAGGAGGAGAATCGAGGATACGCAGTGTGGGAGGTGGGGAGTTTAATTAAACCTGAAGCAGCGGAGAATTTAAACGTTTAATTGAAAAACTTTAAACGCGAGTTTTGTCCCAGGAGAATATAAACGACAGTTTCTAGTTGTGGCAAAGATGGGGACAGAGGGACGTAGGGGGGAGGTGGAGTGCGCGGTGCCTGCAGCATGCTACGACAGCCATCCAATACAATGCCACAAGCGGCAACTTTGACGCAGACTCAAACGAAATTTGTGAGCGACAATATTTAGTGCGCTTTTTTTGCGAGTGAGAGAGAAAGGAGTAGGGTGAGGGGCAGGGGGAGAATAGGGAGATGGGGGAGCGAGGCGCGTCTGTGAAAGTTGCCAAGCGCTTGCGGGATGGCAGCGCAAAAATTATGACAGTTGATAGTTGCAACACAAGCGGCAGCAACAACAGCAGCGCCGCAGCAGCAGCAGCAGCAGCGGCAGCATCAGCAACTGGCATTAAAATCACTCATACGCACCGTGCGCGACTGATGGAAACAAAGCGAGTAACGTCAGTTTTTTCGCCTGTTGCCCTGGGAGCTGGCATTAATTGACACGTGATAATTTAATTAACGTGGCTACAAAACGTGGCAACCAACTAGTGCTAAGCGTCATCAGGAGCCTCGGCATCGATGTGTGCGAAGAGAGCCAAAAGAAGCGACGCCCAACGTAGTCTGCTAATTGGGTCAGCTTTGAGGACGAACCGGCGGCAGCAGCAGCAGCAGCTATCCCGTCTGTCCCCACGTCGCCCATCATTGTTTTCGCATCGGCCTTTGGCCGCAGGCGGAGCCCAGAGATCCATTGATGGAGTGTGGCAGCCTCCTCTGCTGCCACTGCTGCTGTTGCTGGCTGCGTTGAGTGTCTCTTAATTACACTGTGCGATGCTTGTTGGCAAAGGGGATTTTCTTGTTGTTTGCCAGCGACGACGATGACGACGCACCGTTACACTTTTTCCCCTTTGCCCCCGTTGCCCTTCTGCCCTCCATGCTTTGCAGATAACTGACAACGGCTCAGCAAAGAGCACACGCATATGAATTATTTTGACCCCAACCTCCCTCCAGCCATATTCCCAAACCTGCCGTGGCCTGCCTAACTCATTTAACGTAAATTACGTATACGTACGAGCGTTAATTGAGCTGGCGCTTCGCTTTGGCTTTGCCGCCTCTCTGCGGCTTCTTTAATATGCCAAAAGGATTTTGCCTTCACGGCGTAGTTAGCTCGGCTTGCTCTTTAAATAGTTTACATTCTGTTTCGCAGTATTTTCTTGTTCTTAAAATATAAATAGTTTAAAATTTGGATTAAAATAGGTTACAAATATTAGTGGTTCTTTAACTGCAGTGAATAGGGGAACTATTGTAGAGGAGCTCGGACCTCCCTTGTCTTATTTTCCTGTTCTGATTGACCTTATCCCTTTTATATAGAGAAGATGCCTCCCTAAAGCTGTACATCTCATACGGGCCAATGCCACACATACTGTTATTATGTGTGCTGGTATTTTATCCTCTAGCTACTGTTCTTTGACTGACAATTCAATGGCAACAGCCACAAGGGTGATCTACTATTAAGCACTCTGCCGCCTAACCTTGAACAACATTAACGCGATTAGGCGAATAAATTTAATCAAGCGACAAACGACGCATGGAAGCATGCAGAGTGCTTCTGACCTCATTTAACAGTGGCTGTGGTAGGCAAAACAGTACTTTAAACACACACAAGAGAACTCTCACAATATATGAAATGAATTTATTTACTCAGCGCGCAACTGATGCATCCCACTGTGCTGCAATGTGGCAAACGGGCTGAGCAGAAGCTAAGTGCCGCTTGAGCCTTTTTAAATACAAAGCGACTCCCATATGCATATAAAAATACGCCTCATTGCCAGCCACGCCCACACGCCCGCCTAGCATGCAGCAGGCGTTTGCTATTGTTAAGTGACAGAGAAGGAGGGGGAGGAGGAGGTTGGAAATTCTAGAGCCAGTTGAATGCAAATATTAATAGCGCAAATTTTCCGTTGCAAAGCAGCAAGAATGCACAGTGTCTGCCTGTTTGTGTCTATGTGTGTCTATGTGTGTGTGCGGTTGGGTGCGTGCTTGGGTGTGCATGACACGTAAAGCGCAGATAGAAATGTGTGTTATGAGCAGTTTGCAGTAAAAGTACAAAAATAAAAAGTGAACTATATATGTATTTTGGGCGTTTACGTCCTTCTTAGCTTCGATTTTGATCGGAACACACACACACACATGTAAATATATATGTACACATACGTATATAGCTCATGTATTAATGTATGTGTGCGCTGTACAAATTCATTCATCACTTTCGCTTTGATTGAATAACACGCAAAACTGATTGCATTTTATTGCACACACAACGCACTGCGGATTAATTTAGTCGAGTCGCGTATTTGTTTACTCACTGGTGCAACTGATTGTTTGTACTTTCAATTCGATTTATTTATGCATGCATACAGTTATTTATCGCATGCAGTACTATATGTTTTATTTGAAATCACGAAATTAAATTGATAGAACAAGGGACACAATTGCTCACTCCACAATTGTTAAGGGGGTACGTAACGTGCTCTGCATTTTTTTTTGAACAGACAGAATTAGGTTGTTTCAATCTGATAAGGTATTATATATTCTAAATTCTCATCATCGAAAATTACCCTAATTTTAGGTTTTTTCCCATGTCCTGGAGAACATTTTTGAACTTTAAAATATCATAGCTTCGTTATTTTGTAACTAACACTAACACTATCCTACTGACTAGGAGAATTAACGGCATTATATACCCATTAAGTTTAAGATATATATGCTTTTCTGATCCCTATTGTGGAAGCATAAATATAGTAAACTCGATGTTTTTAGCACTTCCTCTTTATTTGGCACACTCAACAAGAATGCCTCTTAATGTTATTTTTTACATAGGTTTAACATAAGCTTAACATGGGTTAACAAACTTAACATAGTTATTGTGTTATATAAGTATCGATATATCAGTGTGACCCTCTACCAGCCTACTACACTATTTAACTTCCTTAAATAAACGAATAATATCCAATCAAAGCTTATTCTTACTTTTTGTACCGTGTTTTTCTTGGTTTCTTAAGTTAATTCAAATTAAAGACAGCAAGGAAATCATTAAAGTTCAAGTAAGTTTCTTTGAAGCATCTTTCCCACTTCCCACACACATGGTTGCGCATGCAGAGAAGTGTCCAATAATGTGACCAACTGAAATGTTGAGCATTTGCTCGGGTTTAATTAAAACCAACATATGCTATGCAAATGCAAGCGACAAGAAAAATGGGTTGCCTAATGAAAACTATATTAAAAACTTTTAGAAGGCAGTCAACGATAATGCCGACATATGTTTTGGAGTCATAAAAGAAACAAGGCAAGAAGAAGAAAAAGAAAAGGGGCACTAAGACTCTTAAACAGATTAAAATGCAACTTGAGTTCTATAAATTGGTAAATTGACTGTAAGCAGCCAAATTGCTTGACAATTACATGCACCCAGTAATGCGATCTAGTGCAGCCCAGTGGAAAATTGAGACAGAGTTACAGAGCGGAGGGCAAGGAAGGGTGGGGAGAGGTAGGAGGTGAGTGAAATTGCATCATTAATTAGCGAGGCCCAGATGAATTCGACTGGGGCAGGTGCAATGCTTGTGGTTGCTTGATTAAATTTCAGCTGCATGCTGCTTGTGGTAATTATGACGCCTTAACACAGCCACACACATACACACACACAAAGAGACAGAGAGAGAAAGAGAGAGAGAGAGAGAGAGCATGCACGTGCAATCCTGATGAGTTGTGATTAAGCAGACGTAGTCGAGGGCAGCTTTGAAATATGGCACAATCAGCGCATTAAATAATTAAGTGCTTAATTAAATAAGGAGCCAGCAAAATAGCCAACGGCCACAGTTGCCAGTTCCCCCTCTCCCCTGCCCACTCTCTCTCTCTCTCTCTTGTACTCACGTGCTGTCTTCCTCTTGCTTGGCTCGTGGCTTTGGCTTCTCTCTTTGCGGCATTAACTTATTTTTGTATTGTATTTCGTGCGCTAATGACGCATACAAATGCCAGCATAGCTTTATCTATGGTGGAAGGGATAATGGAGTTGCAGAGGAAAGTGTAGGGGTCGTTGGAGGGGGGAGGTGGCAAGTGTACGTGGCACATGGCAGGCACATCACGTGCGACCTCAAATTTGTAATGAAAATTGAATAAGAGTCAAATAAATGAGCCAAGTTAGGTAGGCAGCCTGTAGCATGTCCATCGATGAGGCAAGTGCAGCAAGTGGGTGTGTGTGAGTGCGTGAGCCAATACATGTGCGATTGTATGTGTTACGTGTGCAAAGTCACGGTACATATCTCACTTATCGCATTCACAAATCATCGAACTATCTTTCTGCACTTCGAACCAACAATAAAAAGTCGATCATATTCAAGGCATACAATAATTTACGAATTTATTTATAATAATTTACAATAATATTAAGTTTTTTGTGCTAATTATATGTGGAATGTGTAGAATTGCTTATTTGAGAGATAAGACGCGGCTTGTGCTTGTCGAACTAGAAAGGGGATTATCGTTATATTTGGAGTTAAAACCCCAGCTCGTCTCGCGCAGTTGCCGTTTTTCCTCTAGCGTCTTCAGGGCCTGGTCCTCGAGCAACTCTAGGGCTTTCTCCTCGGCCTCCAGGCCAATCGGTACGATTGGTATGCTTTGTGTGCTCTTATTTGCAGTTGGGGTCGGTATATTCGACGCATTCTTTTCCGAGCTTGATTTCTTCCCTTTCAGTGACTTTGACTTGCCCTTAGACTTTTTGCCACCCCCAGACAAGCGTGCAGAACTCTCTTCGAGATATATTTCTTTTAGCTTCGCCTGCGCCTCCATTATCTGCTTAGCACTACTGTGCCGCACTGGCGATTCAGGCGGATGCTCGTAGACTATCACCTCCATGGGCATGCCGAGCTTTTGCTGAATTTTGCCACCCCAGGGTCCACGTCCTAGTGCGCTAATCGGAGTGATAAAGTCTCGCATCTCTGACTCGCGCATCAGCAGGTAGTTATCCTCGTAGGGCAAAAAATCGCTGGGATTCTGAAAGCTGGTATAGTTCCGCACGACGCGCACCACACTGCGCGCATTGAGGCAGTGTCGATCATAGACGGTCAGTGTGTAGTGCAGTTTGCGCGTCGTGCAGGGCGCCACTAGCCAGACGACATAGATGATCGCCTTGCTGCCATTCATGTCGACCAGCTGGCGTTCCAGCTGTTTATCCTTGAGCTGGGCATACCAGGTGCTGCGACAGACCATCATCATGATGGGCAAATAGTTCTCGTACTTGCAGTTCTGTGAGATCAGTGCCGTGTTCGGTCTGCTCAGATTGCTCAGTCCGGGCCGCGTCTTTACATCCCGTTTGACACCGCCGTACATAAATGTGGCCACACAATGATTCTCGTTATGCAAAAAGGATGAGGGATCGAAGCATACCACCACCGGACTATGATCATAGATCTCCGATGTCATAGTGTTTGGTTTGCGCATGTGTTTGTGCAGCATATGCACCATTAGGTTGCACGGAAAGATGACCTCGTTGCAACGTGCAACCGGACAAGTGCCCGGTACATGCGGCAATTCGCGCACTGCTTCAATCATCTGGGCCTTCTTCGCTTCATCGTCTTTCACCTGCTGCAGTTTCCTTTCCAGATTCTTTTCAATTTCTGCCTGCTTTTGCCTGTGATTTAGCTGAGGGGTTTCTGTGGACATTATGTTGCAATGGTAATTTGTGTATGTGTGTGTAGGTCAAATAATAAAACTCTATTGATGAGGTACAAAAGTAAAATGAAAAAACCGAACCGAATGTTAAGCCTAGACTGAATATTGAACAGGTTTGATGCATAGCCAACTTGAAGTTGAATAGAAACAGCTCGGTAATTCTGTGCAAAGTTCGGGTTTGTTAATCCATAAATTCTCTACACATCTTAGCTGATACTCTACACATTTTACTCTACACATCTTTACTGATACTTACTTCTCATTCTTATTTCTAACAGCCTCTCGTATCTTTTTCATATTCAACTATTTCCATTAATTTTGTCAAAGTGCAAAGTTCTCAATTTTACGCCCGACGCGTTGGAGCTGTCAAAGAATGGGGCAGGGGGCCAGTCCCTAACTAGACACCTTTTGAACTCTCTTCAAAATGCCGATAAAGTTGAAGGCATTGCGTGCCACAAAAAACTATTGACAACTGCGCAATTTGTGTGTGTTTGTGTGGTGTGTGTGTGTGAGTGGGTGGGAATTCCTCTTGATTTTCATTTCTCGTTTTTTTTTGAATTAAATTCTCTGCCCAAACTTGAAGCAGAGCTCCGATATTCCTGCTCTAAAAGGGAGCACATGACCTTTTTGCGGCTCAAGGCATTAGTGTGCTGGCTTTTGTGATCAAGTTGAGATGTAGATGTGGGGCATGCACCCACATCAAATTTCCGACATGTCTTTGGGTCAAGTGGGACAACACAGACATGGTAATAACATTTGTTGACCAGACTTATTTGCGTTTATTTATGTAGATTCAACCCGCTAAGCTAACCCAATTGTGATTAGTAAGGTTAATTAATTCACTTTATGATAAGCGAAATTAAAACGTCAAATTGTGGTCAAAAAAACGTGAAAGAAAAGGCCAACCAACTGACTGTCATACTCGTCTAATTTAGCGCTCTATAGTATCTGGTCAAAAGTTGAAATTGAAGTCACAAACTTTTCGCATTGCCCGCGCGCACCTCTCTAAATGGCTTTGAATGCCGACCAGTTTTTTTTTCTGGTTTTTGTATTTCGCAGTCCAATCCAATTTTCATTTCGTTCTTCGCCAAAGTTGGCAAACTCAAAAGTGGCAAAAATGAAATGCACAACAACAAATGGCCAGAGAAATGAAAAGACAAGCAAGACAAGTAAAAGGAAAGGAAATGAAGAGAGAAGCATAACAAAGTACTGAGCCACTCAAAGAGAGAGCGGTCGCCCGTTTTCCTCCAGCTGGCTTGGCACTTGTTGGCTCGTTTTGTGGCCAGTTAGTTGGCAACAGATTTGCTTAGTCTATCTGTGATATTTTTGTCATAGCGTTGAGTGAGTTTTCAAGTTTCTCTTTGAACCATAAGCCATAATAGTACAATGGCTACCAAAGCATCAACGTTCTCTCGTCGTTCAATGCATGCACATGTTCCCTATTATTTGGCTTTTGTTGGCTTTATCTGCAAGAGAGAAAGGGAGAGCGAGCTAATGTGTGCTACGTGTGTTGCACTCAATTGCATTGAGTATCTCGTGAGAGTGACAAGCTGGTGTGTGCAGAAGTGAGACAACAATGTTGATAGTTTCTCTGTTAAGGTAACAGTGTTAATAAACTGATAACGATAAACGATAACAAGCATTGCTTATGTTAATGTTAACTCAAAAGAGTGTGTGCAAAAATGAGATAGCAATGTTATAAGTTGGGCTGTTAAATTAACAGCATTAATTAACAGAGAGCGATATACGCCAAAGGCTTTTTAATCGTTTTTGCCTGTTAAGGTCTACGTTAGTTTACAGAACGTTAAATGTTAAACACATAATGATAAAGGGCATCATTTAAAACTGAAATAAGGATTAAATTTATATTTCAAATAAAAATATCTATACAAATTCCCATTTTCATGTTTCTCTCATGGAAAAAAACAGCCTTAAAGTTTGGACATATGGAAATGCTGCGCCATTTTAAAGCGTTCAACTTTTTTATTTGCGTATTAAGCTCCAAAGTTGTCACTGTAATCCTTGTTCCTTATGTTGTTGCCATTGCCTTTTGCTCTATGACTTTTTACAGAAGTTTTCTGCTATGTTTTCTGTTTTCTTTTCGCTTTCTTCAAGAGTTACGCACAAGAGCAGCGTTGTGCCAGCGTAATCCAGCTGCCTTTGGCCCACAACTTTATCTTTCTCTGTGGCAATTTCAGTGCTGATTAATTGCCGCCTCTTAACGCCGTGGCTGACCACTCAAGGCCCGCCGACTGAGAGGGATTCCTACGCTTCACTCGCTGCAGGACAACTTGTCGCATCTTCCCCTCTATGTCTCTCTCTTCCTCTTTCTCTTTCTCGGCATCTGCTCTGCCAAAAGTTCGTATTAATAACGCGTTTCACTGTGCTGCATCCCTCGACACAGTTTTTCCCCCAGTCATGGTCAACCTTTGCTCTGAGCTTTGGGAACTCTCCGGACATGCAACATGCATCGAGCTGCAATTTTAATTAATTGAAATAAAGCTGATGCACTTGGCCACAAGCTGTCCCTTTGAAGGCCAAACGAAACGAGGTGAAACCATTTTAAGCAGCAATTTTGCTCTATTGACTTAAAAAAGAAAATATCACGTATCCTGAGCGAAGTAAGATTGATATTCTTAAAGAGGAAAATTGCATTCGAGATATTCAAATCATTCTAAATACATAATATTATAATGTACATATGAAATCTCTTCTTCTTCTTTACTATTCTATCTTCCTAAACCTTCTCCTTGTAAACAGTCTTAACTTGCTTTGCTATTTACATTCCGGACACTTCTCTGCAGCTGATTAGGAACAGCTTTCTGTCGGATTGAATGTTATAAGGGTATGCCAAATGCAGGTCAACTTTCCCAAGATACTAACAAGAATGTTTCAAGCGACTTTTCATTTTCAACTGGAAATTACTTTGGCAATGTGGCCCTGTTACAAAGTCAGGTCATTAGGAAAATCTTGGTCAACCATTTGGAAACATTATCTAAACGGTTTGTGCCATAGGTTAAACACTTCTTTAGCACATTTGCCTCAATTAGAGAGATGGCTTTAACTTACAGGCGAGTCTGCCGAGACAGAGACAAAGAGAGAGAGAGAGTGAGAGACAGAGAGAGATTGAGCGAGACAGTGTGAAAGGTCTGGGATAAGAAAATGTAGGATGCAAGATGAAAGGCTACAAAGTACATGTTATAGATACAATTGTGTTTGTTGTGTAATTACACAAATGCATTTATGTTGCACAGCGACCGAGACACACGCACACATACAGATAAACACACTCATACAAACACACACACACACACGGGAACAGGCAGACAGAAATCTGTCGACATTTTGTATTTGTGCAGCCATTCAGAACAGAAGAAAACACAACAAAACAAAGTGTAAACAAAATATGTATGTAGTACATGTATGCTAACATTTTAGACTCACCCGGACGCACACACACAAACGCACACACACACACACTCGCACACACAGACAGAGAGATGCAAACATAATCAGTGGCATTTTCATTTGGCTGCATCAGCACAAAAGGCGAACCGGCTCAGACTTAATTAAAATTTCATTGTGTGTGGTTCACCTTTTACTTTCTGCGCCTTTCCCCCTCTCTCTATCTCCTCTTCCTTTCTCTCCCTTTCAGTGTTTTGTTTTGTTTCGTTCTGATTTCACCCTTCGTCAGCTAGACAATTGTTTTTGTGTTAATGCGTTTGGCCGGCTCTATTTGGCATATTGTTTGCAACGACGACCCTTGAGACAAGCCAGCACAATACCCACTTTTTGTTGTTGTTGTTGTTTTAATTGTTGTTGTTGTTGCTGCTGCTGGTGTTCTTGTTAGTGTTGTTATTGGCTCACTCCACTTGCATTTTATGGCCCTGACTTTGCTGGCCCGTTTCTCGCGTTTTTGCAATTGTCTCTCACTGCTGCTCGTAATTAGCAGCAACTGCATAAAAGTGTGTAACACACGAACAGCACAGAAAGTCAAAAGGAAGAACGAAATGAAGGGAAAGAGAGAGAGCGGGGGAGAGAGGTGACGAGCTGGGACACACCCGTTACTGGTAATTGGCGCTTTTTGGGCAACTGGAAAAAGTCCGGGCCACTAATTTGCAAAATTGCTCAAATAATTGGCCAACTTGATGTATTTCATTTTAAATTAAACATCGTTTGACTCCAGCAAACTGGCCAAAAGCACGAAAAAAAACATATATATATACTATATAGTGTAACTGCCAACTGCAATTGGCAGCAGCGCTTTTTAGCCACAAATTGGAGACACAAAAAATGAATGTATTTACTTTAAATTAAATTTAACTTTCCGTTAAATTGTTTCTCTGTTATTTGCATATATAATTTGCTCTACTTATTATTAAGTTTTATTTTATACATATATAATATTTTATGTGTATTTTTATGCATTTATAAATATAGTTTACATTCATATTTTATTTTTAATATATATTTTATATCTAAGAATTGATTATTATTGTCTTCGTGAAAGCTCTTTTCTTATTTATGAACATTTCAATTTTTTTCTAAAACATTTTTTATTAAAATATAAAATTTTAGCAGTTTTTTCCTGATTTCAACATATGTATATTAAGAGCATCAGCAGTTCGTTTAAGCTTGTTAAAAAATGTTCTACAGCCAATTTAGCAAATTAATCGCATGCACAATGTTTGGCAAGTATTTTTTTTTGCCATATTACGTATTCGCCGCATAATAAGTTGCTTTAAAGCGCTACGTCATTCGATCAAAAGGAAGTTGACCTATGTCAGAGCAAAGAAAAGAGAGAGAGAGAGAGAGAGAGAGAAAGTCGCTTTCGATGTGCGTCATAAAATCAATAATAATAAATTTCATAATGCATATAAGAAAATTAATGATGTTTCAGCCTCACGCCTGCGTGGAGTTTAATGCGGCAATTCTTCTCGCTCTCGGCCCGAGGCGGCAGCGATGACATAGATAAGTATATAGGCAGAGAGAAGGGGAGGCAGAGAGAGAGAGAGAGGAGGAGAGAGAGAGGAGGGGAGAGCGAGAGAGACGTTCATATTAAGCGCTGGCATATTTATGGGTCAGCCGATTTTTGCGCATTTTGCTCGCTTCCACTTTTGCATTAACGGCGTTTCTGTCATCATTTATCATCGATTGCTTGCATATGTCGGCCTTCAAGTGGATTTGGGCCATACAAATGTGTATAGCCAAGGGTCGTTAAGGCAACAAGATACAGCAATGCGTACGTGTCTGCGCCTAACGATTGACTCCACTCGACTCGACGGGACTCTTTGGCTTCGTGTGGGAATGCGAGACAATTGTGACAGATCTTTCAATTAAAGAGTCGCAAATTTAAGAAAGAATCCACTGCAGTTAAGTTGATTTCTCTTCAAACTGTTCTCCAATAGTTTATAGTTTGAGTTTATCAACCTGAGTTTTGTTTGTGTGTATGTGTGTGAACGATTCACTAAGCCACAGCTCACATATTTAGAAAGGCAGGCTCGGGGTCTATTTATTTTGTGTGTGTGTGTGTGTTTGTGCTTATGCACTTGTATTTGTGTTTGTGCTTTTGCTTGTGTTTCATGTGCCCATGTGTGTGTGTGTGTGTGTGTGTGTGTGTTCACATGCAAATGAGTAAATTTTCACTGGCGTTTGCAGTTCACATAAATGTTGGCAAATTTACCGCAAAACTTCATCATTTGTTGGCTAATTGCGCGCCGATTTTGGCCCCGCTTTTGCAGTTTTCCATTGCATAATTTGCGGAAAATGCGCTTTTCAAATTCGCACTCATCTGCCTGTCAATGTTGCTATATTGTTGGTAATTGTTGTTGTCCCTGGTTGTTATTGCTGTCGCTGTCGCTGTCGGTGCCGTCGTTGCTTGTTCAAACTGATATGTCAATCAATATTTTTGCTGATTGATCCCATTGTCAGTGTGTCAAATGTTGTAGCTTCACTGTGGCACAAAACATTTGATTAATGTTCGTACTGCAGAGGAGGGCAAACTTCAACTGCGTAGTGCGATATAGCACGAAGTCAAACTATTGAATTAAATTACTCATAACTAAAAATAAAATGTTAATTAATAGTTGTGCAAGCGAGACAGACACATAGGTCAGGAATATATACAAAAAGTCTGGCATTTTAACTTTATTCTGCTGTGTTTAACTTAATTAACATTTGCATTTTTTTGCAGACTAGTAAACATATCCTTAACACTAGTTAACAGGTTAAACGCATTTCGGTTTCGGCTGAAAATTATTTTGGCATATCCTTGTCTGCTGTTGGCAACAAAGCTCCAACTGAAGTTTGCACTTGACTGCACTGCGTTCATTTTACTTTTTAACGAATTTTTTTAGAGTGTTTAAAAATAATATTTTTGTGCATATCCCTATCAGACGCAGTTCTTCCGAATTAAAATAATTATATTAATTTTAATTATTTTGAGCTCAACAAAAAACACAGCATACGGTGAAGGAATTAACATTACTCAATTGGTGGGAAACAAAGTTAACATTTGCATTTGCAATGCAGTGCCCTGCACTGTTTGCTAACAGAATTCTGCTAAAATGCAGTGTGTTTTCTATGCATATTCTGTTAGTTTACAGTTTTCCCAAAGTTGCCAATTGAAATTTTTTTAGTTTCACTTAAATTTCAATTAATATTCTTGTGATTTTAATTAAAATAAAATAAACAAAACTTCAAATATGCATATTGTTTTATTTAGCTAAATTAAAAGCGACACACATGTTTACCTATTGCCGTATTTAGTTTATTTTGTTTGCATTTGCGGACAAACCGAAAATTGTCAATTGGCCTGTGAAAAGTAGCAAAATTTCATTAATAAATAAATAGCGGGTCATGCCAAATGTGACCACACACTCACACACACGCAGTCACGCAGACACACTGACCCACACACATGCGAACGATTTATTTCAATCAGGCTATAATATTGAGCATACGCCCCGTCACATGGGGCAACAACATTCGACAGCTGAAATCATTATGGCAAGGGCAAAAAAATAGACGCTAAAGAATATATCGACATGCAGTTCGACAGTTTGACTATTTGACTTGAGCACACTCGGATGCCGTCAGACAGCAGCTCGTCGTGCCCGTGCCCCGAGCTCATGCTTGCATCCCGACCCCGAGCTGGGTATTTCCGGCGTACAAATAACGACGATACAAACAGGCTGCCAAGCGAACAGTACGAGGGGTGGGGGGTGTATTAAATAAACTCATACAAGATGAAAATCGCAAACATGCAGTTTTTCCTTCCCAGTCCCACGGGGATGCAGGGCGGTGGGATGCGGGGCGTGCCCATAGCCGGTAGCAATGGCAAAACTTTTACTCAATGTGTGAGCAAATAAAATTTGTTTAGTTCACAGGCGCAAAACTGCAACGGGCAACGGGAAACAGCAACAGCGTCAGCTGCAACTGCCAGCCCTGTTGACGTGTTGCATTGTCGTTTGTGTTTACACAACCGCACACAACGACAAGTGCAGGCGGCAAACTTTTGCAACACGTCTCGCAACGCATGCAACACCGAAATTTAATAAACAGCTTTAAAATTTGAAATGCGAACTTTTTATGCCTGACTATTGTTAAGTTTGTGGCAAGCATAGATACATACATATATGCAAATTCGGGGGGCAACATCCATCAATACTGGCAGATGAGCCTGTTGTTGCTGTTGTTCTGGTGGCATAAACTAATTCGCGTCTGCCTGGCTTCATTGCTATATGACGGAGTCATCAATCTGTCCTCTCTGCATAAAAAACAGCAATTGCAAAAAACAAAACGTTTCTAGCGACTCACGCGTTGCGAATAAAATGCTGCCAATAAAATGCCATAACACGCAAACGTGTGTGAGTACATTTCATGCGCACTGTATGAGTGGAGTGTGCCTTTGTGTGTGTGTGTGTGCCTGTTTATAGTCGCTGTGATCACGTGCTGCGAAGTTTGGCAGGCCGCTGGCAGTGTACTTCGTACCCAGTGCGCTGGATTCAATCCCTTTATGCAGCTCACGCAGTGCGGTCTAACTGTAAAAATGTCTAAACAGAACGAAGAGAATCAGAACAACAGAAATAACAACAGAAACAACAACAGCAACAACAATAATAATTCCAATAAATGTGCAAGTCAGATAGAAACATACACACATACGTACACAAACACATATGCAAGTAGGTTTGCGCACGAAGGCACTAAAAGAACGCTATGAATATTGTTTGTTCAATGGCTTAGACTAGAAAATACCCATTAATGATTTTATTTAAAATCTAACTATACCCTGTTTGACATATTTGTGTTGGCAACACTTCTTTTAAATTGACTCAACATGCTCTGTTAAAAGTGCAGGTATTATCGGCTTACTGCCACTATGGCATTAAATTCGATAAATCGATAATGCAAACTTTGCCAGCATAATGATCTGCAATTAAATTCTGTTATTTAAGTTGGCAACATTTTGATTCAAACAACTGAACATGCACTGTTAAGAATTTCGGACATAGCAGGGAATGTTATTGAATTACCGCCACCGTAGCATCCAATTTGATTGAGCCATAATTAATATGTTGCAATTATAATGTTAATTAAATGAATAAGCTAAATATTTGTGGAAAAACACTTAATGAAAAGCTCAAGTTTCACGGTCGAGCACACTGCGCGTTACAACATTTTGAGTTTGTTTAATTAAAATTCCCTGGAATTCCGTATCTTGTTTACGCAATTCAAACAATTGTGTAATTAAACGAAATTTATTTGTAAATTCAAATAACTGCAATAATAAATATGGAAATTGATTGCATAACAATTAAATAATCTATTTTAATGAATCATAATTAAATTTCGCCTGACAATTGGCGAAAGTGTGCACAGCGAAGCTTACAAAAATAATTAAACGACCGCAAAGAGAGATAAAAACATTTGCCAAACAATAGACAAATCGAATGGGTTCTACGGAAAGGGGGATGTGGTAAGGCGGGTGTGGGCTGTGTAACTGTGTGATAGGTGCGCATTGTTTGCCTCGTATTGCGTATACGACAGAAAATAAAGCACAGCTTGCAAATTGCAATGTTAAGTGCGTCAACATGGCGCATGAACATTATCTCGTACCCCAATCCGTAAACCCACCAGCCAACAGCCAGCAGCCATCATCCAATATACCCAACTTCCCCCCTCGGTCCTAGCATAATGACGCCAGCAAAACGGCGACAAATGCATCCTCCTCCTCCTCGTCTGCAAACACTCTTCGCACGGACTGCAATAACAAATATTTGTTGCTGGCGCATTTTCAATTGCCATGTGATCTAGGGCCTGTCGTGGATATCTATATAACTATCTGACAGCGCACTTGTACTATTTGTTGTCAAGCATTGTTTGTCATGCGAATTTCCTGCTGTTTATTTAGCCAAAGTGCTTGAGAGCTGATCGATTAATTGATTGTTTCTTCATAACAATGTATTAAAAGCGAGTCAAATCATTAATCAGTTAAACAAGGGAACTTTTCACACATAAATTTGATGTTCTGTTCTTGACTTCACTTCCATTCCTAATTGCCATGTAGGTTACCTGGCCGTGGTGCTGCTCCCCCCAACATGACCATCATCTGCTTGATCACTTTGGCGCTGTTGAAGCGCACACACTTGGCACTTCGATTTCGTGTCAATCAGGTGGACGGCAGCTAGAATTCTTGGCAAAACTCGTTAGGCTGCAAAAATAATGGGCATGTCGCGCAGACGGCAGCCAAAACCAATGATTACAATCAGCCTTCTAGCCGCGGGCGATGTGCAATTGCCGTTAATACCGAAAGCAGAGCAGAGCTCGCGCCATGCGGCCAGCGAGTCATTGTCCCAAATGGGAAGGCATGTCAATCGATTTGCGCTTTGATTGACTACTCAATGCGAGCCATGTACACTGTGTGCATCACCGCGTACGTGTATGTGTGAGAGAGTGAGAAGAGGGATAGTGTGTGTGTGTGTGGCAACAAAATGACGGAACTGGCAAACACATGCGTCGGTCCATAACGCAGCGAAATTAACAAAAGTCAACGCATAGTCAATTACGGCCAAGCGACTGGCGATGCGGAGGACACAAACAACATGGAGCTCTGCTGTGTGTCTCATCAGCGAAACGGTTGCCTGCCTGCTTTGGCGCACCTCCAGCTAAAACGCAAAGCACCCGCACACACACACGCACACAAATACACACACATACAGCAACACTATCACACGCACACGCACAAAAACGCACACATTTTCACAGTCGTAACCAATTTGCGGCAGGATTTCCGGACTGTCGTCGTCGTCTGAGTGTTGCACAGTGGCACAAAACTAACACTATTTGGTTAAGCAGTATGCAATATGCTTAAGTTATTAGTTATTAAAAAAAAAAATAAATAAATACGATAATTGGTAAAGATCTCTTTATTTGCAGTATTAAATAAGTTACCATTAAAAGTTTATTTTAAGAGACTATTACTTTAATTTATAAGTATCAGTATTTTTAGAAATTAGGAATTTGTATTAATTAAATAAATAAATAATAAAATAAAAGAATTCTGGATCTGCTTTTTTAGCTCCAACTCCTAAGATATAAATTCTTATTTATTTTATTTTAATATTTTGCAAAGAGATAAAAGAGTCTTTCTCAAAACTCAAAAATCAAGGTTATTGGCATAGAAAGCATCTTCTTATTCACTTTAACATAGTCTACTCTGTAAATGTTGTGTGTTCCCAATCTGTTCCCAGTACATTGCCCAATAAGAACAGTTCAATACAAAGGAAGAACAGACCGCGCTCTCTGCTATGTTAACGAACGTACAGTCGATCTCTCTCTCTCTCTCTCTTGCACTTGCATTAGAGTAAGCCCAGTGAATGGAAATAAGTTTGCTAACCTGCAAATGTCTTCAACTTCATTGCATTTTGATGCACATTGACAGTAATTGCACCACTGTGCTTGGCATTTGTTACGTTGGTTGGTTGGTGGCTTGCATGCCCAATGCGCATTGATCGCTGCACAAAAGCTTAGAAATAATTAGTAAACTTTTAATTGGAAACTACTACGCATTGCCAAATCGATTGGTTTGCCTCAGCGTTCTCGGTTGCCGATTGCCCCGTTCCCAGGCCAGCAACGCCAGTAGTTGCCAGTTCCCATTTGTGATTTCTCATTTCTCAGCCCACTTGCATTGCCACTCCTCCTCCTCCTACCCCTGCTTCTGTTCCTCTTGCGGCCCAGACTATTGAGTGGCCGTTCATTCGTTTTTTGGTTTTTGCCGCTGATTTTTCGAGTGCTTTTTACTTCAATTGCATTTTCGGTGTTCTTCTGATGTTCCTGCTCCATGCGTATGTGTGTGTGTGTGTGCGAGAGTTTATTTCGTTGCAATTTTATTCCCATGAAATTTGTGGCTTCGCACAAATTTTCAAGTCTTTGTGGCTTACAAGGATTTCCCAACGAAATATGCACTGCGTGCTGTGGGTCTGCAAAACTTTATGGGTGGCAGCAGGAGAGGGAAGGGTACAGTGAAGTACCACTAAATTAGCAGTAAAAATAACAACATATACCCCATGCAGACACACACACACACACACAGAGAGACACATACACTCAATGCGTAATTACACTGCCAGCGAGCGATGTTCTAGTTGGGGTCCTTTCGTTTGGGGTCCAGTTAACGGCCATAAATGTTGCAGTCAACAGCAAAATAATGCCTCTTTCGGGATAAATGTAGTGGGTACTCGAGCTAGTCATGGATTGGCAAATATTTCTAGTGCTTTGTGCAAACTTTTATCCATTTTGGATACTTATTATGGATTTGCTGCTGCTGCTGCTGCGCTCGCCCACTTAACACAATTTCTGGCGCTCTTTCTTCTACATCTTCTTGTTCAGCTCTTCTTCTTTATCTTCTTTGGATAGAATTTGATTATAATTCATTATAGTTAGTAGCACACGGCTACAGTGGCAAATGGCAATTTGTGCCGTGCACTTTAAATCTTAAACGTAATTTAATTTCCAATGCAAAACAGCGTCCAGGGGAATGGCAAAAAGAGGCGATGCAGAGCACCTGTGCAGTCGCCTCAGTGGACGTGCCAAGTGGCGAAGGGAGCGGGGAAGGGGGAACGATAGTAAAACAGAGGAATAGCAAAAAGAGAGCGAGCGAAGAGTGAACAGTCAGGGCAGGCGGCGGCGGGGCAGGGCTGCATATTAGCAGCAAGGACAGCAACTCCCTTCCGACCGAAGCGATGCGCAACACTTGCTTACCGTTATTTATATAGAAAAAACAAGCAGTTGTGCTGTCAACAGACTTGACAGATTAGCAGATACCCTAGGTACGTGATAAATTAAAGTCACTTTATTTCAGCGCATAGTTAAATATTCCACTTGATTCGATGTTAATTTTCTACTACACAAAGTATGATATACCCCATTTCTTGCTGGCATTTTTCAGGGTATGCAAAATGCTGAACATTCACAACGCATTAGCGTGAATGTTCATAACTGTTGTGCTCTGGAAAAATGTCGGTAAACGTGAGCTGCTGTGTAGGGTAAGGGGGGGGGGGCACACTGGTATCTGCTGACAGGCCCTCCGCCGGCGTCGACAACGGCGGCAATGGCGAGTCTGGCTCCGGTTTCTGACTCCGGCTATAACTGTGCCGCGCTGCCTGTGCCTGTGTCTAATGCGTGCCTCAAGGCTTTAGATGCGCAGTGGGCGCGGGCGTCGACGCGCAGGCTAACGGTAACGGCAGCCATTTTAAACTCGTTTCGCATGCAGCAGTTTTTGCATTCTTATTTGGTCAGGCCCTACGTGAAAATGCCGCATACTCTAATGAAATGAAATGTAATTTGCATTTAAACGCACTCACAAAAACACACAGATACGCACACAGACACACCCTCACACATTCACAGCTCTTGCAAAAGGCAAGCGAAAAAAGCCCGAAAGGCACTTGGCCTAGCAGATCTGTGCGGGCAAGGATTGTGCGGGTGTGTGCGGGACGTGCGTGTCTGACGGGCGCATTTACATTTACACCGCGAAGCCCGAGCCTGAGCCGGAGTTGGAGCTGAAGCTGGATCTGGAGCGATTCGGTGTTGGAGCCTGTACCCACATGCATTTCATTTCATTAAAATTGCATAAATACATTGCAAATGAAGCTGGTCACATTTTTTCTGTTCTTTTGTTGCTTTCCTTACTATTGCAAATATTTTTTACGTTGACAGTTTTGTTAATTATGGCAATGTTTCATTTTTGTGCAAGTTGAATATGTTTCCTCATTTCGTTTGAAGAAATTTAATATTATTACCATTAAATTATAATTGAAGTTATTCAAATGTGCATCGTGTACTCGTTTTAATAACATATGTATAACTATAAAGTATCAGTTGTTGCAATTTTAGGCTAAACATATTATGAACTGATGTTTTTTGTATACGAAAGTATAAGGTATGCACTGTCTTAAAGTGAGTTCAGTTGTGTTAACATTTATTCGTATGTATCATAACAAATTTATTGTATTTATTTACTTTATATTATATTCATTATAAAAATCGATCCCTTATAAAGTAAAACAAATATTTGTCCATCAATATTCGTGTTGCTTTTGAATTGAAGAGGGAATAGTTCTACTTTATACTTATTTTTTAACAAATCAATTAAATTTTATGTACAGTTTTTGTTGCTCTTCTTTTGTACAAATGTGCACAAAGAGAAGTATGAGCAGTACATCAGGTTTGCATAAATGGCTAATATATACATGTATACTAAATAAAGTACTATGTAAGTATCTGCTAGTCGAGCATTAAGACAAACTTTCAGTTGAATTGCGAACTATTCTTTGTTAACGAACTAACGGTTGATTGAACTCCAACAAAGCGCAAAACTGGCCGATGACATGTGCATCTAGTAAAAAATTGTAAATATTTTACTAAACTAACTAAATGAATTACGATACTTCATATGAAAAAGTATCGTACGATGTACATGCACATTTATTTTTTAAAAATACAAAAGCTCAATAGTTGTAAAGAGAAGAATTGTGTTTATTGTGTTGTAGTTCGGGTAGATAACATCATTTGGGGATTGAAAATGTTTAATGTTTCGATTCCTGCGCATGGTTATTAAACTGAAATGCAATTAAAGAGAACATTTATAGTCTCATAAATAATATATATACATATAAAAGAAAACGCTACCTTCAAAATCATATTCGTCATTGCAGCTTTCTCAATTGTGATGGCGATGGTGATGGGGATGATTATGGTGATGGTGAGGGAAAGGATGAGGGTGAGGACCTTGGTGAAAGTGATGAGGAGGAACATGACCAGGGAAAGGATGAGGGTGAAATGGATTGCCGTGATGATGACATTGCCTCGTTTTTAACTGGTCCAGTTCCGATTGAAGTGTGTTTACTCTCGATTGCGCCTGCGATAGTTGACTGTCTTTGGATTGTAACGTGCCTTGATATGAATTCACTGTAGATTGCAAAGCTGCTATGCGATTGTCTTTATTATTCATATCAACATGAAGATTGTTAATTTGTTGCTTATATTCTTCGATAGTTTTATCCTTTTCAACTAATTTTCCATTTTGTTGGCTCTGCCCTGACTGTAGAACTGATATAAGATTGTCTTTCTGCAGTATATCTGCTTGAAGTTGTTGAATCGTCTTCCCATTTTCTATTAATTGTTTATCTTTCTCTTCGATAGTTTGCCCAAGCGTAAATATCGTTGAATTTAACTTCCCTAGGTCACCCTGTTGATCTGCAAAACCTTTGTCTTTAGTCGATATCGTATTCTGAAGATCTTGAATTGTATTGCCTAGGTCTGAAATCTGTTTGTCTTTCGCTTCGATTGCTTTATTTAAATTCAGTAGCTGTGAATTTAATAGCATTATCTGAGCATCGTAATTGGTCTTTGCATTCAAAACATCTAAATTTAATGAGTCAATCTGCTTATCTTTTTCTATAATGATGTCATTCTTAGTCTTCAAATGTATTTCAATAATCTGCTTCTCAGCTTTTAAATCGCTTATCTCATCATTTTTAATGTTAATTGAGTTTTGAGCATCTTGCATTGCTTTTTTATAATCATCTGCACTAATAGAGTTATTTTTAGCTTTAATCACCGACTCTAATAATTTAATCTGATTCAGATATGTCTGCATATCGATTAGAAGAGGTTTTATTCGAAAGTAAGCGTAGACTCCGCACTTTTCATGCATTTCTGTTGTTGTATAGAGATGGCACTGTAAAACGATATCACTGTTAATTTATGTATCGAATTAACTCAATGAATTGCTCACCGATGGGCTGACTGTTGTATAAGAAATTTGTTGGGTTGCGTGAATTGGCAATGCCAACAGCATAATACAATAACAACTTAATATATTGAGTAACATTTTGATATATTTCAAGAGCTATTCAGAGCTATGATCTGTTCAGTTGAACGTTTTTAAAGCGACTCAAGTCTGTTTTAAGAATGAGCATCGTAAAAGCAAGAAAACAAGAAGAGTATTAGCAATGGCATGCTACACATTTATGTATACCCTAAAAAGTTATTGTATAAAAAAAAAATATATGTATATAGTAAAGTGAATTCATTTTAATTTAGATTTAAAAACAACTCGGTCGACTTTAGTTCATTATTTGTCGTTACAGACTATTAAACAAAGTGAATATACCCTGCACTACTGTATATATGGAATATAAATATACCATACATGTATAATATGTTTAATATGAATGTGATAAGGCCTCTTGCTATTTATGCATCATTGGGAGAAAACAAATAATTCCAGCTCAAAGTCAAAGTGGAACGCACTCAATTATGTGATAGCTAAGCGAACAGTATTATATAGTATTTGCTTTTTTCTATTAAAGACGGAAGTGTACCTTTTCCATTCTATATAAACGAAGTTCTGGGAAATTTGTATCATTATCTCAACTAATGTTGGGATTCGCACAATTGCTGATACGATAGGTACTGCGGCAGAGAACTTTGGGTATTTTAGTTTAAATTCTGTAGTTATTTGCGCGATTTACCTCGAGGGTAAAGCAAACCACAATTGCTTGACTGTTTGACCTGCATAGGCGTAGGTTTATAACGTTCTCGTTTTGTGTTATTTATGCCGGAACCCTTTGGCCCCGATCTACTCCCCCCGCCACCCCGTAGGCCACTCTTTTAATGCTATTTGCCTGCCATTTGGGGCAATAAATCATTTTGGGGGGCACAGATAAGTAATTTTTTACAATGTTACGTCGACTTTCTCTTACCGGCTGCTGCTGCTGTTTGTGCATTCTTTTTCCACGTACCCCTTTCCCCCTACGCCGCACATTTTCTTTGGTAGCATTGCGATTTCGAGTTTGTGTTGTGCCTCGTCGTCTACGTGGCCACAGCGGGAAGTAAAGCGTCTGATTCATGAGGCTGCTCGGTGGCTGCTTGGTCCAAGTATTACTCGAAACTTAAGTGGGTCGTGAGCGAGGAGATAGAGAGAGAAGGAGGGACAGGGGTACGCAATGTACAGTGGTTCTGTGATGCCGTGCGTACAATTATTTCAATTGGAAGCAAGAGCGGAGCCCGAGTGCGGCCTGCTTTTGCATATTTTGCTTTCAAATGACCTTTATCGAAGCTCTGCAGTTATTTCAAATTTATCATAAAATTGCAATAAGCTCTCTGTTCTCGATCTCTCTCCTTCTCTCTCTCTCTCTGTCTCTCCTTCTATTCGGTGGTCATAAATAGTTTTGGTAAGCAGACATAAAACGAAAAGTGCAAAAAGTAAAATGGGAAAAAAGACAAATAAAAGCAGAGTACACTTTTTATTAGTTATGCTTTGCATGTTTGAGATTATTTATTATGGAGGCAAATTTACGATTGTTTTCAGATTCATGCAACTTTTTTGAATCGACTCGAAATGGTAAATACCCTTTAATTGGTTAGCTATCCGTCTTGCTCTGTCCTTAGTTACTTACTCCATTTTTCTCTTCAACTTCTTTGCACTCCTTTGTTTACCTGCAGCAGTTTCATCTCTTCAACTTTCTCTCTCTTTCTCAAATTCTTCTTGCATAAAGCCTATTCCAATTTAACTCTCCTTCCATAGAGCTCATGCATAATGCATTGGTTATGCGAAGAAAATGCAAATGAAAAGCTCAACTCCCTTATGTTGTGCCAATTAAACGTAGTCTACCCTTTTAACAAATATATCCCGTGTATATCTGATATTTGACTTGGAATTATAGCACACAGGGTGTCATATCAAGTTATTCCTATGATTCTGGAATATTTGATTAGCTCCCAAGTGTCACCTACTGCCTCGAGCTAAATATAAATATTTATGTTGGTTCAGTTCCCTTATGGTATAGTGAATCAGACTTCGTGTAGTTGGCAACACCTGCCTGTATAGTGGGTTGTTCTGGGTGCCACGCATTAGCTCTTCAAGGCAATTTAACCGTGTGGGGGCGTTGTAGCACACATTAAGCGGTCTGATTGAAATTTACGCCTGAAAGTTTTCGTAAGGAATGCTGTGGTCGCCCCACTCCTCCCCACCTTTCATAAGGGGTGTGTCAATGTTTGCGGAACTATACATGCGTAACGTGTATTCAAAAGGGTGTGAAGAGAGGTGGAGAGCTCATGAAGCAAATTACAAACCTATTTAACTTATGTTTTCTTATTTCTGTTTATTTCTTTAAATGTTATTGTTTGTTTTGTTTATTGCTTTTGTTCCTTGTTTATTTTACTTTTGTTTTTCTTATTTCTGTTTATTTCTTTAAATGTTTTTATTTCTTGAAATTGTTGCCTTTTCTCACCTGTGCAAAAGACTCAGTGTCACGTATAAACTTGTTTACACATCGTTCGAAGTGCATTAAGTTTTTTAAGTTTGAGAAGAACTTAACGTCAATTTCACATCAGCTTTAACTGCAACAAAGAATAGACAGGGGGAGATGGAAACATAGAGAGAGACGAAGTGAGAAAAAGAGAGAGCGAGAGAGCAATGGGAGAAGTTGCTCCTTTGATTTTAGAGATGTTTCTTTACATTTTACTGCATTCAATACTGCTGACAAGCCTTTTCATTGAATTTATTTGATTACCATGAATAAAACGTAATAGTTAAATATATATAATTGTAATAATTCAAGAATTTTCAAGTATTTATAATCTACCTTCACAATAAATAAAATAATTGCCTCGTAAAATAACAAAATGCCAAATAAAATTAGGAAACAAAATGACTTTCCCCAAGTTGAAAGAGCAAACCCAGAATCGAGTCCGTGCTGTGAGTAGAGCCCACAGAGACGTGGCTAATTTCTACAACTTATTAAACGTGATTAATATTTACTTGTTGTTGTTGCTGCTGCTTGTTGTTGTTGTATGTTGTTGTTGTTGGGTTACTCGTATCCTGCTGTGCCACAATTCTCGTTCACGCTCTTTATTAATGAGTTGCTGTTGTGTCTGGCCGAGACTTTGCCTATTTGTTGTTGCTCTGCTGTTGTTGTTGTTATTGTTGTTGCTGTTGTTGTTATTTATTATACGTTGAGTATTTGCCGCTTTGCCATGTTGATTGCGTTGAGGTTAAATGCGTTTACTTTCTGCCTGCGAGCCCAGTCCTCAAATATTCGCCCAACTTCGACACCCGCAACGGCACGAAAAGGGGCCCGCACCAAAGCGTTAAGTGTGTTCTCATTTGGCCAGGGTCAGGCGAGGAGGGGGTTGAGCAGGGTGTGGGTGTTAAGGTGCGGGGTGTGCCTTAATTAATATGAATTAATTTAAGTGTTAATTGCAAGTGGATGGGCGCTCCATACGCTTTTAATGCGTGGGTAAAATGTCTGAGCCGACTACAAATGAAAGCAATGAATACACTGAGCGAAAAGAAGCGCCTAGAAAACTAACAAAATCATTGAATGATTGCACATGTTTTGTTGCTAACTACAATATAATATTGAACTCATCACACATTTTATTGTCTTCCTGAGTGCATTTGAGTTATTCACTTTGATTGGATGTTTTGTTTTTGTAGCGCTCGCAAATAGTTTTCATAAGCCGTTAATAGTGCTTTCGACATGAATGAATAATGAATTGAAGTCCCCAACTACCTCGCAACACACACGCTGGCCATCAATCACCCAAACTTCAGCTTCGGCTTCCCCATATGCCTTATATACGATATATGCTGCGTGCGGAAGCATTACTCAAATGAGGCCGCTTAGAGTAATTTGCTTAACGACCTAATAATATAATTAAGTTCAACTAATTATGGCATATAGTACTTCCAACTAGTACTACAACTAGTTAGTCAATTGCCTGGGCAAATGTTTTCAGTGCAGAACGTTTCAAGATGCTTATCAGTTGCGAAGAGGAGCTGGAGCAGGACATATTTTGTTGGATTTTGTGTGATTTTCGGTGTGACAGGCCCAAAAAAAAAAAAAAAAGATTACTAACTGGGGTATTACAAAGTGCGTTTGCTTTGCTTTTTGTGTTCGTGCTGCCAATGTAATTAATATTAAGTATACGCCGTGTTTGACAGCTTTTAGTTGTGCTCCCAAACCACAGCAAATGGCACGTAGCCACATTGAGCCAGCTCCTACACCACCATCCACCACCGCGCCTGCCATGCCACACAGCAATGTCAAGTCAATTTTTTCTCTTCTCTTCTCTTCTCTGCTGCTTCCTCAAGGTGCGCACGCCATAGGTCCGACCACAGGAGTAAATAATAAATAAATATTTACCAAAAACGTTTCGTTTCACCAGCAGAACACGTACTGGGGATTAGCCAAAGCAACAGTAGCAGCAGCAGGAGCCGGGGCCGCAACAGCAGTTTCCAACCGCCAAAAAGATGGTTGCCAAGACGTGCGGCCGCCTTGACCAGAGGCAGAGGGAGACAAACAGAGCAAGAGAGAGAGGGAGAGTGTGAAAGCTGAGCTGGAAAAACTTTGCTTTGCCATTAAAGTTTAAAGATGAAAGTGACAGCTGCTGCGAGCGAAACCGCAAGCGCTGGACCCGCTCAATGCCACGAGAAGCCTCCTTCTCCTCCTCGGCGAGGCAGTGTGTAAGGTGGAGTGGGGAGGGAAGAGAGCATCCTGGTTGCTCGCATAGATTTACAATCAGCTTGGCCGGTCTGCCTGGCATTATGCCACACAAATCATAAAAACGCATCTAGTATAAGCGGCCGTTGTTGTTTGTGTTGTTGTTGCTCTTGTACGTATTCTCGTACGTATACGTGATATTTTATGGGTCACTCGCTTCGCAAACGTCTCATAATTTCTAGCTCCGAAATTCGATTCTCCAGGCAGCAATATGAGAAAGCAGTAGCAGGAAAAACGGAGCAACAGAGGCCAATATGTTAGAGAGAGGGAGAGAGGAAGAGATAGGCAGAGAGAGCGAGAGAGAGAGAGGCCTCGGCAACAGGGTCTGCTGGCGTAGCTCATTGCATTTGATTTATAGATAATCAAAGCCGCCAAAATAGCAAAATATGCTAAGCAACTTGAGCTATGGCTTCGCCCAATAGCATATAGGGAGTGAGGAATATTTTAACTAAATCGTGGCCGATTTAGGCCTGATTAAAGCCTTGTTCGACTGTTCAGATTAGCTTCTCTTTCTCTGTTGTCTTTTCATGTTTCTGCTTGAATGCGTGGAATGTTTTGGAATGTTTCTATTGAACTACTAATGGAAAAGAAAAAGCAAATGGCAATCATATGAATACATATTCAAATAGACACTCATACGCACTCACACTAACACAGCGGAACGCACTTGAAACGAAATTGTGGAACGCAGCATTTCAATTAGCAAAATGAAAATGAATTTTCACATTTTCACACATAGTTAAATGCCCAAATGCACACGAGTGCACCACAATAACGAAACATATTGCAGCAGTCGTTGTGCTGGCCAAAAATAGGCCTATGCGACTATGAGATACGCTTTAATAGTGAGTAATATATCTGAGAAATGTATGTACTAACAACGTGAACATAAACTTGCCAAGATTGTCAACGATTTGGCAGTGACTGTTTAATTACTATAAATTTCTTTATAGTTCTGGTATACCCTATAGCAACGCGCAGCATTTCCAAAATATATTCCCTGTTGCCTCAAATTTTGACTATTTGCACATGGATGCACGCACGCCCATATGTGGAAAAAAACATTGCCAAAAGAACAGCATGAAGCATTGCACGCACTCACAATTACATATAAAAACTGATCAAAAAAAGAGATGTATACAAACACAAAAGAAACAGCAGATATGAAACAAACGGGTGGTCTTTGGCAAAAAAAAATAATTCACAGTTTATATGCATATAAACCCAGTTAAATAATTCATATATTTAGTTTCACAAATAAGCCACAAAAAGGTGATAAATTCGTATGTTTTTTTTTGCAGTTTAAACACCTCGTTTGCTTTTAGTAATTCACTTACAAAATTAGAACAATGTAATAAATATTTTTAAAAAATATATTCTATACACTCATTTACTTTTTGGCTTCAATCAATTAAAGTAAATGAATTGAATATATGTCGAGATTCAATTAAAATTTATTTGAGCAGCATAGAAAATATTTCTGTTACTCTGCAGGGAATTGTTTGGGGAAGCGTGTTTCATGCGGGTATGAGAGTTCAATTGAAAGGAACACGACAGCAACAACACTCACATACACACACACACTTGCACTCATGCTGCACAAATATTGCTGCAGAAATTGTGTGGGAAATTAAAAAAGCTAGCGCAGAAGAAACACTGTAGTCGACGCATTAGATGCGCAGTAAAAGAAAGTCAAATAGGTTGTTAAAATACTTGCAAAAAGGTTTAAAATCAACTAAAGCCACATAACGAGCGATTCCTGAAGCCAAAGCTGGGCATTTTATACTATATACTGCATAGTTTATCTTTTTTCAGCCACATATCTAGTACAAGCTATAAGAATCCTTCAATTTAGAGCAAATTGTAGAAACCTCTTCCTTCAGTCCCTTGCAAGGGGTATCAAAGGGAGCTTGATGTTGAAATAAATTGAGCAAAATAGTGGCAGCAGCTACTTAAGTGAAAATATTTTTGCGCTTGTAATAACTTGACTGCTGTCACGCCTCCTCGCTCTCCGCTTGCCGCCGCCTTCCCGCTGCAAAAAGAGCAATACGGCAGGGACTTAAGTGCAGTGCAGTCAGTACACTGGGCCACACAAAATGAAAGCGACGAAAAAAGGCAAGCTGGCAACACTGGTCTGGCTCTCTTTGCCTGTGCTGCGGCTGCATTCATACGAGTTTTCGATTAAGCGGAGCTTTTAGAAGCACAAGAAGACGATGAAGGGAAGTGCGGCGTGGGGGGGGGAGTGGGGGCACAGACTCTGGCCTGGCAGCCAGCGGCAAACACTTTCGAAAGGAAGCGGAAATTTACACAAAGACAGGATGTAGCTGAACCTTGTAGCTGTGTAAGTGCCTGCAACTGCAACCGAAATGAGGCAGCATTTTGCAGCAGCAGCACTGGCAGCAGCAGAGGCCAACACGGAGGCGTCGAAAGGCCAGACACGCGGCTAAGAGCCGTGTTAGCTGTTCGACTGCGGCTGCGGCTGCTAGACGACTATGACTGACAGGCCATTAATTTTGGATTACCCAAGCTCTACACAGGCACAAGCTCTACAGGCACTGCCAGATTTGCCGATTGTAGAGGCCTTACCAACCAACAAAAAAAAAAAAAAAGAAAGAAAGAACGACGAGGTAGAAGAAAGGCAGCAAAATATTCAGAGGCTTGCCACGGCGCCACTTAGCCGCACTGTTCGAGCATTTCATAATGCCCTCGACATGGCTGGGCTCTTTTTTTCTGCTTTGGCCAGGTCGTTAACGTTAATGACAACTTAAGTGGTCATATATAATTTCTGAAAATTATCCCTACCTATGCAACAAAGTGGCACAAAGCAGCTCAGCAGCAACAGTAGCAGCAGCAGCAGCAGCAGCTGCAAAGTGCGCTATTATTACGTGGATAATAAGCTGAAGCATGTGGAACAAGCAGAGCTAGTTGCACTGGCAAAGTGTTTAGTTGTTTCCTTTGCTTTTTGCAACTTAATTGGCTTAAATTATTAGCTTATTCGAATGCAGTTTCATTTATTTAAGGATGAGAACGAAGGGTACATAAGGCATGTCAAATGTTCTATACTCTCTGATTGTTACTTGACTCATGTTAGAAAATGCTGCAGAATAATTGTACTATGTCCAATTTTGTTTAGCACTCATAAATTATGTCATCAATTGATTTAGAATATATTTATATACGAGGGTCGTTTGATAAGTCCGTGACTTTTTGTGCCCTGCTCTAAATACAACACTGCTCCTGTCAGCAGTTATCGATTAACAGCTGTGTAAAATTTTGAGAAAGTGCGTTTTTGGTTTGCGTTTTATAGGCATTGAAAGAGCGATCCGTGAATTTTAACGAAATGGAAAAGTGAATTTCGTGTCAGCATGGCAAATTAAATATGGGTACGACTGCTACCCCTCCAGATATTCTCCATTTAGCCCCCTGTGACTATTTTTTTTTTCCAAATGAAGTGGCTCGGCGGTAAGAGATTCGGGTCATCACAGAAAAAAAGATTTTTTTGGGCCTTGAGAAAACCTATTATTTGGAGGAATAAAAATTGGAAAAGCTGGACTAAATGTTAGGCTAAAAGGGTTTTGTTGAGAAAAAAATTTTGACAAAAATTATTTTATTAAAGTCACGGACTTATCAAACGACCCTCGTATACAATTCATAAGTTCAGAGATGTCTCCTAAAGTGCGTTGCAAACTCCTGATCAAAATGAATATTCCCCCTGCAAGAGTTTTAATATAAATTGCTTATTTATTTTACACTCAGTGCAGTAAAGTTCTTGACCTGGAAATAAAGTTATTAAATTAGCTTGAACTGCAAGCCAGGTAAATAAAACTAGTCAAATATGGCAGCAGAAAAAGGCTAAAAGTGAATTGCAGCTAAATCAATTTGAGTAACTCGTCAAATATTGCAATTGCCTGAAAATAAATATAAAAAGTATATTAAATAAAAGTAAGACTATTATAAATATGGCTTAAAATCGAACAAGTTTCGAGTGCATTTTTTGTTGGCAACTCACTTTTAGTGGTGGCACATAACGCATCCGCCCAGTTGTCCGAACTGCTTTTGCCTAATTTATCTTCTTGTCCCGACTGGCAGCAACAAATGCAGCCGCAATAGTTGAATTACCCCCTCACACCCCCCACCACACACACACAGACACACACAGCCAGGTGGCAAGCGTAACTGGGTCGCTGGCAAAAGTAACTAAGTAGGCGAACTAAAAGCAAAAGCAAAAAAAGAAGCAGCTGAGAAAAGTTTTTCACTCGATGTTACAGTTGGCAGCCTCCTCTTTTTACCAACAACATGATAAAATGGACACACCTTATGTGTGTTGCCGTTTTTGGGGCCAAGTGTGAAATAAAGTGAAGAAAATTGTAGCCAGATAGGTGAGGTAGGTAGCTACGTGGGGGAGAGGTGGGGGCAGCCTACAAACTGCTGCCTACTTTTCGGTTACAGCTCGGCAACTTGGGCAACTAAACAAAATGCCATAGCAATTTGTTAGCGGGTCGAGAGAGCGTCCTGCAAATGTAATTTACTGGTTTTGCTCGCTCTCGCTCTCCCTCTTTCTCTCTCTCTTCTCTGTGCCAAAGAATGTGGCCGGAATTTATTTGCGGCTATTTGGCAAAGTGAAAGCAAATGAAAGTCGGCAGGCGCATGCTTTGGCTTTCTTAAAGATCGAAGCGCAAAATAATTAATTGGCCAAGGTGAACTTTAAAGCCTTGCAGCATATCGTGACAGATGTACATTCTATATGATATATATGACTTTAACTAGCACGTTATTAACCTCAGCTCAGCTCAGCTGCGGTCGCCTAAACAAATGTGTCTAAAGTCGCGAGAGTCAGAGATGTTTTATGTTGGATTTCTGGAGATGCCGTCACGCTGCTGTTGCTGTTGCTGCTGCTTGTCTCGTCAAGTTGGCAACAAGCGGGAAACTGTTGAGCTCTGTTGGCTTAGAGTGGCACAGACACACAACACTGAGAGAAATTTCCGTGAAAAGTTATGTCAGACTACTTGGCCCGGCATCAACTGTTGCTAACAATTAATCTAGAAGTTGATAATAAAATAACAAAAACTTTCATTTCACAAACTTTAAGAGTTAGTTCGCTTTATTTTTTTTTTGTGGCCTCTCAGAATGTTTTAAGTGAAACTTTCAGTTTTGTGGCGCGGTTTCACAGGCTTACATTCTTTTGGCCTCGTTACCACACCCTCTGGCCATTTAAATTTTTGTGAAAAGGGAGAGAAGAGGGACACAGAAGCCAACGCTCTCTCGCTTCATCATCAACTTTAGAAGTGCCGCAAATCTTTGCGGTTTCGTCTTAATGGCTAAGAAATTGTGATTTATGCCTGGAATTGTGTATGTACTATATATATATATTTGACATGCTTGTGTGTGTGTTTGAGTGTGCGGGCTACGTGATTTACTCGTTGTGTGCAATTCAAATAAAGGGTATGTCGAGCTAACATTTCCTTTGAAGTCCACACAAATTCTGCCACAATAGACGAGCAAATTCGCAGAAGAGATTTCATCATTCATTACATAAAAGGTGCGAACATTATTTGAAATTAGTAATTTAACATTTCAAATTAGCTTATTTCATTTACTTATCTTTGTTTTTCCACTTTTGCCAACGTCAACGGGTTTCAACGCGTGTTTTGAACAGTCAAATTACTTTAATTGAATTAAGTTTGCGCTAAACTTGCACAGGGAACGCGAGATAAGATAAGGTAAACGGGGATTTCAATTTCCTAATAAATATAATCCCTGAACAAGCTTAAATAGTGCAACGTGTGTGTTTGTGTTTGAATATTGCCATAAAAACAAATAAATTTCGCCGTCTAATGGACTCATTTATCTTAATTGAAAATTTTACAATGGCAGCAGGAATAATTTTTCTCACTACTTTCCAAACTGACTGCAATTGGGAAAAGAAGTAGAAGTAGAAGAAGAAGAAGCAGTTGAAGCGTTTAATTTCCATGGGCATTGCACATAAATTCTCGGACTGACTATAATTTTTTGGCAAAGGTGCAATAGATAGATGTATTCCAGGGAGAGTGGGAGTTGGGAGTGAGGAGTTTGGAGTTTTATACTGGACCGTAGCATCTTGTAAACAACGCAAACAAAAGTTACCGCTTTAAATTCAGTTTTGAATGCGATTTATAGCCAGAGCAGAGCTAAGCAACGGTTCGGCCTGGCTAACCTTAGCTAAACCCAATCCAAGTATTCTGGCAATTTATTTCGGCAAACAAGTTCATTTCGAGAGAGAGCTCGGGAAATTAGTAGCATGTGTTGGCCCTTTGGCAGCGAGCGCCGAGCCTAATTAGTTTAAAAGGCTACCCCCAAATGACTCTGACGGCGGCGAGATCGATAAATCCAACAGTTGGGCGCAGTTGTCAGAGCTCCAAGATGGATGCCCATGCCTGCGCCTTCGGCTGCCAAGTATTCAAAGCGAATATCAGTGTGTAGTGGCACTTGGCCGGACTCCGTCCATAAATTCCAGGCGGACACGCTGCCAGCCAAAACTATTACTCACACTCCGTGCTGGAATTCGTCTCCGCCTCCGCCTCCGCCTCTTCCGCCTCCACATCCACATTCATCTCCACCTCTACCTTCATTCGTCCTTTGCTTTCACTCCAACTTGGTTATAATTTAGATTGTCCATTTCGCGCAGCTGCCGCTCGATTTGAGTTTGAGTTTGAGTACGAGCTGAAGTTGGAGCAGAAGCTGAAGCTCGAGCTGAGTGCTGGCAATTGGCATTGTGTACGTGCTGCATTCAAGATCCATTGCCATCGCCATTGCCGTTTGGCAAGTCTGTTTGCTCAGCACAGTGTACAGCATTGTTGCCGCTGCCAAGTTTTGTGCACTTTGTTTGTCTTCTTGCAGTTGGACTGGCACACGCTCAGCTCAAATTGCTGGCCAAATGGCCTTCTAAGTATCTGAGAGCATCGTTTTTCTTCGGTAATATTCTAAATTTCTCAACAGCTGCTGCTATCGATCAATTGAATATATTTACGAATTTAAGAATACTGCAAAAAGTGGCAATTTATTATGTTTATTTAGCTAAATTAAAGCCAGATTTAAGGCCTACCCCAAGTGATTTAGTGTTGTTTATTCGATTGCAAAGAGCGAGAACGAGAGCGCGATAGTACCAAACTCTGTCTTAGCCATTTTTGTTGGTTTTATTTGTATTTGTTTTGGTTTAGCGCTCACAGCTGATACTTTAATGTGAGAGTGTGAACGAGAGCGCAAGATTTTAATCTGACTGTGGTGCGCTGTTGTTGTTGCTTCGTTGACTTCGCGGTCACCCTCAGCTGATAGTGTAAGTGAAAACGAGAGAACTAGATTTCAATCTGACTGCGCTCTCTGAGAGTGTGCTTTGTAGTTGGTGTTGTTGTTTTATCGCTTTCGCTGATACACGCTGCTGATATTTAAACGTGAGAGTGCAAGCGGGAGAGCAAGACTACAATCTGAGTGCGCTCTTTGTGCTTGTTTGGGTTTGTTGTTGTTGGTTCGATGACTTCGCGAGCACTCTCAGAAGATGTAAGTGAAAACGGGAGAGCTAGATTGTTATCTGAATGCATGTGTACACAAAGAGAGTGCGTTGGACTTATGTGTTGGGAGAGCGATGACCAATCATCTCTTGTTGTTGCTGCATTTGCAATGGCCTCGCGGATCTAAAGAGAGCACTCAACTGGTAATAAAGCGAATGAGTGTGATCGCGATAACAATATTGTTGTTTGACTACACGTGTATGGAAGTCAGAGAGCAAACGTTTTTATGGTCAATCAGTGCTCCCAGTTCTTTCTTATCAGTTGCAATAAACATTTTTATTAAACAATTCATTGAACTAGAAATACTGTGAACTTTTATTGCAAATAATGATTTTCGACACTGCTGTCTATTACATTCCAAATTTGTGCTGGGAATTTTTACTTTGTTTATTGAAAATTCCAATCATTTACGGCTGACACCTTTGGCAGCACTTGGCCAATTACTATTTGTCAGCCAAGAGTGACAGCAGACATTGTTATTAGCTTTCGATTGCGAAATACCAACTCGTTAAGGAAGAGCACTTTGTTCAAAACTCAAGTGAAATCTTCCAATCAATAAAGACAATTTGAAAGCAATCAAAGTTTAATTACCACAACGAATGTCTGGTAAAAGATGATGTGTAAAAAAAAATACACAAAAAAAATAAACGCAGCGACAAACGAAGGAAACACAATAAACACTAACGAATTCAGTAGAATAAAGAGGCAACATAAGCAGACCATAAAGCAAAAGGTCCAAGCACAGGAAGTTTCATAGACATGCATAGACATGCATACATACACACACACACGCACACATAGGGAAGACTTACCATATGAGGCTGGAGAGCGCGCGCGGGCCAACCGACCACATAAATATAAAAGCGACAATCAGAAAGCTGTGGCAAAGAAACCATAAAAACAAGAATGGTCATAAACAAAGAAATAAACAAGGCAGCAAGCGGTAAGTACGCTACACATACACACACACACACGTACACACATATGTACACATGTGAGTAAGCGCGGAATCTGTTTGGTTGTCGCAAGGCTTCCGGCGGAAATGGAGTGCAGACACACACAGACACACACGCAGACTGACAAACAATAGACAAACATAGCGAACGCCAAAGGCAACAGCCACGGGCTAAATATATAAAAGACTGATAGCCGGCTTAGGGGTATCACATTATGAGGTTGACACAAATATAAAAGAAATAAACAATGGACTCCCTCGTTATTTGCTTGTCACCGGCTTTTCAGTGCCACTCAATACATGTAATGAAGGGAAAAAGTCAAAATACACTGATGCACAATGACATGTAGACGGGATCAAGTGCATAAACAAAGGGAAGGAAAGTTCACTGAACTGACAAAAATAACAGAAAAAGTTAATTGAAATTAGTTAGTTAACAATTTCCTATATTTGGAAAGTCTTTAAATGCCTCAACCGAAATACCCGACTGTGAGTTACATTTCTATTCTAGCAAATACCTGGCAAAGAGCAACAACAACAACGATGATAAATCAGCTACGAACTGCAAACTCGAAGCTGAAAACTTTTGCAATTTTTCACAAGAGAAAGAGAGAGTGAGCGAGAGAGACACTTAGCAAACGGCAAATAGAAATATTAAATATTTAAAAGTACACTTCGGTTTCGGCTTTTTATATTAATATTTAAAGTGTTTTGCAGCCGTGCGGTTGAAGAGCTCAGCGCGGCAGCGAGCGAGCGAGATAAGTGTAGGCGGTCAGCCAAAGGATGAGAGTTTTTCATACCAATTTTCTCTGTTTTTTTCTTTCATTTTTTCATTTTTTTTTCTTTTTTTGTAACTGACCCAATTTGGCTGACAGTGGCAGTTTCCCAGGCGTGCTCATTAAAAATTGCGCAACGGCACAAATTATCCTTTGAAGAATATGGAAAGTCAAAGCGAATTATTTAATGATTGCCTTGATTGGCCGCCAATGGCCGCCACAATGTGCGGCTATATAAGCCCCAACTATGGCCAATACCTGAACAGTTTTAAGTGCCTCTCTTGCGAAGTTGGATCATCATGCAGCTGAAGGATTTCATGCACTATCCGAATATTGGCTGCGGCCTGGCCATGATGCGACGCTACGAGTGGAGCAACAGCGGCGAGGTGCCACATGTCCATCAATCTGTGCTGAAGCGATTGTGGTTCCTTTTTGGTGCACTCAATCTGGTGTATCAGAATCTGGGCATGATTATCTATCTGTGTGTGACAGACACACAGGAGCAGCAGCTCGGTGAATATATTGCAGAGATATCGGAAACATGCAGTGTAATGGGATTGACTTTTGTGGGTGCCTGCAACATGTGGATGTTGCTACATCGTCGCAACGATATCGAGAGTCTGCTGGCTCAGCTGCAGCAGCTTTATCCAAAGACACATGCAGACCGCAGGCAATTCTATCGCATTGAGAACTACTACGAGAAGTCGGCACGTCTCATGCGATATACAACGATATTCTTCATGTCTGCCTATTCATACTATAATGCCTTGCCCATTGTTGAGCTTATCTACGAGCTGCTGATGGAGTCAAAACACTTTCAATACAAATACCAGAGCAACACCTGGTATCCTTGGCAATTGTTGACTAGTGAGACGTCTACATTGAGTTTTGCCTGTGCCTATTTCTGTCAGGCATTATCCTCACTGGTGGGCGTGGCCTTTATCATGGCCAGTCAATACCTGCTGTGCTTCTTCATCACACAAATGCAATTGCATTTCGATGCCTTGGCGAATAGTCTTCATGTGCTCGATGCCCGACGGCCCGAGGCGAATGAGAAGCTCAAAGCGCTGATTTGGTATCACAGTCGTCTGCTACGCATTGCCGACGATATTAATCGCATCTTTAACTTTACATTTCTGATCAACTTCACCACATCGACCATTGCCATTTGCCTGATGGGCTTTGCCATGGTCATGATAAGTCTGGCATCGGCTTTCAAGTACTCTGTGGGCCTGTTATCCTTTCTGGTCTTTACACTCTTCATCTGCTACAATGGCACACAGTTCACAACTGCAGTGAGTAAATTTTCAATCTGAATGGGAATCTTTTAATATCTTCTTTGCAGAGCGACAAATTGTTGCCAGCTGCGTTCTATAATAACTGGTATGAGGGAGATGCCACCTATCGCAAGATGTTGCTATTCTTCATAATGAGTTCCTGCGAGTCGCGTGTGCTGCGCACCTACAAGTTCACGCCCATCTCTATGGAAACCTATATGGCGGTGCGTATACGTTATATGAGTAGAGATTATTTTCATAATGAGTTTACTTTTGCAGATCTTGAAGTTCTCCTATCAACTGTTTACGTTTGTGCGCACCATGATCTAGGGACAGATATGTTGTTATTTGTCGAGGGGAGGCGCACCTTTTAGATCTGTTGGAATTATAGTTCTCTGTCTGTGTAGTCCAGTTTTAATTTTGCCTGGACTCGTTAAGCTTATTACTTTAGCACATATGTAGAATGAACCTTATTTAAATACATTTTCACTTCACCTTAGCTTTCCTTACCCCGCAATCTAAAGCTCTCTTTAATCAACCTTCTTGTCATTTTCTAGTTCCAAATTAAGGCAACTTTTCTGCATTTTCTCTTAAATATTTGAAGTACAGAAATCCGCTTTAAGGCGTCGAAGTTGCTGCCAAACTTATTAAAATTTTTCAAAATTCGGCTGCTCTTTGAATTCGCCTGCTTTCCCTAGTCCTGCACTGCCCTTTTCTTTCCACTGACCTCGGCTTATTTACGCTGAAAATGCAAAAGCGTAAAATTAAGTTTTTCACACAAAGTACAAAAGGAAGAGAGAAAGAGAGAGAAAAAACTGAGAATTATGCACAAGTCACCTGTCTTTCATTTGGGTTTGTCCGCCTGTCCGTCCGTTAGTCTGACATATACTGGGTGTGATTATCGTGTCGTTATCCGGGATCAGTGGCTGGCCTCCAACGCCAGGCAACACAACGAGTACCCAAGCAGTTTGGCAGCCCTCCCAGCTACGCATTCTCACGCGTTCCCCAGCTCCCCTCTCTCCTCTCTCTGGCTCTCACTCTGCTCGTTTTTCATATAATAACATTTTAATTCCCTTAATACACGCTACGCTGGCTGCAAAGCCAAACAAACTGAAAGCCGCAGCCCGCGCAAGACGCCTACGGGGGCTGTTGAATGTTGCCCGCTGCTGCTGCTGGACGTTGCCTGCTTTTAGGCGCGCACAGTTTTTAGGTTTTTCGCATCTACTTACCCCTCCCCCCGCCTGCTGCCCGGGATTCATGGCTGAGTCAGGGTCTGCTTGGGCTTTGCCTGTGTGCGTAAATCATTAATCATAAGCAGCGCATATTTATTGTATTCTGCCCTTGTTGACAGCTTTTAGTTGCGACCTCGAGAGGACTATGTACTCCCGGTACAGTTCTGTGTTCTGTGTGTACCCATTTACTATGCGCACTTACAGAGCCCGACATTGGAATTTATGCTTGGTATGTAGTTTTTTTTTGCCACGATGAATGAGATTATTTTAATGGCAGGCAATGTTATCAATTGATTTCTTTTATTACAGGGATAAAAATTATTATTGAAGTGCGTTGAAAAAGAAACATATATTCCTATACATACAGATATGTTTCAAGATAAACTATGGCATATTAAGCTCTTTAGCTAAATTATTCTATTGCAAATCAATGCTTAATGTCAGTTTGGGATTGTGGGTTTGGGGTTAGTGTTGGGACTGGAATTGGTGCTGCTTCACTGAAATTTCACTCGATTGTGTTCTCATTTTCAAATCTCTTATGGCGCTTGGAGGCCGAACTGAAAATGCTATGTGTGCCAGTTAATTTAGCCATCAGCTTGTGGTCGCTTAGACAATGCCCAGTTGGAAATTGCCCAATCAAGTGAAAATGACCGGCAAACCCCTTCCAAACGAGCACACACATGCCGAAGAGATACAGAGAAAGAGTGAGACAAGCGAGAGGCGAGTGGGATAAGAGATAGAGAGAGTGCTGCCCCAAGAGCAGTGCACAATATCCACAGAAAACCGAGAGTGGCCATAAAAGTTGACCAAGCTCGCAGCACACGTCGATGTTGGGGTGGGCCTAGATCAATGCAGCTTGAAGCATTTTGCCGCTTGTTTGCTCTTGGCCAACCACTTGCAATGGCCTTGATAAGTTTTAGGCAAACAAAGTCCGACTCGTTACAGTACATGGGGTTTAGTGCGCTTATCCCCCTGCTGCACCCTTCCTTCACCCCAAAAAAGCTATGCCATTTGAGTAAAGCCACAAAATGTAGTCAAGGAACATGTCTCAATTTCGTGCTTAAACATCGAATCCATTGGGCAAACCTCAGCTGCAGTCTCCACAGACAATTACGGGCAGTTTTGAGGTCGGCACAGTGACTTCGCTTTAAGCAATAACCGAGGCGAGCCTAAACGCATTTGGTGTGCCCTCTTGGTATGCCGCATATGTGCCCTCCTTAAATCTGGACAGAAAGCGCTTTGCTTTGCATTTGACTTTCGCTGTGTGTCCATCAATTACTTAGTCTTATCTGCAGGGGCCATATGGTGTCAGAAAGAAGGAAACCGCAACAACAACAACAAAAAAAACCAACCAAGAAAAAAGCCAAAATTTTTACACACAATTTAGAGACATTTCCGCACGTAGCCAGCAGCGGCAGAGTCTCCTAAGCTCCAAATGCGACATGACGCCGCGTTGGATAACAAAACCCAAAACACATAAAAATAATAAAGAAAAAACCACACACACGCATACATACACAGAACTGTGCCCACAGCGAGTTGAACCTAAGGACGACAAAAAATAGAAATGGAAAAATGTAGGAAGAAATTTAATTGCAAGCACGAAGTAGTGATGCTCTACAAAGGAAGAGAGATGCCAGAAAATAATAATAAATACTTTACTTGTTATCTTTATCTAGAAGACAAAGAAAATACTTGACTTGTTTAAGCAGTTAAGGGGATTATAGTTAGTGTATATACTGTGCGGCACTAACGTATGCCATGCACCAGCGTCTACACTTAGCACCCACTGTGGCCAGTCTCTCTGGTTCTGGAACGTTGGACTGCAAAAGCAATGTGGCCTCGCGACGGGATGGCATTGGCACCCCAACATTTATGTCTATTAAACGTGTAATAAACTTCATAAATTTAACAAATTAGAATTATTAAATTTCATGTTTGCGACATTTGGCATTTGCCTAAATGGTTTTCTCTTCATTTTTTTTTTGTTCAAGCTCGCTGCGTAATTTATTATGTCACACAATTTGCTTGAGCTGTGACTGGCTGCTGCTGGTGACGCGTGTGAGGTAAGCTCTGTCAACAGGTTAGCGTAATGCCTGCACTTGTCGAAGTTGTTGAGCTCTTAAGCTCTGTAATGTTTTGGATCAAATGAAGGCAAATAGCTGCGGATTATACAAATTATGTTTGCATTAATATTAAGGTTTTGATATTTAAAATAATTCATATTCTTGGTATGCTCTATGGAAGAAACAGATGTATGTTAGGATATATATAATACATCAATTATACACATTTTTATGTCAACTACACAAAGGATTGAAGAGTATAGTACAGGAAGGCAGAAGAAGGTGTTTCCAACTCCACAAAGTGTATTAAAATTAGAAAATTAGTCTTATTTTTTGCGTGCAAGTTTATTTTAAAATGTTTACCCCTTTTAACACCGGTAAATCTATTGTGCAAGTGTAATTTTAATGATAAACAGTTCAATGTTTATAATCAAAGTAATAATGTTTTAAGAGGGAACAGGTTTTTAGGGCTCCGCTGGAAAGTATGCAATACAAAAAATACAATTAGCGTTAATCACACTCCACTGTAGCTTAAGTTACTTATCTTTATTATTATTTATCAACATCATATTACCAGATGTGAGTCCAAAAAGTATATCTGAAGGAGTCAAGCGCATATTTAACACATCTAACCTACGCATTGACCGGAATGAAATTAAATACCTCGCTGAAAGAGAGGGAAAATACGCAGTCGATGCGGTATAAGCCGAGGATTTTAATTAGGTATCCGCTGGCTAACGATAATTGTTTGCCAATTTAACGAATGCTCATTATACACACATCTCGTATGTACAGGCGCACACACACGCAGACATACATACATACACACACACACATACATGCATATATAGTACATGTCGCACGCTAATAAAGTCATCAAAATGAATGAGGCAGCTTGAACAGAGCGCGTGTCATGCGAAACTTTTCGAGTTACAACCGCAGTGCAGTGCGGTATGCTTTGGACTCAGCTGCCGCTCTGCTGCTGCTGCTGCTGCTGTTGCTGTTGCTGTTGCATGTGCCATCCAAGGGTAGGAAGTATGAAGAGGGGAGGGAGTGGGTTGGGAGGCTGGGCAGTCGACGGGCTTGCGTCGTTGACCACGCAATCACAGTGCCACCTATTTCCAATTACCGCTGACGCTGCAGCAGCAGCAGCAGCATATGGATTGCGCGTGTTCTTGGCAACTGAACCTGACGCTGGCTATGGCTTCGGCTACGGCTCCGGTGCTGGCCATGATTGATTGCAACAAAACCAGATTTTGGTTGCTGTCATTTAAGCGTAGCGTTGGCTAACTTTCGATGCCACCCCGGCCGCCCCATACATTATTGACATTGGCTGCGTGCTCCCTCCCTTTCCATCTCTCTATCTATCTCTCTCTTTCTCCAGTTGTGTCTCTCTCAGTTCGATTTAAATTGCGCCTGGGCTGCTGTATTTTTAATTAAACGCAAATTAAAAATTGATTGCTTTTTGTCGCCATAACTCAGGCCCGATAATACGAGTATGCAGAGCAGGTTGCCGTATGGAAAGCTCTTTTTCAATATTTGTAGCATACTTTACAGCGCAACGTAGTCGTATCAACAACCGCTTTATGCCTATTTATGCGCTCTTTAAATCGTCCACATTTACACAACCAACAACAATATATTATAAGTTAAAATTTGCATTTGCGTGTCACATGCGATGCCCAAAAATGAAAACCAGAAGAAAGAAAGAGAACGAGCCTTGCGTAGTGTTTCTTGCGCGTCTTGTTGCATACATTTTAACTGCACTGTCGAGCGGAAGTGAAAGGTTTTAAGCGGAAGTGCGCCGCGTTCTAACCACATACATGTACGTACTACGTATATTTATATATATGTATTGTGCCACATATGTACCCACACATGTGTGTTTGTGTGAGTAATTACAGGGCTCGACTGTTAAATGTTTGCCTCGCACGCAAACGGTTTGTACAGCAAACACCAAAAACTATGTCGGAATGCTAAAGCGATTTCTCTAGCCTATATAGGTTATATATATATTTATATAACATAAGTGGAATACTCTTAAATATGTATATTATATTATATTTTACATACGTTTTTTGTTGCATTTTTAGGGCACAAAGAAACCCTAATACACTTCAATAATTATCAATTTTACATTTCACTGAGATATTTTATGGCATTTCAATGGGTAAATTAACTGCATAAATACACACACACACACACGATGACTTTTTATCGATCTGCATACGTGTGTGTGTGTGTGTGTGTGTGTGTGTGCGTGTGTTTGTGATTGTGCATTTTTTGTTGCCATCTCTTAATCGATCTTAATTGCATTTATTGCCTCGAGCCAATTGCATAATGGAGCATTTAATTATTTACATTTAAATGTGCATTCATATTGCCATTTTGTTATTTAATTAATGTAAATTTTGTTATGGAAATTAATTATTTCACAGCCCCAGCGCCAACCGGACGGATGTGTTTTAATTTAGTGGGTATAAATATAATGTATATATGATATATATGTATGTATGTATATGTATGTTCTGGCGACAATGTCAATATGCGCAGTGAATTCGCGTGATTAATTTGCAAGAAATGACTGGATAAACTACTTGGCCAACTGTTATTATAGCAGCGCAAACATTTACCTCGCATAAATATTAAAGTTAATGCATTCTTAAAGCTGGAAATAAGCTAAGTAATTTAGTATAGTTTTAAGGAAGCCTTTAAATACTTTCTGCATTTACAAAGCAGGCGATTTGGTTTGACTCGATTTTGTCTAAGCGTTCCTGAGAGTGCACTCGCCACTTGCTACTTGCCACTTGCCACTTGTCTGTCGTCGTCGTCGTCTGTCGCTGCTGCTGTTGCTGCTGCTGCGTGCCACAGAGCGTTGCCGAGTTTCATGCAAAGGCGGAAGCACTTAAATTGGGCGTAACAAAATGTCTGACACGCCAATTATTTTGCTTTTTATATAACAGGCAAAACGGACCGACAGACAGACACGCTTCTATTAGTAGTTGCTCTTGTTGTTGGTGCTGCTCTTGTTATACTGCGTGTTGCTTGTTGTACTACGTATAACTCCAACTACAACTTGAACTGGAGCTATGTGGGTGCTGGGAGTTTGTTTTCTTCTGCTGCGCTTGCTTCTTTTGCTTGCTTTTTAAGTGGTTTTTATCGCACTCCCCTCTGCTCTTTTAATCCCTTGCTCTCTTTCGCTTCCTCGCTGTGTTTATTTACTTCTTTGTTGCTCTGCTCCAGTTGTTCGTCTTTGCTTACTCCTTATTTATAAAGCGTTGCCCTTTATTGGCTTGTCTACCCAACTAACTCAACAATCGTGTTTCTTTTTTTCTTGGGATAATTACAGCGTAATGAACTACTCAAATTTGCTTTATAATAGTTGGACTATAGACATACAATTATTAGACTAATAATGGAATACGGTAAACTATCATATCGTCATGCGAAAGCTTTCTCTTAACTATTTATTTATTAATGTGCTGAACCTTTCCATCGAAAGTTTGGCAACAGATGTGGCTGCTCTCTCTTACTCTCTCTCACTCTCTCTCTCTGATTTGCATAATAAAACAAAGGTTAATTTTGCCTTTGTTTAGAGAACTATTTTTTAAACGTTTTATTGTAAGTTTGAAATAGAACTGAAACTAGAACAAGAACAATTTGCAGTAGTTTTTTACAGGCATGCGGCAAAAGTTTCCAGTTGTATTTTGCTTTGTTTCACGTGCTGCCATAATTAAAGAAACATTTTTTATATAATATAAAGTTCATTTCAGTTTGTTTGTTTGATTAGTGTAATTGGCAAAGTACAGAAAGCAATTTATCTGCTTTATAAATATATATATAGTAAGTTATGTTCAAGCTGAAATGAGGTTGTAAACAAAGTAGCCAAACCTTACGAGGCCTGTTTTACGATATGATTATGACAAGATACGCACACTGTCATATTTCATATATAATATATATGGTATATATCGTATATAGTGTGCAAGACGGGTCTTTTAATCTGCACAACTTTTACACCCGAATGCATGCATAATAAATAATAAGAGTCCTGACATTATGTCAGGTGTATATGGCACACGGTCCTGTTTGTATGCTCAGAACTCTTAGTTCATTTGCTTTTTGCTGCCTTGATTAAATGTGCTGCTCTTGATGTATGTATGTGTGCGTGTGTGCGAGCTCTGAGTACAGCTCAGTTGTCTGAATATTCGTTCGCATTTGCCAAGAGACTTTGGAACTTTGTCTGCCAATCGACGTCACTGAGCTTGTGCAGACATTCGATTGGGTTTCATGCTTTATGCGAACATATATACATAAAGTAATTTGATTTCGTTGCTTGCTGCTCAGGCAATTAGAAAATGAAAAGACTGGATGTCAAACAGAAGCCCTGAGTGGATGATGAAAATGGGGAATATGCAGAGGGCGAGCACTTGCTGTGATACACAGCAGTTCCAGCTTTAGATCTCCATTGGTTTCGGTTTTTTGCCCACACCCCGAACACTTGGCCAACGAGGATTGCCACAAATTAGCGCCGTGCGCTGTTTAGAATTAAAAGCTGAAACCGAAAATGCGCAGCTGCGATGCAGTTAATCACAGCGCCAATCGACGTCGTTGTCGCCCCACTCAGCACTGTGGTCTCTAAAACTCGGCTAAACTGCGCAACGGGACAGTGTCAGTAGTGGAAAGGAGAGAAGAGGGGGGGGGAGGGTACTGCGGGGCTCTGTGGGCACTGGGCATGTTCCATTGTGAATGGACGTCAGTCGCCGTGAGTCGCAGCGCTTTCATTACGCCAACTTGCAATTGCGATTGCAATTGGTCGACTGCGGTTCCATTTGGGCCCCATCGGGCGATGAATGAGAAATTTGCCGAGAATTTGTACGCACGGCTTAATTGTTGTTGCTGCAGCCTGCAACTCGCTGTTGTTGCCACCGCTGCTGCTCCTGCTGCCATGGCAATGTTGTGTTTGGCCCAGCGGCATAGATTAAATCGCTACGCCCCGAGCTGCACATGAGGGACGGCGGCGAATGGGCGAGGAAACTAATATAGTAAGCTGCCAAATGAACCTGTCGCCGGCTGTGTTGCTTCTGCCCACATTCACAATTTACCAATTTACCATTCACAATTCGCAAATTACAATTTTATGCAACTTTTCATTTGCATTTGTTTAAATTTATGCGCTGATAATGCGGGTGATTTATTGTGCATGTTTTGAACAGTTTTTCTATAGTCAAATAGATATTTGTGCTTTTTAATCGAATTTTACATAATAAAACTGCTTGTTAATGCAATGAGAAATGTGTAAAACACATTTGTTGATAGTATTTTTTGCGCTATCTCTAGTTTCTTTCCTGATCCATCTTTCCATTACTTGCTTTTCTTCATATTACTACTCTACTAATTCCTTTTCTACTGTAAATCTTTCTACTTCCATTAGTCTTACTTATTCCTTTCTCTTTTTGTCAGCATCTTTTCCTCTCTACCTGCTGCCACACTATTTCCCCAAGTCTCTTGCTATTTGTAGTACGAGCCTATCCAAATTTTCACTGCGTCTCTCTCTCTCACTTCTTCTCATCTCCTCTCCGTTCTTAAGTTCAAAGAACTTGCCCGTGCGACTGGCGGCACTTCAATGTGCAAATTCCCACTCCGAATGTGGCTCAGCAAAGTGCGCATATTCAAATCGTAGTATTCATGCTGCAGTCAGAGTTCTACACCATTTCCGCTGATATAACAATAATCCGGCATAATGAACGCATGCATATTCATGGCACACACTCTCGCATGCCCTCACACACACACACAATGCCAGAGAAGCCTGCTCTCTGTCTCTGCTGTGTGTGTGTGACATAAATCTTGGGCAAATTCTAGATCCGACGAAAAAGGTAGTACAACAAGGCACAGGCAGCAGATACACAGTGCTCCAGGGCAGACAGCAGAAACAGACAGACAGAGCCAGTGCTAACTCACGCACAGCACGCAGTAAATAACCCTAGAGAGAGGGCGTGGCATCTGGCATCGCAATCGAGAACACCTTGCTAGCACTCCCTCACCTTGCCTGCCCCCCTCTTGTTAATAAACGCAACTCTGGACGATTTTTGCATTTAAATGTGCGCAATTTGTTGCCAGCCCAAGTCAAAAAAAAAATGCCAACAACAATAAGGTGTTGACAGCGGAAGAGCAGAAATAATAATAATAATAATGGTGGCATCGTTTATTTTCCGTCTAAGGTCTTCAATTATTGAAAATGTCGCGATTTGCATGGCAAGCAACATTTGCATTTCATTTGACAGCGGAAGCTCAATTGGCGCAAAATGGCGGAAATCGTCGCTGCCAGCAGCAGCAGCAGCAACAGTAGAAATGTACAATAAAGAAGGAGAAAGAGAGAGAATGGGAGCTTAACACTTAATGGAAAACCACAAAAGCCGCGAAAACTGAAGCAGCATGTGGAATGCAACAATTGAGATATTTCTAAAGCACAGAGAGGTCATCTTACAGTTGCGTTGTTTAAGAGGATTTGATGAAGAGATTGTCAAGATGTCAATAGCTTTATGAAGTAAAGAAATTGGATTAGAGAAAAGCTAACAATATAAATAAATTATGAATTAGTTCAGGTAATTTATTTATATTTCTTAGTTTCTTTTCACTTTTTTACGTCTTGGCGCGAAGCTTTGCTTTGTTTTGCTTAAGTCTCCACATACTTGTTATCGGCTTACCGCCACTTTTGTAAAAAATTGGAGTTCGATTTAAAGACTAAGCATCGATGCTTAGTGATTTGAATTTCCTATTTTGTTCTTGTTGCCTAGGCCTTTAGTTTATCGTACTTGTTATCGGTTTACCGCCACTTTTGATGAATCCTTGATCGCGTCAAACGATGAGTGTTGGAAAAGTTCAAATGATAAATTATGGTTGCAAACCATAAATTTATGAAGCTAAGATATTTCAATATGAGTTTAGAAATAAACTCAAAAATATAATATGCCAAACTTAGATCTTAAAGGGTATTCCCTTAGTGTGCCCAGTAACATTGCAACTAAACTTTTGCCCTTTGCACTTTATTCAATATTAATTACGCTCGCGGTTGCGATGCGATTGATTTTTTTTTTGCTTGCTGTTCAAGTTGATTTCGCTTTTTTGCTGCGCGGCGCATTTAAATCACAGCCACAAGGCTCTTGGCCAGTTGAGGAGAAGGAGCAGCAGGATGAGGATGGACTGAATGCTTCGGAAGTGTGTCCATCATAGACATGGCAACAGCGAACGCGCGGACCGACTGTCTGACAGTCCGCAGCAGCTGGAAAAAAGCAGCTTCAACTTCGGCTTCAATGAATTTTAATCCACTCGGATGCCAACTGCAGCGGTTGCTTCAATTCAATTGAATAATTTGTTGTGCATGTTGGCAGTGTGTGTGTGCGTGTGTGTCTGTCCGCTCATGAGTGCTAGTGTTTGGGTACTTTTTTTCTAGTTAGTGATTTGCAGCCACAAAATTTGCATGCCAATTTATATAGTTTTTCGTGCGCTGCAGATTATTACCTGACTATTATTTTACGGCACTTATAACGTTTTTTGTGCACAATTTTTAGTATTATACACTGTGAATACTCTCTTGATTGATTTATGAACGAAAATTGAGTGAAATTTTATGTCATGGTTAAATTTTTTTAAACAAAGTTTCGTTTATTTAGTTTTCATATGTTTTGATTTTAAAACCTCCGACACAGTCAACATACATTCAAAAATTCCAAACGATAAGAAAAATAAAAGTAAAAGAAGATAAGTATGGGAAACGAGGATGAATTGAGCGTGGAAAGTCTGTGTGAGCTGTGGGCGCAAAAGCAACGCACCTTCGAGCAGGACATTCGCATGTTGCTGGACAAATCCAAAGAATTGGCAGAGAAGATGAACGTGGATACTGAAGCTTTAGCCGACGACCCAGACGAGGAGGATGCACTGGCAAAGAAGGCGAGGACACAGCAGGAATTCAAGCTGACCGAGCTAATGATTCACTTGACAGAGGAGTTGCAGCGACGACACAATGAAGCGAACGCAAAGAAGCGAATGAAAGAATGGCACAAATCGTTAGATAAAATGCGAATCAAAATACTTAAAATATCGCAAACACTCCAAAGGATTGGGTTAGTGGACAAGGTGGCCATCGAGAAGCTGTGCCACACGCAGGAGTACACGCAGTCGCACTATGAGATGCTCGGACAGGAATTGCAGCGATGCGAGACGTTGCGCCACAAGAATCTGTCCATACTGATCGATCATGTGCGCAACGAGATCAATCAGTGGTCCGAGCTGACGTTGCAGTATCCGACCATAAGGAACTATCAGAACGAATGCTATACCGAGGAACTGCTGGAGCTGCTTGAGAATAAGCTTGGCGACTTGCAGACGTACTATAACAGCAACAAGAACATCTTCGATATGTACGAGAAGCGGGTCAAGATGTGGCGACGCATGGAGGCACTGGAAGAGCAGGCCAGGGAACCGGGTCGCTATAACAATCGTGGTGGTCAATTGTTGCGCGAGGAGCGGGAACGCAAGTATATCTCCACCAAGTTGCCACAGATTGAGGAGCAGCTCAGTCAGCTTGTGCAAGAGTATGAGCAGGAAACGGGTCAACCCTTTCTGATCTATGGCGATGAGCTAATGTCAAGATTAGCCTCAGATTGGGAGGAGTATCGCACAACCAAAGATCTGATGAATCACAAGCGGAAGACATCCAAATCTGGCGACATGGTAGATCCGATCATGAGAGTTTCCACTTCGACGTTTCATAGTTTATTTTCAATACGTGAGACATCTTCTATGTCACAAATTGTTAGTTCCCCCGTCGTCAATCGGGCTTGTGGCAAACGGGTTAAGAAGGTGTCCAAGTGATGCCGATGATTGTCGTCTTAAGGACTTACTGATTAGTTAGATGACTCAATATAAATATTTGGCTATTGTCAAGAGTGACGAAGCAGACGAAGAGTTATATTGGCTCCTTACCATTCTGTGGACAACTCTATATATTTTTTAGTTATTTCTTAAGTTGTATATTAATAAAAACCGAAGAGAAAGGAAATATGTTTTTGAAAATGTTCCTTAACTATGCATAAGGCTGCAGGGTCACTCCCCATCACCATGTCTGGCACCGAATTTAATTTTCTACTCAATTCTGTTGAAAATGCCCTTCGAAGTTCTTCTACACCCTTTCTTCCCTGCCTGCTTGTTCTGCGTTTCAATTCTGACTTACACTTTGACAGGCATTCGACATTTGGCAATTTCAGTGTTCGCCGATAATCCAGACAAACTCGGCTTAATTACTTACAAGCAAATTGAAGCCATAAATAAATAAAATGCGCCCAAAGGCAGCGCTGAAACGAGAACTTCAACGCCCGATTGTGAGAATGAATGCCCCAATGGCAATGGCTCTGCTTGGATAAAGGATGGTCGGAGGGACGAACGAAAGGACGAAGGCACCTAATGCTCATATTGATAACATAAGCTGCATGATTTACGGGTTGCTCGGCTTAACTTTGAGTCAAAATTGGAAGGTCAAAGGGGAGGGGGAGGCAGCAGAGAATTGTGCTTGTTGGTTCAGTCCTTCAATCTGCAATCGTACAGCAAAGTCTTAAGTCTTATCGATTTGGCTTTTGATTGATACACGATTTAGGGGGCAAGGGGGTCAGAAAGAACAACAGCATGAGCATGAGGTGAACCGAGCGCACACGCGTCGTCATTGTCAAATGTGGTTATTTGATTAGGTCTCCGCATAAATCCACATAAATGAAGTTAGCCAACTGCAGGCAAACATTCTCCTCTTTTCAGAGGTTCTCCACTGGCTTCTGCTCCTCCTTCTCTATCAATTTTAATAAATTCGCACATGGCTTGCCATTAATTTCAGTTAATTTGCCATTTTTCATGCCAGGTCGCACGACATTTGACCGTGCGGGTGCAGCCTACCTCAGGCACCTCAACTACCTCTCTGGCGACCTATCTACCCTTCGGTTACCTTTTGCATACGCCAGCCGTACATCAATGACACACAAGTGTAACGGGCACGGCCGTAAATATCCTTGAAGGCAGCCAATATGTTTACACGCACACGATTTCAGCGCCTGAGCGGTTTCCGTTTCCGTTTACCCGCCGCTTGCTCTGCTCGATGCATCATAAATTCTGCGACTGTGTCGTAATTCTTTAGAAGTGGGCGTAGCGGCAACTGTGAGATAGAGACAGAGACAGAGACAGAGAGAGTGAAAGAGAAGGGAAGAGAAGAACTGAGGGCAGGCAGCCACAAGTTATTCGCTTTATTGGCGCTTTACTCAAGCGATTTGGCTAATAGTTGGGCAAAAGTTTGCGTACTGGAATTGTCAAAGTTCAGCAAGTGGCTGCAATATGCAATGATAACCTGAAGGCGGGCGGGTACTTGCGATTTATATAGGTAATTATTGGCAAGCGGAACAAACGATGGCAGACTCAGCAATACGATCAAAAAGCAATAAAGAAGAGAAAACATAAAAGCGCGACGCAACTTATGCATTTAGTATCTCAGCTACTGCTTAACCAGGTTAGTTGCGTGTTAATAAACTTGCCGGAGGCAGAGAGAGAAGAGAGAAGAGACTGGGAGGGGTAGCATGCTCGCGAGCTGAAATTTGCGTTGGGAGCCGCTAGACGCATTTGAAATTAATTAAAAAGCTGTCAGCAGCAGATGGAGGTGTTCCCGCACTAACGTGCTGTTTGAGTTTGCTGAGAGTTGAGAGTTCAAGCCGAGGCCACAGCCACAGTCAAAGCTGAGGCCACACACACACACACACACACACACACACACATAACGTACATTACGTATACGCAACGTGTGACGACTGTGGAATGGCAAGCGGCGGAAATTACCAGGTGAGTCAACAATTTCTCATGTTGTTGTTCTTATTTCTTTACACTCTTTTGCTTTCTCTCGCATTCATTGTTGCCTTTTTATGTTGCAGCTCCATTATCAGGGAAACCTTTTAAAACGCATAACAATAACGCAAAATTTGAAAGAGATAAAAGACGTACGTGGGCCGGCAACGGAAATGATTATATCTCCTTGGCAGGCAGGCCAAGCAGTTGCTGGGAGGCTGGCCAGGTGTCATAGGGGCGGAGCATGAAGCAGCAGGAAGAAGAAGGAGGAGCAGGAGGAGCTCTGCTGCCATTGTTGAGGAGCCTCGCCCGGCATTGTTCCATTCCTAGGGAGGAGGCGGAGAGAGAGGCTGCAATTTTCATTTGGCCACCGTGTGCTTCACTTGCGCCGTTATCAGTGACAAACGGTCAGGTCGTAAACCGAAAGAAGGCACAGAAGCGGAAGGGGGAAAGGTAGAAATCAAGCAACACGAGAGCGCAATTTACACATTTAAAATTCAAATAAAGTCATTTGCATGCAGACACGACGGCAGGGACAGACACGACAGACGCTAACTGCTGCGGCAACATATGCGATGCGACTGACCAGCCGAGAGTCTGACCTGCTTGCTGGCTGGCTGACCTTTGAACTCGGCCTAGACTATTTCGGCTGTTCTATACATTTGTCATCATTAGTCCCCTGGCCTAACCTGGCATCAGCACAAAATACAAAAACCTAAAAGAGACAGAAAAAAGAAGGAAGTCAGCATAATGAAACGGTAGCCTCGACTGCTGACTGGACCAGAATCGACTATTCAGCCATAGGGATGGCAAAGGTGTGGGTGGAGGGGAAGGCCAACGTTTTCAACAAGGGTAACAAAGTGTGTACAACATGCGAATGAATTTTCACAGCATCGAGTGTAAATAAATAAACCGAAAATTACACAGACGTCTCTGAGACATAAATCACAAGGAACTTTGACCTTTAATTTGAAAGCATCGAACAAGGAAAAAACACTTGATAATGAAAACTCAAGTTCAATAAAAAGCAAGGCCAAGGCGACTGGAAGAAACGGTAGATAAAAGCAGGAAGAGAACGTCAGATATAGATAGACAGATGAATGAATAGAAAGGCATACAAAAAGATGTATGAAGGAGGTAGTTAGATATATCTTTATACATAAGTATGTATGATTACTCTTAATAATATATGTATAGATAGATAGGAACAAATAAAGATATAGATGTGAAGGTATGAAAGGCAGGCACTCAGTACGGGCCGATGTATAAACGGACAAACAAATAAATAATGAAATAAATATATAATAAAGCCGATAATAATTTATATAGTAATCATAATTAATTTACTTTAACTTAGTTTTAATTTATACTCATGCCATACAATATTTAAATTAAATTCGTATTCTTCTCCTCACTCTCTCTGTTCCAATTCTCTTTTCAATTTATATGCACATTTGCGACATAATCTTTGTCAGCCATAAATAAATATGCATGTTGGTGTTGTTGTTTGTTCTTTCCTTGCGTATTTCAATAACGAAACTCAGTTTATTAAGTTGAAGTCAGTTTGATGACTTCTCTGACACATTATTGTCGCTGCAGGAGAACGCTTTAAATGATTTATTAGCAGCTCGCTTGACTCTCGCTCCTGTCTTTGGGCTTCAAAACTGACTCCATTGAGATTTTCAGCCATTTTTGGCCATTTTTCATTTCTGATCTGGCTCTGGCTCTGGCTGTGCTGGCTCTCTTAGCCCGCATGACAACGGAACAGGCTGAGCCTGTGGCAGAACAAGTGGCGTAGTCGGTGAACGGGGGATGACGTGGTAAAGGCAAGGGCTTTCTGACAATTTTCGGTTGGCATGTAAATATTATTTTTCTACTTCTGGCCATGTGGCACGCACAACCACACACACTGGCACACGCACACACACATAGTCTGCCATCGGTCTCTGTGGCCATGTCAAAAAAGTTTTCACACAAACAATAACAAACAAAGGGCATCACATACACTCACAGAAAGGGGGGAAAGGGAAGAAGAGAGAGAAGGAGCGCGTGAGTACAGTCAGTGTGCCTCACAGGTTGGGCCTGTTTATTCAATCAACAAACGGACAGCTTGATAAGAGTGGAACAGGAACGGGAAAGGGAAAGGGAACAGGAACGGGAACAGGAAGAGGCGCATCGCCTGGACCGCAATGTCACAATGGAAAGGCAAATGACAGACGCAAGATGACAGTTGCCATGTTGAAAAATGTCACAACTACACCTATGCCTCGTGTATGTATGTGTGTGTGTGTGTGCGTCTCGCTTTTTTGCAGTTGTGTCAGGTGCCTTGTCAGAGAGCTGCGAAAGTTTTTCTGCTATTTAAATCATGTCAGTTTATCTAAGCAACACCTTCCAATCCAAGCAAGGCAACAGTTGCCACACCTACTGCCACGCCTTCTTCAGCGCCCCGAAGCAGTCGCAACTGTTTCGCTGCCTTCGTTCTTTCTTTTGTTGTTGGTGTTGTTGTGTGCTTTGTGGCCACAAACATCGCGTCGCTCGCTGTTTTTGGCATCTTGTCAAGTTGCCATCAGTAGCCGTAAAAACATTTGTGCTCCTTTCGCTTCGCCGTTGCTTTTACTGTTGTTGTTATCGTTGCTGTTGTCGTTGTTGTTGCTCTCACTTTGCAATTTTTGTTGCGTGCTGCGCGAACATAAAACATTTCACCGCAGCATAAGAAATTGTTGAACGTTGTTTGATTATGCTGTGCTTTGCTGCCGCTGCAGTTGGTCATTTCGGGTTTTGTTGTTGAATATTGTAAGGAGCTTGCCTGGGTAATTGCGGCCTTAACTGGGCTACACCATGCACCGGAGGAAGAGACAAAGATTAAGCTAATATTCAAGAGCCTTAAATTGTGATTAACTGTACTGCGAGTACATCTTTTGCAAGTCTTGCTGCTGTATATTCCTTTTCATAAGTGATAAATCGCGTCCTAATAAATTAGCAAACAACAAGAGTTGCATTGTTTAACATATAAGAGGCAACTTCTCGTGCAACTCGTAGCCAATTATTTTTATTGCACAATGAGATAGGGGAATTATTGGCAGAGCAGAGCTGGAATTGATAAATGCAACACAACGCATTGGCCGGCAATTACTAATTAAACTGATGCAGTTAATTACTCGCCTCAAATGATGTTCCAGCTTGTTGAAATTATTTCAAAGTTGTCGACGTAATTAAACAATCAATATGACCATGTTAAATTGTGTAAATAAAAAGGGCAAAGCTTGCAGACAGGATGCGCAGAGGACAACTGCGTGACAGATGAGTAGAGAGTGGGGAGGGGGAGGGGATCATCCCATTCTCATTCGCATTTAAAATTAATTATACGCCCAGTGTTGCAGCAACAGCTTTGCGTCATCCGCTTAAGCGCTCGTTTTTAGCGTTCTGTCCAGACAGCAGTCACAACACAGAGCAGCAGCAAAAAACGGGACATGTCTGACCAACCACGAAAGGAACCTCCCTTTATGGCAGCTAATTAAAGAGTGCGCTGCCATGACTGCAGTCTATGTTTATATGAACTGATTCCTATTCAAATTGTGTTAATTGTATGTCCCTTGAATTGAATTACTTATGTTTATTTTAATATCTGCAACTGTTTCACAGCATTCTAATCAGAACTAAGTGAATTAAAGGATTGACCGACTTCGGAATAATTAAATGAAAATACAGAAACTTTGACGCACAAAGCAGAAGCGCAAAGAATAACTTGTAAAAGCTCAAGCCAAAGAAGAGGGAGAGAGAGAGAAACCATTGAGTGAGCTTAAGGCAGACAGCATCAGCTTACAATATCGCATCATAATTACTTCTTCTTTAGTATCGTATACTTTATGATTTGCATCTTTGCTTTAAAAAGAGGTTGGTAGTTGTGAAAGCGAAATCCGCTTCGATTTCCATGTAAATGTTCCACACAAATCGATATAATTCCTGCTCAATTTTTTTTTATTCCGTTTTTCGGTTATGGCTTTTGTAAACTGACCCCACAAGGAAATTGAAAGCGCATCGAGAACTCAGCCACGCGGTCAATGCGGCACACACAGAGCAAACACAAGTTTTTTTCTTCTTTTTCTGCAGTACATACATATATATTCAATATTGTATGGGTATATAGAGAAGGCGGAACTATGGGGGGAGTGGTCATAAAATAGAAATTAGTTGCAATTGGAGTTTGAGTTTTTGCTTTTTCGGTTTTTGGGTTTTGTTGCGGTTGCTGTGTCCCATCCCCGTTTACTGCTCTGTTGCCTCTTGTTCGGTTGCAGCTTTCGTTTCCGGTTTGGTTTGCCAGAGGGCAAACTATTTGGGCTGCATTGAAATTTCACACACTAATTTACAGTTTTTCTGAGCATAGCCAGAGCCAGAGCAGAGCAGAGCAGAGCAGAGCAGAGCATCGTTTGTTTTGTGGACGCAGATTCACTTGTTCTCTGGTTTGCCACGTGTTTAAATATGTATACCGGAAATGCGTGTTAATCGAGCGGAAGTGGCTGAGGCAAAATCTAGATTTCATTTTCATTTCGTATTGATATCAAATTCAATTTATAATACACAACATAATTGACATTGTGTACGCATCGTTAATGGGATTCTTCAATTTAAAGTTTAAATTGCAAGTACATTTCTATGAGTGCCATTTCCATGTTACATTTAATCTCTCTCGCATATCGAGATGGCTATCATCGACCATAATTGATTGGGATTCGGCGATGCGAACATTTCGTTGCAAACTAATTAACAAAATTAAAAGCGATTTTAAGCGATGCGCCCAAAATCCATTTAAGCAAATTGTTTGCCCATTTCGTTGGCCAAACGATGCTCGTTATGGCCTAATCGAATTATGTCTGTGTGCTTCAAATATTGCGTACACACAATGTCATTACAACTGCCATTATAGCTTGTGCCATTTGTGCTCTAATTATTTTGTATACAAGGTCGCAAGCAAACTTTGTCGAATTCTTTAAACTCTCATAAATTTACAATTATTGTTTTGAATAACTTTTAAATGGCACCGCCCCCACCCCATGTCCCTCAATGCGTGAATAAAAAGCCTCCTCTCGACCGCAAAATTTATTTATAGCTTCGCACATGGCAATCAATGAATGTAGATATATATTTTTTTCCCCGCTTCCAAATTGACACAATCAACAAATCAAAATGCTCGTCCATCAATATAACAATTACAGCCTGTACAGACATGCACTTGCAGGCACATGCATGTTCCATGCACTGCCAAAATATATATTTTTCCCCTCTTCTTTCCTCCTTCACTGCAAAGCGACAAATGATGGCCCCGAAAAAGTATGCAATAGTTTTTGTTTGCCAACCGCGCAATACTGATTTGTAGAGCATACTTTTTTGCGCGTCAGAGGTCATGGGAATGGAAATGGAAATGGGGTTGGTCATGTGCCTGGTGCCTTGTGCCTGCTGCATATGTACAAGTATGTGATTCTCTGCTTTTTGCCATTCTTATTTCGACGCTTATCTGGCTTTCTCTGTTTTTATTCGTAATATGCACCTGCGATAGGTTTTTGCGTGCGCTGCCGCTGTCTGCTTTATGACCTGACAACGAGCACGCGAGTGCCCCAATTAGTAATATCATTTTTCAGGTTTTTACCGAACATACCCAGTACAGATTGAACGGGGTGTGCACGATTAGCTTAAGCGTGTTACTTTAACTTTTGTTGAGCAGTAAGGCACAGATTCATTTCTATAGAAAACAATGTATTAAAACAAATTCCACAGCATTTTCACTGAGTATCTGCTAGTTGAAAACATTGCAGTTGATGTCATTTTTTTAATAAAGCCACTTTCTCGACATTTCAATATCCGTGGGCAAATTGATTTATGTATGCATTAATTGTTCCAATTTATTTATGTATATTTCCCCTTCTCGAATTTCTTCTGCAAATTGTGCCAAAGTTTACGGAATTTCATTTCATGGTTTTAAGTGAGAGGAACATCAATGAATTATCTAGTGCCAAAAGCACGCAAATCTGGATTATTATTTATGAAATGCGCAAACCCAATCAATTTGGCAGCATTTTGTGGCCAAAACGATGTTGCAACATTTATAAAACATTTATCGCATAGAGGCAACATTTACAATAGTCCACTTAGCCCTTTTGATGGCCGCCGTACACAATCGAAATCCCTGAAAGCGCTTATCTTATTGTACAATAATATCCACATCCATTTGCACGCGGAAATCAGCTTAAAATATTTGCAAAAATATCCCCAGCACTTTGGTGTGCTTTATTTATGTATTTATGTAAACGATTGCATGGTTAGACTTAAATATATAATATGTTTTTATCATTGCAAGCGTTATAAACACAAGAGCAGAAGCGAAAAAATTGAAAATATAAAAAACAGAAATGATGTATATGTATAAATAAAAAGCGCTTAAAAGCTTAGCGGGGGACAGAGAGAAGAGAGAGAGAGAGAGTAAAAAGACTAACATACACTTTTTACAGAGCATATTGAGCATAGATCTCTCCTGGTTGTATCTGAATCAAAGGTGAGGCTTTTTAAAGGGCACAGGTTACACATCATCTCCATGGCAAGCAGGGGGAATTGGCTGGGAACAGACATATGTGTAGCCTATAGAGGAGCACATAAGGTATGGTCTATAGGCATATTCACTTGATGGATGAGTGCAGATAGCCAACAACAATAAAGTCTGTAGGTAATTATCGCATTCTTTCCTCTCCTACGAAACATAATTTATTAGGTATTTTTACCTCTAAGATCATATTCAAGTTGCGCTTTTATGGACAGGGAAACATTATATGAAATTCTAAACCTCCTCCCTTCCCACAAACTCATTTCACTTAGCTTGTTTACTCATTTTCCATGTTGACTTTCATGCGCGTAATTTTTATGTCAACAAGCGACATGAAGGTAGTAGGAGGCTATGTCCAAGTGAAGGAAGAAGGGGTAAATGGGAAAGGGTAGTGGTAGAGGAAACTGGGAAAGGCGTACGCATTTCCCTATTAGTTTGGTCCTTCTGTTTTTATTTCAGCGCGCCAACTAAGCACTTTTTAATGAATAAACCGCAAAATTACCCGAACGTGTGTTGGCGAGCAGTAAAAACTTTCGCATATATGTTAGAGCCAGTGTCAAAGGTCAAGTGCTGAGTGCCGTCAACCTGCCGAGGATTATATATGTGTGTGTGTGTGAGTGTAGAAATAAAACATTGCATAGGTCAACTAAAGGCACTAAACGCTGTCGCCACATTCTAAGCCCAACAAGATAAGCTACACTTCCTGCTGGTGGCACCTAAAAACTTGGTCCGCCAACTTGTCGCATACACTGTGCACCCGTGTGTGCCTCTGTGTGTGTGCGCGCGTGTGTAATCACAGCTGTTGCTATTGTCTTTTATCTACTTCCAGTTACCTCCTTTCGCCCCATATGCGACGCATATAAATTAGAAATTTAATTGGATTTGAAAGAAAATGAATTTTTAATATTTAGCTTTGCAATTACATTAACAAACAAGACACACGCGCTCAAACACACGACACACACACTTACACACACATGAAAAATACATGAATAACAAGGTAAACATCGCGTGGGAACGTAGAAAGGCTTAAAAGAATTGCGGCGACTTTCGACTAACATTAATTAGCTGTTAAACTAATTTAAAAATATTTGCGCATACGACGAGAGTGTCTCTTGGTATGTTTTATTAGCGAGTACTCTGTGCGACGTGCCTAAAAGTGTGGACTTTAAAGAAAGTATCACACACACAGAAACCACACACATTCACAACACACACAGTAAACTTTTCCCATTTGTCTGTCTAGTTGAATAATAAAAACTCTGAGTGCGAATTCCCTTTCAAATTGGCTTTTTTGATTGCTTCTTAAATAATTTGAATATATAATTTCGTCTTTCTTTCAATTCTCGCATGATTTCTTTACAAGGTTTACCTGCTCATTTCACACTCGGGAAACAATTCGCACACTTCGCACAATTCACAGTAATCAAAGTCAGCCCAATCAGCGGCAGCATTCGCGGCAGCCGTAAACTGTTGCTCTGGGTGATAATGCTCTCTGGCGGTTGCTTTTCAAATTAGTGTGCAGCAGCAGCAGCAGCACAACAACAGCAACAAAAACAAGAAAAGGTACAACAATCAGTACAACAACAAGTGCTGTGAATTCTGCGCCATTTTGTGTTTACAGGAAACGCTACGGAAAATTGTCAAGAGGCGAAAAATCAAAGCACGCACAAAATTATAATTATTTCATGTGTGGAAAATGTGCGGCATACATAAACAGAAAAGCCTGCAAAAGCACAGAGAGGCGCGCTTGTAAAGTTTATGGGTATCTTAGGTAAATATTTGTGTATATTTATTTAAACATCTCTTACTTAATTTGCATGTTGGCAATGTTTATAAATCTGAGCTAGATGTTGTTACTGGTTTCAGCTTAAATGTGCGTATACTTGATAAAGGCTTTCTTTATAGAGTTTCCCATGCAGATTAATGATTTGTACAGTAATTTATTTACCTGTCATCGTTTCACCCGCATGTCAAACGATCTCTTGGGCAACCCGCGTAAAAGTGTGAATTTAATTTCATGAAAATTAACAGAGTGTGTCGCATTTGTGTTTTACATAATGCAGGTTAAACACGAGCAAAGGGGAGCAGCGCTCACACACTTCCCCCTGTGGCTCACACACACACATTCGCACAGACTTACATGCATATATGGTAATTATCTATCAAATATTTTTACTCTGCTGCTCGTACTCATTTCGTACCTCCTCGTCTCATATATCATTTCCGTTCCGTATTTGCGTGCGAGTGCTGCTGCTGCTATGTGTTTGTGTGTGAGTATGTTTAAGTGTGTGTGTGTGTGTGCGTGTGTGCCAGTACACGTATCTCTCTCATTTTAATTGCTGCTCTTGCTTTTGATATGCAAAATTGTGCACAGTTTATTATCAATGGCGTGCGAATCCTTTATCCTTGGTCCGGCTTTTTGCATTTTTTGTTGTTGCTCTTGTTGTTATTGTTGTTGTGCCGTGTTGTACTCTATGCGGCGGCTCGTTGACGAAATTGAAATATAATTTTCCGCAATTTAGAGAGAGAACACATAACAAAATGCATTTGGCCATTGTCTTTGCTCTTGGCACGAGGCATTAGATGCGCTGTTCTGAATTTCAATTAAAATTGCGCATACGCCGCGTGTATCAGTGCGTATGCAATAAACAATTCGATATTTGCAGCTTCAGCTTCAGTTACAGACACAGCTGCACACAGCTTTCAACGTGTGCGTGGTAAATTTTCAAATATTATTTATGTGAAATATTTTGTATTTAGTCTCGGCTCCAGGGGGATTTTTAAGTCTGAAAATTATGAATGGCAATATGACAATAAATCTCGAAGCGAATTTGGCTTAACAAAATCCAGCCACAAATGCGAAATAAATAACAAAGTTCAGTTGCAGCGACTTCCCGTTGCGCTGCTATAGAGATTCTTTAAATAAAATCATATTTCTATTTCTGCTAAAATTAATTATACATTATGCAATGCATAATGCGCACCTATGTTGCTATGCAGAATTTAATTATATATTACAATGTACACATTATTAATTTTCAGTGAACTTTTCTGTAATGGCTGTGACATTCGATAGCCACATGGTATGCGCAGCCGGAGAGTGTACGGCATCAACTTTTTGAATTTAAAATGAGTTGCAGCATTTGGCATTTGCTGGGCGTCTCTGCTGACCACTTTTTGCTGTGGCTTAGACTGAAACTGGCTGAAAATTCAGCTGAAATTAATGACTGACAGCGGGAGACTAACCGCTACCACTGCAAAAAAAGGCTGAAAAAAGCAGAGAGAAGGTGAGAGGAGAGGGGAGATGGGAGGTGGAAGCAGGCTTCCAATGATGTTGGCAGCTTTCGGGGGGCTTTGGCTTTTATTGTTTCGACTCGCAACTGAGCTGACTTTGTATAGTATATACGCATCTATATGTACGTCTATATGTACAGTTACAGTTACAGCAATTGTTGTTTGAGCTGGGCAATGCGAACAACTGTATCTGCGACTTTGCAGGACTGTACAAGGACAATGTGTAGGGGCAACATTATCTAACGCGTTTGCTGTCCAGACGTGCAGCTGTCTATGTGTCTGTCTCTGTGTCTGTTTGTGTGTGTGTTGCCAACTGTAACTGAATCTGCAAGTGTAACTGTAACTGTATTTGTATCTATATCTGACTGAATATGCATCTCGAGTTGTTCAATTGTTTGCCTTGTGGAATGGTCGACTGGCTCGACTAGCTAACTGGGTGTTGTCTTTGCTCTCGGCCTGCCTGGTTAGCTCTCTGTGCTCTCTCTCTCTCTCTCTCTCTCTCTCTCTCGTTTTGTTGTCTGAATTTGCGCATCACGTAGCCCTGGCCAAACAACAAATGGCAACTGTCTGAGCCTTCCTCCAGCATCATCATCACTCCAATCATCATCCAGCTAAACATCATTAACAGCGAATGAAAGGGCACGAATCTGCACAATTTTCGTTTTTCACTTGGCGACAAAACTTGTTATTGTTGTTGTTGTTGCTGGGCTGTTTTGCTGCCTCTTCTCTGGCTTAATTAAAAAGTCATCATAATTTTTGTTGCAGCTGCCTCTTGCCTCATGCCTCATGCCTCATGCCTCGCCTTGCCTTGCCTGCGTCTTGCTTGCGACTTTGTTGTACAATTTTCTAAAGCTAATAAAATTGCTTTGTTGCTGAAAATGGAAATAAAGCATTTTAAGTGCTTGACGGTTATCGCAGACGGCGCAGTTTTGCGAAAATTTTCAGCTCAATGCATTCAGGCAAGACCCCAGCAGCCGTTCCCCCCTCCACCGTCCCTCTCTACACCAATCTAACAAGTTAAAGTACTTGTTGAAAATTTTATGACATTTTAAAACTTGGAGCAAGGCCTCCCATGGCAACCAACTCCGCCATGTCCGCCTGTACGGGGACCATTAAAATGTTATAAAGCTAAATTTAAGCACTTTACTTGATATCTTTCAATCTGTGCAACGCTATAGTCCATATATAAGCCGGGCACAAAATAAGTTATTATTACTTTGCAATCCACAAAGTACAACATAGATAAGTATCGTGCTGGGAAATTTGCGTTCCATAAAAATTAAACATTTCATTGAACTGAAAAAGGAATCAAGGAAATCTTCTCCATCGCAAATTACTCAGTTCATAAAGATGGAAAATATATTCGATTTAAATAATTACAGCAATAATGTTTTGTTAGGAGTTTTTTTTTTTTGTTAAATTCCAGTTTATGTTTTTTGTTTATTAATTTTAGTCTCATTTAATAACGTTGTGCTTGCGTCTTGGCATCTTAGTTTATCGGGTCTATCGGCTTACCGCCACTCTTTCGATTACTCATTGATCAAGTCCAGTGATAAGTGTTGAGAAATTTCCAAACATAAAATGTAAGCAAAGTGAAAATTAATTAATTGATTAAAAATTCTAAGGTAGCTGTTGTTTATTTATTCAAGTATCAAGTAGTAACTAGTTGTTGAATTATTTAAATTCACTTAAAATAAAAATATAAAATAAAATAAAAAATATAATATAAACGAATGAAGCTTAAATTGACAAATGTTAAAAGATAAAGAAACAGAACAAAAATATATTTGTATATTTATTATAAATTGTATCATTATATTAATATATTGTATTTACTCAGTTATGACTTGTTCAATAATATTTTAACACTCTCCACAATTCGACAATCAGCATAACAGGAATTATTTTAAAAACAAGAAAAGATATTTTTTACAGCACCATCCACATTTCCGTCCTACTAATGAGACCAATTCTGATAACGTTTTCGAGTTCTTCGAAATTACCATCTTTTTCTTGCCCAAATTTCTTTTTGCACGCGAAAACTGAGTTTCACTTACAGGTCTCGAGTAGGAAAACTTTTGGCGGGCAGCAGCGCTTGTCGTTTTTCGTTATTTTCCTCATTTCTTTCTCTCTTTTCGCATTTTACTTTTCTCTCTTATTTTGATATGAAAAATGTGTAAGAAAATTTAATAGAAGTTACTGCAGCTTCGTGGTCGCCGGCGCAGTCAGTCCGCATTGTTGCAATGCAAAGTTTTTGACTCATGCGGCGCCTGCAGGTATGCAGCGTGCAGCAGGCAGCGTGCAACGGCAGCGTGCAACGTGCAACATGCATGCGATGAGCGCTGCCTGAGCGCCCACATGGCGTATGCGTAATAATATTTTCAGCGGCGCACTGCGAGTTTTGCATAATTTCAATTTATAAACTTTTGCCGCGTGTGGGGAAAACTTGCACAAACAAAGGGCGCAAAAATCCAAAGAAAAGAAACCTCACCGAGGCGCCACAAACAGAAAATTTAATTTCTCAACTAATTTCAATATGAACCAACTTGGAATTGCAACAAATTAGAAGGGGGTGGTGGCGGGGAAGGTGCAGAAGCAGACCGAGAGAAGGCAGAACCAGCTGAAGGTGAAGGAGGAACCAAAGTCGGAGCCAGAGCCAGAGCCAGAGTCAAAGGTCCTTTAAAGCGAAGGCATTTGTGGCACTCGAAGAGCTTTCGTTGGGGCATTGTTCGCTCTGGCTGCCACTTGCCACATGTTGAGTGGCGCGAAATTGTGTCACAGCTCAGCTCAGCGGGTGGGCGGGTGTTTGATTTCGTGTGGGCATGGTTAGGCCTGCCACGCGTAGCATAAAATCTGCATAAATTATGGAGAAGTCAAGGCAGCGGGGCACGAGGTAGCGGCACAAGAAAAAGACATTGAAGTGGGCACAGGCACTGGCAATACACAGGCAAGCAAGCAGGCAGGCAATAACTTGTTTAATTTTGCGGAACGCTTGCAACTTGTTGCACTTGCCACGTAAATCGTTTTCAATTGAAAGCTTCCCGACTGATTAAACAAAATGAAGAAACAGATATTAAATAAAGCTCTCTTCAGGTATTTCTCATTTGCCGTACAATACTGCTGCGCCATGCTGCCCCATGTTGCAAGCTGCGTTTATCACATCTCACAACACACACACACACACACATACTACGACGGCAAGGCAACTTTATCTGCATTTTCATTTGCGTGGCGGAAAAACAAAATGAAGCGCATAAAAAAGCAGCGCAAAAGAAATACCGCAAAAAAAGTATTTCGTTTATTTGCCCATTTCTTTTGGCCACGTCTTCTTTCGCATATTTTTTATACCTTTCTCGCTTTTTTCTGCACATTAAGCGCTTTTTTCCCCCCAGCTCAGCGTAATATAATATTTAAAAAGCAACACAGCCAAAATCAAATGAGCACGAGAGTCTTTTCTCGGCCAAAGAGGAGAGAAGTGCGAGAGAGAAGCGCCTGAAAAAGAGCTGGAGAAATGAGATTTTTGCCGAGATTTGACTGCTTCATTGCATGCTGCAAGCGTAATACGCTTTACTATGAGGCAAATCCGTTCATCCACAAAAGAAGTAGAAAAATCAACCGATTTCCTGCAGCACCAACGGCTATAATAGTTCCCAATGTGTGTGGCGAAAAAGAATCATCATTGTCAACTAAAAGTTGCCTAGTTTTTCTTGTCGCTGCCGCAGCTGCTGCTTCTGCTGGTGCTTCTTCTTCTACTTGTTCTACTGCTCAGTTACCAACTGCAAAATAAGCTCCGGGCTACTGCCAACTGGCGCAAAGTTGGCCCACTCAGCTCAGCTCCGCTTGCCGTGCCCGAAAAGCTCTGCGAACCGGAAATGTCAATGCAGCGCCACTTGCACTTCCGCTGCCTACTTTCTGCTGTGCGTCACCAAACTTTGCCTGCATCACGACGACGACGACGCCCGTCTCCAGCTCCAGCTCTGGCTTCAGTTTGGGCTTCAGACTCAGCCTTTTGTTCCAGCGCGCTCGGCCTGCTGACGTTAACACAAAATGGAAACAAATGGCACCCGTCGCAGTCGACGTCGCCGCTGCCATCAGCGTTGCTGCATTTTCCCTTTCTCCTGCTCTTTGCCTGCTCTTCTCTCTCCTGTCTTTCCCTTTTCCTCCATCTCCCCAGGCCCTGCAGCCCACACAAAACTTCGATTATGATAAATGTGTGTGGCCCCGTGTGTGAGTGCAAGTAGAACACGCAACTTAAACAGGAATCAAGCAGTCACTCTGCGAGAATGCACGACTAACAGATATGCTGCAAAAAATGGAGATTGTTGTGCTTTTGAAAAGCAGACAAAGAGAAAGGAATTTTCCAAATGAAAAGCAACTTGAATTAAAGATACGTACTCGAAATTACGAGAAGAAGATGCATTCAGGTATATAAAATGTAGAAAACTTGGATCAAAGTTTGTTTTATTTCTAGATGGACGGAGATAGAATTAAAAGTTCTTAAGAGATCATAAAGTCTCTGTTAACAACAATGAAGTAAAGTTCTTTGTACAAACTACCGCCCACCGTCTGCCACAACTAGCCTGCTGCCCACGCCTTTAGCTTACAGGGTATCTCGCTAGTTTAGCGATAAAACTGAATGGCAATACAAGTTTTTAAAATTGTCAACGTCGCTTTTTACGCATCATCAATTTCCGTTTATTTAGCAGGCATTTGGGCAAACGAGCAAGCACTAGCACTAGCACCATGAGAGAGTAGTACGCATACTTTCCACAGCCACTGTGACCGGCAGCTGTCTTTTGTTTGAATGCCATAAATTTGCCCCAGGCTGCCTGACTTCTCCTGTGTGCGTGCCCATCTTGCAAGACATCGTCGCAGCAGAGTCAACTGCGAGAGGAGACTCCCAAGAGGGAGAGAGAGAGGAAGAGAGAGGAGTGTGCAGAGAGGGAGTGTGGAGAGGGGCATAAATTATTGGAACACGAAAGGGTGCGTGCAAGGTACTTTATTTTTATCAGCATCGGAAAGCTGCTTGTGCAATTGCCGCATACTTAAGGTAATCTCGTAGAGCGTTGTGCTTACTTCTAATGGCCATTCATCAGCTCGTTGAATGCAAACGGCAAATAAATGGCAAAATGGCCAAAGAGGGAAACGGCACAGAATTGCATAGAACGGGACAGAAAAGAGCAGAGAGAGTACAGAGTGGAACAGGCAGGCAGGCAGGCGCAGACTACAATGGCCTGACCAGCCAACAATTGTCATAGAAAACTGCGGACTCGAGTGCGGAAGGGAGGACAAAGCTCAGATAGAGGGGGTAGGGCGGGCGGGTCACGGCCTGTAGCTGTAATTGTAGTTGCGCACTTAGCGCTATTTCACTTTAATGCGACTCGCATTCGCCATTCTCAAATGCCATTGTGCGCCTTTGTGTTGGATAAATGTTTTCAAAACTATTTTTGATTTATACGAAATTGGCTTGAACCTTTTGCATAATGCAATACAGCAGGCTTAAGGCTAATTAACATTAAACTGATCAGGCAATTGAGCAGCTCAATTGAACCGATTCTTCTTCAACTTTCCGCGGAGTTATTTGCAACAGACTGCAGAGCGCGATTGCCATAAAGATTTCCGCACATGATGATGTGGCAATTTGTGTCTGCTTCGTGCCAAGAATCCGAGCTGGCCACCACATGGCACTGGCTCAGCGCCAGCAGCTGTAACAAGTTTAGCCACTTTTTGATGGCCATAATTCAAATTAGACCAACAACGTTGAGGGCTCGGGGTGTGGAGTAGTGGCTGACAAATAGGCCGCACTGAAGATGCCTTTAAGCGTGCTTTAAGCTTACCCCAAAATGGGGTCGCCAGTGTTGAGAGACAATAGAGCGGCAAACGGAAACGGAAGCGAGCAATGGCGAACGCGGCCTAATGTTCGGGTGGGGGCGGTTAAGTTGAGCTTGCTGCGCTTGGTTGCCTGAATAAATGACCCGCAGTGGAGATGGAACTGGAAGGAGGGGGGTGGGGGGTAGCTGCAGCTGGTAAGGGAAGCTTTCAATTTCAAGCTGCATTGGCAAAGCAGCCTCGACAGGCGCCCTCAGCTTGGACTGCACTCGGACTGCAGCTCAAAGCAGAAAAAGTAATTTATTTCGTATTGCGGTTTTTAACCACATTTTCCACTTTGTACAACGGCAACGACAGCCGAATTCTCCAACACCAGCAACTGGCCACCACCAATGCCGCCGCCACCGCCACCGCCATCATCAGGCCTTGCTAGCTCCTCCTAGACAAGACTCCATGCTCCACTCTCCATTCTCCATTCTCCATACTGCATTCTCCTTTCGGCTATATAAATTTGCTATGCTCGGCATCAGTGGCGGCGTTGTCTGTGCAGAGCTGCTCGATAAAAAAAGGCTCAAATGCGGTTCCGCTTTGCTCCCTCTTCTGCCTCTCTTCCCCATTCATTTCTCCCTCTTTTTATTTCCCCTTACCCCCTTAACTGACTTTTTTCTCTGCCTCTTTTTGCCTCATTCGGTTGCCCTCTTTTCAGCACATTTTCCTTTTGCCACGAAGGAAATACAAGCAAAAGAAAAGCGGAAAACTGCTCATCGCTTAAATTGCATTTGACCTCAAAAAAAGAGTGCAGCAAGTGCGAAATTTCGTTTTCCTATCCTCGTCGTCCTTTCACCTGCCTCGAATGCCGACCCAAACCTGAAGTTATGAGCGACAAGTGTGCGAATGCAACTTCCGTTAGTACTAGCTCTCTATGTCTGTCTGTCTGTGTGTGTGTGTGTGTGTGTGTTTGTGGTTTCCGTCCGGGCCAAGATATATTTCTTGACGTTTATTTGGTATGCGAAAGGGCCGCCCAGACAAGTTATTCATTGTGAAACTCAACTCTAGGCCAACATTAATAGACACGGAGATAACTGCATATCAAAGTGGCAAGCAGAGAGAGAGAGAGAGAGGGGAAGAGAGTGGGGAGAGGGGGGAGGCTTGCCTGTCAACAGACGAGTAATTAGATTTCCAAACTCCTCACAAGGTTATAAGCCTAGTGCATAATTTGAGTACTTCAACTAACCGCAAGCAGCTTGTGCACTGCCAGAGACCGCACTCTATTCAATCCCACATTGAAAGGGAAATGCCGATAATCTCTTTTTCACACACTTTCACAATTGCACTCTCTCTCTCTCTCTCTATTTACATGCAATCCGGTAAGAGCCTAATCAATCGCCAGGCCACACACAAGGAACAAGGAACAAGGCACAAGAACAGAGCGAGGCAAACAGAGAAACAAACAAACAATGCAGGTTATTTCTTTTCGGGTAATTCCATTTGTTCTTCGGCCAGGGAATTGTGACAACAAGAAGTACACAGGAATCTAAGAAGACAATAAGAGAAAGACAGAGGGAGCAAGAGAGAAAGGGGAGAGGGAGGGACGAGGGAGGGAGCTGGCAAGCAAATGCAAATGTAACGTAAAAAGCAACTAAAAAAGAATCGATTCAAGGCTGTTTGGAAAAAATTCGGTTGATTGGGGTTCTGCAATCAAGCTGTTTAATGTGCAGTTAACGCCAGGAGCTGTCCAGCAATGGCAACAACAACAGCAAGTACTAGTAGAGGGCGGGGCAGGGGGCGCAAAGCAAATTCAATTGCCACTGTCATTGTAGCTGAAAAACAAGCAAAACAACAGCAGGAAACAGAAGGCAAGACTACGCACGAGACAGAAGAAGGGGAGATGGGAGACAGGGTACTTGAGCAACCCACTTAGCTGATCGATTTCACGTTAGCCCACAGACCCAGCGACGTGCTAAAGTTCCTCGTCCCGCCCTTGTCCCTCTTCGCAGGCTGCTTGTCTCTTATCCGTTATTGTTCGTGGTTGTTGTTCCTTTACTTTCGATAGCTGCTGATGACTTGACTTGCACCGTTTGGGGCCAAAGCGAAGCGGATTAGGTTGCAAGTGACGCCCGTAGAGGAAGAGAGAGAGAGACAGAGAGAGGGAAAGATAGAGACAGGCTGAGGGGAAAGTTAGAGACCGAGAGAGGCTGAGAACTACTTACGAATAAGTATTTTTATGGCACTCGGAAACGTATCAAAAGTTTCGAGAGTCAGTTTAGCCATTTATTATAGAGCTACTTAGCTATTTGTAATAATCTGTTTCTAATGCCAGTCGGAAGTGAAGAAAACAAGAAGAACACAAGAAGAACCAAACCAGAAGAACCCAAGCCGGCGCAATGAATATTCCCCTCCAGAGAGGAGGAGCGCTCCTCCTGCCAAAAATTTGCACTCAAATATTTGCATATTAATGCAATGTAAGTGTAAGTGTGGCTGTGTCTGTGTGCTGTGAGTGCGCCTGTGTCTTGTGTGTGTGTGTCTGCGTCCACGTGTGCGTGATGTTTGTGCAAGCTCCTGACCCTCTTTGTCACCCCCCATTGTTGTTGTTGTTGCTCTACTTTGTCGTGGCGCTCGTGCAGACAGTTCAAACATTTACATGCAAAACAAAATTTGAAAAAGAAAGGCGCAGAAAGAGAAGCAGAAGCGAAGGCATAGAAACACGGAGAAGTCAAAGGGAAAAACTAACAATCGTATTAAGCTACTTGGGCAACGAATTTGTTCAGTCAAGCAAATTAATCGATTTACCATGTATATAATCGAATCTACAGTTTCTTTTACTTTATGTAAGATAACTTAAAGAAATCATTGTGAAACGGGTCAATTTGTGTTTATAAACATCGCATAACCTTTTCGACAATAGACTTTTTTAAAGTTAGATTCAGTTTAGCGTAGTTTGACTGTACTTGGCACTGCCTGCGTAGGTGAGTGGGTCTAAGTGTGTGTCTGTAGCTGTGTTTGTGTCTCTTTTGGCATAACCCTTTGTAAATTGTTACATTTTCGCACGTCTGAGTATGCCCCACACATACATGCATGCATAGAAATGGGTGTCTGTGTGTGTGTGTGTGCAGGAGCATGTGTAAATTGAGGTGCTTTTGGGTGCGCACCTTTTGCTTTTTAGGCCATTCGAAGTGGGTGTCTGGTGTGTGTGTGTGTGTGAAAGTAGAAAATGTTGCCCATTAGGCAACTGCCTGAAATGTATTTCCCAGTGCTTTAATGGACTTTTCTGGTTAAATCTGTTCTTTTCCTTCTTTGGCCTTTAATTTTGTACGACATGCACAACTGAAAAAGAGATTTCAAACTGAAATTAAGTTTGCTCTAAAGACTTGCAGGAACTTGGTATCAAGGAAGAGTAACTCCACCTCTTTAATGTTCCATATTTTGCATGCAATGCAAACAATTTGTTTATTTTTGATTTTCCAACGAGTATGGGGAACCTGCCAAAAGATGATGATCCCCTCGAGTTGGGCCCGAGGTGCGAACTCCATTGCAATCCCCAGACAGTACACACTTGCCTATGCAAATAAACAAGGTAGAATGGGAAAACCAAGCTGATGAAGGAGAGAGGAGAGCAGGAGCAGAGAGAGAGAGAGAGAGAGAGAGGAGGGAAGAGGACCCTTTTTTGGTGTGCAGAGAAAAACAAAAGTTCGCTGTTCAAACAACTCAACGGTGTAAACAATTGCAGCTATACGTAGTTTATATTATGTTCCTCCTCTCTTTTGTTCTATTCTTCTCAGTTTTGTGTTTTGTTTCCTGCTACCCCCTCCCCAGTGGGTGCACGTGTTCGATGAGCAAATAATGTGGACCCTGCCATCCTCCCGTCCCTTTCAATGGGGCAAACTAATTAAAACTGAAGCCGCACTTTAACGCCAACTGGGCAATAACTCATCCTTAATGCAGCACAGCGAATCCGCCCGCGCTTCCATTGGCTCCCCTCGATTTATGACCGTAATAAAAGCCATGACAATAATTCTAATTTTCCGATAAAAACAAAACATGTATTACTCGTTATAAAGAGCACAAGTAATGCAGCAAAGGACTGGAAATTGAAACCATGGCGTCATAGATAAAAAATAATACATATTTTGGCAAATTATTTGTTGTTTCCGAATTCTTTTGAGAGACATCTTTACATTTATCAGCTAAAAATAATTTCATTTCTTCAAAGCTAATGTTGCCGTCGAGTCTGTTTGATTCAGACTTGAATTGTTATAAGGTAATAAAGCATTCAGTGTTGTATTGTTTAATTCAATTAGTGCGGATAGGGAAAGAAAGACATATAAGAAAGTACTCGTCAATTGATAAAGATACTATTTAATTTGCTGATGAAAATAGTTAATGAATAAAGAAACCAACTAGAACAAAACAAATGTAATTCGCTTTCCATTTATGCAATGCGAAACATTTAAAAGGTATTTGCCAATCAATTTCTACAGCGTAGATAGGGTAGCCCGAATGGGGTTGAGTTGCTGCACGCGCTGCGGTTGCTACGCTCAACTGCAAGCAGAAAACTTGATGCAACAAAGTTGCAAAAGCAAAAGCATAACCCATCCCCTTCTCAGGAAGACCCTCGTAGTCGTACACATTGCTCTATTAATAATGTTATATTGTAGCTGTCTCTATTGTTGTGTGCTTGGGTGTGTCTGTGCACACTACACCCCGTTATTGTAGTCTCCTCTTGCTGGACTATTTATCATTAGTGGCAAAGTGTTAATGTTCATGTACAGCAAACATAAACAAAGTGTTTGCACTTTGTTGTGCACAAACAAAAGGCGAAGCGAAGTTGCAACTTCTATTTATTGGCTTCAGCTATGCGATAAATCAGTTATAAGTGCAACTTATAATCGGCCAAGTTTTCCATCAAGTTAAATACCTCGTACATATCTTTAAGCTCGTATACATATACAGTCTCACCTCACTGTAATAACATTTATAGATAATCGAATTGGCTCCAAACACAAATGGGATTGGCAATTTTGTGGGTCAATTTAAATGCTCAACTAAGTCACTTAAATTAAACTGCAATATCCCGGTTGCTTTAAGTGTTGAAAATGTCACGGAAAATCAATAAAGTACAGTAGACACTCGATAACGCAAACAATTAACTCTGATCGACTTTTGATATTCTGTCGTTTACAATTTATCGAACTGTCACTGTTGCCAAGCCTTGCATGCACAGACATGTTAATTACCTTTTTGGCAAATTGAAATTGTTATTGCCGCCAGCAGCAAAATGCATCCGCATCCACATCCGCATCCGCAACAGCTGCAACATTTTTGTGTGCTTGTGTGTGTGTGTGCTATTCACTTATTCCTTCTTTTTGTGGCTTCTTCTTGGCAATCGGTTTATGCTCAAGTGATCCCAGAGTGTGCTGCCGCAGACTTGAGACTTCAAGAGCTGCAGGCTTAAGCTGCAGCTCTGGCTGAGAATGTGGCTCACATTGTCACCGCCGGCAACAGAATGATGACAATTTGGACGGCAAAACGAATGGAGAACTGCCATAAGAACTGCAGGACACTTTACATATACATCATATACCACAAGAGCCCTGAAAATAAAGCAAAAAGCAGAGTTGCAAGCAGGCGGCACTAAACAACAGAAGGAGAATAAAGCAAACTTACTCGAATGTGAGAAGTGGGCCACACAAAAATGAAAAATCACATGGAAGGTAACATGCGGTAAATTTTGCCAAAAAAAACATTAAACGTTTTTTATTGCCTTCTTTTTTAGGCGCAACGTTTTTACTATTGTGCTATAAAACAACAGAGCTTGTCTTTTTATGGAAACAGTACCTATTCAATCCCATAAAGTTACAACTGCTAGAACAAACAGTTTGAACTACACTTTCGAATTCCCGCACAGCATCGATAACGATAGCTAGTGTTGTAAAACTTTGTCGTATATTTTGCGATTGCTTCGCCAGCAATCGATAAGTGACAATCAATTGCAGCTCCTACACTGTCTGCTCCACTTCTGCGAATTGAAAGAGAGGGAAATTGTCGGCAAACATGAAAAGTAACATGAATATTCTTGATCTAAACATTGAGGAACTTGAGTTAATATTTTCGAAAATAGAAAGTATTGTGGATCAGAACAATTTTGCACTTGCGCATCCTAAACTGCACGAAGCTTTTGTTTATTACCACCGTGATATATTCAAAAAGATCTGTTTGCAGACTGCAAAGTTCGTTATTTGTCGCAGCACGTTGAAGTGGTGTGGCAGCAGCATCACAAGCATCTACGATGGTGGGTATTGTATGACCGGGAGGGGACTGAAACTGGCGCAGGAGTTCTGCCCCAATCTAAAGATGATTAACATCTGCATAACACGCGAGAATATCAAAGCAGCTCAACTATACATACCGAAAATGAAGAAACTGGTTGAAATTCACCTGAGAGGTCCATGCTTTATCGCCATACTACTCGAATGCCTACAAAAACTGCCGCAGCTGCAGCACCTTGGACTGTGGGACTTCAATATTGATCTAATTGAAAGTAGGTTAAGCAAATATTACAGGAATAATGATAATAAGTTTAATTTTTTTATTTTTTAGGATCTCAATTGAATAGATTAACACAATTGAAACATCTGGAAATCACATCATTAGAGTTCAGTGACGTCAAGAAGCTTTCCAAAATGCTGAAGAACCTACAAAGACTGCATTTATACACAGTTCCCGAAAGTAAAACCCTGCAGGAACTTGCTGCGTATTGCCCAAATCTACAGTATCTGCACCTATACGATGAAAACAAGAGTCTCGCCAGGACAGTTGAATATTTTAAGAGTCTGATATATCTGGAAATACACGATTCCAAGTCTGGTGCATTATTCTTCCTCAACTCATTTGACTGTAGATATAACACCCAGTTGCAAGAGCTCATTATTCCTGGCAAATATATCTACGAAAAGGAAGCTGATCGCATTGTCAAGCTGAAGGCCCTACACACTCTTTCCTGTGTGATGCCCGACGTCCGATGCCTTAAGTATATAGTTCAGGTGCCCCTGGTCCAGTTGACCCTCTTCAGCTGTACCAATCTGACCAATAGTTATCTCTTGTTTATATTACGACGCTGTAAGACCCTAAGAAAACTTAAAATCACTCTATGCAGCAAAATCGATGACAGTTTTATTGAAGTTGCACTGAGGATCTTACGCTCAAATGGCATCAAACCCAGTAATCCATTCGACTTGCAGATTTATGGCTCCGGCATGCAGATCAACGTCACTAAACAAGTAAGTTTCCAATTTGTTTCTTACTCTTAATAATTTCTACTTTATTTCCCAGTTGTCTTCTAATGCGCTCTCTAACTTGTTGAACTTGACATATAATTAATGTTTATTTTTATTTATTAAATGAACAACATTGACAATGTTTTCAACTTTACAATAAGCGTAGCAAAAAGCTACTTCTGCTTAATAATAAATGTTTAACTATGCGTCTATATTGATAAATAAAACAAATTGAATAAGTTACTATGATTATACGCTCATTAATTACATGGTGTGTAAAACTTCAATGCAAGAAGTGGAATCTATGCCTTTGATTGAGTAAATATCAATTCAACTCTAAATAAAATAAAGTCCTGCAGAAATTTGTTTCTATTTCATAAACAGGTGGTGTTTTGATTTTACTTATTAAGCAATTTATGAAATGCTGCGCAATAGCGTATTAAGTGTTGCGCAGTGCTCAAACAGCTCTGGCTAACAGTTCTCTAACGTATTTTGGTATTTTATCAGCAGTCTGTCGGGCCGCCGTGTGTCCACACTGCCATTTGAGTAAATAGCTTAATTAGTGGTATGTGGAATGCATCCGGCACGCGCACAATGTGTGCACAGAAGGAGTGCACAACTACACACAAATTGGCCCACAGTAGTCGGCAGAGTTGCCTACAAAATAGTTGAGATTTCAAACCATTGACAGTGTTGTATAGTGGCAGCAGGAGTCTCGGTGGGCTGCCAGTGATCGCATTGAATGCAATAGCAACGAGAGGCATAATTCAAGTGGCTGCAGACACCCTTCCACTCCTTCCGCCTTCCGTTTAGTGGCCACGCTCCATCATTGCGGGTGCAAGGCTGGCTGTTTCTCATGATTAAAATTGCATGTGCGGCAAGTGGTTGCTGAAATGCGCAACAATTGCAGCCACCGCCCCGCTCAGCCCCTCTTGGCATGCCATATACATATGTATGTATAATATCCGAACTAAGCGGTTTGCGATTTACCATTGCCATTGCCGCTTTTAGGCATTCAAGCAAATTGTAATACAATTAGCGTCATTTACATGCTGTCTACGTGTGCGTGTCTCATACTCTCCCTCTCTCTTTCGCTCCCGCCATGTGCAAAAGCTGCTTAGTCTACACACCCTACGGCGATGCGAGGGGAGTGTTTCCACACTGCCACCCTCGAGCGATTTATACGTCCCCCATGGCAGTCACCTGCCACACAGGACGTCGCCTAGCACTGTGATTCAATCAGCTGTCGGCTTATTAAATAATTATGTGTCGAGCACTCGCATTGCACAAAAGCTTCCAGTTCCGCATCCCGAATCTCCCCACTTCCTGCGAGAGAAGTGCAAATGGGAAATCGCATCGCTTCAAGATGCGGTTTAAAGCAGAGAACTGCATACGGTGGTTTCTCGCACCGAAAATTATTATAAGTTGAAGAAGGTACACATTATCGTCGGTACCCGTGGTACTTCCTTTGCCCTTTGCTTTTTTTCTGATCTTGTTCGTTTTATTTTCGTGTTAAAGCCAATAAAAAATTAAAATGTTGCCGCATAACTTGCATTCAGTTGGCTTTCCCCTTCACTGAGCCTCCTATAGCAACCTTTGAGCGGGGTTTTCTGTTAAGTAGTAGTTTGCCGGTGAGACTTCGATCGACTGCGGCCTTGGTGCGGGGTGTCTTGGCCTTGGCCTGCTCAGCCCGCGTATTACTTGACTGTACCTCTTTGGGGACTTGCTCAGATGGTTGATCGGGTTGCAATGGCTGCTCGTGCAGAATCAGTTCAAATTGCAGTCCGGTCTTGACATTCTCGTCTAGCGGCGTAAGAGGCGACTTGCCAACACTCATCAGTTCACGCACCTCCATGTCCCGCAGCAGGAAGTAGTTATCGTCGTGGGCCAGAAACTCACTAGGATTCTGGCTGGTCGTGTAATCCCGCACGGTACGGAGGACACTACGAGAAATGTGATAGGTTCGATCGAAGGCGGTTAATGTGTAGTACAGTTTGCGGGTTGTGTTTGGGGCCACCAGCCAGAAGATAAAGACGCCCGCCCTGCGGCCGTGTGTCATGGTCAGTTGGCGCTCCAGCTGCTTGTCCTTGAGGTGAGCATACCAGCTGCTGCGACAGGCCATCATCATGATGGGCAAGTAACTGTCGTACTTGTGCTCGTTGTTGATCAGTCCAATGTTTGCCAGGCTCAGATGGTTGATGGCCGGCTGTGTCTCTGGCTTACCCTTGGTGCCACCAAAGACGATCGTGGCCACACAGTGATTTTCGCCGTATTTTAAGTTGGTCGGATCGAAGCACAGCAGGATCGGCGAGTGCTCGTATGCCTCGACTGTGGTCTTCTCCCTGGCACTACTGTGCCTATGCAGCAAATGCATCATCATATTGGAAGGGAATATTATATCGGAGCACTTGCTCACTGGGCAAACGCTAGGCATGCGGGACAACTGTTCCACCTCCTCTTTTGGGGAAGATTTCATCTTGTTTTCCTCTTTGGAACACTGCAAATTTTTCTCTTTTGTCATCACCATTCTACTCTATTTAATGTACCTTTTTTTCTTACAATTTTTAAAAGATTGAAAAGAAAAAGTTAAAAACAATATTAACAACTACTGTAATAAATAGAGAACGGAGTAGAGTTTTCATGTTAAATTTAATTAGTTAACAGATGAAACAGGGCCAGCTTTCTTAACTTGGAAATAGGAAGATTAAATGGGTTGAGTAAAAATTTGAAGAGATTGACAAGAAATAGAGATCACGTTGCCCCGTTGTCGGGCAAGTTTAGTTTGCGTTCTAGGAGCTCTCAAAATACGTGCAACACGCAGTGCAGTGCAACTTGCCGCGTAAAGTTTTAAAGCTTCTTCGGTTTTTCTGCTCGGCTGCTGCGGAAAATCTCTCACTTTCTCTCCTTCTCTCTCCCTTTAGTCGCAGGCTATTGTGGCACGTTAATCCTCTGCAGCAGCATGTGTAGTTGGAGCCGGAGACGCAGCTGCTTTGAGGCAGCTCCGATGCGACCAAATTGCAGTTTGCTCTCAGCGGCGGCTGTCACAAAAGGCGATGCGGCATAAAAACTGCCGACTCACTGTAGAAGTGTGTGTGGTTTCTCTATGTGTGGTGTGTACATGTGTTTGTTTCCATTAGGGTGTGTGCTGTATGGAGAGATAAACAAAAACGGAATTAGTCGAGAATAGAGCAAAAGCAAAGTGCCAAAATATTTGCTTTTTTCCAAGAAGCCACAAAACTTCAAAAGACCGAGGCTTAAGGCCAACTGCTGTTGACATTTTGCACATTTTTTGGTCAAAAAACCGAAAAATTAAGCTTAGCAGTGCTGTAAAATGCTTGTTGAGGGATTTGCAGCCCCTTGCAAGGAAACTTTTGATATTCTACTGATCGAGTCAACTGGTCACACTGCATCTGCACTAAGAAAAAGTGCATAGGCAGTGTTGTAAAGTGTTCGTTTAAAGATGTGCAGTATTTTGCAATGCAATTTTTTGTATTTTACCGATCAAGACATTGTTCACACTTTTGTAGCGAATAAGAAAACAAATAGACAGATAACTGCAAAATTCAGTTGTCTGATTATTAAAGTAAAACGCCACGGAGAGACGCCATATTTCGATTATTATGCTTATTGTTGTTGCCAGGTAGCCGCAGCCGCAGTCTAGCCACAATGGAGCCGCAACGGGCGAAAACCCGCAAAGTTTCCATTTGCGTTTATGGAAATCAGCATAAACTAATTTTGGGTTGGATGACAGCCGCAAATTAATTCAAATTGAGTGATCACCGCAAGGCAAACAACTGCAACAACCAGAACAAGGACCGCGCCAATGGTCGCCCTGGTCTGCTGCGGCATGCGGCCTGCGGAGTCTCAACTTGGCGCAGAGAGAAGAACCAGCAGCGGCAGAAGGGAGCGTAATAGGCGGCGGGGAGAGGAGGAGTTGCAGGGCAAGCCTCTAATATATGGCACAATATATATGCCATAATATATGCAGCCTTATTACCCACTGCCGCAGTTGCAGGCACCCGAACGGAATCGCATGCACATGCATTGTACATCAGTGCCCTCGGGGTCAGCGTGTGCCCGTTGTTGGTTGCCAGTTGCCAGCAGGTCAGGCGAGGTCAAAGGCCACATTGGCGTTATCTTAACTGTATGTATTGCATGTTGCCTGCCAAATGAATGGGCCTATTATTTGGCTATGCTTAAATAATTTTATTTATTTTATCAACGTTAGTAAATTCAACAACCTAGCCATAGATGTCAACACGGTGCGACAGTTGACTTGCCTTAACTGCCGGCCAGAACATGTCATCGAAGGACATAGACAGGATGGAGAGACACCTAACAGGTAACCATTTGTCAGTGCAGCTGGTCAGGCTCGTATCGCATCCTGTGCTCTGCTTGTGGTCTTTAACTGGTCTGCAATTTGTGTCACGCACAGCTCGTGGAGTCAGTTGCTCCTGGCTACGACTATGTGTCACAAGCAGCCGCCCGATAATCAGTCAAACTTGGATCTATGGCTATGGCTCTCCTCTTGGCCTGCCGCGTCACGTAGCCAAAGCCGCCATTTTTGTTTGATTTATTTACCTTGCACGCTGCTTACTGTTAACTGTCATCTGTGGCGACATCAAACTCGTATCCAGACAACTCCTACGGCCTGCGTCCTCCTCTCCTCCCCTCCCCGAATGTTGGTGCTGTTGTTGCTAGTCTGTGTCGGGATTTGGTTAGCAGCAGCAGCTGTGGTCTTGCTTTAGGCCAGACTAACGTCACGCATGCCAAATATCTAAGCGTCGCTCAGCTGGCCAACTGCCCAGCTGGTCTGGCCTGGTTGACTGGTTCAGTGAGTGATTTTCTTTTTTGTCCGCTGTCTTCGGCTATCAACTGGCCTCTGTTTGCGTTGTCTGTGCTGTCCTGGCGTGATGAACTCTCCCCTGCTCTGGCCTGGTCTGCATTGTGGCTTACGTTGACCACATGACGTGCGCGTATCATCTATTTGTTATGCTGTTTGGCTTTACGCGCAAATTCAATTTGTTCGCTGACCCTTACCTGCCGCACATGTTTGTTTATTTAGGACAACCCAGCTAACCAACTTCATCTTCATTTGCGCTTTGGTAAATATTTAACGCATAAAAAGTTGCTTTAATTTTGAATTTAATTTAGGTTTCATGCTCTCAACTTTGTTTTTTGCAGGAAAGTAAGAGAGGAAGGCAGTTGCACATGACAGCGAACTGATTCGACCTTTGTGGGTAGCGGTTATAAACAGCAAAAGAGATGGAGTTTATTATGAGGAATATATGATGCTCAAAGATGTGGCGAAACGAGAGAGGGAGAAGTCTTCGTGCAGCCAAATGGATTTATAGTTGTAGGCAATTAACAAACGTTCAATCATACAGTGAGCGACAGCTGTTCTCATATCTTCACAGGGAACTCTTCTCATAAACTTATTTACTTTCTAGTTAAGCTAACCAACTCGTTTATAAGTATTATGTTGTTCGTAATTGTGCATTTCTTAATAACATTCGCTTCATGCTGCAACGAAATGATTTTCATGTAAATTTCGTAAAAGTTTGTGGGCAATGTTTGCTTGAAATTAATTTGATGGCGTGTCGCCTGCATAATTTGTTACGAAATTAAGTGTTCGCCATGTGTCGCCTGTCGTGGGGCAGGGCGACCATTTGCATGCCTCTGGTGTGGCAATTTGGGGCTGCTGTTTGTCCTGTCTTTCGCTGATTGCAGCAACAAATTGCAAAGTTATTAAGTTTATTAAAAACAGCACCAGTAGCAGCAGTGGCAGAGGCGACGGCAGCAGCAGCAGCGGCAGCAGCTACAAAGACATCACGAAAAGTGCTTGTGGAAAGTAGAAAGTAGAGAAAACCCAGTGTAAATTCCATTTTGTTGTGCGCTTAACTTTTACTTTTTGCCACTGTTGTTGCAATTCTGCATAATTTACTTGAAGCATTTTGCAAACAATGCAAATAGCAAAACCCTCCCCCTCATTTGCCGCACCCCACAAGCCCCTCTCTCTATCTCTGCTTCAGTTTTGCAGTTGCAAGTTCTCTATGTTTCAACTGGCGGCCAAGCTGCAAGTTGCAAGTTTTTCGCTGATGCTCGTTAATGTTTGGCCAGTTTTCTGTTTGCAGCTGCCCAGCTCCCTTTCCCCACTCCTCTCCTCTTCTGTCTTCCATTTCCTGCCATCTATTTGTCTCGTTATGAGTTTTGGCTATTGTTTTCACTTAACTTTACTTTGATTATTTGGCACTATTTCTCTTTAACATTTGACGAGAGAAAGTTTTGTGTTGTTTGTTTGTTTGCAAAGTATTCTTAATGACTTGATGCAATTGTCTTACTAATTTTCTTGTGCTGATTTGTTTTTCATGTAATTATGTGCACCAGCAGAAACTAGAGACCAATCTGCTAACTTCATCTCTCTCTCTCTCTTCTGGTCTGCAGGACTCCGTTTTCAATTTCCTCGCTGCACGCTGAGCCTGCTGCAATTTACAGCCGCATCCTTGGCTTCTGCGCTATGCTGGCTGCGTTGGCTTAGTTATGAATGATGGCCAGCGCCAGGTAAATTTCAGTGCACATTTTCTACATTAGTCAACATTAAAAATTTATTTGCTTTGAGTAGATTACACGCGATGTACAGCAAAGTGGAGCGATACAGAGAGAGAGAGAGAGGGAGGGAGAGAGAGAAGCCGAGTTAAGGAACAACAGTACAGAAAGTTTTCGCATATTCCCTTACAGCCCGGACACGCCTACGTAAATACGAAGAAAGAGAGAAGAGAATAAGAAAAATACGCGCCCGAGAGGAAACACACAAATGAGCTTGCCTGCCTGCAAATGAAGTGCAGCTGCCAGCTTCACTTTGCTCGTCACTGGAAGTACTTTAACTAACTTTAACGTCGCTTTAAGTTCTGCATTAAAAGTCGCATCCTTGAATTGTGTGCGCGCTGAACTTAATGATGGCCGGCAGCTCAGTTTACAGTTAATCACCAGCGGCAGCCACCGCAACAGTTTGCATCCTACTCCATTCCCCCTCCCTTCTGGCGGCCTCCCTGCCGTGCCTTTGTGCTCCATTTCGCACAGTGCAACGCATTTTCCATTCAACACACGGCAACCCTGGCCAGGTGAGCACAAGAATTATTGCCTTCAGCTGAGTCCTCGAGCACATGGAAATGTGTTAAATTCTGTGTGGAAATGGTTGTTCGAAAGGGTTTACGGCCAGGTGTCGGCATGTGTCTGCGTCTGTGTGTTTGGGTGTGTGTGTGGGAAGGGGGAATGATTCAATGCGTGGCAATATAGTCGTAATTTATATATTATTTCTTCATTTCTTTTACAGAGCCAAGTGTTTTCATACGGAAGAATGTGTAATTTATAAATCTAAAGACCTTTTGTCATAATTGAATAGAATAGTCTATGATCTGTGGTATTTTATTACTCATTTAGCTTATGAAATGCTTTGTTAAATCACCTTTGCATCGTTTTTAAGTCGCCTCGTTCGCACAATTTATTTTGTTAAACAAACTTAACATTATTCATGCTGTCAGTAATTGGGCGATTAGTTTCATGCTCGTAAATTTGCAATTTAAATATTATAATAAATAAAATAGGCTTAAGTTTGTGTGCACAAATGACATTCTATTGCACTAGATTCGCACCTGGTGACACGAATTTTCCCATTTTCTCATCGCATCTCGTGTCACGAATTTGCTTTGTGTTCGATATTATTGCTTAAGGCAGTGTAAATGAATTTATTTATTTATTTACCTTTGAATTTGCAATCCAAACCGAATGAATTTGCATTTGTGTGTCGTGATTTTCAGCTGAGACAAACTGTTTGCGGGGGCGTGGAGGGGGGTGCGCGGCACAGTGTGTTCACATAATCAAGGACAGGTGTTTATTTTCGTAAATGCAATTGAGTGGAATTTGAGCGACAAGACATTTTGTCAGCTGCTCTGCGGCTTAAGTAATAATTAAATAAATTACGCATAAACGAATGCTGCGCGGGGCGATAAAGAAGTTTCCATTAAGGTATCTTAAGAGACTTACTTGTTGGCAACTCTTTAGGCGCACCTCGTTGGCAATTGAAATTTTTCGTCGACTGCAAATTGAAATTGGCATCTAATAGACAAAAGGCGGCAGGTGTGTGACGTGTTGAGCGTGCCTCGGGGCGGATGCGTTATATGCAAATTGCGTATACGCACTGTGTCAGTTGTGTGAACGAACCCAAAACAACAGCCGACAGCCGCGTGAGTGTGCTCGTGTGTGTGTGTGTGTTTTATTTACGCACCGAAAGCCCAGACACAATACCCGTTCAATTATTTAGGGCCAGTGCATTAGCGTCCTGGCCACATTGGCATAATTTGTCAGCTCTGTCAGGTCTGTCGGCCCGGTTGGCTCTGGCAATTAAATATGCCAGCGAGTACAATAAATTGCTAAAGTGCTTGTCGTTGAGTGCTCAACAAATACGAAACAGATTCCAATGGATACATCGAACCACAAACTGCACTGCAAATCAGATCAGAGCCGAGTAAAGTAAAGTAAAGCAAAGCAAGGCTGAAAGCTCAAAGCCAAACAATGGTCCAAAGAACTGACCAAGTCCTATTTCAATCCGACTACATTGCACTTTGTATTGCGGTCTGGTGAGCTGCAATTGCCAATCAGACAATGTCAGCACTTTTCCGACACAATTTCTTAATGTTTGTCTGTTGTTTCGGCTTAGTTGCAGCTGCTGCACACACACACACACACACCCGTACATGCGTGTAACAAGCCTTATAAATTATATAGAAATAGTTGAACGACTCTAGACTTTGGCTGGCGCATTAAAGATGCGAATATTCAATTAGCTTAAGCACTTAAGCTAAATTACACACTGCATCATCGAATGGTTCTGCTTTACAGCCTTTCCTCTGTAGATTGTTTTATTTTCGATTTTATTATTAATTAACTCGCATTTCAGCACATAAATTTTCATTTGCAATTGTCTGTGCATTTTCTTTTTTCTCCTGCAATCTGGTTAGCCTTTTATTTATGCTGCACTGGCTGCTGAAGGGCCACACACCTACACACAAACAGTATACACTGTGTGTGGAATTTTTAACTGTAAATTTTTCGCTATAAAGTTTATTAAAATGTGTTGCAAGTGCCCAGCTCACATGTTTGACCGTCACACAAGGGGCAAAGTTGGAACTATTTATGTAGTAAATTTGAATATTAAATATTATTTTGCTTGACACACGGCGTAAATATTTATGCAGTTAATTAAAAAATGAGATGGGGAAATTTATGAAGTTGAACTTGTCGCTTCGTTAATTTCGCCAAATTGAAAATATTTACATAAAATGTTGAAAAATCCCATTAATATCCACAACCAACTATTCAAAGTAATGTTGTATGTAACATATATATTTAAAATGCATCGATTAATGTGGCAAGCCATATGTTGGGACTGTATCCTTAGCAGACCTAAGCACACCAAGTCTATGACAAGATGCAGCTCCAGAACTTAGCAAATTAGAAAACTAATTAACTTTTTTATTGCGGCAGTTCGTTGTTGGAAATAACTTTCCACAAATAGAAAATCAATTAAAACTGTTTCGCATTTTTAAATTAAACTTAAACTTAAACATAATGTTAATTTAATATTATTAGATCACTTGGCTATTACCCAAGTGTCTTGAGCAAAACTTTCAAATTTAATTAAATGTACAACAGATGAGTGTTTAAGTTTTGAGAACCCTACAAAATTGATAAGATATCTTTTGCACCTTTCCATACATAGTTAAAATAAATCAAATTCAGAACCCTTTGGCGCACATTCAATTAGACTGTCTGATTGGCCGTTAGCCACATGGCAATTAGGTTGCCCTTCTGGAAAACCAATTAGCCATTTTATATAGTCAACTGTGAGTGAAACTTCAAACCGGGCACGGGCATGGGAAGCACTCAGACCGAGATGGCGATACCTTACCCGTTTAACGTTGCCCGTTGCCCTTGTCTGTCTCTTCTTTACCTTTGCCGTAAACCAATTAAGTCTCAAAAGGAGCGACGCGTCGTCCTTGTACATTAATTGGATTATATATGTCTAGTTTAGCAGGAACAAAACGATTTTGGGCTGGAATGTGTTGCAAAGATTCAGCTTCAGCTCGAGGGTAAATATCAATTTCCGTGCAATTAGTGCGTGAGATGGAGAGCGCGGCAAATAGTTGAATTAGGGCTCGCCCTTAAGTTTGTTTGATAAAAACCATGATAGCGAACCCTTGTCATGTTCAATAGTGTAGCCACTTTGGATATAAATCTACTTTCCATTAACTAAACAACTTGTTAATGTTGCAGCTGACAAGTCTGTTGAATTAATTAGGATTGTATTGTGCCACAAAAGCAATTAAAATGCACAGCATAGAAGATTGTGACATCAAGTTACCCTGTAATATTATTGACAAAATTAGGCCCAGTATCTGTGCCATTTGTAGGGTTTTATAACACCCGCTTGCATTCAATATTTGAACATAAGGTATCGTGAAAAAAACCTCTACATTCATTTAGCATATTCATTTAATTAATTTGCGAGCAAACAGTTTTGAAAATTCAATTACAAATCATCGTATTAGCATAAACAAAACAATTGCCACATTGTTTACCAAGTTATTGTTTGAGGAACGCGACAGCCTCGATAAACAACCAGCCCAACCCGAGTGCAGAAATAATGTGAATAATAATATGAAAATTGCAATAATTGAGAATCGAACGAGTGTTTAAGAGGAAAAACTTTAAACTGCACAGAGTGGATTACTCGTACTTGATTTCGTTATTGACTTTGAGTGGAATTTGATGAACAAACTTGACGAGAGAGAACTGCAAATCCTTTCGGTGTGCTGCAAGCCACTTGAGTGGCAGGCAACCTAAGCAATGCAGCTCAATGCAGAGAAGTCCTTGCCTTAACAATGACATTAAGTACAACCGTCAATGTCTTTTTGTTGCGCCGAGAAGCTGTCACTGAGTACACCTAATGCTAAGCCAGCTTGCAACTGTGTGCGTTTATCTGTCTCTCTGAGGTATGTGGGTGTGTGTGTGTGTGTGTGGTGTGTGTGTGTGTGTGTGTGTGACAAGTACTTGGAAGAACAACGGCACTCTGCTGGTGTGCGTCTGTGTCGCACAGTGTTCGATAAATGTCAACAAGTTCTCAAGTTTTAATTGAAACACTTCAGCAAGTTTGCATGAAATGTCAAAGAAATTTTGCACAAAATTCAAAAATATCTTCAAAAATACCCTTCTGCCAAAGATCTACATCATCTGCAGGCTGTCGGGTAAGTTCAAGGAGTCAACAAGGCTTACGAAAAGTTTTGCCCTAGGGCAAGACGCACACGCACACTTCAACATGCACTCACACACACACACACACACAACACAGAGAGTGAAGACAGTGAAGACTATAAACTGTCAAAAGGTCGCAGCACAGTTGCTTCTTTGTCAAACAATGCAATTACCAAGAAAATCTTCTTCACAGCAACGGCAACAAAAAGAACAACAACATAAACCACAACATGAGCAATTCGTTGTGCAGTTTTCTCTCTGTGTAGTGCAAGTTAATTAAAGTCGAGCACAATTTAAAGTTCCTCTCTACATAAATCGTAATCGATGCAGTTGGTTTTCATGCCCGAAATTTTACTTATGCTCTTCGATAATGCGCTTAGTTTTTATTATCGCACTTCGGTTGAAGTTTCCATAAGCTATAATAATAGATATGAGATATTGAGCGTGGCTATGCCACAGATACCAACTAATAAATGTTGTGGCAACTTTAAGTGGAACAAAGTTCGCAACAGCCAGCGATATTTTGTCTTCTTATTCTTTTTTGTGATACGGTTAGTTTTAAAGTATTTTATAGTTGTTTTTATAAATCATTTGTATGGTACTTTGTTTCACTGCTCTTTGCTCTTCTGTTTCCATTTTAATTTTCGATTTATCTAAAAACTAATCAGAAATAAATGTCGTCGTTGCAAAGCTTTAAGACTTGAAAGACGTGCTGGAGTTCTGTAGAGAGCTTGACAATGTTTGCCACAATCTTGGCTGAGCAGCAAAAGACTGCCGGCTGCGATGGTGGCAAATAAGAATAGAAACAATAATTTCCGTTGTTGTCAACTTTTCAGTTCGCCACACAATGCATTGCCGTCGCCTGGCCGGTTTCCTGACCGTCCTTACCTCCCTTACCTCCCCATTCGGCCGCCCGGCTCATCCAGGCCGGCTCAGCTCGCATCTCGTCGAAGGCTTTCAGCGCTTTCGCTTGATGTCCTTCCGACAGAGTCCCGACAGTTGCTATTTTGTTGCGTGGGCATTTCATTTGTCTGTCTGTTTGTTGAGCAACGCAATCGTATTGTTTGCACTTGAATCGTTTATACCCTGTAATATAAATAGGGTGTATTTAATTGTCTTAGCCAAGACAATAGCCAAACGAATTTCGTCTATAATTTCAGAGTATTTGAAAGAAATGCCTCAAGGCCAATACGGGATTAAATTTTCATTTTTTATTCCATCGTCTTTCGTTTAGCATTTTCTAATTATAAAGTGTTTGCGGCGCCTTAATGAAATTGTTTCTGACAGATTTAATTAACGGTTCGAAGTTTAGCATAATTGAATATTGTATTCCCGTTCCGCTCATTGTGATATCATCTGTACTGCGGTTTGTTTTTTATTTTTAGAATTTTTACTTTGAAGTGCATTATCAAGTTAAAAATAAGGGAATTATAATGTTTATAACTTTGGAGTACACCTTGAAGCTCTGCGCTTGTTTGTTAACTGTTAATTTTACTTGCTTGAGATGCATATGATGAGTAAGACCCTTATCTGCAGATAGATCAATCTAATCTCAGTCATATTTTAGGTATAACTAACTGCAGCAGATTCTCTATTCTGCCATTTATTCGCGTGGTTGGCTTTGCAAATGTTTTGATACCATTTCGATGCAGGGGTATTCTGCTTAAATGTTAAATATGTATGTAACTACTCTTAACTGTCATTTAAAAATTCCATAAATATTAAAAAATATCAACAAGCTGGTGCAAATACTGGCATTCCGTACGCCATTCACACACGGACGCATTAAGTTTTATTGGCATCGCACAACTACTGACCTACTTTATAAAAACCGAGGTGGGCTCTCACACACACCCTCACACACACTGATACACGCGCGGGCACACCTGCTGACAGAGCAGACACAAATCACATACACAAACACATACGCAGTCACGCCGAGATACATTGCAGAGCACAGCACGAAGGCAGCTTTGATCTACGGGCTGGCGAGAGGTCGAGAAGTCTTCTCCTCTTTTCACCTGAAAGGCCTGCAGCCAGGCAGAATAAACAGAGAAACTTTTCAGAAAGTAATTTCTGGCATTTGCACGTTAATTAAATTAGCACAGCAAGTGCTCATCATCAACCACAAAACAAACGCTCAGCGGCCGGAAACGGAAATGGAAAAGTGAAAGGAATGGAATGGGCAATGAAATGTACGAGTATCTCAAATATTGTAAGATTGCGACTGAAACTAAGCTTGATTTAATACAAATTTTGTGGAATTCAATTGAATAATTTAGATAATTGAATTTGAAGTTAATAAATGTTACTGTTCACCTGTTTCGGCCTTAACCTAACATTTCTTCGTTTGACTATCTCTTTCTAACATTTCTTCATTCAGTTTGCATGCAATACATATAAATCTGAAGAGAATCAGCTTGCCAAGCGACCCGCAACCCATTAAGTCGGTCACTTAACCATCTGCCAGATTAAATGCTGATAGAAACCCGAATCGCAGACGCTAAATCACAGTTTATGGCCCTTTGGCAAATGCAAACGAAGGGGACCATTATTGTGTTTTATTTTTATTTTCATTTTCATTTTATTTCTTGCTAGCGTAGATGCCACGCATATGAATACATAAAAAGTCGATCAAAATGCATGGCAGAAACAATTTAAAATAATTCAAGAGACCCTTGCGGGCAGCCACACACACACACACTCACACACACTGGCGGCAGGCCGAAGGAAGGTCCTGCAAAATGCTCAGTCGCAACGTAAGATTATCTTGCAGATACTCGTACTTACTTATCGGGTATAAGAGGATGCGAGCAGAGCTCTGGCAAAGTGCGTGTATGCAGGGAATTATCAAGTGTTTGTCAACACACATACTAGCCGTACACACACAGCGCACACAAAGGCGATTGAGGGTGTCAGGCTGTAAGCACTACAAAGGGCTTATGTAAAGTGAAAGTGTGCGCGGTCGTGTCATAAGAAAGTGTCCGTCTCGTCTCTCAGTCCGATTACACATGCGAGAAATGCGTCAGACCAACGACCGGAAAGACACATGCGCACACACACACACACACACACACATACACACGCGAACACACTTACACGCATGCAGCATACACGCTACTTATGTACATACATAAATAAGTTTCCGGATTAAACGCACACCTCGACCGCCATTGTCATCAGGGCAAGTTGCCGCAATAAAACCAAAATGAGACTGTGCATGAAACTTCCTCGTTTGCGAGCATCTACCCTGTACGACTGCTGCCTCAAAATGGGGCTAATTAAATAGCACAGTTGAGGGATTCATCACAAGAAATTCTTAATATATAAATCAATGAGATTATATGGTACATACTATCTGCAAGTAGTATGCATAGTATTCTGCAGTCCATCATGTGAAAGTAGAGGCCGGTAAGAACCTTATAGAAACAAATGTGTTTCTGTCTTGTGTGTGAAATGAACATCCTACAATATTAATTTACAGTAAAGATACAAGTCGTACAAGGAATCACCTCAGGCAATTGAACAGACACAGCTGAGTGGCATAATATCACTTAAACAAAAACAAATTACATTTTCGATAATATTTTAAAATATAATAATAACTCACATAATATAGTTCTTTATATGCATTATTCTAAGTATATAATAAAGTAATATGTAATATTGTTTTAGGTGATTTTTCGACACCAGATATTTACTTGTTTATACAAGTTTGATTGTCACTTTTGGGACACATACAAATTCTCCCTATACACAAATATTTCATATTTCCACTTGGACAGTCTTTAGCAAAGAACCAAAAAATGAAGAAGAGTGAATGGGAGGGGCTGCTCGTGCTTGTTTTAAAATATTTCATTTTTATTATGCATTTGTTTTTGTGTCCTTGTGCTCGGTCCGCATTCAATATTTAACAGTCTCAACAAATTACTTTAACCCTTCTCAAAGATGTATACCCTAAAGGCTTTAAGTCATTTGTCAAAAACTGCAAAAACGGCTTATGGAAACTCTCCTTCTTCACACACACAAACACACACACATATACACAAATATATTAGTGAGTCAGTTTCACACTTTCTTATGCAAATTTTCTGCTTATTCGTCCGTCTTTGAGGCGATTTGAGTGAAACCAGAATATATAATAATATATTTTCGTGCAAGTGTGCGTGTGTGATTGTGTGGCAACTGCCGCTGGGCGTGGCACCACCAACACGTTGCTGTCAACTCTTTTGCACATTGAGCCTACTTTATTTTCGGCTCTTGTCAGATTGAATCACTCGGCCAGACGACAAGCGTTGAAATAACGTCCGGGGACCCTTTACCACGGGGATAGTTGCAAATGAACGTCAATCCCTTTGGCGAAAGTACAAATCAAATGCATGTCAAACACAAGAAATCAATTTTTATCACCTTTTTTCGAGACAAAGAAAAGAAGACAGAAGATGCCGAAAATCTTGTCAGTCTCTGGGAAAGCAATCTAAAATTCGCAAGTATTCATTAAAATTGTACAGTATACAACGTATTCCCAAACTGTGCTTGGCACATTCACCGAATTCCCTAACAAACTTCGGTGATTTTAGCTTAAAAGCCGCCAATTGATTTCCGCCGGTGGCAGAACTACGGCGCAAAGCTATCAGAATCACTGAGACAAAATGCATTATCCTGTACAGGTGAACGTTGTAAAATGCGATAAAAAAGAAGGCACCAGGTGTAACCGAACCCATCCATGCCATTATAAAAGCTTATAATTGAATTTTTTATAATTCGCTGAGCTGGGCAAGCGACCCCACGGCACACTGAAACAATTCTGACCAACCGAAAGTGGTTGCTCCTCGGTCTCTCCTTTGTTTTTTACAATTTTCGCTACCTTCTGACTCACTCTCTCTATATCTCTCTGTCTTCCCTCGTTCTCTCTCCCTCTGTTTGCAGCTTTACTTGAGCCACACACATAAAATACAGACGGTGCAGGGCCAGAGAACTCGGACATTTAATAGTTGGGGCCATAAATTCGCCCGCTCTTTGATACAATTAGGAAAAATGCTTGCTATTCGATTCTGGTACATCGCTGATAGTCTAACGTGGCTGTGGCTGCGGCTTGCGGTTTTCTTTATTGGTTGCTTTGTGGAGAACTGACGCGAATTGGGGCCATTAAATTCGGTGGCTTGTTGGGGCTGGGGCTCTGCCCGACGAGATATTAAAGGGGTGTTGTTGGGTTAACCCAGAGAAATTCTTATGGGTGCAAGATGAGACTGAACAGAAAATTTAAAGCAATGTCTGCTCGTGCCCACTATAAAGGTATTCAAATTCTAAACCGTCAAGTAGAATTTTTGTGTCATCATGTTTCTCAGTTGTCAAAATTTTCAATTTCTTGTTATCAAGGATAAAAATATATTTTAACCTTTAAAGTGAATACCAAATTGTACCTTCATCTGTATCTACACTATTGTGCATTGATCATTGTCGAGTCCCAAATGCCCGAATTCTCAAATACCTCAGTGGACGTGAACAACATCAATTTGAAGTTGCTAGCTGGCGGAAATGTGGTTTTGGCGGAATCGCGTGGATTGGAATCGGAGATCTTTATCCCACAATTGCATCAACATCGTATTGTTCTGAAAAATGTCATTAGCGAACGGTCCATTCCATCGAATGAATTTGCCTTCCAATTTGATCCATCTCTGTTTCGAACAAAAGGTATTGCATGTCACAAGAATTGGAATGGACGGCTTAGAGGGGGAAACATGTCAGGTTCTAGTCCTGCAAACCTGTCGAAGACGCAATTCAAAATGAAGCTCATTTCGAGGGGACACCTCCTGCTTGTAGAATGCAATGGCTATGAGTCTGAGATATTTATCCCTCATATTCATAGTCATTGCCTTGTCATGAAGAGTGTCTTGCCCACCGCACTGATAAAACATAATGGCTCAAGTCCAAGGAAAAAAGCGAAACTTCAATGTCTGTCAAATACTTCCCACAATGCAGCTTTACTGACAGCTCTGCATGCTCAAGCCAATTGTCTATCCAATCTTATATCAACAAAAACTGAGAAATTCAACCCGAGCCCGTCTTTTACAAGCAACAACAAAAGCTTTTGTCGAGGGCGCCAGACAGTTAGATACCCTTTACGCAACTTAGAAAATCCGTTTAAAACCATGTTACCGTAAACGTAAACGAAATGCGGCAGAAAACAAGCAGAGCCGCTCGGAAAATAAAAAAACCTTGACTTAAATAAATTCCTTTTTTTATTATCAATTTGTAGAATAGATGCATATCATCTATGTAACATACGTGCATGTGTCTTCATGCAAAAGAAAGTTTTGGCTTTGGGGAATGATACATTGGTGCCAACAGAAATTATATATGTATATAGAAGTCGAAAGCAGACGTTTCTTGCCCCATAAGGAATATATGTACATACCTTAGTATATTCTTGATTAACCGCAGAGTCAAAAAAAAGTCCGTTTTAATTCATCCAAATATGGTTTATATAGTTTTTTCCCCAATCGAGCACACTTGACAATAGATTTCATACTTTTTTTATCATGTGACGTCTGCAATTAAGTTCAAATTTGAAAAAAACCAAATCAGTAGTACTGTATATATTAAATTTTTTGTTACTTCTTTTTTTATTTTAAATTCTGTACTTTAGGAAACGATTTTTACCATTTGGCCAATCCGATATGAACGTAAGGAAAGTAACTCCCTCCAAATTCTCCATGAAATTTCTGATGGATGGTAATGTTCTGCTAGTAGAATGTCCAGGTCGGGAAGCACAGTTGTTCATGCCTGTTCTCAAAGGAAATGGAATCATTATGAAGAACATTATATTCGTCAATAAATCGGGTAGCAATAGTCCGACGAAGTCAGTAAACAAGTTGCCAAAAACTCCGTTAAATGTCTTAATGTCTGCAAACTCTCATGGTGGCAGCGATAAAGTGAATGCTGAATCATCATCAATGAACAATCCCATGAAGGCAATCACTTTTCGATGTCTTCGTAATGAATTATTTGATGAATGCCGCAAAGCTGGTGGAAAAGCCTCTGATAAAAACTCAACGTTATTTCCTCCTCGAAGAATTTTCCCAAAGGTGTTTAGATCAGGTTCAATGCAGCCTCCTAAAACAAGGATTACTGCGAAACAGATCGCATCTGGCTCTTCTCATTTGAAGAAATTAAGAGGACCTATAAAAACCAATTCAAAACTGAAAAAAATTGCGCCCACATATGATGTTTTGAGGGGAACTTTTCGCTTAGGAGGCAATTACCTAAAGTCGTCAACAGTGCCAAAACACAAGCCTTTGAAGAATCGCGTTGAAAAAAAATCGAAATGAGTTATTTTAAGGCAGCGGAGTGGACTGCAATAATAAGAGAAGTTTTAATTTAAATATATTTAATATGAAGTACATTTTTTTTAAATGTTTTTAAAATCTTGTGTTTGTAATAAATTGATCGCCTGCACAGCAGCACAAAAGATCAGTAAGAATGGTCGAAAAAGGGGTATATTGACATTGTGCAAATGTTTATAACATGCAGAAGGAAGTGTAGCAGACTCCACGAAGTACAATAGTTAGTGAAAGTCTGGGAGAAGCGTGTCCTTTTGGTAGGGGTGGGAAACTAGCGTTTATTATTATTCATCGTTTCCTTTATTCGTCTACGATATTTGGCAATCGATATATCGATAGAGGCTGCTTGTGCGATATCTTGATGCGTGCAGAATTTACTGTTTTGTTTTTGGGTATTGAGTGTGCAAAAATATCAATTGAACAGATCAAAATGTGAATTGCACAATAAGTGCAATTAATTACACGATTTGTGAAATACAATACTGATGTAATAAAAAAATAATATGCATGCACTACGTGTTTGTTTACAACTCGCCAGCAATGCAAGTTGTGCAAGGTAAGTTTCCCCGCGTGTTTAAACCTGTTTGTCGTACGACTTTTATGCGTGCATATCTTATCTGTTGTTTATATATAGAAATTAATGATTACTCATGGGTTTGGGACACGTTGCTTTAGATTGCCACTAAGGTTGCTTTTATTTACGTTTGCAGTTGTCCAATATCAGTTGTTCAGATTGCCGGCTGTGGAACACATCGCGTTCGCCCGTACAATGAATATTCTGAATTTAAATGACGATTGTCTTGATCACATACTCAGCGAATTGTCAATTGAGGACAGTAATAATTTTGCGCAGGTCTGTTCTCGCTTTCGTAATGTTTTTATTGCGCGGGCCGGCAAACGCAATCGTCAATTTACCATCGACGAGAGCTGCAAGCGACGACAACTGATCGAGTTCTGCATATGCCGTGAGTCCGTGGAGACACTTGTCATAGATCTGGATCACTTTAATACTGCGCGCATATATCGAAGTCATGGTTGCGAGACGCCACTCGTGTGTTTCAGTGTTCTTTGCTCTGCTTTAGAAGGCATGGTTAGCTTAAGGCGGTTGGTGGTTAAACAAATGATAAATCTAACCACCTTGATTCCGAAACCAATCGAGCAGATCTTAGCTGCAGTGGGGAATCTAACGGAGCTGACTATTTTAGAATTACATATCAAGGATGGTAAGTTTTAGATATATAAATTAATGTATATCTATATTTAAAATCAAATTTATTATCTACTCTGTAGACTGGACGTTTGAGAACTTGTGGATGCCAATTTATGTGGAGGAACTACATCTGCAGGTTCAGAAAATATGTTCTTCAACTCTGGTCAAATGCTGTAAAACAAAACGTAATCTACGCCTCCTGCATCTCGGCTATGACTGTGTTCAGGGTAACTTGAAAGACATTGTGCCCCATTGTGGTAACCTGGAGACGCTGAAGTTCGGCATGATGGGAGAAGCTGCAGCCTATCAGCCGCTGTCTAAGCTGCCCAAACTAAAGACATTGATCCATTTCGGCATTCGTCGCAAGGATTCGTTTGTGCCACTCTTGACAGTTTTGGCTATGCGACCGCAGCTTCAGTGCCTGGAAATCGATGGAGGCACGCTGAGCACAGAGGAGATGCTGCAAATTGTGCGTCTGACTGAGCTGCAGCAGTTGAAATGCTTTTGCTCGACAGCAGAGTGTGTGGAAATGCTGGCACAGCTAACTCAACTCCAGAAGCTCTGCCTGTGGATGTCCAGCCGAGCCGATATTTCAGATGCCCTGCTGAGAGTGTTAAGCAAATGCCGCCAACTGCAGGTGCTACGCATCGGATCGGGATATCTCGGTACGAATTTTATTAATGATGTCTGCAAATTGCTGCACGGCATCAGATCACCATCATCACAGCAGCCACTGCAGCTGGAAACGCCTGTTTCGTCCTCTACAGCTTCAATTGATGTAAGCAAAATTATAATCCGTATATATAGAATATGAATATTAATTGTTTTATCTGCAGCAAGTATCGTTTCGAAATTCAGTTCTTCACTCGTCACCATTTGAGACTGACAATTGGAAGCTTTGAGTATTTGGTAAGTATTAAACAATAAATAAACAATAAATATGTTAGTCTTATATCATTTAATACTCATTTCAGCACACACATTTAAACAAGGCAATTGGCTTAGCCACAAAACAATTGTCTGGCTCACATATCATTTCAATTCGCCTGCAAATGGCATCTATGTATAATAATGCAACTGAGCCGTAGAGCTTTAACTTGGAGTCCGATTGATTATTGGTCGGAAATCAATTTCATTTGCCACTGGCTGCATCCCCAATGCAAACTGTGGGAATTAAAATCAAATTAAATGAGTACAATTAACAGTCGTCTTGTTCTTGGAGAGGCGTCATGCGAGTTAAATAATGTACAATATAATGATGATTGGCCGCCAGCGTGAGTGTCCAGTGGAGAGGGCAGAGATGAAGCACAGACTCCCATCAGGGGAAATGCCATCGCTTATTTGTTTCAATTTAAAGTGTTGTTCTGTCTTCTGCATGCCGGGCACGCTTTAACACATTTACATTGAATTAAACGTTGCAGCGAGCACAACAACAGCAACATTACAGATAACAACGGTAACGATAACGCACACAGTCAACGACAACAACAAGAACAACAAGAACAACTGGTGCAGCATCGGAGCAGGAGCAGAAGCAGCCCTTGTTGCTGCATAGTAAAGTGAAAATCAACAGACATTGTTGCTGAAAAAATTTCCTTTTGTGCACAGTGGAAAAGCTGAAGCCGGAAAGTGAAGCGAGCGCTTGCTCTGAAGTGAAAGAAAAACAGCAACAGGCAGCAGGCGGCAAGAAGCAGCTCACAACAATGGCAACAATGCACTTGAGACAAGCCTGTTATCATATTATATACATTACATGGGAACTTATTATGCATTTGTATGCGGCGCATCATAGACAGCAGATATGCTAATTGAACTGCAACAACTGAAGCAATTTAGGATCCCATTAATATCCTTGAATTATTTGAGGGCACAAGATCTGCACAACACAAGACAATAATGTGGTGAGCAAAAGGGGATCCCTTCTTTAAGGGTTCCTCCAAAAAGTATGCTATGGTGCAAGTTTTGGCCGTTTAATTTGTCCGCTTTTAAAGCACATTCACATGAATTTCCAACTCCAGCGACTGCGCCAACATGAATATTTAACGACATTGTGTGAAGCCGCACATTATTCATTAAAATTTGCTTCGTCAACAACAACAAAAACAGGAGCAGTAAGAACGTGAAGGAGAGGAACAATAACGAGTACAAGAGCAATGGAAACTGGAGAGGCATCCGCGAAATTGAAGTAAACGAGGCGGCAGTAAAAACTTCCAATTACTCAGGCGCGTCTCCGTCCTTCGTCGGCGGCAAGAACAACAAAATCAAGTGAGATGCACATAAAAAATATATATGCTCATGTATGCACACACGTGCTCTGGGTGTGCGAGTGTGCATGTTCATGTGTGTGTGTGTGTGTGTGTATTTGCTTTTAATATCCTTTTCTTTGAATAATTCATGCATACAACGCTGACCAACGACTGCAGAACATCAACAACAATCAGTGGACACGGCCAAAGGGTTCCTGGTAAAAAAGGGCTCTCTTTTTATTGTCCTCGTTGTTTCTGTTGCTGCCTTTTGTTGTTGTTTTTGTTGTTGCTGTTTTTCAAACGCATACCAAAGGCAAAACTTATTAATTGGCACTTGAGCTGTGGTTACCACAGCCCGACAGGATTCGTGGCCAGAGCCTGGAGCCCATCCAAAGCACGTTGAGCCCGCGTCGCCATCGTGTCGTTCAACTTTTTGAGCAGGCATAATTTAAGAGCCGTTTTTTATCCAGAGGCCTTCTCAGTCCCATCGGACAATGTACGTTCAACATCGCTGGTAATCCACTCAAATAACAAGCAATAACAACAAACAGCAGCAGCAGCAACAACACGGACAGCAACACGGAAGCTGACAATGACAGCGACAAGATTGACGAACAGGGGGTGAGCTGAAAGAGGAGAATACTCTGCCGTGCAATTTTGTGTGCAATGGATAAAAATCTCTTTTTTAAATAAAGCCTTAAGAAGATTGCTGTGATAAAAAACGTGAATTAACGTACTGTGATTCTTTATTTATTGTATATTAATTTATTAATGTATTTATTTTAAATTTTAAACATTGTTCATTAAAATACATTTGCAGACAGAGTTTTTCCTTTCAATATCAAATTGCCTTCATTACAGGGTATTAACTGAGTAACTGCTGGTGTCGTTGACTGACATCCCGACACATGAGACACGAGACACTCCCATATCCCCTCAGTCACTGCGCTATTGTCACGTTTTAACATTTAAATTAAAATGTTTCGCTTAAGAGAAAGAGAGCTGCAAAAATTGCTTACGCCTGGCAAAAAGGCGCAGCGGAAAAAAAAGAAAAACAACAAAACAGCACAATCTCAGCCACATCCTTTTTAATACCAACAAAAACTGTACAAAAAAGATTAAAAAAAAAAAAAGCAGAAAATAACAACGCATTGCTCTTTTTGCTGTGCTGTCCTCTTTGGCACTGTCTTTTGCAGTTGCCGCGTAGCTGCGCCGGCTGCACTTGAAAGCCGCCTTGTTTGGCCATCGGGGCCAGTGGCCAGAAATCTCGCTGGCCCACGCCAACGCCAGCAACAGCCCCTGCACCATCTACATTTATTCTTCATTTATTCAGCGCTGCTTCTGCTGCTGCTGCCGCACTGTTGCCATCAACAGCGTTGGCCACACGGCGTATCAGTGTTATTCGAGGGGTTTTATGCGCCGTACAAGAGCTTTTCAGCTCACTTCATGCCAAAAAGAAAATGCGAAAACTCACAGCCGCCTTTCCAACCTGCCGACGTCAGCCTTGTGTGTATTGCAAGCCTGCTTTAAGTTGGCATATAGAACATATCGAAGTTAATTACTGATGAACTCAGTCAAGCTATTTGCATAGACAACAACTTCATTTTCCAGTGGTTTTCCTCAAATTATACTTTATAAACTTATAGATCATACATATATACATATACCATTTTCTCATTAGCAGACTTGCCACTGCAGAGAAACAAATGCCAAGGTCGCATTTCGCTAGCCTGTTAAAACAATGCGCAATCTCGTTTATGACAGTTTCGTTTTCGTTTCGTTTTCTCGCATTTTTTCCAATTATGCGCTTTCATTAGGTAACTGCAATCAGGCAAGAAATTATCAGGTAACAGCTGGCGCCTTAACCTTGTTGCCCCATCCGTTCTACGATATCTTAATGCACTTTTAATTGAGCTGCGTCCTCAGCGCCAGCCAGAGGCAGCCATCTGTCAAGGACAAAGGGGGCGGCGAAATTGAAAAGAAGTGAAAATCGTAAAAAAAGAACTATAATTAAGGTTGCCATTAACAGAGTGGCAAGTGCCAGATGCCGCCCCCCTCCCCAATCCGCCCCCCCCTGCCCCTTGCTCAGTCTACTCGCTTTTAATTGGCGGCCAATGAGGAGTACAATGCGCATACGCCATGTGTTGCAATTAGTTAGCATAAATTATTGAAAATCAGAATTTATGCACGAATTGTCATGTGCAGAAGCGTCTAATTTGCAATTGGACCAAACACGCTGATTAATGGGAATCTGCGAAAATTGTTGTGCCACAGCAATGCGGCCACAAATAAAAACAGTGCACTGGAAATTAGGTTTAAATTCATATTGAATAAATTTCAATTCAAGGAAACCATAAACCAAATATCTATGTCTCGAGTTCCATGCAAACATGCACAAGCAATTCTTTTCAGTCCACGGCAAACTATTCACATTTCTTCGACCACGTATTCACTGAACAATGAGGGGTCATCTGTGGGCAGCAGCTGTCAGCAGCAAATACAATAGTATTTGCCTGAATTCAATTACCTAATGATTTGTTTTTGCTGTTTCTTTTCTCTTTACGCTCAGTGGATTGTCAAAATCCATACGCGCACACAGTGCTGCAAATTAGTCAGCGCTCGAGTCGTTTTTCTAACCAATCTTCAGTTGTGCGTGCCTCACGAATCTGTCATTCATTTACTGTTTCTGTCGTTGATTTTGATGGAATATTTGAAGTATTTGCCAGAGCTCGCTTGGCAGCTGACAGTCTGAACGAGCAGTCATCAATTAGACCGACAGGACACATACGATATATAGTCCACTCAAGCACCAATCGGCAATTCTACGAACTGATTGACACATCAGACTTATGACACTGCCAAAAATAATAGAACCTTGTGCGACAGCTCGCAATAATAATAAGTATTCGCTAATTGATTCAGTTTATGAGAGCAATTCAATGGGAATTTATACTACTTGAATGGCAAGCACTATTTGGCCGGAAGGGTGCCTGATAATTGGTGCACAAGCCATCGCTTTTATCGACAGATAATTCAGTTTAAATTTATATATATTTCTTACAATCCCCGTCTGTCTGTAGAATCTGTCTTACATTAATTGAATTATATTTATTATTCTTTTTATTTATTTCTTGGCCACGGTTAGAGTATATATCTTCTCCAAAGGGTTCAGTTTGCACAGCGTAATCAAAGGTTGTAAACCTCAAGTGCGTCAAGTAGTTTCACGATAGCGATAACGTCAAGATAATTCCGTTATGCGATACGGTATTCCTATAAGAATATGCGCGGCGCTTGCTGGACTTGGCATATCGGCCTCGTACGCAGTGCCATGAAGTACTACGTGACTGTGATTCTAATCCTTGAGCTGCTGCTCGGCTGTAGCAATGCGGCCGGACGTCTGTCGCGTGTTCTGCCCTACGCTGAGGGCGAACAGGGTGTTCCGGTGTTCGGCGATTGTGAATTTCTCGTTAACGGTGACCTCAAGGATCCGGCTCCGCTCTTCACGCGACATGAGTCCTATGAAATAATCGTACCTGATCCCACGGATACTGTGCGCCTCGTGAATGGCGAGCTCTTGGATATGTTCTGTCCGGGTGCAAGTTTCGTGGCACCTTTTGGCAATCGCAGCCAGTTGACGGCACAGTGTCTGCAAGGAAAGTACTATCTGGTCGACGGACTAATCTATCCCTTCGCCAACTTCAGCTGCACGGCGTGGCCTACTTACACGGCCCTACGAACGGGTCGCAAGTGCAACGGAGGCACAGACCTTGTTAAGGTTGGATTCCAGTTGGAGGACGACGGATTCCTTCAGACCTACGACGTCTGCCACGACGAGCTGGCCGAGGCAACACGCTACGTTCACCATGTGCTCTATCCCTCCAGCTATGACTATCAGCATGGCGTCGCACGACCCAATTTCCTGGAACTTGACTTCTATGGCGGACGCAACGTTAACAGCAAATACACTCAAGTTCAGCAAAATATAACCATCAGCGAGATTCTGGGCATGGATGCCTCTGACTATTTTAATTACTCCGACAATCGTATACTATCGCGAGGTCACATGATCGCCAAAACAGATCAGATCTTTGGTGCAGCCCAAATGTCCACCTTCCTGTTCATCAATGTGGCTCCGCAATGGCAGACCTTCAATGGCGGCAACTGGGAGCGAGTGGAGACGAGTGTGCGCAAGTTTGTGGCCGATCGCAATATAACCACCGACTGCTACACCGGCACCTGGGGTGTGTCAACGTTGCCCGATGTGAATGGCACTCACCAGGAACTGTATCTGGACCACGACGAGAATAACAATGGACTTATTCCCGTGCCCAAGCTGTACTACCGCGTCGTCATGGACAGGCACAGTCGAGAGGGTATTGTACTGGTCGGTGTGAACAATCCTTATGCCAGTTTGGAGGAGATTCAGAGGGATTACATTCTCTGCGAGGACATTGGTCACCGACTGAGTTGGTTGACATGGCTCAAGGAGGATCTGCATGAAGGGTACTCCTACGCTTGCACTGTCGAGGATTTTACGGAAGTAGTTAAGGACTTGCCGCTCGAGGATCTGGAAACAAATGGCATACTGGGTCTGGATGATGATGTTACCACAGAAGAGCCGTCAAGCTCAACTGAGAGCTCCACCCAGTCTTCCACCTCTACAGAACCTTCAACTTCCACTGAATCTTCGACCACCACTGAATCCTCTACTGATTCCACGACCTCCACTGAATCCTCTACTGAATCCACGACCTCCACTGAATCATCCACTGAATCTTCGACCTCTACTGAATCCTCGACTGCTACTGAAACCTCCACCTCTACCGAATCGTCCACTGAACCCTCAACATCAACCGAATCTTCTACCTCTAGTGAAACCTCGGTCTCTACGGAATCCTCCACCACTTCCAGTTCCACAGCCTCGACTAGTTCCCCTCCCACAGCCACGCCGAGTCCCGGACCCACCGCAAATCAGTGTTACTTCAACATAAATGGCGATCTCCGTGATCCTGCACCGCTGCTCACACCAGAGGGTGCACTGAGATGGCTGGTGGCCAATGAAACGGGTTTCTACACCATCGACGAGGGAGCCAGCATCGATTTACATTGCACTGGAGCATTGGCAGTGCCATTCAATCGGTTCACTGGCGTCACAGCACAATGCCTGGGCAATCAGCTCTATGAGGCGGAAGGCACTCAGGTGCCAATAAGCAGATTCAGCTGCCAGACCTGGCCTAGCTATGAAGCACGTGGAGCCGTCAATTGCACTCGCGGCAGAGTCTGGCACGTAGGTTTCAATGTGGCAGCTGGGTTTTTGCCACAGTATTGGATCTGCTACGATGGACAAGAGCAGACCACACGCTTCGTTCGCTACGAGTTGACGCCGGAGAATGTAGCCTACCAGCGGGGTGTGGCCCAGCCAGGGTATCTGCGTGGTGACTTCTACGCGGGCAAGGACGTCAACCTCTACTATGACCAGGCACATCAGCTTGAGGCTCTGAGTAATAGACTAGGCCTCGATGCTAGCCAGTATCTGGATAGCAGTCGGGACTTGTATTTGGCGCGAGGTCAACTGGCTGCGCGGCATGATTTTGTGCACGCTTCGGCGCAGCGTGCCACACACTTCTATGTGAACACTGTGCCGCAGTGGCGCAGCATCGGCATAGGCAACTGGCTGGCCGTGGAGCAGAGCCTGCGACAGTTTGTGGCCGATGAGGGTCTCAACGTTAGTGTCCATGCGGGTAGCTGGGGCATTTCAACGTTACCCAATGCCGCCGGCGAACAGACGCCGATCTACTTGGATGACACAGCGGATCAGTTGCCGGTGCCTAAGTTTACCTACAAGGTCGTCATAGACGTAGATACCCGCAAGGGTATTGCGCTGGTGGTGGTCAACAATCCATATGCCAGCCTTGCGGAAATACTAGAAGACTATGTGGTGTGTGATGATGTGGGCGCCCAACTGAATTGGGTTGACTGGCAGAAAACGGATATCGAAAAGGGCTACTCTTACGCCTGTGACGTGCAAGACTTCATGACTGTGGTCGATGATCTGCGCTGGTGGAATACAGAGACCTCAGGTTTATTGGGAGTTTCGGTTTCCGATGCTGTGCCACAGGATGCGTCGTGCAGCTTTCGCGTGAACGGCGATCTCAAAGATCCTGCACCTCTCTATGTACAACGTGATGCACTGGGCAGGGCTGAGTATATGCAGCCAAATCGTGAGGGTGAAGTGGAGCTGCAGCACGGCCAGAGCCTCGAACTGCACTGCAGTGGGAGCAGCTCGTTCACAGGCCAATTTGCGGGATATGCGCGGATCGATGCCACCTGTTGGGAGGAACAGAGCTTCCTTGTGCTGGGCAGCGTCTATCAGCTGCAGGACCTTGTGTGCAGCTCCTGGCCAAGCTACACAGCACGACGCACCAATCGCACGTGTAATGGTGGAACAAATCTCCTCGAAGTTGGCTTCCAGTTGGCTCAGGCAGATGATGACGACGATTTCCTGCCGACCTACGATGTATGCCACAATGAACTGGAGGAGGTGACTCGTTATGTGCATCATATCCTGACGCCAGGTAGTGCACAGTACCAGCGCTCAGTGACTCGGCCAAGCTTCGTAGCAGGTGACTTCTATGGTGGCAAGGATGTTAATCAGAAGTATACGCAGATTCAGCAGAACATTACGATCAGCCGGATCCTCGATATGGATGCCTCGCACTATTTCAATATTAGTGGCAATGTGTACTTGGCCCGCGGGCATCTTTCAGCTAAGACCGACTTTGTCTTTGGTGCCGCACAAAAGGCGTCGTTCTTCTTCGTCAACGTTGCTCCCCAGTGGCAGACCTTCAACGCGGGCAACTGGGAGCGCATCGAGGACAGTGTCCGCAAGTTTGTGGCTGATCAGAACATCATCGTGGAATGTTACACAGGCACGTGGGGTGTCTCCACGCTGCCTGATGCGCAGGGAGTACATCGTTCGCTCTATTTGGACTTTGATGGCAACAATAATGGATTGATTCCAGTGCCTAAGCTTTACTACCGGGTCATTTTCGAGCCCGATACTCGCAAGGGAATAGTCCTGCTGGGCGTGAATAACCCGCATGCTAGTCTAGAACAAATTGAAGAGGAGTACATCATATGTACTGACATTGGAGATCAAATCGACTGGATCAGTTGGACCAAGAGCGATCTGAAGAAGGGCTATTCATATGCCTGTACTGTCGAGGACTTCACGTCAGTTGTGAAGCACCTGCCTCTTGAGGATCTGCAAACTAACGGAATTCTGGGTGTTTCACCATGAAGACTATGAACTCAATTCATAAACATTAGGTCTATTTTAGGTTATCTAAGAAATAACGTGATTACAATAAATAATTATTATAGAACCACCGATAAGTCAAGTATACTCTGTAGTTTATATGGTTGTTTTAAAAACGTGTCGCACGTTTTCAAGCAAAAACACTCCAAAAAACCCAATAAACAATAAAGACTTTGACAATGATTACCCTTCGGTACCCATTGTGATCCAATAAATCGGAATATATCACTTATCTTATCGTTGTGAATGGGCATAAGCATTGTCATGGTGTTAATCACGTTTAACCTATATATACCACGCCTTTATCTTTGAAAATACGATTGCAATTCCGCATTAACGTTAATGAATTTACGTTATCCCTCATCACGAGTTTTGGGCTTGTCCGATAATAAAGACTTTTGCGTGAGGTGCGCCATGAACCACAATCCATTAATTAAAATATTAATAAAAAAAACTTCAAACAATAATAATAATACACTCTCAAGTTCTGTTTCTAAGTGTGAAATTAATTTCATAATTTAGTTGCAGACTAAAAGCTGCTTAATAATGCACGACTATCGGTGTTGCGATTATTAATCGTTTACTTCCAATTCAAATTCATGGCCGCTCTTCGCTAATTTAATAAATGAATGCAATTTGAATATGAAGCGAAGCATGTCAGTTCAATGGTATAAAATCCAGTTCACGTCCAGCATCGACTTTAGTAAGCGCTTTGTTGGAATATTGTGTTGGTAAAATGTATAAAAAGTTCCATCTGGGCCTTGTTGGCTACTGCATATTGGCCTTGATCGTAGCCACATCAGCACATGTCACTGCGTACAAGAGTAAGTGGAAGGGTCAATAGGAAATCGCAAATTGGCGTGGCTAAGTTGATTCGATATCCTTAGAGTTTGGCCGAGATTGTCATGAAGTCACCTGTGCCACTGGGGAAAGATGTATTGTCTCTCACGTGGCCTGCGAGAAGGACCAACGCAATGGAGAACATTGTGGGCTGTATCCCAGATGTGTGGAGATCGAAACAAGTGGAGGTAAGTCGAGCAATTCGTTTACAACAAAGCATCTAAGTGATCCGTTTCAGATCAGCAAATGATCGACACCACATCCACCACAGCCAATGCACGTGCACCCATCTTCAGTCCCAGCACCAGTACGATACAACTGAACGACCAACCCAACCAAAGACTAAGCCTAGACCCGTCCACGGATTTTGACAGAAGTTTTGAGCTGTTAAGTCAGGAGGCAGGCCTTAGTTTGTCGCCTCTAAGTCATGCTGATCAGGTTCAGGCTAATGTCCTGGTCGTGGTGCAGGATGGCTCACAGCAGTCTAATATCAACCCAAATCTCAATCCCAATTACAACCGGCAGCCCTGGCGACAACCTTGTGTGGTTAGTCCGTATTATCCCTATACTTGTAACTACTCTCCATCGGCCTATCTACCCGCTTCAAGATCAGTTCCTCGTGCGGCCTCCGGGCCTCAATTGGTGCCGCCCACACCGCCCTGCTATTATAACTGCTATCCCCGATTGACCGGGGGGCTACCCTAGACAGACAGGCGGCTACCCCTTGGCACGATCCGTTCAGCCATCCTCCGCACTGACCAATAACTACCTGCTCTACATATCAATCTAGTGGCTTAATGGCTGCGTGTCTTTCTTCTGCTTCTTTTCACCCAGCAGAGCTGCCATCTGTCCTGTGGCGGCTTCGTCGTTCGCCTCAGATGGTTTATCTGCCGCCCGCACTGCCACCAGCAGCACCGTATCCACTTCCTGTTGTACCAGCTTACCAGACACACCCCGTTCAGGCCAGACAAGCACAAACTTTGGCTAATCCCTATCTGTCATTCAATGGGGCCTATCCGGCGTATATGTATTCTGGCAGAGCCAACACCATGAGCCGTCAGGCAGCAGGAACTTACCCAGGCTATTATTATCCTACACCCAACTACTATGCATACAATATCAATGTGAATCTTCCCTTTTCGGGCATCTCGTCGTAAATAGTCTCTGCTGACCCATCTCTCTTTCTCTTCTTCTCTTGATTTCGATTCTTCCCAGATTCGCCAGAAACAATATTAGTATCAGAAACCGGTCACAATATTACCAAGAGACAAGTACCCTATCCTGGAGCTATGCCAATGCCCATGCCCATGCCAGTGCCAATGGCGCCAGTCTATTACCCAGTGGTCCAGCCTAGGCCAGTGCCAATGCCCATGCCAGTGCCCATGCCCATTGTAGTGCCCCAACCTCAATATATAGCAGAACCGATTATTATACTTCCCGTTGGGACAGGGAGTTACGCTGGAGTAAGCTACAGTCCGAACCAATATTATGGGCCAAGTGGAATCTACCCCACCAACAATAATTATAATCAGTATTATACTTCCACACAAAGACCTTACTATGACTATACTACCAACTACAACACAAACAATAACAACAACAACTATAACGACTACAGCGGTTAATCATTGTCAGAATACACAATAAAGCTTAAAAAAGGGAAAATACAAACAAATAACTTTATAGATCGGTTGAAGGACATGAAGTGAAAGTACACTGAGCTAATACCTTTATTGCTTAACTCGTTTCCAGGTTACTCATTGCAGAGGATTAAGCGATCTTTGAGTGGATTTGCCAGCCGACGTAAAGCGGGACAGATGGGAAACGGAATGGGAGGTGGCAATGGAATGGGAGGTGGGGGAATGGGCGGAGGAGGAATGGGGGAGGAGGAATGGGTGGAGGAGGAATGGGTGGAGGAGGAATGGGTGGAGGTAGAGGTGGAAACGGAATGGGTGGCGGAGGAATGGGTGGAAATGGAATGGGCGGCGGTGGAATGGGTGGCAATGGAATGGGTGGAGGTGGAATGGGTGGCAATGGAATGGGTGGTGGTGGCATGGGTGGAGGTAGAATGGGAATGGGTGGCGGAGGAATGGGTGGAGGTGGAATGGGTCCTCCCGGTGGAATGGGTCCTCCCGGTGGGATGGGTATGTGTGGGAATGGTATGGGAAATGGAATGAATGGAAATGGAAATAATGGCAATGGAAATGGAAATGGAATGAATGGTAATGGAAATGGAATGAACGGCAAGCGCCGTAAGCGGCAAGCGATGGGAGGTAATGGTGGTGGAATGGGAGGAGGTGGAATGGGTGGAGGTGGAATGGGTGGTGGTGGAATGGGAGGTGGAATGGGTGGAGGTGGAATGGGTGGTGGTGGAATGTGTGGAAACGGTATGGGAGGGCGTGGAATGAATGGAGGTATGAATGGCGGAATGAATGGCGGAATGAATGGTGGAATGAATGGAAACGGAATGAGCGGAAATGGAATGAATGGATATGGAAATGGAATGAATGGAAATGGAATGAATGGAAACGGAAACGGAATGAATAGAAATGGAATGAACGGCAATGGAATGAATGGTAATAGAAACAACGGCAATGGAAACAACGGCAATGGAAACAACGGGAATAGGAACGGTAACAGTAATCGCCGTAAACGCCAAGCAATGGGCGGTGGAATGGGTGGGGGAGGAATGGGAGGAGGTGGAATGGGTGGGGGAGGAATGGGTGGCAGAGGAATGGGAGGAGGTGGAATGTGTGGAAATGGAATGAGAATGGGTCCAATGGGTGGAAATGGAATGGGAAATATGGGAATGGGAATGGGAATGGGCAATATGGGCATGGGAATGAGTATGGGAGGTAACGGCATGGGCCCAATGGGTGGTCAATGGAGCAACAATAATTCCGGAAATGGTGGAGGTCAATACTCTGCGCAGATGTCCGGCTATACGAATGGCAGACAGGGAATGCAGTCGGCTCAATACTCTGCCAACGGCCAGACCTACGGAATGCAGAATAGCTACGGATACGGCAGAAATATAAACCAATCAACTGCTGCCAGCACCGACAGTAGCACCATAAAACGTCAAACAACAACGTCTAGTAGCTTGTTCTAAAATAAATAATGACGTTTTTATAATCAATAAAATTGCAAATTCAAAAGATTCAACAATGTTAAAACTGGGAACCTCAAACTAATTAATTTACTATCGCAAGGTTACAGAGTTTTCGGATCATTAATCTATACTATAAATAAACATAGGTAATATCGCGTGAGTTAGATTTGAACTTTAATGAACTTTGGCAATCTAATGACCGATGAAAAATTTAATGCATCAGAGAGGTTGATAAAAGTAATTAGCTGAAAGCGAGCAATGTATTTAATAAATGTTATCATTCTGTTGATAACAACTTTTATAACACTGCTAAGCTGTGTTATTTTGAGCTCATTGTTCTCTAAGTTCCCAAATTTGTTGTTTTGTTTGCTATAGTTTTTTTTTTCAATTAACACATGTTTAGATTGAGCTAAAGCTGTTCAAACACACTGAGGAGGTATTGTAATTTATACAACACACAACAACAACAATTATTCTTATGACACATACGACATTAAAATCTCACTCTCTTCGGTTTACAAAACCGGCTTTTGCTGAGAGAGAATCAACTTAGTAAGGGGAGAATGTATGGAGAGTTAAGTGTAAACATACGCGAAATCTGTTGCTTATTTAATCGCTTGCCAGACTCAGAACGAGTCACATTGGTAGCGGAGCGTTCTCTCCAAAATGTATTCGTATCTGCTGGCACTCTTCACGCTCGTGACTCCGATTTTGATCGAAGCCCGCGAAGCGATTGCTCCACAAAAAGAAGTAGGTCAGATAATCAAAGAACTCGAGGAAGTGCATTTGGAAGACGAGTTTCGAGCAGGTGAGAACACATCTCATTAAATATGCAAACTTAGTCTGTCAACTTTCTGAATGAAACAAGATAAGACAATTTAATCCAGTAATAAATGAAAATAATTTAATCAGTTAAAAATAAGATCAAATGTGGAGAAACAGGGTGATCTTCTTTACTAATGTGTTTACCTTCTTGAAGGCTCCTCTTGCAAGCTGGACATTCAGAACGACTTTCCCGGTTCCAGTAAGTCGCAGCCATTGTACCTGCATCCCCAGAGTGATACCTATTGGCTTCCCAATGCCGAGGGCCAGTTGGTCATACCACACAACGCCATCATTGAGCTGCATTGCGGTTCGGGGTCCTTTCGGAGTCTTGACGACAGCGAAGATCATAAATTGCTCGGCCTAAGCTCCATACAGGCACGCTGCCTGCAGGGCAAGACCTTCCAGTGGGCCGACGAGAAACGTGAGTTTCGCAACTTCTACTGCAATCGACCACCGAGCTACACCGCGGAGCGAACAGATAAGCCGTGCGGCGATGGCAATGTCAGCACTGCTGCGCGCCTTTATCACGTGGGCTACAGAATCGATGCCAGGCGGTTTGTGCGCACCCTGGAGCTGTGCCACGATGTCGACCAACTGCGCACTCATTATACGTTCTACCAGTTGCTGCCGGCGAACGAACACTTTCAGAAGCATGTGAAGCGCATAACGTTCAGCACCGCCGGCCACTTTAATGGCTACAACATGGAGCGGCTGTACAAACAGAGCCACCAGGAGCAACGGGTGAAGCAGTTGATGCTGCAAGCTCAGGGCACGCCGGGTGACGGGCTGGCGGCCGAAGACCTCGTGGACAGTTTGTTTGATGCTAGGGCAGGTCTATTTCTCGCACGCGGTCACCTGGCCGCCAAGTCGGATCTGATTTATGCGAACCAACAGCGTTGCAGCTTTAACTACCTGAATGTGGCGCCCCAGTGGCAGATTTTCAACGGCGGCCATTGGGCCGTTGTCGAGGATGCAACGCGACGCTTTGTGGCACGTTCGGGTCTCTCGGTGAGCGTCTATACGGGCACCTATGGTGTGATGTCGCTGCCCGACGCAGCTGAAACCAGCTTCCATCTGGCTTCGGATCCCAATAACAACGGCGTGCTGGCCGTGCCAGCTCTCTTCTATCGACTGATGGTGGACAATGACAAGCCCCGGCATGGTCTAGCCCTCATGGGCGTCAACAATCCGTTTGCCACGCTCGATCAAATTCGGCACAAGTACATAATTTGCGACCCTCTCAATCGAGAACTTTTCCCCTGGCTACGCCGCTGGCTGCAAAATGAAAACCTCAAGAAAGGGTATCTGTACGCCTGCACGGTTGCCGACGTGGCCAAGGTGTTGGGGCATCTGCCTCGCCAGCTGCAGGAGGTGCACGAGCTGCTAGGAGCGACATAAAACGAACTCCCTGGCGAGTCATCAACAAATATTTATTTCTAATCCTAAGTTTGTTTTATTACTTTCCGATGCGAACACATGTACGTAAATCCGCTGTAGAAGGAACAAGAAATAAAAAAACAAAACAGATTTCAAATTCTTTCAATTATTTCAAGATTTTTTTTTTCCTTTTATTAATTTCGCACAACAAATACGGAAAGTTTTTTGTTTTTTGTTTTTGTGTTTTATCGGTAGGTTGCTTGAGTCAACAGAGATTACTTACGCATATATTGTTTACCGTTGGCTAACATAAAAACATACAGATATTGCTCCCCAGTTCCGGTACTTCCTTTGTGTGTTGCCTTCGTCCTTCCTTTCCGGATGGACGCAACAGCGAAAGAGAGGAAAACTTTAAACGTGCGGAAAGCAGTTGGAAGTGCGTCTCAACGTTTTCAAATCAGCAAATGCAAATGTAAATGTATTGAAAGCTCAAATGGGACCAAATTCAAGGCGAAGGCAGTGAAAAGAACCGTGAAGAAAATTTATGGTAATGTGCAAGGAAAGAGCGAAAAGAAAATTCAAGGACGCAAATGCCGGAAAACGGCAACAAAACCAACGGAAAATTTAAGAAATTGTGCCAGACGACTACGTTCAGGTCTTTGTACTTGCCTCTGCTCTATATGTACACATGTGTGTGTGTGTGTGTGTGTGTGAGGCAGAGAAAAAAGGATTAAATCAATGTTGTGGAACAAATTGTGTTATGTGCAGGGACCTCACACAGACCTACAGACCATTCCTTGAAGCTAACAAGCCAAGACCATAACGAGCAGAGACCACAGCCGACGACCCAATTTGATGGTGTCAAAATCACACGAGCGTTAATAATACGGGTAACATATCGTGTACGGGTTTTGTGGAAAGTGAAGAGTAAAGAATGATATGGTTATTCATATATTAACTCAATTAACTGTTTGTGAAACGTCATAAAAGATCATAAAACCGGTTAAGCGCAATCAATTTCATGTTTTAGCCAGTATAATCACAGTTGTTTCAATACACAATAAGTTGTTATAGGTTATGATTGTTATTATATTCAATAAATTGCGCTCTACAACTCTAAACTTGTTGGAGATGAGGATTACGGATGAGTGTTGTTTGAAGAGTCACTAAATAACACTCGAGTGCATTTGAACCTATTGCAATTAAACTTATTAACCTGCAAAGTAGATAAAACTCCATTTAAGTGAAAAATATCACTGCTTCGATGGCCAATCATTTTTGAAAAGTTTCTTACAGAAACAAACACGTTCTTGCATTCACAATCTCTAAAAATTGAAAACAAAAACAAAGTTGGGGCACAAAAACAGTGGAGAGATTGTATTCTCTGTATCTCATTTGTTATTGTACTTTGTTTCTGGGTCGGGGCGAGACTGGCCGACGTGACTTGGGACTTGGGCTACTCTGGTGACTTTCGTTTTTATGGCAATAATATTTCGCTTAAAATTCTTTGAGAAATAAAAAGTATATTTGTCACTTTTCGTTTTATTCTGGAGCTGCAAACCGCGAACACTTACAAACTTGATGAAAGTTTAACCGGGAGAGGGGACAAAAAACAGAAAAAGAGAGAGAGAAACCACGAGAAGAAAAAAAAGGAAAAATAATTGAACGCACTTCACGCAGCTGTTGTTCTTGCCTTTGTTGCGTCGTTGTTGCCGTTGTTATTGTTATATTTTGTGGAAAAGAAGGATGTGCCGTGTCCTGTGGTCGCCAGCGGAAATTATTATTTATATTTCGTAGTGTGCGCCCCGATCTCGATATACTTTTTTAATATTGCCACGTTTTGGTAACGGCTTTTTACATACATAACATATACATTTTGATTAAAATGCATATTAAATCTTGGCAGGCGAAAAAACAAAGAGCACAAGAATGGGATTAAATACAAATTGAAGCATAAAAATAATATAAATAATTTCCTGTGCTCGACTCTGTTGTACGCTCCCTCTCTCTGCTCTCTCTCTCGCTCTCCCTCTGTGCGCCTCGCTTCCTTCCGCTCAGTCGTGCAACTACAAGCACTCCACACCGGCTCGAGCCGACCAGAGAGACTCTCACTCACCCACACACACTCACATATACTCACACACACTCACTCCCACACTCTCATACACACTCATGCAAAGCAAGTCCTTTGCGCCGCATACAAAAGGCAGCCAAGTTGAAATATTTTGTTAACTGTGCGTAGGCCTCCCAAAAGACAAAAAATATATAATAAATATCGTATATATGTACGATATTCATATTGAGTTTTGCCCTTTGCAAATGTAGGGCGAGCGAACGGGAGAGAGAGAGAGAGACAAAGGAGGAGCGTGCGAGCATGGGATTGGGGATTGGGGACAACGGCCGGAAGCACGCATGTAAGCGGCATGATTTATATTGGAAAATTGAGGTTTCAGTTTGCTTTCATTTCACAATGTTGGGAACAGTGCTCGTTGCGTTTAATCTATATTCAATAAGGGATTGGGTATGTAAAACGGCAACCTGATCTGCGATAAAGCTCGCTGCACTTAACAACAATTTAGTTAATTCCGCATAAGTTGAGCTTAATTCAATTCGAAGAGAGAAGCTGAGAAAACAACGAAGATGAAAGATGCATAAAGTACGTGCACACAATGAACAATGAAGCACACACACACAGTCGCACACAAAGATAGCAATGAATACAATATGAAAATGGCCAAGAAATTGGCGTTTCATTTTACTCGAAGAAGCAGAAAAGGAATAAAGCGAAATGCATGGCAATTGGAAAATGCAATCGCAAACTGTGCTAGCTACAGATTGCCAGCCCTGGCAGGGACTCCGTGAGGATTGCAAGGACTTGTGAATACACGTACTACAAGCAAAACATGACGACAGCGACATCTAATATCCTTATTGTTGGCCAAGAGTGAATTTATGGCTAACAAAGTCCTTAACTCGGCTCAAGTGTCTGCTGGCTGGCTGACTGGCTGGCTGGAAAATGGCCCTTTGTCGCACCCGCCAGACCCTTTAGCTAGTTTCCTAGCCTTGCCACAGGACAAACGCACACTCAATGCTAATGAGGATGGTGGTCGTTGGGAAACTTAACTCTGTGCCGGCTTACACTTGATCCGGGAAGCGCGAAAAACTGCGCTATTACCGCAGCAAGGTGTTCGGTTAATGGACTAATGGCGGCTCATGACTCCTGCCACTGTTGAAGTTACCAAAGTTTTCCGCATTATGTGGTAACCATGGGAAGCCCAATGACAGCAGCCCAAGCTGCTCAACTGCGACAGGGTTAAGTGAGCTTTGAACTTTAAGTGCAGCTTTTATGTGCCTTGAAAGTAGTTCAGGTTAGTGTTGCCTTTAAGGGTGTGTTCTTCAACACCTCAGCACTTAATGTTGATATCCCAACTGTTCGACAAGTGTGAGTAATATACGAGTACGGTACTAAACAAGTGACCCCAGTGTAATGATATACCACAGCGAAAGCAGTTTATTAGCTTGACGCTTTGTGGAAATCAAAAATCATATTGAAGTGACGCACGACAAGGGCGACGCCACGCAACCCTTTGATCTCACCTGGAACGACAGCAGGCAAGGCAGAGAGCGTCTCCCTTCCTGCCTGCTTATGAAATCTTTTATGCATATAATGTATATAAATATTCGCACATATTAAAATTCATACCTACAGTAGGCCCTTTGTGCTGTGCTCCCAAGTAATGGCTTTATGCGACAGAAACCAATTTATTCACCCTTCCTCTTCCTGTTTCAAATTACACCACACCCACTACTCACCTCCCGCCTGCCAAGTGGCGGAGAAGCCCAGAAAAAGGGCGGGTTATGAGAGCTGGCAACGCTTTAAGGACGCCCTCATCGTTGACAACTTAAAGCCGAAATCACTTGGCGTCGCTTGGGGACTCCAAGAATCTGGGGAAAGTTTAATTGATTTTGTTCTGCACAAGGGGAAATGAGGCACATAAAGTTTGATTTTTAAAGGTTCAGTAAATCCCAAAAGTAATTGGCATTTAGAGTTCATTTATTAGTTATATAATTGTATGCATGTATGTGTAGATAGTGTACAGATTTGATGTACTCCTTGGTGTGTATATCTGACTTGAATTGCCACTAAAACAAAAGCTGCACTCGCAGTGAGGCACTGACGCAGTAAAAACAGCAAAAGATATATGGAAACTTTTTTATATCTTATGCGAAAAGTCAAATGCCCAGAATTATATTAAAAAACAAGGCTAGAAATATATAAAAAGAAGGCTAGAAAAATATAAAAATATATAAAAAGAAGTCTAGATCTGATGGTGAGCGTAATCAGGCGTCCATTGAATCGTAAAGTGACGCGGAGAAATATGACAACAATAAACACAATAAAGACATATTCTAAATAGGCAAATATATGAATATTTTACGACGCTGAGCGACTTTTTAAAGAGAGTATTTTGAAGTCTATAAACTTGACGCGAGTTTGCTTTGGCGAATGCAGTGAAATTATTTTCTCCTCTCAGCCACATGCGGAAATCTGCGCGCTGCGCTTTTTAGCGCTTTTCCAGTTTTCCCTTGCGAGTCGCCAGGCAGCTAGGAAAATCCACAACACTTGCCGCAATTGGCATGTCGCTGCGGTCATGTCCTTGCGGCAATGTGGCAGCGGGGCAGGTCGAGGGCCGTTGAGAAATGCATGTGAAACCACAAAAACGCGGCGAAACGATTACCGAAAATGGCTTCACACGTGTGTGTGTGTGTGCATATACATATATGTATGTGTGTGTGTGTGTAATGCTGAATGTGTACAAGGAAATCAGACACGAAACATGCAGCACAAGGTAAACGGAAGTGCATAAAAATAGCCAAGGACGTGTCAGAACCTGTGCAGTGTTTACCCATAGATGTGATAGGTTTACTGCCCCCAGATCATGCCACATGAGTCAACAATCCAGCACAAGAACTCAACACGAGTCACAGAACTTTCGAACCAGTTGCAAAACTTTAAACTAAATAAATCTAGCTGATTGGATAATTGTTTTCTCATTAAATTCAATTCAATTCGCACAACGCCAGGAGGTGACATCTTTCTTGTAAAACAAATCTCTCTCTCTCTCTCTCTCTCTTTAACACTCCAGTGATTTCGGTCGAGCACATTCCCTGATGTGGCCCAAACTGGGTCAGCTGTTGCCGGAGACACTTGAAGTGTAAATTTGAGTTCTTCGAGGCGTCTAAACAAGTTCAATCAATGATAAAACCACACGCACGCTCAAAAATTCCAAAGGCAAGCATGCCATACATACATATCTGTATATGAGTGTGTGTGTGTGTGTGTCTCACATGCACGAAAGTCTTGTCCCATTCTACTTTTATTGCTTGTGATACTGTCAAAGCAATTGAATTGAATTGAAAAGCTTAGAAAACGAATCGGGAACATGTCGCAATCGCAGTGGACTTAAAAGGCCAGTCGAGCTGCCTCAATGGCGTTCATTAGGAACGCTTTAAGGCACAGTCGTTGACCCTGACAATGACTGCTGACTGACTGTCCCGCTCCCCCCCCCTGTGCTGACAAATTGCTGGCAACTTCCTTTGCCTTCCTTTGCAGCAACAGAAATTCCCCAGCGACTCGCAAAAGGGACACTGCCAAAAAGCGAAACGCGGATTGGCATAAAAAATGTATTTCAATCTATTTTCTACTGTCTGAAGTTGCTGCTGTCGAAGATTTATGTGCGCTGCGGTTAGATTCGCCAACGGGCCATAGCCAGATAAACGTGGAGCGCAAAAAGGGTTCGATTTATGTGCATTTATTTGGGACGCAACAGTTGGGTGTCAAGTTCTTAACTAACGCCTACACGATTAATTTATGGCTGTGTTTAAAATGAAAAGAGACTGAAGCAGCAGATAAAATGGTTAGCAAAACCCTAAATAAAGTTGGAGGACCATCAGCAAAGGGTACTAACTACAGGCTGCCTTATATGTTGCCCCGTTTCGAAACAATCCATCCTAATTGTTGCCCATTTCCAGCATATTAGACACAAGCATAAATTCATATGCCAACTTGCTTGTCACACACACACACACACACACGCACAAAAGTGCAAGCTCACTCCATGTCAGAACCTTTAAACTGTAGTTTAACGAGCTGTTGCCATAATCCTCTCTCTTCTTCCCCCCCTGACACACCCAAAACGCATTACGTATACGCACATATATCTCTGGCAGCAACTGGCAACTCGCAACTGGCAACTGACTCTAATGTGACGTTCATAAGTGCTGCGAGACGACATGTGCGACGATGACGAGAATTACAAAGTGCATTTTTCATCATTCCGCCAAGGGGTAAAAAACTTTCTCAGGAATTCCGAAACATTTCATGAAGTTTTACGTGATGTACAGAGAGAGAGAGAGAGAATATTTCTAGCAGCTAAGACCCACAACTGTGATAGCAAATAGTACTTTAAGCACTGGCATTTAGTGGTATTCACATGGATATAACATGACAATTGTGTAATTTAGAGAGGTGAAGAGCAAGTGGGCTCCTTATGTGTCAACTGCATATTCAGGTCTGGAGTCTGTTATCCCAGGTATTTGCCAGCTCAGCTTAGGACAGTTGAAGTTGCTGCATGGCTTGAAGGGCATTCGATGTGGCTATAGAACCAGCCGGCTTGGGCAAGTCCTCCTTCTTAACCATCGACATTACATCGTTGATGGCCTCGGCCACATAGGACACATTGTCCGCCCGTAAGGCACCCACATTGATGCGTCCGGTATTTGGCACATAGACGTGTCTGTTGCGCAGCTGTATTAGTTGTGGCATCTTGAGATTTGTGTACAAATGTGGGCCACGTTGATACTTAAGGTGCTCCCAGTTGCCTGGTGTTTTCAGAATCTCCAGCTTATTACCGAGAGCCAGACGCATTTGCTGCATGCTATGATGAACATCCTGCAGCTCTCTTGTCCTGCAGGAATTATGAATATTGTATTAAACATGTCTTTATCAAGATTCTACTGCTTTTGTACCAATCTTTTCGCAGTCTCTTGGTGGTTAGAACCTTGGCCACCACGCTACTGACAATGCTGGAGGCACACTGCTTGTCGTGGTCGAGTAAGATGCGCTCGAACTGGCTGCGCACTGTTTCCAGTTGCGTTGTATTGTTCACCACGACCATCAGATGACCCACAGACTCGTCTGCAACGAAAGAGGTCAGACATAAAAAGAGGAAACCAAAGCATTGCTTACAGTATAGTCCGAAGTTTTGAACAAACGACTGAGCAACCAGGAAATCGAATCCGCAGTCGGCGAAGTAGCGTATGGGCCACGTATCCAGCGCGATATCACCGCTGGCAATGCCATGAGACTCCAGATGGAAGAGAGGTATCATTTTCTTGCACTTCATAACGTGTGCAATGAGCTTCCACTCCTCGATGCCAGGCGTGAGGCCAGTGGGATTCTGTGTGCAAGCATCCAAGAGCACCACCGAAAACTCGGGTGCGGTAATCAGATCTGCGACCAAACCATAGGTATTCAACGCTCCCATATCTTCGTTGTAGTAGTTGTAGCTAAAGCATCTGAACCCGGCGCTGTTGAAGATCTTCTGGTATTGTTCGCAGCCTGGACGTGCCAGCATGCAGGCAGTGCAGTTCACCTTCTCCCGCAGAAACTGTGCGGCCAGACGCAGTGCCTCAATGCTAGAACGTGTCTGTATGCCCAACACCTAAGTGGGGAAATGATGGATGCAGATGATTTCAGAGCATGCACCATATTCGTGGCAACTTACACGATTCTCTTGAAGTGCCGCCGCCTCTTTGCTCAGCACCAGCTCACTGGCAGCCCGCGTGAACCTGGGATTGCCCAATGGCTGCTTGGGCACATTCGTAATCGCCGCACTGGTGCAGACAACATTCAGCATGGCTTTGCGCACAGCCTGGAACAAATAGGGCTGCGTGCCGCCATTGCAATAGACTTCTCCGGCAAGGTTGATCTTCTGCGGACTTTGATCCAGATCGAAGTCTATCTGCAGGTCATCCGCGTCGCTTGGCTTGGCCCGCTCGACACAGGCAAAGGGCATGAACTTGTGCGTTGTGCTAAGAGAGCAACACGTGTTGGATTTGCCACCTCCAAGTTGAAGCACAGCCGTTAAACTGCTGTGCGCCAGAGTGCCCAGTGCACACATGATAATTTAAAAAGTCAAAACCGAAAATGAATTTACTGATGCAGTTCAGTGAGTACTGTCTGCTACTAATCAAATATGGCATTTCAATCAAAGTTGTATGGCCTGAAATGTTTTCTCTCTCCTGTGCTGCTGCAGACGCTTCCATTATAGCCAAGGCCGTATAATGCCATATGGAAATCGTATGCTAGTAATTTAATTTGAATTGTTCGCACGAAAGAAAGAGAGAGAGAGGGAGGGAAAAAGACAGTGAAAGAGGGGGAAGGGAGGGAAGTAGGTGTACACACACGCACTTCACTTAATCAAATGGCAGCAAGTGAAATTTCGCGCTCAAAAATTTGTTCATTACACACACACACACAAGCAAGCACGCACGTACAGACGCTCAACTAGGGACTGGGACAATGGCAGAGACTGACTGACAGACGGACGGACAGACAGAGGGAACGACAGGCACTAACTTGTCGTCGTCTCGCTCGACTGTCGCTGTTGCTTCCGCTGCCACTACCAGCGCAGCCAGAAAAGTATTTGCAACACGAAACTAACAGCAAAGGCATTTTTAGCCCGCCCTCGCAATAGTTTCAAGTGCCTTGGCAAGCCCGGCGGCTGCGTGACGACGTCCTTGTTGGGAGGCGTCTGTCAGTGTTGTCTGCCCAACGCAGTGTTGTCTGCTGTCTCCTGTCCTCGTCCTCATCGTCGCAGTCGTCGTCTTTCCACTTTCATCAACATCATCAGCATTTGTATGCAAATAATTTCGCTAAAAAGTATGCTATACAAAAGTTGTTTCTTGCTTCTTCTGCGTCTTGTTTGCCATTGTCGCACTGTGTGCGTAGTGCGTGGCTGTGTGTGAGTGCACGCGTGTGTGAGTGTGTGAGTGAATAAAGAGCTTTCCTTTTCGCTCATCATATTTTTCTGGCACACACGCACACACAAATTGCACAGTCTTTTGAGCATGAATCAACATATGCAAAAGTCTACAACTCACTTTGCCCGGCATCCTTAACACTCAGCTTATCCAGCTACTCCTTGTCTCTCCTCCCTCCCTTCTACTTCTCTGACTGCTGCTGGCAATCGTAATCCCATCAGCTAACCTTGAACTTTTCGCCAATTCCTGTGCTCACACATTAATTATGTACAGGGTTCGGTTAGTTTCACATGTGTCAAACGCTGCGATAACAATTTGGCATCATTGACATAATTTATGAGCCCTATTCAAGCCCCATTCTGGCCCCATTCGATCCCCATTCTGGCTTGAACTATGTAATAGAAGGCCGAAACTTTTAGTTAAGCGAGTTAGCGTATGAGTAATTCATGTGGCTCGAAATAAGTTTTGCCTTCCCAAATTTGATGTGGGTTCAGCCAGCCCGTTGTGCCGCAACTTGTACCTGGCTGATCGATAACACGATAAGTGCATACCTTGGGCAACTTGTTAGAGTGCGTGTAATCTACTATTAATTGAGCTTCGCTTTGGCTTTAATGTGTTTGAAACCGTTTGACTGCTAATGTATGTCAAGCATAAAGTGGCAGCGCAATCTGTTAACGCATTTTACATTCAATAACTCAAAGTCCATTAAATACGGCTCACAGGGGGCTTTTGAAAAGCGCAAAGCGGACCACAAGCAAACGGCTAAATAAAGTGCAAAGATAAACGAAGAAATGCAGAGGGAAATGGCACCAGCAAAGGCAACGCAAAGGCAAAGGCAATGGCAATGGCGAAATGGACGCACACACAGAACGACCGCAAAGGCATTAACTGTGCTGTGGATGTGCCCATTAAATGGAAATAAGTATGTAATTATGAATCAGTCTCGCAGTCTCTTAGTCTCGCAAGCAGAGAGAGCTTACTGTGTGGAGCCACACACTGCGTAACAATTGCCCTAATAAGACGGCAAGCGGAGCTCGTTAAATATTTGAGCCACATTTATGGTACTTACGCAACGCTTTAAGTCGCGTCTAGCCACAGCTTGAATAGCAAAGCACACACGAGTATGTGTGTGCGGGGGGAGAGGAAGAGGAAAGGGGCGATCGAGGGGGAGGGGAACTAAATAGGAACACTTCCTTGATGCACAGTTTGTGTAAAGTTTCTTGGCAAGCAGAATTTAAATATGCTTCATTAGGAGCTTGGAGCTGCCTCTGGGCCAAAACTTGAATACTATAAAGTATACGAGGGGAGAGAGAGAGCTGAGAGAGGGGTGAAGGGGGGAGTGTAGTGTACTCGCATGCTCATAAAGTGAAATTATTAAACTGAATTATGCTGGACTTACTCGAGTGTGCAGTTGGGAGTGAGAAAGTTTCGTGTACTTTGCCTGCATAATTCAACTTATTAATTAACTCAATAAACTCAGCAGGTTCAGCCAGGGCCACCTCAAGTCGAGGGCTGCAAAGGTCAAAGTTATACACCCGATACGAATTGAATACAGCTCGTATTACGCTCCGTCCCGCCGAAGGTAGTCGAATAAATACGCCTTGCATTAAATTCAAATTAGGAGTCGCGTCAAATTACAACATTAGCCGCGGATTAGATACGGATGCGGATGCGAAAACGAATACTTAAAGCGCCTTAAGCCTGCTTCTTGGCGCGTGCAAACAGACAAGGGCGAGGGGCAGACGGGCCTCTCAATTACCCAGCTCTACGCTGCTGTACTTCCTGCACAAATAACCAAAGCAACGCATCAATTATTTAGCAAGTATCGAACTGGGTCATGTTCAACGACTCGAGTGCTTCCACCACCCCCACCCACTTGACGGACTGATTGACTTGACTTGGCTTACCAAGGTCACATTGATTTTCACGATGCCGCAGCGCTAATTTTTCCGCAATTTTTCTTTTCCTTGGAGCTGTAATTAAATTTGATCAAGCCTAAAAGTACGCTGCACAATTGTCGGCATGCTGAAAGTTTGCCTACGCACACACACACACACACACATACACGAACAGGCACACTCGGACCGAGCTCGGACTGGACCTGAACGTGGACTGAATAAATGGAGCGCACTGCCTCAATGGCAAATTAAATAACGCGCCCAAAGTTTGTACAACTGATGCGATTTCACGCAACGCAGCCCACGGGTTAGACAGCGGCTACCCCCCTCCTCCACCCCCCACTATCCCTTACAGTGTGCCGAAAGAGAAATCAAAATAAAAAAAAATATACGAAAAATCCAACTGGACAAAGAAAGCGAAAAACTCATGGAATGAAAATTGAAAACGAAATATAAATAAAAGAAATGAAACGAAAGCTCAAGCAATGTGAAAACGAAACGACCAAAGCGACGCCAAATTATTTTTTCGCCTGGCCGCTGAAAACAAATGAAGCGAAACCGAACCGAAAGTGAAAAGTAGAAAAGCAAACAGAACAAAAAAAAATCAAGAAAAAGGAAAAGCAAACAAACAATAAATGAGTAGAAGAACATGGGGCAGAAGTGAATCTATCAAACGGTTTGTTGACCTATGATTGCAAATCAAATGAATAATGTCGGCAAAATGATAAATCGCAATCGAATAGGAAATCAGAACACGACAGGAACAATAACAGCAACAACAGAAAACAACGCTAATTTCAAATAATAATCGATTAATTATATAGAATACTTGTATTAGCAAATCGAAGTCAGAGAAAAAAGGAAATTCCGTCGGCTTTTGGTCATTAATTTGAATTCATTATGTCTATTAATAATCAAAAAAACAAAGCCACACCCCTGCGGCAAAACGCCCACAGAAAATAAAAAAGAAAACAAACGAAATGAGTGTAAAAATTTGTAGCATAATTTTGGGCTGACGCCCACAAAATAAATTCCGACTTTGTAGTCGCAAAAATAGAAATAGAAAGAAGGCGCAACATGGCAACAGACAGCTGGGGCTGGGGGAGGTGGAAGGGCGGGGCGAACTGGGGCGAAGATGCGTTAAATTTAAACAAATAAACAGCAGCAGGCGCAAATAGAAAGCGTGGAATCCTTAGGTACGCTACGTAGGTACGACGAGTCCTTATAGACAGTTCACAGTGTATACTATACAGTACGACTTGTGTATACTGATTGCTGCAGGCTGACAAACATGTGCGAATGCGAATAGGCACCGTGCGCTGGCCCCAAAAGTTTGCCATACACACACATACCCCACTCAACATATGTGTGTGTGTGTGTGTGTGTTTGTGTGTTTGTATGCAGAGCAAGGCATAAAACGCGGCCCAAATGTGGGCTTCTGGGTCAAAGACAGAGGCGGCAGCGGCAAAACAAACGGAGGGAGCAGAGGCGGACGGACAGACGAGTGTAGAGGCGGACAGAGCCAGAGAGAGAGAGAGAGGGAGAGAAAGAAATAGACGTTGGAGCGTAGACAACAACTTGCATAATTTAAATGTAGATATGTGGCTGGATGGCGCCTAAAGATATGCTACATACTCAAGCAGAGGGCGAGAAAAAGGAAAAACCACTTGAACTGCGGCACAGTCGCAAGCTCAGCCTCTGTTGTTGCTGTTGTTGTTGTTGTTGCGGCTAACAGATTCACAGCCAGCTGCGTGGGTGTTGATAATGAGCCATTCAATGTGTGTGTGTGTATGTTTCTGTGGTTCGCATATGTTGTATCTGCACGAATTTATAGTCTTCTTTATGGCTTACTAATGAACTTTCAACTTTGCCAGTGCGCAGTGCGACGCTTTGATCCAGACGATTATGTAAGTAGCACATGTGCTTCTATTTGTGTGGCAATAACTGTACCAGCCTAATGGACTAGTTGCAGAGCATCCCAAATCGATTCGACACTTACCTGAGTGCGAGCATTCCATTTGGGCAGGTACTCAATGAAAGCAATTTCCATCAATCAATATCTATCAAAATATATATATCGAAATACCTTTAAAAGGTTCACAATGGAATTCTACACAATTTTGGGGCAAAATAAATTTATTGCCCAAAATGCCGACCTTGAAATTGGGCTGAATAAAAGGAAAACATAAAAAGAGAAACACCATTAAAATCAATAAGGCGATTGACGAACAGAGGGCAAAGGGAGGCAGGAGTAAAGGTGATGCTGGGCGGGGGGAGGGTAGAAAACAGCCAAATCAATTTGCTCCCAGGGTACAGTACACGGTTGTATCTATTGGTGTACTTTTTTCTGGCCATAAATCGCTCAAAAGTGGCATAGAAAAAGTACAATGAATTGAAGTGGGGCGTGGAACAGCAGCAATGGCAAATGCCGAGCACCCACTGCCGTGTACACCCTTCTGTCTACCCGCATCCTGTTGCAGTTTGCCGCGTCGCAAGGAACATGAAGAGCGCACAAATGGAGTCGTAAAGCAAGCCGAGTCTACTGTAGGCCCAAGCCGTCCTGGCCGTGGCTCTTGCCGTGTCCAGGGACTGTGCACGGCCGTTTGTCTCCATGTACAGCAACTGTGTGTGCGTGTCTGTGTAGGTTGGCCACATAGTTGTTGTTGCTGCTGTTAGACCAGTTGCAGCTGTTGTTGTTGCTATTCGGCATGCATATGCACGCATATTTACGAGTTTACGGACAGCAGCAGCAAACGCAGCGGAATGCAAGAAATTGCACAACGCGACGGGATGGCAAATATGGAGAGGATCACATATTCCACTCTGCATCAGCAACAAAAACACCAACAACAGCAGCAGCAGCAACACCAACATCAAAACCAACAAGAGCAATAGTTGGAAACGAAGTAGATTGCGAAGCATCGCCACAAATTCCAGTGGATATGGAGCACGAGTCTTCGCACTAACTGTATTTTCGTTGAAATGCCGGTGGTGCCAGTCGAAAAGGTTGATTCAGCATCTCATTTTTGGCATTTGTGCGAATTTAATTTGCATAACTTCTTGCGATTTGCACTTTTCTATCGAGTTACAGCAAAGCGAAAGGGCCGAAGGGTTGAGAAATAAAAAAGATTCTTTAGAATTCATAACTGAATGCGATATTTGAATATGTCTTGAGAGAATTTCAATAATAATAATATAATAACAATATCGATAGTAATCCAAACAATATAGTTAAAATATTTATACCAAATATATATAGAAATATTAAGCAAAAGCACAGAAAAGCAGAAGGAGAAAAGGGCTTGACTCCATTGGGCTTTTGTTCGGGGTTCCATCCACACCAATATACAAAATAAAACAATATTATCAATACCAGATATTAATATCAATATGAAGTGTAAAGGCAGAAAGGTAGAAAGAGATAAGGCATCTCTTCTGCGCAGTTGAATAAATAACCGATAATTTGTCAGTCGAATATAATTTATACTACTTGTATATACACACACATATGTCGTGCATGGCGTGTGCACACGTATGTGAATGAACTGAGAACAGGCTCGTGTCTGGCAAATACGCGTACAAGTAGGACAATCAATTGTCATTAGCGAGGGCTTGTGCAATTTTCTGTCATTCCGTGTTGTGCCTGTCATTCTGTCAGTCTGCCCTTCTGTCCGTCTGTCCGTCTCCCAGTCCGTCACTTTGTCGTCTAATATGCGCAATTATTTTCGAATAAATCAAATTAAAGTAGCTCACAAAGACACCAAGATGAGGGAAAGAGAGCGAAAAAATGATTCCAAATAATTGTGCATAATTGACAATAATTTAAAAGATCATAACCGGCAGATATATCAAGGCAGGAAGCTAGAAAAGAGCCGCCTAGCCGGAAGATAAAGCTGTCGCCTCATTAAAACGCTATTTTTCTCCATTAGCGCAGGCCAAGAAACGGAGAGAGAGAGAGAAAGAGGGGTGAGGGAGCGAAACAGGGAGCTGTGTAGGCACAGCAAGGATAACAAAGGGAATGCAAACAGAAAGGGCACAAGGAAGGAGGTAAAAGCCAAACAAATGGTAGATAAACACACTCACACGAGTTTCCCTTTTCCTGCTACGAAATCAATAGAGGTCAAGCTTTTATTTATAGTCCGTCCACGCCCCTGAAGCGACATACGGCCAGGTTCAGGCCCCAAGCCAGAGCCCAAAAAGCAGAAAACCATTTGCCATTTTTGTTTGAGTTTCCATTGGTGCGTTTTTCATTTGACTTGACTTGCAGTTCAAAGGACAACGCACTGAGGGCTGAGGGGAGTCACGGATTCAGGCACAGGTTGAGGCTGAGGCCGAGTCTGATCCTGGCCCGTTCGAGGTCATAGAGACTCGTGTGTGTGTGTGTGTGAGTGAATGTGAGTGTGTGTGTCTGAGTGCGTATATCGTGCATGTCAAAGTGCCTTTCAATAAGAAATTTCTCTTGTTTCTTTTTTTCGTTGCTTGTCTTTTTCCTTTCATTTTTTTTTTTTTTTTTTTTGAAAAGAAAAACCATTAAGTCGATAACTGTGCGATTAGCCAAGTTCTTATGTCGATAGGCTGACAGCCCCAACGGCCCAGACAGGCTGCATGACCAGCCCAGCCAGACAGGCTCGGCCTGGCCGGCAAACTGAGCCACCGTTCTTCTTCTGGTCGGGCCTGTCAATATTCATTTATTAGTTGTCATTGTTTGGTCCGAAAACTTTGCCAACTTACTTCCCCTGTCCCCCTGTCTCCCTTTCTTACCACGCCGCAGGGGGAGGCGTGTGCCGGGCATGGGGGCGTACACTTGACCAAGCTCAAGCACTAGCCGCCAGCCAAATTGGCAAGTCCTCGAAGTCCAGCGAAGTTGCCAAATTGTTGATCTTTGGGCTATGCACCCTGGTCTTTGGGATTCCGAGGAAATCCCACAATATCATTAGAATGTGTTTGGAAATTTGTTTAAAATCAGTAGGGTCTTCTTCTGTTTTGAATACTTGTTTGTTTTACAAATCAAATTCAATTTCATCAATGAAGCTATTTGATTTATGCCTTACTTCGTGTATTTCCTTTGCCATTAAAGATTTAAAGGCACCTCTCGTGGCATCGAACTCCTCACACAAGTAACCCACAAACTGTTTGGCAAAGCGCCGCAAAAGTCGAAACAAATTGCACTACAAGATATTTTATGTGTTTTACAAATCGTCCGGCATCGACATCTCCATCGACATTGGAGCAATGAAAATGATATAAAAATCACTCACTGGCCGCAGGGCAGGGAGCTGCTTGACCGACCAGCTTGAGTTGCACTCAATTAGGCCAATCTGAAGGCGATATTTATGGCCAGAAATAAGTTTATACATTTTACGGGTGGCATAAAACTGTATGCGATGTATCCGATGTATGCAAGTGCGATACAACGTGGCCCATGGCAAAAAGCAAGCGCCATAAACTATGTGAACTCAAGTCGGACAGGCTACATAAAAATCGAAGCCTTACAAATGGCTGCCCCCATGAGGCGGGGCAAGTTTCGCAGAAGAAGAAGCGAAAACCTCGAAAAACCAAAATTCCTTGCAATACAATTTCATTTCTTTTGCGTGTCGTGCTTTGAAGTGTCCTTCACTTTGCTAAACTGATTAATTGGCCCGTGAGGGGCGTTTCCTCTCCCATGCCTTTCCCCACTCTTTGTGGCGCGTCTCTTGTGGTCTGTTGCATGCAACATGAGGGAAGCCAAGCCACAGCAAATTAAAAGCGTGTCGCCTCTTGCCCGCAAATGCCTTTTGCAGATACATTCATTTATATGTATAGCCGAGTTCGGACTAAATGTCATATGATATACTGCTGATAATGGCCGTGGACCACAGTTGTGGAGCATGGAACATTGGCAATCTCGTGGCGATTCAGCGCCAAATGGCACCCACTCAACGCGAGGCAACCGCTCATTAATATGGCTTAGGCGAATGGCGAATGGAGAATGGCGAATGCAAATGGGCTTCGTGACAAATGACATGCAATTTTCTAACACAAGCGACGCTCAAACACACACACGCACACTAGTGCAAAGAATGCAATTAAAAGGAACACCTCGCCGCAATCTACACTCGAGTTGGAAGCGCTTTAAAAAGTGAAGCGTACACAAAAAGGGGGAAAGGCGCATTAGAAGGACTTACAAAGCTGGCGCCAAAACATTCAGCAGACGCTCACAATGGCCAAGCCCCCTTCTCCTCCTTTTTGCTACCCTTCCTCTTTTCCGTCTCTGCCCTAAACAAGGCACAGCACACCCGAAAAGTGGGAAGAAAGCGCGACTGCCTGCCTGACCGATGTGGCTGCAGTTTTTGGACTATGGCGTCGCTTGGATTTTCCTGTCAGTCCCGAAGCCGCGCTACAAACAAAGCGGCCGCAGTCCAAGTGCGATAAATCCCGTTGAAATACAACACACACACACACAGGCACACAGCTGCGAAATAAACAGAAACAGCGAAACATAAAAAAGACAGACGGACAACGAAAGCAGCTAAGCCAATGGCGAGAGAAAAGTGTGAAATGTTCAGGCTATAATGACGGCCAAATCCGAATACTGTAAACCATGGAAAGGAGTTGGAATTCATACAAGCACTATGCCATGTAGAGAGAGTTTAATATTTAAACTGAAATGCAAAAATATGAAGCATTATAAAAGAGTTTTCAAATTGAGTACAAACTCTTATGAGCATTGTAAATACTGTACCAAAATCAACAACAATAAATATATAATATAATATATATATTTATAATTGATTTATTTATTATTTACATCACTTATTATAACAGCTATGTTTAATTTGTAAGTGGGCATTTCACCACTAAGCACTGAACTGATTTAGTGATTTCACTTTGTTTACATTGTTGCTTGAAACTTACTCAACACTAATCGTTGGATTTGATCAATTGGTTATCGAAAGTGTGGCGGTAAGTCGATAGAGTAGATTGAAAACGACAACGTGCAATCACGAGTGTAATTGAAAATAACCTTTAAAATTTATATATTAAACCCTACTCTTTAAATAAGCTCCTTACAACATATCAATTACTTATGAATATATTCTTATTTATTTATTGACCATTTAAATGCTCGACAATACAAAATACTTCAGTAAAAAGTTCTGATTTGTGCTTCGCTTTCATTCGTTTTGCGTTTCGTCGCTTGCAACTGCGGCTCAAACAGCAATTTGCGGCATTTATCGAATGACTGCAGTTGTTGTTGGTGTGCTTGTTGTTGATCCTGGTGTTGTTGTTCTTGCTGAATGGGGGTCAGTTTAAGGCACGCAACTGACGCTGGCCTTGCCAAATTGCCCTAGTAATTGTTGCTGTCCGTCTGCCCGTCTGATTGTCTGCTCGCCTGTCTGTCTTCTCGTCCTTCAGTCTGTCAACGTGCCTTCTTCTTCTTTTTATAGGTTTTGTGATTGTTTCCGCTCGAGCGAGAAAACACGAATTGCAAATTTCAAGCACGCATCAATGATATCTCGTCATTGGAATTCAATTTGCATTGTCCATACGCCACGGTGTCCACAAGCTCACATTCCTCGATTTACGAGGGCAGCGGCTAGAGGGCAGGGCTGGGCAGGGCACTCGAGCGATGCGCAGGAGAGGAGAGGAGAGGGGTGTCGGGGCAGCCATTTGGCTTTCGTCTTTCGGCGTGTTTGCGGTTCCGCCAGCCAGCGGCTTGTGGCCAGCAGCGGCAACGCTTGGCAAATTTGCAAACAAATAATATGTAGTACATACAATCTATGTAAATATATAGTAAATATATATATACAACCTCGTTACATTCATACGCATTTAATAGCATGTTGCGCAATTAAATTAAATCAATTTTGCATTTGCCTGATTATCGCAATTATTATTTCCATTTCAATTTCGACTTCGATTACTCGATTTTTTTTGTCTGCCGCTCAAAGGTTAATTGGGTTTACTCGCGCTGACGGGCAGTGTAACACTGCACTGCACGTTCCGCTATTAATAACATTAAATAAAGTTTCAATAATCCGCATAATTAGCGAAGGATTTGCCTAGAATGTGTCTAATTTGTGTTGATTGAGATGCTTTTAAAATGTGCGCAAAAAACTGCAACAAATATTAACGATGTAATGGAAGTATCGAGTTTAATGGATTTTACTATATATATATTATAAATACGTAATTTTATATTTAACGCAGAGTTGCAGCTGCCACTGCAAATTGCTTTGGAATTGAATTCCAATTAAAAATATATTTTTATTTCGAAGTAATTTGTTATAGTTTTTATTTAATTTATGCACAATATATGCAGATAAAGTTACTTGTTTGTGAACTAACATGTGTTTTGCCTCCCTGCCCCTGCTCCTCTCCCTCTCCTTTGCCCTGCCTCAGAGCCTCTCTCGCACACTCGTAAATCTACACAACATCAATAGAAACTTTGAGAATATCCACTTAGAAAGGTAAACACATGTTTACTCTTCACTAAGTATATATCCAGCTATATACACACTGTGTATTTTTCATTTTTCAAAAAGGACCAAACATATTTGAGCTTGTCGAAAGTCATTAGCAAATATTTGACTAGCAACAACAACAACACGAGCATAAAAATCACTTAACGGGCAACCACAAAAGTTTTGCAGAGGCTGGTGATAAGGAGCAAGGCCACAGCCGGAGCCACAGCCACAGCCAGAACTAGAACTGGCAAAGGAACCTAGTACGGAAAGTGGGCCTAGAACTTATGGCAGGCAGTGTGAGCGAAGTTTGGCAAATCGTTTATAAATCGCTTTGTTACAGCAGGAGCAGGTGCTGTTGTGGGAAAGCAGATGCAGTGGGGTGGGGGGAGCTGAAGTAGTGCATAAAACTGGACTCAATTGGATGGGAACACAGATATAGCTTTACAGAGGTTATATCGAACATCCGGCACTGTGGAGAAAGGGTTGCCAACGGCTCTGCTAACTGGCGACGCAAACGACATTGTGGCAAAAGGTTAATAATTTGCAATATCCGCCGCATGCAGCGCCACTTCCGGTTTCCGTTGTCCAGGCTCGCCACAACAACGACAACAACAACAACGAGAGCGGGGCCAGCGCAAAGGCAGCCGCGTCTCGCTCGTAAACAAAATTAAACAACTTTCAGTCGCCTCGCACCCACGCACACACACACACACACACCTAGAGACACACCTACAAGAACTCTTAACCGCGGCGCAGATTTTTAATGCCGCGTCTGTAATTACGGGCCATTGTCTATTCCAAATGAGTGATTTTTGGGGTAGGTCTACCTGGGCCGCTTCTACTTGCTCAGCACCTTCGTGCCACATATTGGATTTTACAATTTGGACGACGTTCTTCCGACGGCCTTTGCCTGCCTCGCTTTTTCTCGAGGCTCATTGTGGAAGGAAAGCCGACTAAGTCAAGGATTCGAACATAACATTTGACATCTCGACATGTTTGAGAGAGCCAAGAGCTAGTTCGAGAGAGTGTGTTTGAGAGAGCGAGGCTAACATGTTAGAGTGTGTGTGGATAACATGTTTATGTTGCAGGGGCGACATCATATACGGAACCTTATTTTAACAGCTGCCAAACTGGGGTAATAGGGGTGCGAAGTTCGAATAGGAAATGTACTAGTATATTATACTGTTGTGTAGCATACAATAGGGGGGAAAAGGATTTATTTTGGTGTGGATATTTGCTAAATATCCTTGAATTTACTTATAATAATGTATACTACTCTTCGGCTCGAATATATAAGAGCAGGATACTGGGATGAAATTAATTTAAATTTAAGATTGAGAATACAACTTACTTATAATTTTGTATACTAGGGATCAAGCATATAAGAAGAAGACAGTGGGATCAAATTGAATTCCATTTAAAATTGAGAATATGCAAATGTAGCATAGTTAAGATATGATGAAAACAATTTTCATCGTTTTTAATTAATTGCTGTTTAATTATCATCCTTAGCTTTTTTGTCACTTAAGTGATCCTGTGAGTCTTTCATAATTAATGCAAAGCACTAGACGACAGTTATCTGGAATGACCCATATTGTACCCTTAACACAAAGAGACTGTCTGCTTTAACATGGCACGTGCTTTAACAGATTTCTGTTAAAATGTAAAATTTCTTGTATGCTGCAACCACAACAAATAGCAATGGGAATGAAAGGGAGGGAATGAGGAGCGAAGGGAAGCGGGAGAGGTGGTCTGAGGTCTGGGTCTTGGCAAGCATAACATCAACATGGCTTTTGTTGTCCGTGGACATTGTCTGAGGCAGGCACAACAGCAACGTCAGGGCAACAAAAACAATGCAAGCAAGCAGCAACACGAAAACCTCGCCAACAACAGCAACAAAAGCAACAACGAGAAGAAGCTCTTGCTGTGTTGCGGGGGCGAGGGCGAGGGCGTGGGCAGGCAAGCGAAAGCGCGCAAAAGTAGGCTTCATTCTAACACTTAACATGTTAAAATTACATTCGCCGCTGTTATTATTCTTTTTTCTGCCTCAGTGTGTATGTGTGTATGCTAGTAGTAGTAACTAGCTAGTATGTGTGTGTGTGTGTGAGTGTTGTTACTTGTTTTGCTCGTTAAATGTCAAGCAGAAAGTTGAGAGAAAGTCAATGACCGACAACGCTTAAAAAAACGTAATAACAATAGGAAAAGTTTGTTTTGGAGTTGAATGAGCGCACTTAGTTAGTGCACGAAGGGTTAGGGTTGCCACCCATTGTTATTTCGCTTGTTCTCTGTTTCCTTTTTTCTGCCACGGTGTTGAAAATTCTGAAATTCTGTTGTTCCATAGGCGCGTTGACAACCCGCCCAAATAATAAGATGAAATCCGCAGAGCGGAAAATAAGCCATGATTAAATTGGAGATATGCAAATTGGATTTGCACTGGAATTTAAAGGGAAAGGATTCCGGAGATTCAGCTCTCAGTTCCTCTAAATCCCCATACTGGAAGTGATTCTCGTTGCATTCATAATTCTATTTTTTGCAAAGAGTTCTACGAATAGTCTAACCCACTTTATGGCACAATTTGTTAATAATGAATAAAAACTAGTTTTTTGCACTGCTCAATTTGCATATTGAAACTGTGAAATTAAATAATTTATTTATTTATTGCAAAGTTCAACGAAAATAGATTGGTAGCTAGACTATCATGGTTTGGGAGTTTGGAATTAACAGACTAGCAAATACCCTTTAGTTTCTAGATACAAACAGTTTTCATTGAGGTGCCCACTTTTATTCAATTAAAACAAGTAAACTAGGTATTTTTATGCATTTTTTATTCCTACATATATTTTAGACTAGAATGAACGCCCTAGTTAGTGATCGACTAGCTTATACTCTGTAGTTCACAATAAGACACAAGCAATTCCTATTGAAGCGCCTTTCGAAACATTTGTGTTAAATTTAAACACATAAACTATTCCTGTTATGCATTTCAAATGTACAGGGTATTCACTCACACACGCACATACCGTGCACCGCGCTTGTGAAAACAACAGTTGTCTGCCAGCGCTGCGAGCTGTGAATAGTCGAAGAAGCACAGTGAAAAAACGAACTGGCGGAAAATCAAGTAACTGTTAGCTACAGTACACACACACACACAGACACAACAAACATTTTGCCGATTCCCTTTTCCCTTATCCATAACCTATCTACCTCCAACCCTTCCCCATCTTCGTCTCTCCCTACCTGGCAGGTGAGTTTGCCCACCTTTTGTCGGTCGCATCGTAAAATCGCAGAGATCCAACCGCACTCAAAGAAATTATGCGAAAACAAAAATGCTGCACTTGGGGGAAGCTCGGAAGCAGCAGCTCGGAAGCCCAGAAAGAAGTGTGGAATATGGCAAACAAAACAGAACAGGCAACAAAATGGCAATACACACAGAGGCATACACGCACGCACACACCCTTGCAGGGAAACATAAAAGCAAACGCGGACTGGCAGCGAGCGGGTAAGCAAACAGCCTTAATAAAAATTTCATTTCCTTAATCAAATGCATTATCAAATTACAACAAACAACGACAACAAGAGCAGCAACAACAACAACAACAGGCACAGGAACATCTACTGCCGTGCTGGGCGTACAGGGCGTGTGGGCGTGTCTACGTAATGTGCAGCCACGAGAGGCAGCATAAAAGAATTTTGTTATCCTTTATCCTTTGCCGCAGCCCTGCAGTTAAGTTGCCCAACAAAGCCAACTTCAATTGGAATCGGGAAACGCGTCGCACACTTGCTTTGCAGTGGTATTCCTGCTGGAGTCTCTGTGGGGGTCTCCTTCTCCGCCTACCTAACCCAGCACTCTCCACTAAGCTCGCAAATTGTCAAACGCAAAACAGGATCAAACAAACAGTTTAACTTAAAGGCGAAGCAGGAATATACAATGGATACATACCCTGCAGAAAGAGGTAGTAAGGTGTGCGAGAGTGGACGGGCATCTGTAGTGAATACCAGGTTAAACTCTGCTCTTTAAATCGAGTCATATTAAAGCCTTGCATGAAAACAAATGAATCAATCAATAACATGTTTAATGGAATAATAACTCAGCTCTTTAACATGAACTCTTTAACAGTAAAGAAAATAGGCATCTTTCTTCTTTGGCAGTGTGCAACTTCCCAGAACTTATCCAAGTGATAATTGGGGCAATGTTATTCCGTTATAAGCTAAGAAAATCAATGATTGCATTTGCATTGGAATTATGCCAACGTCTGGCGGGTTTTTAAGTGCGCCTCTTCTTCTTGTTGTTGTTACTGGATTTGCTGCTTGTTGCTGCTGTTTCTGCCAGCCCGGAAGGACGTCGAGGAAGGCAGCAAAGGCAGCCGTGCTGATAACCGGCAACGGCAAAGTCAAGGAAATTAGAAATGGAAATTATTATCGTAATTTGTAATATTCCATGTTGTTGCTGCTGTAGTGTAATTACACAGTCGTACAAGCTAGAAAGTGTGCGGCTAATAAGCAGTTACAGCAGTTGGCAACTCTATTCGGGATTGGTTATCGAATCAAAGAAATGAAATTGCGGTATAATAAAGTGGTTCTAACCTTACTTCGTACATAATTAATGTTATATGGTTTATTATGTTTGTACGACTGCCGGAACGTCATGATTGCATAATAATAATTGCTGCAATCGGTACAATTTAAATTCACCATACAATCGATAAATTTGTTAGGCTCGATTGTCCTCTGTAATAAGTGACATTCACGTTATAATCGATAAGCTCGTTAAGTGTCATTCAAGATATTTCCTTATTGTCAAGAACTTTGCAACTCACAGCAAATTAAAGAACATGGTACGAATTGTAATTCAATAAGTGTTCTGTTTATCACATTACTATGTCCTGTCCTTCCACAGCCTCACCACAAGCCGGCGAAGAACAAGCCAAAGCTGCCGACTCGAGTGCAGCCCGAGGTCATGCCGCCGCTGGGCGAGAGTGGAACGTACACCAATAAAATACACTACCTGAGAAAGTATCTGCTGGACGAGCTCGTCACCAAGAAGTTCGCCATGGATTTCATGGAGCCGGTGGATACGGCTGTGCTGCAGGTGCCCAACTACTACAATATCATCAAGCGGCCCATGGATGTGGGCACGATCATTAAGCGCGTGCAGAACAGATACTATCATCGCGTGGACAGTCTGATTAGCGACTTTCGACTGGTGATTAGCAACTGCTTCACCTTCAATCGACCAGGGGATGTTGTATATCGCAACTGTCAAAAGCTAGAGAAGTTTTTCCATCGCATTCTCAACAAGATGCCAAAGGGCGAGGAGAAGCCCAGCACCAAAGGATCCTCATGCGTCCGGCAAGCAGCAGAGCGTGGAGAAGTCTAACGAGGTTGTTCAACGCCTGTGTCGGGAGATGACGAGGAAACTGCATGCAGCCATCTCTAGGGAGGAAGACAAGGGCATTTGCAAGTACTTCAACCTGAAGCTGGATTTGCTGTCGCAGAAGATCGACCGACACTACTTCAAGACCATCGAGGAGTTCCACTTCGAGGTGAACAGCATCTTCAAGACATTCGACACACAGGTGAAGTTGTTCTATGAGGTCTATCACAAGAGCTGCGACCACGATCCGAATATCAAGTGCGAGAAGTGCAGAATGCTGGAGGATGCTGAGGAGGCCGACGAACAGGATGATAGTAGCATTACACTGGACAAAGAGGACATAACCGATTTAATGATTGCACTTAAAAAGGCGGAGAACTGCGTGGACCTCTGCATGAAGTCTTACAGCAAGGAAAAGGTGAATCGCGCCAGAGATCTTATCAACAACTTCATGGCTGCAGCAGATCGACTAAAGATGAAGCTTAAATTAAAGCGCAATGATCAGGAAACAGAGCAAGCAGAAGCCAAAGGAGCAAAGCAAAAGGCAGAGCGGGATAATGAGGAAAGAGACTGAGGAGGAGGCAGAGGGAGAAGACTCAGAGCAGGAGACCGAGGAAGAACAAGGGGATGGACAAGTAGAAGAGCAGGAAGAGCAACAAGACGAATATGAAGAAGAAAAAGAAGCTGAGGAGAATGCACGAGCAGCTCAAGAGCAAGGGGAAGTAGCAGAGCAGCAGGCAGTCAAGCAGTATCTGGGACAATGCTACAACAACAGTTTGATGGACAAGGGGCAACACGCAACGAATGCAAACCACGATAGGGAATACTGCAAACAGCCGCAGGCCAATGAAGACGATGGCATGGCACAGGATCCTCCTGCATACTACATGCACCCACAGCATTATAATGCTAACCAATTTAATAACTCGGCTGATCAGCAAAAGCTTGAGGCAGATGTGGCCGTCGTACCTGAGGCCGATCCAGCAAATCCCCACGTGTCAACACTCTGGTCAGACCTGCAGATGAGCAGTAGCAGCGACGACAGCGATAAAGATTAAATATCACCGAACTTTTAGGCACACACTCGTCATATCAGACACATATGTATATCAACCCATTCCAATTGAATAAAGCCAACTAGTCTTACATGTCTGATTATAGTCGATACTTTACAGCAACACTATACGCCTGAGCTCGTCCTATAAATCGATGTTGCATACAAAATACACATTGTGCCGCCTTGCCTGGGGGCATTGACACGGCCAGGCCATAAAGACAGCACCTTGCAAGGGTTGCCTACGCTCTGCCGTGCCGTGCGCCCAAATGTAGGCAATGTGTGAACTTATCCAATCGATAAAATTCACTCCCTAGCCAACTTTTGCAGTCTTCGAGGTCGAGTTTGGCATGGATAAGCCGCGCTACGCTTCCAAGGCATATGCAAAGTCGCCTGATAGCAATGCAAATTAAATTCTATTATTATTAAATTTGTAATTGCTTATTTTGTTGTCAGCACTGGAACCTAATTCGACTTCCTGTGCAGATTAATCAAGTTCGATGAAAAATCCAGAAAAAGTAAGAGGACAGAGGAGAAATGGAAATTGCCACTCATTGATTTTGCTTGAAATTAAAAATTCAAATTAGTGACAGATTACCTGGAGATTTCTTTGCATCTGCTTCCTTTGCACTTTTCAAGTGGAAGCTGCCTAATTAATTCCATTTTTATTTACTTCAACGCTAACAATCCATAAAATTAGTCTAACACTTGTGGATGGTTTAATATCTTTACATTTAAATGGGACTTTTTAAATATTTCATTATATTCTTTTATTTGTTTTGCCTATTTGACAAAAGCCTGTTGTCGAAGATCAAAATTCAATTTTTAATTTGGAATAACAGCAAATGTGTTGAAAACCGTTGAAAACAGCATTTATTGCACTAGGGGTGGGGAATAACAGAAGCCTGTTACCAAATAGTTCCCCTTAACAGGGACACACAAAAATTTCCTGATTTTTAGAAGTGTTCGGGCAATAATAAATTCAACTTATATATTTGTATAAGGGTTGATTTTCCCTTATAGATATTCCGGGAATAATTGGACCTTACACACCATAAATAATTGTGCTATAATGTGATTTCTACAAAAGTCCTGCAATTGACTATAAAACATAAAAGAAGGGAAATATTTAATGGAACTGTTATGGTGACTTGCCGCCCTCTTTTGGCAATTATAATATGGGATATTTTAAATAAATCTATTATTGTCACCTGCAGCGCTCTGTTGACAATTTCATTACAGTACAGGAAACACACCACCATTTTTTATAAACGACTTGATTTGTTGTTTTTATTTTTATTTTATTCTATTTTGACAACAACTCGTTTACAATCAGCTGACATATTTGTTACAGTTTTTAAATATATTATTCCATATTATATTGTAAAACGTTTAGGCAAAAAATTGCAGCTAAAGATTTCGCTAAAATATAAAACAAATCGTGTTGAAAATAATCAAGCTAACAAGTCCATCCAGAGCATTTGCAATATTGCTTAGCTAACCACATTTTGATATATGTATGTACACACCAATTAAATATGCATAAATGTATGCTATATATTAATGCGCAAATATGTTTGTATATACTAAGTATATGTAGTATTAACACTAATTCTTACTATTCTGGACCGGAATTCTGGGTGGTGCGATTCAAACCAAGGTTCTATAAAAGCTATATACGATGTGACTGATCCATTAAATAACATTGAAATAGAAATACATCAAAAACTTAACAGGCTTTTTTAAAATATATATAAATAGTTGAGCTTTTAAAAACTGTCGCGTTTAAGATAATTTCAACATGATATTCCCTCAGAAACAAGTAAGTCTAGCGTCACTTAAAGTAAAATATCTGTGCTCTAGGACCAACAGATTGTATTCCTCCAATATTATCCAGCCTTGCTTATCCGTATTTCTTATAACATACATTAATACAGACACACTTATATAGTTATATGTAGAATTCTCTTATCTAAAGTGTAGTTCATTACAATACTCAAAATCAACGTTTTTTTTACTTCAATGTATAGCACTTAGTTGGAGTATAGTCGCAATAAATAGGTATAAGGTGTGTTTTATCAGGTGAGAGTCAAATTCTCAGAATTTCATTTACGTATGATAGCATTGACTCGCACCTGAGAAAACACACCTAAGCATAAATATTTATGAGCAGCTGTTGCTGATACATTGGTTATATAGACTCTATTTTTAGATATAGAAGGAGGTTAAAACTGCTCATCGAATGTAGATTTGAAATCCCTCCTTACTTTGGGTCAGGTTTGTGCTTTACAAGTGCCCCAAGTGTGATCTGTACTTATCATTAACATCTATTGAAAAGTATCTTCAAGATAATTCGAAATATGACCTGTAGCTCTTTTGGAAGCGGATCGCATGCCCGAAATAAATTAATTATCTATCAAACGATATCCCCGAACTTTCGATACCAGTTTATATGTCCTGCACTAATGCTTCGGGTGTCTGAGGATCTGTTGTGTTGCCGCCCAGCTCGCCACTCAGATCACCCACTGATGATGTTACTGCCGACAACATGGTGCTCACTGTTGCATTGATCAACTCTGCGCTGGTGCTGGCCACGCTGCTGTACAGTGCCAGCGCAGTAGTAGTGATGACAGTGGCTAGAGCCGGAACGGCGCTGGTGGAGCTACTCTCTGTGCTGGTAACACTAGCGATCGTGGTATTGAGAAGATGCAGAGGCGACAGTGTCGTGTTTGCAGTGAGGGTGGAGCTGGTGGTGGTCAACATATCGTGCGGGATGTGGGAATGATAGTGATCCAGCAGGGGCGTATACGTATAGGGACAGGGATGCTCTAGCTGAGGTCCCAGCATGTTCTCGAATACGTAACCAATCAATGAGCCGGCTGTGAGGCCAACGTTGTAAGACAGTGTCATTATGTTGCCAGTGACCTCCTTGAGAGTGCCTGGCACCTTGGCCGGAGCCAGCATCATGGGCAGACTGCCGGCCAGGCCATTGCTGATGCCAAGCGCAATGGTAAGGAGGAAAGGTGCTGTCTCTCCGGATATGATTGGCCGATGACGAGGCGCACAACAAAGCAGGAACATCGGCACGAGCACAATACGCAATCCGCTCAAGAGAATTAGCTGACGACGCGACCAGGGATATGGACTGGCAGCGAGTATCTTGCCAATGACATCAGAGGTGTTAAAACAGAACATAAGCAGAACGGGCATCCAGGTTCGCAGGGCACACGAGTTGACCTCTACTTCTATGCCCGGGTACAGGGAGAGGGTTACACAGTAGGCCAACGCGATGCATACCATGTAAGGGTAGATGACCTGGGCGACACGCCACCGGGTGACAAATCCCTCGCGTATGTCACTCAATTTACTGGGACGGCAGCGACGTGGCGTTATCACGTGCTCCACCTTGAAAGCCACCGTTGTGGGTGTGGCTGGCTCGTGTGGAGTGGCAGGCAACTCGGGCAACTGGCCAAGGCCTTCAATTATACTCTCTCCCCCAGTTGGATTAGACAGTTCATAGACGGGATTGCTGAAGCTCAAAGTATTGCCGGCATTTGAGCTGGAGTGATGTGGTCCAGCTGTCGTAGTAGTTGTGGTGCCATCCATAGAGAGTACGCCATACTTTGTGCTACTAGTGGCGCCATCAATTTCTTGCTGCAAGGACACGATTAAGGTGAGTTCAGTGGGTTAAATATCGGCTAAGACTATTTGCCTTCTGCTCATTTTTTTTCTCTATTCCCTTGTATTTCTTCTCCCTTACTTACCTCGTCTGGTCGCAGCACTATTTTGGAGCAGGCTTCGACATGAAAGCGCACAAAGGTCGAGTTAATGGTGGCCATATGCAACAGGTAGCTGAAGAGTATGTACAGCGTGGAGGTCAGAAAGAAGATGACAGTCGAGACGCGATCATTGTTGATGAGCAGCTTGGTTACCACACGATTGGAAGACACCAGAAATCCGGCAATGCTCTCGCCAGCCATCACCGCCTGCGTATACTGTTTGGGCAACATCGATGCGAATCCATAGAAGCTAGACTGTTGAATAGTACATCCAATGGCAGTCAATGCCACTGCAGACATGTTCACCACATACGCCGTGTTGGCGGCGAATGCATGCCAGGCCACCTCACAGACGGCAACGAAGATGAGTGTGGTGAAGGACACCATGTAGCCAAAGAGTACGCGGGTCTGGAATGGCGCCAATGAGAGCACTATATTGTTGAACAGCACTGTACAGAAGGCGACAAAGATGTACGTCATGGACATATCCAGTGCAACAGGACGACCCGGGAAACGACCCTGCCAGTAGTCGGCGGCAATGATAAAACTGAAGAGGAAAATAGAATTAGAAAATTATTAATAAAATACACTTAAAAAAAAAAAAAAAATAACTTGAGACTCTCTTAGTTCTCCAACTATACACATTTCTACAGGGTATTAAGCACTTGAGATGTCTAGCTTGCAGTACGCACACTCGAAAAGAGCCAGCGTAATCAATCTTTTGTTTATTCATTGATACATTCATACATTCATTCAATGGAAATCACATCAGTGCACTCACCTATTGTAGGGTAGCACAAATCCAATGCCTGCTGCAAGGAGTGCCAGATAGACGGAATGCCTATGGTCCTTCGGGGCGCGTGTATCAAACTCGGGGCTGTCTATGTTCGTTGGATGTCGCATGCTACTGCCCGCTGTGCGACTGCTGCGTCCGCTGCGCCCGCTGCGTCCCCCCAATGGCTCGTATGTGGTTTCTTGTGGGCCCACGTCCATTTTTTTTCACTTGCTTATTATTGTGGTCACTGTTGTTGTTGTGCTGCTGGCTATTATTGTTGTGGTTCTGCGCGTTCTAATGTTGTTGTTGTTGATATTTTGATAAGTTTTTATTTATTCAACGTTGATTCCAATTGACTTTTGCATAATTTATGCAGTGAAATCGACACGACTGCAGCAAAGGGAATATCTCACGTTGATACAGGGTGCTGTCTCGGGTCATTTGCAGCACTTAAATCGATAAACAAAAGACGCAAGTTGTTGCTCCACAATATTTCACTCAGCTAAAGGCAATCGAATGCCAATACCAACACCTTTCCAAATCTACATTACTTTGGCACTTGTCTGCAGCGAATATAGCTCAATTTGTTTGCCTTTTATGGTCTTTATTTAATTAACAGCACTGCACTTGTTTCTGTTGCTGTTACTTGGAGTATCTGAACAGGCTGCATGCACTCGCAGGACATGCACAGCTAAGCTATCATCAACCCTTGTCAGCGAGCATGTCCTCGCAGCTAACTCTCCACACGAACTCTCCACGCACTGCGCATGTGGCGTATGATTGATTTTAGCTTACATTCGCACCTGCAAATCGTCAGACAATCATTCACCTCTGGACTTCCGAGCTAACTGGTCGACATCTCATCTTCATCTTCTCATCAAAACTTTTCTGAAAAAAACCTCAAGACTGTAAGTATACTAAGAAAATTTTCTCAAAATTATATTAAAGTCCATTCCTGCAATACCCTTATTATATTATAACATGGTTTTACTAAAATTTATTCACACTTTTTTATATTAACTACAATTATAAACATTTATATAAAATATACTTATTACGTTATACATTATAAGTATACAAGTATATCTTATATACATACTTATAATGCTTATTTCTTTAGTTTTTTAAATGTTAATGCAAACCAAGTCTTTATTATCCCAGACAAATTGATAAATAAATACATAAGATTTAATTTTGTCAGTTTTCTTTTACTTCACTTATTTATTTATTTTACTAACAATTAATTCTTAAAAATAATTAAATATTTTAATTTACTATTATTATTCATTTATTCATAAGTTAATTTGAACTTTTGCTCAAGTGTTCTCAGTTGACATTAAATAAATAATTTTTCATATTTCTGTGCCTTTAATGCAATTCATTAACAAAGCAAATCCTTTAAATACTAAACAGAAAATCACTCAAAGTTTATTTTAAAAACACCTAAATTATTAACACTTTAATTATAAACAAAACTAACACATTCTTTTTTATCTTCTCTTTTGAATAGCTGCTACAAAAAATAAAAACCTATACTGACAATGCAACAGGTTAGAAATCTTGAGAACAATGGTATGTTGTGGAAGGTCAAAAGGTATATTCAAAAATTGCTAACCAATTACTTTTTCTTGACAGTGACATAAATTGTAACTTCAATTTATTTTCACAGATTTTTCATTTCATACATTATTTTGTATGTATCTGTTTCTGTATACTGATTTCCAGTCAATATATATATAGCTCTCTAGCTTTTTATGTATCTGTCTGGAAATTTTCAAGGTATACCGATGCGCAGAAACAGACAAAAGTGCATTCACTCATATCAAATTCATACACATCCCTGCAACACACCCTTATCATTTTGATATACACAAAGTCAAGGGAACTTTCCAGTATCCCTGATACGCAATGCTTGCATATATGCATACATGCACAAAGACATATCTCTGCATCTACCCTCGAAAGCTTTCCAGCATCTGTCTGAAAATTTTCGAGGTATACTGATGCGCAGACTTGTCAAAACTGCATATGCATATACCAAATGCAGACGCATAGACACACCTTGCATAGACACACCCTTATCATTTTGATATACACACAATTTTTCAAAGTCAAGGGAACTTTCCAGTATCCCTGATACGCAATGCTTGCATATATGCATACATGCACAAAGACATATCTCTGCATCTACCCTCGGAAGCTTTCCAGCATCTGTCTGAAAATTTTCGAGGTATACTGATGCGCAGACTTGTCAAAACTGCATATGCATATACCAAATGCAGACACACCTTGCATAGACACACCCTTATCATTTTGATATACACACAATTTTCAAAGTCAAGGGAACTTTCCAGTATCCCTGATACGTAATGCTTGCATATATGCATACATGCACAAAGACACATCACTGCATCTACCCTCGGAAGCTTTCCAGCATCTGTCTGAAAATTTTCGAGGTATACTGATGCGCAGACTTGTCAAAACTGCATATGCATATACCAAATGCAGACGCATAGACACACCTTGCATAGACACACCCTTATCATTTTGATATACACACAATTTTCAAAGTCAAGGGAACTTTCCAGTATCCCTGATACGCAATGCTTGCATATATGCATACATGCACAAAGACACATCACTGCATCTACCCTCGGAAGCTTTCCAGCATCTGTCTGAAAATTTTCGAGGTATACTGATGCGCAGACTTGTCAAAACTGCATATGCATAAATCAAATGCAGACGCATCCTTGCATAGACACACCCTTATCATTTTGGTATACACACACTTCTCGTCGTCAAGGGAGCTTTCCAGTATCCCTGAAATGATGAGTTTGCAGAAAGGCATACATGCACATTTGTGCATGATATATACTTGCATCTTCGCACCCTTAAAATCATCATATAGACACAATTCCAATCGAGGCAACTTTCCTGTTGTACTGATTAGCAAGGTATACTTATATACACACAGTCAGGGAAGATTTCCAGTAACCCTGAAGAAAGTTAGCTGAAATGCATACATGCATACAAGTGCATAGAGACACATCCTTCCACATAGACACACCCTTTAACCCTTCATATATACACAATTATTCCCATCAAGTCAAATGTTGCGGTTGTTAAATCAAATTATCCTCTGGTAAACCGGGATATCCCGCCGCAGTTATCATTGCTTTGGATAGTGAAGAGAAAGACACTGCGCTCCAGGTCCAGCACATAATCTTTTGCATTACTCAAAGCTATGGGGTGCGGCGCGATGTCCTGCTTAAGAGCAAAAGCTGATTGATGTTGCTGTAAAAGAAGTAAAATACTAAAACAACAAAGAAATCGTGGTACAGAAATTTGCAACTTAAACGATATCCCGCACTTGTCGCTGGCTATTGTGCAAGTCATCGTTAATGTTGCCGAATTCTGTATCTTTACAAACAGCATTAAGTGAAAATAAGATGGAAAAAATAATATGTAGACTGAAGGAGCATGGAAGGAGCTAACTGATGTCTGATGCACCCTGACTGGAATTGATGAAACCACAAAATTACACGTATGAGCTATTAACATATAGAATAATCTTGCAAAGCTGTCAAATCAATCTTAGGCAACCTAACTCTATCACTTAATTAATTACTTAGCCATAATGTGAACAAAGACATTATATATCTAACAAACCTTCACCTATCAGTTAATCAATTATTAAGGCATAATGGGAATCAAGGCAAAAAAATTAATAAAAAAGACAAAGTGAACAAAGGCAAAAGAATTAGCTATCTACCGGCGTAAGCGCCTTCGTGATCACAGTTGACCTGTACGGAAGGGATGTAATAGGGGTACAGCAACATCGTTGTTTTGGCTCGACGACGATGATCCTGCACCTCATATGATCTTCACTTGAACAAAACAAAAACAAATTCTAAATTCACACAGTTTCTTTTATTAAAACTGTATTCAGATACACAATATATGTATTACAAATAATTATATTTGTTGAAAGAATATTTAATATAGTATGCATAATTATATAAGTATACAAATATTCATTGTTTATAACAGATTATCATATCAAAGATAAACATTTTTTTTAACTTGTGACTTTACACAGATCCAACAAATAATGTATAAAATAAAAAAATAATACAAAAATCGTGCTTTTCATTGCATTTGGGGCCTTTTTGAATTAGATTGAGATAAAACAAATACATATGCGTTGAAGATTAGCAATCCAAAGATTTTTCTTTAACAATTTAATGTCTCTGTTTAGATTTGCAAGAAGGCTAAGTCTAAATAGCACTGGGAGTTCCATAAAATTTTCTAATCTTTTGAAAATTGATGGACTAGGAGGTTAAAGAAATCATAACACCATCTTAATTGTTTATCGGAATGAACCGTGTTTTGTTTTATGTTGACGGACTGTCAATAGATTATTGATATTTCTTCGATACATCGTTGTAGCTGGGTGGCAAATTCTGCAAAGTTATACAAATATTAATATATATACACTAAAAAGTTTGACATTCAAAAAACTACTTACATTATATGATGGCGGCAAATCGCTAGGACCGGGAGCTTGCGGTCCACCTTGATTATAGGGTGTATTGTAAGCGCTGGCCGCGGCCTCTGCTTCTTTGGAATCTATTTCATAAATAAAAATAAAGTTATTGTCTCAGATTTGCTAGAATAAAATCAACTTTAGAATGAATATCCACTAAAATAATTTTATCTTACAATCTTCTTTATGGAAATATAACAGGTATTGGTATAATTCGCAATGATCTTGCTATTGGATAACAAATAGGATAATAATAATATTGCGTGCTGCTGGTTCCTGCAAAAGTTGCATGGATAAATGAAAGAAAGAAAGAAATCCATTATACAAGTTACTAACAATAAATCAAAAATTGAAAAAGTTGTCGGCTCGGCTTTTGTTCGAAATTTCTATAAATTTAAAAATATGTGCACACATATAATAATATATAAAAAGCTGCAAACTCTTACTTTTTCGATTAGCGGAACTGTAGTTTTTGTTAAGATTTCGGATTTTACACTGTGAAAAAGGTAAAAGAAAAGGATATTTTTCAGCGGCTGAATTTGTTATGATAATTTTGGTTTAGTAACTTGTTAGATTTCGTTGGATAAATTAGGAACAACTAGTAAAATGAATAGGAACATCTCGAATGGGAGAGTAAAGGATTTTATTTTAAAGGACAATGGCTTGATTTGTTGACTAGTTAAGCACCTTTCTTTTTATCTATTATTAATAATTTTCTGGACTGGATTGACTTTTTATTATTTATCAATCAGTCAATATTTGTAATAATAATATCAATCCATTTTTAACTAAGGTTATCTTGAATTTTTCTTGGTGCCAGTAGGGGATAAGTTATGTCTGTCTTGATGATTGCACAATTATTCTAGGCAAAGTTTGAAATGAATATGCGAAAAACTGTTTTAAACTATGAATACTCACTTCCGGGTGGCAAGCTAAATCCCATGAAGTTGGGGGCTGCTGCACCGCCTACAGCACCAGCTACAGCTCCAGCAGGTGGCTGTTGCGGCTGTTGTTGCTGCGGTGGAGCAGAACCTGGGTAGCCATTTGGTTGCTGCTGCGGAGCACTACCTGGATAACCATTTGGTTGATCCGGTCGCAAGAATCCTGGCTGCATAAAGCCACCAGCCACACTTGGATTAAAGCCTCCATAAGGCACTGCATAGCCTTGGGCCTGTCCTGGCTGTCCACCATAGGGCTGGCCAGGTACACAGCCGGGTGGCTGACAGGATCCGTATGGAGGTGGCTGAGCATATCCACCGCCGTTCCAGCCTTGCTGTCCGTAGCCACCGGGCTGTTGTGGCTGTTGATCTGGCGGTGCTGAAAAACCGTACCAAGTGGGTTGAGTGGGTTGCTGCGGCTGCTGCTGTGGTGCTGGTTGATTGTTTGGTGGTGCTATTGAAGAAATAAAATAAAATGCAATGTGCAATGGTGCGTAAAAGTAAGAACAAGCATATGAGTGTTACGATTTTTCATGCCAATCTCATTTAAATTCTGCAAAAGTGCTATCGACAAACAAAAGCCGAGTATTTCAAATATGCATATGAGGAAAAGAAGACTTACTTATGCCCGGATAGGGTGGAGGGTTATCGCTGATAAACACAGTATTCGGTGCCGGGCCACTGAAGGCATCGTGTTGCGGCAACCAGCCATAATAGCCTGGTGGTGGCTGGTAGGCCGGTGGCGGAGCCTCATGCCAGGCTCCAGCTGGAGCATACGGTGGTGGATCGTCCCCAGCAAGACCACCACGATGAAAGTTTCCTTGAGCTGTCTTGGCGGCACGCAGCAATGCCTGGCCATATTCAATGGCACCGCCTGCCTTGAAGTACAGCTTGAACTTAACTTCTCCTACGTAATTTCCATTTGGCTGCGCGCGCACCTTGCCCTTAATGTAGTTGGCACCGAAAACGGGCTGCTCAATTTCCACCTGTAAGCCGGTAGTAAATAAAGATGACATATGTTATTCAAAGTAATTTGTGGTACAATAATCAATTAGTTACATCAGACAATGCCACAAAGGGCGCACTAAACGATTGCATCGCATCGGCAGGTTTCTTGCTGTTAAAAATCATACGATGTGAAGTCAAGTAAATACGTCCTGACTTGGATCCTCTAAACATGCAACCATCCTGTCCCGAGAAGTCCATTGTGACGCTATCGCTGTGTAGGAGAATACTGAAAAAAGATATATATTACATATAGCAACTGTGTATTGATCAATTTAACGCCATGTAAATGCTTCTTATGGGAACAGATGTTTAAATCACACGTCATTCCTCTTTGGGTTTCTTTTTCCACCCGGTCATGTGATGCTTTTTAGTTAAACAAACTAAATTCTTTTAAGGAACTGTGCAAAACTTATCAGAAAAATTGATAAATTCGGATTAGATTTCTACATTATTTGCGATTATTTAGAAACATCGGAGAAGACCTGTCTGTCTATGACGTCAGATTTGTAAATGCAACCACAACAAATCGCACATTCCCAATCTAATTTATTTCGGTACTTACTACTCGCCCGCATGTATTAGCACGCCATTATTGGCGTGTGCCGTATTGACCGACATTCCAAGAAGATTTTTTAACAATTGATACAGAGATTTCCAAGATGTATTATAAACTACGTTGTTTTTTCGAATTGTTTTCGTTCTAGACTTTCTCGAACTGACGACAGCTGATGAATCATGAACAGTGTGTACACATCCCTTACAGTGACACAATAATTTGCCTAAAAAATACCATCCCATTCTTTTGGTCTATTTCTGCAGCCCTGGGTAGCAGCAGAAAAAGTGCAGCAGTTCTTAACGACACAGCCGAAAACAATAACTTGGGTCTCCAAATTACAAAATATTAGTGTATTTGCTTAAAATTAATCGAAAATGATTGGAGAATCAATGATTTTATTTCTAACACGAGTGGTTAGTTGCGTATATATGCAACTTTAACACAGCATAACAAGAGACTTGTGTATTTTATAGATAATGGTATTTTTTAAGTAGTTCGTATGAAACATCTAATCAAATGGCGTTCAATTATACAAATTTGGCCGATAATATGTGTAAGTAAAAGCTTAAATATGAAGTGCAGAGATCAGTTATCAAAAAATTGTAAAAAATGTAATAATAAAGGTAATATTTTATTTCGAAAAGTGACACGACCCTGCGGTGAAAATAAATGAAAAAAAATACCGAAGAACTATCGAGTTACGCTTTGGGCGCTCGGACATTGCGCTGTGCCCTTTGGTGTTTAGTTCTTACTAGAGGCACAGCTGATTTTTATTTGTTTTTCTTTTGCAGTACCCGTTTTTGGGAACATGCCAAATGGTGTTACCTTACCCAACCATCCAAATTTTATTAATCAATTGGCAGCTGCCATCACTACCGCAACAGTGGGCGTTGTCCCGCCCACTGCAACAAATAGCGGTGGCAGCAGCACATCGGCTCAGCAGACAGCGGCGGCGACACCTAATAATAAGACAACTACCGGGGGCAAGTTGAAACCCCACAATGCCCAGGGGAGTGCACCAATGGATCTAGAAAATGACAACGATCTTGATGACTCGGATGTGGCACCTGCGCCTGTCAAGACAGCGGAAAAACTACCAGGCACAGGTCTGACCATACCTGATGCCCAGCAGCTCTATATAAATGGCTTGATGCACACGCCACCCGGTTACTTATATTTCCCGACCCCGCAGAATGCAGCAGCAGCTGCAGCGGCGGCGGCTGCAGCGGCAACAGCAGCGACCACACCAAGCAGCACCACTGCGCAACCAACAAATCCATCACTGCAATCTAATACAAATCCGCAAATGCTGATGGATCCGACGGCAATGATGGCAGCTGCCATGCAACAAATGCAACATAACTACGCAGCAGCAGGGTATGCAGCAGCAGCAGCAGCAGCTGGTATGCCACCCGATGCAAGTGGAGCTGGTGTGGATGCCTCCCTATCTACAGGTAATGATTGATTCCAAAAATATTGAATTCCCATTTATATTTGCCTATTTACAGAAAACACTGGACCTACTGTAGGTCTTAAGGAGGTTATAAAGACCAAGAACTGCATACTGTTTCCTCCCAACCCGAATGGGCCGCCACCAACTATACGCGAACGACCACCGGGCTGTCGTACGGTGTTTGTAGGGGGCCTACCCGAGAACATAACGGAAGAGATAATAAGGGAGATATTTGAATCGTGCGGTGAAATAACCACGTTACGAATGTCCAAGAAGAACTTCTGCCACATCAGATATCGTCACGAAACGGCAATCGATCGTGCCATTTACTTATCTGGCTATCGTCTGCGCATCTCCAGCCTCAACGAGCCGCCCAACTTTGGACGCTTGCATGTTGACTATGCCCAGGCTCGTGACGATCAGTACGACTACGAATGCAAGCAGCGACAGCAGCAGCGGGAGCAACGCCATCGTGAGCGCATCTCACTGGACCGAATGCGTTCACAGTCCCCTCCGCCCATTGCACATTATACGGATCATGAAGCCACAGCCGTGGCCGAGAACTTACGGAACAATGAGACGTTTGTAAAAGCAATACAAACAATTACGGCTTGGTTGGAGCGCGGCGATTGCACAAAGCGTAATGCAAACGTGTTTTACTCTATGATTCAGAGCACACATGCACACGTACGGCGCCTTCATACGGACAAGCAGCAGGTCGAGGAGGATTTGCGCAAAGCGCGTGAATACTATCGCAAGCAAATGGGTACCATGTCTATACAATGTAAGTGAAGCATCATCTTATTTACTCCTCATTTGTAGTCATAGATGGGTTTTAGGTGCGCTCCCTTTTGATATTTTCTGTTTTTGTTGCGCCCCGGTTAGCGTCTAGCGTCTTTACCATAAACAATCTACACAAAAACACACACGCATAAGAACAACATACTCTCACACAAACACACACACACTTACACGGCCACACTTTCTCTAGCAATTTAGTCATCGCGCTATCAAAAGCCAAAAACAAAAACCAATCTCCACCATTTACAAGAAATCACTAAAATTTGCTCTCAAAGTACAAGGCAAAATGCAAGGCGAAGGAACAAATCATGCAGCAGCCGCAGGTAAAAGTCTAGCCACAACTTAAGCGCAGCACAGTGGACAAAATTTGATTGGGAGGCAATCGAATGTTGATGAACATCGGATAAGTTTTATATAACACAAATTGTAAGCTTTTTTGAGGTGTCGTCCGAAAGATCATTTAATTTCGAAAGAATAGTAGCATTAAATAGTTTTTAAAAAACAGGATGCTTTTAAATTGTAAAATATATTGTTAAATCATTATTTTTGGCCACTGTGCATTGCTGTTATCTCTGGGTCTGACTGTTTCAGACCAAAGGTTTGTAAGCCAAACAGAGATTTTCATAAACTACCATGTAAAGTCAACGTAGATCTTGGACCGGACACCAACCAACTCTGTAGAAAACAACAACAAGAACTACTGCGAAAATTAACAACAACTAACTGCTATTGAAAACTTAATTGTCTGTAGGTAACAAGTTGTTGTAAACTTTTTAGACTGTAATATATACATATTTATATACATACAAACCTACTTTATCGAGGGTCCGTCGAGTAACTTTCCTTTGTACTTATTATTTCTTGCTGATTAAAAAAGAGAAATGCAGACAGCTAAAAGCTCAACTACAAACAAAAACGAAAAAATATCTATCCCTCTGCCGCCCTCCCTTAATATTATTATATATTATTGCATTATTGTTCAGTCACTCAGATTGAAAAAGTGTTCAATGCCGCTAGTCACAAGAAGGTTTGGGACCATTTCACCAAAGCCCAAAGAAAAAACATCGATCAATGGAAAAAATTAGCCACGGTACGTACAAATCAAAGAATGAATTACGACAAGTTCAGCTGATGATGTAAACTGTATTAAACATACGTATCTGTATTATTCAATTGTGGTTCCTATGCATGTTCCTTGTCTCTCCTCACATTGCTTGTGTAAACCTGTGAATATTTGTGATCCTTCGGTATCTGTTTGCATGTTGACTTTAATGTACTTCTACCCACCTATAAATGTGATTCGTAATTTGCATTTTTTCATAGTTAATATGACTTTATTACTCTTAATAAATTTGTTCTTGTTTTAACCATCCGATCACGAAAAACACATTATAACAATAATATAATTTTTTCTTGATGTCTTATTTGCCCTCTGTTGTGGAAATTCACAGTTGTGTTGACGTCATTCTTTCCATACTGTTACTACTTAATTTGTCTAATTGAATATTATAACTCTTTAGAATAATTAAATCTGTTTTAATTTTTATTGCAAACAGAAGGAAATTGTTTCATATTTCGTAATGCTAATTAAGATATCATTTAAGGTGTGATCCTAAGCAGAAAAAATAATTTTTAAATTTGAAACAGTGTCCTTCTATATGGTATACCAGGTTAAGGTATTAGACTCATATGCTTTCATAGTTACATATTTTAAACTACTTTCTATGTCGTATAAAGAAATTAACTAAGCATTTGCACAAATTTTCCGATCAGCTTTCAATTTATACTTATAACTAAACCGTAACTCCTAGACAAATGCCAAAAGAACTTGTATATTCAAGTAGCAAAATAAACATTTTAAAAACAAACAAAACAAATAAACCGAATTCATAAAAAATATTTTACAAGTTTCTGAAGGCAACTACAGCGTTCGATTGAATGTGACATTTAATTTGGTAAAGCGTAAAAATACAAATAGACAATGATAAAATCCTGCCGAAAAATTCTGTTTTTAAAATAAAATACATCAAAAACTACGCGTAAAACACTTATACAATTTACAAAAGTTTTTCAAATGTGGCGCGAGGTAAGTAAGCGGACCAAAAAAATAAAAACGGTATAAAGAGCCAATTGAGATATTCTGATGCATTTTAAATATATGAATTAAAAATTTTATATTTAAGCTATAGATATTTTACTATTGTAAGCAGTAAACGATTATATTTTACATATTTTCCTAACGAAATTCATTTATTTTGGAATGCCATGCAGGAATTGCGAACGGTCCAAATCGACGATGATGAAATGGATATCTCAGATGATGAGCGGGACTACGAAAAGCGTAATAAGCGCACCCGTTATGATAGTGATGGTCTTAAGGTAGGCAAACTGGATTACCTATATGAAAACTTTATTAAAATATATATTTTTTGAATTTTAGGACGAAAACGATTCCTTACGTTGTCAATTGGAGGCCATTCGCAATGAAATGTCAGTGGAGCGCAGTGACTGCGTGCAGCGAGAGAAACAGATCAAAGTGTTGCAAGAAACCATACGCAACATGCAGACACAACTACTGCAAACGAAGTTGCGGGAACAGAAGGATATAAAGACCATTGAACAGCTCGAGAGAAATCTCAAGGAGGCCGGTGTCAAGCAACTGCTTCTTAAAACCAAAATAAAGGAGACTGTGGATAAGTTAAAAGACAAGGAGGCCAACAGTGCTTCAAATGGCTCCAATGCCGAATACAGCAGCGACTCTTCTAGTAGAAACGAAGATGATCTAAGGCCAACTGAAGGAAATAAGAAGGAAAGTGCACCCGAATTGGAAATAATCGATATCGACAAGGTGGACGATGATGTACGCATTATAGAACATCAAAGCGGAGTGGTTGAAATTCACGAGATCGAAGACGATGAAAAGTTGGAAGAAAATCGAGTTAAACAACAACAAAACAAAATTTCTGCAAATGACACGAAGTCATTAGCCATAGCAGACTCAAGTTCAAAATTGGTCGGTGTAGAAACAGTTCCTTTGAAGGTAATATCATTTGAAGTTATTTGTATTATTTTTTAATTAATTTATTTACTATTTGTATTTAACACAGCATGACAACAAATCGCTGGCACTCAGTGAAGCCAAGATCATAGCGTTAACTTCATCTTATCTAGTGTTGCATCCACATGGCGTAGACATAGCCAACATTGTCAGTTATTTGCGAGGAACGCTTTTGAAATCATTAGAACTAAAGAGCAACGAAGATCTCGCAAATATCCTCATAAAATACACAAATCTCTTCAAGTCTGAGCAGTCCAAATGGAGTTTCTGCGGATTTAACGACGAAACTTTGGATGCAAATGCAATCGAGGCGTATTAACAACAGGCGTTAACAACAAGAACAATTAAATGCTTTAACTAACTTATGATTATCGTATACCTAGTTATTAAAGAAGGATCGACGCCAAGTATCATGTTAACCAAAAATGTGTTTGATGCAATCACATAAACGAGACCAGTTTTCTAAGTGCAAGTATTTTACAACAACAATTATAACAACAAGAGGAACTACCGTTTCAATTATTTAAGCAATTAACACCGTAATCGTAAGAAAAATAAATATATACACATATATATATTAAATTCACAAATCGCATCTTACAGAAAGACATCAACCAAATGTTGCAAAAACTACTTTTAATGAAACTTAATGAACCAATAAACTTTTGTGCAAAACGATCTAGTTCCAGGATTTTTCTATTGTCCGTTTCCTGTCATGTTTTCAAGTTGTCGGACGGATTAGCATCTTCACTGTTTTCAAACTAAGCAGTTCTCTCCAATGTACACTTTCCAGTGCTCTCATTTCCTTTGGAAAGTACCTTCCGTTCAGATTACTGCAAAATATATGGAAAAAAAGTTAATTAAAGTAAATTAAACTGAATTAACTAAAAATATTGTATTTGAAACATACACTAAACAAGTAGTATCTTTCGAATACCACCAGCCTCCGTGATTTTTGATTGCCAGGTTATCATCATCCAAATCGTCGTTGTCTTGGTCAAATGTTGTAAATTTTCTATTTACAAAAGGTGTTAAACCGTCTAACGCAGTTCCAGTAAATTTGCCAACACTTTTTAATACGTATTTTTCTGTTTCAGTTCCAATTTGAAAGTTGTCATAACGAGCGTAGCTTGTAATATTATTAAATCTCTCTAATAGAATGTACAACTCGTAAGTTTGATAATTGGTCATACGGTAGAGGCTCTCAAGCCCTATAAAGAATTCACCATTTAGATTACCAAACCCATTTTTGTAGTCAGCCCAATTTTTGTAAAAGTCTTCGTCACCATTCAACCTTTGTTGAATGACGGTCCATCCGGGTCCAGCAGTCTGTGCATCACATAGAACAGAAGTAGGATTTACTCCAGGAAAATGGATTTCATGAATGCCTGTTGAGTAACCAAATGGAACACAACTGGTGGCATTCCCTAGAAAATTTGATATCCTTTGATTGCACTTGAAAAGTTCATTTTTGGCATCCCTCAGCTCATCATCAACGGTTTTTGTTGCAATTTTATGAGAAATGAGTTCAGTAGTTTCATCATTGTTTGGAGATTCGTTATTGTCTTGTGATACATGAGATAACTTATTCCTAAACGACAGTCCAATTTTCTCAAGTCTATTTGCAAACTTATGATCATCTATTCGATTAGATAACTCAATTATTGTGGCATTTTGTAGACTAATTATATACTTTAAGGAATCAATTAGTTGATCTCTGAAATAATTTTCTGTTACTTTCAACTGAAGTTTGGCCATATCATCCAGTAGTTTAGAAATTTGCTGCTCTTTCCCTTCCATATCCTGTCTCGACTGCTCAGCGAGTATTATAGACCTATTGTAATAAGCTTCACATAAACTTTCTTCACGTCGTACTTCCTCCTTAAAAAAATAAAGCACCATTAATTAAGCGGTGGTTTAACTTATGATTTAATGTTTGGCCAACCTTTCTGATCGAAATATCGCCTTTCACCGAATATTCTAAGACTGTCAGTATTAGAAATATAATTATTAAAAACCGCACACAAAATCGTATCATTTCAAACGTTTGAATCTTACGAAGCTTGCCAATAAACTGAAATTAAATCATTCTTATTCTTATTGAATTTCGTGTGCAGATAATGGAATGTGCTTATATATTAGAGTCGTGCATGAATACATTCAACTTGTACTGAAGAGCTATGTACAAGTGTTTACCGCCTCTAAAGATGTTGTACTCATTTCTTATGAGAACTCTTAAAATGAGTGCAGTACTTTAAACATTCTTACTCCACCCATGATTATTTTTTCTAATTTTTTACTGTACAATATTGAAATGAATGATGAGTACAATAGCTGTCACAGCAGCCAAAACTACAATGTTCATTCACATTCGTTTAAAACTGAACTCATTAAATTGTACCCATTTTAACAGTGAGTGATTCATTTGCATTTTTTATTGTATTCTTGTAGTAATTTTAATATACATACGAACTCAATGACAAAGGTCATTATTTCGTGATAACAAATATTTTGAACTGAAATTAATAATATACAATAATTTTAAGTAAATACGTTTTAGAGTATCGTAAATGTAAAAAACCACCCTCGAAAATGATGGTTGGATGGATATATGAACGTACATAGTTATATTCACATATGAAACCTGTGCGCAGACGATTGTGAAATCTAACAGAGAACGACGTACGTGTGAAGCTTACGTTCCTTGCGTAAGCTCTTACGAAATCAGAGCTGAGCGTCCTTTGCCAAGGACAGTGAATGCCAAGCGCAATGCCAGACGAAAGCGCCCGCCACAGCATCCGTTGCGCACACATACTCACAAGCACACACACATACACACAGTCACAGAAGCACACACACTCTCGCATGACCGCATCCTGTACAAGAAGAAGAAGATACAATTGTTCCTGCACCATCCCATAGTTGACGTCAGACAATTGTCTTTTTTAAAAAACCTGCGTCGTTCTAATTCGATTAGCTAGAATCGAGTATTAAGATTAAAAAACAACAACAATAGCTAAACTGAACAGAGAACGAAAAATTTCCCGCTTTGACGCAAATTACTTTCTGTGTTTCGCAGCATCTCTGCTTATGTGTGTGTCGCTGTTATGTACTGTGGGACACATCACTGTAAGCTCAACAAAAGATGATATGCAATGAGAAAACAAATCTATTTGAAAATAAAACTATTAATATTTATAGTTTAATCGTTACTTTGTATTATTATGCATACTTTTTTATTTTATTTCATTTTTAAATCCTTTGTCTGATTAGCATACATAATGGTCACTCAGTGTAATAATTTTACAAGCAACAGATAATTCTTCAACCACTGTGCGCTGTCGCTACAGCGTGAAATTCTGTCGAGCCACTTACCCAACAACGGAGGCCCGTCATATCAACGATATCAGTTGTTTTAGCGAATTCGTCGCGCGCGGTTAGTAAAACGGGCGGACGAACCAGATGCAAGAAGAGATTTCGTTTTCCATGTCCATGTCCGTCACATAGTAGTTGTTATTATTCGTGCATATGTTCGCCCTGGGAGAGGAACTGTTTTTGTAAAAAGTGAACTGTAATTTTTGTTATTCCGTATATTTTAATATAATTACGCTCGTGCGCTTACTTTGGACGAAGGCCCAGAGGAACTTGAACACAAAGAGAAAACACAAAGAAAGGACAATCCAAGTTCAAGTTGAGAAGTCGAGTGAGTGTGTGTGTGGAAGCTGCTACGAGAGGAAATACACGTGATTGTTTCTGCTTTTTGGTAAGCACTAATTTGCCGGTCACTGTACAGTTTGAGAGGCACTGTCTTCGCATAACGGACACTGTGTGGGCAACTGTTCATTTCTTTTTCAGGCGGAAGAGAGAACCATGAGATAAAAGTAAAATTATACGGAAAACGAAAAAAATACTTGTGGGTGCAAACAAGCAACAACATATGACCCAAAAATAGATTCATTAGTGTATTGAAAATTATTATCTAATTTTTAGAAGCACACACTTTAATTTTTCGACAAGATCTTGAATGGAAAGTGTAAGACAAAAGATAGCTACAGCAATAAAGTAACAGGCAGATTAATATAAACACACTTTTGGAAATGATCCATATACTACACATTAGTCCAAACCAAAAATATAATGCTGACTTTAGCTTATTTTATGAGACACTCGAACGTGTCAGTGTCAATTTTAAATTGATTTTTTATCTGAATAACGTATGCAAATAACTTACAGATCTTAAACACGATGTCATTCGTAAACTTACTTTTGTAAAACGCAATTGCTTTCGCTGTGCCCATGATAGATCGCATTTTTCCGCTTAAAATTAAACCTGTAGTTAACTCCCGCTATCCAGTCTAACAAATAATAAAAACCCCAGACCTGGGTTATTTTTTTCTACATAAGTACGTCGTAAATGTTATGTTATGTACATATGTATATGCCCGGCAAGTTACCTAAGGTAACTGTCTTATATGCCTAAATCGAAGAGATTCGACTTTTGAACTTACATATATTGAAAACAGATCACGTTCGTTGGGTTTTTGTGTGCATGCCACAAAGCTTTGTGGTTTAGAGAGTTCTTTGTGGTGTCGCTTGATAAGTTTTATTGATGCACATAATCAGTTGAGTTTTATTGGTGTGACTCTGGGAGTTTTCCAACAACTTACTTAAGGGTAAACAATCGAGGTATATGTAAGTAGTTCAATTAGTGCTAAACCTTCACGGTTATGCACGGTTAGTAAGTAGAGTTCAAAACAGATTCCACAAAGCGAATACAAATGGCAGCAAAACAAATGTTAATTAACGCAGCGTGCAAAGTGAATTGAATGCATCTAATTGCAGCACGGACACGACAAGGGAAACTTTTCATATAGGAAATGTGAGAGATTTTGTAATCATGTTAAACCAATTTCGTATATGTTAATTAAGATTTGTGCATTTGTGAAAAATAACAAATTGCTAGAATTATTAAAGCCGGGAGGGAATTCATGGAGTACGATGAAAATACAGTGGCAAAAAACACACGTCACGTGCGGACCATGCAAGTGACAGGGCAAAGACAGGTGAAGACTTCGAGGCGCGACTGTTAAAGTTCAAACGCAGTTGAGTGACGTCAGATTATTGGGTATTTTCATGGGCGAATTAGTAAACAACTTGCACTTGCACTTACACTCGTGTGAACGAGAATGAATTCACCCACTACTAAAGTTTCGGGCGGGATGACTCATTTTGCCTTGTAATGAAAGCTGACTAGCTTGTTCGTGTTTTGATCGATTTAAATGTAATGCAAAACTGGGAATTAAATTGTCTATAGAAAAGTTTTTAAAAGAAACCTAACCCGCACAACGAATTCTATTTATTGTGTTCAAAATCAAGTTCAAAAGCATTTAAATACATATACTATATGTATACCATAACGACAAAAAACAAGCAGATCTTTCTAAACCAAAGCCACATAATAAATATTGCAAAACATTCTTTCTTATGACGTCAAAATGAAAAATAGGAGGCGTATCACGTTGGCAGCACCCACGCATTAGATATGGAAATTTTTAAGACAACATAAGTTCTGTGCCGTAGATGACATATAGTATAGTATAGAGACGAATCTACAAAAGCCTCTCACTAGCTGAATGAATGCGTAAGGGCAGTACAATTTTGTTTTCGGAACTTACAGAAATTGCAAGATATAAATTTATTTAAATCAGATAATTAATGTGGGAGAAACGCGTTATTTTATTTAAAATATATTTATTTTGGTAAAGAAAACTTAAAGCCGTTTAACAGTTTATGTTCTTATGGGCTGCCGGAAATCAAAACACAATTAGTATTACTTCCTTCTCAGAGCAAACGTGCTTTTGTATGTATAATGTTTGCAGTTGCAATTTTAAACTGATTCCAATTATCTGACTTGACATTATCGGAATTGTTTTATAATCAAAACCAACTTACATGCTGAAATGTCAGTGACTTGGTGAGAAAATAAAAGCGAATTAACTTTATTGCTTTTAGACATTAGTATTCGGCATTCAATAATGATTATACTTTCATCGTACTTACCTCAAGTTATATTTGGTTTTCATTTTTCGCTGGCATTATAAACGATATTCATTCGGACTTATTTTTACAACTGTTTCTGAGAAGGTGCTTCTGAAACGTAAAATGGGCCGACTCATTATTGAAACTGCTGCGAAACTCGTTTTCAGTTTGAATGTTTCATTTACGCTTAATTTACTGAAATTGTTTAACTCCTTTGTAACATTCTGATATATGTTGGCAATATCCGAGTTATTTTCATACTGCCTTTATTCATGATTTTGGAAGGAATCCATCACTTAATTAATGAATTCCATTATGTATGGGAAAAGTTGGAATTTCTTTTTAAAGTCTCAGTAAAGTGTGACAACAATTATTCAAATTGATAGTGCACGTTGATTTTTGAAGACCACAATAACAACTTATCAGTAAATGTAACCTAACATTGAACTCTGTAGATTAGGAGGCACGAGTAATAAATAAAAGACCTAAATTTCCTATGCTTTTGTATACAATATATAAAAAAAAAAAAAAAAAAAAAAAAATGAAGCCTCGGGTATATCACAATGAAATGGCGCAACAAAAACGGGTCTAGAATGACTGACTGACTGACGTGCGATAAGTGAACAATATTATCGTAACAGTTGTGTGGAGAAACAGTTATTATCATATAGAGCTGTGTAAATATTGCGACTGACTAAAGATCAAAGGAAAGTGGAAACCCTAATGTATTCTTACAAATAGCAAACATTTCAAAATAATATATATCACTTAAATCTATTTTAATATCCTGTCAACTAATTCCCTTACTACACTTGAAGATAAGATTATAGTACACGTTAACAACCGTTTATTGGAACATATTTATTAGTTACACAGATAAGAATTGAACCATATATGAAAATGTCATTAATAATGACAAAATGATAAAGTGCCATACATACCTCAATTTAATGGTTGATAAGTTTAGTCATTATTAAGCTATACAGTGTTGTTGACAAATAAATACGAGAGTAACTCAAGAAAATACATTTGTATGAGTGTTGGGGTAGAATAGATATTATACGTTGATAAAACACTTAATCTACTAAATAGAAAATTATATATGAAATTTAAACACATCAAGGAGGTATAATTTGAACCCTCATATACTTGAAATAATTGATTGCTTATACACTTATTAAGTACCTATAATTATAAGTAGGTACTCCTATTTTACCAACGATTTAGTTGATAACAGAAAAGTACTGTTTACTTGTGTAGAAAGGAAGTAATAAAATGCATGTGTCTACTTTAGTATACTGATTAATTAGTTTCTTGGAAAAGGCACTAGTCTTATCAGCACCAGAAAATCGGCCACTGTTCCACGCGAACTGGACTCTTAAGAGAAGTAGCTTATCACAATGCACTTGGATGTACTTTGTACACAGTACTTGATCCATAGACCACACAACAATTTCCAGGGACTAGGGGCACAGCATTGTCAGAGAACCGAGAAAAACAGCAAAAAAAAACCACCCAAGTACTTAATTTTTATTGAGACCCCGGCGACGGGCCTCTCGCCAGACACTGATAACCCCCCAAGTGATCTTTTGTTGTCAGCCTCACTTGTCGTTCGATTGTCTGTCGTCGTTGCCTGCTGTCTGTTGTCGCTCAATGTCATGCGATCTCCCACTCACCTCCAGAGATACCCTCGAGTTGAACAACTGGCATTTTGGAACTGCATGAACTTCCTTGGGGCTCGTCCCTATCTCTGTTGTTTCTTTCGTTAATTACGAGCCCACAAATATATTATGAAATATGTGTATACGTAATACAAATGTTACTTCAGGAATTTACTTATTATACTTGTATGTTCAACTATTCGATATATATTTTTTAGGTATGAATTCCTTTAGTTCAATTTCATTGCCAAGACTTATTCAAGAACAAAATCCACAATGCAAAGTCTATTAACCTTAACTATTATATTATATTATATATAAGATTAGCACTAGTCACGTTGCTATAAAAAAGTGTTTTTTTGTAATAAATTTTAAGTGCAGTTAAATTATTAGGCCACAAACCATTCAAGTGTGACAAGTTTATTGAAGAATTAGTAAAAAATGATTAAAGTTTTGTTTAAATCAATTATTTACTGTCTTCTATGACTTTTATATGTTCAACTTGAATTCCAAGTTTTTACTACACCCACTTTCTTTGAGGTTTCAAAACCGGGAAGAGATAATCATATTACTCAGTCATTTATCTCTCAGCTCTCGTGTGTGGTTTTGTTTTTATCTCCGAGCAAAGATCATAAAGATTTCTTTTAATAAAACAAAGTGCACTCAATTGGTACTAATAAATTTCATTATACTCACTAGGTAGATGCTTCTCAATTGTTAGGTTATTCAAATATTTTGTGAATTTAATAAGGAAATCACTTGTTAACGAACGCGTGGATCTGTGGCATTTATATACTATATAAGACTATGTGGGCGTGTATCATTGTGAAATAACAGTCAATGGAACATTGCTAGCTTTTATGGTGAACTGTCAATCAAAAGAGAGCCAGGGCATTCGATCAAATGCTCAACAATGCATTCAATAAACTATTTTCGCATGCACCTACATAAATAACCGAAAACAAGCGGACTATATCTGAATGACTGACATTATAACTCTGGGGCTATAAAGCGATTTGGCACATATACTATAACATGGAGTGACATAACAAGATAAGGCACGGGAACCAGCGATAACTCATCAATACTTAGTGCAATATATGTATATGATATTTGAACAATAGTATTGGACCCCAAGTTGTGGTGTTGATAAGAATTTGCTTCTTACACGTTCCATAAAGACAGTTAAGATTATTGCCTATTGCTTTCTGACTTCTTTATCATTTTATTTTGAAAAATACTTAAGTATAAGAAGAAGAAAAATCAATAAAGCAGTTAATCTGTTTAAGATTCTCGGCGCCAATTCGGCGCCATGTAACACGAGTTTAATGACTTATCAGCTGAAAATAAATACAGTGTATAGAGAATTTGTGTCGAATTTGATAAGGAAATTTACAAGACCCTTAAAATTATTTACTACAGAGAGTTCACTAAATTTATTATTGATTATTATTTATAATTCTCAATCTAAAAGCGTAAAATTTTTGAGATGTTCTTTACATTAGCATTGAGTTCATTTCATTTAAATTCAATTTGAACATCTGCCGTTTTATTTATTTAAGGTATTAAACAATGTATACAGTTGAATTATTAACGATTACAGTTTTATGCGAATTGGTATTAACTACAGTTGCAAATGCAGTGTGCGTGTGTTGCCTTAAACTGCGTTGTGGCCTCTCAAACTGTGCTCAAGCTTTCAACAGGAGCTTTTTCAATAACAATACAGCTTTTTGACCGTTAAATATCGAAGTCAAGCAAAATTCTTTGAACTATTAATAATGTATTTTATTTATTTAAATTATAATATTTTTATTTTCTCTTTTTACAGAAATTGTGGCATCTTATTGTCAATTTGGTTTCGATTTGGAACTTTGAAATTAGGTAAATAATTAAAAATAAGATGTTCTTTATTTTAAATGACACATGTGATTTATTAGAAAACTTTATTTTAAATAAAGTCATTGAGTTGATTTGAATATTTTTGGTAGACAGACTTAGTACTTGTGCTGATGCTGGTCCACATTTCATTTTTTATACCCAAGGACACATTATGCTACACATGTGGGCGTGCAAGAGGAAGTGTATGTGTGTGTGTATTCATAGATACATTTCACCTTCAGGCGTACGATGGTGATATATTGATTTTTAAGCTTAAGGTTACAAGTAGATGGTAATTTATCGAATAATGACACGCGTTTCATTACAAGTTCAGATGTAGGTCAAAGAAAATATAATTGTGTCATTTCAGCAAAAATCTCAGAATTGCACTTGAACTACCAGAAAATCGCGTGATTTGTGTGGGGTAGCAGCAACAGAGAAAGCGTCACTGAAATTTCAGCTCAACTATTGAAATACTCATGCATACTATGTATATATGTACAGATGTGCATGTGTATGTATGTATCTACATGTATGTATTCTGAGTAGAGTGTGTCTGTTTGTGTCCATGTTGAGGGGCACGTTCACGTTCGCGTCCGCCGATTGGCCAAGTGTTTTGGGGCTTGGCTCTGCTGTGACGTCACACGTACAGCTAGCGCAGATACATTGAAAAATGTTAATGTATCTGTGAGATACACACTGCGTGACGTAGTTGACGCTGACGTAGTTTTAGCGCTCGCACAATGCGCTTGCTACAATCTGAGACTTTTGCAACCTAATGAGCTTTTTACGTAACACTGGTGGAAGTCGGAGGTCATCGGAGGTCTAGAGTTTCGTCCGCCGTTTGCTGTTGGCTGTGCGCCGTAATTAGTATACACACACTTGCACACACACACACACACACACACTCTCGCATTGCGTGCTTGAGTACATACACGAGCTGATAAAGATACAGATACTGGGTAGAGAAAAGCTACGTGCAGGTGAGCATGCTTTTAGGCGCTCTGCGCGCCTAGTCCAAGCGTGGAGCGTGCCAAATGTTTGGTTGTATTTCAGTCTCAGCTTGCCAAAGCCACGCAACTTGACATTTGCCACCAGATGTGGCATTCAGCGAAGGGGAGGGTCACTCACTTTCTCTGTTCAAAGGTCATTGCGAACAAACATGAAGAAATAACTTAGTTATTATAAATAAAATGTTATTTATATGTTTTAAGTATAATATAGGACAGTAATATATATTTTTTATTTTATTTTGTGGCTATTTTGTTATTGTTTCTTGCTGTTTACAAATGTGACATGCGTGCATAACAAGCTTGTTTACCAACTCAAAAGTTTACTAGCTGCTTGTCATGTTTATTCATTTGCCTATTAATATACCCTGTATTCATTTACACTAGCGAGGCATGCTGAGCCGAACTTTGAGTTTATAGACTAATAACAAATTTGAGAAATTCCTTTTTTTCTGAGTAAATAAAGAACAGTAGAAATATTTACATATTTTTCTTGCCCTACTGGATATCTTATATTCAAAACGCACGCTAGTTTCCTCTTCATTGAAAAACAAGAATAACACACATACGTTTGCACTTCTAAGTGAGTGTGTGTATCCTCTACATATGTACATATGTTTGTACTAAAATATGTTCAAACATATTCATATGCACTTATTGTTTGGGTATCTCTCGTGTTTGGTTTGGACAAACGCAGTCCATTGAATACATGCAATGGTACGTAGGAAACGATATTGCATCGAGAATGAGACAGAGCGAAGAGAAGAATGAATGCCTTTATCGAAGAGTACATAAAGAAAATTCTCGTATACACTTTTGTATCGTATGCAAACAATGTAAATAGCTAAGCCTGGATATACATATATGCATATGGAAATGCATGGGAGAGTATATTTAAGCGTATACGGTACATACATATGTACATATGTTACGTGTATACAGATGTATACTACATACAGAGTCTGTATGGTGGGAATTAAAATTTGCTCGTGTTTCCTGTTGTGTGAAGAATGCGTTTTAAGCGAAATAAGCGATTACTCTGATCCGATTCTGTAACACATTAACATAAATTAATTAAAATATGAGTGTGTTATTGGGTTATGTGCAAAAGTACCGTATCTCCCATTTAAAAAGAACAAAGGAGGATATTTTGAATAAAGAAAATAGTTTATTAACCCTGTTATGTACTCGATACACTGAGTGAACTGCGTGGTTGAAAATCTTTAAATAAGAACAAAGAAACATATAAATATGGAGAAAGGAATCTTTATTATATTCCTTGATATATTAAATGAGTCAAATTGGGCTACTTGCAATTGCGAGGTATTCCATCGATATTCTGCTTTTATATTTACAATTGTAAATATATACGTATATGCTACATTAAGTTTGTAAATTAATTGAGGCCACATGGATACAGACAAAGCGGAGGATCGTCAGCACGCCTTGGATCTGGAGGCGAAATGCAAACTGCAGAGTGCATTTACTACGCGATTGTCGTGGTTCGTGGTCGTTGTTGCTGGTGTTGGTGTTGGTGTTAGTGTTGTTGTTTCTATAGTTCCTGCAGAAATAAGAAAGCAATTTCGAAGCCGAAGACAAAACGACGAAGAACAAATCAAAGTCGTTTACAATTTCCAGTTTTGTTGCGGCGGCTGTTGCAAGTCAATAGCCTCACAGCCGCGGCAGTGGCCACCCCATGGTGGACGCGAGAGAGAGAGAGAGACACTCTCTGACAGACCAGACCAGACCAGACCTGTCGACAGTCAGTGCGAGAGGAGACCAAGAGCGCGAGTGAGAGAGGTCGGAACGGCGCAAGAGAGAGAGAGAGCGTTTATATCCAGTGCAGAGCCCGGCGTTGCGGGTTTTATGATTTGGCGCGTCATTTGCTTGCCAACAGTCACTGCGTGCGGTAAAAAGATACAGAGATAGATACAAATACAAATACGGATACAGATACAGATACTTAAACGGGCTCTTTCGAAAACAGAGAAACAAAACGAAACAAAAAATACGTTGCAGTTAATGGGCAGCAACATGTTTGCTATTCAGTGCGCAGGCGCCTAAAAGTATTCTACGCGCTACGTGGGTGGTCGCAGGCCAAAGGACAAACTGTCGGGCATAGACAGAGGACATTGAAACGAGCTGGCCGATTATTCAACAATTTGGCATTGTGAAATACTCAGCAAGAAAAATCAAATAATAAAATACATATGTACACTTAAAATTCGCCAAACTAACGTGATTTACATATCGAAGGCAACGCAAAGCAACGCTCTGAATATTAAACATATCCACAAGTGACATAACCAAACGCATCATATCAAAAACTACGAATACCAAAACGGGCTCTGCACTTGTTCAAGCAATTAGTGTCATTAAAACAAAGGCAATATGTCATCTGGATCTTCGAACAACTTGAACGGCGATGTCGAGCCGAACAAGGCCAAGCACGATGCCAACAACGAGGAGAGCTCCCATCTGCTGGAGGCCAGCGAGAGTGGAGCCAAGTACGGATCCCGGCAAGCGGTAAAAATAGTCAAAGCCAATGCCACCGAAAGTGCCAATGCCAGTCCACAAGTAAAGCAAAAAACCGAAACTATTTATCAAAGTTTACTAACTGGTGCTGGTACTAAACCTATATCTATATTTAAGTTCCTCTCACCCAGCTGCGCAAATTTATCTACGACTGTCCAATGTTTGACCTTGACAGAGCAGATAAGAAGAAGAAAAAGAAGAAGTAGAAGAAGAAATTTTAGTTACCGTGGCGCACTCAATTAGCGCTATGTGAAATGAACCTATACTTCCCCATTTGTTTTGTCGAAACAAACAATCTTCAATGTTTGCTCAGTAAACTATTTATGTATCTAGACAAGTTAGCGAAGAATCCAAATACTGATACCATTATGGATTTCTAGGGCAGATAAAAGCAGTAGACTTAAGCAGACTTTAAATATTTTAATAACAATTTCCGATTGAGATATTTTTTTGTTGATGATCGATTTAACGTAACAGTCTCTTCATCTCTCCCAAAAAACCTATTTCATTACATATTTCTATTTACACATTCCTCTTTGTTCAGTTTGATAATGCGATCAAAAGCGCGTTGAAGCGTAAGCTGCTCAGCGGATATGACTTAACATCAGGTGATGTTTCACTGATGAACCACTGTCTGGAAACGAGTTTTTTGTTGTTATTTAAATTCCTCTCTACACACTATTATTTTCTCTACTAATGAGCCGCATATTTTGATTTCTACGCCCCCTATTTCAGGTCGCTTATTCGATAAGACCTCTTATCAGTTTGTTTTTTTTTCGATTTTTTTCGGAAAAATATGATCATTTCATGAGTAATTTTGTTTGTCATGTTCGACCTTGTCCAACACGAACTACATATAAGAAAATGAGAGTGGAAATAAAATTAGAAAGTTTTTTTTTTTGTATAATTGTGCCGCTGTGGAATTTGCTGATAAACAAAACGGCAAAGATATGAAACCTCCCGTTAAGATTGCAAACTGATTGGAATTCCCTATCACTATGTACTATATACATTTTACTTTAGTTAATGGGTAAAAATTGCACAATACTAAATCAGGGCTAGAATATAAAAATGCCTCAAAGTATACCAATGTAATTAATTCAACATTTTCTAGTTTACATTAATTCCCGTAAAGTATACATATTAGATTTCAAGTTAAAAATAACCCAGGTAGTTTAATAGTTTTCCCAATGCACTGTATGATGGGTTTTTCTTATATTCAGTGGAATGCATTATGTACCGTATTAGGTAGAAAATCACCCTGTATAACTCGTTCTTCGTTCGTATTTGCATTTTCAAGTTAAATTAAAATTATCAAGAATAGAAAGGAATTTTTACTGATTTTTATATTAACTTGTTAAGCATTTAATGTTGACTAGTAAAACTTAATGTTTATGAATATGAATGGGGCATGCATGCAAAATTAGTCAATGCAAATTTCTGGGATAATTTTATTTGATTAGCAAGAAAATTTCCTTAATATTGGTTAAGGAAATGCCTCTGCTTGCAAGCCACTACAAGTGCAGTAACGAGTTTTACCTCTACGTATGTAGATGACATTGAAACGAACTTGGCATGCAACCGAAAAGACAATGACATTCGGCCTCGATCCTGCCTAAAGGGGGCACTTAGATGGGCAGACAACCAGTTATTGACTTGCTTAAATGCCGACGTTAATCTAAATTTAGTTAAGCACTCAGGCAGAAACAGCAACAACGTGAACGTCTATGACATCGACCACGGTGACCACATAAACCAACAGCTTGGAGAATATCGATTTCCCAGAGCTGTTGTCGGAGGTGTGTCCCGGCCACGTTAACAGCGACGCTAGCAGCAGTAGGCGTAGGCGCGCCCCCATCTCGTTTACCGGTTAGAGTAATGCAACTCTCGGTCAACATATTTGCCATGTGCGGAAGTGAATATTGCGCTGCTTCAGCGTGGGCTTTGATTGGAGCCAACGCAAACCTAAGAGTACTTATGCATGTGTGTGTTAAAGCCGTGATTAAGGCACATTCTCTATGTGGGTGGAAAATGGTAAAGAGAGAGAGAGATTTAGCTAACGATATATGAAGAATGAGCAAATAAAAAGAGTGAATTTAATAGCCATTTATCAGGGTATAGAAGATAGCTGTATCTTTACAATGTTTCAGCCTTTCTCTTCGTTGTATTCCTGTATAGATCGATTCCTCTTCAGTAATAATTTCTGGATAAGCCTTTTCAAATGAATTTGCCTAATTTCCCATAATTGTTGATGAATTATCGCCTATTAATTGCAAACAATTATGACCCCTATAGGTGGTAATCATATGTGCATGTATGTGTGAGTATACAGTATCTAGGTGTTTGGCACATTGATTAGGCACGCGATAACATGTGTGGGCCCCAATGAATAATTTATTACCAGGCAGCGTGCCATGGCCAAGGCAGCAAGTGGCCAATTTGTGCCGCTTCAGCGGCTTAAGGTCTCTGCAAAATGCCTATAGGCAATACTAGTTTAATATTGTTGCCTTGTTGCCTACAACTTGATTCAGTTTGCCGACTTTAAGTAACTGAGCAAGTTTAAAGAAGTTCCAAAAAGTGTGCCCGTCTTGCATGAAGGATAATAGAAAGAAGAACAGAATATGGATGACCCCATGGAAGGTTTACCACCATAAAATAATCTCAATCTGGCCTGTATATTTAATCTAATCTATGATATAACAAGATTAAGATTATTGGCTGTTGGCTTGTGGCTTTCAAAGTTTAATAGCTACAAACATACTTTTAATTAAATTCATTGAGTTTAATTGCCCAGCATAAATAGCATCCACTTAGTGCAGGAAATTCCTACTTGTGGCTATCGGTGCACTCGTTAACAACATGAACATGTTGGGAAATCTAATCAGATGGTCAAGCGTCAAGCAATAGCTTTCCCTTTTAACTATTCTCGTTGTTATCAATAAGCTTGGGTCTTAAATATCTACAGCATGTCGTTGGAGACCTTTTACCTATTGGGTTTCGGTGTGCGGCTACCCAATGACCGCATAATACTTGAAATTAAGAACTGACAGTTTCAGGTAAATAGCGGGAAATGTTTCAGAAATTTTTTAGAGACGCTATCGCATAACCATAAAGCCTTTAATCGCCGGGTTGGGGGAGCATTATCACAACTTATGGTCGATACGATTTGAATGATTTGATAATGCCACCAGTCAACAGTCTAAATTAGTTAGTCGACCCATTCACACATTAAAACCGTGAACGATTCCCATATTTAACGACCGCTCCGTTTTTCTTGCAGGATCAGGAAAACTTACTTGGAAACATGGTGCACGCGTATACGGTTAGTAAATCGAGGACCTTGCCGCAGTATGTTGCAGCGTTGGCTGCCGCTGGCGGTGCCTTTGCAGCCGGCACTGTGCTAGGCTGGACCTCGCCAGCTGAGTCTGAGAGAAGTGAGGCGTATGACTTCGATATTAGCGATGAGCAATTCTCCTGGGTTAGTTCGGCCATGACTCTGGGAGCTGCCTGTGTGTGCATACCAATTGGCTTCCTTATCAATCTCATTGGACGCAAATGGACCATGCTGTTCCTCGTGCTGCCCTTCGTACTAGGCTGGGCCCTACTCATATGGGCACAAAACCTTCCCATGATGTATGCGGCACGTTTCATTTTGGGTATCTCCGGTGGCGCCTTCTGTGTAACAGCGCCCATGTACACTGGTGAAATAGCTCAAAAGGACATTCGTGGTACGCTGGGCAGCTTCTTCCAACTCATGATCACCATTGGTATCCTATTCGTCTATGGTATCGGCGCCGGTCTTAATGTCTTCTGGATGAGTGTCGTTTGCGGCATTATTCCAATTGTCTTCGGCGTAATTTTCTTCTTCATGCCCGAATCACCAACATATCTGGTAAGTAATACAAGTAGGTTTTAAAATCTTCCTAGAATCGATGACTTGACACATAATCTTCTTGTAGGTTTCTAAGAATCGCACCGAAGCTGCTGTCAAGTCAATCCAATGGTTGCGTGGCAAGGAATACGATCATATACCTGAAATTGATGAGTTGAATGAAACAGATCGCCAAATTCGTGAAAATAAAGTAAACCTGTGGGCAGCTCTCCGTCGTCCCGTTACAATCAAAGCCATGAGCATCAGTTTGGGTCTTATGTTCTTCCAGCAAGTGAGTGGCATCAACGCTGTTATCTTCTACTCCAAAGGTATCTTTGAGGTAAGTACAAGTCTTTTTTTGAGATGTATAAAGCACTAACAAGTTTACTATTCACCATTAAAGGACGCTGGAACTGGAATCGACGCCAGCTTGTCGACAATCCTGATTGGTGTTATGCAAGTTGTTGCCACATTTGTTTCCACTATTGTTGTGGACAAACTGGGACGTCGTCTTCTTCTACTCGCCTCTGGCGTTGTAATGGCCCTCTCGACAACCGCAATCGGTGTTTACTTCTATTTGAAGGAGCAGGGCAAGGACAATGTCGAAAATCTGGGATGGTTGCCTGTGGCCAGTTTGTGCTTATTCATGATTATGTTCTCCATTGGATTCGGACCAGTGCCATGGCTGATGATGGGCGAACTTTTCTCCACCGATGTTAAGGGTATTGCCGGCTCGATTGCTGGTACCACCAACTGGTTGTTGGCCTTTCTTATTACGAAAACGTTTAAGAACATTACCGATGGCATGGGTACTGATGGCGCCTTCTGGCTATTTGCTGGACTCACTGTAGTCGGCGTCGTGTTTGTATTCTTCGCTGTGCCCGAGACGAAGGGCAAGAGCTTGAATGAGATTCAACAGCATTTGGCTGGAAACCGATCCCAACAGGAGGAAAACATCGTGGAGAAGTAAACACAGTGCTCAGCTCTGTTAAGTTACATGGTTTATACATATACATATATTTTACGTTATGTTAAGTACAGGTCAAGTTCCGTTTTCGAGCGATCAACTCGCTGATAGAATTTTATTAGCACAGCAAGACAAAGCGAAAGGAAAGAGAAGAGAATGAGTTTGTAAGAACGAAGACTGAAGGTCAAGTGCATAAAACGACAGATACATGATACATGTTAGGGCTCTGTTAAGTAAATGTTAACGCACTGTTAGCTCAAACACAATCACGAACAAGAACAAGAACATATTGCAATTAGTGTTTAATTTCTTCTGCTTACTTCAAGCGGCCATAGAAAAGACAATAGACATTGAATATAATTATTGAAATACATACACACATACATGCATATAGGTAAAGAAACAGTCTCACATCACGAAATCTTAAGTGGCATTGCCATTTTTTAGGACTATCCGGTATTTTGAGCAGTTGAGTTGTGTGTATTTTAGACATTTAGTGCATATGTTGTCCAAGCGTTATACGAAAAACATTCAGTTATGTAAGCATTTTAGCCTGTTTAATTTATAAGTCATGCATATTTATTTACCAATACGTTTTTATGATTTTCAAATAACAAGAAAAAAACAACATAAACATAATATTAGTCGCAATCGCTGCTTACTCGTATCATAGCTCAAAAAGTTAAAGCGTTATATCATTGTTAAAATATCTGCATCCATTTTGGAAATATCTATGTAAATTATTTATATATATATTACATATATAAATGTCAAAAAGTATCACACACGCGATGCAGGCATAAAAAATAAGAAATATATTAAATATATGTATGTTGTAAATAAATTTGAAATGTCTTTTTTAATACCATATCGATAGCAATTTCCTTGGCTGCCATTCTGATCATCTACTTAGCATTTTTCTTCTTTTTTATCCAAACCCTTGTCAATCACTATCAACGGTTTTTCCTTATCCATCTCAACACTCTTGAGATCCTTCTTCATCGGTTTATCATCATCTAATTCCTGTTCGACTATATCATTGTCATTAACGTCGTCATTGTTGTATTTACGGCTGGCCAGGGGAAGTGATTTCAAGGATTCTTCTAGTTGTTCCATGCGCTCAAGTAATTGAGTTAAGCGACGATGATAATCTTCCAAGCTGATCAGGTCTGTCGTAAGAGGACGTTGGCCACTATCCATAGTTAGAGTTTTGTTTTTGATTAATAAATTTATAGCTGACATGCGATAGTCAAATTTTGAATATTCCCAAGGGAATTGATTGCTGTTTTATATTTTACTTGTTTGTATAAATATGTCGTTGTTGACAATGCTTATGCGATAGATTTTATATTTTCAATATTTAAACATTTTTTCTGCATACACTTTGGATTTTTTTATCAAATATTTTTCTTTCTTTATTTGGTGTGTCTTTTTCAGCCCAATGAATATTTCCCATTCTTAGCTATACATTCCAACTTCAAAAAATCTTCTGTTTTATTTATCTACACATGACCAACACATGGACTTTTTTCAAACATGAAAAATTGAGTTTTAAATAGTTTAAACACTTTTAAGCTGCTTCTCTACTGTCGTGGTGGATTTAAAACAATATGTATCTTCTTATTTATGTTAAATTTTTATTCATAAAATTACTATATTAAATTAAAACAGTTTATATATATATATATATTATATTATATTTATATTTTCAGTTTTATTTATAAATGTAATAAATATAGTTTCATGTTAAAAATATATTACATATTACTTGCAGTTATGCACTTTTATATGTACGACTTATTTATATCATTATTATTACTAATAAACGCCAATAAATTATTTCAATTATTAACTTCATTTATAATTTATAAGAGTTCAACATATTTAATAGTATAATTAAAATCTCATATAATGCATATCATAGATGTGTTCTAAAAGTGTTTTTCCGTCTCGAAATTAATGATGCGTAGTAGACCATGCTCTGCACCTACAGCCACCCAATTTCGTGCCGGAGTGTTCCAGTTCCAACGCGCACAGTTTAGTCGCATCAGAGTTCTTAGATCAAAGCTGGGGTGTCGTTTCAGGTTAAGGAACTTCGATGTTTTATCATTGGGCATAGTTATGATTGGTTTGAGTTGCAGACCATAGTCTTGTTTAAACGTATCTGGGCTAACAGATGTCGGCTCAATGTCGGTGTCTAAGCACTTCGCCTCAGTGGTGGATACGAAGCGAACATTTGATTGTCGTTTTTTCAAAACTGACTCCATATTAAATTCAAAACTCTTCAAGAAGATAACATCACCGTTGTCGGTGACGGAAACCAGAGCTAGCTGCTCGTAATTGAAATGAATTGAACGGATGCTGCTAAGGAACACATCGAATGTACTCTGACTATATGTTATACCCGAGGGATTAAGCATTATACAACGTGTAAATTCTGGAACAGAGAACATGGAAATTATTATTAACTATTTTTTTTTTTGAAAGTATTGCAGTATCTTACTCGTTCTGCTCAGCTCAGTAGAGCCAACAGCCAAAGACTCCCAAATTGAAGGCCAGAGAAGATCACCCAGAAATAAATTGTGTATTGTGTCTCCAACAATTGAAAATGGCTGCGACCAGTTGGAAATGTCATAGACCACCAATTTACGTACCGCTGATCCAACAGCCAACCAATTCGCTCCACTCGATTCATAATGCAGTTCTAAGTCTGGAAAGTAATGAGAAATTATGTCTATTTGGCGATATCCATAAGAGATACTCAATTTCGACTTACATTTTATGTTTCTTTCGCCAAAGTAAAAGTAATTTGCCGGCATAACATGACGTTCATTATTAATCTCTACGAAATTGAGCCCCTGTTCGTCGGCTATGTCCCACAATGCAACATTCCCACTGGCATATCCAGTTACTAGCAAATTGTGACTAGAACTCTATAGAATATAAAAATATATTATTATTAAATTAAATTTTTATGTCTTCTTGTAAATGTCAGTACTAACCTCAGACCAACAAATCTTAGTGCAAGGATCATTGAGAGGATTTTCTATATCCAGGGTGAGGGTAAGCACTGGTTGTGGTTCAATAACTTTATCCATTTGAATTTTTAAAGTCTTGGTTGAGTCGACGTCTTTAGAAAGATTCAACGGAAGTGAATAGATAACTGCTCCGTTTGTGGTGCCGACGGCTAACAGACCCAAGCGATTTGCGGCTTCATCGTATCCGCCACTGGGCATAAATGCAAAGCTATGTACTGTTTGCTGAGAAACACGTATTCCATATTGCAGTTCCGTCTGCATTGGCCACTTCTTGCTCTCAGAATCATCTGGCAAATTACATTTGAGCAGTATCAGCAAGGCATCTTCTTTGGTATCCTTCATTAAACGTGTATAACCGTGCACCTTCCGGCGTAGGGAACATAACAAGTACTGTGTATTGACAGTTGGCGGCAGGGGTGCCCAAGCTAGTTCTTTAATCGGACAACCCAAATGAGTTATATATTCATCTACAAAGATAAATTAATTACAAATTTAACATAATAATAATTAATTTAATCAACATACTCTTTTCTCTGAAGCTTTCTAGAGGCTGCAGTTGCACCCAGTCATCACATTTGTCTCCATAGGCATAGCGCATTGATTGCGATGCCCTGGAGGGCATAATTTCACTGGCATTAGCAGGCGACAGTTCCGCATAGCGAGGCAATAAATGTGAATACAGCATATCTTTGGTGTAGTTTGTCTCAACACTAAAAAAACAAATAATTATTAATGAACGACAAGACTTAAAAAACTTATAGCAAACAAACTTACAAATATTTCCAACGTTTAGAAACCACTTTCTTAAGTTGTACTGTTCGTCCATATACTGCAACAATAAAACTGAATCACCCAAAAATTCTGAATACTTGTTTTATATTAACTTACGTGTTTTGTGCTGTTTATGTGTGTTACTGGCCGCTGAACGCTTTTTCTTGTTTTTTCGTTTCCCGCTAGATACACTTTCTTCGTCAGTTTGAACGACAATGGAGTCCTCATTGGAGTCAGCACCTTCTGAATCGTATTCCTCGGATGATTCCTTATCTCTTGTTATATCGTAATCAGAAGAATCCGCTTCAAAATCCTTACTCCCCTTACTCCTAGCGGTACCATCTGTATTAACCTTTTCCAGTTGTTTCGCAATATTCTGCAATTTAGTTTCAGCTCTGCAATGAAATATTTGAAAATAAGCACAAGTTTTAAAAGAAAATAAATAAATAACTGCATACTTTATCGTGGATCTTCGCTTAGCACGACCCGCATTACTGAAGACTGTAACACTCGACTCGTCCGAGTCAGCAACGGAATTCGTAGAGGCGTCCAACTGACTACGCTGGAAACAGGAGCGAACGTGTTGCTGGATCGATAATCTGGAATAACTTTGCTTACAGAAATCGCACTCAACCCGGACCTGTTTAGCGCCACAGCCTTCTAAATGCAACAGCATACCCAAGCCAGAACCAAGCTGTCGATTGCATAGCCGACACGTTAATCGCTTATTGCCATTTCCCGTTCGGAGATAGGTAATCATCATATTCAGTAATGCATGGCGTGTAATAACCTGTATAAATAAAATATATTAATATTTTCGATTCGACTAAGACAAGATATTTAAACTTTTGTACTCACCGCAGGACAATTATCTATGCGCCAACCTACGCCGTAGTGTTCACCCAGATGTAATTTCCAATTTTGTTCGTCGCAGCGCACCAGACACAAGCCGCACTGCACGGCACCTTCACCACGACCATTTTCACGCAGCTCTTCGTCCGTCTCCAGTTGTTCCCGTTTGCGTATCAACAGAAGACGCAGGTCGAAATTAGCTACTTCAGGCCAGCCTGACAATGTCTTTTTCGTTTCGTCGCCATCATTTTCAGTTTTTATTTTCTTTGCTAGTTGCGCAATCTCTGGCTCTACGGATTTGGGCTTCCGACCACGTTTTTTTGGCATCAACGGTGTTAAGAGCGGATCTGGTGTTGATGTAATCGCAGCATCCAGTGTCGCAATTGGTGTGGCTGTATCCACTGATGGAGTGCTGCTCTTTGCACGGCCGCGTCGCTTGGCTGGCTTTATCTCTGGATCGTTGGGACTAGTTCCATCGATTGTAGTTGACTTTGGTGTGCCACCTCGGGTCTGTCTCTTCCGTTTTGTAGCAGGAGTAACTTCATTTAAATTCGTTGTTGGCTGTTGATCTTCTTCGAGGACTTTCGATATCTGAGTTTCTGCTTTGCTTCTACATTTCCGTTTGTTGCTGCTGTTTACTGTCTGCACTATAGTTTCCCTTTCTTCATCATTCTTCACAGATTTTATAGTTGCATTCTCATCTATAACCGTTTTATCCCCAGATATATCCTCCGCTTTATAGTCCGATGCTGAAACTGATGGAGAAACTATTTCTAGAGATTTTGTTGAATTATTTTTTGAAGGACGACCCCGCTTTTTCTTAACGGTAACCGACTTCACCTTTGGAATATCTTCCAATTGATCAGCATCAAGACTGTTATTACTAATTTCTATTGGTGAATTTGTTGTTGCCTGTGATTTGGCTTTTTGCGTTTCTACGTCCTGTTCCTGCTCTTCTACTATCTCTACTAGATTCGCGACTGTTTCTACATTATTAGCATTATCCGCCTTTGGTTGATTATCCTGAAAATTTATATCTTGCTGCTGATCATCCTCTGTTTCATCGTAGTCTGGAGTAGCATCGTCACTTATGTCCGTTTCAGTAATTTTGCATAGTTTACTGCTTGGAGTTTCATTGTCGAATCCATGAAAAAACCCCGCATCGTCATCACTTGTGCTAGACGCTGTATACCGCTCATTGGATGTACTCTCCGCAAGCAAAGCTCTTTTCCTGGGATGCACTGCTTCCGTCTTAACCTCCTTGGCAGCCTTAGACGACCTTTTGGCACCAAGTACAGGTCGAGTTTTCACCAGTTTCTTTCTAGGCATTTTAGCTGCTTTTTCAGTCTTGCTCTCGGCTTTTGGGGGCTCCATATTTACATTATCTTTGGAATCGCTCTCTTTTTTTGAAGGCATCACATTCTCTGCCGCCAAGTGACTTAACAAGTTTTGAATTCCAGTTGCTGGCGTAGAAGTTTCTGCAGAAGATGAATTCTTGGCTTCTTGACGAAATGGCACTACTGCTTCCCCTTGTGGAGGTGGCTCGTCTTGCGAGAGGATATCGAAGAGAGAAATATTTGATGATGTCGGTTCGCTTATAGACAAATCGTTGTTGTTGTTATTTTTAATTCTTCGTGGCATTTTGGGTGGATTATAAAGCTGCGTTAGATCTCTTTCTTTTGCGGGGTGTGCTTCTTTAGATTCATTTATTTCCTGGGTTTCTTCTGCTGTTAAAGAAGGGGCCGCTTTTCGTGTCTTTGAAACTTCAACGTGATCTTTTTCTGAATGATTTATTTCTTTGGTTTCTTCTGATGTTAGAGAAGAGGGTTCTTTTGCAGGCTTTAAATCTTCAATATGATCCATAGTTGATTCTTGTCTGCATATGGTTTCTTCATTTTCTGTGGTGTCTGTAGCTTGATTCTCAGATTCCTCATTTTGTTTTCCTTTGTTTAATTCCTCATTTGTTTCTTCTTTATTTGATTCTAGCGCCTCGGGACTATGTTTGGATAACTCGGAATTTGTATAACTAACGTTCGTTTCATCCTTATTTGATTTTAATTCAATAGACATTTGGGTGTCTGATTCTAGTCTCAGCTTTTTAGCTTGATCATTACAAATATCCTTATCTGTACTAAATTCTTCTTCGGTTTCCGTTATATTTGATTTTGGAATAGTTTTTCTTTTGCTTCGTTGTACCAAATTTATCTTTCCCCTTTTGTGCTTTAAACTAACAACTGGCGGTTTTGATTTATCCGATTTTTCAGACTTTTCACTTTCTTTAATGTCAAGCTCTGGCTTAGGGATATTATTATTAGTTACTTCTGGTATCTCTACAACGTTATTTTTTTCAATTTCAATGTTTTGTTCTGATCTTATAGTTTCATCAGTTATACAATGTGGATTTTCTGCAGGTTTGTCAGTAACATCATCTGGAATTTTCACTGGCTCATTAGATTTGCTATCTGGTTTCGTTTTTTCTTTTTCTGATTCCTTAAAAGACTCCTTAGTTTCTTTTTTCAACTGATCAGTCAGTTCCTTAACTATTACACTTGCAGGTTCTTCAATTTCGTTATGTGAAGCCGTTATTACTTTCTGTGTTTCATTTACTGTCACTTTGAATGGTTCCTCATTGTCTGTATCTTGTAAAGGTTTTAAGTTACTCACATCTGCTATTTCGATGGAATCATTAGTCTTATAATCGGTTTCTATAACAGGTACCTCGGGAATCTTTTCGGTGGGTTTTACAACATTGGCTCTTTTATTTCGTTGCACCAGATTAATTTTTCCCTTTTTCGGTCTGAAAGGTAACCGAGGCAAGGGTTTCTCATCCTCTTTTTTTGTAATCCCTACAACATCTGTCACCGGTATGTTTTGATCTGGCACCGCTAATTCCGTTACATTTTGATCTGGCACCGGAATTTCGGGTATATTTTGATTTTCAGTTTCATCTCGAGGTGCTGTTACAAATGCAATTGGGGAGTTAGACAAATTCAACGAGCTTTCAGGTTCATTGCATTTTGATTGGTTTACGATTGCTTTCCCATCAATATTTTGTATAGAGCTACTACTTTTAGTCTCGATCTCCATACTATTTTGGAGCTTAATAGCATTTGGACTGATACATAAAACACTTGGCTTATTTTCATCTACACTTAGAGTAGCATGCAATATGTCCATATCCTGTAATTGTAGTATTTTTCCAATGGGAAACTCTTCTTCCGCTTCATTGCCGTTCACTTTTGAAGATGGGGACGTAAAATCTAATTGGGAACTACTAAATTTCTGCGTCATACTTAGTTCTTCTGGTGAAAGTTCTAAAAAGTCAGTTGAATCATTTGAATCATTGGCTGTCAACTGTGCAATGAAATCCACAGCGGAAAGAACCGAGCTCGACTGCTCTGCAATTTCTGTTGAAGGTGAAGATATCGGAGGTAGAGCCATTGATGCAGGAGTAATTAATGATGTATTTGTTTCAGAAGTTTCAACTGGAACTTTGTGACTGGAAGTAACCTCAATGGTGTCATTTAGTGTTGTATTTTGAAGGGCACACTCTTTCTCTGTTGGAGTTCGAATATCAGCAGGTATAACTTCATTGTTAACAGCCTCAGCCACAGTTAGAGAAGTGTTTGATTCTTTGGATATATTTGGATTTGATACAACGCTATTTTTAGAAATTGTATGTTCAAAATTTATTGGCTTTATCGGTTGCAAGTGATCAAGAGAGGACTGTTTCACTTTCTGCATTGCCTGGTTTTGGATCTCTTTAGCCAATTCGACGAGCTTCTCCCGTGACATTTTTAGTTTGTTGGCACTAAGAATAACCTTTTTTCCACCTATCGCAGATTTGGGTGATGACATTTTGGAAGGCTTTTCTGGAGTCTGCTCTATGATTTTCACTTGTGAGAGTTTCAAATCATCTTGTGCATTGACCTTGGTCAATTTCTCGGTTGGTTCAATTTGTGGTTCACTTACAGCCTGCATCTTTGGCAGGCGTAAAACTCTCAGATCGATCTTCTCATCGGGCGACAGAACTTTATTTTCCAATACAATCAATGGTGGGGGTGGTCCTTGTATTGTAGACTGCTCATTTGGCCGTTTTATCTGTGGTCCTGTAGCTTTTACTACAGATGGTAGCTTTTCTTGTCGTACGACTGCAGCAGTTGCTTGAATATCCGGTGGCCGTGGTCGACTAACACCGCATCTAGCACGATGTTTGGGCAACTGATTAACCGAGTTAAGTAGCAGTGGAGCGTTTGTTCGCGCCGTCAAGTCAGCCTTTGGGTATAGGTACAGTGAAACTTCCCGGTGACGTGGGAGTGCTGACCTCTGGGAGCGATGGTGTCATCGTTGTAGTTGATCCCGGAGATTTTGACATTTTATTCAGTATCTTATGTTTGATCAGAGCTTTAATGTGCATCGATTGTTCGTCGACGGCAACCACATTCGCAGCCTTTTGATTTCTCATAGGCGCAGGCGCTGGATATAATTGATATAATAAATAATATTGTATAATATTCTATCTAATACTCCATATAAAATTACAATGAAATACACACTGTTGGTGAGTAAAATTTTATAAAATTTTTCTAAATTCAACATAAAAATCAATAAAAGAAAAATAAAAAGTTTAGCAATACAAAATAAATCGAACGGAAAATCATAACCTTGTGAAGCTTTTTTAACCCAACCAACCTACACTGTGACTTGAACCCGGGCCAACCGAATTAAAACATCGTGTAGTCGAATATCCCATCTACATTTTATGGGACTACACCATCGAAAGAGCATAATTTGGGATAGTGAAGACTAATACTTGAATATAATTAATTATTTTGGAATTAAAAAAAATATATATAAGAAACCACCTAAGAGTTTAGTTTAAAAACTTGTAGATGATTCTTTTTTGATTTGATCCAGATAATGATTGGAAACATTGAATATTTACATACATAAAAACATATAATTTTAATTTCTTGCAAATATAAAAATAAACTTTTTTTAACAAAATAAATACTTTGTTGATTTTAATAAAAAGTATAAATGTGTTTTTAATTACAAAAATCTATTTTTATTTTATTATTAAAATTAACACACGCAATCATTGTCTGCAGGTTACGAACCCAGTTCCTAACCCAAAAAACGTATGCAACATTACTAAGGCCGTGCGTCAACTCAACGAGTTACGCCACATCGAAATCATCAATCTGTGGTGCTTAAACTCACACATAACAACATAATAACTTGAAAATATTTAGAAAAACCCCCTTTCTTAGACTAACAGTATTCACATCTTATAAATATTATACACTAAAGCATTTAATTACCAGGTTGATATCCACGCTGCAGTTTTACATTTGTTGCCACCGATTTCTCTGTCGACTGCGCTGCGGCAATAATGGGAGTGGAGGCTTCTGTCGAAGTTGAAATAGCTGATGCAATTTTCTTTGTCGCACTCGAATTTTGTTTGCTCAATGCTTCTGCCAGCTGCCTATCCAAGCCAGCCTGTTTTAATTTATTGAAATCTAATGGTATTTTGTTTATAATTCGTTTAGTAGATGCCGTGGGCAGACTGCGAGACTGTGTCGTAGACATCATCGTGGATTGTGAGTGAGACTGTGAAGGAATTGGCATCTTGTCTTTGCATCGGCTTAGAGGAATTTTGAAGGGATCCTTTTCTAATGTTTCCATTGCAGTTTGTTATAATGTGCACGTAGTTGGTTTATTACGCAGCAAGTTGATGAATATTCAATTTATATTAACAATGGATGATAATTCATTTCCAGCAGCTGCTAGGTTTTGTCACAATTATATCGATTGATTCTATTTAATTTTTATAAAAACTTTTAACTGTCACTTGTTCACTTGATCAATTGTTGGCGTCAACTATTACAACTTCGAAAATTAATTAACAATTTATACAAAAAAACAAAACCCAGAAGCATGTGCAATTCGATAGGTCGATGCATCTACATTATCGATTCTCAATGTAGTGTTGACTAAGGCCAAAAGTTTTGTCTGGACAACTCTGCCTTTTCGATTACTAGAAATTCATGATTTGTTATATTTCATATTTTCTCTTATTATTTATACTATATTGTTTTGTACGTAATCTTGCTCTAAATACTTAATAAACATAATTTCAAGGCTGTTAGCTAAACTATTTACAAAAATGAGTACTGTATATAATATTTGTTACTTAACCGATAGATATCGCTTCTTCATCTAGTATACCTTTTTTGAAATACTTTGACAACCCTGTGCGTACTGTGAAAACAAAACGTTTTAAGTGAAGAATTTATAATTTCTAATTAATTGAGAGAAAATATGGATTTCCAAAATCGAGCCGGTGGCAAAACCGGCAGCGGCGGTGTTGCCTCCTGGTCGGAGACAAACCGTGAGCGCAAGGAGCGTCTGCGGCAGCTGGCGCTGGAAACAATTGATCTGAACAAAGATCCATATTTTATGAAAAACCATCTTGGGTCTTATGAGTGTAAACTTTGCCTGACTCTGCACAACAACGAGGGAAGCTACTTGGCGCACACGCAAGGCAAAAAGCATCAGGAGAACTTGGCTCGACGTGCTGCCAAAGAAGCCAAGGAGGCGCCTTCCTCGCTACTGGCACCTGAAAAACCGCGTGTAGAGCCTAAAAAGTTTGTGAAAATTGGTCGGCCCGGTTATCGGGTAACCAAACAGCGTGAACCCTCAAATGGCCAGCAGTCACTGCTCTTCCAGATCGACTACCCTGAAATCAGTGAAGGCATTGTGCCACGACACCGCTTTATGTCTGCCTATGAACAAAAGATCGAACCTCCAGACCGCAAATGGCAGTATCTTCTCTTTGCCGCCGAGCCATACGAGACCATTGGATTTAAAGTACCATCGCGTGAGGTGGAGAAAACGGAGGGTAAATTCTGGACACATTGGAATCGAGACACCAAACAGTTCTTTTTGCAGTTTGCATTTAAATTTGAACCAAAAATATTGCCACCACCGCCACCGAGTCTGCATCGTGCGCTGGGACCCCCCGCCGGCTTTCCAATGCCTGGACCACCACGCCCGGCCATGCATCCCATGTTCAACGGAGTTCCGCCTCCACCACCCATGTAGTGACAAATATGAAGGCATCTCATCAATTAAAAATAAAAGTTTTATACGAAAAATAGATACACATTTTTCATCTTTTCTCAGGGCTTGGAATGAACCGATTTATAAATCTAGACCGTCATTAAAACACTTCTTTATATATAAATCTCTGACAATTTTTATTTTTTGCTTAAGAACATGAAAAAATATTGCATATTGTATGTTGTTTGGGTTTTTGTTGTTTAGTGTTTGTGTTTGATTCTTTGTAGTCGTATCTTACAAATTTTTAATAATTATTATACTAGTTTAAATCTCTAATGACATATATAGTTATATTTAAGCAATATACAATCCCTACAATTAATGGAGTTAAATGTCTAAAGGCTCAACGTGTCGTTGTATGCTTCGATTTGCTTTACATTTTACACATTTAGTTCCATCTTTCTTAAAGTTTCTCGCGCTTCTTAAAATTACGTTTCGACTGCAGTCGATTAATGATGTCAGAAACGTGAGGTTTGTGGTCAAAGATTTTCATCAATTGGTTTTGCGCCTCATTGATGCCGTCCGTGATAATCTTGCTGCGTTGTATGTTGCCCTAAAATCAAATTACATGCATTAATGACCATCATGTAATATATGCACAGTAGTAAACTTACTTTTAAGAGCTCACTGATACGCTCAATATCACCATGCTTGTCCTTGTCCTTCTCTACCTCTTTCAACATGGTTTCCAGTTGGCCCAAGCTGACCATTTCTGAATCATTCTGTAAATATTTCATAGTTCATTATACGATAAATTTTTTAGAGCTGTTGCTTGTTCCTACCAGATCCTCCATTTGCGAACGTAAGTGATATAGTTTCCAGCCGCTGATTTTGCCCTGCACATTTGGCTGATTGGCCAGATCAATAACTGTGGCACGTCGCTCATCGCGTGGTTTAACGTCCGTATATCGATGAAAATGATTGTTAGCCAGTTTGTGTGTTGGCTTGTATGTCTAAGTACACAAGAATATTATTGACATTGCCTTTGGGAGAAGATTCATTATACAACTCACATTGAGCAGAGCACAGTTACGCGGCCGTCGCAGCACAAAGTCTACTGGGTTCGCGTTCTCCTTGTTGCCAACAACAGCTGGAGCTCCTCCGCTTGCAGACAAACGATGATTGTTAACATCACCAGCAGCATTTGTATTTGGAGTAACACCTGCCGCGGTGACCAGTAGCCCGCCATTGTTGTGCTGCTGATGCTGTAACTGCTGCTGCGCCGGTTGTTGCTGATGTTGTTGTTGTTGCAGGAAGACGGATGATGCTTCCTGTGTGTTAGTATTGACGGTTGTGCCGCTGCTATGACTGCTTACACTGCCCGTTGGCGGCGGCAGTGATAATGATAGTGAGGCCTGACTTTGATTCGAGTGCTGACTGTCATTGCTGAAGATACAAAACGAGAATAAATAAATACCATATACGAATCCAGAACCTCTTCAGCATTGCAACTTACGTGGATCGGCGTGGCTTCTTGCGTGCCAAAGAATCGTAGCCACTTGAGCTGCTACCAGTTCCATTCATCCTTACTTGCTGAAGCTGACTCGCCGTCAATGCTGGCACATGATGAGCTGCCTGCTGTTGTGGCACATCCACAAAGGCACTAGCAACGCCGCTGCCACGTGCACCTAACGTAGGATGCGTCACGTTCTGCGCTATCGTTGATTGATGCGTTGAGTACAACTGAGGAAGAAGCAGAGATTGAATTGTGTTCAAGTTATACATTTTGTTAAACACCCTACCTCGTTAATTGGATTAAAGTGTGTGGCATTCTCCCTTGCTGCAACTGCCCCTGGCATTGTGTCATCATTCCCAATGCGACTAATGCTGAGATTGTTGTCTTGCAACTGTTGATCCACACCAGGCGAGGAGTTAGCCGACACTGTGGTGGAGCCATCCGATGAGGCTGGCGACTCAGCGCGCACATTGCGAGTACTCACAATACTGCCAGCTGTGGTGGACGCCGATGCCGTGGATGCAGAAGATGCACCAGCTGCAACTGCAGCAGCAGCGGAGTTAACGCGTTCTCTTTCCTTCTTGGCCAATGCCTCGACAGTAAGCGCCGAGCTACTCACAACCGTTGTGCTAGACTGTGCTTGTGTGGCTGCGGGTGCCACAGACACCGTCTGTAAATTGAAAGCGGATCCACTGGGTAGATTAACCGTCGCTACATTGGCCGAAGAGTTAGTGTTGCTGCTCATGGAGAGCAGAGTTGGTGCCAGATTCTTTACACCACGTATTGGTGACCCCTCAGCATCCCGTTTCCGCATGAAGTTGGAGACAAGTGTGTTGGCCGCGACTGGGACTGGCATGGGTAATGCACTGACTGTTGCACCTCCACCAGTTGTTGTTGGCGCAGCTCCTGTGGTCACCTTGACTGATGTGTGCAGTGGAATGACCATATGCTGGGGTGGTGCACCCACTGCATGTCCAGCACTAGCTGGTATAATAAGCTGCTGATGGCCAATGGTGCGACTGCCACCTGGGCCTGCTGTTGACGGTAGCACTGTGAATGTAGCCGTAGACCCACCGCCAGTTGTCCCCACTGGCTGTGCATGGGTTGCGAAGGGCAGCGAGGAAACAGACAGGCTGCTGGCTGTACCACTACTGCTCACTAACTGGGCCTGAGTCTGGCCGTGCGTATGCGTGCTCTGTGTCACTGTTGTCGTGGTCAGCGAGAGCACTCCCGTTGAGGCTGCCGGCATGGACTCATAGTAAATTGCAGAACTGCCTGGCGGCAAAAAGGATGCACCTGTCGAAGACGTGGCCACTGATGTTCCGCCAGCTGCAGTTGCTGATACACTAACGCCACTACCGCTACCTCCACGTTGCTGTATAAATACATTAGTAGGTGTGCCACCAGAGGATAGCCCACCACTGGCATCCACACCAGCCGATTGAGTCATCATCATTTTTCCCACAGTTATGCCGCTGGCGTTCTTAATGGGTGTCAGTGTGCCTGTCAATATGTTGCTGGCAGGACCACTACGTGCGCCGAGGGTTAGTGGGAGCACAGTGGCACCACCGGCCGCTGCTGCTGCTGCAGTGGAAACACCAGTGGGCACCGAACTAGATGTCACACTGGCCGACACACTTGGCACTGCTTGAATACTTGCCACGCCTTGCGGCGTCATTGTTGGACCACTTGATCCGCCTGCTGCTGCCAATTTGCCAATGGGATTTAGCTGCGTGATGGTCAGCGAAGGTTGCACCTTAGCAGTCATGGTCACTGGGGGTCGTATACCTGCAAGGCACAAGATTTGCAATTAAAAATTAATTCTTTAAAATTGATTATATTATTATTTTTATATGTTTATGAAAGGCAAAGAAAAAGTCGTGGCACACTGACAGCTATAATTACGATTCTTTGCAAAAACACACACACATGCACGTTCATATATACATATGTATATGTGAGCTGTCAGTTGCACCCTTCCCCCTTATGCTCCTCAAACAACAAACTCAACGTTTTCTGAACTAACTTACCCATCTTGGCACTGCCTATGAGGAAGGGCTGCAGCATGACATTGCCAGCTAATCGACCAGCAGATCCAATAATTTGCTGCGCACCTCCAGTTGCCGGCTGCTGCAGTTGAATAATGCGCGTGGTGGGCAAATTAGCTGCGCTGAGAGTAACTGGTGCCACATTAGCAGTTGTTCCGACTCCACCAATGCCAGGACCTCGACCTGCTACTCCACTTGATACGCTTACTGGCGTGGGGGGTGCTCCGCTCGAGCTTAGTTGTGGTATACTGGGCGCACGTATGCTTATGCTCGTAGTATTCAGCTTGGCGCCCGAAAAACTTTTACCCAGCGGTATCGGACGCACCTGCCGTGGTGTCACTGTTGTGCCCCCTGGTGTTGTGCCCGCCCCCGACGTATTTGCCGTGCCGCCCAGAGGCGTGGCTACAGCAAAGCGGGGATTGAATTGTTGCCCAGCATTTGGATTTGTGTTGGGAGAGCCGGCGGCTGAGACATTCGATGAGTAGACTAAGGTTGCTTGATGCTGACGCGGTGGCAGCACGGTGGCCACATACGCCTGTGGCACGCCCGTTGGGCCTGACTGTTGAGGTGGAAGCGGACCTGCTGCAGAGACGGTGAGAGCTGTAATAGAATTACATTAAATAAACAGAATCCATTAATTTAATCAACTTTACTGACCTGTGGGAGCCTGGACGGGCGTGGCTGTCGTTGAGACAGTGGCACCGCCAGCTGATGTGGTGATGAGACGCGGCCGTGGCTGATGTATCGCGCGAATAAGCTGCACTTGGCCAGTAGGACTCTGCATCCAGGCAGCTGCTGCAGCACTGTTGGCAGATGAGATGACTGTCGAGGGCTGTGAGGTGCGTACAAAACTGCCCGTGCTGGTAAGGCCCGCGGGTACAGCAGGATTGACACTTGCTGACGATGTCGCTCGTAGAGGAGTCACAAGACGTTGAGCTCCTGCCACACCAACACCTACACCGCTCATCTGAGTGGCAGTGACACTGGCACGAGGCAAATAAGTTTGTGTGACTGGCCTCGTGACTGTAATCGATGCATTTGAAACACTCCGAGCTGGAGCCGCTGGTATGGCTGTGATCTGGGTGCGGCCAGTGGCGGTGACATTCTCGAGCTGCTTGATCATGGGCATGACAACGCGCACCTGTGTTGATTGTCCACCGGCTCCAATTGCACGTATAGAGGCGGCTGTTGTGGCCTGGCCAGTGTTTAGGGATATGGGAGTGCCGCTCAGCGATGTCTGGACAGAATTACCGGCAGTGGCCACTTTGATAGTTCCTCCGCTTATTATGTTACCACCCGTTATGGAGATGCCTCCACCGCTGCCATCGGCTTTGACGTGCGTTATCTTGGCTGCAACTGTAGAATGTGCTGCGGGTGGCAAATGGTTTGGTAATGAAAATCTGTTTATGGAGCCTCGTAAATGCACGTGTGAGAATGTGGATGATACCATAGCATTAGATGTGGTTGGTACGATTGATGTTGTTAAGTTGGTAATCAAGTGCTTGCTATTTGCTTTTGGGTGGGGATGTGTGCGTATCTTAACGGCTTTTACTGTGGCTGCATATTAGAAAAATAAATAAAAAGCGATGGAGCAACACTGTTTTCAAAATAAAACTGATTGGCAACGTAAAAATATTACAAGTGACACCACGATAACGAACACACAATGGTCAAGACTACACAGATATACTAATATTTTAGCTGATATTAAACATTGCAATTAATATGCAGCTGATTCCATTGCACATAACTTTATGTATTTCGCAAATGAAAAGATTTTAAAATTTCACTTATTGGCAACGCTACAAGGCATTTATTGGGTGGCATCACCAACACGAATTTACAGTAACAACAAAACGTACACAAACACACACAGCCATATGCTACGAATGGGAGACAAAAGAGAAACTCGTAACAAACACTGCGCGCGTATGCGAGCACAAGACGGAACCAACAAGCACACACTGACAAACACGCACACACGTACACGTGCTATTACAAAGCGCAAAAATGTTATGTATACATACTAATGCTAACATATATATTATCTACATGTGAACATTTGTGCATATGTTTTCATACATATACACAGATGTGCATTGTAGGTATATTTTGAAATACATACCAGGCGCCGATGTCGTAGCTGTACCCCCAGCGCTGCCACCCACCGAACCGCCCGCTCCACCCTCACTCGAGGCGCTCATGCTGTCCAAGAACGCAGTATATTTATTGATGAAAATACTAAGGGAAAACAAGACCAATTAGTTAACGATTTTATGTTGTTGCGGTTTAAATTCTTATCAACACGCACTGGCATACGTCTACATACGTATGTATATGTATGTACGTATCACTTTACGTTTCAGTTAATACACATACAAAACAAATATAATTGAGTATATAAAAGGATTTAGCTACATTTTTTTTTACCTGAGTTTGATATTTGTACACTTAATGCACACTTAACCTTTTTTTCTCTATTTTTTGTGTATACTTCTGTTTATTTTAATATTAGTTATGCTTTTTCTTAGAGACGTATGCATATCGCTAAATAGCTATCGATATTCTGATTAAAAACATAGCTCAATCCGATATCAGGTGTTTTTTGTGTTAGGTATCGCAGAAGTTTCATACAATTCGATATATCGGCGCGATTTAATTTCTGTTTATTATATATAAAAAACTTATTGTGATAGTGGTTTTCTTTGAAAACTCTGTTAATAATATTACATTTTATTTAATTAGTAACATGAAGAATAATAAAAATATTTAGTGGCACAAGTTTACCGATATAGTATTCTAGAACGACAACCCTGGCTTTCTGCCATATAACATATTCTTTTGAGTTTAACAGTGTGTTAACGTAAACATAGATTTTTGGAAGAAGAAGAAAAATGTATAGGATTCCTAAAAGAAGAAGAAACTCTGCTACTCATAACATTGCCAATCGCGAAGTGAAAAAGACATACACAAAATAGCAGAAAAGTTAAAATTTTAAGAATAAAGACATAACGAACCGACACCAAATCCGGGAGTGGGACATTAATATTATTAACGCGCGTGTGTGTGTGTGCGTGTAAGTGTGAGTGTGTGTGCAAACTGAATAAATAATTACACACACAGCAGTACTAGCACACAAGAGTTTAATTTAATTACCAGTAAAACAACAAAAGCAGTGGCAGCTGTGTATTAGTGTGCGTGCCTAATAGTTGTTTATAACAAGTGATAGTTTACAAAAACAGCTGGCAACTATAAGCAAGAAAAAGGCTGAGAGTTATGCGAAAAAATTGATTTTCCACAACGATTACAGTTGGTAAGAGGCAACCTAAAAGCAGCTGAAAAAGAAACCCCTTGCCCAACACCCCCAATCAACTGCCCGCTTCGCGCGTGTGTGTGTGTGAGTGAGTTGTGAGTGTGAGAGAAGGATCAGAAAGAGAAATCATCCAAGGCGTCGCTACCGGCGCAAGCAATGAATATTGTCGGAGAATATGAATACAGTTCCAAGGATATGCTTGGCCACGGCGCCTTCGCTGTGGTCTACAAAGGACGTCATCGCAAGGTAAGCAAACATCATACATATATATAACGCGACCAATAACTTGTTTATCTCGTATATATGTAAATATACATATGACTTAGTGCATTACTTTGTTATTGTGGATTTCAACGTGTGGGCTCGGCTCCACTCGTCATTAGGAATGACAAAAACAATGCAATTAACAATGCGCCATTGTTGAAGTAAACACGACGACCCATGCGAAAATCTCGCATAAAACGCAATTCAAAAAAAGTGTACCCACACCTACATATGTCAAATAGTGTTCCTCACCCATCAAAATGGTGAAGACAGAAAGGCAAAAAGGGACATAGGGACATCAGCTGATGACAGCGCATTGCCCTTTGCTGTTGCTCGTTTTTCTTTTCACAAATGCGAATTCTTCTTTGGCAGTCTCTTTCGTGCGCTTTGTTTATATTTTAAATGTGCCTATTTTGGTTTTCAATATACGATCGGAATACTTTTTACAAACTGGCAACACGTGCGCGTGTTGTTTTTTTGCTTCTCTATTTTCTTTTGCGACGCTGTTTCGAGGCCTATTTAAAAGTTTAGTTGTGTGCGAGGGCATGTATATGTATATGTATGCATGTGTATCTGTATAAGTGTATGCTTGTGTTTTCCGCGAGTGTTTTGAACTATTTCAGGGTCACACCATACCCAAAGTTTCTACACACGCCTTACTCCAATTATGTTTGTAGGCGGCTTTCGATCGTAGGTACACATTTATTTCGCTGTTATACATACATACATGTTTAAATACACACGTGCCTAGAACATACGTGATTTAATAAGCTTATCTATAATACTAAATAATTACAAATAATTCCTTAAAGGCATAGTTTGTAAATAAATACAATATGTAAATAAATACAATAGTGCTTGTATTTATATAATGGATACATGCATACATTTGTGTGTATATATATGTACATATATAAGTATTCGATTAACCGCAATGACTCAGCTGCATACACATGTTTACAACACAGACTCCTTTTCTCACCTACATCTCTATATAATTAAATGCAATTATAACAAAGACTTCAAATATTAATTGAAATCTCAAATGAGACCAAAAGCATTGCACAATATCGAAAACAGGTTAAATAAAACAACAAACAACCAGAAATCCAAATGTTGTACCTCTCTTGATCTCACAATGAGAAACTCATTAGCAATGTGTAGGAAAATGGAAATTTACTGTATAAAAAGAGAAAGATATAAATGGGACACACTTTATTGTTGTTGTTGACATACTGTTGGTGCTTTTTGTTATTGCATTGTAATTAAGAATACGATCATTTAAACCGCCTCGAGTCGAACTCGGAAGAAAACAAAAAGTAAAAGCAAAAGTAAATACAATCAAAAGCAAAGTAGTGAAGCGAAATAAAAATATGAATGTGTCAGCCTTTTCTTCGTTGATAAGCATTGTCGTTCGTTTCATTTGTTGCTTTTCTATCTTATTTCGTATAAACAAAATGTTATTTGTTTGGCTTTTGCTACATATCCGTGTGTATACATATATGTACATAATATGTGTTTTTATGCATGTATAACTTTGCAGGTGTATTTCAGAGATGGGTATCTCATGGATACACAAATCAGCTGATGCAATACCGAGCAGCTGTTGCCGTAAATGTTTTCGTATTTTGATTTTATTTTGCTACTTTTTGTTTTTGTTATGTAGCCTATGAACTTAAAACTTTAAAGTGATCGTCATTTTTTATTTTTTTACTGCTTTGAAATACTCTTTATTTCCTTGTAACTGCTTATGTTGGTTTCCTTTTGGTGTTAAGTGTTTTTATCGCTGTTGTGGACGATAAAGAACTCCTTAATCTCTGACAGATGCAGACTTTGCCTGGGGAATCTCTAAAAATAGTCAACCGCATGGAAACATGTGCACGGAGTCAGTGCTGACAGTAAACGATGGGTAGACAGGCTAAAGATACGACAGCAATATGTTGTGTCCCCTTACAGCCTGGCAGCCTCCAGGGTGCAGACGACAGACAATACAGACAGTACTTAAAATAAACACAACAAATCTACAATGCATACCCAATCGTCGTTCTTTTGACACGTGTTCCAACTCTTACATGTTCACACACACTCTGCCATTGTTCCTGTGTGTATGTGTGTTTTCCATATTCTTTCCATTTGCTATTCTATATCTATGTGCTCGTGGCATTGCATAAGGCAAAACGCGCTACACACATGTTGAGTAGGAATCATGCAAAAATGTCATTAAGTTGTGATAATATGCGCATAGCCGAGGGACGTACTAACAGTCGTTTAAATAATCAGATAATTATAAGTATATTTCTTATTAAATTGGACACTAAAGTGTCGAAACTATTGTTAATAATAGCTTGTTTAGAGTATTTAATATTCTGTATGGCTGTTATCGTTTTATTTCTCTGTTAACCCTTGCAGCTCTCATCATATTTCATAAAACAGTGTGGCCGTGTTATGTAATCTCGACTACCCCCTTTTTTCCATTCCCATTTGTCTGGCGCGCTGTTTGCACGGGTTTCCCGCTTTGTTATTCTTGTTGTTGCAGTATAAATTTAGCATATTAACTTCGTATTATTGTTTACAATTGCATTTTGCATTTGATTTTGTCGCAATTTGTTGTAGTCATTGTTGTAATTCTACATAACATGTATAGACATTATTCAATCGTTTTAAATGCGTTTTGAAAACTTATCAGCTCAGACCAGGCCGCCTGTGAATAGGGCACCCTAATCAAAGCGATGTTGTGGGACCCTCTTAATTGACGGCACAGTCTATATAGAGTATTTGTAACGTGTACTATTTAAATGAATACAATGGCAGTTTAGTTTAAAATACATATGTATAAAAAACAGACTCTTCCAATATCTATGTACATGTAGGTGAATATATATGGATGTATTCACGTGTCTCCCTAAGGAACAGTGAATGAATTGTTACATTTAAAAGATTACAAAGACCTCAGCTGATTAGATTTCAGGCAATTCAATCCATTTAATTCAATGCTTCACTCAAAGTTTGTTTACCTTCTGCGATAAAAGTTCTTGACCCAATCACCCATATAAAAAAAGTTTGAAAAATATGCAGACACGACGCGGAAAACAGAATAATTGGCATAAATGAAACTCAAATTGTGTCGCGATGCGAATGTGAAAGTTAACGAGTTTCAGCTCAGTTTCTTCTTTGTGCTATGATCAACCGGAAACTGAAGCTCACATCCTACCACCCCCACTCCGACCCCACTCTGGAACCTACTCACCGGAGCAGAGGCAACAACAGCAATACGCAATTTGCACAATTTTGTACGATGAGGGAAATTAGTTAGCGCATATGACGAATGGAAATTCGGGTTCATCGGAGTTCAGTGCACCTCGCGGCATTATTTTTGGGTGTGCGATAAGGCTAACGGGCTAGGCCGCGAATAAAAAGCGCAGAAAGCAAAAAGAAATTACTGGCCACAGTGCAATGGCCGCCTCAACTCACAACTAAAAGAGGAAAACAAAATTTTGGATAGAAATGGCAAAAAAAAAAATAAAACCAAAGCAAACAATTGCGCAGAAAATGCGAGAAATAAAATAAAATGAACAGGCGGCGTATTCGAAGCGCACAAAGTATCTGGCAGATACTCAGACAGCACATCTGTAGAGCGATATACTATTAACTGGTTTCTCTCTCTCTCACTGGTGAAAATGTAAGCTGGAAAAGCAACCCGAAACGAATGCTTGGCGGAAAACTCTTTTGGCCAAACTGCGTCGCAGGTTTTCAGTTTCACACAACGCGTGATTGACTCGATATGAGAAGACAGCCAGCAATGAAATAATCTAGAGCTTATGTGCTATCAAATACCCTGGGATTTTGTTTGTTATTTGTATTAAATACATAAAAGGGAAAGGAAACGAAACGAGAGAAATAAAATGATGAAATTCTTTATTAATGAAACTCAATAATCGAATACTGAATATATTCAAACATTTGCCGGTCTATATTATTATTATGACTTGGAAGTAGGAATCTGTTGATCGTTAGCGAACTGGAACTAGTCTGAAATTCCTGTTTAACAAGTTTTCGTGAGAGAATTATGATATTCCCTGGTGTAGTGTGTGTGTGCTTGAAGCTGATATGGTCGATATCAACAACAACAAGCAGCAATTTATGCGCATATATTGCCCGAAAGTCTGCACGTGGAAGCTACAATATGCCTGAGACATGTCTGAAACTCAATAGATCTTTTTATAATTAATGAAGCGTTCATTTGCTTTGATTTCAGTTATGTTTGTTATTTATTTGTTATGATTTCCGTCGATAGAAGAGTAAAGGATTGATAAGTGAGCTCTCATGTGCGTTCTGTCTTTCAGTATATAGCCTTAATAAACTGCGATTGTTTATATATTGTGAAGTATCGGGCAGCTGGTGACTTTGACCTAGGCCACAAGCCTGCAATCAGTTTGAGTTAACGTCGTATCACAGTATGAACCTGTCGCTTCAATCTGTGGATGGTTCATTAAACATTCTTAATCAAAGCGCCCCCTGGCAACAAAATGCATTCATTACCGTTATTACTTCGAGCAAACAAACAGAAGATGTATTATATATGTGCAGATCGTCCTTCTTATCGGTCAAGTTGCGAGTATTTGTTGATTGTTCGCATCTATGGAAAAAAAAATGGTGTAAAATGTGTAAATATAAGTAATACAGAATCAACTGGTTTGTTTACTTATCAGCACAATATAAATAGGTGTTCAAAGAGATAAGTTCACAAGAATATCATCGGAAGAAATAAAAGATGTTACAAGAAAGAAAGTCAACGAAAATATGACGAGTTAATGCGTCATATCGTCATATTTTATAAAAGCGTGAAATGGGCGAAGTTTACACTAATTTACACTTTCCTCTCTTGTTGGACACCTGAAGAGGTGAACACAGGCAAAGAGTCGTTGTTGGCCGTTAAGTGCTGGGTAAACAGTGTGTCATGGTATCGCTAGGGGGAGTGGGTGAAGGGAAAATGGGACTGTGACTGTTATCGCAAGACTCGTTCAACGGTTAGTCGAGTATCTTAGCCAAGTCTGTGAGAGGGTGGTAAGGGAGACGACGCGCAACTTTTGCGTATCTAATAATAACACGCAATGGATGAGGCAAGGCCCAGGGGAACATTGCACGCATTTTGCAATTTGCATTTTGTAAATAAATATCAGCACTTGCGTCGCAGGCAACGAACTTACAGATGCTTCATGATTCAATTTGTGGTAACAGTTGGGCATATCGAGTGTACAGTTGTGTTTGAGGCAGTTTTACAAAAATCAATATTTCTTGCCTTTTAATAGAGATAATAATAGTGTAAAGTTGCAGAAAGTATTTTTGCAGCAATTGTTTCCTTATCAATCAAGTAGTTGATCATGAATACGTTTCCTTTATCATTAACTGTAACCTTAACTGTCTAGACTTACAGTATTTGCCACTTGATTGTAGCAAAATGACGTAGCAACCCACAGACCAAGCGCGTGTACTGTGAATAATTATATGAATATATAAATAATACTTTATTTAATAACAAACATTTATAAAAGAACGCAAATTGTACGAGGATTTGCATTATATCGAGTTAAATAATGATTAAATACGTTCCCGATAAAGTTCAATGACTGTGGTTCGTTGACCAACAATAATTAATGCCAATTAACACTGTGTAACAATGTTTATGTTTGTGCTTATTCCAGAAACACATGCCCGTGGCCATCAAATGCATTACCAAGAAGGGATTAATCAAGACGCAGAATTTACTCGGTAAAGAGATAAAAATTCTTAAGGAACTAACGGAGCTGCATCATGAGAACGTTGTGGCTCTATTGGACTGCAAGGAGTCCCAGGATTGTGTCAACCTGGTTATGGAGGTGAGTGCCATATGGCAAAATGTACAACACATTCTAACACCTTATCAATTACTCGTCGAAATTAGCCACATCATTGTTTATGCAGTTACTTTGTTGTTGTCGTTGCTTTCGTATACATATATTATTATAAATGATATGTGGCCTAATCGTATGACTCAGTTGTGCTCGGTTCTTTTGTTATTGTTGTCGATATTCATTGCACCCGCGGTGCACGTAGGCAACTTTCACGTCACGGAACTCTCCTCCCTATTCCGCTCGCACCGTCGCATTTTCAGCTATAACGCTACGCAATTAATTGCGGAAGTTGCAAAGTCTACGCGAAAACAAAATAAATATGCAGAAACGAAACAAGTGTATGCATTTCTATTTAGATAACACGACTATAGTACACCCTGCAATGAAAAATACATTTATCCAGCGTCACCTGTTGAAATAATCGATATAGGTACAGCTACTTGTATAGTTTATCGAGTCAACTTAACTATCGATATACTGAAGCAAACTTGATATGTATAACATATGTTTGTTCCAAACCAGATTAAATGTTTAACATAAACACTATATTTCTGTGGCATAACAAAATTATAGTATGTAAAACATTATCCTCACATAAAATTCGTCTCGCTGTTAAATAGAATATGTCGACCCACATGTTTATTGGTTTAACGATTGTTTGTTTACTTCCTGGCGTTGATTCTCAGCGAATTTTCAAATTACCTCTTGTGTTTTCGACGGCTGTTTACATATTTTCAATGCATAATGTCTGATGATTAGGTGATTTCGAAATTAGGTCAAATTCCTGTGGGACGCATTAGCTTTATGTATGTACATATATACCTTGATAAGATTGGTGTAGTTTTATCAGCGGTAGTTGGCGTAAGAAAATGCTGATGATAATTCGACTATTTTTGCAGGGTTGCATACGGTAAAAATACTATATGCATACCCTTACCCAATTTCATTGTATGCTATTGGGTTATTTACATATATGACATTCTGTGCGAGTATAGTTTCCCCGTTCCCTATTTGTGTCAAACTGCACATAATCATCAGCGATTAGTTCCGTTTGCTTTGTCTGACTTTGACCCCATTCCGTATATTCCGCCTGCAGCCCCGGCCGTGGCATCTTGCTCCCCTGTTCTCTAGTACCTAATGTAATCAGTTGATTCTCGTGCTATTTATTGATTCAATTGCACGCGTTCAGTTTTCCTCAAATATCGCAATGTATGTCTTCGCTTATTTATCTTCAAAGTGCTGTTGAATTATCTCGTGTCAGATAAAAGTCTAGTCTAGACAATGATACTTAAAAGTACAGTGTTCAGTCTCTCAATGAAATCATTTGCTTTCAATTTAAACCTTTTAATTTAGTTTTGGTAATAAATATTAGGTATATTTATTTTTGATCAGCATTAATAACAAACATTATTTTTCAACGGAAACTATTGTAGATTCTAAATTTCAAAGTTATCTTGTAAAACTATCATAGTAATAGGTTGCCTTGATACTACTTTAAGTCCAAACAGAAAAAAGTCATAATATATGTAATACTATTTACAGAAATAGCTTTTTATTGTATAGTTGGCAAAGTTTTTATATAAAGAGAACAACACACAGTCTAAAAGCTAACTAACTAATTATGTTATGTCAATAATATCCGATATGATCTGTGCTCCATACGTAACCATTGTATCTGTATTGTTTTTTTGTTTTGTGTAGCGAAGTAAAACTAAACAAAGGCTAAGCGACTAGGCGACTTAAACTATGAGACTATATCTAAAGACTCCAACTACAATTTGGGAAATTTCGCTCCTTTGTATTATAATACAACAGAGTTGTAGAAGTCTCTCTTGTATCAATTGGCAAATGCTGCAGGATGTATTGACAATGTAATTAGATTTGGAATTCAATCGTATATGTTAAGGCAGCTGGTTGTGCGTGGGCGTCTTAGGCTAATTTATTTAGTGGTATCTCCTCAGTGGGATGCACCTGATCCTTTGGCTCTGGTTTGCTTGTGCGGCAGCATTTTGTCTTAATGCCGCCGATATCTTTGCGACAAATTAATCCAACAACGATGCCCACAACTGCGACAATCATAATACCTGTAAATAGAACAAAGTTAGTTAAATGAAATAATTATTGATTAACTTGTGTCTTACATATGAGCAATGTGTTGATTGTCTCCTGTGATATGGGAACTTTGTTGGGTTCATCCTCCTCCTTGATCTTATTTGTCGCATCTTCAGTCATGATTCCTGCTTTTGCGACAGTTTCCGTCTCGTTGCTGGCCACTTTGTTTCGATTGCGATTGGCTGTTTGAACAACATTACGTATTAACATTTTTAAGACTTTAATATAATAATAATATTATAGTCACCTGTGCGTGGTGGCGTTGGAGTTGTTGGCTTCGGTGTAGTTGGCAGCCCTGTCACACGTTTGTTGGGCGATTCTGTAGCAACAATTAGACTCTCGTTGAACGATTTGCCCAGCACTAGTTCGAAGCAGCTTACATCAAAACGTTTGGTACTGATGGTGTCAATGGAATTGAGAAGGTTGCACAGCTCTATAATGTTCTCTTGATCCAAGTCGGGCAGTTTAAGTTTAATTATGGATTTAAGCGGTGTAAAAGCTTTTGTATTGATTCGCTGTCAGAAACAGAAGAAGAAGACAACGGGCGTTATAATTGCGCATGCGTTAGTTAGAGTGAGACAACTATTACACACATTTGTGCAGTGCTGCCAACTTCACTTTATGTCGTCTATCGACTATCGATAACAACATTTGGCGCGCGCAACTTACCCGTTTGAATTCGTTTTCATCCAAGCGCAGCATACTCAACGCGCTTATATTGCTGAAGATTTGATCAGGCAACTCTGTCCAGCTACAGTTGGAGCAACTGAATTCTTTCAAGCTGGGTTGATTCAAAAAAGAGCCGTCCGTGCGTTGAGCTATACGATTGTTGCTTAAATCCAAGGCCGATAGATCTGTGGCACTTTCAAAGGTGTCGGCGTCGATTTTAGTTAGTTGATTATTTGCCAAACGCAGGCGTTGTAAACGATGCAAACCATTGAAAGCCTGGAATAACAAGATATAAACGGGGTTATTAAACAGAACTAATATGAATGATAATATTATATTTACCTCCTTATCAAGTTGTTTGATTAAATTGTGGCTTAGATTGATTTCAACAACTTTGGATAAGTTAGCAAAATCCTCCGCTCGCAGCTCAGCAATATCATTGTAACTCAAATCAATTATAGCTGCAGTTTTGGGTAAGTCCAGAGGTACATGGGTCAATTCGGCTTTGCTGCACTGTACAAATTTAAAGTCCTCCAAGCAAAGACAGTTTCGTGGACAGCTTGGCTCCAGAACGTGGCTGCTGCGGCGCGGAATGCCTAAATAAGAGATGAGCAAAGTTGGTAGAATCATAGTTTTCAGTTCATGGTGAAGATACTTACTAAAAATAGGTCGAAATGTAGTTGTTGTTGTCGATGTGGCGATTGCCAATTGTCGATTAGCTGCTGTCTCTGGTTCTGCTTGGCCATCCCCCTTTGTGGCAGTGTAATCATCGTAGTCATCATATCCGTAATCGGAGCTGTTGTTGTCGTTATCCGCTGGCGCTGTTGAACTAATACTAGAACAGAATTGGGATCACGTTTACTCATTTTGTAATTAGCAGGTCATTTTTTGTTTGCTAGCTGTTTCTGCCAAGTTGTTTAGCCAAAAACTCTTAATTGCTTGCCTCGAGATTCCAATTTTAAGTAAGCTATGATTACATCAGAAACAGCAGTTGCACGAACACACCTAGCACTTTGTCCTGAGACTATTCTTGACCTATTTAAACACGCTACTTTTAGACTTGACGATACCCTATAGTATATAATAGCGAGAGAGGTTAACTTGATTGAACGCACTTTGTAATATTGGCAACATAATAATTCGATGTATAATTACAATATTTGTGGCAGAGAATAGTTAATTTAATTGCAATTGAGTATTTATCTCTAGTTTCTTACAGGGTATTCACTAAACTATAAATGTTCTTAAAATTTCGCAAGTCTTAATACATTTTTAGCTTCGTGTCTCTGCGCAGTCTTTATCATTATTCGCTTTTGTTTGTTATTGGAGTCGTATGAATGAAAACAAGCGGGAAACCTGTTTACGTCATGGCTAAAACGCCAAGTTGGTCGGCTTTTATTATGTTTCTTATTTCTTCTTTTTTTATGCTCGTCATGCTTCCACTCTCACTTTCGTTTGGTTCACTTGTCCAGATTTTGGCCAAGTTGCTGAATCCTTCATTAGTCGCTACGTCGGATTTGGGTTGGGGATTTAGTCTGTTGTGTGTATGTGTGAATGGGACGTCACGAGATGCCTTACTGTGCGTCAGTTCAAGTGAGTCTTATAATCGCGCCATACAACTTGTTTAGTTTGCGTGACTGTAGAGTCTTTGAGTGTAACAAAATATATAATAAATTAGTCTGAGTTCTAGTTTCTTTAAATAAACTGTTCGGCTGAACATTAATAGAATGAATGGTTGTATTTGTGTTGATATATATCAAATATAGTGGAAATATTTAATCTATTCTTCGGAACCTGTTTAAAACTAAAAAAAACAACATACTCGATTCATAGGTTATCCTAATTCCAAAAGCAATCTAGAAATGTGGCTAATCGTCAGTTTTAATGTATGCCAAGGATGACGACATAGCAGATAAAGTAAACCGACCCTTGGGACTGTTAGCTGTTTTATTTTCAAAAAGAAATCAATAAACTGCAAGCGCCAGTTGTCTTTAAATAGTCTGAGTCATAAACTGTTTATGTTTGTTTGTCCCGAGTACTTTGAGTGTTTGCCGCATTGAATAAACATAGTCGATAATTATAGTATTAGTCTTATCGTATGTGTACGCATACATATATGAATTATCGATGCAACTGTTTTCTTTATCAATAGTTGATTAGGCAAGTCATAGGTATGTATAAAAGCATTAATTACGAGTGAGAATACTGTTACCGTGGCGGTTATAAAAAGACATAAAAAGAATAAATTTCTTCATCGTTTTTTTGATATAATGCCGGTTCAAGGTCCGAACCAACCCGATGTACCGAAGTTTTCAACAGGTTTCCGTTGGCATTTCATTTAGCGAATGTTACTCAACGGCACTTTGTACTTTGTCTTGTCGTTCTGTAATTGCCTACGCTCTCGATCTATAAATAAATCCCGCCCAAGTGCTATTAACATTGCGAAAGGTTTATCAATATTTCATGGAGAGTGTGTTTCAAATTCGCAATGCTCTGATATATTCAATTACATGTACAATATGCAGGGAATTAACATTTTTTTATTGGCTAAACAATTGACAATCAGAAGACAACTTCATTTCCAGCACTTGCCGTAGGTTTATTTACCTGACGCTTAGCAGAAATATCAAAAGTAGTCCAAACTTGTAATACACGTGCATGTTGTTGTTTGTAATCTTCCTTTATGGGTAATAATTTACTTGTTTAATTGTTTATTTCGCAAGGGCTTTCGTAAAATTATGTCATTGTTGCTTCACTGTTTATGCTGTTGATTAAAGTTTAAAGAAATTTCGATTATATAATCATATAATTGTTGCCGATAAACCCCATATGTAAGTGGGGTAATTTAGGTTGAAGTTTTAATGAATTAATCACAATTTCTAATGAAACCTGTTAAACTAATTGTTAATTATAGTAATTTAAATAAGCTTCTACAGAATATTGTATGAGAAGCACACGTTGAGTCTTCTTAGAACCCTGCTTATCATTTCGAGTGATCAGCACAAATAGGACAGTTTCGCTCACGACTCGTATATTTCACGAAAATACAATGCGAATGCCTCGTTATGTTTGTATATTTCTGTATAGTATATATCACATTTAATTATTCTTAAAATCTCTTCTGTTTCTTTTCCAAAACACTGGCAAATATCACATATATTCATACATATAGTTATACTAATATGCGTACAAATATTTTTATTTGTTTAAACAAGCAGACACAACTTTATAGCATTCCTCAAAAGACTTTGAACGACACAAATGAGTATGAGAAAGCAAACTAACCGCTTCCACTGCGAAACTGTGACTGAGCGTGCACACTCAAAACCTGAGCGAGTCGACAGTTTCTATCAGAGGAAGAGAGAGAGAGAGAGAGAGAGAACTTTTGCTTTTATTTCGATTTGGTTAGGCAGGTGGGTTTCCATGAATGAGAGAGCAGTACTCGAGCAGAAGAGAGAGAAGAGAGGCAGAGAGTGAGCGTCTTACGGCTGCGCTTCTGTGACGTTTCATGGCGAATAATTTTGCACGTCATTTCCATCTGTCAAGAGTTGAGTTGATTTGATTTCTTTCTTTTTTCACTCGTTTTACTTTTACTTGGTTGCTTCCTCCAACGATTAGAAAAAATTTACTTGTCTTTACCATACCCTAATCATCAGTCTTATCAAATTTGTGTGTTGCGATGTGCTGTTGTGCGGGTGTGATTTTATTTAAATGATGAAAAGGCTTGTTATGTTGTTCTTGTTGTAGTTTTTGTTATCAATAATTTGTTTTTGTTTCTTTTATTTGATTGATGCAGGAATTAAGAGTAAGACTGCTGATACGGTCTCTCGTTTTGCACTATTTTTTAGACATTCTGCTTTATCAACTACACAAGTTTAGTTGCTGTCAGTACACTCATTCGTTTGTACATATATTAAATACACATGTAGTTTTATCGCCAAACAGAAGCAAGAAAACAGTTGACCTTTAGTCTCTGACGACGCATTCTCTGTTTTGTGATTGTATTATATTGTTTTTTTTTTTATAATTGTTTACTAGTTATTCGCATTAACCTAGTCACATCTCAGTTTTAATCACTTCTAGAGCGCAGTTAATGTAATGCCAAAATGTGTTTTAGGATTCTTCTGCTATTTCGCGTTGCTTTTTATACAGTTATACAGTTAAATACAATTATCGCGTGATGAATATACAGCGCACGGAGCTCTCCATACGTACTTATGATGCGAGTGTCCCTGAGTAACTGAGACCGTATTGCTGAACTCAGCAGCGCTGAACCTAAAATCGACTGAGGGTATTATGTCTCTCCCTCTCTCTTCTTCTCTCTGAAGAAGCTTTTTAGAGCGACGCTCTTTATTGCTGTTTCTCTTTAGTCTTTTCACATTTACACTGTAAATGTGCTTCCAATTTGAATTTGGCAACTGAAATGTATAATAACACGCTGACTCATGCGCAGTTATAGCTGCTTTGTTCTTGTTGTTGTTGTTGTTGTCTCTTTTTATTGATTATCAAATTGTTGCACAAAGTGCACATAAAACGAAGCGCTCTCTTAGCTGCAATTGTCTTTTATTTGTTGTGCGCTTTACATGTCAATGACTTTTTGTATCTGTTTAATTCTACGGGTTCTTCAGTCACTCAGTCAGTTTGCATTGCGTTGTCCGCCGCAATACAAAGTAAAATCTTTTTATCTTTTTAATTGTCTAATATTGTTGTGTGCTTTGTTTGCTCATTACATTGTAAGTGGACCACAAATGTTGCCCCATTTAGCAGCAAACATTGTGACTTATTGTGCATCCAATTTTTCCCGCAATTCGCAATGAAAACAATTCTGAACTTTGTCTTTTTTCTTGTATTTTGCTGTCTCCATGCGGTAGCCTGCAAACTGAAGGTCAACTGCCAGACCGCAAATCCTTTTGGCAACACAAATTGAGGCTTTGTGTTTGGCGTATTTATAAAGTATTGTATGTATGCGTATGAAGCACAACATACTACGTATAGGAAAAGAACGGGTTGAAGGGTTCTTGGCGATGTTTTTATATTTGTCACACATACAATCGTTTATATGTTATCAACCAACCGGAAACTAACCCTACATAGCGTCTCAAGTGAAGGAGTTTTGTTTAACGGCAGCTGCGTTATTGAACTTAAGATTTGAAAATAAAAGAATCCAAAAAGGGAAGAAGCTCTCAAGCCTACCCCTTAAAAGTGGAAGGAAGCTCATTAGACTGTTGATTCAGAAATTGTCGTAAATCATTTCACTCTGACCTTGAGAAAAGATCACACATATGCGCTCTATAATTGTATGGCTGGGCAACAAAAGACCTTGTTGCGACCCAAGAAATAAAAAGCTAGAAACACAATCCAAGCATAATTCACTTGATTGAGCTTAATTCATTCGCATAGTACGCGTTTTGCTTGGCAAAAGATATTTATATTCTTCTTCATCGTCTTTTTTTTACATTTTCTTTTCTCAGCATTGCAATAATTTTACTACTCTCTTCGTTTTTGTGTCTACAAATCATACAAAAAGTGAATCATAAGTTATACATTGTTTGTTATTAAAAATACCATGGCATTGTTATTACGATATTCAGATATTTGTTTAGGTCGTGATCATTTCCCGGTTCATGGATGTCTTCAGCGTGTTCCAAAGTTTAGTATTCCTTTTGTAGTCATCATTTAAGCTGCTGTAGTTTGTTGTTGTTCCTGGGTAGTTGTCGATGCCGCCGAGCTAGCTTCTGGCGCTTTCTCATTTATGGCCAACCAGGGACAACGTTTCTGTAGCTCTAAACGGTACCTGGGATGACTTATGGCATACACAAACGGATCTATGCAAGCCACAAGCTTACAGGTACAAGCCGGTATCATAGTGGCGCCTGGGGTCAAGAGACTGCGATCGCCAAAGGCTCCAATTAGTGACATAACTCCGTAGGGTGTCCAGGATACAAAGAACAGAAAACATATTGTTATTGCCGCCTTGGCAATGCGTATCTCGGCTGTGTCCTTGCTCTTGTCAACATTGGAACGCAGAGATTCCACATTCATCTTTTTGGCCTGATCCCGCAGCGCTTTCTCGTGGCTGAAAACATGTCCCACTATCTGGCTGTAGTAATATATTATCATCAGTGTGGGGCACACAAAGCTGAAGAAGAATATTGTGCCGACAAACAGACGCGTATCGAAGTTATCCGTCAGATAGTCAAACGAGCACGATGTCAGATAACCCTCGGGTACAAAGCGATCCCAGAACTGTGTCAACGGCAGCACAACCCATGGAGTACAGTAGAGCCAGATGATAATATTCATGACCACAGCCTTGGTGAAGGTCATATTTCGATTCATTGGCTTAGTGATTACATTGAAACGATCATATCCAATGGCTGCATTGGTCATTCCCGCTCCGATGCCAGAATAAGAACCAATGGCAGCGAAAAGTTGGCATCCCGTGTTTCCCAAAGCGAAGCCACGATGAAAGCTGTTGTAGATGAAGATGGGCGCCTTGAGGCACATGATGAAATCGAAGACAGCCAAATTCAGCACAAACATATTAGATGGTGTGCGCAGTGATTTCGAAGTACTGAAAATCCAGATGACCATTCCGTTGCCAACGGTCGAGGCGCAGAATAGAAAGATATAGAAGACGCCGAGCATATAATGCATTGAGGCCGGTGGCTCTAGTTGCGTCAGCCAATGTTCCGGTATATACTGTATCTGATCCGGTGGCACATTCCAGCCCAAGAACTGTAGATCCCCGTTGCCCGAGACACGTGCCTCCGGCCTGAGAGCAGGACTCTCACTGGCATTGCACAACGCCGACGCTGCGGCGTCCACCATGTTGCACCAGACTGTCTGGTTAAGCACGCGTTCCAAACTTTTGTCTTATGGTTATTTGGCGTCAAATACTGCGTATTTTATAGCGGTCAACTAATTGAATTTGGGTCTGGGTTTGCGTGTCGGCAAATACTTTTTTCTGCTAACTATGCATTTAGCTGGATTGTCCCCGCCCCCTACCATGAATTTTTGTGGCAAGATTTGCAAAAGCAGAAAGGCAGATGGTTCAGCTTGCGGATTGGCTAGTAGTTGTAATATACATATATTTGGCTAATATAAACGTTTCTTTTATATCATTAAACTAACTCTTTGCCTTCTTCTTGCAGTATTGCAATGGCGGCGATTTAGCGGATTACCTGAGCGTCAAGGGAACTCTGAGCGAAGACACTGTCAGGCTGTTTCTAAAACAACTAGGTAAATGATTTGTGTGTTAACTGTATAACAGAACTAAAGCTAATTTTATTCTTCATGCAGCTGGTGCCATGAAAGCACTTTATACCAAAGGAATTGTGCACCGTGATCTCAAGCCACAAAACATTCTATTATCGCACAACTACGGCAAGACTTTGCCTGCACCATCGAAAATAACACTTAAAATTGGTAAGAGGAAAATGTAAACAGCAGCTTAAGTTTACAGGGTATAATATGCACTTTAATTACAGCTGATTTTGGCTTTGCACGTTTTCTTAACGATGGCGTCATGGCGGCCACTTTGTGCGGATCCCCCATGTATATGGTAAGAATATAACCCTAGAACTATTTAATTAAATTTTCACTTACACTTTATTGTACATTCTCAGGCACCCGAAGTCATTATGTCTCTCCAGTATGATGCTAAGGCAGACCTCTGGTCGTTGGGAACCATTGTCTATCAGTGTCTGACAGGAAAGGCTCCTTTCTATGCACAGACTCCCAATGAGCTGAAGTTCTACTACGAGCAGAACGCCAATCTGGCACCAAAGTAAGACCCAAGAGTCTTAAACAATCAATGGATATTGGATATATATATGTTTCGTTTTAGAATACCCCATGGTGTGTCGCCTGATTTGCGTGATCTATTGCTGTGTCTGCTGCGTCGAAATTCCAAGGATCGTATATCCTACGAGGACTTCTTTGTGCATCCGTTTGTGTTGGGCAAGAAGGCTGTTGCGTCGCCGGGTAAATAACGAAAACTGCTCAAGAGAAATTAAAGTATTGACAGTATTTGTTCTTTGCAGTCGATATGCCTCCACTCTCCAGTGGAACGCCTCCGAGCAAGGCCAAGAGCCCCATGCAACAGCAGCTGGAGCAGGAGTTGCAGTTGGTCAAACTCGCCGAGCAGCAGCAAAAGGAACGCGAGGAGCAGGAGGCTGCACAGGAAGAAGAGAATACCGGTAGGAAGAAGCACCTTATATGCGCGTGGAGAGCTCAAATAAATATTCTTGCCTTCCAATTGCAGTCTCTGTGGTAGCTAATCCTGCTATTTGTGCCACCATTACCAATGTGGGTGTGCTGTGCGATAGCGAGAACAACAGCGCTTCGTGCAGCTCGCATGAGGACTCGGATGACTTTGTGTTGGTGTCCAAGGATTTGCCTGAGGATCAGCGTTTGGGCCAGGCAGCGGCACCTCCACCAGTTCGTCAGCAGACCCAGCAGCAGCCAACACAAAATCAATCAAGTCCACCGCGTCCCAGCAGTTTGCCCATTTCAGAGCCGAAACCCGTTCCAGCACCGGCGCGACGTCACTTGGCCAATGCTGGCGCCGGTGTCGGTCTCTCCTGGCAGACAAGGCGGCATACCACTTACTGTGGCTACTCTGGCAGCGGGAGGACATCAAATTCCACGTTCGCAGCCCATTAGTGTGAAGCAGCCGCGTGCAGATCATCGCAAGAGCAGTGTCAGTAGTGACATTAATTCGATTTCGCCGCCGGCGGTACAATTTGCAATTGGCACACCACCAACTCGAGTCCGCTCTGCGTCTGGTGGTTCGTTGTCGGAGACACCGCCGCCACACGCGCCCAGCACATGGCAAGTGTCGCCCGGACACTCTCAGTCCCCGTTGCGCAGGAGTGGCAACAGTTCGCCGGTGCTTCCGTCCGCAGCGCTGAGTAAGTTACCAACTCTTGGCAGCCCCACGTTGATGGTGGCACCAGGCTCACTGGGCTCTATTGGCTCGGCCGGCAGCGGATCGGAGAACAACAATCATCATATGTTGGGACCGCGCGCCTTTACGCTGCCTGAATTAGGTGCCACTGGTGGGCTGCAGAGTTTGCTGGATACAGCAGTTGGTGCTGGCGGGCCGGGCAGTGAGCCTATTGCATTCCAGGCACCAGAGCTGTCAGAGGAGACGTTGATGGATCGCGAGCACAACGAAACACTTTCCAAGCTCAACTTTGTGCTGGCACTTACCGACTGTATTCAGGAGGTTGCCGACTCGCGCTGTGCCCCGCTCTCTACACTGATGGTTGCTGGCAGCCAGACAGCCGCTGAACAGCATCAGATTCCACCCCATGCTCCGGAGCACTGCAAGCGTGCGGAGCGCCTGGTGTTGCTTGTGCGTGCTCTTCAGTTGCTATCATCCGGTCTTAACTTGGCCACCCAGCAGCTGCGCAACGGACAGTTGAAGCCGTCTTCTAATGTGAGGAACGGTAAGTTAGATAAACAATTGTCTTCTTGGATAATGTTATCAACTTTCATTCATCCTGTCCAGCTGTATACGCCATGAACGCCAAGTATCGCAGCATTCTGTTCGAGTCAAAGCGACTCAATGGGAGCGGATTGCTCCAGAAGGCGAATGCATTTAATATAACGGCGGATAAGATTCTCTATGATTATGCCCTGGATATGGTGAGTAAAGCTAAATCGTTAAACCGAATATTTTGTAATTCATTTTTGTTTTACAGTGCCAGGCGGCAGCATTGGATGAGCTTCTTAAGAATACCAAGAACTGCTTCGAACGCTATAACACAGCACACATTCTGCTGCACTCATTGGTCCAGAAGTGCACCCATCCACAGGACAAAATGCTGCTAAACAAATGTACGTAGGACAAAGAGAAAGATAAAATTAAACTTTAACATAATGCAAACTAGAAAATTATTGTATATGAATATATAATAGAAACCTTCACACTATAAAATCACACACAATGAATGTTTACAGATGCCTTAAAATAACTTTTTAAATTTACAATCTTTGCAGATCGTGATGCGGTTGAGAAACGTCTTAGCATATTGCAACAGCATGGATACATATATGTAACCGATGAGAATGCCTAAGATGGCCAAGTGAAAGATAATGGATATGAACGAAGCAGCATTGTCGACAATTCCTTAAGTTATTTACCCCTTCAGTTGAGCGTTCAACATGTGATTAAAGCAGAACTACGAGAGCTCTATAAGTATATAGATGCCTAACCACACATCATCTACACACACTTAGTTAACCGTGATTAAAACACACAGACGTCAGATATTAGTTTAATAATGTGAGAAATTTTAAAGCAGCCAATCAACCTATAACTGAAAAATGTCCAATGTAAATAGTTTGTGGTATTGACGTAGTTTTTGTTTTCTTTTATATATTTTTTGTTAATGCTTATGAAAACGCCTGCTCGACGCCCACGTAGTTATTAAGCTATAAATATATACAAACATACAAAATAATAATATAAATAGAAATATATTTCCATTTATTATGATTACAATATATATGTATGAAAAAGAAATGATAATCATGATAATGTTTATGGGCAATCTGCAAGCCAAACTCAGTTTAATCTATGTTTATAAACAATATGCATACCTACAAACTCACACACACACTTACATAGGTGCAGGCAACTTTGATTCAGTTGGTTCACATAGTTCTTATGTATGTATTTATTTTCATATTTTGGTATTCCTTTATATACATACAACACATGCGTATCATATTTATGGCTGCACTACACAAACAATATATATTTGCATATGTATGTAGAATGTGCTATGTTCATAGTTTTTAGTTAGGTTTGCTCTCAAACATACAAATTATTAATCTTAATTAATCATGAATATTTACAGAAAATTAGTTTTTCTACAAAAAGCCCACAAATTTAAGATCTTTACGTATATACACATGTATATGATATGCAAAAACAACACACATACACACGCGCATAAGAAAGTGTATAAAAACAAAACAAAATGCAAAAACTAATAAAATGACTAAAAAATGAAATTTCAAAATATACATATAATTGTTTTTATTTATATGGAATTAAAAAGAAAACATATCCAGACCACAATATTCCTTCCGCTCAATATATTGAATTTGTATTTTTGTTGGTTGAATTAGATTTGAAATTTTGTCTAAAAGCGATTCTTCTTGTTGCTATCGGCAGTAACGTATAATCGGAACGATCGATAGTGGTGTTTGTTCTCAACTCAATCGCAATCAGGGCTTTTCCAGCTGGTCTTATCTATATATTATATATATATATTCTTATCTATATTCAAATATGTTTGATTATAGTGCCGATCAATTATTACCCTCCAGGATAAAACTGCGGAGCTTGGCAATATGTTGGGATTATATTAGCGATATAACTCGGGCCTCTCGGGAAATTTGGTGAAGGCATTTGAGGCGGCAGCGGCGGCGGCATAAGGACCGAATTTTGAAATGACAACCATTGATTGTGCAATTCATCATTAGTTGGCTGGGGTAATGAAACGGAGGAACCAGCTGTAGTTCGGTCATTGGCACTCTTGGATTTGTTTGATTTTTGTAAAGTGCCCGAATTTCTCTTCGATTTCGATTGTTCTTCAGCTTTATTACCTTCTTCCTTATTCTGTGATGTCAGTTTTTGATTTGGCAATGGACACGAGCTGCCGCAGTGAGGGTTGAAAGGGTTTAAAGTGTTGCATGGATTGCAACAGTTGCAGGAGTTACAACAACAACAACATCTACTCCAGAAATAGTAGCCGGTGAAGGGATTGTAGCAACACGTGTATTGAGGCTGGTGACAATACATTGAAGAATTGCAGACTCCTCTGCAGTTGTTGTTTGCTGCTGCATTATTTTCGTTAGCATTTTTATCTGACTCGACACAATCGTCCCGAAATCTGCAAGAAGAATTAAGTTTAGTTCCTAGTATTCTTCTTGGTCTACAAGTCACTTACTCCTCTTGCTTTTCAGTATTACAACCACAACTCCGAGTTGGCCTAAATCCGTTCACAACAGTAGGTTTTCTTACAGTTGCATTGTTCAATTTTGTTGTCCTACCACGATTCAACTCATTAGAGCTTTGATCTTGATCACTTCCTTTCGCCGACATTGTTATGGGCAGCAGAATGTTGGAGCTATTTGGTGGGTTAGGTACTCCGAGTGAATCGCAAATGCTGGCAAAATTAGAAACCTAAATCAATATTTCATATTTTTTATTTTTTTTAGATGTTTTGTGTATTGTTTTTTGAAATTTTTTGTTATTAGATATGACTTACAACTCACCGCTCAATAACTTTAGGTGTGGCTTCGGACCACTTAACATTACAATTACATTCACACTTCTTCGTTGCCTTTCTCTTATCCGAATCACGCAAAATACATGGACTGTCAAGTACAAATGGAGCTCAGCCCAGTATTCTCTTGTTTATCTACTTAGAACTTACCATTTTCCGCTTTGAAATAGATCATCATCATTCAAAAAATCACATGTTGATCCAACTGTATTGGCTTCCCCAGATTTTTCAAAACATGGGCAATTGTTGAACTTACTTGGGACCGTTGGATTGGGATATCCGCAGCACATATTTGGATAGCAATATGGAAACATCTCATTCGGTTGTGGTGGTACCACGGCACTTGGTTGATTACATGGCCCATAACGACCTTGTTGCGCCGAATTCGCCGGTCTCGCAGGTTCTGGATAGAAGCTATATTCGACGCCTGTGCATGGATCAAATCTTACATCTTTCTTGCTTGGCATGCCGGCGGCAGGTATAGCGGCCCAGTCATTTCCCTCACAAAATGGATCTCCGACACAGTGTGGTGCTACCGGACACGGCCTCTGGTCTTGGCACATTAAATTGTCATTTGCGTCCGCACAATTTCTTCCATTAGGTCCGGTATTTCTAGACCTACATTCATTTGGACAATTAATATCATCTTCGGAAACTTTTTTGCAGTCAGATTTATATCCACAACTACTTTCGGATTTACTTCTACATCCAGTTCCAGAATTTTTGGCTTTACAAGTGCATTTTTTTTTGGAAATTTTTCGGCTTTTAATATTACAGCCACAAGATCTTTTTGGATCCTTGCATAAAAAACTAGGTGGCACCCAATTTGAGAATTTCTCCTCGACATTCAGACAATTTTGTTTTGGATACTCCGTAAGACAAGAACGATTACATTCATAACAACGTGGAGAGCTAAGGTTAATATCAATTGTAAACATTATCCATAGCTGAATACAAACGAATAATGTCCTTACCAACCACTGTTACAGACAGCACAGTCGTCAGAACTGAAATAATTCAAGGAATATGGTAAAATAGCAACTAAAATGCGGATTAACGGATTTAATAAACTCACGAATTCACACGACAGTCACACATTCCCAACCAGTTTTTTGTCGATTAAAATTAAGCATAACATAAAATTCACATAAAATTTACACACAATTAATAACAGATATTTGAAGTGAAAGTCTACTAAGTGTTGTACCAGGAAAACATTGTACTTGAAAAGATGAGCGCTATGGATGCCTGGTAACACATTTAATTTGTCAACCACACTTTATTTAAATATTCATTTGCATGGAATATAATTAATAGATAAAAATTAATCGACATACATATGTCTTTTATTATCGATATCTCTTTAATCCCCGTAAAATCATTATCTTTCCATGGCTAACCATCTGCCACGTTACACGTGCAACAACAAAATTTGACCTTTATAAATTTTGAAATATCTAAGCGGTTCATATTTTATTACACAATATAATCTTATCCTTTCTGATAAAAACAGTAAAATGTACGGTCCAATAATCTAAATTTTTTATAATTTTAATATTTTTACAATACCACAAGAAAACATCTTTCCGTGCAATAATTCAGTGATCGAACCTACCTCTAAAATTTTACGCAATCAGGGCTACACGAGTGTATTCAAAATTTTCGGAATATGTTGACAAATAAATTTTAACGGAACTATTATTAAACTGGTAGCATACGGTGAGCAAAATGCGCAAAAATGGGCCGAGAAGCGTTTCCCCGACGCGTAGCTATTCGTTTTCCGACAACCCCCTGTTGAAACGTGGCCCATACTCCGTTCCGCGGATCCCTGATAAAGATCGCAAACTGGGCACTACCCGCTGTATTGTTACAGCGACGAGCCGAAATCATAACCGTTGTAAGCTCGGCATCGTGGGTAAAACTGCTTATGCGCCGACTGCTACAAGGGTAAAGAATTCGTATCGTCCTTTGGTCAGATCGGATCGCATACAGGGACCGTACACTTTGGGCCCTAAGCCTTTGCCTCGGCAAGTCCGTGCGATTAAGACCATCCGGGGACTGTGCACCAACGAAGATGAAAAAGATGACACGATAATCATTTCCGAGGAGGACAATGAGAGGGTTGCGACAAGGACTCGCAAAAAACCATTACATTTACCACAAATTCCGATGCCGCTCATCACAGTGTTGGCAACTAGTAGAAGACGGTCAATTTCTCCAACTACAAGTCAACCGCAAAAAGGAACCGTGGGAGGCCCAGCTGAAGGCAATCACCTTACGAAATTAACCAGAAAGATGGGTATAGAGAGTCCACGACCACAAGTTATGGTAGATAAACAGTCTGATGAGCAGACAGGTAAGAAGCAGTCTGAACCCGAAGCTGAAAAAGCCAGAAAAGATGAACCAATAGAAACCAAAACGGACAATACATGCGAAGACCCAGAAATAATTGAGTGTAAATGTCCAGAACCGAAACTAAAGTTAGTGTCGGCCAATCCTTGTCCGCCCACTATAATGACAATGTGCGATGAGTGTAACAAAAGAAATAGTGTTGGAAAAAAGATTATAACCTCCTGTGAGGTTACTGAAGCGCATTACTTAAGGTAAAACTACAGTAACTATTCTATACTGTGCATTCCTTAAAAATAAAAATTTTTAGCTTTGCACCGCCAGAACTTCCAGACCTTCCGCCTCAGGATACCACAGCACCTTATTGTATATCACATGTCATGGGGATCTCACAAGAACAGCCCCCGGTCCTCTTAAAAATAAATATGAGAATTTGCAACCGATGCGACAGTCACAGGGCGCAGGTACTTGGAACAGGTACAGTTATAACAATTCATATGGCAACTGTCCAATGTCCAATTTTATGCAACAACATGAAAAGTTGCTGAGGAACAGAAACTCCAGTTGTGTTAGTGGGCAACAGTTACAGCAGCAGCCAATGTACCAACAGCAACAACAGCAGCATATGTACCAACAGCAGCAGCAGCCAATGTACCAACGCTACCATCAAAAGCACCAACAGCTAACGGAGCACTTGCAGCAGCAGGAACTGGCAAAACAGCCAGGGTATCAATGTGAGCAGCCCACGCTAGGTCTGACAGAGTTGTTGGCACAGCAGCTGCAGCAGAATATGGAGGTGTCACAAAATAAAAATCGATCGTGTCAATCAAGTCCAAGGTCGCATAGGTTTTATTGTCCTTTAGACAATCAGGTGGAATGTAGCTCCACATTGCCGGATCAGACGGAGGCCACGTCATGCTGTGATTGTTCGGGTTGTTGTGGGTGTTCATCATTAGTGACAGATGATAATTCGCCAGATAAGTGGAAAGGAGCAGCTGAACCTCAGGGGGATAAATCTGTCAAACAAGAGGATCCCTTACGATGTCCGGAGAAATGTAATGTTACCTTTCAGGAGAGTGCCTTCTACAATCCGCAACCGGCACAGACTATGGCATTTACTTATTGCAACACGCCGACAATAGAATCATCTCCTAATAATGTAGAAAGACTTGCCGCAAATCCTACGTCTGAGGCATTTTTCACATCGGCACAACCACAACAGTTCAATGCACAGATTCAATATCCTTCACAGCAGGCCCAAAACCTTTTCCAACTAAATATGCATCCGAACAATCCTTACTATCAGCATCAGCCATGTTGTTGGCAACGGTACGCACAGATGCGCTTCATGATGCCACGCTTTTGGCCATGTCAGTAAAACAACAAATCTCTATTAACCGACTGTATTCAGCTTCCCTTTTCGATGAAGTAATAGTAGAGTTCGTAATGTAGCGTACCCGTGTACTGTGGTTATGGTATACTATAAAGACCGACTTTATGTACAGAGAGTACGCTACATTACGAGCTCCACAACTTAACTTGACAACAATTGTAGAATTATCAAATAAACTCTGAAACCATGAAACTCATATCTCGTGATTGTTAATAAGGAAGAGAAGACAAAAATACAGAATAGCACTTGAATTTGTTGTCAAGCGTTTAAAATACAATTGAATATTACAAGGTTTCGGCCCAAAATTGTGAAATTTTCCTTCTGGAGCTGTATTAAGTTTTGCCTCCTCCACTTTAAAGCGACAACATATTTCGTTAAAATTGCAGATTTTCTATTGAACGCAATCAACGTTTTGTTTTAATTGGAAATGTGTAATTTCGATAGAATATGCTACAATGTACAAGGCTGCAATTCCTGTGGTTGCTGCCATCAGCAATGGCATAACGGTTGTAACTGTTGTATGGGGATGAGGAATTGCTACAGGAACAGGAACTCTGTTATACCAAATCAGCAGGGAAGCAACATGGCTTCATCACAATTTGGAGCACCTCAAAACTGTTATCAGGGTCCCTTCAAAGTTAATAGGGGTTTAGGCAACGAATTCGTGTCCAGGATTAGGTCATATAATTTCACTAGAATAAACTTAAATACTCGGGATGACAACGGAATGGCCACTTCGCCAGCTGGAGCATTTGGAAATCATTCTTCGTGTGCTCAGGGTTCTGTATCGATATTATTTAATCAATCACCAAATCTTGAGAATGTTGAAGAGAGCATAGCGACGTCCTATATTACTGAAAGACCTATGCAATCATCTGCTATAGGACGTATATCCACCTTTAAAACGAGTGAATCCCAAGATAACTTTAATAATGAAGATGGAACAACATTAAAGTCAGGCACTGAAAGCACTAATCGATTTTATAACAATAGATCTCAGTCTTCGAAACGACAAGATATATCTAAAAATAATAGGATGGTGGGCTATGGTTGCTCGAGCAGTGAGCCTGAAATGACTCATTCCCCATCTGGAGTAGCTGGAAGTCAGTCTACGTGTACTCTGGCCTCTATACCGACATTCGAAACACGAGCTATTCCGGCAGGTGATAGAATACTTGAACCTCATGCAATAATGCACTCGTTGGGTACACGGCCAGAAGTTAGTGTATTATTTAAATCATCTCCGAAAATATTGACTGTTGAAGACAGCGTAGCCATACCCTCAAACACTGCAAGACCTTTGCAGTCATCTGCTGTAGGACCTATATCTGTAGCCGGAAGAGAATCCTTAGACAACGAAATGCTAATATCCAAACCATCCTCACAATCTATTGGCATTCAAGTTATGGCAACATGTACAATTTCTACTCGAGGAAAGGAAGACGACAGTAAGGTAGTTGAGTCATCTTTAACACCCATAAAGAATGAAGATAGAACAACACCGTCCGTCACAAAAATAACGCAAAACTCACAAGAGAATGATAATGTTGTAGATTATGGTTCCATGAACTGTGAACTGTTACCGAAAATGAAAGCTTCCTTATCTGGTGTATTTGGAAATCAATCTTCGTGTACTCAGGATTCTAAACAAACAGTCGGTACAAATGTAATAAATCAGTCGCTTTTTGAAGAGAGCATAGGAATATCCTCAACCAATGAAAGACCTAGGAAGTCATATGCTGTTGGAAATATGTCTACAGAATCCGAGGACAATGAACTAGTGGCATCACAATCCGGAGGTTCTAATGATAAAGCAATATCAACAACTTCTACTGTAAATAAGGTAGGTAAGCCATCTTTAATAGGCATTCAGAACGATGGCAGAAAAACATTGTCGTCAGACAAAAAAAGATATAACCGATCATATACCAAGAGATATAAGTCTACTCAAACGGAAGACACGCAAAATCACAAAAGGATGGTGGGTTTTGGTACTAAGAACAGCGACAAGTTGCCTGGGAGTGAATCTATTGCGTCAGACGGTAAAGAAAAAGGCTTCAGAAATACTGAGGATGATAATGAAAAATTCAATACCAGTATAGAAAACAAAACAAAGCCTTCAAATAAAGTTAAATGTACTTGCAAGAGGAAAATACCATTTACGAGGTCCATAGAAAAAATAAACTGTAAGACAACATCTATAATAAATACTTCAAATTATCAAAATATGATTGGACAATGTAAAACTAAGATGTCCAGTAACCATTGTCGAAGATGCATTAAAGAAAATTCGTGTATGAGAAATGATTTGGAGGTAGCTATGTAATATTTACCATATTTGATCTGTTTAAAATGGAAATCTTCCTATCCAATATTGTTTCTCTGCAGAAAATCTGTTTTTGCAAACCCTTTATTGAAGGGCAAATGGGACTTGAGAGTATGTCAATGCGCGAATCAACAGAAGGTGTTCAAGCCTTTAATAAGCTGCCTCTCGAAAACAAAACCATCATAGACAGCACTATTGTACGTAAGACGAAAGATTCCAAAAGAGCAAGCCAATCAAAACAGCCATCTGATAAGGAAAAGTATAAGCAAAAAAAGAAGTTCAAGTTGATGTCTTCTTCAGACAAGCTGGTCATTGCTAAAAAGAATTCCCAGGAAACCAATGATATTTGGTAAGCAGCAACATATGCTTTGATTTTTTATGAATTTGCAGTACTCAAATGTGGCCCAATTCAGGTTCAATTGCAATGTGCCCTTACGCCTAAGTATACCTAATGAAATTACTTTGGAACATCTCCTGCAAACAAATTGTCACTCCTTGGCAAATAATAATGACAGAAATGCATGTTTTCCAAAATCTGAAATGCAACGCATCACAATACACCCAACGTGTATTAGAAATTCTGAGGATCCATTTCTAGCTACAGGTCCGTCTGCAAATATTGCACAGCCTCTGCCTCAGTCCTTATGCTCGAATTCACAACCAATGGAGCAATTTCCATTCTCTCCTTATTTTCAGAACTCGGCATTGCCTTTTTTCCCTAATTCTATGCCAGGCCCATTTCAAAACTTGGGACCGACTTCTTTTCAGGCAAATCTTCCACCTTATTTGCCAATTTCTTCTCCACCTATCCCGACATCATACCCAAATACGTTTTCGTATCAGCCCTTTCCATACAAGTCTAAGAAACCTGTCTTGGGTGCAGAAAAGAAACATAAACAGAAAAAGAAAGAGCATTTCAGGAAGAAGACCTGCAGACAGTGGTTGAGTGAAATGTTTTGTTTCAAAAAAATGTTGGAAAACTACATGTGCGAAAAAACCTTGGCTCCTTGCCGGCTTTGCTATTGTAATTGCAAGATTAGGAGCAAAGAAGTACAGACTCCGATATGTCGATGCAAAGAGTGTACTCTGCACTTACGGAAAAATGAATTTCAGAAGCGTATCAAAGCGAAACTTAAACGAACTAGAGTTGAATCAATAAGTACCCAAAATGTGGATAATTCTGGGGAAAAAAACTGTAGCCAAAGTAATTCACAACAAAACAAATTGAAGTCTACAAAAACAAAGAGGGGCTCAGATGAATCTTTAGTAGTATCACTAAAGTCAAAAACTCTAAGCGATAAGCAGAACGGCAAGCTTTCAAAGACTGTAAATTATAACAAAAGTAATGACAAAACCAGCAAATCTAAATCTATAATATTAGGGAAAGGTAAATCAAAAGTCTCTAACGTATTAAAAACTTTAAATAATACGATTCAGAACTCTGAAAGAATCACAAACCAATCACGGTCGGAAGGAGGCGACATACAACACATGAGACCTAGGCGAAGTAATGCATTCGACTTTCGGGATAACAATTTCACTCTAAAAACCAAAAATAAAAAGCTTGACTGTCGCAGATTAAATCAGAATAAAATGGAGCTCAGTAAAACAAGCAATGTTGAAGAATGTGATGTAAAGTTAACTGACCCCGATATCTATCAAACCTGTACAACATGTTTGCCGAAAAGTATAAATGAGCGAAGTAGTTCAAGTAAGTCTGTATGTTCTGAATTGAACATATTTCTGGTTAAGCAGGAGAGGAATCATTCTCCTGCCTATCTCGAGGAATACACAATAACCGCATGCGGCAGATATCCCATGGAGAATGAAGATTGTGACTTGAGAAGATTGAGCTCTGGCATGGAATTAAATGAATGTTCTAACAACAAAAATACGAGGAGTGTGTTGGAGGATCTGAAATGCTTTTTTCAACAAAAATCTGCAAGGTAGGTGCAAAAGACTTTTAATTATATATACAGCATTAGATTAGTTGTATTTTTTTATATTTTTTAAGAAACGGCAATACAAAAGACAGACTGATTGTTATGCGAAAACCAGATGAATGGTAAATAAATATCACCATATCATTTCTTCGTTCCTGTTGCATTAATCATGAACTATTTTCTTAGGCGGGAACTGGACGGTTCACAACAGTTATTGAAAATTGGTAAAAAGCCCTCCGAGTCTTCGAATAAGATTAATTGTAGTTGCGGTAATCGGAAAACAAACTATCCTATGTACAAGCCGCAGATAAACAGAAACACTGCTTCGGCCTCTCGTGAATGTCCAAAGTGCTGTTACAAATCTTCAAAAAGTGAGAGACACAGAAGAAAAGTTAATGATGCAGAAAATGTAGTTTTCGAGAATCAATCCAAGCAAGATGATGAAGTAAATGTTCTGTTGAAACCCCGCCCACTGCGTAATAGCAGTGTGGGACCTCCTACCTTGGAACAAAATTCAGGACCATCAAATGGAACCCAGAAGAAATCCAAGGTTTGCATTTGCTCACTTAAACTTCTGCAGACCCTTCGAGAGGAACATCACTTACGCCAAATTAAAGAAAAGAAGAATTCAAATTATAACATATATTTTCTAAACTGCCAACATAAAGAAGAAAAGAGAAAAGCATGCATATCTAAAAACGAAGAGATCCATCTTGAGCAGGGTGAACAAACTTCTGGCACAAAAGAGAAACCCGCTCAAGTTCACCAATTTTGCCAAGCATCTGAGGAAAGGCTTGGACAAAAGGAAGTAAGTAACTCTTTGTATTGTCCTCACCAACAGCAGCAAGAGCCTCAAAATGACGGAGAGAGGCAAGAGGAACAGTCGGAAGTGACAAAACAGTCTTTATCGGGTCTGCCTTATGAGGAGAAATCAAACTTATATGGCAAATATATCATTAACCTGGACGAGCAACAGCAGCAATTGTGTCAACTTAAACCGTTACAGGAGCATCAGAAGATGGAAAAATACAGTAATAGTTGTAGAAGCACAAAATACTCTAAAGATCATTCAGAGCACACGCTGAAAGAGGATGCCGCTTGCATTTGTTATGAAAACAATGTCCACAATATTCAGCAGGAATTGAAATTAAAAAATCCCCTTGAACCATCTGAGAGTTATCTAGAAAATTCATATTGCAATTGGTGTTGCAATTCCCAAAAGCAGCAACAAGAATATTACTTTCAACGAGAGGAAGAGAACACGAACTTTGAAAACTTGGGTACACTTTCGCCTCAGAAACAACATAATTGTTATTTAGTTGAAGATACTAAACAAGGAAGCAACTCGCATAATATGCAACCACACCAGCAATATGTTGTGCAGTGCCCTCATTCAGTATGTTCTGATGACAATGATAAAGTGAGATGTATTGACAATGGTGAATTTACTGAAAAACGAGAACAGGGAAATAGGTTTCAAGAACAGCAATCTGATAATCAAATACGCAGTGCATCATGTGAGGGTATTCTAAAAGAACCCAAACCAAGAATGGTTTCAAATCAAGCTTATATAGAGCACGAAGATGATGAGATATTCACCCAGTATTCTGCTGAGGAAGTACCATCTGAAATACAGCAAGAAAATGTTAAATTAAACTCCTGCGTTTCTGACTTTTATGACAACTGCATAAAGTACTCCCAAAAATCTTTACATCAAACACCAAATGAAGAGCAGCTACATTTGCCTCTCGACTGCATGTCCGGTCCCTCCTGTCAATGTCAGTATCCACAATTAGACCAAAAGGAATGTAACCGTAAATCTGATAGAATTAGATATATGGACTGCGTTGCACTGATGGTTCAACGACAAGAAGAGGATAGATTTCAAGAACAGCAGTCTGAGGATCAAATATACGATGGGAGTGCATCATGTAAAGGTATTCTTATACAGCCCCAACCAAGCGTGGTTTCAAATCAAGCTTATATACAAAACGTAGATAACGAGTTATTCAGTCAGCAATCCCAAGAAGTACATCAAAAATTACATGAGAACTCTCCATCACAAATACAGCCCGAGAGTGGTCCGCTTAATTACTACGTATACGAGTTTGATGATGGATGTCTTTGCGCAGAATGTTATTCTCAAAAATCCTTGCAGCGGACACAAAATGAGCCATTTGAATCTAGGTACAGTGAAACTGATTCCCATCAACTATCCACAATATTAGAAAAAACTCTGTATTTCCCTAATGATACCTTACAACTAGACCACGAAGTGCAAGAACAACAGGAATGTTATCTACAATCAATATATTCTGATGTCAACTATTCCCAAAATATGCAGCAGCAGCAACAGGAACAAGAAGTGAACGGAAGTTTTCAGGAATTGGATAGAATAATTTGTATTGACAGCGATGCATTGCCTATTCAACTAAAGGAGGAACAGTTATCTGATAATAAAATATCTAGTGCATCATGTGAATGTATCTTAAATCAAGCTTACATACAGCAGGCAGATAACGAGATAATCACAGAGTATTCCCCTAAGAATGTACCTCAGAATTTACAGCTGAACTCTCCATCTCAAATACAGCCGATGGGTGGTCAATATAACTGCTACGACTTTGATTATTTGAGTCCCTGCGCGGAATGTAATTCTCAAATATCCTTACAGTTGACAAAAAATGAACAAGAACAACCGATACCATTCGACTCTCGGTACTGTGAGACCGATTTTCAGCAGGAATCAGAAAAGACACTATTCTTTCCCACTAGCACCTCTCTTCAATGTCAATGTCGACAACAGGACCTTATTGAACCAATACAACAACCAACATATTCTGATGCCAACTTTTCAAAAAATGTACAGGGGCAGCAAAAGGGACAAGAGCTTAACAAAAACACTCAAGAAGCGGATATAACGATATATATTGAATGCGACGATTTGCCTGTTCAACGACAAGACGAAAATACTTGTAGTTTTGAAGTACAGCTACCCCAGAATCAGACATTAAATTGCAGTGGATCATGTGAGGGTATTCCAGAGCAATCAGTTTTAAATCAAGCTTCACAGCCTGAAAATATCAAATTGAATTGTTATGACAATTATTTACATTATTTTGAAGAGCAACGATCTGAACAACAGGAAATAAAAAGTGGTTATTCCCTAAAAAGTTTAAAAAACTTACCACAATGTGCCAGGATGACACGGGACTACCGTGGTAATTTTCAGGATCAGCAATTGGATTCTCTCTGTGAATTTGAGCTTACTTCGTTGGAAGATGTGAGCCCAAACGAACTTAAGCCAGTTTTGCATAGAGAAATCAATGACAGATCCTACACCACTTTACGGCCATATGTAACGCCGTCAACTTGGAATATAACAGAGTCTACAGACTCAAAACAAATTCCTGGCCCCTTGCAGGAAGCACAAAATCAACTGATACAACGTATTTCACGTAGCTCTGAGCACAAGGAAGGTTTTAAAGAAAAGAAGCCTACGATACACTCTGGTTTTTATTGGAGACTCATTAAAAAATATGATATACAACCCATTCATGATGATGTTCAGAGTAATTTGCCATGTTCGAGAAAAAAAGAACTAAGTTTCCAGGAAGAAAAAAGCCAACAGAAGTTGCAGCAGAAACAGTTCTCAACGGAGCCTTCACCAGCAAAAGATGCAACAGCATAAACAGAAGATGAAGGGATACTACTGCAGGCAGTGGATAACATATCCTTCAAAATATATTTGAACCGCATCTATTAATCTTTCTTTCAATATATCTAAAAAAAAAAAAAACTAGAAAATTCGGATGTATTTGCTATTTATTTGAGAACATGAATCTCCGAGAACTTTTGCTTATTGAAACAAAACTTAGTACTTAAATTATTTTGGGGAATCATGGTCTCCTGCTTGGGTAGCATCTGGGATGGTAGGTTTCAGTATCAGACAAGTGCGTCCAAAGCGTGCCATATAAAGTTTTGATGACGATGAAGATGCTTTGATCCCACCAGCTCTGTGCCGTGGATAATGGGACAAGAGACGTCTCGCAATTTTTGGATAACTAGTGAACTTAGGACTTGTGAAAGGTACGTCAAAAGGTGGATGGGAAACAGCATCTTTCGGAGGTAGCGCTTGTTTTGATTTTGCGTTTTTCTTAGTACGAACGCCTTGCTTAGGAACATCGGATGGGGCATCAGGCTGTGTTCCGCCAGATTTTTTTGCTTGCATATTTGCAATACTCTTCGAATAGGCACGCTGGATCAGCTGGTGCTGCTGCTTCTGCGTCTCTTGCTGATGTGCAATGGAGCAACAACTGCAATTTCGACGCATACAACAATATGGACAATTTGGATTTCCACATGTACACATGTTACACGGGTTCAGAGGACAGTTGGGGCAGGGAGTAAATGGTCGAGTCCAGTTTGGTATGCGATAGTCCTGCTGTTGCTGATGTCGCTGCTGTGCTGTTCCCTCCGGCAACATGCACGGCGCGGTACAGGGACCTGGTGACCTCAATGACGAACAACTACTGCAGCAAGTGCTTGTTGCTCCTGCTAGGTTGCGATGCTGCATGCAAGGTGGCAACTGGCAACAGCAATTGCAGCACTTACTGCACAGGCAGTTCACAGCTGGTGGCGGCAAGTTGAGGCAGCAATTCGGCATCACTTGCTGAAGTCCCATTTGCGGATGAAATACAACAGACGGTGTTGCTGACGGCGGTGCAACAAAGCTGATGGTTACATGTGGGGCATCGGCTGTTACTTTTGCTGTCGATGTTGGTGCTGTTGATGTTGGCACATTGGCAGATGGGGCTGCTGGCAATGATTGATCGTTCAACTGCTGCAGGGCTTGTATGATTCGCAATTGATTTAATGAATTGAGGTTTTTCTTTTTGGTGGCACTTGGATTGAGGTTGCAACGTGCATCTGTTACCTGGCAGCCACGACTGTGGGCATCCACTATAGGATTCCGTACATCATCCGTTTGGGAGCCCGTATGTGCACCTATGTCACATGGCGAGGTTTGTTGCTGAGCATTGCAGAGGCAGGCCGAGGCCTGCAGTAAATCTTCAAACCGTTTACGCACTTTCGTATCATCCAGCACAACAAAACTGGGTTTGTCGGGCACATTCTTATTGTGTGTCTTGGCCAATCCATTATGCACTACATAATTTTCTTCAGGCTCCTCATCCGAGCTGCCAGCATCTTCCTCGATTAGAGCTATGCGTATGCGCTGCTTACCAGCTACCCGAATTACCTTTTGCTCCCTAAACTCAGCCTTGGATTGAGTCACTTGCTGACCAAGTACGCTAGGAGCGACCTCAATCTGTCCATCATCACTTATTGTGATGGTAAAGCTTCGTTTTCCATTGACTAGTTCGTTTTTTACTTCACCACGTGTATCAGTTGTGTCCTTAAGCACAAACCTTACCGCCCCGTCCGACATTTTTAAATATATTAATCCGAAAAAAAAAAAAAATTTTTAAATTTTTATAGGTTTAAAACATGTGAATTTGGTTGTAATATCAGACCTAGACTAAAGACTGACTAGTTGAATCTTAACAAAAGGCAAGTCGACCTTACATACTTTGAAAAGCCTATGTAATTCTAAGAAGAATATATTACTCATGACCAGCTGAAAATATACTTCTTGAAACTTCATTTCTAAATGTTTAGACATAAAATGAAACAAATTTAATAGATTTCAACTCGAATAGTTGTTATTCTTGCTGGTCTGGTTGGAGGTGCAGTTCACAACTGCAGTGGGGTAACGTTTGCTAAATTTCATCGAAAAATCTATAGCAAAATGTTCTGCACTGAAAGTTGTGAACACGGCATTAATGCGACCTCGAGTGGTCGCGTATTAGGACAAAGTGGATCATTGGTTCGGATGCAACGGGACCCAGTTCAAATGGGGCAGTTGGGACAACTGAGACAAACGTCATGTCAACAGCCGAGTTGCAGCATGGGTTACGTCCCAGTGTCAGCACCAAATTTATGGTTAGCCAGTGATCTGGAGTCTCCGCGCTTGGGCATGTGCTTTGTGACCGAGAGACCAGAGGGTTTGAGGTAATTCCAGCTAAATTATTGGGCCAAATTCTAGTTCAAAGTGTATTTCAGCATCGACTGCAGAGTGCCCATTCCGAGCAATTTCAATGTGGACGAGAACCAAAGATGGATGTTGAAACCTTCAGATTCAGCACCAGACAACGACTTCGGCTTATTGTTAATGCAGAGTGCCTTGCCGCCATGTGTTGGTTTCGTTAAAGAGCCGGCTAGATCTGAAAAACCATCATCAGCTTGTAGTCCGTGTTTCCCCTTTCAGGATATTTGTGCTGCTGAACCAAAGCCAAAGCATTGCTTGCAACAGTCCTGTCGTATGTGCCAGCAGATGGAGCAACAAGAGCTGCAACGGCAGCAGCAACATGAGGAGCTAGAGCAAGCAGAGCAGCCAAAGGAACAGGCACAGCCACTGCCTCAGCAACAGCAACTACAACCCACCGAGAAAACGTGCAGGGGGGTACCTTCTTCACTAGATGACCAGCTTATGGGCTACTTGGAGTCTATTGTAGAGATCATGCTAGCAAAAAAATTGTCTAGCTTACAGAATCAGGGTGAACAGCCAGGACAGTCAAGTATGGGTGTCTTTGGTCTTGAGCCCCTTCACCAGTTGCAACAGAATGATCAGCAACACTTTGATGCTTCTTTTTCAAACTCGCCAAAGCTTGTACCGCCCTGTGCGTGCGGTGGAATCTTGCCAGCATCCGTCCAGACCGCACCTGTTAGATCGCCAGCCACAACATCGCAACCAACCGGTTCGCCCAACTCCTGCAGTGATATGGAAACTCAAACAACCTTCAACTTGTGTCCCACGTGCCCAACACGGAGCCATGTCTGGCATCGTCCCCGTTGTTCTCATTGCTTCTGGTATCCCACAAAAATTCAAAGATAATCAAATATAGTCGAGTTCAGTTTTCCCAAGAATAAGTATACAAATTTTCAATGCAATAAATGTTCTTTAATAATAACAATTCTCTACTATATTTAAGTTTCATTGTAAGAATGTACTGCTAAGAAACAATCTATGGATTAAGCTATAATTAATTCTACACGATCACATTACATATATAATACCAATAAAATATTTAAAATAAGTAGAAGTATACTTTGTAGAGTTATTAACTGGGCCTAGAGTTTCTTGATTCCATATCATTCAAGTAGTTAGTAACATAGTTGCTTATAATGGATGTAATCGCAGTTTGCTCAATTTCCTGATTGACTTGTAACCTGTCAAGGGACGAGGTTGTCTCCGGTCTTGCAAATCGATGGACACCAGTGTTGCTACTGTCTATTATTGTAGTGACGTGAGCTAGATTCGTATGTGGCTGAACTGGAATGGCACCATATGGGAGGTTATGATTTTGCCTCTGTTCGATCGTATGGCGACGGCGCATGATGCGCCTATCATGCCCACTGACCTCGGGCCTGTGTGCGATTGATGGAGCCATGTACAGAGTTGGTGTTGCAGGTGCCGGGGCCGCTGGAGGTTGTTGGGGTGCCATATGGCGATGATGAGTTTCCACTGCAGCAAACGGAACCTCTGTGTACTGAGAAAAGGCATCCTGAAAACATTGCAAACGTGGCTGATAGGAAGGTGGCTGCAACTGGCGTAGGAAATGTTGCTGCTGCTGTTGCTGGAGGTGATGAAGGTATTGTTGATGCTGCTGCTGTTGCTGCCACTGCAAAGTTCTGGTCTGTTCCTGTAGCTGACGTTGTTTGTCGGCCATGAGTTGCTTGATATGATCAAGCGCATTTTTGAGTTGCTGCTTCAGCTGTTCCTTTCGAGTCTGCAGATGCTCCTCCTGCTTTTTACTCTCGATCATTTTGTGCATGAACATGCGATGATAGTGGGCATGTTGTCGCTCTTCGATCAGCCGACTTGCATATACATCCTTGAGGCATTTGTTAATGCTCTTGAGTTGCTCATCTTCCTGGTACTTCAAACGCTGGTATTGCGCTTTCAATTGTTGTAGTTCCTCTTGACTCGACTTCAAATAAGAGACATTGCTGTCCGCTTGTTGCTGCCACATTGTTGGTTGCTGCTGTTGCTCTGGTGGCGCTTGTGGACTGGCATAATTCACACAATGTTGCATCGTCCATTGATCCACAAGATTCAGATTAAGCGGATGGACAGCATTGTCTGAGTGCATAACCCTTTGCAGTGACATCTGTGTGTATTGTGGCTGAGGATAAGATGGGAAGCTAAACGTAGCTGTTGTATTCGTCGACTCATATGAGACATCAGAAACTTGTTGCTGTTGCTCCTGTTCTGTTGTTGGTGTAACAGATTGTTGTTGTTGTCGTGCATAGGGTAGCTGGTCTTGTTCTGTTGCTGCAAGGTTTGATGAATTCTCTATCTCAGAAGTAGTAGTGGTATTTGACAAATGTTGATTCAACTCAGAGCTCGTTTCCGCTGAAACAGCGTCTCTTGTAACTGCATCCTCTGCCAGCTGAGTCGATGTCTCTGTTGCTGAAACTGCCTCGACCTCCGTGAGGCCCACATGAATCTCGGCAGATCCCGTCAAGCTTATTTGCTGCAAATCTTTCAATATTCCCATTTTAATAATATTATTATTATTGTCCGGATTGTGCCAGCGAAAGAGCTGCAACTGTTGTTTCCTTACATCGTTGGCATTGTACCTTCTATAAAACAAGTAAAATAATAAAAATGAATTTGGAAAAATCCTGAGTACGCGTTTATGAACGAAAAATAAAAATTGTATGGTTAGTTAAGCATGGCGCTTTAATATGCAGGAGTGGCATACCCAGCTCTGGACTTATTTTTTTGATTATTTTTAAGTTTCATAGTTTAATAGTTAGTACTTACTTTAAATCCAAACTCAACGATTTCCTTAGCTGGAGCTTGGAATCACAATCTTGTGATTCATTCTCGGGCAACGGCATTTCTTCGAGCACAATGGAACATTCATCCTCGCTATAGAGTTCATTTTCACTCACAGTCTCGTTACTCAAGTTGGGCATATTAAGCGGCGTAGTCTGCGCAAGATCATTAGATTCGTTCTTGATTAATATCTCCAGTTTTGAGGTTTTGTTCGTCAGATCCATTATGATCTTTCGTTCACTCTTCTTTTTCTGCTTTAATAGCTGGGCAACGTTTCTTGCTCGTCCGGATCCAACGCGAAACTTTAGCATTCCACTGATTCGATCCAGCGGACTTACAACCTTGCAACTTCTACGCGTATACAATTCTCCGCGAGCTAATTTCTTCGGTATGAATAGACTCTCATTAGAATAGACACTGGCACGACGCTTTTTGGTCTCGGCTCTGCGAAAAGAAAATTGAACTTTTTGAATCAATATACCAAAGGTTTTAGTTCTGAAAAGGACTTACATAGAGAGCGAATGGCGTTCTTCGAGAACAAGGGGCCTGTTCTCGGGCTTATTGACTGCGCAGCTTTCATTTTGAATAACATTTATGTTATTTTTGCCGTTCTCATGGCTGTTTTTCTTTAGAACAGCTTCGAGATCTTCCAAACTAGTGCTTTCCTTTTCTAAAGTTTGTTTATCATCCTCTTGTTTGTTTTTATTTGGCCTGCACCATTATTTAGATCTTTATTTACTTAATCGATCGATTTTTTGGGAAAACTTACGAAGAAGGAAATTTATCCTCTTGCTGTTCTTCAGAACTGACATTTGTCTCCTCATTGTTTTCTGTTCTATCTCGTGAAATTTTAAAAGAAATGAAAATTATTTTAGTAAAATACCTTAAAGTTTTCAATGGTTTATTTACAGTTTCATACCCACAACTCCAGAGCTGCGATTCATCTTCTGCCTTCGATTCGGACACGTTCTCGTCCATGTCGCATTGTGCACTGGCTTTAGTAAATCCCATACATTTTTCTTTTATACCGCAGCGTATTTCATCACAATGTTTACAAATAAATCTCACATTCAACCAAAGACAGTTTAGCCGACTCTTGAGATTTAATATCGGATTTGGTTCTCGAAAGTGTCGTTACCGAAAGCCAAACATTCTGGTCTGCGTTGTAGACAAGCAATAAAAAAATAAAAAACACATATTTTAAAATTGTATGCACTCTAAAAATAAAGCTCAAATTATACATTTGCCTTTGGTCGTTCGTAGCGCGGGCCCTTAACGACAACATGCCCACGTCAGCAAAAACTGAAGTGGAGCATGAAATGTGCCTTATAGCGGGGCTCAACTTCATTAAAGTACATGAACACATACAGACTAAATACATATTTATTCAGTATTTGCATGTAATTAAAGTTTGAAAATATCTTTTAAATCAAAATACTAAATGGTTTTATCATAAACTAAGTTCAACTTTCAAGAAGAAGTTTTCCTTCCTACAGTCAAATATTTTATTCGAAATTATAAATAATCAGTATATACTTACACATACCATATATTCTTTCAATAAATTCTCAACCCATCATCATGAAATTCGTAAGCTTTAGCATAATTTGTCTTTTTTTGTTTATTTACAATCACAACTCAGCTCTGATGCGCGCACAAATATAAACAGAACGTTCGGTTTTTGGGCAGGAGTTTTGTTTTGATTTAGTTTTCGGTTCTCAAGACGAAGCAGTCGCAACGAAATTTGAGTAAACCGATGTCGATGCCAATGCCGACGTCGCAGTCGTTGCCGAGACGGACTTATGAGCAAGCGTCACGTTGCACAGCCCATAACTGAATGAGTGCAACAGAATAAAGGCTAATAGAATTATTAAGGTCTTCGTATGCATGCCTGCCTGCCATGACACCTCCTATATTACAATTATGGCACAGTGAGGGTCTAAAATAAAAATACCCAATCTACACATGTCCGTTAGATAAGTAGATATAGATATACATGTTCGTTTAGTACACGTAGCAGAACAGGTTGAGAACAATACGTTTGACTTTCGTTAGGGACACGTCAGCTCGTGTGCTGGCGTCCTGTGAAAATGTTACACTAGTTGCGACCGTCGAACTTGACTACACACATTTCTATAATGTGCGATTGTTATTGTCAATTTATTTACGGTCGACCTATGCTATTAATAGCTGTTATATTTTTAACTAGCTACGCAAACAAAAAAGTATTTATTTGGAAATATTGAATAAAAGCCAATTCATATAAAATAACTAAATTGATAAATATGTATACCATTAAGGCAATTTGAATAATTTATCTATTGTACAACCAGCTTAAAATTAATTTTTAAACTTAACGGCCTTAGCTTCTTTAAACCTGGGTCTGCCAAATACTCAATGTTTTTATCGATTTAATTATTCAGACAAGTTGGCAGCACCAACTGTATGCATTTTCGCGATTGCAGGCTACGGTCACACTGTTACTTGTAGAGTAGCGACAAAAAAAAATTTTATAGTTGTCTGCTAACAAAAACATAAAAGTAAAAAGAGATATGGATAAATTAACAACAATAAGCGCCACGCTGTTCATGGCAGCCGATGTATTTGCCATTGTGAGTTTAGCACTACCCGATTGGATTATTACTGAAGAAGCAGGTAAAAATTGGGAAAACTCAAAAACGTTTCTCCTACTTTTACCAAAACAATAACAAATGGTTGTTGATTTATTGCAGGAGATATACGTCTTGGCCTAATGTGGACTTGCATGACACTGTACAACCGTCCGCAAGTATGCTATACCCCAGACTTGCAACCGGAATGGCTCATAGCGCTTGTTTGCATCTTCATTGGCTGCATTTGCATCACCACGACCGTCATACTGTTGGCATCCAGTACTTGGGATCGCAATGTTATACCCTATGCACGCTGGGTGGGCTTTGCAGCTATGGTACTATTCTGCATGGCGGCCGTTGTCTTTCCACTCGGCTTTCACATTGAAGAAATCGGCGGACAGGCATATCAGCTACCGAATACATTTAAGATTGGTATATCCTACATTATGTTCGTACTGGCGCTCTGGATAACTGTTGTGTCCGAACTCTTTGCCGGCAAAGTCTGCTTGCCACACTTTTAAATCTTAAGATCTAAACGTAAGAATTAGTTATTAAGTTGTAATTCATTTGAAGTTTTATTTCTGTGATTTGTTGTTTTAATTTTTTTTTGTTTTAATGCATACTGATGATTTTGTATGTATTTTTTTATTATGTTTATAGCAACTTAGCCATATGAACAACAACTTTTGAAATCTCTCTACAACTAAGTGTATTCACTTCGTTTAAACACGTATTATAATGGTTATTAAAGCAAAACATTCCAATTAACCAATTTACTAACATTTTATCAAAATAATTCGTTTTAATTTAAAGCACGAGGTCTCCTTCTTAAACTTTCTACTATATGAAAGCCGAGAATGTAACTGACCCAAGTCCATGTTTGTTTCTGAGCCTGTGTTGTTTAAGTGGCTTCTTCCAAAAAAGAATGAATTTCTGCATAGCTTGTAGATACCGTCTGCCACGTTGTAACTTTGAATTTAGATTTCATCCGCTGTAGATCATGGTCCATAGAGCTCAAAAGTGTACTTGTACCGTAAGACCTTAAGGTATTTTTTGATTAACCTATGATTGTCTGACCACCAGGTCATGGTGAACGCGAACACAAACGATTGCCAGAGAAACTGTAATTTGTAATCAAATAACAACTCTTCGGAAGACTTTAAATTCAAACCCTCTGTCAGCAGGTACAGCTGATGGTATCTTACAAACAGAAACACAAATCCATAAATGTAAAACATAATCCAAAGGAATTTCAGCGACCAATATATCTTGAACATCAGGTAATGCAAACGATGCTCCGATCTTTTAGCAATGATATGTAGCAGCATCCACAGTAGAAGGTCATAACAATTGCAAGCCAATGCAGCAGCCAAAGCTGGAAATCTTCTATCGACCGTGGCTTCTTCGATTAACAGTATCTTTTCGGTGCCATAAGGAATATATAGAAATGTAAGGTACTGGCTCGATAATTTAAAACGTCGTACAGTCAATATGCTAATAAGGTTCAGATAGCACAGATATGTGATGAATAGTTGTAATGTAAGTTTCAAAATTTTTGCCTTCATCATGATGTTAGGCTAAAAATTGTAGTGTCGAGAATTTGAAATTGTACGATTTCAATTTGGAAGAATGCTTGAAAGTATATTCCAAGGGATCTTTATCAATTAGTTTCTCATTCCATAGTTCATTAAGTATTCCACCAAATTTTCTTTAAGGATTATGTTTATTTATTGAATTACATAAAAAACGCTGCAAGCTATTCAAACATATAATCGAGCAATAAATCAATTAAAAAGTGTTTTTATTTGTACAATATTAAAATTTTCAGTTATATCGCAAATATTTCACTCATATTGTGAATAATTTAACATTTTGGACAGTAAATACAGGGATATGCATTGAGTACAGTTTCCATAAGTTAAAATCGGAGGTATAGCTCATTTGATGGGATATGTTTGGTTAGAATTAAGTTGTCCTGTTCAGATATTTTTACATTATTTTCCGGCTGTTGTTCTATGTAAGTGTATTGCGTGGGCTTATATTTAATAGCATTTTAGACAGAGGTCTTCGATATTGTTTTGGAGCTTTGATGGCACATAGTTTAGTAAACGATCTTAACATTTTAGACACAGTTCCAAAGGGTTTATCAGCGCACTATTCAGTTGGAACAATGCAATAAATATGGTTAGACTATATAATGTCGTATATGTATTATTAATAGTGTTAGGTAATTTATTAGGGTGGGTTAAATTGCATTTGTTTCTTTTGTTTTTTGTTATTTTTGCTCAAGTACTAAGTAAACTATGAAGTTCGTATAACGTACATGTATTTATATATACTTTATATGAGTAAACGCTATTTTTCTATATAATTATTCGCTGTTCAATTGTGATACTCATTAAAATTAACAACAAATCGTGCTAAATAACAGTTAAATACTAACTAAAATGAATACCTAAAACAATCACTAAAGTGCAACGTAGATTAAATGCTTAAATTCTTAATTAGATAACTTAATCTTTGAAAAATAAATAACAACATGCCTTAAAATCAATAATCTATATATAAATAGCATTACATAGTACATCATTAACAACAATTTGATCACATTCGATTACAATTTTCCGTCGAATGGTGTCTTTACAAAGTATGTGACTAGATTGCCTTTGCCTTTGACATAGGTAAGGCCCCGGCACTCGCACTCGTATCCAGCAGCCATTAATATCTTAGCTGTATTTTCCGTTGTCTATAAAAAAGATAAAATGAATAGAATATAATAGAATGAATATCTTAAGATATTGCTCTATAATTGATTCGTAATCATTAACTACCTGTAATCTTCCCATGACGCCGCACGAGTCCATGCGAGATGCCACATTAACCGTATTACTCCATATATCGTACTGGGGCTTCTGGGCGCCAATCACTCCTGCAATTACGGGTCCATGATTCAGTCCGATGCGCAGGCGGAAACGTTGAAACGATTCTCGATTAATCGAATCCAATATGGACATCAAAGCAATTGCGAACTCAACCAATATGACCACATTGTGCTCCTCCGTACGTTTTTCGTCCTGCAACAATCAAACAGAAAGAGAGAGAGAGGGAACAAAAGTTACATTAGTTGGCTTTTGGGCTTTCCATTATGCTCGTATTCTCCTTTTTTGCTTTTCGCATTTATTGGCCTTGTCAAGCGACGTGAAAGCCCAATTGAGCGTGTGCCACCTAAACTTTGGCTAATCCCTGCCCAATGGCAACCCTCATTCGGTGTCCCTTTGTGCAAAGGGTCATTGTTTGATTTAACTGCTGGGTCCACTCACAACAGTCCCCACTTCCCACTCGCTCCTTTCTCTATGATTCCCAAGTTTAATTAAACTTCTAAGCAGCGATTAAAAGCCATTTAAACGTTAAATAAATGCTTCCAATTGAAATTGGACATTTCTTGCAATGACTTCTTGACAAACTTGGGAATTTCAATTGCCTGTTGCTCTTAAATTACTAGACATTTTATAGCACTAAAGGATTTCTGAATTGCAGTAGCTTTTTTTTAACTTTGAATTTACAAAATTCACAATTTTTGGATGCCTAATCGTATCTTAAGTTTACACTATGTAAACTTCATTCTAGATCATTTAAATTAGTATCAGCTTAAAGAACTTATTTTGTTTGTTTCTTTGTAAACTTACCGCAAAGCTACGTGACTATATAGTCGCAGGTCAGGAAAGCGTTTAGCATATATTTACAAGATTAGTCAAGCATTGTAGAAAGAGATTAATTTTGGATAGATAGTTAGAGACTGCATATGATAGATAGCGTGCAACTTACCGTGGCACCATCCTCCTTGCCGGGTCTCAGTCCCGATGCACACATATATGTGCTGGCGATGGTTTTAATCTTCTCGATACCACTGAATTTCGGCTTGAGAAGTAACTGTAAAGTATACGAAAGTTAGTCGGGGTTGGCCATAGACACTCTCTCAAAAATGCCTCACCTTATCGAAGTCACAAATGATCTCGTTCAGCAGACGCAGGCACTCCAGGCCCTGTTTGTTCACGTCTGTCTCATCGTAGAATTCCTTGTAGTTTGGTATGGAGGCGAACATGACGGCCACACATGAGTAACTCTCGTGGTACAGCTCAGTGGAGCGTTCCAGGTGCAGAAAGTGTGTGGCCACGTGGGCTGGCAGAATATTTTCCAGCAAAATCTAAGAGAAGAGTATGAAATCAACTTTCGATAGGAGACGTTCCCCATGAGCAATGCGTACCTTGTTGATGCCCCGCATCGTCTCAACCTCCTCTTGCTCGACCTTCAGCTTGGCCTTCCACAGAAAGTCTGTACGTGCCACATATTCGCCCTGGCGATCCAATGTATGCAGCACGGCAATCACCAGCAGAAGAAGCATGAAACCCTTCACCTCAAGGTGCAGTCTGCAAACAGTAATCCATAAAGACTTGTCTAACATTTTTCCGCACTCGAACTCACCCATCGTCATTGCCTAGATTATACGCCACATAGAGATCGCTGTAGCCAAGCACAATCATCTGTCCTAGCAGAGCCAGCAACATGGTAATCAGTTTGAGTATGAATCCAGATCGAAGAAAAGCGGAGACCGCTGCCAAGCTGACGGCGCAGCAGCAGAGGAATATCGGAGCTTTGGGTATGGCATTTGCTAATTTGAACGGTTCAAAGTCTGAGTCCCGGAACTGAAGCGTCTCATTGCCAAAGATGTCACCGGGAAAGGTCGTATTGGCGGTGGAATTGTTACCTGGCTCGGGCAAGTCATCGGGCAAAGAATAGTTGATCTGCAGAGAACGTGTTCATCAGAAATGAAAAGAACCTAAAGGAAATTGTACTAACCACGCTAAAAACGGCACAAGATGAGATGAGTATGTTGACTATGATGAACATGGCCAGACGCAGATAGCGGCTACTGGCCACCACTTGGCCGGGCCCGTTGCGTTCCGTTGTCGACGCATGCACATCTGGCACAGACATGTTACTCAAGTAGAGGAACAGAGCCAGCGATATAAAGCTAGCTAGCAGGGAGCCAAGCAACGCCAGATTCCTGTGGATTAACGCTGAATTAAGCTTATCACCTACAGGATTAGTTCTCACCTACAATTCAATTACAATCAGCTGCACGAGCGCCAGTGAGAGGAAGAGCACAAAGGCGCAGATCAGGTCGAAGCGGAAGTGCGTATCCGGCTGCTCCCGGTACATGGCCTCCCGTGGTGTGTTGCGATACCACATGGTCAACGGCTTCAGCTCCGTGGGTGGCCCCAAGAAGTTAAAATTGAAACATTTACGCTCCGGCGGCAACAAATTTGATTCAATCATGGCAATGCTCTGTAACGGAAAGCAGCAGAAGGAGGGATTATAATAGAGTTAGCTCAGTTTGTTGCTGTAGCCTCGCCTTAGGAAGGACCCGCAGCAACAGCCAGCACAATGGGTGGCAAAAAAAGTCTCTGGCCTGTTGCTTGACTATTTAATATTTGCCAAACAACTTGGCCAGCCAATAAACTTGGCCAAATCCGCATTCAGTTTATTTCTTTTCTTGTTTTTTGGCAGTTTTCGGACTAAATTTCCTCAACAGTCGACATTTGAATTTAATGTTGTATACAGCTTGTTCAGCTTGACCTCAAGGAAACTTCTTCCTCCCTCCACACACTTACCGCCAGTCCAATATTCTTGACCAGCTTGGACTCAGCTATATTGGCAAAGGGTCGATCTGCTCCCCAACACTCCACATATTTGGTCATCTTCGACGAAGGGCGATTGCGTGTGACATGACCTGAAATTATAAATAAATTCAATTTTAAATAATCGAAATACAATCTTAAACCAGAACGAAATCAACAGCGGACTGTATTCAACTGTTATATACCCACTATCCCACTGGACAATTTCTCAAACATATAACTGCAAGGCTTAGCTTATTTTGTGTTGCATACTTTGCAGGGGTTGGAAATCAGTACCTTTGCAAGTTTTTCTTAATGATGATTCAGAATAAACATACTTTGTGCCTCTCACATACATTTTTACAAACTTGGTATAACTTTGTTGATCATTTTCAACGGCCGAAGGGTATAAAAGGGCAACCAAAAATCAATTGAAATTGTGGAAATTAAATTGTGATTGTAGAGAGAATAAAGCAGAGAAGAACAACCCCAAAAGGGAATTTTTGTATGCATAAGCTCTCCTTTTTCATGCAATTTTAAGCGAAGCGCCATAATCCACATCAATAACATCGCAACACTAATCCCTGACTTGTTAATTCATCGCTTCACATTTCGAGGATTTTATGCAGCAGCACGTTTACTGCCGGATTCACATCAAAAATGCCGCATCGTATTGTCATATTGTCCCGTGGCACGTGACGCATTCAATGTCCTTGTCATATTAAAAGAGACGAACCCACATTAAAGTACATGGAGGCCAAAAAAGGGACACAGCTCAGACTACCGTCAAAGGAGCTTAATTACAGCGCTTCTGCGTCCCACACTCTGGTCCAAGTAGCACCTGGCCCCATGGTCAGGCATATATACAATATAAAGGCCACACACAAAAAAATGTGAATAAAATGAAATAAAAAGTGAAAATGGACATAATAAAAAATGCAGCCACATCGCAATTTACGATGCAAAAGTTGCGACACCAGCGATAAAATTATGCATAAGCCAAAGCCGAAGCTCATTTGAGAAAGTGATTTTCAACTGTTGCGTTTTATGGGTTTCCCTTTTTCCATTTTCTTCTCCCAACCCCCTTTCACCAACTCACCCCCATGGCTGCGAAAACTTTCACCACTGTGTATGGACAACTTGCGTCCCTCAATGAAGGCGCCGGATGAGCGTCGTCGGTCGGCAAAGGACATCAGACCTGAGCAGAAAATAAAGGTGTAGATGGAAGTTGTAAATTAAATAAGTCAACGACTTTCGTGAAGCTTTAAATGCCACTCAAATCTGCACATAAAGTTAGTGCACTATGCAGTTAAGCTAGAATAGAATACTGAGTCATTTCAGAAAGAGAACTTTAGAGCTTCAGTTTATCTCCTTCTCTCTTACTCACCCTGCACGGAGAGTTTGCGGCGTGAGCGCTCTGGCGCCTCGGCAACTGTTAGACTGTTGGTGCCTGCAGTGCTAGCTGCTGCTGCTGTGGTGGCTGTGGCTGTAGTGGGCGTCAGGCTGGCAGCACTGGAGGCTGCTCCGGGTGCTCCAGGAGTGCCGCTATTCGAGATGCCGCTCTCACTGCCACTCATGCTGAGCAGATCTTCTGCTGGCAGCGAAAGAGCAGCCGACTTGGGTGCCGACTCGGAGGCAGCAGAGTCGCCACTTCCACGATGAACGACAGTTGCCAAGACATTGGTATCATTATTACTCTCCTGCTCTGACTGTTTGCCCACCAATGGTTCAGAGGCAGCTGCATCCTCCTCCTCCTCGGACAACTCTTTGATGGACATGGACGCGGCAGAGGTGAGTGGAGCATGTAACACGGCATCCTGACTGTTCGTAGAGGTGGGTGACAGTTTCTCGCCACCATCACCCGCACCGACAGCGGCAGCACATGCAACTACAACAGGCGAACGCGTCTCGGTGGGCAGTAATTTCTCGGTGACATCACCCTCATCCTTCACTGGGGTAGCTTGCTCCACTGTAGGCTCTGCCTGCTCGATGCATTCTACAACGCGTGGCACACTATGCATGTAGACGGGCTGTCAGCGAACGAAAGACAGGTTGGGTTAGCATTTCACATGACTGAGTGAACCGTCGACTCGACTCACCTTTGGCGGCACAATGAGATACGTTTCGATTTTGTGGTCCGCCAGATATGCATCGCGACCACCGCCCTCGCCCTGTTCAACCTCAAATTTGTCGCCCAGAAAGTCCAGAGTTTGTTTTGTGATGTGCACGCGGCTGTAAGAGCAGAGCAATGTCAATGGTGCGTATGAGTGATATGTGGATAATGCAGATATCGAGTAACCGCTCTATTGTTCACTTTGTTTTCCACATGCAAATTAGGAAACGTTCTCGCACTCTCTCTCTGTCTCCGTCTCCATCAACTTCTCCATTTCCTTTTCCGTTTTCCTGATTGTAATTTTATTTATGCTTTTCGTAGGCATTTCGCAAATAATTCGTGCGGAACATACAAAATGAGACCGTAACTTTTTTGCGGCTCATTGAGCAATGTTTCAATTCAATTTGAAGTAATCGCAATTTACGTAATTCTTGGATAAGCGGCATTCGCCTGGAATACGAATTCGATTTTCAAACCAAAGGGAAACATATTTCTGCCAAGAAAAGTTGGCAATGAAAATGTGTTGGAAATTGAAATGGAAATGGAGCAGACAAGTCGCTATAACAATAGTAATCTCAGGTAAGTGCTGAAGTTAGCAACACCATCAGCAACACCAACACTTGTTATTCCTCTCCCCTTCAGCCTGTTAGCTTTTATTGCTGCCGGGCTGAACTTCTAATTACAGGTGAGTGTGAATTGCTGCAGCACAATCCACTTGGCCTTGCCTTGCAGGTGTATCCAGCTGAAGTATTAGACGGAGACGGAGACGCGTTTAATTGCAACACTCGAGGAGTCTCATTTAAATTGCCATTATGCCGTCTTGTGTGTTCTGTGTGTTCTCATGGAGAACCAGGAGGAGAAGCAAGCTGGGGAAAAAGACAGAAAGTGGGGTAGGCAAACTTACCCCGCAACGCCGCCGCTTTCCATGTGGTTGGCCAGGGTAACATCATCGCTCCAAACATCAAATTGCCACTTGCGGAGGCCAAGGACGCCGCAGAGCACGTTGCCCGTGTGTATGCCGATTCGCATGTCAACATTTATGCCGGTCGCCTCACGCACGTGTCTGCCAAAAGAATGAGAGAAATGAGGAATGAGAAATAAAAGCAAACGACGAGTGAGGCAAACAATGAAAGCCGCAGTACACAGGCATATTATAGTACATTCGTATGTATACAAGTATGTATGCATATGTACACACAGTCATGCATATGTTTGTACTAACTAACTGGTTATATAACGAGTACAATTTCATGAGGCATAAAACAAAGCAAAGGCAGCAGAATAATAGGCCAAGTCCAACGCTTCAGGCTCGCTTTGAGGGTGTGTGTGTGTGCGCTTGGACAGGTTAAGCAACAGACTCTGCACACACACTACAGTTGGACGACCAACAAGTCCTTGAGTTATTAACCTTAAATAGTATTTTCTGTAGTACAGTGTTGTATATTTCCACTACTCTTCTCGGGTTCGAGCCAAATGAGCCGCAGCGAAAGCAAATCGCCTTAGAAAACAAATCACTTGGGAGTCCTTTTGGTTTATTTGCCTTTACCTTTGCCTTTGCCTCGCCCTCTGTTCTTGGGCTTGTCTGGGTCATTCGGATTGCCTGTTTTTGTTTGTTTATTTGTTTGCTTTACGAGTGTAATACTTAGAGGCAAACAAACAACAACAACGACAGAGACATGCCTGTGGATTATGTCCTACTGAGATTGCCAAAGTGCCAAGGAGTTGCTCCTTCTACTGCTGAAATGGTCTCTTTTAATTTGCAAAAGTTTGGCATGTTTAATCGTATGTGGGCACCTTTATTTACAGTTTCTTGGCCCTACTAAAGGTTTGCCATTTTAAATTTTGCTAGGGGAGTTGGTCAACAAATATATTGCCTACTTTTGAGCGCTCTTTTTGTCTGACTTTGAAATTGCAATCAACGTCAAAAGAATATGCAAAGCAGAAGAGGAGAATGAGAGAGAAAAGGTAAGTCTATGCTGCGTTGCACAATTAAACTTTCACCCAAACCCTCACACACACCCGAAAATACACTCACACTCGCAAAAGTTGGCATTTTCATAAAGTGCTGACGATTAAAACAACGCCAAGCACTCGAAAACTCGTCTCAATGGGCTGCAGTTGCACGGCCCACAATACAAAAAAGGCAAAGCCAGAAAGCAACTCTCAGCCAGAGATTGAAAAGCCAAATGCCTTCCGGCCAAGAACAAAAGAAATAAAAAGAAACCAAATGAAATAAAATGGAATGAAATGAAAGAAAAGAAACGAAAAGAAAAGAAGGCGCCCAAGTCGCAAAGAGCAAAATAGTAAACACAATAGAAATGTGCTCGGTGTCGAATAAAAATGAAAAGAAGAAAATAAGCTAAATTAGACTGATCGAAAATTTGCTACTCTATGCGGCAGTTGAATTTAAAGCATAGAGAACGCTTTAAAAATTTAAATAAAATACATTTATAAATTCCAGGAACTGCTTAGTAGAAGTTTGACATTTCAAAGCTCACAAGAGTAATGTACATGGCTTCTTTGGAAGGGTATTCCCTATGGAATATTCAGTAACTTCTCCAGCATTATGAACGTACATACTTGCGCCTTGTACCCTTGAGCATAAATTCTTGTATGTAATAAAATTGCTTTTGTGCCGATATATTGTGTATTGTATTTTATGTACATTCATTCTACGTTTTCTCTCTATTCTTTTTTTGGGTCTTGTGTTTCGTTTGTTGGCACTTTTATTGCATAATACGTTTTTAATAGGCCCCCCATAAAGATGTGCGTGTCTATCTGCCGGCAATTACAGTTGACAATGATCTGAGCGCGCGAAGCTAAGGCAATAAAACCCTGATCGAAGTGGGCCATATATTAAAGCTAAAAGGACAGCCCGATATTGCATGTTGCGTAAAAATAGTTAACAATTTATTGTTGCATGCGTCGGTGCACTGTGCAATGTTTGCTCTTGTGTCACAGATGAGAGTACGTATGTTCCATGCTGTTGGCGTAAGGAAACTATCAAAGTGCTGAAAGTAAAACAAACGTTTGCACAAGCCCTGGCGGCAACAGCCCACACACAGACACACATGCACACCTACACATACCGACATGCACACACGCATACACCGTGACACGCAAACCAAACACCAAACACACTGTGTCAAAAGGGATTGCCAAGGGCAAACATGTCGTTTACGCAACGCGCAGCCCGCCAATGTTGACTTTATGTAAGGGGGAAAGGGAAGATAGAGAGATAGGTAGACTCACCTGATGGCATCGATCATTTGCAGGCCCATGTTGACGCAATTGGTTGCATGCTGTGGCCGTGAAATGGGCAGGCCAGACACGCAATAATAGCAATCGCCCAGAATCTTAATGCGTAGGCATTGATTCTCCTAAATGGCCATAGAATCAATTACAAATCTCGCATTGGCAAATCCATCCTCACTTACCTGCGCTATTTGATCGAAACGGCCGAAGAGATCGTTTAGTGTCTTCACCAAATCACTGGCGGTCAACGAGGACGAGAGCGGCGTAAAGTTAACAATGTCTGCAAAGAGTATTGTGACATTTGTGTGCCGCTGCACGTGCAGCTCATGGAAACGGGTAGCCGATGTGGAGGCCTGTCCACCAGCTCGCTGACAGGCATCAGCCATTTTCAGCATAATGCTACGCTTGACCTGCAATGCGGAAAAGCTTCTTTAGACATGTTCCATCTTGTTCCTCTGACTGACACTCACCTCGGCAGCAATGTAGGCAGGTATCACGCTCAGCAGCAGCTGCTCCTGTTGCTCCCGTTCGCACTCGAGTTTCACGCGCTGCTCGATGCCGGTGCGTGTTCCATCTACAGTGCGATTGTGTGCGGCGTCCGACATGATGCGATAGTAAAGACCGGAAACGGATGCGCTGGCCAACATCACAATCTCGCCAAAGAGCTGACGGAGCAGTTAAATGGGGTCAGTAAAAGAACGGCAGAAAATGAAGACAGATGAAAGGGGGTAGAGAGAGAGAGCGAGACCCTGAATAATAGGGCCAATTGGCAGGCGGCAAACGAAAAACCACCAACATAAAACCGCAGGCCTGTAATCGAAATTCCAAGCCTACAACTTGTGTGTCCCAGCTAATTAACATTGCCACAATGACTTGTAACGAGCATGGGGCTTACTGCCAGGGGCGTAGGCAGCTTAGGAAATGAATAAGGGAGTCAAGGTTGGGACCTTTCTCGTAAAAAGTATAAGTTCATTACTTACTTCTTGCTGTAGTTTTGAATAATATGCAGAAATTTCAGGTTGAATCAACCCTTTTCCCTACTCACTTCCCGCCTACACACAGGAGAGTGCTTTGGGCATCGCTTTGAAATCAACAAGCGGAAACTATAGCAAAAACTAAATAAGCCCTCAATTTAGCCTGTTGAAATTCCGACTATTCATTTTGTTGGCAATACAATTTATAATTAAAATATTTTCCAATTACAGTTTTGTGAATTAGTTTTTAATTCTCGTCAGGTATGCGGCTTTTGTTGAAGTCTTTCGACCTGGTCTTAATATCATTTCAGCATTAATTAAAACGTGTTTCAATTTTGCTGAACTTACCATCGGAAAATTGGGTGAATATTCGGGGCTGGTGCCGATGCGATAGATGATGTGTATGGCAGTCATAAATAGAGCCAGGACCACAGAGACTGGCCAGGAAATGGGCAGCATTGTGTGTATGCCCTGTGAAGATGGAAATTGAAATGGAAATCTGCCTGGCTATTGCAATCACAACGATTCGCTTACCAAAAACAAAGCGTACATAGGCAATGGGGCCAGTTCGCCGCCGGTAATGGCCGCAATGGTGCCCAGCGAGAACGTCGTGACAATGGCAAAGGCCAAAGCCGCTGCCGGGGAACTGAGCACTGCCGGAAACTGTAGGGCCGTCAATATGGAGCCAGAGATTAGGGCGGCCAATACCAGGAGAAGTGTCTGCAGCAGGTGCTGTAATGCCAAACAATGTGAATTAACATGCCTGCACAAGTTACCAAAGAAGTGGGAGTCGATGTGGGAGTGGAGTGGTGCACTTACCTGGTTGTAAACGATGCCAATTATAATGGACACCACGCATGCCACCAGCGATGTGAACAGGCCCGATCTGAACAGTGACTTGCGCAGCCTCTGGCGGTAGCGTGTATATAAATCGTTCAGGTGTATATCCTCAGCTGCGAAAAACGAAAAAGTCAAGTGTTTGGGCCATTAGCCTGGCGTGCTAAATGGGTAATTTGCTTTCAAGTACAATGGAGCTCAATTTAAGCGCTCGCCCGACACGCCTTCACAGCTACCATGACGACGGCGGCATTTATGAAATTTCATGTCTCACTTAAACGCCTCGCAGTCGATTGAGTATTATTATAGGTGAAATAAAAGCACCAACATAATGCTACAATAACGCAAAGCCTTGAAAATTAAGAGTACTTTAAAATATTTACTGTAATATATGTTCTCTATGCTCCTACCCTGTTGAAAATTACTTAAAAAGGGTATAATAACTTTGAAATGGACATAAGGTAAACAAAATACTCGTAAATATATAGTTTGCATAATGAGCCACAGTTGAGTCTCACATACTACATACAGTATCTGTAAATTTATTCATATTAAGCTTTTCATTTTTAAAAAGGGTCCTTACAGTCAACAAATTGATTTCACACGTGTAGAGCCCCATCATAAATTATACATATATGAATCATAAACGCCATTTACGCATTGATATATGTGTGTAATAGGTGCGAAATAACGTCGAAAACCAAAGGTCAACACGCACTTTCTACTGCTAAATACTTCAAAATGAACATGCAGCAATCAACGTAGATATATTCTGCAGGCTATTACTGCTCAGACGTGTGTTTGTAAATCGATATGGACAGTAACCATGTGGTCTGCTAATTGACGGTATTTAAAGTCTTTGATTTATTTATGGCACAGACATTGTCGAACAATGTTCGATATTCGTGTCTGTGGTTGTGTGTGTGTGTGTGTGTGGGCGTGCAAGAGTGGTTATTTTTAGTAATTCATTCATGGGCCTGATGTTTTTGCTTAAATGTTGGTCTATGCTATGATTCTCCTCAACATATTAAGGCAGAAACTGTATAGAATATAAAGAAGCCTTTAAGGCGAAAGGCTTTAATCATCAAATGCTGTTGTTGCTGCGGTTTTCTGTTGTGGACACACTGGCAGGCCAATTAACGAAACTGAATAGGCGAACTTGGCAAACAAAGAAAGGGAAAATCGTTTATACTCATCTCATTCACTTGAACTTCAGGGAAGAATTAAATTTCCACAGCATTTTCTGCATCATATATTCTCGAAGTCATTGAAATCAACCAATGATATATGTATGTAAATGAATTTAAACGCCTTTATTTTAATAAATACGACTTTGCAAAATTTTTATTAGATCTTCTGCAGCTTCACATAAAATGAACACGCGCTTAACCGCAAACTTGAGGTACGCATTAAGGATAAGGATAAGCAGCAATGTGTAAATTTTACATGTGCTGTGCAAAATGAAGGGGAAACACAAAATCAACATAGCCTCTCGGAAACGAGATGCAACTTAATAAGTTTACTTTTAAATTAAGTCAGTCTTTTTGTTTTTTAATACACACTTTCAAACAATTTGTTTTTAAAGTTTATATTTTTGGTATTCACACAACAATTTCAAGTTAAGTTTGATTCTGATTATGCTACACCAATAACTTTACAAGCAGCCCTCGCACAGAGTCAATGCTTTGCACTGTGGATGCCTTCACTTGTTTATTCTCTGCAATCAAACAGAAATTCTTTTGACATCAACTGAAAGCGCTGGCTGAGCACACACACACGCGCTCCGATACACACAGACACACATACATATGCTAGCATGTGCTTGTGAATGGATGACAGATGCCTTCTATCTATCTCTCCCCCTCTCACACTCGCATGTGTCTATGCCAGTGCTGCTGTGGTGCTGTAGGTCATAAAAAGTAAAGCGTCTAAAGCGAAACAGTTGAAGACTTTGGCAGGCGACAGGATGATGTTGACTGCAAAGCTTATGGCATAGATTTTATAGGACGACACCGTGAATGGAAAGCCGACGCGGCTTTTCATACAGTACCATGTGATTAAGTACGTGCAGACACATGTCAGGGCACTGAGCAGACAGGAGGATAGAGAACCCCACACTGCTCCATGGGATCTGGCGTCTAACAAAATTTTAATGCGCTGTGTTGGGATTGACAATGCAGGGGCTAAGCTGAGCTTCTCCCACATTACGTATCTTTATTAGATCAGACTGAGCTATAATATTTAGTATATTAGATGAATATTTCAATGTTCTATCGATTAGAGTTGTTACACAATACATTGGACAGCATTGTTTAGCTTATCACAGCAGTCCGTAAATAAACTTCAATTCAGTTTTTAAACTACAATAAGTAAATAACAGAATTATTCGTTATTTGAGAATATTAAATTTCGGTATTATCATGTTCAGAAGGAATCCTCCTTCTACAACAAAAAACAATAACGCGAACACGATGCCCCACAATTCACCATTACAGGTAATTACCCTTTATAATTTAAAAAAAAAATAATCCCAACCTTATAATAATATTTTTTTCAGTTATCTATGGAAAACTCGGCTGCTCTCGAAGAGCTTTGCATGAAAGATGACAACTATTTTAATCTTTTATATAAGCCCTATGACAGCAGCAAGTTTGGAATTAGTCAGAGAAATATGGAGCGCCCGAATGCTGATCCCAATAGCTTAAACTTCCGTAGGATCAATAGGAACGACAATGAATGGTTATCCAGTGTACTTGACTATAGACGAATGGATGAAGAATTGGCGCGCGGTAAGAATCTAAATAATAATCATAAAGATAGTCATATTTACATTAATTTGTGGTATTTTCAGAACAACGGGACTGCGAGTTTCTTGAGAATTATATCGCACGAAGTAAAAATAATTTTCAAAATTGTAATATTTTATCTCATATAGAATTCATTTAAAATTGATACTAATTGTCAAGTGTTACAGATGGGCCACGTGAAGCCGTAGATGATCGTGTCCACAATAGAAATCTAGTTGATTCATTAAGAACCATTGTTCATTCACAGCGTCAGCAATATGTTCCAACTCTAACAATGAATCTTGTGCCAAATTCACATGATAATCAAGAGATATTGGGAGGTCATGATGACGCATTGAGTGAACTATTGACCACATATCAATCAGCGGGAATTAATGTTGGATTGAATGCAGTGAGTTCAATAGAACTGGAATCACCTAGATCGAACTGCTCAAGCAGTTCATCGTTGATTGAGACTGAGACGCCTGCAATGGAAGAAACTAAATCGGAGCCTTCACCAGATCCTCAGCCCTACAAGTGTCCGGTCTGTTGGAAGTTCGTGCATCAGCGGGAGCCCACAGCGACTGCATGTGGTCATGTATTTTGCAGCAATTGCATTAAAACTGCAATACATGCCAACCACAAATGTCCCGTGTGCCAAAAGCTAGTGACTCTCCGTCAAGTATTTAGGATATACATTTAAAAAATGTTCAATGTTCAATTTTTCCTAATCGGATCTATGTGTCGGGCGTTTATCCATACAATCATCCTCATTTACGTAACATACTTATGTATTTCATGTTCACATATGTATGTATGTATATTTTCTGCACCTTATTGCTATTAAATTTCTGCGGCAGGCGCCCAGTAGTATGCAATGCTTTTTAGCCAGCTGCTTTTATTTTTAATGTATGCGTGTTAAAATTGCTCTTATGCCATGTGGCTTAAGCTATGAGAGAACATAAAATGCAACAAAATACAAGCAAAAGTATCAGTAGCAACAACAACACACCAGCATCGACTTTGACTTTGCTTCTGGCTTCCTTGTGCACCCACGCAGCAGCTGCAAAGGGAACCTGCAACCTGCTGCAACATTGTAAATTACGTGCTTCAAATTAGAGGTGGGGAAAGGGGGTTGGAGAGTATTACAAGCTCTACGTGGCAATCGTATGCCGCATACCAAGGCCAACAGCGAAGAACGCTCTAACCGCACGTTTTGCCTGCTTCGCAACTAAAACGTGGCAAATGTTTCAGTGGATTTCCGGGAAAACTTTCTTGCCAGTCGATGCAGCCACTCGATGGCATTCAATTTAAATTTATTGCATGCTCTAATCAAATTTAATTGCAATTTTAAACAATACGAATTGAGGTGTATTAAAGATCAGTTATCAACAGTCATGAAGATTGGGTGCCATTTCTAAACTAAACAATGGAATTTTCTCTATGAAGTGTCTTCAAATGTAAGGCAGACTTCCTTAACAATTTCATGCCATTTATATCAAAAAATCATCACTAGCATTATTCGGATCATCTTACGGTCATCATATTATTATTTCAATTAGACAACAAGCCAAACACAAATCTGATGTTGTCTTAAGTATTAGGTCGAGAGATTTAATGGCGCGTCTACTTGCTTTGGACTTAACTGTCGGCCAGAAAATAAATCAAGAGCTCAACAACAGCTTGACAATGTAATCAACACCTTGGGCCACATAAATAATGCGTACGCTAGCTGAAAGGTATTGCTAGCCTCACGAATTGGCTGAAACAATAAAAAAAATAACGAAATTATTCTGTAGCCAAGAATCTGCTAATGGGAGTGGAAGTGGGTGGGAGTGAGCAGGGAAATGTCATGCCATCGCATTAATCAAGGTGCAGTCGAAGCCTTTGGCCATGGGGGAGTGTCAACAACGAAATTGCCAAACAGAAATGCCGGAAACGGTGACGCACTGTGGAGTCTTTTATTTATCAAGTTGAACAACGAAACACAAAGTTCAAGTGCAGACAAAAATCTCACAAGCTTTAAGCTTTTGTGTTTTTCCTTTAGTTTCTCTTGTTGAATATTTTCTACAGCTTCTGGCATTCAAGTACCACTGTGCAAGGCAACAGCTTGAGACCGTCGACACTCAGCGCACGTATTTCGCTTGTTTCTCTTGCACAATGTGCGACCATTTTGCAATTTCCTTTAGGGCAAAAAGATGGCCTCCCCTATTTGTGTTTTGTTGTTGTTGTTGTTGTGCGTGCGCTTCTAAATAATGGCCACCTAAGCCAAAAAGACAAAAGCCAGTCAGCCTTTTGTCACTTGTATACCACGCATTTTTTCCAATTTACTTAAGGTAAGTCATTTAATACTTGTTACCTACCCTCCTAGAGGGCGTGTCATTCAATCAGCCACGTATGGCGCCCAAGCTTTTATTTTCAAACAATGGTGAATAGCTTGAAGATAACAGTGAATTATGAAAGACAAATAGTGGACTAAATTGGAGCAAACCTTAAAGAAATTCAATTTAGTCGACCGTCATTTTCCTTATTTTACTCCACACATTGTTTTTTTTGCCTTAACCTGATGCATTAAGGCAGCCACTCTCATGCTGTCATATCTTAAATCTTTCAACAGTATGCAAAGTGGACATAAAACTGGTAAGTGCACAAGAGAAAATGGCATAGAACAAGGGAGTAAACGAGGAGGAAAGCAGAAAAGCGTCAGGGCAAAAAAGCGTTGGTGGCTGCATTCCATTTACTCTCTATTGTTATTGATATGTTACACACAGAGAAAAGAAAAAAGCAACATAAACTAAATCAAAAAATATAATTAAATTTATTAAATTATTTTATATTGTACATAAACGTAGTGCATGCGTATTTATTAAATGCTACTTGGTCCTTTTTCCAATAACGCGTATTTTAAATCCTAATAACTTTTCATTCATTTTTGGTTGGCGCAGAGTTGAAATACCTTTTTCACACAGGTAGCGTTAATACAAAAATATATTTATATATTCTTGAGATCTATTTTTTCAGTGTATTCCTAGCAAAGGACAAACGATGTGCAATTTGTCAGAAATGTGAATTTAATCATAAGATAAATCGGTAGCATGCAAATTGAATTTGCCACAAAGCACTAACGATTAGCATTGCAGATGCGCCTTACGAGGCATGAGTTGGACACGATTATCATGTTTATTATAGAAATACTTTCCCAAGCTGCCCAAAATCAAAACCGCAATCAAATGACATGCCTGTTTCCCATTTGAATATGAGTATAACAAGCAGAATCACAGATCATCATCATCGTCGTCGTCGTCGTGCTCAAATTGCAAGTAATATGCATATTTTAGCAATAAAAAGAAATCTCAACAATGGTTCTCAGCTCCAGGCCGCCGCATTTCCACTGTCAGGGCAATTTACATATATACACACCATATATACATTTATTATACTCTGCGTTCTCTCTTGCTCTTTCTCCACTCGCTTGCGGCTGCCATTCTGTACGCTTCATCTTCGGGCAATGTCGCCTAATACTCGTAACCCCGACATGCAAATCTGCCAGTATTGTCTGATATTTCCATATTTCCGTAGCCAAGTGGCATAAATCTTATACGGCGAGTGAGAAGAGAGGGACTAAGGCCTGGCTCGGAATACACGTGCATGCATCGTGAATGCAAACAAGGGTGCATTTAAGTGGGTAGGTTGCTACGTATATCGGGTCAGGTTCGCCATGCCGCATTGTGTGTGGCATAATGAGCAACACTAGATCTGTATCCACATACATATGTATTTAAACTGATAGAGATACGGAAACACAGGTACAAATTGAATACTCATTGCGTATGCAAGCTGCACTTGAGTTTCCATTCAGCCTATTTGCTGCCACTTCGTGACAGTATATCTCATGTTTAGTGCTACTACAGAGACGTGATGAATACTGCACATTTAAACCCACACAACCTCTTAATTTAATGTTTTTTTCTCAGTGTGTTTTGCCATTTCACCCTGCCAATGAAAACTTATAGGAAAATCATTGACAATTATCTAATAGAGTTCAATTTCTGACACTCTGTACATAATGCCGAACAAACGGTTTGTTTATCTCGGTCTACCCATATTTACAGCCCAATCAATTTACAACTTTTCAGTCAATCACAAACCGAACTCAGTGCAAAAAGCAAAAAAATATGAACGCAATCAGACCAAGCCAATTGAGGGCCCAATGCCACCGCTAGTTGATGATGGGGGCTTGGGGCTAGCACCGAGGCAGGGTGTGTGCTTGGGTGTGTGTGTGTGTGTGCAAGTTAGTGCGGCATCGTTGGCGCCATCAGAGCTGGCAGACGAGGCTCCCTTGGTGACGGCGTCCCAGCAGCGGCAACAGCTGAATAAACAGCAATAACAACAACGAGAACATCAACCGAGTGACAGGCAAGCAAGATGAGGGGGAAAGGGCGAATACCGCAGGGCAGCAGTGTGTGAGAGAAGCACACAAAGCACTGAATACCGTTTCATCGACACTTTTTCATTGAATTCAATTAAAAGGCGAAATTGAAAATTGAAATTCAATTAAGATGCTATAAATACGCCGGGTGTGAGTTGTGTGTGTAGAAAGAGAGTGCAAAACTGTAGCACCATTCCTGGAATCACCAACGACCAGCCCTCCAATGATGATAGATGAGCTTCTAGTGGATTCCGCACACATACACATGCGCACATGTAGATACACATGTAGGTACATCCATGTGGGCCCTGCCGACTCTTCGCTATCAGTCTGTGCTTTTCCTGCTTTTTAATGGCCTCATCAACACTTTACTTACTCAATTTGATGTCGGGAGTATTGATGACAAATAAATTGATACCGCAATCAATCACAACGCTGGCATATGGAGTGCTTAACACCTAATTAAGACGGAAAGTAACCATGGGAATGAGAATTACTTAAGACTCAAATTAAATAATAATCGAATCAGAGCAAACCAACAGTGGCAAACGGAAGATGACTACTTAAGACGTCTTACTCAAACATGAAACAACCTCACAGAGTTGTGTGCATCATTTTTCCTTTGCTATGGAGCTTAGAGACTTGCAATTTCTATTAAGCTTACTTGTTCAAATAAGTAACTAGGCAACCAATAAAAAATGTTAATATAGAAAAACCTTTTGCTTGTTTAGCATTTTACTGAAAGGATGTGAAGAGAGAAATAAAACCAAGATGTCTAAACTCTATAGAATAGTTCATTACTAACATACAATAAGTATTCAGCTTTTCGTCTATCTCTGCCCGGCTTTTTTGAAAGCATTTTAAATATCAAGTAAAAACATATGCAACAACTTTAAATTCTGCAAATTTTAAAGAGTTAAGTTCTTTAAAACTTGAGCCCACAGATCCGCTTAACAAAAGAAAAGTAATCCCATCAACTTATGCGTCTCTTTTGAAACTGTTTGGCGTCTATTAGCTAGACATAATCTACTTTTCTCCAATTGATTGCGCACATAATTTGTAAAACCGCCGCGGAGGCAACTGAGCAGCTGCCTTCAATTAAAACAATAAAGAAAGTAACGATGAAGCCGGAGCCAGAGCCAAAGCCAGAGCCGGACAAATGGCAGGCCAAAGTCCTAAAGACAAAGTGCAAGCGGTTGGCAAGAACTTTCACGAACTTTGTGCAGGAAAGTTAAGCACAAGAAAAGGCGCATTCAAGGTAAGGACGAGACTCCTTGTGGGGGAGGACGGGACTTTACAGCCCCCGAAAGGTACTAGGGCAGCCTTGTTGCAACACAGACATTGCAAAAACTTGTGGTTGTTCGAGGTTAAAGGGCAATTTTTACAGCTGCGCATTTAAAATGCAACGTTGAAGAAAAATACAAATTGCTCTATTTATATTTAAATTGAATTACCCAGAGACCGCACAGATGATAAGAGAGAAGGAGAAGAAAATTGTCTCCGAGTCCCTTATAAATCGACCCACATATCTCAAGCTTGTTTTGCAACCACATGAGCAAGGGAAGTTTGTCTAATGAAGCGCAGCATCTGAGTGTTTTGTTTATAAGGCAAACAAATTATACTTATTTTATTATGTCTGCAAATTTCTTCGTCCATCTTCCATCAGGCGCATGCATAATTTATATACCTCGCTCAAACACACACACATACATCAGAGGAGAAAATGTTTTATTGCTTGCTCAGCTGTTGATATGCAATTTAAGCAATTTGCCCTTAATAGCCACACGAATCCTACGCGGATAGGAGGCGTATACGCAACGTCGCTTCCTTCCTTAAAGCTTTGTCGTGATGCCAGCTTAAATATTAACTTTTTGCATTATTCTCAATTTAAGCAATTTATATTATAGCCTCATTAGCATCATATGGGTGTGCACGTGTATGTCTGTATGTGTGCGTCTGTGTACCATGTGGCATAGCTTTGAGTTCTCATCAAGATGCTAATGGAATTAAAATGAAAATTGAGTCAACAATATTAACACACTCGACAAAGTGGATGACGGTGCCGGCAGCAGGGGCAATGACTGTGAAATTCGCTTATCAACACACCGAGCATGCTGTATACAAGTATGCTGCTCCTAATAGATAAATATATGGAAATCTAATGATATTATTCAATTACTACGTTTATACATAGCATTACTTGAATTGTTTAGCTCGTGAAATAAAAAATTCCCTGTTTTTTTCAATCTTCTTCATAGAGAGTTAAAAGATTGATGTTTGCTTGATTATTTTCTGAATCAAGGAAACCATTGATTATGCAATGGCAGTCAAAAAATGCATTGTCACTGCGTTTATACACAGCATTTCATGTATTTTAAATACGTAAAATAAAAATATCCTCTGTTTATACGAAATAGAATTAGGGCTTCCTCATTGTTCAAATTTGGCATGCTGAGTCTTTATTTTCAAATCAATTTGACGAATATAAATTTTATTTAATGTAGTAAAGCAGATTATCAAAACTCTATATATGTTTTTAGCAGAGTTTTGCTGTTGCTGTGTACCCTTGAGAATAGGATGTATGTTCATTGGCCTATTTGAAATTTGCTCCGCTGGCCTGAATATCGATTACATTATAACGATTGTAAACGCAAGTATGAGTATTATCTGTTTTCACATTACTGCTGATGAATTGAAATTATTTAACTTTCTTACGTTCCAGATAGCCATGCCAAAGAGCTGAGATATGTATTTACATGTTAAGTAACAACTTAAATCGGTTTCATTTTATTTTATTAAAAACAACTCTTGTTATTCTAGCTGATTTATATGTTGTACTGCAGCTTGTACCCGAGTTTATCATGATAGTAACCTCCTTGATATTAATACTAGCCATATTGATCGTAAGTTGGGATTAATAAACCTATTGTCAATAATAATACTTGGATCTTGTTACAGGAAACACACTGGTTGGTCGGAGCGTATGTGATTCTTACACTAGTTCGAGTTATATACACAGTATCTTTTAGCATAGTCTCGACTTCCATGAAATTCAATGCCATTGCAAATGAGAGTATACGCCATTGTATTGCGCTTTGGCTCTGGTTTGTTTTCTTTGTTTGTAAGTATTGCCAATTATTTTATAAATATTAAGGTTATCGCACGGTCTTCATTTCAGTAACCTCAATGTATTTTCTATATATTGCCTGTTCCTACTTTGAGGAATTAAGGAAAGGAAACCTAAGCGAACCAAACAACGTGTAAACCCATAAATATACAAGACTAATTCAATATCAATTCCAGTCTAGACCTTCTTTAGTAGTATAAGTCGTTGATATTAAGAAATAGGTCAATAACCTTAGGCTTGTCATATTTTTGAGTATTTCGGTTATTTCATGCTCGTATAATTGCCCCCAGGTCTTTCGATGCTTTGTTCAAATTAAAATATTGCCTGCTTATTTAATTTTTATTGATACTCATGGAATTTGAGCAGGCGGCCCAATTAACTTTGACCAATAAACCCAAAAGTTTTCAACGTTTGGAATTTTTTGGGTAATAATTGAAGCAATTAACGAGATGCCAGCTGCTTTCCAAATACTTTCTGACTTGCTCAACGATTTTCCTGAGACCTAATGAGCTCCTTTAAAAGTGTCACGAACATTGTTCGCGCCGACACGCACACAAACACGACGAGTTTGTCATTGAACCTGGCGAGCTGCACATGTATTTAATGCTGTGTGTGTGTGTTTGTGTGTGTGTTATTCGAATTTTTTCCTCAAGGGTTGCCTATTTAAAGCACACGAAATTTCAATCAATAAACAACAGGCTTAGCCAGGCCTGGGTGTCCTCCTCTGTTCATTCATAAAAGTTTTCTCTGCAAACTCACGCTTCAATCAATATTGTTGAAAATGGTCAACAGGTTGTCAAACGAGCTTTGCTCACAGTTCCCCCTTTATAACTAAAGATATATTGTATCACACGATATTATAGACCTGCGTAGGCATTAAATACGCCTCACTTGTGTAACTTAAATCAATGCTTCATAATGTTGTTTAATATTAATTAAACTTTTTGCAACGTAGGCAACGTATGCCGATCAAAACTAGAATTATTATTATTTTAACTCCAAAGCGCTGAAGCTGAAATTTAATTAATATAACAGCGGTCAAAGGAATTGTTTGAGAGCTGCCAGAACTGCGCAGCTAAATGGGCGTGCTGGGTTGATATTATCGTGACAAGCCCAAATTAAGCAGCCGCGCTGGGGTTACATCAGCCCCAAAGCCATCGTGGTAAAAAGGCAACATGGCGCTAATGTTAATCCGCGGAAACCAAGGCCAAGGGCCAACTAAAACTTGACGTTCCCGGGTTGACAACGTGTCTGGGGAGTGCGAATTTACGCCCAATACAACATTTTGGTGCCTTGCAAACTACAGGGTATTCAGCAAGTATATCTCTGGCAAGTATTACTCAAATACTTATTACAAGAATTGAGCTGGCATCCTTTATGAAACTAATTTGATTTGAACAAGCTTCTGCTTTCGCTTCGCCAGATTCTGTTGCTTCTACTTCTGCTACTTCGTCTTCTGCTCTTCTGCTTGACTGCCCTGTCTGGTCGTTGTCAAGGATTAGACGGGGGCGCGTAAGACGCGCACCCTCTTAGAGGGTGTTAAGCTCAACTCGGCTTTTCGCACTTACCCGTTGTACCATTCTCCTGGTCGCTCAACTCGGCCAGTGACGTGGACAGAGCATTGGCCATGGACATCGCCTTCGTTTCTGCCATCGTCGTCGTCATCATCGTTGTCGTTGTCCTCATAGGTTGCGTTGCATTTCCGCTGGCTGTTACAATAATGGACGCGTTCGTGCCATTTTCCGTTTTCACAATTTTCATTGCATTGCGGCTTACCATGGCAGGAAGGAAAAGCCTGCAGCAAAACGAAAACTCGCAGCCGCCAGCTGCGCGCTAAAATTGCCTGCCCGATGCAGACGGACGCACTCCTCCACTTGTTGCTGACCGCTAAAGGGAGACAAGAAGAAGACAGAAATGAATGAAAATGGGTTTCCTTCCGGCAAATGACATGCAATTAAGACCATAAATAGGTGCAACTTAAATGTAATTCCATTAGTTAAACTGCATTGACAGGGCTCAAGGAAAAATAAAAAAAATGAAAATAAGAGAAATGCCATTTAAATAAAAGTACAAGATATAGACCGCTTTGGGCGTCAAGTCTTTCATTCCCCCAGCTGTTGTTATCTGCGACATTTACAAATGTTAGGACAAAAGTTTCTTGTATCTGTATTACGCATCGAGAACAAAACTGTGACAAGTTTCCAGTTGTCAACGCTCCAAACAATGTACAACATTCCCAAATACATATACATGCAACTGTAAATATGTAAGAGTGTATACTTATAAATAAATAAGTTTATACATATACTATGAACTTCTGCTGTTAGCAAGACTCGACAATCTCCTGGCTTCAATTAGAAAAGTTTCAGTTTAACTGAGTTGAACACACGCAGCGAGGCGTAGCCAGGCATCACACACACACACACTCAGAGGGAACAGCGTTCAAAGGACACTTGGTAATGGTGAGCCCTGTCAAAGGATTGCGACGAATTTCTGCAACTGTAGATAACTTGTATAGAAATCTTGTAATTTCACACATTCCTCGCTCTCTGTAAGGCGACTACATTTCAAAGCATCTTGAAAAATGTCAGCAATTTTCAAAATTAAAATTGCTCACAGCTACAGTATTCTATGTGACACTTCACCCCCTGTTTTGCTGACACAATACTAGGAGTCAAAGCAAATGTCAAAGGTGCTTAGAACAAAAGAGGAATAAATTGTAAGAATGCTTTGTATGTTTAGCTGATTCCCCGATTTTGCATTATATGAAAACAATATAAGCTCTGGCTCTTCTCGTAATAATTACGTTTCTGATCTACACTTGCAGGGCTTTGGTGAGGGATCAATGAATAAGTATAAAAAGTCCGCTAATGCAATTAATAGCCGAGAGAATTTATGCATTGAAATGTGTGCATTGTTTTCACGCTCAACTCATGCGTGCCGAATAACAAATGATACTCATTATCGCCATCGGCCTCCGTTTGTTGTTTAGCAGCTTGGCACAATCGAGTGCAACAGGGCGTATGCGTTATTTCCAGAGCAAGTGCAACAAGTTGAGTATGCATGTTGAACAATTGAAAATAAACAATTAACTGTAGCGAATCTTAAATGCACTATCTCCAGTTGTTTATTATTATAGGGTGTGTTATGACAACATCTCTCAATTGCCAGCTGGCTAAGCTTCCATTTCTCTCTTAGCCAATTTGTGTGCTCTTCAGTTGTACTTCAAGGGAATCCATTGTAAACTAACCTAAGTAAATGCTCCTCTTGATATGCCACAAGTAGAACATGCATGGCATTATTTCAAAGCAATTTCAATGGCATTTTCACTTGAGTATTGTTTTCATTCCCCTTCCCTCCCTCAACCCCTCTCCGCCTTTCACCCTTATTGTTCGGCAACCACTTGTAGATTTTCGCATTTTTAAACAAGAAACGGACGAGCGAACAAAAGGCGGCCACGCGTTTGACCCGCACAGCAGAGAAACAGTGCAAACGTGGAAAAACTACTCATAAATAAATAAACTCGCATATAATACTATACACACACACACACAGATACACTCAAACACGTACATATACAGACAGTCTCGGGCATTGTTATTCTATCTTTTTTTTCTGTTTTCTGTTTTCATTGCGCTGCGCTGTTTTGTTTCGCTTGGCTTTGCTTGTTGGCGCGTGTATTTTTTTTATACTATTTATATAGTATATGTATATATATTGTTTTTTGTTTACACCACAAAATCGCCGGCAGAGGCAGCGGTAGTGGCGTTTACCTAGTTTGCAGCTGAGCAGCACCTGGAGAGAAATCAAAATAAATGACTTTAATGGCCTGCACTGCCAGCAGGCGCTTTTCAGTTATGGGCAAACTATTTAAAATGCCATCATAAAAATGTTTGCAATTTCGCAATTGAAGCGAAGCTTAATATATATTTGATATATCTATTGAATTAATCAATCAATTTCTCATTTGTTTCACATTTATTTACGCAATTTCGATTTTATTTCCCCGTTACAATTTCATTGTTGCGTCCACTTATCGTGTCCGTTTCACCCTGAACTTGAACTTTAATATTTCCAGGTCATATCTATGACATCAACATTGCTTCGTATACGTAATCTTCGTCTGCTATTACGTATACACGACGTTTACGCTTCGATGGCAATGTACTGATAGGGGAACAGAGAAAAGAGAAAAAACCTTCCATATGTGAAACGGAACGCTAGCCAATTATCGTTAATTTACATCAAAGTTATTATCGAAATTATCATTAGTTGCTGGACAGCGAATGGCGCTTGTTAAATGGCCGGCCATCAATTGTTGCTACTACAGCGATTGCTGCAATTGCAAAGTTCCATGCAATCTGCTGAGCGTTATCACAAGAACGACAACAAGTTACACGAGTAAATTTCTCAATTTGCCAAAATGTAAAGTCATCTGTTTGCCTGCCACACACATTTGCTACACATCCGTCTCTCCTTCCACGCCCCTTTCTCTCCGCCCCGCTTTATTATTGCCACGCATGCCAGTACTTTCAATAAACATTTTATACAATCCACACGAAGTAGAGTATGTGTATGTAAGTATTTCTGCACATACATATATTTGCTTTAATAACCTTGCATTCTTTTGGCGCAGCGTCGTCGTTTTTCCAAGTGTTTGTTGTTTGAAATTGATTAAAACAGACCCAGGCAGGCAACGACCCGCGGCAAGTTCCCTAAACACTCGTACACACATGATTGAGTACGCCACTCTGTGTGTGTGTGGGTGTGGGAGAGTATTAACTCGAGTGTGTGAGTGTGTGAATGTGTGTGTAGTTTGTGTCAGTGTCTGTTTCTGTATCTTTGACTTTGATCGTTGATGATTAATGATTACGCCCGTGTTTATTGCCCTTGCTACTGTTCTCTGGCTACGTTTGTGCTGTAAGATACATATTACAGTTTTTATCGCTCTCAGGGGTTTCCTCTCGCTGCAGTGCTGTCATATTTCAATTGAAGCACACACGCAAATGGCTCAAATATATTGGCATGTGTGCTTCCGTCTCAGCGATGCGCACAATAGCTGAGAAATAAAAGTTGTTTCGGTAGTAAGTACGCGAAGATTTCCGTGTGAATGACAAGCTGGGTGAGCACGCTTCAAGTGTTGCTTAAGAGAGATTATATTATATTATTCCAGTGAAGTGGCTAATACTCTTGGAAAGTAGAAGAGCTAGAATAGATCTTGATAATTATTGCGCAAATTCTTACCTAATTAAATTCACAAGTTTTTTATGTTTTTTTCTTGCTTTACTGCCGGCACTGAATGAAGATTTAATATGGCAGAGCACTTACGTTTGCTTTCATTTACTGACCTAAACTCGGTCACATGCCCAGAAAGTTTTGCTAGCATCAAGTGTAAAATCTAATTACTCTTACTCTTTTTCCCTCTCCCTCTCTCTCTGTGTCTTTCTTGATGATATTGGTGTAAAAACAGTTTAGACCTGGGCCAGAACAATAACTTCATTAATTGGCTGTCGAAAAAGTTTTGTGTGGTCTTAAAAGCCAAACTTCTTGTTGTGTAATGCAGTTATAATGCAATTAGAGTGAGTGTTGCAACGCACGTAGCTGCAAAATTCGAAATGCAACTGGCAAAAGCAGGCAGGGAAATGGTAGTTTTGAGTGTTGCGTATACGCTGCGTATACTCGTACACAACATGTGAATGGCGGGCTAATTTCTGTTTTCAAAGCCAAAACGAAGCCAATGCTTGGCAGGGGCGTAAATGGTTGTGGGCTTGTTTGGATTTAGTTTTTGTGGTTTTGTGTTTTGCAGCCTCGTGCCCATGAATGCTGATTCATTAGGAAACCTCAGGCACACACACACACACTCAAACACAAGTACAGAAAAGTGGAAAGAAGCAGAGTGAGGGAAAGTAAATAAACTGGAAGGGGAGGGCTATTTAAATGCGCATTAGTATAGCCGCCTTTTTCGAACCTAGGCATGACCATGGTGCGGATTGTGGTTCTGCGGCTTGGCCTTCGTCCAGCTGCAGCACGTAACCGTTACCCGGTTCCTTCCCTCTCCCAGTTACCAGCCAGAAGCTAGAGAAATTCGGCGAATGTGTTGTGGACACTAATAAGAGAAGCATTCTCCTGTTTGTTGCTCGATTCGCTTTAAATAATAAATTGCATTTCGTTGAAGCACATTGCAATGAGAAAAAATTTAGGAAACGAAATGAGTTCCGATATACCAGCTGCAACTTCTTTCTAAAACAGGTTAAGGCTGTCTTAGTTGTACCTAAGGTTAACCGATAGTTAACCTATATTTATTTAGTTAACCTATACTTAACCTATAGTTAACCAATAGTTTTCTGAATTCTATACTATAATTCTCGATTCACATCTACCAAAACCTACACTTAGTATGATATATATTTTCAGTCTTCCTTTCCCGACCTTGACTTCATGCACATCAGTCATTTCACTTAAGTGTTGAGCATTTCGTATTGAAAATCGTGTCAATTTATGGCACTGCGAACAAGTATTGAAACATGTGCTAAGGCGATTTTAATAGCTGCCCCAGTTCAACAAAACGATCGACAAAAAGTCTAAAAATAATTATTGCCAATAAAAATTTGTTGCACCCAATGAGTAATTAACAATGGAAATAAACATGACCCGAGTGAACACAACAAAAAACCACTTTGATACTCATGCTCAACAATAAATGCAATGAATTTCCCAAATATTTAGTGCAAATCTTTAATTAAATTCGAATTTGATTCGATATATTCGTCTTCGCTCTTGCAAAATTGAAAAATTTGTGCAATGTGCAAGACAAACTTGATTTGCCATAAAATCAAATTTCCCGCTCATTTGGTCGTCGTCAGTCAAGCAAGTGCAGCACCTAGTGAACAGCAGACAGACCCGAGTCCGGGTACAACCCAAACAACCCAAAGATTTGTGCAAATCGCGTGCGATTTGCCAATGCATTTTGATGATGACGTTGCGAACGTCAACTCGTATTCGATTTTGGCAATTTTCTTGTCGTCCCATGCTGATGCTGAATTATGGCCAAAAATATTACGAGCAAATAAATCAATTTTAAAAACTGTGATAAATGTTGTAAGCTATTTTTGACAGTTTAACGCGCTGCATGTGTGAAAAAGTGCTAAAACAAATTCCCCAAACAGACGCAAAACAAGAAGCACAAATGTCGTAAAAAATAAGCGAAAAAACAGTTGTACGATTTGTTAAAAATAATTATTATGGCAGGAAATAAACTTAACTAGGCAGTGGGATACCCTTTGTTGCATATTATAATATTTAAATGATAATTAACGAAGGATTGAAAGCTGACAATCAGCTCGACTAGGCCAAAGAATACTCTTTGTATATATAGACAACTATACACATTAGTATTATTATATTAGTAAACGTAAACACATGATGACGCCGTTAGGTTTTGTTTACTCTGCTTTGCTGTTTCATATTTGCTGTTTGTCATACTATACGTAATATTCCAAATGTGTTTTGGAAACACAATACATGACATTTATTTTTAACCTATAGTGGCGTCAATATTTGCCGATAAGGTTGTATTTACTTTAAGTTTCATCATTGTTACCCATTGTTGCAAAAAATGTCAAAAGTTGAAGTGAAAATTGATTTTTTAACAAATTTAATGAATACAATAATATACATACACATATGCATATGCACTGACCGTCTCTTTCTTTCTCTCTCTCTCTTTATCTCTCTCTTTTTATTCTTCCGTCTCCCTCTAATTGCGCCTATAATTAAACCTAATTAAGAGCAATTAAAAGCATATTGTTTCTTTCAATTTCCCTGGTGGCATATTTAATAACAACGAAAAACCTCAAGGGAATCAATTATACATTACACTCATTGTTTTAATAACGGTATTACCATCAAACATCTTCATAACATCGTATACAGGGATCATATTTAAATAATTGAAAGTGAGAGAATATTCAGTGTTCTTATTGTTGTTTCTTTATTTTTTATTAATTTGGCGACTTGCCGTGAGACTTTTCTTCAATAACCCTCGAGTGGTTTTATCTGCTACATTTATTTTTGCTCTTGTTGTTGTTTCTGTCGGTTTTTGCTGCGGATTCACGTTCGCCGTCATTACACATGTTTATTATATTTTATACTTTTTGCCGGGAGGGCTTTGAATTTTGGCTGTCGCCGCCCCGGCTTGTCACAGTTGTTGTTGCTATGTTTGATTAGGCGTCTAGGCTGACACATGGGGGGCACAGATACAGATACAGATACAGCAGCAGATACAAATGTATCTCAATGGGGCGTGTGTGCCGACGACGACGACACATGTATATGAAATTTTACACAAATGTGCAAATTTAATTAAATTCAAACGAGAAATAAATATAAAGAGGTTCGCCTCGACATATATAAGTACGCGTAGCTATAGCCTACAGTATCTATAAGCTATACTAGTTGTACGCTCTGTGTCTAAGTGTGTGTGTTTGTAAGAAGCTGTGTGTGACCTGTGGAAAGGCACCAAAAGCAACAATAACAACAGCATCAGTAGCAACAGGCTGAAATTTGCTTAACAAACTGAACTACATGATATAGTACACAAATACTAAGCCGACGACCACACACGAGCTGGGGATAAATTGGCGAATAGAAGAAGCAGCGATTATCCCCTTGACAAAGTCATATTGCCAGCAAACACATAAAATACTAAATTTAATTTAGGAAAACCGAAATTTACGATCTTCGATAGTTTTCCACGAGAATATTTCTATGTTTGTTAGTGCAATTAAATGATGAAAATTCGCTAGATTAGACAAAAACATGAAACGATTTGCAAACTTGTATACGAATGTACTTGTGTCTAACATATATTCGACTTTAGAACATGAGTGTATAATATTTTGAAATATGCGTATTTCGCATTATCTCAAAAAGAGACAAATTGTGTCATCTCTGCGAATGGCAAAGCTATTTATACCAACGTATTTCATGTTCTTTAATTGCCAAATCTGATGCTCGATTTGTATTCGAACGTTTAAAGGTTGAATTGCCATTGAAAAAGAAATTTAGAGCCATGCTTAAATGATATAGCGTACAGATTTATTTGTACCCTGCTTTCCATGTAATTTACAGTGCTCGCCAGCATTATAATACCCTCGGCAAGGCTAAGAGATAAGATGTGGCTGCCTGAATGATTATAATAGAACTTCAGACCGAAATGAATCATCATTCCAGTTGCTTAATAAGTACAATTCATAGCACTCAAAATGCTAAATTTTAATGATTCACCATAAAAACTAGTCGAGCAGAAGACCAGTATATCGTATATGTTATAAGGCAAGTATCACTTGACTATTTCAACCTTTTAGCCATTAGTTTAATTAGTTAATAAAAATAATTTTTTAAACAGTAAGCTGAATTATAATTTGTCTCATTTGGGCTTATTGGGTCTTCAATAAACTAAGTATTTTATCGACGCTATCGTTGGCGGGCTGGCGACTTTGAGTTTGATAATAGGCGAACCCCAAATAATAAAAATATCGAACTCTGAAACGCGACACTCCCTCCCCATACGAGTTATCAAGCATGTAGCTACGTAGTATGTACATATGTATATAAGTACATATACTTAGTAATTTCCCCGAGTTGCGTTGATTTTTATATGCCGCAAAGGTTTTTTTATTCGTTTCTTGTTTTCTATAAAATTTGAACGTTGTCTTGCCATAAAGATAAAAAACTGAAATATCTAAATACATATGTACAGCCTATGTATGTAGATATTATATATATAAATAAAACACCGAGAGTGGGCGGTTATTTATTAACACTGAGCCGTGAGCCAAAACAAAATCAGCGCGAGCATTTTTATAACTTGATTTATTTAAAGAAAACATTTGGCAAATGATTTCGCTACTAAGTAAATGATTATTTTTATACCCTAGCCAAGGGAATTATATGACGAAATCTGTTACAGAACATACCTTATACTTTGTAGTCTAATGAGGAAGAATGTGTTCGAACCAAAAGGAGTTAGATTATAGCATATCATGAACGTTCTATAAACTTTTAGACTGAGCGTTTACTGATTATATTATCACTTTTCAATTCTAATACTTTTAATCTAAAGTCTTCTTTATAAACTGCACTCTAATGCGCGAGATCAAAGAAATTAATTTATTTTCCACGATTTTGTATACGGAAAACAAACAAATAAACAAAGTTGTGACCTCTAAAGTGATGACATACGGAAAAAAAAATTTCTCCCGCCTTACGAAAATAGAAAACTACACAAGTATAAGTTATTGAGGCGAGAATTTATGATAATAAGAATGATGCCAAAGTCAATGCCACCCAGAGAATGTCCGAGATAGTTATGCATGTGCCAGGCAATATCTGCCGTAGTTGCTAACTAAATTTATTTGTGCTGCTTTTTTCTATCATTTCTTTAACACATTCGAAACATACACAGATACAAATACACTCATCACTTCGCATAGCGTCCGGCCGTCGGGTTGCAAAATGTATGAAAAATGGGAAACAACTGTCATGAAAAAAGTCGAATATGCAATGCACTAGAGACACGAAACATTTGAAAAATTATCAAATTATCAAATAAAGAGAGGCATCTACTAGATATAGAGATATCGAGGGTCGTTTGATAAGTCCGTGACTTTTGAATAAAATATATTTTTTTTTAAAAAAAAGCGTTTTATTTCTCAACATAATTTTTAGCTCTATACATTTAGTCCAGCGTTTTTCCATTTTTTTTTTTTTTCCAAATAATAGTTTTCTCAAGGCCCTCAAAATAGTGTTTGTTTCTGTGATGACCCGAATCTCTTACCGCCGAGCCATTTCTTCATGTTTGGAAACAAAAAATAGTCGGGGCTAAATCTGGAGAATATGCTGGATGGGTGCTAGTTCGTAGCCCAATTTATGAAAGTTTGCCTGACACGCAATTCACTTTTTTATTTTCGTTAAAATTCGTCGTCTGTTTCAATGCCTATAAGAACGCAAACCAAAAAACAAATTCAAATTTTACAGTCAGCTGTTAATCGATAACTGCTGACAGGAGCAGTGTTGTATTTAGAACAGGTGCGAGGCAAATACAAAAAAGACTTATCAAACGACCCTCGTATATATTAAGTTTGTATACAGCCAACAGCTATTTCAAGGCAATCTCTACCGCATATAAGTCGGCAGCATTTAATTTTTTATTGCTAATTTTTTTTTAATTTTTTTTTTATTTTTAATTTTAATTTTCATGTATATATATTTTTATTGTGACCATCAATTCACACAATTTGCAGACTGATCTAGCCACTGCTTCGTTTTCTTGGGTGCTTTGGCTAATTAAGAGGCACAATAAAAGCGGCGAAATAGATATAGTAGAGGCAACCTTAGAACACTTTGTAGAGGTTCATAAATTTAATTATAGATATGTATGGTATATATCAGAAATAACAAATCAAAGCCGATTAGCGCTTATCACACTTTCTGAACGTTCGAGCTATTTAGTATTTTACATTTTGCATTTTATTTTCTTTGTTTTTGTTTTGGGTTTCTCGTTCGATTTTTATTTTTAGTTTAATTCTATTTGCTATTGAACCTGGCAATTAGTTGAACGGCATGTGCGCACTCACTTTGCCGGTCGACCACGTTTTGTTTGTTGTTTTGTGCTTGGCGATAATTAAAAACTCTAATCATTGTGTGAAAAACGCATACACTACCTACAAAAATCACAAATCACTGGAGGTTGTTGCTGATGCTCTTTCTCCGACTGTTGAGCATTTGATATTCAGGCAATATATACAAACTTCCCATGTGTGTTTGAATATTTAGCTTAATTATTTGTATCAATATTTATACATGTATGTATGTATGTATGTATGTATATTATTCACACACGTTCACAAACAGAATGCCCGCGCGCGAAATCTGAATCGCATCGAACTCGAAATAGGAAACGAGAACGAGAACGAAAACGACAACGTCGCGACCCGCACTGGCGCACGGTCTAATCAGAACTGAGCGCACACAGTTTCTAATCAACAGGCTGAGGCTGCCAAACAGAGCAGAGCAAGCAGAATGGCCGGTCGGGTGCTCGCGAGCAGACACCAACATGCACGCACACGAACAGACATGCACACAATACGAACGCCTACCGATGGCTTAACGAACTCGCGCGAAGGGTGGTCAGCGCAACTAGCCTCTCTCGCTCCCACTAAGCACACTGCGGTTCAATCCATAATTTTCGGCGATTGTAGTAAGGATCGCAGGGAAGTACACTGTAAAAAAAATTATAAATGGATATTGGAAGAGCTTCAATTCTTAAATATATTAATCAATTTTAATATGTAGATTAAACGAAATTATTGGATCTTTTGTATTATTGTTTGCAATAAATATTTTATTTTTTAAATAAAATGGTTTTATTTAATATTTGTTTCGACTCAATTTTGTATTTTATAGTTTCAAATTTTTGGTTGATTGATTTTATTTAATATTTCTGTCAGTGTAAGAGGGCGAACACACTCACTAGTGCTGAGCAACAAGCACAGCAACATGTTGCCGACCTTGCCGAAAATGTTGCTAAATGTAACAGAGCAACCACAACGAGAGAGCGAGAATAGAGCTGTGAGACAGAGCGTGTGAGAGTGCCATCGAACTGAGAGCGCTGACCGTTTGTTGCTCTGTTTTGGTTTTTATCACGAGTGCCGGCATAATACACACACACACGTGAGCACAAACTTTGCTCAATAACACGCACACACTCACAAATAGTCATGCACACACGCATGCAGGCACATTTGACACGTTGCGTATACTTAATATTAAAAGTGGCGTTAACTTAAGGTGCTTCCAATCAAGTGACACTTTGCTATGCTTACTCACACATGCACCGCCCCATCCATGGCACTGGCAGCTAATCAATTAATCAATCAATATAAAGTTGATTCACAAAACCAAAAAAAAATAAGACGTATACTCAAAACCGTAGCTGATATCAGCTGATAGGCAAAAAATTAATGAATTTTATACTCGCAAACGAAATGGAAAGTTATATATATATATCAATTTGATAATAAATTTAAGAAATATACAACCACACACTAAATATATAATGCACGAACAAACATATTATATAAAATAACCAATATAAAATATACCTCTAACCTAAATAATGAATAAATATAGTTATATTAAAAGTATGATTAAATAAATCTATGTTAAAAAAATACTAATTCAAAAACATAGAACTGAATATAAATTCATATTTATAATTAAATTATATATAAATAACATAAATAGAATGCACAATGAACATATAGAAGCATCTTATATCAAAGTAATATCGATATTTCCTTTTAAACTATTTTCACAAACAGTAAACAAACATCGAAATGAGTGTGTATAATTAATTTTTATTGATTCCCATTCCCCATTCCCATTCTCGGTGGGAACATCTGCTTGAATTGTTTTGCGTCGATTACAAAGCAAATTTGAAATGCAGCTAAAACGGAATTGGCATTTGCACTTCAGCCTCAATTTCCCATGCTGTCAGTCGACACGCTGGATTTAAATTAAATTATAGGACACTCAAACTGCAGCCAGAAGCTAGAAGAGATTGAATTCCCCTCTAGCATTTGTTAATTTCGGTTTAGCAGGATATTGTCAACGTTTCTTTCCGGCTGCGTGGAGCAAAGCTCTTAGAAAATATCACAAGGCAAAACTCTGTTTACACACAAACAAAGAATAAGCGAACAGTCACAAATACACACACATACCCATATAGATACACAGATACAGACACGTATGCAGTGCAGTGCAGTCTGTTTGCTGACTTGTGCAATTTCCGTCTGACAATATGGGGCGTATACGTAACGGACATTAGTTCGTTTGGATTTGATCATCTGCTAGTTAAAGTTTACACGTTTACAAGCGTAAATAGTACAGATTGAAGAACCTGTTTAAAGACAATGGATTGTTTATAACAGATGGTAGTTAACTAATTTAAATACATTTCCACTTGCTTTATAATTAAGAATTTACCGTAAGTTCCTTAAAATAACAAAAATTGTTATTTTAAACAGCATATGAACCTAATTTCCTCCACAACCTTTTGGTTAAGCTCACAATGCAATTACAGTGCTTGCATAAATTATATGCACAGCAAGGATAATGCCACCAGACGTCGACACATGGTAGAAACCTTCCTTTGGCAAACACACAAGCAACACACACACACCCTCACACAAGACTCTAGACATTTGCATAAATAAACCGAAGCTCAAGTTAGCAAATAAATAAAATTACAGTGGCTTAAAATATGAAAATCCCCGAGGTAATATCTTTGCGAGTTGTTTGGCAAACTTTAACAAGATTCGAGAAGAACAAAAACACAAATTAACTAATTGAAGTCACAAATGGACTTTGGAATTTATATAAAATTCTCAAAACTTGCAGGATTGACCCACGAGACAGCGAAGCGGAGCGAAGATTAAAGTTTCCCTGACGTCAAATCCCCTGTCAATGATTTGCCAGATGGTCTCTGGCCCGAGTATGCATAAAACATGGCCTTATCGAAATCAAAACATGTTTACGTTCTGCATATCGTGCCGGAGTAAGGAAAGGAGAAGGACACGGCCACGTCACCATGGCGTGGGAAGTGTTTTGCAAGTATTGACTTGGTCTTGAATTTCTAATAAGCTTGGAGTTTTGTTCGGTTTGTCCTTTGATGACGGATAGGCCATTGACGGATGCTCTTGGGCTTAATAAGTAATCGGCTGAATGTGATATTCTTATGATTTCGTAATCAGATTAGCCTTGAACTCAGAACTCTGTCCATGGCGGGGCTGTATGCAAATAGATATTCAGCGCAAAGAAAAGTTTTCCATTAAATATGACCTAGAATTGTCAATGCTACCCACCATATATCTTCCATTAACGTTTCTGCATTCGTAATGATGTCTAACCCTTGAACTTTAAGCTAGCGAGCCAAGCACGCCAAGGAAAATCAATTGCAACTGGCTTAAAATAACTTTTCACTTTTGTGCTTAACGCTGAGCATTCATCAGTTAAAGGGAGCTGGAGAGAAAGAAAGAGAGGGAGAGCGGGGAGGGGTGCAACATAAAACCTAATTACGGGATGTGCTTTAATTAGTGCGCTCGACGTAATTACAAAACGGCAAAACTGCAGGAATAACAACAATGCGGCAGACCCAGCGTGACACACAATTAACAGCATTGGGATGTGTGTGTGCGTGTGAGTGTATGCGTATGTTTATGTGTAAATGGTATGCTTGTGTATGCGTGAGCGTGTGTGTGAGAGTTCGTGACAATAGCATGACATATGTGCTTTGTTCAACGCCCAAAAGTATGCTTTGTGTTTGTTTATTCACGCAACCGTCAAAGTTTTACGACGCGAAACGCTTTAAATTTATCGCTTTAAACTACAGCTATGCATTTACAAAGTTATGCCCTAGATAATGGCAAATTTTAGGGTTTCCATGACACCCTTTAAAAAACAGAGAATAGTGATAAAAAAAATGCACAAATATTTCTTAAAGCATCTACTGGATAATACAAGTACTTTGGAATTTATATGCAGCTTTTCATGCGAAGTTATCTTCGTTAACTTTTCACCACGTGCAAGGCCAAGCATTCTTCGCATAGCATTATACAAATTACCCATTACGGCATTCCCAATCAGTATCGATAGCTGGCGATATCTTAAATCAATGCCTTCAAAATGTAGATGCGAGACCCTCAACGACCGACAGAGGACATTTGAATAAATATATTCGCAAATCACGCAAAGAAAAAAAGAAATTCAATATAAACGCAAATTATTTTGCTGCCCCAAAAGAAAGAATTGGGGGGAATTTTCTGGCGCGACGCCCGACACGCCCACTTCCGCTCCACACAAGACAAACTTTGACTACCTTTTTGAAAAAATACAAAACGTGCATCCTGTTTATACATTGCCCGTCTGACTGTCGCTTTGTCTGGCCCCTACATACATAAATCTGATGACCGCTTTCATTGTGCGGTTGGAGTGGGGAAAATGTGCGGGTTTAAGAGTGTTACTAACACCTGTCTCTCAGCATTTTGTCCTTTTCTTGTATAGGATACCTTTAAAGTGTCCCTGTTCCGTTTGAAATGCCTTTAATAACATCAGACATTGCGGTGATATTATATAGTGCCTGCAAGCTCTCGATACTCGTTAAAGAAGTCTGCCTACGCACAAAAACATTATTTCATATTATTTACGCATTCTGAATTGGTTTAGCATATTAACAATATCTAATAATAATAACTGGAGTGAAGTTCTGCCATATTACCGGGTTAAACATACCCAGTAACCAAGCAAAGTCATTATTTTATAAAACATAAATAAACTTTATTTGTTCTAGTAAATTAAGCTTAAAAACGCACGTATATTTTTAAACTAAATTAGGAAAATATTGATCTATTATTATTTATACCTAGCTATCATTATAAAATCATACTTTATGTGTTTACAGAGTATAACAAGGACATAATATAAGGCCCAGCAAACTTCCCATAAGTTTTTGGTTTGCTTATGTATGTGCTGAATATACGCAGCTAGGGCTAAATTAAATTCATCATACGCCACGTAAGCCCTGAAACTTTTGCACGTTCGCTTGCGCCTTGGCATACTAAATAAGGCGCCGCACGGACACAAATCTTCGGCATATTCAATTAAGTTTTAATAGACACATTCTGGGTATCACCAGCTGTACCCGAAAAAGGGACAAAATGTCAAATTAAATTTAACGCATGGAAACAAAGAAGACTCAAAATATGCAAAAGAAGGAAAGAGAGCATAAAAAAAGTGCAACAAAAGACAGGCACAATAAAAATTGAACAGAAATACTGCAAACAACACTAGAGGTTATTCCGCACTGTACAGCAGCAGCTGAAAAAAAAGACTCCTATAGCTGTGCAAAATTTATAGGCCCATAAACATCGATATCCGCATCGAACGACCATTTGCAGTTGCCGGGGCTGCAGTTAAGTGCACATGGAGCAGGACAAAATAGTCAATATTGCCAAGTTCGTATATCTGTGTGACTACGTCCGTGTGTAAAGCCTGTTGCATCTGAAATGGTGTGTTTTCCACATACCCACAGAAGAGAATGCGAATAGTTGCAAAATAGCTGCAGCTTATAGAATTTCATTTATATTTTTTCTTGCAGTGTATCGATGGTTAAAGGAATGTTAAAGGCATGGTAAAAGGAAAAATCACAAAGATTATTTGCATGATTTTTAGTAATATTTAAATGCGAACATGTTTAAGGAAATGTCATTTCCTTCAGGTATTTATTTTCTTTGAAAAACAAATGAAAAACAATCACAATTGATATTGTGAACATTTACGTATTTCGTTGTTCTGAGAAAATGCCCAAAGGCCTCCATTGTTGTTTGTTGATGTTTCATTACACGCTTTCCGCTTTATATCCCGTACACAAATTTGAAATTTCCTCAGGCTTTCCCATAATTTTCGAATGCCAAATTTATTTATTCATGCAATTGTGCGTGAATGTGCGTTTAAATATTTAATTTGATATTTTCTGTGTATTTTAGATTGTCTTCTCACCAAGCAACTGTTGATAATGAACGCATGTAAACAGACACCCGTTTCCTCTCTTTCTCTTTGTCTCTCTCTTACTCTCGACAACATACGCACTCGTTCGTACACCACAAAAAAATGGTTAGTAGACATTAGTGCAAGTTTGTTCATTGTTCTTTGGTCGACAGCTTTATTGTATAACCTAGAGCTAGAAACATCATATGAAACATCGATGTTTATCAACGTAACATGCATGATTATCAATGTAACATCGATGTTTCTCCAGCACAAGCATAACCCCCAAGAATCGAAAGTAAAAAGAAAGTAAAAAGCTAAAAAAATATATACAAGAATACTATAAGAATACGAAAAAGCATTTGTTTTATTTAAATAAATTTTATTCTCATTGCTTTTCAGTTGCTTTTTCTTCATTCGCTTAAATTGTACTCGAATTACACAGATTAAGTAAGTTTGAATAGAGCACTGAGTGTTATTTCTCATGGATAATTTGCATGTTTTACAATTATCGAAATCAAATGCATTAAATAATTACACTTACAGTACATAAATCATAAAGATGCGACTGCAATGAATACATCTTTGGATATTTTTTCATATTTCTTTACTTCATATTCAATTGAGTTCTTACATTCATACATATACTGAATCAAACGGACTTTATATTTAATACAAGGCAAAATGCGCAAAACTTTCCTAAAGTTTATCATTTATCAAGTAATCAGTTAGAATATTTATGTTATACATATCCAATGGCATTTAAACTGGCTGAGCTTAGCGTGGAAACTGACTCACTGACTGACTTTTGATTGACTGTTTGACGGGCTGTTCGGCTTGATTTGACTTATAGTTAGAAATAAAGGCGAGAATTTTTGTTTGTTATTGTTATAAACACACACTCAAGTTCTATATAGTATCAAAAATACTTCTCATGGCTTCTCTTCTTTACAAATTTTAAAATACAAAAATATTTTGATTAATACCGTTAACAAAAATACTTGACAAATAGGAATTTTGTATAACATTTACATACAATTCGCAAAAAAATTTACATAAATTTTGGAACAACATTCTGTGTTGGTGTTTTTTTGTGTGTGTGTTTGTGTGTGCAGAGGTTCAAATGTCCGCGTAAAGGTGTTACAGTTGTATGTCTTATGCCCAGTCCTTTTTGATTTCAAAAGTCCAATCCCACTTCAAATGAATGTGCTTGTCATCGTCCGTAAACACTGACGTTACAGAGTAAGTTCCTCTCGATACCATTCCCGATGGTGCCTCCTCTGCTGGCGTCAAATAAAATTGAATTTCCTTCTTTGGGGGATAAGAGCCAACCATATGCGTCATTTTGTCCACTGCGGTAGAGAAAGATTGAGAAAAGTCAAACACAATTATTATATTTGTTACGCAATAAGTCAGTGTCTTACCAACAACTTAAAGCAATAGAAATTAAATTATCCACAATATGTCAGCCCATAAAGACAGAAAGAAATATGACATTTATGTTCTCTCAACACATTATTATGGTGAATATTGCAAAAGTTATAAAAACAATGTAAACGACACTAAATAAGCCGCACAGAAGAGCTGTGCCATCAAAACTGCTTGAGCCCATTATTTTAAAAACTTCCGATGTGATTGCTTTGCAATTTCAATGCGTACTAAAATGGCATAATACATGTGGATGGAACTGCTTCCAGTTAAAAGCCTTAAAAGTGCACAAACTGTGCATAGAAAGATTGGAAAAGGCTCAGTTTTAAACACACACATCGGAAACGCTCTCCAGTTCAATGCTCTTGCTTTAATCTAAACTAATTAGCTATAAATCCATACACCCTGGATATTTGAATGAGGAGCTTACCTTGCAAACCCATGCGGTAGGTCTTTTGTACATATTTAAGGCCATGTACAATTTCACGTTGCACAATGAAATCAATGCGAACCTTGTATTGAACACCCTCTTTAATCACAAAGACCTGTTGGAAATTCAATATGATTAATTTAGAAGAATGTGACTAATTTTAAACGGTTTTAGACTAACCTGCTTTTTGAGTTGATTTATATCGCCGCTTAAATCGAGTTCCATATCATCGCGTCCTTCCACAACTAGCGCCAGTTTTTTGACAATTACCTTACGCTCATCATTGGGATCTTAAAGTCAAAATTGATGAATATATTATATGATTTTTCGATGTGTAATGCTTTGTTACTAACCGACAATAATCTTTTCGGCCTGTGCCGCACCCAGTAGCGCCTCCTTGTAACGCCTTAAGCTCTCATCCTCCTGATCAGCAGCCATTATCTCTTCGATAGTCTTTTCAGGAGGTGCTTGATAGTTGGCATCGTGCACATCCTCCTCGTGATGTGGATCATCGTGCTTTTGCGTCTCTGTCTCGGCCATGGCACTTCGACTCTAAGTGTGTGAAATAAAGTAAACAGAAGGGAAAATCATGATTTGCCACCGACTATATATAAGTGTATTTTAGTCGAATGACTTATTCTCAATATCTGGTGATGCTGTTGAGTAAGCTTACGTCTAAATCATGTGGGTCGTAGGGATATTTTAAGTTAAATACACAACATGCTTCATAATATAACGAACGATATCGTCATGTACCTATAGAAAAGCTTTTACTTGAAAAGAAGTAACATGATGAGGGTCCTTAATCAACGGATACAATATCGAAGTGAAAACACTCGTGTAAACACATATACTAACATATTTTCTATAAATGAAAGTTCTATGAACATTGCCAGATAATCAAAACAGCCTGTTGTACCGGTTCGATATTATTGATTATATTCCAATTATTAACGGATAACTGAATGCCTGCTGTGGGCTTTGCTGGGCAGGAGCATAGAGCGAGAGCTAAACAAAAAATTGATGCAGCTGGTACCGCACAGTATACATATGTACACATACACACACATGAGTATATCCGAATGTTTGTATGTTAGGTCTCGTCCAAATACGGACCCACATGGACAGATAAGGCTGAGACATACAAACATACTTGTACGGCGATAGAGAGCAAGATGGTGGTGAAGTGGGGTGTCGGGCGGTTCAGACCGACATTGAATAATATTGACCAGAATGGGTTGGGGTCTACCAACACACACGCCTCTCTTGACACACACATACAAACACTCTCACACATATACGCTTAGCTGGTATTCATTGTTCTTTATTATGTATTCTGTTTTTTCTTTTTCTGTTCATTATCTGAGATTGTTATTGGTTTTGCTTTTCATTATCTAAATACACGTTGCTTGCTTTATGCCCATTTACAAGTGTGTGTGTGTGTCCAAAGCGATAATTTCGTTCCATTTCCATTACAATATTTTCTCTAGTTTGACTTAAATGGGGACTGCTTAAATGCATAATGTATTAATTTAAATACACTTGTTTTTTTGCTAATTATTGTAGAAGCTATTGTGACGCATAGTCAAGCGACAAAGGAGATAATAAAAATGTATTTATATACAGTTTTGTATATTTTGACTTCAGCTTTTCCAGTATATTCCCCTACCAGAGAAAACGAATCGGTAAAATACGATTTCTAAGAACACATTCTTTTTTCGCAACACACATCTCTCTACTTAGCGATTGTATTTGATTTCAATTACAAAACGAAAATTAATTAAGTGTGAAAGCAAAATGAACAGCCAGACAGACCAAAAGGCAAAGGCAATGGCAACGGTAAAGGCAAAAGCGATTCCCATTGGGAACTTTTAGAAACAATCCAAAAATCATCAAAAGAAACAAATCCGAACGTTAAATCCAAACAAGCAGTCAAAAAACTAAGACAGACTGAGAAAAAAAGAGTAGAAGAGGGAAAAAAGAGAACAGTATAAAGCAGAAAAAAATACTTGTGATGACCCCCCACCAAAGTGTGATGGATTTCGACGAGGGGGGTGGGGGGTAGGATTAAACTGTTCAAGGAAATGTACGCGGCAATGACGCTGCTTAGGCAGCCCGATAAAGAAATGCAAGGCACGCAGCGCCAGAGACCCAGCCAGACGCATGAATCACACATACCAAAACGCACACACACTACGATACGCACCCACACACACATGTACTAAGGCCGGCATTAATAATAGCGCTCTCTGCTTGTTTAGCAGAAATTTTTCGGGAGTGGCGCAGTTCGAACGAACAGATAAGAAATGTGTTAAGCATTTTAACTTAAATTCCTTTAATATTTATTAATATATTTAAAGTTTACACACACACACACACCAATGCCAATGCACTTAAACAGTAGGCGCGTACTCACCTTTAATAATATATTTATTAACAATAAAAATATATTAAAATATCGCACAAACACAGAATTTTTGTAATTTTTATGAGTATTAAAATATATGGATATTAAAGATTTATATTAAACAAGCAAAAAACAACGAAAAAACGCGCAGCGAAGGTGCAAACAAGTAATATCGAATCGTTTGTAATCGTAATGTGGGTATTTTTTCGATACATCGATATTATAGTGGATTACGATACTTTAAAACTAATCTCACTAAGCATCGATGCTATATTTTGTGCGCAAAATTCTACTAGGTATTTAATACTAACTTCTTGCTGCTTTGAAGCATCTAGATATTAACACCTAACTTGATTACAATTTATTAATTTTATAGTTTTTATTTGATATTCTAATTAAATAAAACATACACCCAAACTATATTAAATATCTGAAACACATAACTTTCAGAATACTTTAATATTAAAAATGATTATAATATAAAAGTAGCAGTTACTTTAGCAGCGATTCTAAAAATAATCGCGAGTGTGACGAGGTCTGGTCAAACAGCTGTTTATTACTTCATCACCGAAAGCATTTAATAATAACTTAAAATGCAAAATTCTCAGTATTTGAATCAATTTAACACAGCTGACAAGCTTGCTGAAGAACCATGGCCCGAAGACGCGACACTCTACCAGGTAAGTACACATTCCAATTTTCAATCCTTACCTGAATATATGTAAATCTCATTGTAAACATTCTCTTCCCGTCAGCCGTTTGAGGCAGAACAGATTCTATTGCCGGAAAATGCCAGTTGCCTGGCCGTTAAGGCCTATTTGAAAATGTGTAATCTACCGTTTGGAGTGCGATCCTGCGCTAATGCAGAGCACATGTCTCCTGGTGGTCGTATGACTAAATTGCCATTCATCAGAGCAGGTGCCTTTATTTTCGCCGAATTCGAACCGATTGTGAATTTTGTGGAGCAAAAGGAAATGGCAATCGGTAGCTTCTTGGACGAGGATTCAAAAGCAGACATGCGTACATATGTGTCGCTTGTGGAGAACATATTTACGATGGCCGAGCTGTATGTTAGCTTCAAGAATGAGCGCGTATACAAGGAAATTACTGCACCTCGCAATGGAATTGTCTTTCCCTGGCCCCTGAATATCATGCAAAATTACAGCAAGCGCCGCAATGCACTTCGATTGCTGAGAGTTTATCAATGGCACGATCTGAGCATCGACCATGTCATCGACAAGGTGACAAAGTGCTGTGAGACACTTGAATATAAACTAAAGGAATCCCCCGATACACCCTTCTTCTATGGTGATATGCCCTGCGAATTAGATGCCATTGCTTTTGGACATTTGTTCAGCATTCTGACCACAAGGCTCCCCAACATGGCCCTGGCCCAAACCGTGCAAAAATTCAAACACTTGGTGTCATTTTGCCGATTTATCGATGAGAAATACTTTCAGACGAGGTGCTTGCAAGACTAATATTATATGGTAGCCTCAATTATTGTTTCATGTACATATAGATGGTTCTTGAAAACCTTAAGTCTTCTTTTGCATTCAATTGTTAAAGTTATTCCTTGCAGATTGCTTTTATGTTCAATATTTTACAGGCATTTGATTTTACGTTGGTCCTAAAAGTTTCACTGCTTTGGCTTTTTAAGTACAGCACCAACATTAAATTAACTAATTGACAATATTTTTAAATAATTCTCAACTTTCCTTACAGAAAATAGGTTAACATCGATCGAGCGCTACTTACTAACCTTTTTCGAATGCTACAGATCTATGTAATTTTTATAATGAAATAAAGGCAACAATACAAATGTAAGTTGTTATCAAAATGTTGAACAATTTGTTGCTTTTCATCAACATTACCGAATGCGTTAAAAAAAACTCTAGTAAACTTGTGCAGCATCAATGCAAAAGCATTTAGGGTTATTTAGAACCAAGTTTTTGAAAAACTGAACCGTTGATTTAAAAATGGGATGTATACGTTTTAGAAATATTAATGGTAAGTGAAAATTTCCAGCTCTAGAACAGTGTCGACACTATGTAAATCGTTAACCCTAATAACTTCGGTTTTCTGTTCGATGGGCTACATCAAATTTAAGATTCACTTGATCTGTGCTCTAAGAGTAAATGTGATCAGCACGTTTATCCAGACAGATATACTCGTACTGACGGACAGAGTATGAGCTTAAGGGTATAATATAATAAAAAAAACCTCATACTTCCACGATGCAAATGCGACAGTGATCGCGGTGTCTATTGTTGATCATTACCTTGCACACTGCAGAATACAGAAAGCACAGGATACCCTCGAAAAAGGAATAAAGGAAAAATTTTCTGAAAACCGCGACTACGCGAAAATACAAGACTGCAAGCCACTGAAGAAAGACAAAAGACTTTAATCATTATATTGCGAAACACTGTATATCACATTTGGCCCATTAACGAAGTATTAGATAAGTTTTTCGAACACATCAAAAAGTAAATCTCCAACTGAATTAAGAATAATAAAATTGTTCGTCTCTGAAATATATTTTTCCAACTACTTCAAAACACTTACCAGCAATTTCTCTAAGTTGTTCTGGTTAGAATTTCCTTCCAACAGCGTGGAAAACTCATATGTACGAGGGTCGTTTGATAAGTCCGTGACTTTTTGAATAAAATATATTTTTTTGGTCAAAGAAGGGTTTTTTTTTTACTTTTCTTTTAGCTCTATACATTTAGTCCAGTTTTTCCAATTTTTTATTCCTTCCAATAATAGGTTTTCTCAGGCCCTCAAAATAGTCGTTTGTTTCTGTGATGACCCAATCTCTTACCGCCGGCCTTTTTTCATGTTTGGAAACAAAATAGTCCGGGGCTAAATCTGGAGAATATGCTGATGGGGTGCGTTCAGCCCAATTTATGAATTTTGCCATGCTGACACGAAATTCACTTTTTCCATTTTCGTTAAATTACGAGATCGTCTGCTTTCATGCCTATAAAAGCAAACCAAACGCAGCTTTAAATTTTACGTGCTGTTAATCGATAACTGCTGACGGAGCAGTGTTGTATTTAGAGCTCGCGGCAAATACAAAAGTCACGGACTTATCAAACGACCCTCGTACTATAAATTTATTTTATATAAATCTATAAAAAAAAATCATGTTATATGCACTGTAAAAATATGTATGCAAACTTTTATTCAGCGGTTCTAAAATTGATCTTTTGACAATTATATATGTAATACCTATAAAAACCGTGTTCAACTGTTGCTTCGTTGGATTTGGATTTGATATTTTTGCAATTTTTAGAAATACACTAACTTATATTCAATATGTACTGTATGTTACTATTTAATCTGCACTACTTACAATTTTCATCTTAACTTGTATCTGAATTCCAACAAAATTCGATTTTGCAAAGTAGAAGAATGAAAATATATTCATACACATTTTGATAAATGATTGGTTGCTTTTGTGTTGCAATTGTTAAGTAACTTCATTTAAACTATACCTCTTTATTGTTTAAAATTAAAGATAATTTGTTGAAAATCAAATGAAATAATAAACACAACATACTAAGAATATTATTACTGTTATCAATCAAATTAATAGTATTATTTGAAAAGTTCTAAACATATTATCTGAAGAACTTGAAATCCGAACTTTAAAGTCTAAAACGAAACAACTTCTACCGCATTCCCATTTATTCTGCTCGGTATCAATTCTCCATTCTCAGTAGGAGCAGCAACAGCAGCAGCGTCGCCTGCGTCAGCGCCTCTCGTACTTGGTCACAGGCACGGACAGACGGGTGCGCAGTCCATGTGGCTGCGTAGAGTTGCTGCTGCCGGCACTGCTGTTCGATCTGCTCCTTTCCAAGGTGGTTCGACGTCGCTTGTTGTTGTTGCTGTTGCTGTTAGCTGGCAGTGTATTATTATTGCTTTTGTTGCGCGTCAATGATCCGTTACCACTGGATGCTGCTCCCGCATTAGCGCTTCCATCGCTGTATCGTTGTCGCTTGCTGATCACAGCTGTGTCTGTGATCAAATGAGTACATGTGGGTGCGAGTGTGTGGGGGGTGGGGTGTTAGAGAGATAGAATTTGTAAAAAAGTCGGTGAAATGAATGTATACGTTACTAAATGCTAATTACAATTTGCTAACTCAACAATCAATTAACAATCTGGGCAGTCGAACTCCCTGCAACATTATTATCACCATCATCATCATCATCATCAATATCATCATCACGATCATCCTTATCATTAATTACTGTCGCATCTTCAACATCGTTAACACCATTCCGATTCTCATTCTCATTGTAATTGCCTTGTCGATTGTCAGCAGCAACAGCTACAGGGACATCCACTGAGCCCATTGCTTCCAACTGCTCCACATCAGCCATCAACTCAGCTAGATATAGCCAAAGGTCATAGTTTAAATATAAATGTTAATCCAAAACAAACGAAAGATGGAAAACAAAGAGAAAGAGAGAATAGTATTGGGCAATTTGCCATCACAATAATAATTTTGATAAATAACAATTTTGAATATATTTGATCGGTTTGTTTGGCGTTATCAATGAGAACTTCTCATACACATGACGATAGCGATGGCGCAGTGAACTTTAAAATGGAAGTGCACGATTATATGTACTAAATGTAGATGGGAATGGAGCTTGGACGAATCGATCCAAACTGTAAGTTAAACTTCAAGAGCCTTGAAGGTTTCTATATTACATTAGTGTTATTGTAAGCCAGGAAACATTATTTAGAGTTGGATCAGTTCCTATATAGATGAGCAATGAGTCATGATAATGATAAGGCATAATGTCAGATTGTAAACCAGCAAAACCTATTTAGAATTAGATCAGTTCTTATATACATTGATGAGCAATGAATCATGATAATGATAGAATATGTCAGATGATGAATGGGAAATGGAAATGAGTCTTTGTGTGGCTCTGTTACTCACCTTTTGCGCTTAGCTTGCGTTTCGGCATGGAGCCGCTGGCAGTTCTGCTGGTTTCTGGTGCACTGAGTCGTCCGCTGCTAGCGCTACGCTTCACCCCCAGGTCGGATCGACGCTCACGTGTATTGGCTAAATTGGCAGTGATTGGTTGATCGGCACTCTTCTTGGCCACATTCTTGCTGCTGTTATTCCCATTGGCAGCTCCGCCGTCTTGAGCCTCCAGTGCAGCAGCAGCAGCGGCGGCAGCTGCAGCAGCATTGGCACGCTTAAGATTGGCCGGCATTCGCTTGGGAGGCTGCATAGTGCTGGAAGCACTGCCCGATGAGGTAGTTGCTGTATCATTGCTAGAGCTGGGCGCTGTCTTTTGCGGCGACTTGTGTTTAAGGTCGTCTTGCTTCTTATGCATACCCACGTCCAGCCAGTACTTGAGCTGCGCTTCTCTTTGACGCTGCATGAGCTCCTGTCCGGCTGCATATTTGCTGAGCATACCCTGAAGTTTCTGTACTGTTTTGTACACTGTCTCAGCTGCAATCAGACCGTAGTCGAAGAGGGAACACATGTGTAATATAAAATTTCGATAGAGATTCTTGCGCACAATCTCATGACCCTTGGCGTCCAGAAACATTTCACAGGCCAGAGGCAGTTGACAGTCGCCGACGAATCCGTGACGCATCACATGCAAGTTCCAGAGCTTCATTAACTCCTTCTCCCCCTCATTGACGTCGGAGAACTCGTCTATCATTTGTATGGTCTTCTGTCGCAACCAAAGCGGATCGCTCTCTCCTTCCGAATCGATGTCCAGTTCCTTGGGATGAACCGGCAAACAGGTTTCCGTATGGTGATACAATCTACAGGGAAGAATCATAATCAATAAACATCCAATCGATCTGATATTCATCTTTCTGCCTACCTATTGTGCCCAGTTATATAAGAGCGCTGATTGCTAATGTCATCCTCATCCAACTCGAGGAACTCATCGAGGCAGGTCTTTTGGCGCCTAGGTCGACAAACCATTAGACTGGTGACTGAGGTACGACGAACAGGGCCACATGTGCGAGCAAACGATGAGCCCGATGGTCCGGCCAGGTCGTACGGCGATCCTGCATAGGAGCCATCGTAGGCATCATTGATGGTAACATCGATGCGGGCACCGCTGCCCGCAGGCTGATATGTGAAGTTAAAGCGCGCGTGGCATAGCTTCAGATGCTTCAACAGCGCATACAGACGCAAGCAGTCCAGACCACACCATGGACAATTGAGCTCCTGAGTGTATTCGGTTTGTTGACGTGTGTTGTTGCTGTACATAAAGTTATATACAATCTGTATGTGCTCCGGGACAACTTTGCACATCATGCCATTCTTCAGACCACTGCAATTATTGTTATTGTTATTATTATTGTTGTTGTTGTTAATGTGACTAAGCTCCGCTTCGGCATCTAGGTGTTGCACATAACGCTGCAGTTCGGTGGCTGCAATAACATCCGGCAACTGTTCGTTGGATAAAGTCAAATGGAATTTGAGCATGGGACTCTGCTGGTACACATCGTAGGTCAGCGAGAGAGGAATGTAGCTGTCGGGCATGGTCTCCCAGGTGCACTTCTTTGGTGAGAACGACTTGATGCTAGACGAATTCAATGGCTGCAACATTGCCTCGTATTCACCCTCGGTGATGAATCCACTTGACTTCTCATACAATATCAGCTCTGAGCCGTAAATCTTTTCATTACTGCGTGGCCTTTTATTTGGGGGCGTAGCTGTTATAATATATTATACGGAATCATTGGCTAAGAATCTTTTTGGAACATGTAAATGCAAATTTCAAACTCACCAGCGTTTTCATCGTTGCAAGTCTGTGGCTGCATTTTGATGCGGAACAAGAGTTTATACAGTGTATGCTGCTCTCCCATTGGTCGCATTGTCTGCAATGGTATGCTGATGGTTGAGTGCTCTCCGATGCCCTCCTTGGGATTATACACAATTTGGCAGCTCTTGCTGAGTAGCTCCTGGAAATCCAGTGTGCTATCCTTGCGCTTGCTACGTGTGATTTTATAGAGAGTTGTCTCTACGCACACAGTTTCGCCTTCCTGGCAGATCAGTTGATCCTGCTGACCCTGTCGGAGTAGGTCATCAGTATCTTGGGTCTTTTGCTTCTCATGCAGAGAGTCATAGATAATGTGCAGGTAGTTTTGGGTTACAGCCTCAGACTTTTGGGTAATGGTTTCCAGTATGGTATCGATTTTGAAATTAGCCCGTTTCTTGTTATTGCGTGACATACGTTCTTTCATGTAGCTAAGTGTGCGATTCAGGAATATGGGCTGAAAATGGCAACAGATACAAATTCACCAACGGTAAGTAAAATGTCTATCTTTTCAAAGCAAACATGCTTACATTTGTCTCGTGGCGATTGCGTAGGTAACGGTATATTTGTGTGGGCTCTGTAAGTAATTGATTAGCATATTATTCATATTATTATATTACATTATATTATGTTATACTTACTCTCAAATGCTTGTAAAAAGAGTTCCTGCTCCTGTTGATGTCCGTTAAGTTTTGCATTTGTTTCCTGGGCAATTGTTGATGTTGTTGTTGTTGTTGCAAGTGCTGCAGCTGCAGCAGATGCTGCTGCTGCCGCTGTTGACACTGTCAATGCTTCATTTGTTGTTGTATCAACACCATGTCCACTGTTCAACCCATTAAGGCCACCCACGCAATCCACATTGTCCTTCTCACGTTTTTTTGTTGGTGCCATTGTGTTTTATTAGCTGGTAGGGGAATGACGGGGGGTGAGGAGTACCTCAGCCGTTTTACAAACGCGCCGCTTGCTCACACACACACACACACACACATACACTTCAACCGTCTGCTCGTAGCGTTGCTGTTAATGTCAGCGTATGAAGCATGCGTTTCATTTGTTTCTTAATACATTTTATTTCCTTGTGTTTATTCTATCCATACACGCATTTGTTTCTGTTTTTATCTTTTTCTTGCGTATTTTTGCCGTTTTCTTTTTCGGCGCGAAACCTTTTGCTTTGTTGCAGCGTTACTGGTGCTATTATGAGCGGCGTGGCACGTTACGACTGCATGACATGGGTCATAAATTCTTTATATTGCATACAAACTCTATTTTTCATTTTTGTTTTGAGTTGTTGACACATTTAAATGAAAATTTTTGCATAATGTATTTTGTTACTTATATAAACTATTTGTATTAAGCTGGTTGCAATAACACAATCTGTAAAATCGTACAGTATGGATTTCCCGCAACTAATTAACACACCCTTGTGACATTTTCCAGCACTGTTTTGAGAGATTATTTTTGCAATCACATAAATCTTGTTTATTTAGTTTATCAAGGATAACATGTAGAATATTATTTGTCACTATACAACATTTAATTATTAATTTTAACGTAAACAGAAAATAAAAATTCAACTAAAATCTTGCACAGCTGTTTTTCAAGTGCTCTAAAATGTTTATGATTCTGCATGTGGCAACGCTGCACATTAACATAAAAGCGTGCGCTGTTAGTTTAGAGCTCATTTCATATCTTCAATAAACGAAATTAGGCAAAAAAATATTATATTGGTTTAACTAATACAAACTTCGGGTAAAAAACGAATTATTACAATTTAAATTTGAAGGCACTTTATATAAAAACCTACACCACCTCATACTTTGCGTTCTCAATTACCCCACACATAGGTGCACATTTGCATATTACCTATTTGTCACCATTATTGTGTATATATTTCAGAAAACAACCGGCAACTGTTTTAAAAACTTAATAATTCTTAAACCACGTACGGAGAAAACTAACAAAATGGACAAAAACAGCGCAGCAGTGTACAAAAAAATGCAAACTGAAGTTGAGTCATACCAGAACCTGCAAAAATGTAAGTAACAAATGAAAAAACAATTGTCCAATGACAATATCTTTAAACCTATTCGTATGAAGCCTGTGTCAAAGTGGTCAAACAACGGGCACTCCTGGAGAGTCAGCTGAATGAAAACAAGTGTGTGCTGGATGAACTAAACCTGCTCGGACCGAACAATAAAGTATATAAACTATTTGGCCCTGTTTTGGTAAAGCAGGAGCTGGAGGATTCACGCCAAAATGTTGGCAAACGTATCGAATACATCTCTAAGGAGTTGAAAGGTTCCAATGATACGCTGGAGAATATGTACGTTTATTCCTTATCTTATCTCTCGTTGATTTATCTTATATATTGACTTGTTTTGTAGGCAAAAGGATATGCTGAAACATCGCGAGGCCGTTGATAAATATCAACAGCAATTACAAGTTGCCGCAGCCCTGAAGTAGAACTGTGGGCCTACAACGATATTTATTAACTTTTGTGATTGTTCAGATGCATTAACGACATACACGAGTCATCCAGATAAAATGAAAATCAATGAAACATAAATAAAATGCATATTTTTAACAGAGTCATTAAAACAAAATTTCCGAGTGTAATCGATGATAAATGTAATTAGAAAATACTAAACTGTTAATAACATAGGTCTGTTATCGATAGCAATTTTAGGTTATTTGCGCAGCCCTGTGTTGAGTGCGAGCGAGACAAACTGACCGAGAGCATTTGAAACACTGAAATTTGTACGACAGAAATTGCCACGAAGAACAGAATTCTCTTTGAGTGCCGCAACAAAATCAAACAATAAACGCTGAAGAGTCAGCAAAGTGTTATAAGAAACCGATTTGCTGTTGAAGGGAAAGGACAATGGGCTCAAGTCACAGCGTTCATGTACCCGGCGGTGGCACTGAAGGTAATCACCAGCGTTGTAACCACGTAAATGATTTTAATTAGTCCAAATGAGCAGAGAACCAATCATATGCATACACGCACACACTTGCGCATATAAGTAAAATAAACACAAATGTTCTTTTTTTGTTTAATGACAATAGGCTACCACGTACTCAAGGTGCAAGACAACTCACCTGGCCAAAAGGCTGGCTTGGAGGCATTCTTCGACTTTATCGTTGCCATTGCCGGCACTCGTCTGGACCAGGACAATGACATGCTGAAGGAGCTGCTGCGCCAGAATGTGGATAAACCTGTCCGCGTCACTGTCTATTCGAGCAAAACACAAACAGTACGTGAATTGTCGCTCACTCCCAGCAACAACTGGGGCGGTCAAGGCTTGCTAGGCGTCAGCATCCGTTTCTGCTCGTTCGAGGGGGCCAACGAAAGTGTCTGGCACATTCTAGAGGTGCATCCCAACTCACCCGCTGAGCTGGCAGGGCTGCGCGCCTACAGTGACTATGTTATTGGTGCCGATGCCATACGCCACGAGAACGACGATTTGTTCACGTTGATTGAGATGCACGAACAGCAACCCCTCAAGATGTATGTCTACAATTTGGATGACGATGCGTGCCGAGAGGTGACAATCAAACCTAATACGGCGTGGGGTGGCGAAGGTGCCCTCGGCTGTGGCATTGGCTATGGCTATCTGCATCGTATTCCTGTTCAGGCTGTGCCTGCGCCGCCGCTGTTGCCACCAACATCAGCTGTGGCAGCGGGAGGAGCACCTGGAAGTGGTGCGATCAATCCCACTACGGCACCGACCATTGGAACATCCACAGCAGCCAGTGCCGTTGTGGCACCAACGTTGCCTTATATTCCACCTCTGGCCAATACATTCAGTGCACCAACAGTTGAGGTGCCACCAGCGCAAAGCATTTTCAAGACCTATTTCAATCCGGATGATGCGACTGATGCATTGACCGCAGCCCTCGAAACACAAGCAACAATCGCTGAACCGCTTTTGCCGCCATCCGACGCTCCTGTGGCTCCCGTGGTTGAACAAGCAACTATTGAACCGCTAGCACCACCGCAGCCCGTCGTGGCCCCAGTGCAGCCTGTCGTGGCACCACCACCTCAAGCAGTTGCGCCACCTGCGAATATCTATATACCCGGTGTCTTTGATCCCAGCAACCAAGAGCAAAATGTCAACGTCAATCAGAGCGTGGGTGGAATACCTGCTGCTCAATTACCCTTTCCACAGGCAACAGCAGCAACAATAGCACCATCAGCTGTGCCCATGTTCTCCATGGCACAACAACAACAACAGCTGTATATGTCCGCACCCTCTGCACTCTCGTATCCCGCAGCAGGCACTGTACCCACGTATCCACAGGTGCAACCATCGATGGGTGGACTGTTTCCCACACAGCCCACGCCGATGCCACCACAAATGGCACATGTGTTCACGCCACAATCGCAACAACAGCAGCAGGCACCACCAACGGGCACTGAACAAACACCAGCAACTGCACCTGCACCCGGTCAGGCCTAAACTTAAGACAGTCAGGTGTGATGATGCCAGTCCCCGGTCTCTGAGCTAGAATACCTTGTTTGCGACTCTGCTTGAATTCGTCGTTAAGTTTATATCATCTAATTGTTTTCTACTATATTACACGAAATCACAAGTGACAGCTGTCGTCAATAAATAATAAACATAACTATACATATAAATATTTAAATAAAAGTACTTTAAATACACTTGTACCCTCTTTGTCCGTGCAATGGTAGTAGTAACGATTTATAGTATAAATTTTATACAATACAATTACTTAAATTATGGAAACAATTTTTCATATTTTCATATTTTTTGAGCATCTTCGTAGGTTACGAAGAAGTATTCGAATTTTATAATTCAGAAAATTTGCTGGTAATTAAATATGACAAAATATTTCAGAACCAGAAAGACTACCCTAGCAGACTTTGGCTTCAGTCTCCTCCGGTTGTTATAATGTTATATCCTACATTAAGTATATAGAAATACAAGCCCTCTAAAGCATATAAAGTCCACCATTTCATTCAAGTTGATCAAGTAAATATTAGTAAATTATGTATTTATATTTGTATTTATTCATGAATGACATTCACAAGAACTGCAGACGTTGAGAAAAATATTCCTCTTTTAGTATGTGGGGAAGGGGTGTTAGCATTAATTTTAGGATTCATTAAATGGGCGACAACTAAAGCGACTACTTGACAAAATTGGGGTTCTTCTTTAGTATAACAAATCCTTCCATGACGGGCGTGAGGGAAGTGTACTCATCGGTGGCCAACTCAGCTCGCTCTCCAATGGCCAACAAGACGGGTGTGGTGTGTGTCTGGAAGCCAGTGATGGTCTTCGGTTTGCCAGCCTGGCCAACCACATCAATGGCAATACCAACACGGACGGGAACCTGAAGCTGATTCAGTTCCTCATCGAATGTGATCAACATGCGAGCCTGCATGGCCGGAACCAGAGTGTAGAGCAAATAGTGGGAACGATTCAGGATTAGGTTCTTGACATCCAGCAGCGATACCAGCGTGGCCATCAGGCCAGCAACAGCCATTGGGTTCATTAGCTGGCGATCGCTGTGATAGGGGCTGAGCGACAAGGTGCCCTTGCCCAGATGCGTAAGACTCTGTGCAATGCGGACCATGAACAGGTTGCTGGGATCCTTCGAGTGATACTGGGCCAGCTGGCGCAGCATTGAGGCAAGGCGAGCATTGTTGGTGCCAGCACCCACCAGGCCCATGGCAAAGATGGCATTGTGAGCCACCTCAGCGTCGCTGTCGTGCGAGAACTTGCTCAATGTGTCCAGTATGTTCAGCTTGGGATTCGAAGCGGATATCAGACCCAATGCCAAGGGCACAGCACGTCTGATTGCTGGCTCACAGTAGCGCAACAGATTGCCAAATGAACGATAAGCCATCTCGGCACCAATGTCCTCACCCATGGCAATCAATGCAATACCCAAGACAGCAATCGATTGTGTGGCCGACAAATCCTTCTCGCGCTCCTTTTCTTTCTCTTTCTCCTTCTCCTTGTCGTCCTTCTGCAAACATGAACAAAGCACATGTGAGACAAGAATCCCTTTTAGAGATGACAAACACTTCTTACCTTATCCTTGCTCTTGTCCTTCTTGCTCTTCTCTTTCTCGTCGTCGGCGCTAACTGTCTCGTAGTGATCCGAGCAGATGTGCAGCAGCTGCTGAATCTTTAGTACGTTGCCTGTGCCAGCGTAGGCACAAATATCCACCATTGTGGTGGCCATGCTGCGGTAGGGTTCCTCCAAGACCTCCAGGGTCATCATGACAGCCTCTGTAGACTTTTGACGTCCCAAATACAAAAGACCCAAGCCCAGCCAGAGGAAACGTGTGTAGGTGTCCTTCAGATCGGATTTGGTAAGACCCATAATGGTCTGCAGCAGTATCTCGGTAATCTCTACGTTGCAGGAGCCCACACTGATCAGACCCAGCGACAGAGCAGTTATGCCCAGAATCTCAACACTAGCTGATGTCTTGCCATTGCTGGCGAAGATCGTCTTCAACGTATCAATGACGATCGCTCGATTGGAGCCGGCATAGGCAATACCCAATCCCAGAATTGCGCCAATCCTCATGCAAGAGTTCTGATTATCAATGTAATCCGAAAGCAAAGCGTGGGCGGGATCAACCTCATTGCGTATGCCGCAGTTAACAATGCCACAAGCCAGCAGAGCACCCGATTTGATGTTATCATCAGTGGAATACAGGTATTTGTCAATCATGGTCAAGCCACCATCTACATCCCAGAGAAGGATCAGACCAAGCGAGGCAGTTGCCGACAGCATTCCGTGTTCCTTGTTCTTGTAAAGCCATTTGTTTCCATCCTCCGACAGCAGCTTGTCCACGCCGAAACCAGCATTGACAAATCCATTAACAAAGCTGGCAGCCAAGTTCTGCTTAGCCGAATCCACTTGGATGGAGGCGAAACGCGAACGTGAGTTATCCAAATGGGATTTGTAGATATCTTCAGGTGTCTTTGGCTCCATGATGTCCAGTTCACGTGCCAGATTTAAGAAATGCTTATTCAGATTGGCATTCGACATAATTTCCATAATGTCTTCATAGTCCGGCACAGATTCATCCAGTTCCAAACACACCTGCTGGCGGGCCAACATAAAAGCCAGCTGCTTTTGCATGGCCGGCTCCTTAGGCTCCTTAAAGATTTCTCCGATCTTGTCCATATCGTTAAGCATCAGTGCAAGACGCATGGCTTGCGTGTGCTGCTGGAACTTTCTGGCCAACTGCAGAGCCGTCTCCAAAATTATGGTGTTGTCTGGCTCGGGGACATAAGGATAGCACGACTGCAGGTAGAGACAAACACGGGGATAGGCCGATTCGTCGACATAGTCGGCCAGCAAATGAAGATGATCGATCTCAATAAGCAAATCGCAGGCATCCGCCTCAGCATTATGTTCCATATTATATGGAATTATCTGCTTGACCAGCTCAATCAACTGCGTACGGAATTCTCCAGTTGTATCATGATAATGTGCAGATATCTCCCCGGACAGATGACGTACATACTCGTGTCCCCAGTCGCCGATTGTCTGGGTGCGGTCGCACAGAAAACGATACGCCAGGCAATCCTTGCCACTGCCCATGGTCATCGATAGAACCGATATGATGTCGGCGCACAGTTGACGCGTCTCCTGGTCGGGCATGTGCTTGTAAACCTTCTTCATGGTCTCGTAGTGGGGACGCATGAACTTCAATGGCTTTGGCACCGATGTCATCGAAGTGGTCGAGGCACGAATCAGTTTGGCCATCATCTCCAGCGCTGCTTTGTACACTTTCTTATCGTTCTCCTGCAAACGCTGCACCAACAGCTCCAGCTCCTCCTTCAGCTGCTGATCCTCATCGGACAGCTCGGGCTGCTCTTTCTCATCTTTCTTTCCCTTTGCACCATCTTGCTTTCCCTTTGCGTCCTTAGCATCGCCAAGGGGAGCCTGCTTTTTTTCCAGCTTCGTCTCACCAGTCATATTGTCGCTTTTTCGGTTTGCAAATCTGGAGCGTTTTGTTTAATATTACAAATAAAGAAAATTTTACTTTTTTAACAATGCGGCATTTACTATTTGGTTCACTTATTTTATTCCCTTTTCTGCTTTTCTTTACTACTCAGCAGAATTACAAAGCGCTTTTTGAGCTGTCAAAGTGAATGAGTTGCCAACCATTTGTTCACAAAAAGTGCTGCTCAATGGGCTAAGATATTTTTTTACGACTTTCTCAATACTGTTGCCGGCCAATGCAATGGTTAAATTATCGATACATGTATTATTTTTTTTATCGATATATGCGAAGTGTTGATTTAAACACATGTTTTGATTTGATTATTTGGTTTAGCAGCAAATTCAACTTATATAGAATGCTGCGGATTGCACAAACAAAGAATACTCTGCTCGATGGCGCCACAATAGCCGAGCAGTTGTATACGACGCCCAAGGACTGTGAGGATTTCTTCGAGAGCATCGAGAAGCCCACTGAAGTGGTTGCCGCACCACGTTCCACCTGTAGGTATCTCTGTGTTTCAATCACGCCCGTCGAATAAATGTTTTGTTTTTGTATCCGCAGTTATACGTGCTGGTGTGCTTACCACTGTCCGCGGCTCAGCCTACATGGAATATGGCAACACCAAGGTGCTGGCTATTGTAGCACCTCCCCGCGAACTTGTCCGTTCCAGCTCGCGTCGAGTGAACATGGGCGCCATCAATTGCTTTGTGAACTTCGCTGCATTCGCCACAGGGGAGCTGCAAACGGTGCCAGAAAAAGAAAAGCATTTAGGCAGCATGTTGACCAAGGCACTGCAGCCGCTTGTCTGTCGCAATGAGTTCCTCAATTTCCAGCTCGACATTCGAGTGCTAATCTTGGATGACGATGGCTGTCTCCTAAGCACCGCAATCAACTGCTGCGGCGTGGCACTGGTCGAGTGCGGCATATCCACATATGACCTCATTACAGCATCAACGGCATGTATCTATCGGGACTATGTGTTTGTAAATCCCAGTGCCAAGGTGGAGGAGCTGCTGTGGCAACATCGCGGTGGAAACGCCTTGCTGGGCAGCAGTGGCAGTACAAAGACAAGTGAAGCCAATGAGACGCAACAGATACAGGAGCATGGATTGCTTATCAATGCCAGCATGGACACCTTTGAGCAGCTGGCTCAGTGCCAGCAGTGTGGCTACCTAAAGCCGGATACGTATGTGAAGCTGCTCGACTATACGCTGAAGATTAATAAATCTCTGCGTCAGCTTATACGGCGCGTGCTGGCGGAGCGTGTCCAGGAGCAGCACGTGCTGGACATGCGGGAACGTGATGTAGAGAGGAAGGAGGATGAACGCCTGGCGGCGATCATAGAGCGGCTCAAGCAGCAGGGCCTCCATGAGTTCATACAGACAAACATCAAGGAAGATCCTTATACAAAGAAGTAAACTCAGTGTTGAATATAAAACGGAATTGGTTTTTAATTTTTAGCTTAATTATCGCAAGTGTTAACAAATTTTGTGGCCTGAATTAGGTGCTGCCAACACAACAATTACTACTGCTGATCTGTCGAGGCTTCCAGCACGGCTCCCGAGTAAGCTAGATCCCAGTAATGCTCAACTTGATGCTTCTGAAAGAATTCCCTTGCCATTTTCTCCATGGGAAAGATTTTGAATTTAATTTCCCCGAAGTGGCGACGCTGGCTTGTGCCCTCCCAGACGAGCACACACGTGTTGGGCACATCTTGTCCATCGTTGCCCTTGACCATATCTTCCTCCCACTTGATGCGATGTAGCATCAATTTTCGATACTTCTTCTGCTGCTTAGGTCCACCCTCGACGACAACCACACAGCAATCCCGGAAGAGCGCAACACTGCCCGTCATCTGCAGCTGTTTGGCATTGGTCTCCACCTTGAATTTCTTGCTTTGATTGTCCTGCAGATCCCGAATGCGATAGACACTGACATGCACCCCGCAGCTGGTGTCCTCCTTCAGTTTACGCTGCTTTTTCTCGCTCTTTTGTTCGCTGGTCAGCTTTCTGGCATTGTTCGCATCCTCGTGCGCCTTCTGTCGCTTCGCCATCTGCTCTCGCACATGAGCCTCAATCTTGGTGGGATCCTGAACAGCATCTGTGCCCAACACTCGCATTAAGTTGGAAATGCGCAGCTTTGGCTCCGGCGGCGCCACAAGACCCAAGCGTATTTTCTCCTGCTCCTCTTTCCATGCTTCACGACGATTCTGCCGGCGCAGCTTCTTGCGCTCCTTCTTGGTTAGGAATACGGGTAGGTAAACAGGCTTCAGGGGTTCATCTGGAATGGGACATAGATTATACAAAACTGTTCCATGTATCCTCTTCACGGTCTTCACTTACTTGGCGGCTTCATTTGCGTGGGATGCTCGATGAGATTACTGATGGCCGTTTTCCTTATGCTGATCTTACCACTCGCCTCATCCACAGTCTGCAAGTCCTGGCTGAGAATTACGGAGTCCCACCACTCCATGGCGGGCACATCGTCGGGCATATCCTGTTTGGGTGCAATCAGAGCCAGCTTCGTTGCCGAAGAGATGCCCGTCTTGCGAGCAATCTGCGATATCTCGTTCTGTAGCCTCTCCAGCTGACTCTTCATCCTCATACGCTCCGCCAGCTGTTGGAACTTTCCGGGCTCATGGAAGCGCAACGTGCGCTTATTGCGCACCGTCGGTTTCAGGGCAATGCGATCATCGAAGAACTTAACTCCATCGTCGTGAGACGCACCCGAAGAGGTGCCACTGGTGCCAGCTCCTCCCTCACTGCCCGTGGTCTGACGTTGGAACACCTCACGCTTCTTCGCCCGAATGTTTGCCTTCAGAGTGGGCGTCACTGTGGGTATATTGATGGCCCGTCCACTCTTGTCCACTGTGCGTCCTTCTTCGTCCAGTATAAGCGGCTTGGGGCGCTCCTGTTGCTGCTGAGCAGCTGCAGCTGCTGCCGCAGCCACCGCTGTGGGTTGCTGTTGGATTATGTTGGCAAGATTACCCGTTAGCTTCGCACGAATCTGTGCCTGCAACTCAGCAATCTTTTTGGCCTTGTCCGCATCCTCTGGTGTTGGTTTCTTGGACAACGCTTGAGTCGCTAGGGCCACGGGCATGCCTATTTGTGGTACAGATGCCAGTAGAGGATCTTTGTCGCGCAGATTGCTGAGCGCCCGCTTGCGCTCCTCGATCTCACGCTGAGCATGTGCCATCATCAGTTTGATTTGTGTGGAGCTTAGCGATGAGGCCATTGCAGCATCGGCAGCGGGGGGCAGTGGCAATGGCGGAGCACCACCATTCTTTTCCTTGACATCGAATCGCGACTTCTTGGGTGCAGCAGCATCGGCACTGGCAATATCGTAGCCACCAGCCGCGGATCGTTTGTTGGCCGATGAGGCTGATTTAGATTTCTGTTCGTCGGCGTCGGCGCTTTCGGCATCCTTGCGCGTTATAATGGACGACATAATATTCGCAATTAAATTGATCTGGCTAAAAACAATAATGTTATTTACCAAAAACTATGCACATTCCGCTTAATCCGCTAATGTTTTTATCTTTATTTTTCAATTGTTTATCTGCAAAACGTTTACGTGAAAATTTCATGGGCAAAAAGGACAGGGTGATTCACTATTCATTCACATTGACAGCCAGAGTTGCCTCTATTTTGTCAGAACCAACATAATCGATTGTGAGCTGAAATTTTCTAACGACTCACATGCAGAATTTTATTAAAATGAATTATACTTTTACAATTCAAAAATATAAATAAAATCTTAAAATCAACGCTTAAGACTTGTTCCACCTTTTTTTGTTATTATCGATAATTTGTTTTTCCTAAAGACCGCCATGTTAGTTATTCCCGCCAAAGCATTTCAGCTGAGTAGCCGATTATTAATCGCTAAGTGTATTGATTATGAAAGCCGCTAATAATTCTGAAGTCTCATATGTATCGAACTCTTAACAGGACACAATAAGATATTTATAATAAAATAAATATTGGAGATTAGACAACACCATTATATAAATCAAATCAATTTTATTTTCATTCATAAAACACACAGATGACATGTATTAACAAAATAGAAAATGACCCAACATTCTCGCTTTTCTCTGGGTGTCCAAATGTCATTTTCGTTTTTCGTTCAAATATAAAAATACTATTAAGACTGAATTCGATTCATTCTGCTTTGTTTATTTATTTAGGGAATTTCGCAATTTATTATAAATAACGAAAGGTTAACTATCGTTGCTGTTTATAGTGTAATCGATAAAGTCTCACCTCTATACAATAGCGTTTCGTCTATTTTTTTCTCGTCGTGTCTGTGTGTATTTTTGCTTAATTATTGTTGTGAAGATTAGACGCTTTAATTGTGCATAAAACTGTGAAAATTTGCATTTAACTGCAAGTATGGCATCCGAAGAAGAGAATGACGATAATTTCCAAGGTGAGTACAACGTTTTTATTTGCAATTTGTTCTGTTGAAAAATTTTCGGCAGAATACGAGCCGTGGTCATGTTCAAGCGAGTAAAAAGCAGGCGTCAGCGGCCGTCGCCGCCGACGACATCTCGTTACCGCTGGCGCGCTGTTGTATTGTAGGCTTTTATTATTGTTTTCTTGTTTGTTATGACCATAAACCAATATGTAGTTAATAAGATAAATATAATAATATTAGTATACATTATTGATTGCAACATTTTGTGAAATTATATTGTTGACGCGCGATTTTCTTAACTTTTGTATCTCCTCCATTCTACACAAATTTATTATTGCATTTCTTTTTCTGTGATTCGCAAATGCAGCACTGTGGCATATAGCTGTTTCGCTCGCACTTGAAATGTGCGTTCTGATAGTGAACATATGTTTCACGTGCTTGTTTTGGTCTTATTTTCTATTTTAAATGTTGGCGCGCATGCAATCAGAAAAAAGCCTAAAAATAATGAATTGTAAATTTATGAAATTTAATATTGATGCAATATTTTATTATTTCGGTATTGGTCTTGCCGAATAGGCATAAATTAATTATGTCTGCGATTGGCAATAAATTCAATATCTTCGAAATAGCTATTTTATATTTAGTGATAATGACTGAAACGAGTAAATCAGACTTTTTAATAATTGTCTCCTTAATTTTAACGCTAAATAATATCATAAACAGAACAGTGCAAAGATAAACCTTTTAATTGAGCCATATAATGTGCTCGCTCTAGCAAACGTTTTCTACCATGTGAATATTTTTGCAAAAACCAGTGTGTACACACTGCAAAATTGTGACTCGCTCACTCTCTTTTGACTCTCAAACGCACTCGCAACCGCAACCGACGATAACGCCGCGTGAAGTGGGCTGCTTTGGAAATTTTACGATTCATTGTTGCTTGGACGTGGCAGCCATGACGTGATTTCTGACTTTGACTAAGAAAATTTTTTGTTAAAATTACATTTGTAAATTTTAGAAAATAAACTTAAGGGGAATAAGTGCATTATTAAATCAACATCAAGAGCTCAATTAAGTGTAAAATAAAGTGCGTGCAAACTATTTTTAAATATCAAAAATATTGTGTAAGAAAAGAAATAGTTCAAAATAATACATACTTACAACATGTGCATGCATGTGTATGTATGTATTTGTTTGCATATGCAAAGCGAAACAAATACAACATATGCAATATTGAAAATATTGTGAAGTTTTACATAGTTTTCCGCTTCCTTCTGTCAATTACGCCGCGTTGTACTTATGTATTTAATTGATTTCTCCGTCTTCGGCTATGTGTGTACGTCTCGGGCGGATCGTCGCATCGTCATTTGTTGTTGTCCGTCAAACTGTGGTAAAGACAGTTGCTGCCACCATTTACATTTGCAGTTGATGTGTTCAATATCATTAACGCCGCCGTGTATTGTGTTTTACACATGCATATATAAGTACATATACTTAATACATACATTCATACATATATTTACGTCTGCTTGCTTGTGTAAGTTGACTCGTTTATTCGCCTCTCTCGCACCTTAAGAGGGAGCTTGTGTTTGTATGTATGAATGTATATGAGTGTGTATATGTGTTTGTGTATATACGTGCGAGTTATGCACGCGCGCGCTCCAGCAGCTCTCGTCCTCGTCGTCGTCGTCTTCTCTATCTTTCTCTCTCGCGCTCAACCACCAAAACCGTCAGTCAACCGCACTTCGTCGTCGTTGTTGTTGTTATTGTCGTCGTCGTGTCGCTGTCGAAAATCAGCCGCTGTTTATGTCGCCCCTGCCTTCCAACGTTATTTACGCGATTTCAATTAATTTATAAATAATTTTACTTCCAACAACAAATACAAGCACAAGCAATTAAGTTGTGTATGTGTGTGTGTGCATATGATTTCAAAATTTATTTCAACTTTAAATAACTGCAACTACTCACAAAAGTAAGCAACAACAACTGAGGGTGGTGGCAAGAAGAAATTGCCGGAATGTGGAAAAAGAACAACGAACAGTACCGGCTCACGTAACAAAAAATAAAGAATATTTTTGCATATACATACAGACATTCATAAATTTGTATAACGACAAAGCAACAACCCTTGAATACAATTTGTATTAACACCGATATATTTTCATATTGTACGTTTCTTCTTTTGACGCTGTTGCATTGTATGGGGGCGTGTGTAAAATTTATCCTAGAAATCGAAGGTGTGGGGGTGGACAGCAGTTTTCATGGTCTAAATTTAACACGTGCACGTCACTCTTGGCTCTGTTGCTATTGTTTTCATGTGTGTGTGTGTGCTATCGATAAATGGCACACGCCTATCGAGACACCCTGTTGCAAATCGATGTAACACCACCACCACCTCTTTTGTTTAAATGACTCGTTGACGTCAGCATATGTATTCGCCTTGCAACACTTAGTTTGTCGCCACATATCCTAACAGCTGTCGTCTTTATTTGTGTGTGTGTGTAGGGGGAGCAAGGCCTAATCAAATTCATGTGCAAAAGCAGTTTCACCAGAATTCATTTGTTTAAATTTGCTTACGCTTATAACTTGTATCTGTTTGTCTCTTTTTTTTTCCAACAAATTCTGTCATTTGTTAATAAAAAGAAAGTGAGGTACATTTTTTAAATACTTCATTTATTTATTATTATATTATTACAAATATAAAACAAAGCGTTTTATTTTTATATAGAAAATTATACATTTTTAAAAGTGACAACTGAAATGATCAGACGTCATCGCAGCACAAAGAAGGAGAGAGAGAGAGAGAATGGCAAGAGAGAGGCAGGCGGCGAGAGCGTCACCCAGTGACTGCACTCTGTTATTGACTAAGAATGTTTGTTTAAATGTGCAATATTAAGAAAAGACAGAGGAAGGCAGAGAGAAGAAAATAAGCAGTCTGAGAGAGTAGGTGTTTTCAAGAGTAAACTGATACTCCATTTGTCAGGTGCAAAGTGCTTTGACTGTATATATGTAGTATATATATGTATTCTGTGCATTCGTAGATAAGCGCACGATGCATTTTGTACAATTAGGAAAATAATTATTTCGCTGTCGGATATTACTGCATATTTACGATGCTCTTTTCTTTTATTTATACAATATCAAAATCTTATGAACATCACGTTTGGGGTCGCGCTGAAGCTGTCTAGCTAGCTTTGAGCGTGCGTACACACATACACACAAAAATAAATAAGTACCATTTACTTGATGCTCAATATTTGTTATATGACTTTTTGTCTGTAGATGGATGTTTGTAATATGAGAATAAAAAATAAATTCGAAATATATGATTTCTCAATGATCCATGAATATATCGATCACGCATAGTAGACACACTTGGTATGTCTTTTCTTCTTTGCATACCTTCGTCAGTTTGTGTGTGTGTGTGGACACACTGATTTTCTATAATTTGTGTTTTCGCTTGCTGTTGCTGAGGGCTCAAACAACGACACATATACACCTACAAATATGTACATACACATGCATGTGAAACATACAAACACAGAAACTTGCATAAATCTGTTGAAAAGATATAAAAACGACAACAAAAACAACAATTGTGGCGCCCCAACCGAAATAAAATTGAATACAAGAAGTGAAAGTATTGTGCCTGCCTGCCTGTGTATTGGTGTTGCCTGTGTGTGCATGTGTGTGTTGATCTTGCTTTGCTTCGCCTTAGGTATACGTGAGAGTAAGAGGCAAATCGTTGTCGATAGCCATGCACGCAGATGCTGTCACGCTCGCACATATTGCATTTAATTAAGCCAAAATAAGAAGCAACACGACAACAAGTGGTGTTATTTTCCAAGTCTTTGTTGTTTTAATACTCAGTACAATTCTCTACTTTGTTTGCCCCCTAAATTAATTGGACAACAATAAAAAAAAACTATGTTGAACTTCAAAACCTTAATTGGAACAGTTTTCTTTTTTCCGCGACGCTTTATTTTTTTTTAAATTCCTGTTAAATAGTCCATCATTTCCCTCACCTACAAATATATAGAGACATACACACGCACATACAATATATGCAGACACATACATAGATGTATTTGTATGTAGTTCAGAGAGCGGTTCTCTCGTCGTTGTTATATGAGGGGCTTTTCTCAGTTTGGCATAAATGCGAATCTGTGTTGCTATGTGTGTGTCTGTCTGTCTGTTGATATTGCTCTTAAATTGCTTTTGTACCGAACAAGTACTGAAAAATACAACGAGACATACAGACAGACGGAGTCGGATATTTTTGTTGTTGTTGCTTGTTGTGCATGCGAATGAAATCGGCAGCATTTGACATTGATTACCGTAATACCTTGTGTGCGTGAATATATGTACATACAAATATATTTAAATACACATACAAATACACATGTATGTACGTTTGTGATGTGTCTACTTTGTGGTTGCTTTTTATATTTGTGCAACTGCTCGCTGTTGTCTTTTTCACCTATTTACTGTAATTGTGTTGTTGCCCGATCACGAGCAGAGAAGGCCGTATCGCTTCTCATTATACGTAGACACATGTGTGCATGTATATGTGCATATTTATGTGGAAACGTATTTTACAATGTGTAGCTGTAGCTATACTGTGTGCTTTTGTTTTATTGTTATGTACTCCATGGTGTACATACATACACGTGCATAATATGCATACACTCGCCCACAACTTACTGAGGCATTTTGTGACAAAGGTTTCAATTGAATTCCTCAACAAGAGTTTGAATTGCAAGATAGATATTCACACACATACGCACATGCCCACAAAGTATCAATAAACACAAAAAGATGTGTAAACACTGGTAGAAACTAGGCTCTCACCAAATGCGATGGTATCGATAATCAAAATATACAATCAGCTTAATTGTTATTTCGAAAAACTACGATGATTCTCTCAGTGTACTGGCCTCAGCCCTCAACGTAAAAAGAGGTGAAAGTGAAGGTCATTAATATTTGCATATGGGAATGTTTACGCACTGAGACACAGTGCACGAGTATAATAATAATAACGAAACTGACAGAAACTTTAATTTGCTCATAGTGTGTACAACATGTATGCTTAAATACATACAGACAACGTCGTATTATATTGCGACTATCTCGACCCCGTGGGCCTGTCTGCCTATTTTTGTCGCCATAGTGGTTTTGCAAGCTCTCACCTACACATATCAGCTTCTACGTGAGTGTTTGTGATTGTACGTCAGAAACGTTACTCTCTCTGTCTCTCTTAGAAATGCCCGCATATTTGTTGCGGGGGAATTGTATTTGTCGCTAGAAAAACATGAATAGTTATAAATTTTTTTTATTTTTCTTTTTAATAGACCTTTACTTAATTGGTTCAATAGTTTTGTAATTGTTATCGGATTCCGCGTGTCTGTGCATGCGTATACATGTACACAACACAATTTTTGGTTGAGTTGTTACCAAAAATAGTTTTATATGAAAAGGAAGGTAACAATGTTCCTCTTGTGGGTGTGTCATATCCAAATACAAGCAATGTACAATTGTATTTTACTTACATACATATTCAAACTGGTATACTTAGTTATCAATAGAAATATACCAGATATACAGAGCAATTAATTGGTTCATTAGGACAGTGTTGCAGACTGTTATGCGATGCGCGTTGCCAGCTAAGTGCATAATTGTGACATTTTTAGTAAAAGTGTTAGTAACTCTTTGCATATTATAATTGTGTGTGTATATATATTTGATTATTGTAATCTGTCGTTAACTTTGGCATAGTTTCGTACTAGAGAAACCAGAAAATAAAACCGACATTAAAACTACCGAGAGAGAAAAAAAACAACAAAAAAAAAAAAACAGGCAGGTAACTGCCACAAGACTATATGTTGTCGTCAACTGTTGTTGTTATATTTCGTATTACTCGGCCCTCGTTTTTTCAGTTGCCACCCGACTTGTTACATATCGTTGTTGTTTTTGTTGTTTCTGGTGCTGCCGTGGCTGTTGCTTTAGCTGTAGCTGCTTTGCGGTTGGTTTAGTCATATTTACCGACTCTGCCTATGATGTTTATATAATTTTCGTATCTTTTTTTCCACTTGCATGCCGCGGTTTCTTATTGGTTGTGCTCTCTGCTTGTTATAGGTTGTTGTTGGTTGTGGCGAGTTTTTTTTTCTTTACTTCCAAATGGACTAGTGTACTCGACTAACAAAGCAAAGCTTGTTGGTCGCGTGGAACCTCTAGAACTTCGCCATGATAAATGCAATTTAGCGTTGTTCTCTAGAGTTGAATAATATTGAAAGTGTGAATGTGTTGTGGAATTAGTCATAAATTGAAATACAAAATGGAATTTCATACATACTTCATAATTGTTATATATAATGTGGATTTCCCAGAAGAAACATACTCATTCTTATGATTATTGATTGAGCTATAATTAAATTCCCATGATATAATTGAAGCTAGTCTGACTTTAATATTGGAGGGAAAGAAATACAGAAACAGCTCGAGTAATAAGTCACTACTCAACATGATTCTAAAACTGAAGAGCCCCATACTTTTGTTTCTTCGCCTTTTTGTAAACATTCCTGCTATTTTCATTTTAATACAGACAAAAGATACCGGAAACAAACAATACGAAGGTGAGGGCTGGTTCTTACGTTCTACTTTTCAAGCTTAAACAAATAGAGACTCACATAACAATCAGACACACATACAGAGAGAGCTACGAAATTGGCACATGGCACACAAAAAAACCCCTGTAGATTCCGTCAGAGAACTCTGCGGAAGTTCAATTAACAATCCGACAACAAATTAAGGGGAAAACGAAAAGAGAAGTCAAATTAGATTGATATATCATGTTTTCAAGTCGATAATAGAAAAACCCAATGTAATTTACAAATCCAGTCCAGCTCTTTAGCTGATTTTCATGTATTTTAAATGCTTTTTTTTGTGGGACAATAAAAGTGAAATATTAAAAAGTTTATTGTACGCTCAATTTGACTGACCTTCAGTAATTTTTGAACATATAGCCACAATATAATGCCGAATACAAAACGTAAATCGTTTTCTTGTATGTGTATTAATATTAAATAAAATACGGACAGCGACAGCACAAGAAAAGAGTGAGAATGAGAAAAAGATAAGAGATGACGATGGAGAAGGAGGTGGGGAATACCAGTCTCTCTCTCTCTCTTCCTCCTCCCTCGCTCCTCAGATCCGATATGTCTGTCTGTCTTTCTCTTCGTGTACGTCGTTTTCCTTGTGTCTGTTTTTATTTCTGTTTGATCCGAGAGAGTCTGTTTTAGTCCAGTTTAAAATTGCCAACCTAGTGTTGTTGTTGTTTTTGCTGTTTCTGTTTTAGTTTGTCTCTCGCTCCAATAAGAAGAAATAATCCAACTGAATCTGGGAAGACAAGTTTTTTGGAGCTTCCAAAGCTTCCCAAAACAAGCTTCGTTTGTTTCTCGCTCATTCGCACTCACAACAACAGCTAAAACAGCTTTGACTTCATTACGATTTGAGCCTTCTAGCTACGTTTGTTGTCGAATCGAGTTTTAATTTTTTGGGTGTTGTTGCTGCGGCTGCTGATTAGCATTCACATGTATTTGTGTGTGTGTGTCTATGAGCAGCAGAAGCTATTATCGCTTCGTATTCGATAGATTGCCAACATTACGAAATAAAAACACAGCAAAAGAAAAAGGTTTTCTTGTTTTTTTTTTTTATTTTTTTATTAAATAACGACATTATTCATAAATTATCAAGTCCATAACAAACAGACCGAACCAGTTCTTAAAGCGATTTAGACCAATTGCTAAATGCTTTATTTAAAACAACAACAAACTCATTAAAATGATTGTTTTTCTATTGATTGTTTAACAAACTACTAAAGAACACAATCTCTTGCACGTGTCCCCACTAGACGTGTAGCTAAAGTGTTTTATACAACACTTCTATTCTTTGTTTCTTGTTAAACAATACTGCTGTTATTGATAACTAACTGTTATGACTACTGTTCTAATTTGATGTACTTGTCTGACTTTTTTTGGTTATAAATATTGAATTGACACTTGAAAACATTCTTCGTTATCCCAGTAATGCGGTCACACCTTATTTAATCTCATTCATATAACTACCTGATTTTAGCTTCGCAAGAGGAACCACCTCAATTTATTACCTCAAATTGTAAAAAAGAATTCACCTTTGAAACCGGTTGTTTCTCTATATCAATAAAGATACAGCTGCTTTTCGCCATTTATTTCGATTCATTAATTCTGTTACTTTTCAGTTTTCAAATTAATAGATAAGACTGTCCACACCACGGCAACAACAAAATACCCTCAACACAAACGCGGCTTCTAATCTAATCAAAAAAAGAAGGGAAAAAAAAAACAAATTTTAGTGCCTATTCACGGTCAATGTTTTCTAATTTTGATTATACTCGTACATATTTTTACTTGATTCATAGTGAGAGAGTAGAAAAGCGCATTTCCGTTTAAATTTATCTATTGATAACCAATAAACGCAAAGCGAAAATTATGCAATTTCCCCCAATGCGTTGTTGCTTAAATCGGTCATTGAACGTTTATTCGTCGGACGGGTTCAGCGAAATCCCGAGGTATTTTGTTGTTTATATTATTTTGCGAGCGTTTTCGGGACAAGATCTTTCAGGTGACGGTTGCCACATAAATTTTATTGGTTTTTCTTGTTGTCAGTTACTGAGAGGGCAAACTGCGAGTGTGCTCAGGACACAGTTCAATGTACGCGTGTTTGCTTTGTTATTCAGTCTCTTTTATTTTATTGTCTTTTTTTTTAAGAAAGTGAGAGAGACACCAGAAATCTCTTTAATTTCTTGGCCTTGTACCCAACCATTTTTTATTAGCGCTAATTTATTTAGTCTTATTGCTAAACGTGATTAACTTACAAGTAACTAGATGATTTGAATATATTTAGGGATTAAAAATGAGACACCTGATAATTATTACCAATAATTATTCTGAAAAAAAGTTTTTGGATGTCTCAAAAAAAATATATGTATGTATCTCCGTATTTTGTCGGTCATTTTATTAATTTATAATATTAAATTAATGAAAATTTGAGGGAGAAGTGTTTATATCTTTTGCAAAACACTTGTTAGAGGGGAAAACCTAAAACGATATGAAAACAAAGAATATTTAAGATTTATATACAAAACTGCATAAATAATTTATATAAAGAGGGAGGAAGGCCAGTTTCTCATAAAATAAAGAGACTCTCCCACCTGGTATGCAGGGTCTAATGAATAAATGAATGCGTTTTTTCACACTGCGATACCAGATACATGAGTCACTGTTTTCCTAATAATGCCGTTGTTGTTGATGTTATGTGAGCTAAAATTAGCAAAGTGTTGTACGTACGAAATTGAAAAAAATAAAACAAAACTGCCATATTATATGTGTGTTTATGAAATATGTATGCATTGTTGAGAAAAATTGAGCGGCTTGCCTGCCTTGTTGGTGTAGTCTTCTCTATATTGGAAATGCACAAAATACTCTACACCATTTTGGGATTCCCGTGTGGGCAATTACCTACGTAGCATAGAGAGGGAGGGAAAGAGAGAAGGCAAACGTCGCGTCGCGCTGCCATTTATCGCTGCCGCGACAATTGATTATTCATTTCACAGACACACACACTAAGACCTCCTCTTCTCCCGCTCTCGCAGAGAAGAGAGAGCAGTGCATTCCCCAGCAGCGCCCTCTTTATCGTATAAAGCGACTTTGTTGTCGTATTACTCCAACCCGCTGCCATCTATCCTACCCCGCATGCCCTGCAACAATTTCGAACATCTGTTTATAGTCGGGTAGCCTTTGTCGTCCGACTGCCTATCGGCGAGTTTATAAAATATTCATTTTGAATGCTTTGCACGTATTTTAGTGCACACATAGCCCTACTATTTTCATAAATATGTGTGTATGTCGTCTGTATGTATGTTTTTCAGAGTTAAAGTCGTTTAGTGTTTGTACACACTCGTTATGTATTTCAAATACTGTGTTTGTTAGCTGTTGTTGTTATTGTTACCTGTTTATCGATTCAACTTAATTTAATCGATCTATTTTGCGAAGGTGGCAACACTAGCCGGTGCGCAGATTGTGTTGTGTCTCTTTCGCAGCACTGTTGTTTTCCTTTTTCTCCGTTGCACCTCTATGCGCTCGTTTGACATTGTTATCAATGGGTTTTTTTTTAGTTGTGGCTGTTGTTGTTGATGAAACGAAGCGCAGCACAAAGCAGAATGTTCTACACAGCTGTCAGCTGCATTACCGTTGACTCGGATGTGTGTGTGTGTATGCGTGTTTGCGTGTGTGCACTCATATTCTATTTTTTAAGCGTGTGAGATTTTTCGTTACTGCCCTTTTCTCGAGCATTCCATTGCACACCACGTTCACACGTTTTTCATTGGTTTCTCATGTATATTATATGAATATTGTTTTTGTTTTCTTTTTCGGTGGTTGTTGCTCCTGTTCCTCCTTTTTCTTGAAGCCTGCGTCCAGCTGTTGTTGTCTGTATGGAGTCCTCCTCACACAAAGGCGAATGTAGGGGGGAGGGGGTAGGAGGAAACAGGGACAGGCACAGCCACAGGCACACAGGCTCTGGCATATTGTCGCACGTAGAGAGGGGGGAACAGGGTCAGGCACACAGGCACTGGCACATTATGTCTCGTGTCGTTGTCGTCACTCGCAGTGCATTGGCCTTTCGCTCAGGCTCTCAATGCTATTTAAGCGACGTTTTTAACAAATGGCTGCCGCTGCCTCTGCCTCTGCCGACGTCTTCAAACTTGAAATTGTATTAATTTTGTTGTTGTTGCTGCTGCTCTTTTGATTTTTTATTTCTGTGTCTCTTTCGGCAAATTTGTTTAATGTTGGCTGCAAATTTGTTATTGGAACTCATATAAACACACAGACGCACACACACATATGCCACAAAACCAGGGGCAACATTTTTTTTATACATAAATGAACTTCAAGTTGTTACCTTGGCTCACACAGCTTTTATTCGTGAGTTTTGTGAGAGCGTATTTCTGTTTGTTTTTTTGAACTGAGTTTTTACGAGCTTTAACAAATTTTGCGATTTTCCATAAATCTCATCCTGTTAGACTACAACAATAACAACAACTATTATCCATTGAAGTAGGCAGGAAGGCAGACAAGGCGCGTGCACACGCGCGCGCGGATATTGTGTGCGAAAGAAAGACAAACATAGTTTTCCTGAACTTTGCGACTTTGTTTTGTGCCGTCAATCTGACAGCTGCGACCTGTCTGACAGATTTTTTTCTTCCTGCTGCCTGCTTGTCTTGTAAGAGTATCAGATTGTCAGGTGTGCGCTCTTACCCAGTTTGACAGTGTGTGCACATGCATGTGTGTATGTGTAACCATTTTCGTTTGCGAACGTGTGGGTACTAGCAGAAAGACAAATAGAGATAAGTCCACCGCAGACGAACCTAACCGTTAAATAGACAAAAAGCAGGCACAACGCAGGCGAACGAGCACACACACACACATTTCCATGCATACATGAACCTAAACACTTGTACATATGTACACAGTGATGTACATTCCAGCACACACACACATATACGCGTCGCCAAAGATCTGTCCTACCTGAAAGCGGAAAATTTTTATGTGCAGAAATGTCAAAAGTGAACACACAATTAACAATAAAAACAGCAACAACAACCACGGTAACTTGCGGAAAAAATTACAAACGGCTGTGTCCAAATTGTATGCTCTTTTCTCGCTCTGCTCTCTTTGGCAAAAGAGAGAGTGAATGAGAGAGAGCCCTTAAGAGAAAATGTGTCACGTAATGGTATGTAACGTAAACATTAAACAGCTGAGCTGTACGTAACGAAGAAACGTATGATAGAGTGCGCGTAACGTAAAAACAAATAAGTGCATAAATAAAACGGAAGGAAGCGGAAAACTGAAAACAAATAAAATAAAAACAAACTGGTTGATTAACTAATTTGTTTCTTTTTTCAAAAAGTGTAAAGTAAAAATACAAATTAAGATCCAACGAAGCAGAAATCAAGAGGAGCAGCACGGCCATAAGACAACAAGCAACAACCAACAACAAAATCTACAAATCAACTCATCAACAATAAATATAACACAACTAAGTATGTTTAAAACGATTTTTATCTACATTTACGAGTGGCTTTTATTGAAATTGATCAACATTTTATAGACAAATCGCCGTAAGTAGCAAGAAAATCAACAAGAACAACAACAGCAAAGTCGTCCAATTTGAAGAGCTTTTTCTTGTACGGCAACGGTAACACTAGCAATCGATTGATCGATATAACCGATATACTCACAGTTTTCAACACTGTTTGGCTGAAGAGAACAACACAGCACAGCTGATTGTGTGAGCCTCCCTCCCTGATTTGTTGGAGGGGAAGTGAAAGGTTTTCTGCATGCCGAGAGCAACCGTAAAGAAACAGTACAACATTTACAACTACAGCAACAGCCTAATAGTGCGTGTGACGTGGTCGGAGAGAGCAGCAACAACAACAACGAAACAGAAACACACGCACACACAGCGCAGGTGGTAGAGCAAAACAGCTGTTTCAACATTAAACAATAAAAAGTCGCTGACTATTGTCACAGAAGTGTAATAATACATACATAGAATATTGTAAGTACTTTTTAAGAAGCCTATAGTGCTTTGTTTATATTGAGTTTAAAAAGAAATGTATTTTGTTTTCATATTTCGACGCGTGCCCCTATGGCTGTAGCTTTTCCAACAACAACTGTGAGATAACAACAACACACGTACATATTCAAGCAGCAACAATAAATAAGTAAGCTAAATTTAATATACATTTTGCTAAGACGTGCAACTAAGCGCAAGCTTTTAGTGATATACACAATCATGAATGTTAAAAAGAAAATGTGTGTTTGTATGCATGTGTATGCGTGTAGATAAGCAAATGGTGTGTGGTTCTCTTTCGTAAGAGAGTGGCACCAAGAGAAACGGAGACTGTGAGGGAGAGAGAGTGAGTACATGAACGAATGAGTACGCTGCGTAGGAAAGAGAGCCACCAATTCGCATAACGGAATGGCCAACGGCTAGTGGCGGCAGAGTGCCAAGTGCGCACATTAAATTGCAAACTTGTTTTCATATACGCTCTACGCTTTACTTCCATAACTACATTACAACAACAAGAAGAAGAAGCGAAGAATAACAACAACAATATTAGTAGTATAAGAAGCAAGTGATACAAGGCACGTACGAAGCATCGAGACGTTTGGTTTGTTGAGAGAGCGAAAACTGAGAAAGAGAAGAGAGCGACAAATAAAGGAGAGAGCGCACCCATTGGTGCATATGTGTATGTGTGAGAGAGATACGCGACGATTGCTGCTGTTGATCTGCTCCGTCGCTGCTCTGCCGTCGTCGTCGTCACACTCGTCGATGTCGCTGTCTTAGCATTGTCCACGGGGCGGCGGTGAGTGGTGTAATAATAAACGAGTGCACAGAGAGGCAAAGCAGCAACGGCAACGGGCAACCACTTGAAAGCAACTCGTTTCGATTTCATTTAGCAGATACCTTTTGTACGTTGATTAAGATACCTTGGACACACACAGAGACACAACGAGAGCTGAGCATTGCATGTGGAATAGGAAATAAAGTGCAATTTAACAATAAATTGCAAAGAAACAAGAAAACAGAACGCAACGTGATATATGAAACTTTAAGTTATCGAATTCCAGTGCCAAAAAGAAATACATACTGAAAAAAAAACAAAGTGTGTTAAAATAAACTCAACAAATTCCAAAGCAAAAATGCCTTGAGTAAAAGTGTTGGCGTAAAAACCCAAAATACAAATACATACGTACAAATCTGCACACAAGCATGGTCACATGTGTACACGTACTCACGAATACCAATGCATAGCCAATGGCAAAAAAGTGGTTAAAAGGGATTAAAAATTAACAATAATTCAAGTGCTTGAACTCTGAGTGGATAAAATAATGCAAAAGTGTGTGTGAGTGTGTGCCAGCAAGAAAAAGATATATCCACACACAAGTACCTCCCATATATGCAACTAATATAGAAGTGGACAAAAAATATTATAAGCAGCAGCAGAAAAAAATATATGTATACAACAAAAAAAAAAAAAAATCAACGTACAAACACAGATGATTTTTAGCAAAAAGCAAAAAAGCGAAAAGAAAAAAGATCAAGCAACAACAATAGTAGTGAAGCCAATCAAAACAGCAGTTGTCTCACTTTAGCACATTGCGATCATTGCGAGCGGGAGAGTAGAGCCATCAACCAGGGAGCAGTGTGCACACCACCAAAAGCAGTCAAGCGACGTGAGTTCACATTGGTGTGAGTGAGTGTGCCCGCGACATATGCGAGTGTGTGTGTGTGCGAACAACATTGATTTTGCTTGTGGCTGCCTGACTTTTGAGCGATTCATACACACACATGCGCACACATAGTACACATTGAAACAATTTGAGCACCTGGCGCAGACAGGAGTCGCACTTTCAACTTTACTCAGTCATTCGCTCTCACATGCACAAACATGTAAAAGCAGCAGCAACAACAACCACAATTAAATAGTAACAACAACAACAGTAGTGCATACATGCCTACCTTAACCCAATTAAACCACATAGCATATTATTTAACAAAAGAAATTGTGTTATTTGCAAGTAGCACACAAGAGAGTGCAAATATGAACCAGACTTTTTGAAAGTAGACGAAAGAGAAAGAGAGACAGCGATAAAGAGAAATGAAACCCATACGGAAGTGAAATTCTAAAGCAGTAACAACAAAAACATTCAAAACTTGTGCGTGTGTGTATATTTGTAAGTGTGCCTGCATTTGAAAAATCAAAAATTGAAAAAAAAGAAACGCAACAACAACTACACAGTAGCATCAGCAACAGCAAGTTTGAAGCTCAGCTCAAGCCTCTCAAGAGAGCCCTGTCTACGCCATCTCTCTCTCTCTCTCTCTGTGTGTGTGTGTGTGTGTGAGTGAGTGAGCCAACGTACATACATACATACATATGCATCCGTATTCAAACATACGTGTAGCGAGTGAGGTGTTTCTGTATTAAGCCTAATGCATTTGTCGTCTCTGTTCACGTCTTAGCAACAACGTAAATTTTATTTACGATTACAACATACTAAAGAAAACATTATTAAATTGTACAGATACTGAAACAACAACAAGTGCTACAACGTCAACAGCAAGAAGAAGAACAAGATCAACCAATTCCCATTGTGCCCAGGCAGGAGGAGGCGTGTTTTTAAAGTCACCAACCAACCAAAAGCTGATCAGAAACGGATTCCTGACAACAACAACAACAACAACAACGATTTTTACAACAACTTCCAGTTACAGTTACTTCCACTGCGCGCTCTTCCACACTAATTTGATTTGTTGTCCAACACTGGCTTGCCAGCCAAATCAAATCAAATTAAGCAACGACAACAAGGAGTAGGAAACGACGAACCCAAGCCAAGGAATTAATTATAACAACAAACAAAGAAGTAACTACTCAAGTAGTAGAATTTTATAGAATCATACAGAGAATAGAGAAGGAAAACACATTGTGATCATCATCATCATATTCGTGGGGGGGCAAACACGTTATGAGCAATTCGATTGCATCAACAAAATGCCTGCCCAATGTCTCGTTCTCGTCCGGCAATTATGGTATGTCACAAAGCCACCGTTATTCCGATGATAACAAGGAGTATATATTCCTTAAGCTCACCGATTCAGCGTACCGTGCCATCGAAGAGTATCAAAGAAATGAGCATGCCAAGCGCTTGGCGCCCGGTCAATGTGCCAAGATACAGTGCAATGGCAACACTGGCATCATCCACTTCCCGCTTCCCGACAACAATAATTCATCTAATAGTAATGGCAATGGTAATGGGGGCGGCGGACGTGAATTTGGCTTCACGATTGACTTTCTTGAGGGCACCTTGGAATGCATACAGCAGCAGCATCAGGAACTCGACGTGCTTGGCGCACTGGCGCGAAGGATGCGCATCCATGCCAACGATGATGTCTACGATACCACACGCTCTAAAATGGCCAGAGCCGAAGAGACGGAGAAGAGCAAGTGCATACGGGAGATCAAGCCAAATCAATCGGATATTGGGCGTAAGGTGAAGAAGCCGCCAACGTTGTCAACGGCCTCATCACATCATCACAATGGGAACAACAACAGCAACAACAATAACAGTAACAGCAACAACAGCAGTAGCAGCAGCAATAGTTTTAACAGTAACAATAGTCGTAAGTTAGGTTCATCACCATTTAATGGTCTGACATCATCCGCAGTAGCAGCAATTGCCTCACGCTCTCCCAATCCCAATCCGAATACATTGGGAGCCAGCGGGACAGTAGTCAACGGGGGTCGCAGCAGTACTGCGGCTGCTACATTGGCCAATACCTTTGCCAATGGTATCTCACATGGCTATGCCCTGAGCGGCAGCTCGCCCAGAGAGAGCACGACGGGAATGGGAATGGCTGGATCAATTGGTGGATCCTTTAATAGTAGCAGCAACAGCGGACGCAATAGTAAAATGCTCAACGGCAGCAGCAACAGCAATTCTCGCAATGGCATTGTCAAATCGGGAGGAGGAGGAGGAACCGGTGGAGGTGGAGGCGGCGGCAACATCAGCGGAGGAGGAGGAAGTGGTAATGGCAATAACAAAATGTCGGAGGTATCAAGGCGAAGTATTCGAGAGCGTTTGATACATTTGCTGGCATTGAAACCGTTTAAGAAACCTGAACTATTCGCGCGGCTGAAGAACGAAGGCATCAAGGATCGGGAGGTGAAGTTAATATGTAATATACTCAGGGACATAAGCTCTATGCCACACAATACATATAACTTGCGCCACCAGTGCTGGAATGATGTTGACGAGAACTGGCCTTTCTTCAGTGAGCAGGAGCTGCAGCAGCTAAAGCGTCGCAAGCCACAAAATCTGACGCCGCCCATGAGCTCCGATGCGGGAAGCTCAACCTCGGGCCAGAGCCCCACATCCACTCACACGGGCAGTCCGCCGCCACTGATGTCCATTCTGGGACCCACCAGTGGAGGTGGAGGAGGACAGCAGTTACTGGGAGGTGGAAGTGGCAACAGCAACAGTCTCAAGCGCAGTAGTAATGAGTACGATGAGATGTTCAGCACCGGAAAGACCAAGAAGATGCGCATTAGTCACTACACAAGGGAGCAAAGTGGAGCAGTTGGGGGCCCATACGGATCATCTGCCTCCACGACCAATAATCCATCGGGACCATCTGCGTATCGCAGTCGCACAGGCAGCTCTGCTGCTGCCTACACGCCGCCACAGCGACAGCAGCTGCCGCAGCTGGATGAGCAGAACAGCAGCGACTTGAGCTACAATGTGCTGGACAACATGGATGAGTTCAGGAGCATGGCGGCAGCAGCAGCTACAGCGGAGCAGCAACATCAACAACAACGTAGCAGTAGCAGCAATAGTCGACGCGGCAGCAGTTCATCCTCGTCCAAGCAGAGCAGCGGCAGCAGTAGTTCGGCGGATAAGCGCAACTCGACCGGCAGCAATTCAAGCAGTTCCAGTGGCTATGAGACTCAACAGGAGCGCAACGGGCGCCAATCGGCTGCGGGCAACAGCCGAAAATCATCGACGACGCCTCCCAAGTTGGCTTCCAGCTTTGTGCGACAATCGGCGCCAACAGCGACTTCGCCGCCGCAGCACCAGCAGCAACAACAACAACAACAACAGAAACAAAAGCAGCAACAACATCAGCAGCAGCAACAACGCACCAGCAGCAACACTAGTAGCTATGGCAACAACAACAATGCGCACGATGAGTACAATTCTTACAACAACAACACGCACGCAGCTTCCAACAGCAAGAAGCGAACGAGCGACGGCAGCAGTAGCAGTAATGGTCAGCGACAACGCAACAGTAGCAGCAGCAGCAATAGCAATAGTAGCAGTGGCTATCAGCAACAGCAGCAACAATTGCAGGCGCCAATGCAGCCGCAGCAGCATCAGAAGCATCAACAACATCAGCAGCAGCAGCAACAACATCAAAACAACAATCAACATAATTATCGCGATGCGACAAAAACATCATCTTCATCATCAATATCATCATCTTCGTCAGGCAGGAATCAATCAGAAGTTGGAGGAGGCAATGCTACCGCTAAGCATCCGTCACCCACACAACAGCTGGCAGCAGCAGCACATGCGTATGCAGCTGCCACAGAGGACGCAGATGCCAATGATGCACCACGCTATGACTTCAGCAAATATGCGCCCATACGCACGCTGGAGGTGCGAAGGCGCTATAAGACTGAATTCGAGAGCGACTATGTGGAATACTGCAAGCTGTTGACTAGCGTGGAGGGAGTAAGAAAACGCTTCCAGGATCTGTCTAAGCGTCTGGATCATGCCCAGCAACGTGGTGGCGGCGACTACGATCAAATCAAGCGGCAAATTGTAAGCGAATATGAGAGGATCAACAGCGATCAGAAAATACACGAGAACAAGTGCAGGTTCGATTATCTGCATGCCAAATTAGCGCATATCAAGCAGCTGGTTATGGACTATGATAAGACTTTAATGAGCGGAGCGCCAGCAGCAGCTCCCCCTCCCCCCCAGCCAACAACTGAGGCATTTGCAGCTGAACCTCAAGCGGCGGCAGAACGTTTGGCTGAAAACAGCAGCAGACACAGCAGCAACAGTAACTTGCAACGTCATCAACAGCAGCAACATCATGCTGTGGAGACGATACATCAGCAGCAGCAGCAGGAAGAACTTCAGCAGCATTACATAAGCAACAACAACAACAGCAGCAGTAGCAACAACCACAATAGCAACGGCAATCATGATAGCGACTCTGATGACAGTTCCGGCAGTTCAGATTCCAATGACGATGACGATGATGATGAAGAGGATTGTGATGATTCCAATACTGATGATGATGCACGCTACTAGAGGAGGTCAAAGGTCATACAACAAAATACCAAGCTACTTTGATAACAACGATAACAACAACACCAACAACAGCAGCAGCAGCAACAATATGTTGCAGCTCCTGCAAGCAATGTAAAAAGGCATAAAAAAGAAACTATTATACATATTATAAATACTATATATGAATATATATATATTTCAAACCTATTTGTAGTAAACAAAAACAAAACAACAAAAACAAAAAACATCAACAAAGCGTTCTAAAAGAAAATTGTACTAAAAAAAAACAAAAACCCACACTTAAATAAAAATGTTGAAATTATGTTAACAAAAAATTTAAAAACTCAAAAATGAAAAAAAAATTAACTATTTGCTTAACTTGGCATATAAAGCAAAAGGAAGAAAAACGCATATTTTTTAAATATAAACAGCAAAACACACAAAAAACAACAACAACACAAGACGAAACAGAAACAGATACAACAAAACCAAAAGAAACAAACAGAATGATCATTTATTGATAATTGAGAACTGTAAGGTTGAAATTTTATTTTGTTTTTCCGTTTCGTGTGTAATAATAATATAAATAATATTATTGTCAAGCGACGTTTTTTAAATATATATATATATACATTTATATATTTAGGGCGTATGTTTTCTTCGTTTTAAAATCAAACTAGACATCTTTTCTTATCGAACTGTTTCTGATTTTAAATGACGAGCACACACAATCACAATCCCGTAAATGTGGTTTTCTCACTCATTTCCTATATACTTGAGTATATAAATTCCTACTTCCCCCTTCCCACTTAAAAATATTAAATTAACCTGCGAACACAACAAGAACAAAGTGCCTCCATGTGCGTGCATAGTGTGTCAAGAGCTATTTGTTCTTGCTGTAATTGGCAATAGGAGTAACTTACCAACTCACACACTCTACAAACTCTCCCACTGACATGTATATTCATATTCATATTCATATTCATTTTCTGGTGGTGTTGCATGCGGGCGTGCCTCTTTAACAATAGACTGAACTTTTAAACGGCTTGTTAATTTTTTTAATGTGTAGAAAAAATTGAAATAATTTGTAATTTCTTTTCTGTGTATAACTAGTTAATTTTTTGTTATAATTGCTTATGCACATACTATATATTTGCGGATCTTTCACGATATATATAGAAGCATGGCATAATACAAATTTAAATTTGTGTTTTTGCGTTTTAATTGTTTTCAATCCACAACAACGAAAAACACTTCAACGCTAACAAATATTTAATTTATTTTCGGTTTATGCTGTTTAGACAAATTTTTGCTCAAAAAAGAAAAGCTTAAGGAAAATACTTAGTAAATGAAACATAACTGTGCGGGGTTGTACACGAGCAAAAGCTCTTTGCTTTTAGTTTTAGAGCAACAAAAGGCACTCTACTAACGCTTCCTTAAACACAAAAAACAACACCAACAAAAAAATATATATAAATTGCCCAAGTAAATGATAATTTGCTTGATTAGTTATACAATAATTTGCTGAAACAACTCTAGTGTCCAAAAAGTTAAACAAAAGAAAAACGATATGAAAGTAAAAAGAATGAAGAGATATAGTAACAAGAAAGATAAAGTGCGAAAACAACCAACAAATTATTTTGTTAGCCATTTCGTTGCAATATTTTTTATATACCATATTTAAGTAGATGAAACTAAAACAAAGAAAACAAAGCAAACGAAACGTAAAGGGAAAATCAAATGAAACAATGAGATCAAGTTGCAAAAATCAAGCGTTTAAAATCGATTTGAGTAGCAATTACAAATTAACAACAAATGATATATACAATTTATATACAACAAAAACTATATATATATATACATATATACATATACCTATATACAACAATGACATTTGATAAGTAAAAATATAAAAAAAAGAAAACAAAAACATAAATGAGATGAAGTTACTAGTTTTATAAACATAATTGCCACGCCTTCACACCACACTCACTCAAGAATGAAACTCACACCCAACCACAGAAATACATACAGCATCAACACTAATCAACAACTTCAAAAAGGAAACTTTTAAATCATAAACACCAACTACAACAAAAAGAAAATAAAATGATTGTGTAAGCCACAAGGAGAAAAAGAGTAAAAACCAGATCAAGAGACATGAGAAAAATTATTATTATTATTATTATTATTATAATTATTATTATTGTAAGTTTAAGAGCAAAATCGCTGACAAGACCAGCAAAATTAAAAATCTTAAAAAAAAAAGAGATATTGTTATATACTAGTAATTATTAAGGCGACAAACAAAACAACAAAAAAAGAAAACAGACAAAAAAAAAAAAAACTTAACAAAAAAAGCAAAGAAAAATAGAGTCAAATAAAATATTGAATCGAAAAAAAGACATTTTTTTGGTAATTGATGGGAAGAAGGCCGAAGAGGGAGGCGGAGGTTCAAACATATTTATTTCAGATTATTTTATATTTAAAACCGTTCATTGTTAGGGACGTTTTCGCTTGAACATGCACCACGGTAAACGCGGCGTGCGTGAGTTTGCTTTACTTGCTCACACATGCGATAGTCACATAGACACGATAAAAATTAATCCATATCTTTTTTTATTGAAATTCTTAGAAGAGGAGGAGGCAGTTGAGGAGAATGTGCAGGCTGCTGAACTTTCCAACGATTCCGATGCACCACTAAAGCCCAACGTGAGTAGTACAAGAATTTACAGGGTATACTTATTTATTTATTTATTAATCATTAATAATCGATTAATTCCAGAATGATGAAGACGATGACTACGATCCAGAGGATAATCGTAAGAAGAAGAAGGGCAAGAAGCGCAAGACCAAGAAGGGCGAGGAAAAGGGACGCAAGAAGAAGAAGCGCAAGAAGAATGAGAGCGAGGAAGACAGTGACTTTGTGCAGCATGACGAGGAGGTAGAATACCCCAGCACCTCATCTAAGCGAGGACGTAAGCGCAAAGAGGAGAAACAGGCTCAAAAGGAGAAGGAGTCTTCTTCATCCGGTAAGCATCGACTCAATATCTAATCTTATCTTATAATCCTAATCCTCCATCTATCTATCTGCAGGCATGCCTTCTGTGGAGGATGTGTGCTCCGCATTCAGTGTCTGCGATGTGGAGATCGAGTACAGCGAGGAGGAGCTGCAGAGTCTAACCACATATAAGGCTTTCATGCAGCACGTGCGTCCGATACTGCAGAAGGAGAATCCCAAGATTGCTGCACCCAAGTTAATGATGCTTGTAGCTGCCAAGTGGCGTGAGTTTTGCGAAAGTAATCCTCACATCCAGCAGGAACAGCAGCAGCAGGGTGGTGCACAGGCACAGACTGCCTCTGGATCGGCAGCTGAAGGAGGAGATGAGCCGCGCTCATCACGTTCATCGCGTAACGAGAAGCCCGACGACATGTTTGAGGAGGAGGAGGACGAAGAGGAAGAAGAGGAGGAGAAAAAGCCACGACGCAAGCGTAGCGGACGCAGTAGCAACAAGAAGGGCCGTCGTCCCTCTGGTAAGGTGCCCACACTGAAGATTAAGTTCGGTAAACGTAAACGCGATAGCTCCGACGAGGAGCCAGATGCAAGTGGAGCCTCTGAACGGGATTCTGATTTGGAATTTGAGCGCATGCTCCAAAAGTCCGACGAAAGCGCCGACGAGAAGGAGAAGGATAAGCAGACAACAGAAAAGACTACAGAAGTTGCAGCTGGTGGCAGTGCTGGAGGTGCTCAGGAGGATGGGGCTCCGGTGGTGCGTAAGAAGGCCAAGACCAAGATTGGCAACAAGTTCAAGAAGAAGAACAAGATGAAGAAGACAAAGAACTTCCCCGAGGGTGAGGATGGTGAGCATGAGCATCAGGATTACTGTGAGGTTTGCCAACAAGGTGGCGAAATCATTCTTTGCGACACTTGTCCAAGAGCCTATCACTTGGTCTGCTTGGAGCCAGAGTTGGATGAGCCCCCAGAAGGAAAATGGTCGTGCCCTCACTGCGAAGCCGACGGCGGAGCTGCCGAGGAGGAGGACGACGATGAGCATCAGGAGTTCTGTCGTGTGTGCAAGGATGGTGGCGAGTTGCTCTGCTGCGACTCCTGTCCCTCGGCATACCATACGTTCTGTTTGAATCCTCCCTTGGACACCATACCAGATGGAGATTGGCGTTGCCCACGGTGCAGTTGCCCCCCCTTGGTGGGAAAGGCCGAGAAGATCATAACCTGGCGTTGGGCTGTGCAGCGTCGTGGCAGCAGCGAGGCATCTACCTCGAAGAGTGCCAAGCAGAGCGGCACACGTATTCGCGAGTACTTCATCAAGTGGCACAACATGTCCTACTGGCACTGCGATTGGGTTTCCGAGGTGCAACTGGACGTACATCATCCCCTGATGATACGTTCGTTCCAGCGTAAATACGACATGGAGGAACCGCCCAAGTTTGAGGAGTCATTAGACGAGGCCGACACGCGTTTCAAGCGTATTCAACGCCACAAGGACAAGGTTGGCATGAAGGACAACGAGGAGCAGGATGAAGCTGCTCTGGAAGAGAGATTCTACAAGAATGGCGTCAAGCCAGAGTGGCTGATTGTCCAGCGAGTTATCAATCATCGTACAGCCAGAGATGGCAGCACCATGTATCTGGTGAAGTGGCGTGAGTTGCCCTATGACAAGTCTACCTGGGAAGAGGAGGGTGACGACATACCAGGTCTTCGCCAGGCCATTGATTACTACCAGGATCTGCGTGCGGTCTGTACCTCGGAGCAGACACGCGCTGCCAGCAGCAAGAAAAACAAAAAGGGTCGAAAGACTAAGCACAAGTTGGAGTTAGATGACGAGGATCGTCCAGTTAAGCACTACACGCCTCCGCCAGAGAAACCCACAACAGATTTAAAGAAGAAGTATGAAGGACAACCAGGATTCCTGGATGATACTGGCATGCAGCTGCATCCCTATCAGATCGAGGGTATCAACTGGTTGCGTTATAGCTGGGGACAGGGTATCGATACAATTCTGGCCGATGAGATGGGTCTGGGCAAGACCATTCAGACCGTTACCTTCTTGTATTCCCTCTACAAGGAGGGACACTGTCGTGGTCCATTCCTGGTGGCCGTGCCCCTCTCTACGCTGGTCAACTGGGAGCGTGAGTTTGAGCTGTGGGCTCCAGATTTCTATTGCATCACTTACATTGGCGACAAGGACTCGCGTGCAGTAATCCGGGAGAATGAGCTGACCTTCGAGGAGGGCGCCATACGCGGCACAAAGGTGTCCCGCCTGAGGACTACACAATACAAGTTCAACGTGCTGCTCACCAGTTATGAGCTAATCTCCATGGATGCGCCCTGCCTGGGCAGCATCGATTGGGCAGTCCTGGTGGTGGACGAGGCACATCGCCTGAAGAGCAACCAGAGCAAGTTCTTCCGCATCCTCAATAGCTATGCCATTGCCTACAAACTTCTCCTTACTGGTACTCCACTACAGAACAATCTGGAGGAGTTGTTCCACTTGCTGAACTTCTTGAGCCGCGACAAGTTTAACGATCTGCAGGCATTCCAGGGCGAGTTTGCCGATGTGTCCAAGGAGGAGCAGGTAAAGCGCCTGCACGAAATGCTTGGCCCGCACATGCTGCGTCGTCTTAAGACAGATGTGCTTAAGAACATGCCCTCCAAGTCGGAGTTCATTGTGCGTGTCGAGCTGTCGGCAATGCAAAAGAAGTTCTACAAGTTTATTCTGACCAAAGAACTACGAGGCACTCAATTCCAAGAGCGGTGGTGGGTCCTGTTCTCTCATAAACATCATGATGGATCTGAAGAAGTGCTGTAATCATCCGTATCTCTTTCCCTCGGCTGCCGAGGAAGCTCCAACTTCGGCTGGAGGTATCTATGAGATCAACTCGCTGACCAAAGCAGCCGGCAAACTTGTGCTGCTATCGAAGATGTTAAAGCAACTGAAGTCGCAAAATCATCGTGTGCTCATCTTCTCGCAGATGACCAAGATGTTGGACATTCTCGAGGACTTCCTCGAGGGGGAGCAGTACAAGTACGAGCGTATTGACGGCAGCATCACGGGCACAGTGCGCCAGGAGGCAATCGATAGGTTCAATGCTCCCGGTGCCCAGCAGTTTGTCTTCTTGCTGAGTACACGTGCCGGTGGATTGGGCATCAATTTAGCTACAGCCGACACAGTCATTATTTATGACTCCGATTGGAATCCCCACAATGATATACAGGCCTTCTCGCGTGCCCATCGTATTGGCCAGGCCAACAAGGTGATGATCTATCGTTTCGTCACGCGCAACTCGGTTGAGGAGCGTGTTAACACAAGTGGCCAAGCGCAAGATGATGTTGACACACTTGGTGGTGCGTCCTGGCATGGGAGGCAAAGGCGCCAATTTCACCAAGCAAGAACTGGATGATATCTTGCGTTTCGGCACAGAGGATCTTTTCAAGGAGGATGACAAGGAGGAGGCCATTCACTACGATGACAAGGCAGTGGCCGAGCTGTTGGATCGTACCAATCGCGGTATTGAGGAGAAGGAGTCCTGGGCCAATGAGTATTTGTCCTCATTCAAGGTGGCTTCGTATGCCACCAAGGAAGAGGAGGAAGAAGAGGAGACAGAGATCATTAAACAGGATGCCGAGAACTCTGATCCAGCCTACTGGGTGAAGTTGCTGCGTCATCATTACGAGCAGCACCAGGAGGATGTGGGACGCACTTTGGGCAAGGGCAAGCGAGTCCGCAAGCAGGTTAACTACACAGATGGCGGCGTGGTCGCAGCAGACACTACCCGCGACGACTCCAACTGGCAGGACAATGGCAGTGAATACAACTCTGAGTATTCTGGCGGCAGTGATGAGGATGGCGGCGATGATGATTTCGATGAGCAGAATGGCGAGCGCAAAGCCAAGCGACGTCTGGATCGACGCGATGATCGCCCACTGCCACCACTGCTGGCCCGTGTGGGTGGCAACATTGAGGTGTTGGGCTTCAATGCTCGCCAGCGCAAGAGCTTCCTCAATGCCATCATGCGCTACGGAATGCCGCCCCAGGATGCCTTCAATTCACAGTGGCTAGTGCGGGATCTACGTGGCAAGTCGGAGCGAAACTTCAAGGCTTACGTCTCCCTCTTTATGCGACATCTGTGCGAACCTGGTGCAGATAATGCTGAGACCTTTGCCGATGGTGTACCACGCGAGGGTCTCTCCAGACAACATGTGCTCACACGCATTGGTGTCATGTCCCTGATCCGCAAGAAAGTGCAGGAGTTTGAACACATCAACGGTTACTACAGCATGCCCGAGTTGATACTGAAGCCTTGCGAGCCAGTCCGTGCTGCGGCTGGTAAACAAGAGCCAGGTGCTTTGGCATTGGACTCATCTGCAACACCCGCAGCTGGGGCCAAGCCGGCAGAAAGTGCCACCACCAGCAACAGTGCAACGCCAGCAACGAGTGCTGCGCCGAGTCCAGCGCCAGCCTCAGAAAAGAGCGAGGATAAGCTTACGCTGGATAAGGCAACACCCGAGAAGCAGGAGCCCAAATCTGAGCCTGATGCAGGAGCGTCCACTGAAGAGGATAAGAAGGAAGCTGTCGATGCTGCAGTTAAGCAGGAGAAATCCGAAGAGGCTGCCGAAGCAGGTGACGGAAAATCTGGTGAGGCAACTGTCAAGAGTGAGGCTGCTAAGGTAGAGCCCAAAGAGGAGGGCAAGGAGGTGCAGCCCAAGGAGGAACCCAAGGTCGAGCCGACTGATGAAAAGGAAAAAGAAAAGGAGAAAGAGAAGGAAAAAGAGAAAACCGGCAACGATGAGAAGCCGACGCCAAGCACAACGCCAGCAACTACAACAAACATCATTGATGATGATGATGACGATGTGATGATTGTCAAAGAGGATGGTGAATTGGAGAAACCAAATGCCAGCGCCAGAGCCAATTCCCCCAAAGATCAAAAGGCTGGAGCAACAGCTGGTGCAGGTGGTAAACCTGTTGAAGACAGTCTTGAGGTCTTGAAACGCAAGTTCATGTTCAATATTGCCGATGGTGGCTTCACAGAGTTGCACACCCTGTGGCTGAATGAAGAGAAGGCAGCTGTGCCCGGTCGTGAATATGAGATCTGGCATCGTCGTCACGATTATTGGTTACTCGCTGGCATAGTTACTCATGGCTATGGTCGCTGGCAAGACATACAGAACGACATACGCTTTGCAATCATCAACGAACCCTTCAAGATGGACGTTGGCAAAGGTAACTTTTTGGAAATTAAGAATAAGTTCTTGGCCAGACGTTTCAAGTTGCTTGAGCAGGCGTTGGTAATTGAGGAGCAGCTAAGACGTGCCGCCTTCTTGAATCTCGCCCAGGATCCTAGCCATCCTGCAATGTCACTGAATGCCCGCTTCGCCGAGGTCGAATGCCTGGCCGAGTCGCATCAGCATCTGAGCAAGGAGTCTCTGGCTGGCAATAAGCCTGCTAATGCCGTGTTGCACAAGGTGCTCAATCAGCTGGAGGAGCTGCTTTCGGATATGAAGAGCGATGTCTCTCGTCTGCCCGCCACTTTGGCACGCATTCCCCCCGTGGCACAGCGCCTGCAAATGTCCGAGCGTTCCATATTGTCGCGACTGGCGGCAACCGCTGGAAATGCTTCCAATGCGGGTGAGTTAACATTGATCTTCCCTACTCGATTAAGTTATTAATCTGATTTCTTATTTTTGTTCAGCTCAATTGATGGCACAATTCCCGGCCGGATTTCAGGGTGCCACACTGCCTGCATTCACAGGCGGACCCGCTGGCAACTTTGCCAACTTCAGGCCACAGTTTTCGGTGCCCGGTCAGCTGTCCAACAATGCCGGATCCTGAGCATCTGCATATACTATAAACTAAGCGAATTCTGATTCCATGGAAATTAATTACTCTTCAGCTAAGAATTTAAATACGTATATATGTATGCATACATACCCACAACATCTACCACATATATTTATCATAAATAATCATTTGCAATGAAATAATTAACAATTCACAAATTAAATACATATTTGCCCAATTATTAATGACAATTACATATAATTACTTGATGTGATTTCATTTTACATATTTAGAAACAAATACAATATAAATATAGAATTCCATTGCAAAACAAAAGACGCGTATGTGTATTTATTTTGATATTTTCAGATCAGTGGGGAGTGTATTAAAGGAAACACCATGTTTGGTAAAGAATCTGCTCCTAAATCATACCTATCGTCGTCCCTCGAATTTTGACAATACCAGTCAAACCCCCAAGTAAAATAAATTGGCCAATTTCATTCAAGCGACAGACTTTATTTGATACTCGTAAGATGTTCTCGTAATCTGTATTATCATGCATATATGTCGTATAATTATGTTTGTATATTAAGTATAAATTAGTTAAGTTGGTGTAGTTTGTAAATATCAAATACAGAATCATTAGACACAATGAAGTCATTTGATAAGTGCAATACATGTTGCAGAACTGATTCGGCGCGTTAAAAAATCAAGCACACACATCATTATCATCACATATACAATTTGAGTAGATATCGCAATAATGAGTACGAATTCTTGGTATGAAATTGATAGCACCTTGCCAAGTATAAGTATTGCTAATTAATATCAAGTTGTCGACAACATTTGACGGGTATATAATTGCCGTCCATAGGCATCTTTCGACCTTGATCATGTTTTCTCAATTTGATCTCGATCCAAGTTATTTACAATTATTACAATTAAATGGAATTGCATATGCGTTGTACATATACTGGTAAATGTATAACTACATAATTACAAGCGGGGCCCTGGCGCCCTAATACATATTACAAAGTACAACAAAAAGGGGTGCTCTAATAAAAAAAAACCAAATTTAACAAACAAGCTTTTCACTTTGGCCAACACATGCCACACTAGATAATCTAATAATAATCAAATTAATAATAAAAGTAATAATAGTAAACTGACAAAACAAATTACCTGCGATCTACAATTGGGAATTACATATATGTGTTTATATATATGATACAAATAAAATAGTAATAATTTTTAAATATTTCTATTGTTTATGGTACACAAACAAAATCACAAAATCAAACAAATCTGAGAGACCTAAACTAGATATTGTGGGGTAACTTATGGATATAAATAGAACATCAAATAAGCTTAGAATAGTAAATAACAAAACCGTTAGCTGACTGACTTACACACCCACACACGCATACATTCGCACTAATTAGAAAAATAAACAGATTTAAGCGATATTGAATAGCCGTGGCTCATAGCCTTTTAGACAGTATGCAATACAAATACAATATATCGAATATCGATATTACGATATTGTGCATAACTTTTTAAGCTCCCCCTCGGTGTCGTCCACATCCATCTGTAATGCTGCAGCACTGGACACCGCCCGTCCTTCGATGTTGGGCAAATATGGCTCATAGTCGAGACCCTGTCGTTCGTAGAACAGCAAATAGGCAGCGCTCGGATCGATATTAGGCTTTTGCGATATCTCACGACATGAGCTGTCATTGTAACAATACCAGGAACCAGTTGTGTTTGATGCATAGGAAATGTAGTGTCCTCCATTAAGCATGCCAGAGTGCGACTATTTAATGAAGTAATATAAGGCATATGAGTATAGGTAATCTACCTTAACGTGTCTAGTGCTTACCACCACGGCGTACAGCTTGTACTTGGGATCGAACTTATCAACATCCGCTTTGAGCTTATGCTGATGATAGTCCTCAAACTCGCCATCCACAATGGGTGTTGTAGTTAGACTAGTAGAGATAAGGCGCTGCCGTTTGGCTGATGCTGTTTTACTTTGACGCAGCACTTTGTTTCCTGCAGCAGGTGAATCTTTTGATGGCGATGGCAAGGGCGAGGGCTCGTCGGTGGTTGTATCTGCTGTTGGTGGATCGCTGGCATCAACTTCATCCAATTCATTGACAATATCATTGCTTGACAAATCCGATTTCAGTTCCAGCAGCTCCTTGTGACGCAGTATCGTCTCCTGTGGCACTGATGCCAAATAAGGCGTCGGGTCAAAGTCATCGAAGGGAAAGTGCACAACTTTTTGTGACTTAACCCACTTGCCGTTGACGCAATTGAACCGCTTCAAGTGCACAATCTGGAAGAAAATTTATACTATTATATTTATTTTTTAACACTCAACACCCTTCTTTTATTGGGGTTTCTGCTTCCTCATTCCTCGGTATATTAGCATGAACTTTGTTGCACTTACCAAAATAGGTGGTAACTTCCATATTTGCAGTTTCTTTGTTGCAGGTTTCTTGCCCTTACAGTGACTGCAGTGATACCACTGCTCTAGCTTCTCTTCAGAGGTAAAGGCGCGCAGACAATGATTCAAATCAACGGGCTCAACTTGCTCCCGCCGGCATATGGCGATGGTTTCATGATCGACCCAAAGCTGCAATGAAAATAAGTCAAATAATTACCACATGACTTCCAAAAGAATCCTTTTATCATTTTACTTACCCGCTCCAAAGTGCTTTGGTAACGTAAATGCAATGCGGTTGGGTCCCAATCGATGGCAATGGTAAAGTCTTCGAAATATTTTGTTGTTGGCGTATATGACAACGAAGTGGTGTACTCCGGTGATCGTTTGGCCTCCAGATTTGGTAACGATGGGCACTTAATGTTCATTTTTGGCGTTGCTGGGTTATCTATGTGCAATGATATCATATAATACACAAAAGTTAAATGCACCAAGTTGAAGGTACTCACTGGTCATCGCATTGATGGGTGGCAAGGCGCCCTGAAGCACATAGTCATTGTTGCAGCGGATCTCACAGCCACGACAAAAACTTGACCAAGGACAGATGGCGCAGGTAAGGCCATCTGCCTTGACGGCGCGTAGTGTAAAGGGAAAATCATAGCCCAGACTGTCGTCGCTAGATTAAATATAGACGGTTTTATAATTTTATTAATTATGGGTGATTTGAGTCTCACCAGTCTGCGGCATGATTTGCCTGCTCTGTGGTTGCCGGCAATGGACTCAATAGACGGCTGACCTGCAGCCAGACGGCGCAATATAAATCCTTGTGGGTGCCGGCATCGGAATTAGGTATCAACAGTGGTACTCCAAATAGACTGGGTCTCGTCTTATGGTAAGAGAGGAAATAACTGTCGTGGCGTGTGATCTTGCGATGCACTGCCACCAGGTATTTGCCCACTTTGTAGGGCTGCGAGGAACGGCGAGAATAGACACCGCTGCTGGTTTGATTGCCACTTGTGCTTTCCGGCTGTGAGGTGGTAATTTGATGATCTGGCTCTTCACCCTCATCTTCCTCATCGCCGTCCCTTTCATCGTCATTTTCCACTGTGGTGTGACCAGTGCTAAGGCCACTGGAGTGCTCGTTCTGAGTTCGATAGGAGTTGCCATCATCGCTGTTGCTACCAAGGCGACTCCTTGCCAGCTCTGCAACTGGCATTGGCTCTGTCAGTGAACTCTCCATGGAATTCTCCCCTGAATGATTTGTATACGATGGTGAACTAGTGTTGCTTTCTGTATGCAGCAGCTTGGTGGATGAGATGCGCTTTTGTTGGGCCGCTGCATCATCCAGAAAGTTGTTTTCCGGGCTACAGCTTAGGACCAGCGATTCCTAATGATTGAAATCATTCAATTAGTTTAACTTATAACACATATGTTAATGAGTGTGTGTGTTCATGTATTGTATATACATGTGTGTGTAAGTATGTGAGTGTGTGTGTTTAAGCTCTTAATATAAACAATATACGTTAACTACTCGCAAATTTTGTATAGAAACTAGGATAAACGCTCAAAAAGTCTACAACAATTTAAATTATTGCGGGTGCTTGGAAATTATCTCTATGGATATATACTATATATACGAATATATTTATCATATATGTATATTTGTCATAATGTTAATTAGGTGGTCAGAATATAATCGGTGGGTTCTGCTTGTGGTTGCAATGAGTAAGAGCAGCAAAAGGTGATAGAAGATCTCATCTCGAGCTCAACAAGATTAGCAAGTAATACAGATAATACAAAAATCAAAAACTATAAAACAGATTCATAAAATGAGTCCAAGATTACTATCTGCAATGACTAAGTAAATTTACAACAATTGGAATAACATAAACTAAGTATAGAAATTGCCATAATCGATGAGCAACACTAGATGACGGTTTTCAAAGTCATGAAATTGTTTGTAAGCAAAAATGTACAATATATATTTATAATAATTAAAGGGCAGCAACAAATTAAACAGTGTATTAGTATCAGGAGAGAGGAGAGCAAAGAAATAAATTACAAATATTTAGGAAGGTTTAGAATAATACTCTATATGTGTTGGTCATTAAGAATTGGGGAATATATATGTGCAGATACGAACGAATTCAAATAAACAATTAGCAGTTAAGACGAGTAGGTGGGTGGTGGGGTATACAAAAGGAAGGTGTAGCCCCCAAACCAAATCCAAAAAGAGGAATTGTAGCAACGGCAACTGTTCATTTAACATATTTGTATTTAATATATATAGATATTGATATCAAAAGATAACTGGGTGGGAAACGCTGGCCCGGAGAGAGCATACTCAATTGAAATTCTTGACTCAATTCAATTCAATCAATTCATTGTATTGGACGGTCGTCGCTGGAGCGAGTTTATCCTAGGCAATGGAAATTTAAAATTGACTGGGTCTCTGGGAGAGCCCATTAGTAGGAGTATCTAACATATTAAATACGTGTATGTTAATATAGTTTAGAAGCCATACCTTGAAGCAAAAAAGACTGTGGGGCATGCATTCTCTCTTTCCAAAGCACCGGCTTACCTTTCCGGCATCATCTGGCTGCAATTCGTGCCCAGCATTTCTATTGATACTATTACTATTGTATTTGGCTACCTCCTGGTCAACATCCTGACCGGGATTAGCTGTCTCCTGGGCATCACACACATGGCCATTGCAAATGGCACGCGCAGATGATGTACGATTTGATGTTTGCAACGTGCTAAGCGATGAAAGAGAATCCTGTGCTGTGATCAAAGCTGATGAATGAGTAGAATATTAGTTGAATTCGTTCACAAGAAATGCATAATTCACTTACCTGAACTGCGCTGTATGTCCTTTAGACCCTGCTCGATGTGCATACTCAGTGCTGAATTTGAGCGCGTTCGAGTATTGCTCTCAGGTAACTGATACACATACAGATCCTTGGCGCTCTGCGTGCGCAGCTTCTCCTCGTCGCCGAGCACTTGACGTATCTGTGAGTTCCATAGCTCACACACGAGCATCAGGCTTGGCTGCAGGTGACACAGCGTGGCTAGTTTCTGTTTTAAGTCAGCATACTTGCACTCTGAGTTAAGTCGCAGGCCATACTTGATGGGTACACTTCCATCGAGCAGAATCACTAGAAAGAAAATCATTTGAGTAAAAGGTCTAAGAGACAGATGCATGCTTAAGCATACCTAGTACTTCCAAATAAACATAGTTCTCCACTGGCAGCGGAAGACTGAGCAAACTGAAGGGATCGAAGCGCACAGACTCGTGTCCACAGCCCAAACAGCTAACCTTAGACTTAAGCTGTCCGTAGAATAGATCAATGATAATAGATTGATTTCGTGCATGATGCTGCGCCCATGCTTCTGCTGCCACAATCTTATCCGGGCGACCGTTAGAGTCTTTAAGTTCACTGTAAGGCTTCTCCATGACACGGTTGAGATCCTCGTGCAATGCATCAAGCAGCCATTCGAGCAGCTCCTGCGAATCATGCTGCCCACCACCGGCGAACCGTGGTGCATGTTTGTTGACGCAAAAGCGAAGCTTCAAAGGAGCCACAGAACGTGTTGTTGCTGTCCAGACTTCCTTGAGCAGCTCAGCGTAGCGCATGGCCAGCTGGCCGCGTGTTCCCAACTTATTAGCCGCATTTAACTCGAAACGATGCATCTGTCGGTGGAAATACTGAGCAAGGGGTTGTGTATTGAAGAGCACTTGAAGTGCGGCGTTCATGAAGCAAGTGTTTCCCAAGTTGTGTAGTCCCGTTGCACCAGGGGCATGCACAGACATGATGGAGGCGCGCGTAGGTCGACGTCTGTCTCCGGGACTGGTACCAACTTGGCCACTTTGGGCTGTGGCCAGCGAGCCCAGTTCCTCGGGCCAAGTTAGATCCTTGTTGCGTATCTCGAGAAGCAGCTGATCGTTGTCTCGTATCAGTAGTTCTTTCAGGCACATGGTATCCTCTTCCAGCAATATGGCACTGTTGTCCAGCGTTACGCTCGATGGCGGCACATGCCACAACCTTATATCCTCAGGCTTTAAACGCAGTTGATCGCACAGAAACTCACCAACTTGGCGCACAGTGGCCAATCGACTGAAAGCAGCAGTGTAGGCAAGATAACGTTTAGGTGGTTGGAGAACACTGCTGGCTGCAATGGCCGCATAGCCACCACCAGATGCTAGAACTCCATAGCCCCCGCTGGCTGCTGATCCCCAGGTGCTGATCTGAGTAGTTGCACCGCCACTTGCACCCGTTGATTGAGGCTGAACCTGATGCAGCAATATTCTCAAATTCAGTGGGTAAAGCTCCAACTCCACATCTGAGTTCGGTGGTTGTATGACCTGCAAAGGACAACAGGATAATCAAATTAAAATCAAAGAACGATTATAATTATTTCAAGCATACCTGTCGTGGTAACGGCAGATTGTCGCCATACCAACGATTCAGCGCCTTCCACAGCGATTTGGGGACCAGCTCAAAGTCATGGTTTTGAACAAGAGGTGTGTCCCGTTTAAGATGACCCCCCTCCCCAGTCAGAGTACGAACATTGCGATAAGGACTAACGGTAATCAAATTGCTATTGTCAATCGGACCAGGACGTTGATGGCCACAATGACGACCGGCAGAGATGCCACTACTTCCAGAGCCAGATCCCAGTGAGTAGTTATCGTGCTGCTCAAGACTGTGCGTATTGAAGCTCTCATCACAGACAAGAGCCTCGTCGATAGCGCTGCGCTGACTAGCACTGAGCTTGCAATATTCGCAGGTGTTCGCCGTGTATTGGGTATACTGCATCCAGTTGAGCCACCAGTCACGTGATATTAGATACCAGAATTGTCCAACACGGTACGGACGTCGCTCCTCACGCTGCAACCAACCACGCACAATATCGTACTCCATGTGCTTGCACTGTGGCCACAGGCCAAAGACTATATGGCACAGCTCGAATATGAGGTCCAACAGTGGCTGCATCAGTCGCAACCCGCATTGCACATTCCACAGCATGAAATCCTCAGCTGTCAGCGAGACATTGTCGTGTGTAAGATTGCTCGGTACACCGTCTGGACTCTTTCGCTGCACAAACTGCAGCATATCACTAATAATGTGCTGCTTGGTTAGATCCTTGTACTGTTGCGCATCGCGATTCTCCTTGGCCACAAACAGAAGTACATTGATCATTTGCAGTGTCTCTTCATGGTTCAGCACCCCATCCCGGTCAACATCGAAGATTTTGAAACAGACTGCAAAGGAGACAAATTTTCAAATAAAGGAAAGCTAAAATATGTATTGCAAGGAATATCTTACAGCGAGTACGCTCAACGCCGGGTCCGCGACAGGCAGCGCTGACGCCACAGCACAACTCCTTGAAGTCGATATGTCCATCCCGGTTCTCGTCGAAGGCATTGAAGAGACCTGCCAGAGCGTTCTTTGGTATGGGCGGACTGATTAATGGTCCCAAAAATTGCAAGTCTATCTGTCCATTCTGTGAGGTGTTCTTCAGGCGCCAGAACTCCTTCTCCAAGTCGCCAATGTCCTGCAATGACACGTTCAATTAGTACAACTCTATCTTGAACTACATTTTGCAAACAGTTTCTTTATAAAAATTATCACTTCTATAATTGTGTGGATAGGAATGGGCAGGGTGTGCATGGGTAGGCGGCTGCGACCTTATTTCATAAATCTTATCTTATCAAGTATTGGCTAAGAAATGCGAAATGGGAACACTTAATAAGGTGGTTGAAACTTAAGACTGACTAATGTTTAACATGTGATTTAAGAGTTGATAAAAATCAGTTCGAATTATATAAGATTGATTGCAGATAATACAATGTTTCATGGGAAATTACATTAATAGTGAAAATCGAAGTTTACCTTTTCCTCAAGATGAGTTACACCTGCTAAACTCTGATAGAATGTGGGAGTTTCCAATTCAGAGGTCAGACTGACACAGTTATCGGCCAACAGCCACTTGGAGAGCACCGTCGCATTGCGATGCTTAACTATCCAGTCCTGGAACTGTTCAAAGTTTGCTCGTTCACTCTGGGAGAAGAGGGAGACACTCTCGAATGCCGGCAGACTGACATTTCGCACATAATCCGCCTTTATAATGTAAGTTCCCGCATCGTTGCAGTATAAGTTCCACAGAAATCTGTCAATATAAATAAATAAATATAGTATTTTTCTAGAACTGATGATGTGCTTCACTCACTTGGTTTTCTCCTCCTGTGTACCACGTGTGATCAGAACAAGACCACAGAGCAGATCTTTGAAGGATATACCACGTTGGGTGCCACCACAGGCGGCATAAAGCATGTCCGTGATCTTCGGCGGCACCCCCTCACACAGCACGTCCTGTTGGAATGCATTCCGGCTGAGATAGAGGCGACCCACACCAGCTGACTTTTTGAATGCATCTTTCAGGCGTCGTAGCTCGGCGTCACTTACTGTTCAGCATTAAAAGATTGAATTATATGCTTATTAATAAATTAATATACACCAATACACGTATAGAATCGGGGGTTTAACCCAGATGAAAATACCCGAAATTGTTTACAATCTTGTGGTTTCACACCATACAGAGACGCTTCTAATGGGAAACTTGTGACGTTGCTGTTTATAATACAGAAATAACCTGTGCCAAGTTCATTATACCCTGTATTAATTTAAGGTTGAGTCACAGAACAGAAACCGTAATAATAAGTGCATTTTTATATTTATAATCTCATTATAACTCTATAAAAAAGATGAATCAAACATGCACAATACATTGACAATATTTCCTATAAGAGATGAATAGTTACATTAGAACCGCGGAGGAGCTGTTGAGGCATCAACTTTAAATGAATTGTTTGTTTACTACAAATAATTAAAAATCGTAACGTATTTAACATTAATAATGTTTCACTTTATGTCCCAAAATAAATAATAAACAATGCCACCAAACGTTAAGCACGTAATCAATTATCTGTCAAATAAAGTCCATTTTAGGGAAGGTGAAGGTGTGGAGGTGGCGCTATAGGTTAAACATAACAGCAATTTATAATCACAAATTGAGCATGAAAAAGCAATGCGGAATAATTTCTGCGATTGCAGAGAATTATAATGCGACGTCACGCGACAACAGATTTAATTGCACTTTTGTTGTTGTTTGTGGTTTGTTTTATTTGTTGATGCATTGCAAGAAGCTTGCACAGTAGTGGCTCACATGGTTGCGACAGGAGTGGGACTGTTGAAAGGGAGTCTTGCGAAATGGAACTGGACTTTTGCATATGTTTTTCTAAATAAAAGTAAACCTGTCCACCTGCTTATGTATGTATGTGCCTATACGTGTGTGTGTGTGCTAATAATCGACAACAGGCAGGTACCAATACATTCTCAAACAGGCAGGCAGTCATCTTATCAGCAACGTTGTGTGTTCTTTACCTTTGCTGTTGGTCATAAAACCAAAACGACAATAACAACAACAAGAACAGTAGCAAGATGAACACTGATGCAAAATGAGAGAGAAAAACTAAACAACAACAACACTGTTGCTGCAGCAGACGTCACTGAGAGAGAGGAGCGACAAAGAGCGCCATTAACTGTTTCTGTTTGATTGCATGCCTTGTCTTTTATTTCTCCTTCTTCTCATTTTTGCTTTGTCTGGACGGGGCAGACGGCTGCAGGTGCCTGCCCCCGCCAACCCTCTACGAGAGCAACAACAACGATAGAACTGAGGCTGCTGTGCTTTTCTATTGTGACGTCACTGCGACGCAAATACACATCTACATGGACCCACACACACACACACACACACGTACATCCATGCTTGACAGTGTTGAAATTTGCACAAAAGGAATAAGACGAAAATGAAAAGTATTTATTCTACCCAGCAATAAAAAAGAGCATGGAAATGGGGAACGGAAACAACAACAGAATCGATAAAGCGCAATTACACCTGTGTTGGTGTGCATAACATACATATAACTAGTATTATTGTTTTTGTTCTAGAACCCGATGTGCTTGTTGTTGCTGAATTTGAATGACCCATTTATACTTATTGGATCCCCACTGGGATTTGAAGGTTAACACTTACCACGTTTGACTGCATCCTCGTAACTGATGCAAGCATGTTTGGATTCTTTTGTACCCATAATTTAATGGGCGACGACAGCAAATTCTTGAGTACTGCTGCTTCTGGCGTCGTCGTCTTGTGACTTTGTTTCTCACATTTGTTTATGTTATTTGTTGCCGTTGCCGGGCCTTGGGGAAAAATCACAGATACAGAGTCATATATGCTTATAATCGCTTTTGTTTTGTTTTCTTTTATATTTTAATTATGATTTGTTTTCTTTTTATTGTCACACTTTCATTGCGACACTAGTTTCGCGTTCGCTTATATTTTTTAACTATCAACGACCAGTGTGACCAGCTTAGGAATTAAAAAAATACTGCACGGTAGGGCTATTAGAAAAATTGGCCAGCTGTTTTATAACAGGCAAACAGCTGCTGCGGATGGGTGTCCAAAGATTGCATTATTCAACACTGTTTATCGATAAATCGTTTTCGTTTTCACCTTACACAACACACAAGTAACCCATCATTTATATATTGTACGGGCGTAATTAGAAAGCAATAATTAGGCGTAATTTTTACGTGTAACCAACAACAACACACGACACAACTACAGGCGCATCGCGTATATCTGTAGAAGAACGTGCATTCATTTATTACAATTGAAGAGTGTTTAAAAAGTACGTCGCCATTTTAGACAGTTCGAATCGACGACACACACACAAAAGAAAACCAGAGTCTGAGTCTGAAAAGAAAAAACTGTGCGTGCTTGCGTGTGTTTGTTTGTGTCTACTCTGTGTGTGTGGTTACGTCTATGAATTTTTTATATATACCCAAACCTACATTCATATCCAATATTACTACCTACCCGCAGCAGTTAGAGTCAGTTTAGTAACCTAATCGCCGACATTACAAATAATGCTAGTACAGCAATAATAATAATCGAAAACCACTGATTAACAACCACCGCCATATACCGAAACCGACAGCACCAGTTATCGACGTGGACGATAACAGAAGTGGGAGAGATCTGAGGAGCTACGCGAGAAACAACTGCATCTTGGAACCCGATTCTGGCACAAATAAAAGCACCAACTGTGATTTAATCATATACCAACAACAAAACCACATCCACAACAAAATATAAAATGGCCAAAACGTACGACTATCTCTTCAAATTGCTGTTAATCGGTGACTCTGGCGTTGGCAAAACCTGTATATTGTTTCGGTTTTCAGAAGATGCGTTTAATACAACGTTTATATCAACAATAGGTGAGTGCAAGTGCACATACATAGATTTATCGTTATCAGTACCCCTAATCCGGGACCAAAAACAACAATAAGCAGAAGAGTCAGTGACGAGCCAAACATTTCAAAGTGCATACATCATCAGTCATCCACAATAATCAACATTATGCTCTCTCCTCTCTCTGTCTCTCTTTTGCCCGCTCTTACTCTCTGTGAATTTTTTTAATTAATAATGACGCCGCCGGGTAGCAATCACAATCGCACCAATACCAACACCATATATACATATATATTCGTGCTCATGTTCTCAATCTCGATTCTTGGCTCAGCTGTAAGCAGCATACAAATGCACAAACACTCGGACTCACATACAGAGCAACCTACAAATATGTGACTCATTTTGAATGCTCTTTTTTGTGGTATTGGTCATACTCATTGTTGTTGTTGCTTAAGAGAAGGACGCAGTAGAAAAGGGAACAGTAGCGAACGAAAACATATTAATCAAAATACGGAAGTCACCGATCAAAAATTTGAATAAATTACTAAGGGAATGTCGGACAGTCTACAAATAATTACAGAAACAATTATGCTATCAATTTATACGCTGCGGACTACACTAAAGGATGCACTTTCTTTATCAAGTATCTTTTAATATACTATCAAAAGAAAGCACTTTCTCTATGAAGCCTCTTGAATTACAACCTTATTATTCATAAAGACACGGTTTAAAAGAGTCCATTTTACAATAATGGCTTATGATACTTGGGCCTCTATCGCTGTTGCATTGTACGTGTAGATGTGTGCCACGAGCTCAGCAATTTGTCTATTTATAAATTTGGCACAAGTCCCTGCACTAATTCCAATTTAGGTTATTTACTTAACGACAGACAACAACGACAATACAACGCTCCGAATCAATTGCGTATTTTCAACAGATGTCTTTATCTCTATCTCTGGTCTCGCTCTTGGGGCAACGTCACTCTTCAGTCTTTGATGATAATCCGCGAGCCAAAAAATTATTTTAATTAATTTGTTGTTATGTATGCTGATCACGTGTCTTCTCTCTCTCTCTTTCCTCTTTCTTTATCTCCAATCGCAGGTATCGATTTTAAAATTAGAACAATTGAATTGGATAACAAGAAAATCAAATTGCAAATATGGTAAATAGATAAATTAAGATCAAACGAATCAAGACTAAGTGGAGTTTTTTTATTGCAGGGACACTGCTGGCCAGGAGCGTTTCCGAACGATCACCACAGCATACTACAGAGGTGCTATGGGCATTATGCTTGTCTATGACATAACGCAGGAGAAATCGTTTGAGAACATAAAAAATTGGATCCGAAATATCGAAGAAAATGCCGCCGCCGATGTCGAAAAAATGCTGCTGGGCAACAAATGTGAACTGAACGACAAGCGACAGGTAACTATTGATATATATAATATATATATGATATTATATCATATCATATTTTACGACAGGTTTCAAAGGAACGTGGGGAACAATTGGCCATCGAATATGGGATCAAATTCATGGAGACGTCTGCGAAAGCGAGCATCAATGTTGAAGAGGCTTTCCTAACACTCGCCAGTGATATCAAAGCGAAAACGGAAAAGCGTATGGTAAGTAGTATATAAAGTATAAAAGTAGGATATGTACTGATGTCCCTTTATTTGACAGGAGGCGAACAATCCACCCAAGGGAGGTCATCAACTGAAGCTTACCGAAATTCGAACAAAAGACAGTTGGCTGTCCAGGTGCAGTCTGCTTTGACGTGGCAATGTGCGTGTAGCACTGATGCGGCATGGTGGTAATAATTATGATAATGTATGTGGTAATAGTTTTCTTAACTCCTGTTAAGTCCCAACAACAACAATAACAACAACAAGAGAAAAACGAGTAAAAACCGCTGAATATGCGAGATATGAAGTAATTGAATAATAATAATAATTATAATAATAGAGTACAGCTATAAAGTTTGTATTTACAAATGAGAAATAATTTCCATGGTGTACGAAATATGCATTAATACTTCTAAATACAATATTCATTTCATGTTTATAAACCAATTATCATACGCCAATACTGTGAACATAATACTATAACCAAACCAGCCCGCCCGTCTCTAGCCCTGCCCGGCCCGGTCCTGTCCGACCCTGCCCTGCCCTGTTCTGTTCTTCGCTTACTTATATTGTATAATTTATAACAATTTCTCTGTAGCACGAAATAAGCAGCCATGGTTGTTCACAATTTGTAAAACAATGACATAACAATAAATTAATAAATTAGTAAATAAATATATATGTATATTTTATATATGTATGTACATATGTATCTGCCTACACACACATACAATATTCATATGATACACATATGTACAATTCATTTCATTTACTGTTTCGGGAAACATCTTTTATTTAACTCACTAAGTTTGTGCAACCGATTACTTAGATTGTGCAACTCGATTAGTACTAGAACGATGTTTGGAAGCAGACGCACAATATACAACATGAATAAGCAGATAGTTCTCATCGTAGCGGGTGCTTATCATTAACAACAAACAAAAATCACAGGGCATTGTCAATAAACAGACCGTTATTATCTAATAGAGTGCATGAATATAATTAATATTTGCGTGACAAGAGAAACAAACGATATTTACGCAGACGCAATACGAATAACAACAACAGAAACAGCAGAGCAGTAAAATACATATTGTGAAGTCTAATGATAATTAAATCTAAAGGCATATTTGATATTAATTAATGTATGTATGTACTTGTAATATTAATTATTAAACGTATACAATTTTATAAAATAAATCATGTGCAAGAAACTGTTGTTAATATTATTTCAAAGTTAGTTCAACCACATACAATCAATACCAACGAAATATTCTCTACTTACATCTTACCTCCTTAAAGAGGTATTCATCGACAACAAGAAAGTAAAACAATAGATTCCGAGTTTAAAATTCAAATAGATAGTCATTTATTAAATGCAAGGATTGAAAACTGCATTTGTTCGCTTGGAAATCAAGTAACCATTTGCTTAAAACAGTTGAATAACTTAAATGTAAATTGGACAATTCAATTATTAGAATACAGACACACACACACACCTACACAAGCACACATTTACAACGACACAAATACATAAGGTTAATCGAGACCGGAACGGGATAGAGACAATAATTTGAACGATAAAATCAGATATTAGTAAATAGCAGGATTTGATATATATATAGCAAGTATATATATCGATTATTATAAAAGCTAAACGAATTGCACTATTTCGTTGTGCGGGCTGACGAATAAGATTGTTACGCCTGCGGCAGATTTTGATAGTAGGTAGCAAGTATTTTCCACGCTTCCGGCTCCATAAAGCCGTCGGGAGGATTAGCACCAGTTTTCGCTAGTGTCCTCATTTTAGTGCCCGATATGAACTCAAAGTCATCTTTGCGCTGCGGCTCGAAGAAAGCCATGCGGCTGGCAGTCTTATCATAGGCGGCAACACGGAATGGAAGAATCTGAAAGGACAGAAGGAAAGGATGAACTACATACGTATATATAATATCATATCATATAATTTACCTCCATACTGTCTAATCCCTGAGCCATTTTCAGCACGCGCGCACCGTGCGTTGCATCGTACAGATTGCCATCAGGATAGGCCTGTTTATCCGGATGTGGCATGCCAGCAGGATCTCGTCCCACAATGTAGAAGTTGGCGCCGGCATTCATTCGTGCTTTGGCATGCCATTGCACCTCCGTGGGCCCAGCGTACATCATGGGCGAGGGGAAGATCGCGAGCACGGTGTCCTCACGACGCAGTACACCAGCGTCAAGCACAGCCTGATGCTGCGCCATGCGCACCTGCAGCGGCACATCATCATCCTTGGTCCATCCACCGAGGGGATGCAGGAGAAGGACGGGCTGCTTGAAACCACGTTCCAGCAACTGCCGTTTGGTATCCTGCATTAGCAGTGCGTGCCCATTGTGAATGGGATTGCGCAACTGGAAAGCGAAGATGGCATCCGCATTGAGCTCCTTGAACTTGCAGCGTAGCTCGTTGGGCGTCAGCCTATACTGATCGAGTCCATCCCGCCAGCGAATGCGTTCAATGACAGACAGTTCGCCCCCGACCAGATACTCCCCGGATTCGTATACCTGTTTGGCATATGGATGATTGGGATTGCTGGTGCCGAACTGGCGGGCCAATCGCTCCTCCTTGCGTTGGAAGTAGAACTCGGGCTTGCGCAGTATGGCAACCGGCTTACCCTCGTATTGCAATGTCAGCCCGGAGACACCATCCAAACGTTGCTTGTCTGCCTCACTGGCACTGAGCACAATGGGCACTGAGTGATTCTCGCGATACGACACGTCCAGGCCGCTTTGCAGCGTGTTGAAGTGCAACGTCTGCAGATATTCATCCTCGCGCATGAAGCCCCGCAGCGGGTAGGCCCATCCCTCGGACAGCACCTGCACCCACTGGAGCTCCACAGTGCTGATCGATAGCACCGGCAGTAACTCTGCCTCCTTGCGCAGTACCTGTGACTCGCTAGCCTCGCTGGGATACAGCTCAGGCAGCTGATCGACATCGCGTAGTGAACGTGGTATGATCCCTTCCTGCTCGAGCAGTGTCACCAGCAACTGCGTTGATTCGCGCACCGTGAATCCATCGGTGTTCACCACCACGTCGGGATTCTGTGGTCGCTCGTATTCCTGCGTTATGCCCGTGAAGCCTTTGATGACTCCCTCGCGCGCCTTCTTGTACAATCCCTTGACATCGCGTGTCTCACACACATCCAACGGCGTATCCACAAAAATCTCGTAGAATTTCAGACCTGCATCCTTGTGTATTTTCCTTGCCATTTCCCGATCGTCCGCAAATGGCGAGACGAAGCTGCAAATTGCCACAACTCCGCTATCTGCAAACAACTTGGCCACCTCGCCCACTCGCCGTATGTTCTCCTCCCTGTCCGCCGGAGTAAAGCCCAGATTCTTGTTCAGCCCAGTGCGTATGTTGTCCCCATCCAGGCCATAGGCGGGAATGCCTCTAGACACCAGATATGCCTCCAGCTCAAAGGCAATAGATGTTTTGCCCGCCCCACTGAGACCTGTAAAGTAAAGTGGGCTATAATTAATGTACGAGTATATAAAATTAACGATATTTGTATTATATATAGGTTAAACCCAACTCCAGATATCTTACGCCAAATCTATGGTTTTTTTTTTTCTTTTTTTATATATATATTTCGTTCTTTATGACATATAACATGGGGATATTTGTCTGTTCCCTAACCGGATAAAACTCATTGAGTCATCCCTTGAACTCACCCGTTAACCAAACAGTGCAGCCTCGGAAGCCTCGACACAGGCCCAGATTCTTTCCACGCGTCTCCCGGGTAACATGATGCTTCTGTTCGGTCACATTCGTTGCTACTTGGAGGCACTGCAAGCACAGAAAGAGGTAAGGGCATAAGAAACAAGATTCGTCTGGAAATTATCATAAATTAATATTCATGTCAAGTTGCCGAAAAGTGAAGCCCAGCGGCTTAACGAGTCGAGCTTTTGACCCCTCAGGCTATGCTGGCGTTGCCAACGTTGGAGTTTGGTGCCACTCGATTTGCTCAAATCTGCACAGTTTGTTGACCCTTTAGACAAGAGCGTGACGATGCCAAGTCATGTGTGAAAGATCGCAAATGGCATTTCCCCCGCCGGGAATATGAGATAATAATACCCAATATGTATGTATATAAAAAAAAGAAGAAGGCAGACCGATGTAACGGAGATAAATAAATAACCAATAAAACATGATCGGGCTAGTCTTAATATAGAGACACCTAATGGATAAAGAATTTAGACATTTCACACAGTTTGCAGGGTAAATCACAGTATTGCATTATAATACTAGAACAATTTTGGGTCAAGGATCACTTGACGACACTTTAAAACGCTTTGCGCATGTGCAGATTCTTGATTGTAGATTGCGAGTTCAGTTCTTTATTCCGTACCCTTCTCTTTATGTGAGGATAGAAGCCAATGGGCGGATTCGGCATTGCGTTCCGTTATTCTCTTATTCAAAAAACTTAAACAAAACACCAAACTGAGTTGAGATTGAGTTAAAGTTTGACGCGAATTGGAGATTTTTCTTTGAAGACAAACTCGACTTGACACACCGCAACGAGAGTTGAAAGCGAACTGAAAGTTTCAATAATATTTACCGTATTATATGGTACGAGGTAAGTAAGACGAGCGAAACTGAGAGACACTGAGAGAAGAGAGACGCCGATCCGCTCTTTTTGTTTAGCTCTTCCATCTGGTTTACAGATCGTTTTCTATCTTCCAAGCCACACACAATTGTACTTGTGTTTGTCTTTGTTATTATAAAACGTGTGTGTTTGTGTGCCTGTCTTCTTTTTTTTGTGTTTACGTTTTTCACTTGCCACATTGATTATTTTAAAACATCCAAAGCGTATAAACAGATGGTACTACTACTTAGTATAGGTCGGAATTGTACAATCTGTTAAGAATCTTAAAATTCTCTGAAATTGTTTTAGGAAAATAAATGAAATAAAGAACGTATGTGAAAAGCGACACGCAAAAACTGTAAATGGTAAACACTGCAAAAACGAATTTTTCAAATAAGAAAAACAATTAAATAAATGAGGGGCGCAAAAAAACACGTTGATAAAAATTTGGAATAAATTTACCATATCACATTTATTATGAATACGCTACAAATTGAATTATACTGTTACGAGAAACGGAAAGCACCAAATGGAATAAAGAAACACCCTATTCATAATATTGAAAATAGAAAAGTTCACTTAGGTGAGGGCAATTGTTATAATATGAAGTAAATTATGGTTGTAATTGGATTGGATGGACTGCACTACATATACATACCTACATAAAATACTATACTTGAATATTAATCTGTGTAGGGAGTATAACCTCTCTACATATATAAAAATATATATGGGTATAGTATACAGTATAACCAAATTACTCATATGTAAAGGCATATATAAATATTTCTTTAGAACACCAACCACACATACAGTATGACGTCGGTAAACAAACATAATGAACTCACTCGAAGAATTATACAAAGTTCTATATATGATAGACGGGTATTTCTTTTAGAAATCAATGTCGTGAGCTGTACAAAATCATTTTATTTAGGAGAATCCCCAATAAGGTAAGCTTACCAAATCACTGCACTTCTCATGATTTATTAAACAGCACTTGGTGTTGTTGGTACTGCTGCTGTTGTTGTTATTGTTGTTGTTATTGTGGTTACCATTGAGCAAATTTGCGCGTATTGTAAACATTTTTCCAAAAGGGACATAAACAAACACAGTAAAAAGAAAGCGCAACACAAAACAAACCACAGACAGAAGCGCGACTTTAAGTTTACCGATAATTAAACAAGTGAGAGTTTTTTGTAAGTTTCTGATTTGGCCAGACCCAAACCCAAAGTGTGCGCTGAACTTTCTCGACGGAGCTTCAAACTGCAACTGATATTTGTTGGTCGAGGCAAATTAAATGCAGGCACGCCCAAGACTCTTTAAAGAGCGGGGGAGAGAAAGGAGGAGAAGGAGACTGGCGTGTAGACGGGTTAACAACTTGTTACCGAATGAAGTAACTCTAAAGGAGCTCCAAAATTTTCCTAGAGGTTCATAAAAAATGGCGAGAGACAGAGACAGGTGCAGTACCGTAATACTTCAAGTACACCAAGTAGAAAGTCGGGAGAGTAATAAAACATAAACACTTTTAAATCTTAGCAAAATGAAATCAAGTTATTGTATTATTATTATTTCTCCTAGACCAACCTTGAAGATTATAGAGCACATACATATAGTATGTCTAAGTCTATTATAAAGCAACCTTAAAGATCACAAAGGCAATGAAACCATTAGCCAGCACTCGTTCAAAAAATACTCTGTAAAGGAACATGATTTGCATAAAAACACCTTAAGTTCATCTGTTGCTAGTTTTCTTTTATAATTTTATTAATGTGATTTGCTTATTTGAAAGTCATGCAAATGATGATTATAAATGATGTACATTGTAAATGAATATACCCCCTATAGACAACTAAAGGGTATGCAAATTGTTGTCACGTACTGCAAAACAATTATCAAGATAATCAAAGTTTAAATAAAATATTATGAGTTGGCAGCAGGTCGGTAAGGCCTAATACAAATGTACTAACTGCATTAGTGAGTGTAAGTGAATATCATTCGAGTGTTTAGCTTGTGAATAGTTGACCCAAATATGAGACCAAAAAGACAATTGGTCGCGAAATAACAACATTGCTGTCGTATACGTTGGCCAACTTACTTATTAACGTGGTCATTCAACTTCTCAACCTCTCTTGACCAAGTTTCTCAGGCAACAACAATGACAACTACAACAAGATCTCGCAAGCCGAGCTTGATGTGTGACTAACATAAGATTTCAACTTGTTTACAAATCGTTAGCATAGCCGAAACACAGTTTGACTTTCTTTTCAATTTCAACTAGTTTTACTGACTGTAATAAAAAATAACTAAAAAAGAAACCTGTTGGCGACCTATTGCATAAGCAGCTATAACTAACTTAACTTATCTATGGAAATTTCACAGTGCAACAAACTTTAATAAACTGAGTTGCAGAAAAAGACCTTGTACAATTTGTTTATACTCAAGATTAGCTCAATCTAAAAACAACTTGAAACTCAAAAAGTAAATGGGCTTTATCAACGTATTTAACAAGATCGTGATGCCCGGAGAAAAGTGTTACTGTTCATTTCCATTAAGATAAGTAATATTTACTGGAAATAACCACCTGAATAAATATATGCATGCTTACCAGGAAAAATAAAAAGCAAAAATACCATACTGATTTATGTATATTTTATATATGTATATTAAATATACATTGTCAGGTGAATATTTATTAAATTTGTGCAAACTCAACAAATCGTTGAACGTAGAAAAATTAAACATTATATTTTTCCACCGCTGGAATCAATAAATACTTACATTTATTGCAAATTTCGATTGAAGTGCCTTTTGCTTGATAAGCTAATTTGTTTTTGTGTCCCATTCTTATCAATGTAGGCCATATTAATGCTATGTTATAAAATGCTAGATTCATTACTCTTTATACTGTGGGTCAGTGTAGGGATAAGATAAGATTAATAAAGTTTTTCAAAATATAGCATAAAAGGGAAACTTGGGCTAAAACTGAATACATTTCAAATTTCGTTATGAAAAAATTACTAGCAGCTGTTAAAATAACCTGTAAATATATTACAGTTATTCTATGTCTCCAATTCAAAGTTCTGTGTCTCCTATTCTCCAATTGTTCAAACACAAATATCCTAATGTCTTTATGGCGCAAGAAGCCTCAAGAATACAACATACGATGTTTGTTATTAACGATTGTTCCCGCATGATGTGTTTACTATATATAGATCGACTTACCGTCTTTAGCCGCTTTTTGCTGTGCTCAGGTGTTTCATTCATGACTCTGGCGCTCGGAAAGTTACGTCCACCCGCGAAGCTAATGCAAACAATACTAATTCAGCCAGTGAGTAGTAAATCACGAAGGGATTGTTGGGCTTTTTACTCTTTATGATAATCGATGAATGAAAAGTTTGGTATTGGTAAATTGGTCATGTGTTTGTGGACACATGCAAAACATGTGCATTCAGTTCGATTTACAGGAACTGTTATTATTGCACTTACTAAATTTTATCTTAAAACTAATTATAACAAATATTCTAAAAAGCTGCCATTAAACTTGTGATTTATCTAGCACCTACACACACTTGTGTACAAACACACTGATGCATATATTTGCAAACAGCTGATTCGCCAAATTGTTATCGATTGTCGTACCGAAAACCACCAGCAAGTTGGCAGCACTGTGCAATACATTTTTTTAGCTGTTCCTGGCCACACTTTCTGTGGTAACAGTTTAGCTTTGAGCAAAGAATGAATGCGCAACAAGTTGAAAATAAAATTATAATTTATTGCAAATAGCATTGATAAATATTCGTACATAAGAATTGGCCTTAAATCGAACTAGAAATATATATAATCTAATAAGGGGGCGGTTGATGCTGATACTGCTGTTGCTGTGCCATCATGTTAGGTTGATTGGGCATCTGTCGCTGCAACTGTGCCACCAGGTTGGGCGTCTGTTGCTGATTCATGCTTTGCTGTTGCTGCACCATCCCGCCACCGCCGCCAGCACCGGCTCCACCACCACCCGCCTGTGGACCGCCGCCCATTCCACCACCGCCCATTCCCTGCATCATCATCTGCTGGTGTCTTAGCTGCTGTTGTTGGAATTGCTGTTGTGTGGGCAAGACACCAGGCTTTCCACCTCCTGTGGGCTGCTGGCGCGCATATGGTGGCACTTGTCCAACGCCGACACCTACACCGCCTGGTCCGGGACCCATCATGTTCGTCATTGTGACATTGGGAGCCGGGTTCATATATTGATTTCGATTTCCGGCCATCATGCCCCCGGGAACCCCTCGCTGTTGCTGCTGTTGTTGCTGCTGTTGGGCAGCCACTGCCGCCATGAAATCAGGATTGTTGCGCTGCGCTTGCTGCATCTGGGGATTAAAGTTACCCATGAGTCCAGCCTGTTGTTGCTGCTGCTGACTTGGTGCCATGCCCACACCAACACCGACTCCTCCTGCGCCGCCACCTTGTTGTTGCATTCCAGGCTGTTGCTGTTGCTGCTGGTACTGATTCTGGAAATTTTGGAACTGTTGTTGCTGCTGAATCATTCCCTGCTGCGGCATGCCACCCATGCCCATGTTGGGATTATTTCCAGCACCACCAACACTGACGCCCACTCCAACACCTCCGTTGCCGCCTCCGCCGCCTTGCATCATTGGATTGGCATTTGGATTCACCATGCCTACCATGCCTTGGTTCATCTGCTGTTGCTGCATCATCTGATTCTGTGGCATGCCCTGACCAACCATATTCATATTGCCCATTTGATTGGGCGCCATTCCCCGCATGTTACCGCGCATGAATTGCTGCTGCTGTTGCTGTTGTTGCTGCTGCTGCAGTTGTTGCTGCTGATTAGGATTCATTTGTTGCTGCTGTTGCACATTAGGCTGCTGTTGCATCGCATTGAACGCAGCTGCTGCCTGTGGATTCTGCTGGGCATTCATCTGTTGCTGCTGCTGCTGGCGCAGTTGCTGCGCATTCATTTGCTGCTGCTGAGGTCCCTGTTGTTGCTGCGGTCCCTGCTGCTGCATGGGATTGAAACCACCAGGTGCTTGCTGCTGCTGTTGCTGCTGGAACGAGCCAGGTTGCCGTTGCAGCAACATCTGTGATAACGCCTGCTTTGATTTGGAAGCCAAAGGTGGCCGCTCGATGCGATTCACTGCAAGACAGAAAAGGGAATCGTATGGATATAGGTATATGTATATGTAGTAGAGATGGACTTACTCTGCATATTCTGCTGATGTGGATACTGATTGTGATATTGTTGTTGCTGTGGCTGTTGCTGCTGCTGTTGGGGTGCGTTATGCCACTGCTGTTGCTGCTGTTGTTGCTGGCCAGGCATTCCTTGTGGTCCTCCCGGTCCAGGTCCCTGCATAAAGTTCATTTGGGGATTTTGCTGTCCATTGCCACCGACGTTGAGCTGTTGCTGCATCTGATTAGGCGCCATTTGTTGCATCTGCTGTTGCTGCTGTTGTTGTTGCTGTTGCATCAATACGTTCTGTTGCTGCATCATTGTATTCGGTCCAAATTGCTGCATGTTCATCTAAGCATTAGAAAAAAGAGTGTTAATAGTCGAAAAATTGAGATGCAGTTACACTGCCACATACCTGCATGTTCATCGGCATCTGCCCCATCTGATTGGGCTGCATCTGTTGTTGCATGTGCTGCTGTTGCTGCTGCTGCATTTGTTGTTGCTGTTGTTGTTGTTGCTGTGCATTCTGCGGCTGTTGCGGCTGCGGCGCCAGCTGTGGCTGCTGTTGTTGTTGTGTGTTGACCACGGGCGGCGTTTTAACGTTCTTCTTCCGCGTCCTCTTTGTGGTTCCCTTGCCACGACCACGTCCCGTGCCGCCTACCCCAGCGCTGGGCGATTGATCAACCGACGAAGGAGTGTCAGCCTTCATCATTTCATCCTTCTGTAAGTGGAAGATTGACTTTGTAAGAGGAGGCAGGAGGAAGAGACAGTTTCTTTCACTTACTATACATATTTTCTCTGGCACTGGTTCAATATCTTCTGGGGGCAAGGGCAGGGGCTCATAGTAGTAGCTGCTTGGTTTTACCAAACTGTGCGTGTGGTATTTGAGATTGCGATGCGCCTCTTCGTAGGTCAGTGGCTTGCGTTCTAACTTGACGGCACCAAACCAGACCCAAGAAAGCGGTGCTGGATTCTTATGACCCTCGAGTATGTCCCAGACACTGATGCGTTGCTTATCCGATATTCTCAGTTGTTTCTTGTCCATGTCGCAGATCTTGTTGCCCTTGGTATCCATACCCGCGTGCTCGCAAGCAATAACCTGAAAAAAAGGAATGAGTAAGTCTTTACCTTCTATTCAATTTCATTTTCAAGAATAACCTACCTCCGTGGGTTGCTTGTAGAGCGGCAGCAGTTGCCTGATTACCCGTATCGAGGCATTGTTCTTCTCACCAATTTCCTTCTTCAGCTTCTTCATCAGGTTTAGATAAAGTTTCTTGTTCTCATCCCGCTCTGATTGACTGTCGGAAACCAAAGTCGAGTGCACTAGTGTGGCCAGCATGTCTACTACTGTGGTAAAAAGTTCCCGATTGCAGCTCAGATCCACCACACCTTGACAGACCAGCTGTGCCAGCAATATGGCCCAATCAGTTGTGGGTGTGCTGTTCTTTTGAATGGCATCGAACATGCCACCAACTAGTGAGAAGCGAAGCTGCAAGGCATCCAGAATCTCTTCACGCGCCTGCGGCTCATCAACACCTCCAATTGTGTCCAGCTTTGATAATGGAATAGGTGTTAATTAAATTGAGAGAAAAGAGCAAAGAGCGAGATTACTAACCTCAGAGAAGGATTGAAGGCACTGGGAGAGCTGTGAATAGAGAGATACAAGTAGATTCTCCTTATACTCATCCTGACCCTTCAGGCACGTGAGGATTAGGCCGAGGAAGGGTTGATAGTTAAGCGGCATCTTCTTGCCGCGGGCAGTGGCGCTGCCATTAGCACCGTAGCTGTTACTGCTGTGACAACTGTTGCTCTTCTCGCGCTCATCTCCGCTGCCAGAACTATTGCAGTCTGACTTCGACACCTTGGAGAAGTAGTTCATGCTCTCCAGAACCTGACCGGCTACACGTAGAATGCGCCCCTGGACAGCAGGCGTCAGCTTGGCAATCAGTGGGGCCACCAACCATGTAGATGGCTTGGCCTTGTGCGTGGCCTTCAGAGCACCTGGCAAAGTTACTTCCTCCATGTGAAACACATCGATGGCTGCCCTGGCGACCGTATCAAGCCAAGCATTCAGCTCTGTATTTGTGCTAAGTGATTGGCGATACATGAGCTGCAAATCAAGCCAAGAGATGCGCAATGTCCATTGATCTAAATGCTCCAAAATGCGTACTATCATTGACCGCTGATCCAGCTCCGAGATGATGTTAAATTCGGCCTCCGGATAGCAGATCATGTGTAGGACACGCTGTGCCTGCTTGGCTGTCAGCATCTCATCAATGATCATGTCGCACAGCTGCTCAGCATTCTTAAGACAACGCTCAAGCACATGCTCCTGTGCACAAATCTGCTTCAGCACTGCTTGTGCGAATTCCAGCAAGGAGATCTGTTCATTGCCAGTCAAACTGCCCGTCCCATGTTGCTGCAGAGACTCCTGTTCACTACCTAGGCTACCAAGCTGCAGATCGCTAGTGCCCAAAATCTGGCTGAGATCCGCCGGTCGTTGTTCGTTGCTCTTTGGAGTACTTCCAGGATGCACGGGAGTATTGAATCCACTGCGTTTTCCATTTCCAAAAGCACCACCGCCACTAGAAGAGGAGCTCACGCCGCCGTTTCCCGAAGCTAGCGGTGTTTTCAGTGCCGCATTATCCACTACTATAAGAATGGCCTTGAGCACGGCCAGCACTGCAGCAATAGGTATTGTCTTGTGGGCACCCACAAGCAGATGGCGGTCACAGCTCAGGCGTATACTGAAGTCGCTCCCCACAGCGTGTAGCGGATTGGGAGAGGTGCTGACAGAGTACATGCCTGGCTGTGGAATCTCCAATGTCTTGAAAAGCTTCAGAACTAAGTGACACGTAAGTCGCGCACCTGCCTCAGCATCAACACTTAATTCGCCGTTGCCACCAGCTCCAGCACTGCTCACCGAACGAGCCAGCGTGGGCAGTGCAAACTTGCTAACAAAATCTGCCAGGGAGAAGCAATGTCTTGCCACCAGGATGCATACGAAGACAGCCAGCGCATTGTGTGTCTTCCCTTGACCAATATCCACTTGACCACCCAGATGTGGATAGCGGGGGCTCTTGCTGCCACTGCACAAGCTCTGCAATGCTGCAATCCACTCCTCCGATAAGACATTGCAGCTGGCCGTCAACTCCGCGCAGGCCAGGGCCACATCGTTCAGCCTCTCGTTATCTGTTTCCCGACAAACTGCTATCACTGCATTGGACACAAAGCTGTAGACATTCGCTGGGGACTCATGCAGCTGGCGTAACCAGTGTGGCTCCAGTTTGCCACCACGACGCGGTGCCACAAATAGCTCCTGCAGAAACTGTGGATTGTAGCCCTGTGGCGCCAGGCTGCAAGAATGTATTTGAATCAGACGAAATCTCTAAACAATTCTGTGTTGCGACTTACCTGAGCTGTTCAGGTGTATTGAAAATATCCTTGAATCGTTTGATGCAGTTCAACTGTTGATAGTACTCAGCTGATTGCTCCTTGCCCTGCAGCAGGACACAGGATTCGTGCAGATCACTAAGGTAAGCCAATATGCAGCGTTCTGCTGAGCTGCACTCGCTGGGATTGCTCACATGGCGTATGGTGCGACACAGTCCCTCAAAGACAGACACTGTCTGCTCCGGGGAAAGCAAGAGGCAACTGTGATATCTTCTCAGAATGCTGACTATATAAAGAGCCAAAGAGGTGGTGTATCCACGCACCATGTTTGACTTCTTTGACTGCAGTTGATGCTCTACTTCTGGCAGTTCCTTCAACAGGTGATCGCAAAGCTCCAATAGGCTATAGATGTTTAGTGCCAGCTCCATTAGATCAAAGAGAAAGGCTACATGTTCCTGCACAGGAAGATAGTTGTTGTTGCCCAAGGCGAAGCCATTAAGCTGCTCCAGCACATTGGCAGCACACTGTGCTGTGACCACATGCTGATCAAAGTATGCCATGTGCTGGCACTTGGCTGTGGTGGCCTCGAAGTTGAATTCGTTACGGGAATGCTTTTTTACCTTGCCACCCTCGGCCACATCGATGGAGAACTTCTTTGTGAAGAGTTTGCCTATTTCCTTGGACATCTTTTTCACTGCATGCTTCTTTTCGTCCCGTTCCTTGCCTACACCGAAGAGCAGAATGTATCGTTGATTACTCTCGCTGCTGTAAGTGGACATGCTTGGATCTTCCTGGGGAATGGGAAAGTGTTTTGTGTAGATATAATGTCGGGATATGCTGACGCCATTCGCGCCTGATTCCCCATCTCCGTCGCCTGGCGGACCAATCTTGGGACTATCGGGTGCTTCATGCTGTTGCCCCTTCTCCTTGATGTTTTGCACCAGCTTATCCAAATCATCGTCCACATCATCAAATTCATTGTGCTTGAAGTCAATCCCAATGCCAGCCCCAAAGCCATCATCATCGAAGCCGTGAGCGCCGCTACTGCTGGGTGGTGGTGGTGCAGGCGGAGGAGGCGAGCTCTTTGTAGCAGTTTTATGAACCAAGGTTGACTCCAGTAATAGATCTCCGCGAGAGATCAGCGTGTGCATATAGGCATTGTGCGAGAAGACATCGTGCCTGATGAGGGCGCTAAATAGTTGCACCAAATTGGTAAACTCCGTGCGCTGTTGGGTGCTGCTGTTGTGCTCGTCGAGCACGGGAGCTTCATGATCGAGGAAGTGCATCAACACGTGCTGAAAGACGGGCAGACCATCGATAAGGCCAGCGCCTGAAGCAAGCGAGTCTTTATCATCCTTATCCCCGCACATATCCGCCGGCGTGCTGGTTACATCTATCTGACGCTTATCCAGGAGGATGGCTACCACCATAGCTCTATGCTCACCCCATCGTTGGCTGGAGACAGCCCACTCGCACAATATCCTTACTGTATCCGCATCCTGCTTGGGTTCATACACTGCACGCTGTTGTTGCTGCTGCTGCTGTGGATCCTCCTCTGGGCGACGAACCTGCTGCTGTTGAGAAGGTTGCGCTGGGAATATATGAGCATATAGTGTATCAATTGAGTTGCACTGATCCATGCGGTCAAAGCAGTGTGTGTCCAAGTGATCCAACGTGGCCAGCACATTAGTGTAATGATTTTTTCCCGCACTCAGCCACTTGGAGGCGAACCAACGCTGTTCTGCATGCTGTGTGCGCAGAACAATGTCTGCCTCAGCGGCGCGCAGTTGCCGTCGTATCTCGTGGTTGGTGCGTGGACAGCGACTGGGCATCGGAAGCACCGAAGGAGCCAACGGAAGATGATCCAGCGGACTGCCCACCAGAGAAGACGGTGCACGATGTGCAGCTATGCCGCTCCAGACAAGCGCAGTGGGGCACTCAATGGTTATCACCTGCAGTATGGTGCTCAGATATAGCACAATATCCCGATGATGCGGGCAATTCATGTAATCCTGCAGAGCCTGCTCATATGGATCTTTTTCCTGTTGTTGATGCTGCGACTGCTGCTGCTGATCTTCGCTTCCATCCAGTTCCATTGCCTGTGACTTTATTAGTGCTAGGTGTTGTTGTTGTTGCTGTTGTTGCTCCACAGCCGTATTAAGCAGTTGGGCCAATTTTTTTGCCACCAAATTGGCCATTTTGCGACACAAACGTTCAGACTGTACGAAGTCGTGCATGTACTGCAAAGCAAAGCTTAGCACCAACTTCTTTAGCGGCTCATCGAAGCTGGTCTGCGTGCGCATTTTGTCCAGCAAATCAAGAATCCAGTTCAGAAATTCTTGACGATCCAACAGTGCCTCTTCATACATGTATTTGCTGAGCTGGTGGCAATATTTCCAATATTTTAAGGCATTACGACTGTCCTCAAACTGGCTTCCAATACCGGAGATAGTTGACCCAGGTGGCACGGCGCCAGCACTAGCCACAGCTCCCCCTCCGGCTGCAGATCCTCCTAGTGTGGACAATGCTGTGCCTGGCGGCGCACCGGTTGTGCCTGCCATAACTCCAGTTGCACCGCTGCCTACCGAGCCCGGTTGCCCGTTAGCTGGACTATGAATAGGTGGCAACGGACTCGCCATGCTTGGAACAGGGATGAGATTGGGCGTAGAGCTGCCCGTACCTGCGTTGTTTGTGTTGCTGTTGTTGTTGGAGGTACTGCTACTGCCGCTGCCGTTGTTGTTCCCACTGTTGCTGTTGGTGGAAGATGAATTGTTGCTGCCATTGGCTGGCAATCCATTCTTATCGTGAGCTATGAGTAGAAAACAAATTGTCTTTATATTCTTATAAAGAAAATTTTCCACTTACATTGCTGATAATACTCCTGCAGTTTGGGCAACAACTCTTTCATAAACTTAATCATATTAGTTGTCCATTCAGCGGCTGGATCGTATATGCTCCTTTTCTTGTTCTTAGATTCTGTAAAACTTAGCGTGTACGCGGCACTAAGCTTGATGAACCAGGTGGCTCGTTGCATATTGACCTGATTCTCGCACAGCGTTATAAATATTTCTTCCTTCTTGTTGAAGGAGGGTGCACGTTTGGCCAGACTTAGTAAGGGTTTATTCCCAGCCAAGTCCTTGAACCACGCATCCACGGTACACTTGCGACGCGGCGAGACCGGCCAAAAATTGTCCTTGCAGTTAATTTGCTGCTTCTTGCGCACTGTGTCCTGCAGGGTCATAAGCTCCTCCTTTTTGGCCAGAACTCCGCTATAGAAGGCGCTCATCTTGCTGGCGTTCACATTGGAGTTGTGCGCTGTGCCGAACTCATCGGAGAGCGGTGGCGTCGTTGTGAATCCATGTTTCACATTCGTGGGCGTCAATTCGTCTTCGCGCTGCTTTGCGTCTTGCGGATAGATATCCGGCGGACCCAAACGGGTCCGCTTTAGCGGTCGCTTCTCCTGCAGCAGCGAAAGCATCGTTGCGGTGGTTTAAAGTATGTTTTACTTAATTATTTTGCAATTTCTTCGCAATTTTCACTTGGCTCCTACACAACAATAACACGAAAACAAAATACATGTATCGATATGAAGAACTTATTCCATTCATCGATATATCGATAAGTTCGCAACAATGTTATTCAGCAGTTTACAGCAATGTTCATTAACATAAAACTGTTCATTTATTCAGAACTGCAACAGCGAAAAGGCCCTTGCATTTTTTCCTTAATATTTTTCTTAATTGAAACAAAATTGAAGTAAGCGTAAACATTACAATGTCCAACAGCAACACAGACACTGGAGACACAACCATAATGGCGACCACAAGTGCTACGGTACAGGAATACAATACGAACAATGGCAATGGCGATGGCGATTTGCCTTTGGAGCCGCGCGAGTCTCTGGTAGGTAGTTGGTGTTGCCTAAGCAGGCCACTCAGTAGACCCCTTACACTGTGGCTAATCTGTAATATCACAATAGATAACCACAGCAGTTAGCTTTCTACAAAATACCAAAGTGCGGCACACAACGCTCACTCAGAAACAGCAGTTTCTGCGGTCCAAAGGTCTCACGGCTCATGAAATCCAATTAGCATGCGAACGTGCCGGCGTCTTCAGTCAAGATCCAAATAATCCCAATACAGTAATTAACATTGGATCCCAGTTGGCCTTAGGCCAGCCACAGCAAACCGCCTTTGGCAGGCTGCGTGAGTTGCTACACACGACTGCATTGTTCAGTGGAGTCATCTACGCCATCTACTTGTTCTGGCGGGTACGTTTTTTTTTTCCACTCTCTCTCTATAATTATCTAATTTTAATTTCAATCTCCCCCAGAAATACATTTCTCCCTTTTTGTTTGGCAAGCCAAAGAAAAAGCCTATCGAACAAGCATTGGAGGACATTGACAAGAAGGTAGAGAGCCGTACGGAGCAGTTGAATAATGAGTTGACAGTGGTCAAGGATCTGATTGCCCAGCAGCAGAAGGAGCAGGCACAGCAAATGACTCGTGAATTCAATAACTTCCGCTGCGATTTGGATGCCATTAAGGGTCTACTACTAAACCGAAAGCAATTTGCCGCACCAGTAGCACCTGTATCAGTGCCCTCAATCCCAGCCTGGCAATTGGCCAGTTCGCCGCATCACCATCGTAATAATAGTCAGTCGGATGATAATGAAAAGGCCGACGACGCCGGCTCCGGATCGGGTTCCTCTGAAACCGAGGTGGTAACAAAGAACAGTGATTCTAGCCTGGAGATCATGTAAGAGGCTTTCAACGGTATACCTATATATACATACACATATACACATTTATAATGTATAAATATAGGTATTGAATATAAACAAGTCACGGTTGTAGCCATTGTAAATTGAACTGGAATAATAGATGGTTTGCTTTGCGTTTTAGCACATTAGTTTTATAGTTATCATACCCATTGTCGCTACCAAAAGATAACATACAGCATACTATATACGAATATATATAGAAGTATAATAAAACCAGGTTTGAATAATTGAAAGAAACTTTAATTATGCGATTTTTTTAAATTATGCGAAATGAAGAGCACCGGGATTTGTCGTTAACATGAAATGGGTTTATCGTTTAAGAAGTAATTTATTAGGTGGACGGGGTGGTGGGGGTGACAGAGGGAGAGTTGTGATAAATCCAGCTTAGTTTTATAATTTATTTTTTGTTAACTTATAATAAGAATTTAAATTTGTATCTAAAGTTTCCAATTTGTTTGTTGTTTATTCCCATATTTGTTTGTTTTTACTACGTGTCTATTAAATTGGCTAAATTCCCATTAAATTTGATTAGGCGAGGGATCTGCACGATGGCATCTAATGGCAGCTTACTACTTTGGGCTAGCCAATGGATTCAATCAGTGTGTTAATCCCACATTAAGGTATAACTTCATTGTGCGGTGCTTAGTTTCTTGCTTATGGTTTGTTTTTCCTTTCCTTTTTTCCGTTGCTTATTACAAATTTGGTTCTCTGTACGATCCGTTCATAATTGTTTTCTGTTTCGACTACTTAAGTTAAATGGTGTTATCGTTTTGTACATACGATAAGTTAGTTGTTTTTTGTTTGTATTTGTTGTATTTTTAAGTAATAATCCTAAAATATATATATTTTTATAGTCTCACAAAAGATTGTTTGGGGCTTATTCTCATAGATTTATATATTATATATAAATTGTTAAGTGCTGCACGGAATGAACAATTAAAAAAAACTTGCTTTTCAAATTGATCTCTGTGCGAGTGCATAATTTGTTTGTATTTTGTGTTATGATAAAAGATTGAAAAACAATAAATTGATTCGTTCCGTTCTCGCCATTTCATTTAATACCCTCTCTCTATATCCTGAGGGATTTTAAGTGTAACCCATCCTACCCATACTATGTATGCATATCTGTACTGTGGGTAGCTTTTTCAGGCCCCTGTTCAGGGCAAATTGCAAGGATTAACAACAGCCAGGCCGCAGTTTATCAGCTATATATGTATGTTTATAATTACGAATAAAAAACATATATACAATCTTTAAACTTGTAACCAAAAAGCTTGAAATAATGCAAGGACATTCATTTCTCGATCCCCAGAATGGCACTAGCTTAAAGATCGAGAGCTGTAAGCATCAGTTAATACTGATGTATAATATTGAGACCTGCATGAATGTATTCGAAAGGGAAAATTTATAATTCACAGTACAGTTTTCAATAAATGTGAATGACAATTTTAACACCTAGTGTACTTAATGTTGTACGGTAAAAAATTAATGCATTCAAGCAAGTCTTTAATGTATATTAACAGAAATGAGCCTTAGATACTTTATTTAGTACCAACTGGGAGACCTAAGTTAGGAATTACCCTCGAGCTAACTTCATAGCTATACCTTAAATATATAAACACTAAGGAAAGAAAACACAATAGTGGTGCAAATCAGAGCTTAGATAGAGAAACTAGACATTAGAGTAGTGTACAATAAAAAAGAACCCGCCCAGAAATTCAAATCTAAACAGCTGAATTGATGACCGCCGTGCTGTTTATGCTCGTGGTTGGTCCAAAGGCTGAGGCTGCTGCTGATGTGCTGGCCGTGGCCGTTATGCTGACAGCAGCTGCTGCCGCCGTGGTGCCTCCATCCGGATAGCCACCGGATGCAGGTGCCGGCGACAGGGACATGGTAGAGGATGAGGGTGAGGAGCAATCACTCTGTACGCTCATCGTGGGGGAGGCAGCAACAAGATTGTTACTGCTGCTGGTGTTACTAATGGTAAGTGGGAACTGCGAGGGGGTGCTTGTGGGTGTGTGGGGTGAGAGTGGAGTCAGCACGGAAGACGTGGACACGGGACTGCCTATGCTGTTCGTTGTAATTGATGCTGCAGCTGTTGCTGCTGCTCCTGACGAAGTTGTGTTTATGCTGTTGCTTGTTGCTGAAGTGGGCGTGGCAGGCGTTGATATGGCAGCGGCTGAAGTAGTCGTCGATTGTTGCGATGTTGTTGTTGGAGGCGACTGCTGCTGATTGGAGTTGTTGCCACTGGCAGCAGCTGCTGCAGCGGCACGTTCACGCTCACGATCGCGCTGCGGTCTGAAGGCTTCGCGTAATGCCTCCACACGATTCTCATTGGGTCCCCAACGAGCATAGCCGGCGCTGTTCTGCAGCCACACAACCTGAGTGCCCTGCATGCACTTGACCAGCACATCGGATCTAAGAGAATAGATAAAGAATTGACTTGCTTAAAACTCCATATATATATATTTAATGTTGTCTCACACTCACTTTTGCATCATATGCTGATAGCCGTGTCGGTACTCATGCGCCATGCCCAGAACCACCATGGAACGACGCTTGTACATGCTCTCCTCCAGCTTGGATATACTCTTCCACTCCGGCAGAAACACAATGAAACTGCAAGAAATTTATGATTAATACAAGAGCTGGGAAGAGACAGTGCTCTAGCTTAGACTCACCTAAGTGGCTCCATGGAGTCCGTCAACAGTTTATCAATATGCAACAAGGAAGCATCGATGAGCTCTTCACAATGCGGTGGATACACTTGAAAAGATCCAGAGACAGGCTTAAAGTCCAGAAATGGCCTGCGAGAGAAGAGTTAAAGTTAGCTTAGGATTACAAGCAGACAATAAAGGATTCACTTACCCTCTTGAACCAAAGTATGCATCCGTGTCCGCAAATGCTGAACAGAATTGCCGGAAGTATGAATTAAATGGCGATGCAAAGCATTCGAAGCTGACACCAAAATGTCTGTGCAGGCACTCGAAAACTGGCACTGGCAGCGCCGCCTGGGTAAGCTCAGCCTCCTGAGAGGAGTTCAGAGCATTGCCTAGAAAGGTCTGATAGCGCTTGAGTAAGCACCAAACTCGCCCGATGAACAAATCGAACTTCTTGTCATCGAAGCAATTGTGTCGATAAAGCTGCTCCAGTTTCTGGAGATAGGTGAGGTTGATGTACTGTGCATCCGGCTGATTGATGGTCGCGGGCGTATACTTGATGATCATGTGATCTCGATCCTGCAGATATTCTATGGCCGGCATGCGTGGAGAAGGCACCGCAAACTGTATGGGATAGCACCAGACCTTCTTTAGGTGAGGTGGAGGCGGTGGTGGCGTCGGTTCTGGTATGCCATGCTCCTTCAGCAGTTGCATGTGTCGTTCACGAATCTTGCGGGCGTGCTCTGCCGATAGATGAAATATCTTAATGCACAACGTTTCCACGGAACTCTTGACAGTCTCCACCAAATGCGGTTCGCATTGACGTTTCAGATGCGCCAAACGATCTTGAAAATCCTCATAGCTTGCGCCCACAGTGCGACGCAACCATTGAAATGTATCCTCCACATTCCATTTAACCACTTTTTTGGATTCCGCTGGCGCTGAACGCGATTCAATGATTTGTTTCGCTGCCTCGGCGTAGCGCGAGAGCTGCTTTCGAGCATCTCCTGTGAACTTGGGTTTCACAATCTTTATGGGTATATCCGCCATTATCTCGCGATACATTGAACTTGAGATTTCGGGCAGGCAATTGCTGGGCAACAAGGGATCGCATCCGGTGTCGATAACTTTCCGCTCCATCAGCCACCGGTTAAAGGAGTCTCGCGGCGCTTTAATATTCTCCCTGCGCATGCAGAGATCCTCGTAGGTCTTCAGAAGCTTCATGGTGAACGCGGCACGAACTGCTTCGATTTCCGGATGAGGTTGGGGAAGTAACGTCGGTGGACGTTCAACAATTACCGCATTGGTGCACACTTCCAGATCCCAGGGACCTGCCAGGACGAACTTCTTCATCGGCGGTCCAACATGCGGTCCCATGTGCTGTTGCTGCTGCAGCTGCTGATGCGGGTGCTGGTGCGGATGTATGTGCATATCATCTGAAGGCCGTCTTTTTAGGTGATGATGTTGGTGCTGTTGATGCTGCTGATGCGGTGTCATTGGCGTGGGTCCGCCCACACCGCCCCCGCCTGCATGGCAAATGCCCAAGGGATCGGTTAACGGATCAAAGGGACGTGCTCCAGGCATCTCCCACAATGATTCGCCGGTTACTTTGTTCCAGTAGTACGGTCGATTCTCTCGCTTTGACCAGAACTTACGCCAACCCTGATTCACGAGTTCGGCAGTAAGTTCTTCGCCGTATCCGCCAGGACCGAGAGTTGGTGGTCCTTGTGGTGTGTGCGCCATTGCCTCCAACGAAGGCGGAGCATGATGTGATTTCGTTGGCGTCGATGGTGATGAGCAGCTGGGAACTGGGGAGCTTCCAGCGCTCATCATGTGTGCAGGAGTTTGGTCACCGACAATTGAATTACTGCCAGAAGCTGCGCTGGATCCCGCGCCCGACCCACTTGCTGCTCCTGTGCCCGTTGAAGAAGCTGTGGGTGACGGCGTCATGTTGTTAGAGGCACTTGCCGTCAGCTGATCCCAGGCACTTTGGGCGCTTGTACTTGGCTGCATCATGGGGCTCACTGTACCGGTGGAGGCGATCACCGATGCAGGCACCTGCAGCGCTCCCAGATTGTGCATGTTACTGTTATTAGCTGCCATCTAAGCGCTGGAATAATATAGACAAGTGAGTACAGTGAACACACGATAATGGAAATAACCTTAGGTTAAATTAATTATATTTAATATTTTAAAATATGTTGTTAAGTGAGCAGGATAGCTGGAGCATTGTAAGGTTAATTTATTTTTATAATAATATTTATTATTTTTAAGTATATTGCTAGTTTATTATGTTATTATTATTTTATTATTTATTTTTGTGTTGTCATTTATCGAACTTCCATCGTAATAACAACTCTTGTTTACGTTCGTCACTCAAGAGAGTGTGAGAGGGAGAGTGACAGAGAGAGGGAGAGAGTGAGCGCACGCAAGTCTGGCAACCATTGAAATACTTCGGTTCCAGCTTAACGGCTGCTAGTCGGCAAGAAACACTCAGCGCAGCAGCAACGCAAGCCAGAGAGTACGCGCAAGTGGTCGAAAAGAAGGATCGTCAATTGTGCGGCGCGTACATACACGCTAACATATGTTTATATGTATGTAATAATGCCGTTATTAGCACGCACTGTAGTCACCACCCCGCCCTCACATCCGGCCACCTTTAACAGGTCCCATCAAAAACTGAATGGAGCTTTTGCTCTGTGTGAGAGTCGTGCGCATGTTTGTTGTGAGAGAGTCAAACAAAGAGAGAAAGAGAGAGCGGGAGTGTGTGTGTGTGTGAGAGAGAGAGCCAGGGCGAATGAGAAATCAAAACAAATTGCAAAAGAATAGAGATTTTCAGTCTGCTTGTGTATATGTTTTGACGAGCGTGTACCTAGCGTATGCGCACCGCACAAATAAAAATATACAAAATAATTTGCAGGCAACTTTGTTGCCGTAATCCACACATACACGAATACACGTACACATCATCAACGATTGCATTACATGCAATAAACAATTGCAGTTGCTTACGACAAAAAAGTAATGAAAAACATGAACACTCTAGAGATTCTCTGTCGTTTCATGCCTACGTCATTTCGTGCACACAGAGAAATAATGGCGCGCTTTTTACATCAAAACAACACACACAAACACCAATTACAACCATAAAAGATAGTTTTCATAAATTTAATACATGATATCTTTTTATTAATTAATGATCGCATCATTACATTTTGGCGCGCGGGCATACAATTTGGGGCATTTGTCGTTTATTTATTTTTATAAACAACATTCTGACTGCACCGAAAATTTCTCTACACTTTCTTTTCAACCACATCAATATAATCTACGCCTTGCTGTGCTGCTGCTGCTTCGTGTGGTCATATTTCGCACGCGCTTAAATGCCACATAACTCACCTATTTTCAACTATCCTATTAAACAAAACACACACTTCGTGTTTGCAAACATTTATAACGCTCGTACGTAATTTTTGATACGTTTTATTTATGTTTTATAAATAAGTTTCTGAAAAACTCGTCTTCCAGAAGTACTTCACAAGCGTAGTGTGACCAGATAGCCGCAAATGCAAGCAGTAGTGGTGGAAAAAGCCCAACGATTACTTTTAAGTCGTTACATAGCAAGTATCGAAAACAAGATTTTATTAAATTTAAATAAATAATCTCAGCAAGTGTTATTTATACAATTTATCATACAAATTTTTAAAGGAATAAATAAATTCCACAATATTATTTCTTTTAAAGTAATTACAAAATCCCATTATTAATATACTGATATAAAGTGCACAGACAATCGATAAAAACGAGTCACTTGTTAATATACTAAAATTATACTAGCATGTGTCAGGTGCATCAAAGTAATTGTATACACACAATATGGTAACTTTGACAATACCTTTTGATGAATTTTATTCATTATGGATGGAGGTTGTGGAATGTTTACCAACAATATTATGTTAATACATATATATTTGTAACTAATTTGTTGCTTGCAGTTTAAGACAAATTTCGACGCTGTATGTGAGATCCGGCTTAAATCTGTTTATCAAACGAAGCAAATTCAATTTCTTTGCTTTTGAATTGTTAGATTCCAGTTCATACAGAGTGGATAAATTCACTAACAGACTCTCATTCAATGACTTTTGTGGATTAAGGTTGATGGCGCGCTCGTAATAGTTGATGGCATCTTTCAGTTTGCCGGCATAGAGCAAACAGACACCCATATTATTTAGTATCATGGTATTGCCCGAGTCCAAGTGCAGGGCTTTTTGAAATATAAGAAAAGCCTCTGGGAAATCATTTTTGGCCACAGCAATGAGGCCTTTATCCACTAAATCACGCAGATCAGGTGCGGAATTACTAAGGAACGCAAAAGAAATGAGTTAGAAATAATCTGTTTATACTGAATAATCTACTCACATTTCACGCAGTCGCCGTGAGACGGCAAACTTCTGTTCCGCCCCAAATATATCACCGATTTGCAAATAGATGCGTCCCCAGGCTGAATAAAGAGCTCTCTGCTCCTCTTTGCTGAGGCTCGAACGGGTAAGCAGCATGCCGCCCATAATGTCATCAATCATACTGAACTTCTTCATCTGCAAAGGGCGAACAGAAAATAATGAAGTAAACGACATGTGGACTTTACTATTTTTACCATCAGTGCGCAGTTAATTATGGACTGCAGAACGCGTTCAGCTCGTCGCTGCCAAAACTCCGAGGCTGAAACATTTTTTAATCTCTCAAAATGCTCCTTGATATCGGTGCTGGTCACATGCAGCTCCGAGAGTTGATCGAGAGCCAAGTGGGGCTTGCCCAGATAGATGGGCAGTTCGGCCAAAAGCAAACGGAACGAGAAGCACGCAATGGATCCATGTTTGCCTGGATACATCTCGGGATAGAACTCGTAGAACACATCTGGCCCGTTTAGTTGGCCAAAGGGTTCAGCCTCTGCCTGGAGCAGGTCGTACTCATCTAGCTTGGCCAGCAATGCAAGACGTGTAAACCACAATTGCAGTGAGTGGGGCGAGTGCTTGGCGGGTTGTCCAGCTCGACCATAGCCCTGGCCGTAAATGGTCAATAGTCTCCCTGTCAGATTCACTGCCGCCCGAAAGCAACCGGCATTGATCAGTGTTCGTATACCGCGCTCATCCTGTGTCACATTCTCCACTCCAAGTATCTTGCGATGCTGCAGTTCAGACTCCCCCAGTTGTTGAACCACGGCAACAGCAATGGGATCGGGCTTCAATAATTGATATGTGAAATTTTTATGCTTTCTATAACTCCATGAGATACTTACTAGATCGTTAGCATTGTGTATGCCTGGCAATGTTAGATGTTTTGCCTGGTAACTGCCCAGATCATTCAATGTCGTGGGCAACGGCCACAAATTTCGCACCTCGTCGTTCACCTTGATGGGTTCTTCATCCGCTTCAGCTGTTTCCACATACTCAGGCGGTTGGAAGCAGCCTGTAAATGTGCTGCTACTTAACATATTTCTATTGGGAGGTTCAGCTACTTGTGCTGTAGATTTTGATTTGTTGTTTGTGGTTAGCTCATCAAAAAAACTGGGCGGATCGTTAGCGAAATATTCGCTTAAGCGACCGTTCGAGTTATTTGTCATTCCGTGTTTAATATGTGTTTATTGTTTTTCTCTTTTGCATGAATAAAATAATCGATAGCCCCAGAAAACGGTATTAAAATACCAGTGATTAATCGATAAGAAATAACTTGACCCTTTACCACTTAAAATACCAGCGACTAATCGATAAAATATTCCTTGACCGTTTATCGAACTTTTCTACGCTGACTAGTGTTGTTAAATGATTTAAATTTGAAGCGCTTTCTATATATGTATATTTATTGCAATTTTATTTAATTATTATTTTACAATACGAAAATCAAATTAATGTTTATATTACAAACTAATACACATCATGTCATTTGATGACTTTGCATTTTTAACATAAAGTTTTATTTACAACTGTAGCGTCGACATTTCTTCCCACTCTCTCTCTCTGTCGCTCCACCTCCATCAGCAGCACCCTTTTAGCAATAGGCATCTCTCTCTACTGGCCATTGAAAATGGTTTCGGGATAATAGCTGGGGGCGTTGAACATGCGCGGGAAACCGTTGGCATCCAATTGACCCACAGGCAGCATTATATCACTGGAAAAGAAAAATAACAAGAACAAAAAAATAAGTACAATGGCAAGTGGTGTGCGTGCGTGTGTGTGTGTTAGAGAGTGTATGCAATTTGACGCCCGTAAACGATCAAACACAGCGGGGCGTGCGGCAACAGGCGGGGCACATGAGGCACATGCTACACGCATGCGCGCTCCGTTTTAGGCATCATCGGGCACGAAACCCGGGACTGAGGCCCCGAAGAGGTCTATAAATATGCATAGGACCGTGCACAAGGAGCTGCAAAATTGGACATAAAACACGCTCAAGTGCTCTTTAGAAAAATGGCACCGCGCCGGACCTCACTGAATACCAAGTGGAACTGCCAAGGGAGGGGGAAGGGGACGCCGACGCAAGTGTTTTACGGTCACTTAAACGGATTTTTTAATGCCAATTTGAAAACAATTGAATTTTTTCTGTTCTCTTTTTTAGAGTTTTACGAGTTATGTGGAAAACATATTGTAATTAGTTTTAAGCTATGCAAGAATGGTATATGGAACTCCAGAAACTATTTCCTTTTCATAAAAAACTATCCCAAACTTACGGTCTTTGCTGCGGAGTGCGATCCCGTTGCCGGCGGTTCTTGAACCAGTTTGAGACCTGTGTCAGCGTCAGGCCCGTCTTCTTGGCCAGCGTCTTCTTTTCATCGGGCGTGGGATAGCGATTGGTAAGATAGCAATCCTTAAGAGCATTACGTGATTTTTCCTTAAAGCAATAGACAGTTTCCTCGCCATCCCAAATGGTCTTTGGCAGCGGATACTTCTTGCGAAGCCGATACTTGTCCACAGCGCCCAAAGGTCGACCACGCACTTTCTCGGCTTCCTTGTAGTGTGCCTTGAACCACAAGCTCTGCAGATCCACATGGTACTTCATGCTGAAACAGTGCGTCTCCAGCAGGCTGTAAAGTTCATGGAACTGCCCCAGGTTGTAGGCGACCATGGCGCGGGCACGCAGAACACTCTCGTTCGTCTTGAAGAATTCGCTGGGTGGCAGGCTACACAGGAAGTTGGTCAGCTTCTCAATGTCACCCTTCTGCTGCAGTGCCTCGCACATGCATTGAATCTGTAGAAGAACGAGAGTGTGGAGAGTTGAGTAAAGCTGCAAAAGGATCTTCCTCAGTTAGTTCCCTCACCTGATCTGTGGAGAACTGTAACATTTTGGCGTCGATGGGAAAACTTCCCACGGCAGACATATTGTGAGCAGCGGTTAGATTTGAAATCAGATGTCCACCACTAGAGGCGCCTGTGCCAGCCAGTCCCGTTGTAGGACCACGCTGCATTCCCGCACAGAGTGCATCCGTCTTGGTGTTGTTTCCATTGAGATCGCTCAGGCTACTGGTACCGTTCTCGAAGATAATACTGTTTAGTGTGGGATAGTGTGTGGGCGTGGTTGCCGCTGTGGGAGGCGGTGACTTGTCGTAGTCGTTGGTTATGTCCTGAAAACGACGTTCGATTAGATCCTTCTCAGTAGCCTCATATGGACCAAATTTATCCAATTGCAAAACTGTTTTGCAGGAAATATTGCCGCGATAACCTAAAAAGAGAGAGGAAAGGGATAATTTGTGTAACTATCTACTCAATACCTAATATTTATACTTAATAATAATATATTTTACATTATATATCGCGTGTGAATCAATTTTTTACCTTTCTGTTTATGTTTTTTTTTTATCGAAATTCATTCTCACGTGCCACTTTGCTGTTCTGCATATACTTACTTCATACCCCCTTAAAAAAAATTCTCGCCTCTGCAGACCCCCACCCCTACGCGAATGCATGTGACTAATCAAATTCTGCACATGAGCAGCGCTTCTTCTTATTTTTTTTTCTGTTTTTCGACACCTCAGACCTCAGACTTCAGACGGAGCATAATATCATATAGACCAGAAAGAGACACAAAGCAAATATATACAACGACATGTGATATATGCAAATATACATAAATGTAGCTATGTATACACATATATGTAAATAATTGCATAAATAATGCTATGTAAATACTATTAAACAAAAGTTTGTGCATTGCTATTGAGTAGAAAGTACACTTAGGAATATCAGATACAAAAGCTACGATATCAAAAGATTTGTGACCGAAATTAAGAATTATTAGATGGCATATTTGGGATATAAAGCGAGAGATCTCGACATACATACATCAACCCGATGAAGTTGGGAATGTTGAGGCTGATTCTGGAGTGTTAGGTGGGGTCCGGATTTAGTTATACCTTACAAATTAGTTGTATCCGTTATATTCACAAGATTGTTGTCACCACCTGCTTAAGATGTTAGGGGTACGTAGATTACTACTAGCTGCACCCGATCTCTTTCAACGGCCTTGCCTAGTTTCCATACTAATTATGCTAAAGTACATAATATGAGAATGAATTTATAAATACAATAATTATCAATTAAGATCAAATATCAATTAAACTAGGTACTAATCCCCCTATTTTCTTGCAGTGTATATTTCGCTACAGCAATTTGTCAAGCTGAATGAGCTTGAGTCTAAAAAATGTGTAATCTTCAGCAAAAAAAAAAACATAAAATAAAACGATAGTCCGTCTCAGGCTTTAATTGTTTATGCAGCGCCTCATTGACGCCTGTTGCAAGTAATACGATCTGAACTCCATTCTACATAGATAATTATATCGAATATTTGTCATTGATAAGACCTGATTGTATATATGGAATCTATATAGACAATGGCTTACCAGCGTTTGGCAGAAATAGCGAACCGTAGGCCATGGGTGAACTGATGTTATCGTGTTGCACGGCCGAGTGATCCGATGAGGTGCCGGCGGAACTGGTCGAATCCAAGTCCCCATTGATTGAGACGGATAAATTTGTGCTGTCCATGTTTTTTTCAAACATATCTGTGGCTAGGAACTACTTCAGTTTCGACGGCACTCGATTGGTTATTATTTTGGTTAAACTGCCGCAATTATTTATTGACTGTTTTTGAACAGTATCTGCAACTCATCAATTAAATACACGAAATTGTCATAGCTCATTGAATATTTTAAGCATAATAACGGCCCTATTATTATTATTATTATTATTTTCGAATATTTTTATTTTAATTTATATTATTTATCAACAATTTGTTTCGTTTTTTTTATTTTTTTATATATAATTTTTGAATATTTCTGTTAAGTTTTAAACAATCTGTTGTATTATTCTTATTTATATATTTATTATATTTATTAACAATTTTTCCGTTCTTCGGCGGCAACTCGACGCTTTCGCTTTTCAAACACAACTGCAAGTGGCAGAGAGAACTGGCAGCGAGGCGGCAGCGCAGCAGCAGAAACGACGAATGAATATGAACTGCATTCAAGGCTGAGGCAACAGCACCGCCTGCGGCCTGGAACGTTTGAAAATGAAACGGTTGGTAAGGTTGTATATATGTGTCTGTATGTTTGCGTGTGCGTGAGTACCCTAATTAGGGGTGGCAAATTCGCAGTGCTTCGTCCTGTCCGAGAGTGGGCGTTGCCAGACGCCATTTTGAAATGCCAATAAGAAGACAGACCGGACAAAACACACATACATGTAGGTATGGTAGGTTAGGGAATGTTATCTAACATAGTGTTTCAATTGAATACATACAAACACACACACATGTATGTTAGTTGTGCAATGTTAACTAACACTTAACATAGAGTTTCAATTGAAAACATTATGACCTCATTCCGGCCCAGAGTATCTAATGAATGCCGTGTGCAGTTCGCAGAATTTACATCAGATTTCTCTGGCATTGCTTAATGCCATTTTGTTCTTGTAGAGTTTGCATATAAAATCACTCGTTAAAGTCACCAAAAACTCGCTGCAATATGATGCCTCAGAAGCCACAACAGGCAACAAACTAAGCAGTCTCTCTCTCCCACTCTCTCTGTGTCTCTCTCTTTCTATAAAATAAAATAAAATGATTGTTGCTTCTGCCTGTCATCTAATGGCATCAAATTTCAATTACAGAATGTTCCTCTCCTCTCATTCTCATTGAGACACATTCACAGGGGCATTCAAATCGCAGTGCGCCACTCGAATCAGGCATGGTGTGATCAAATAGTGACATGACAAAGGTGACAACAGCAGCAAATCCACAAAAAGGCTAAACAATGGTTGCCCTGGCAGCTCTGGCAGGGAGAGAGCACCTTTTATAGTTGTTTGTTGTTGTTGAAAAGAATTCATTAAGCATCAAATTAGGAGGGTTGACAATTTCGTCACACTACCGAATCTCAGTCCAGGTCACAGGGACACACACACACACACACACACACACATACACAAAGGAGATTTCAATTTGTCACAGCATCAGTTCGCACCTATACGAGATTGGGGAAAAGCTGTGACGTCAAGCTGTCTGGGCGTTGCCAATGCGCTGCAGGTGCGCCTATCGATAACGATAGTCGACAACTAATTAAAAGCCTAACACCGGGCTCCTGCTCATCTTTCTGTTGATGCTCCTGTTGCTGTCCGTGCCTGTGCGTACGCCCGCCCTTTAATTGACCGCAAAAAAGCTCTGTAATCGCATTAAGCCAATTTTACTTATTTGCCTACACACAATCACGTGTCAGGACTTATCTGCTGCAATAGCAACAACTAATACTTTATAAGCTCTCCACAATGCGAAGCAAAGCGACGCGCTTTGATTCCCACACTATCATGTTTTGCTTGGCTTGGCAGATTTTTTCCTGAGTTTTCCTGGTGTCCGGTTCGTAATACTGCAGTCTGCAGCGCGCGCTCGAATGCAAGCGCATTTAAGTGGGAATAGAGGATATCTTTTGGGGCAAGATATGATGCAATTTTGTGCGTATGAAGCACAAATCTTGAGAAACTACTTCAGTTTATCTTATTTCAGAAATTTGGCATTAAGTTTCCCTAGAAACCAAAGCAAATCTATCTGCAATACGATATCTTTCACTCAACTGCTCATTTTCATATGCAAAACGTTTTACTAATAACTTCTTACATAATAGTTACCCCCGTCGGGCTATTGTTCATTCTCGAGTGCACACAAATTGCTTAACTTCTGGCAAAAAGAAAGGAGAAAGAAGAAAGAAAAGCAAACGTCACGGCTGGAATCCACAACAGTTTTCAGAAAGAACATAACCTGTAAGCGGTAATCTGTGGCCTAATAGCCTAGAAAATGTAGAGCAACAACCAATGTGACAAGCCCACCAAACAGCTTAACAGTTGTAATCCTAAAATTCCCAACAAAAGTGTCTGCAAAGTGTCCTCCGTTTCGTTGTCTGCCTGTCTGCCATTCATGAGTCTGATCCTTTATTTCTTTATCCGCTTGTCGATCGCACAATAATGGGCAAACTGAGGGCATCTCTATTGTCTGAGAGGGTCCATGTGTGCATGTGTGTGTGGGTGTAGGTGTAGGGGAGGGTGGGACTGTTGCGTCTGGATCGAAAGTAGATGATTTTCGCACCTTGTCGTCAATCGTTCAATAGAAATGTTGGAAATTAGAGAAACGCGAGAGATTTCAGTGTTCTATTTATAGAGCAAGCAGGAAAATGTAGAGGGAAAGACCTAGCACTAATTAATAATATTCAGTTTACAATTCTCCCAAAAAGTTCTACCAATTAGTAACGGAAATCAATCAATGAACGAGCGCTCTCACTTTTCCAACATTAATTTCAAACATATGTCGGGAAAACTTTTTGCAGCTAATTGGATGCACCCGCCAAAAGGGTTGCTGTGCTTGTGTGTGTTTGTATGTTGGTGTGGGCGTTGTTGTCAATGATTGTGCGCTGTAAAACGATCCTTAGTTCGTGGTATACACACACAACAATCTCATTAATTCGCATTAACGAAGCTTCTTGACTGCGTCGCCTCGCCTAGCTTAGCTTGGTGTCTACTTACCCAAATCACAAATAAAAGTTCTCTATATTTACTATATAAACTATTTGTATACATTGCCAGAGATCCGAGTTTGTTTTTATTGTAGTCGTACACTCTCCAGTCCATTGGCTTGTGTACCACATTGAATGGGGTTACTTTACTTCGTTTCTTTTTGCAAGGAATTTCATTGATGAGTAAAACAGCTACAGCTAATCCTTTGATAAATATCAATTCTAGATCTTCGAAGTATTGTATCTGATCGGGAAATTCTTAATAAATTCTAGAAATGAAGGTAAAGAAACAGCAGCTGATACTACGAGATAATTTTAGATGATCAAATAATTTCCTAGAATTGCAGACCGGATATTTCGACTGTAGTTTTGAAGTGATTATATCTTTTTGCTTCTCTATGGTAATATTAAGTATAATAAGTGTCCTTATGAAAAAATAAAGTGGATTGTACCTTGTAGAAAACTTAACTTAAATATAACTACTTTAACTATATAAAACAATACATATAAATTTATTAGTATTTGTTTATAACCGCTACCTATAGTGTAGAAGGGTGTTATTACTTTTTGGCAACCAAAAAGCGAGGCAGTAGGAAGAAGTAGGCGTGGCAGACCCCCTATATATTTTTGACCACCATCAACAGAAGAATCAATTATATCTAGTTCTTAAAGTTTATAAGCGCTACGACTACAAAATTTAAAGGCAAGTATGTTTTACGACTTATTCAGGAAAGTTCGTGTTTTGAATAGAAGCTAGTCATGAATTAATTTGAATGAATTCTAAACTAAACATAGAAGCTGAATATTAACAAATAGTTTTGATGGCCGGTATATTAAAGGTGGGCAATGGGTGTATAAAAACCTACCACACTTGGTTGCCTTGTATTGATGGTTGAAATTCCCCAAGGAATTCGTCTCAATGTTGTGTTTTACGATTTTTTTAATGCAAATTAAAAATGAAAATAAGTAAAAAAATTCCCCAAAGCGAACAAAATATACTTGTTTGTTGTTATTAATCAGTTATATTCTAATGACTTTACGAGTATTATGGCAAATTAAAAATTATTAAGCATGACCAGTATTCTCTCCAGGGATTTAATTAGTCGCTTTAAAACAATCACATAGTTGGGCATATGTTGTTGGTAGCATCCCCCTTGAGTTGCCGTGGCCGCAAAATGAGCAAATAAATCATAAATGTTTCATTCAATGTAATTGAGCGCGCAGTAACGCACCCTGAACAACACCAGGAACCCGAAACCGACCCGAACCCCGCAAACAGGACCCCGAAACCGGCCCCAGGTTGTCGTTATGCCAACAGTGACAATGAGAGAAGGATAGAGAGAGACAGAGAAAGGGAGCTGTAACACGATATGGATTGTATATATGTACATATCTACGCAAGATTGTGTAGCATCAAGGTGGGCACAATATACATACAGATAATCCTTGGGAGAGACCACTTGGGTAGTTCGGGGTTGCTGCGCTAAGCTCCTCCCATTTGACAGCATGCGGAACAGTGGGAAATGAAACAAAGGGAAATGGTAATGAACGAAACTTCTTTTAAAACAATTTGATAAAACAGTGCGAAATGTGAATTGAGATTGAATAAAATATCCTAGACATCCTTGGCAAGACGACGCACACTGCGATAGTTGACATTGACGAAACGCAGACTGCCAGTCAATATAGCCAGAGGCTTGATGAAGTTACTTAAAGTGTCCGCCACGGGCTCCAGAATATCGCGCATAGAGCACATGACATTATAGAGAAAGATCATTGGCGGCTGGAGGAATCCATTAAAGATCACTGTCAGCGCCGGCTTGACCATATAGTCTGAGGTCATGTGGAGCAGGCCAACAATCAGAGTATTGACCAGGGAATACAAGGCGAAACGATACGACTGAAGTACAAAGGACACCAAGAAGGCGACTCCAATGTGGAGAAGTCCAAAGAACTCCGCCCAGAAGTGTGTAGCATATGTTGTCGCACGGTCAGCCAACACGATGGAGTTTATCTTCGGATGGGTATCCGTTGTGCTTAGGTAATCCGCACAGCCATGCTCGAAGGGATAGATTCCTATGCAGGTGTGACGGACTGCCGCCTTCTTATTCCACCTAGGAGAAGGAAGATCATCAATGATATTCTGCGCATGCTGTGGCTGACACTTGCACATGTTGTCCAGTGAGGCGAAGAGGCGTGCAAAGAAACCAGATCGCTTTGGCTCCAAATCCTTTGGATGCTTCCACTCGTGGTCCTGTCGTGGCTGTTGTTGTTTACTTTTACTCGGTCTCTTGCGCGGAGGCACTGGAAAGCGAGGACGTTTGCTCTTGCTGGAATAACGCTGAAATTCAATGCGATTCGGTTTGATAACTGGCTTCTCCGGCTCCGCGTGCATCTCATAAAGCACACGAGTCGGACTAGATACCGAGGTAGTTGTGTCGCCGTGAAGCACCTCGTTATGCAGCGTATTGTACTGAGATTTGGATTTCTCAAACATTTCCGAATCCGTCGAGGTGCTTAGTTGGGGTAGCAGGTTCTTCAAAGGCGATTGCAGCTTGGCCGTTACCCCTACATGATGTACCTCCACCTCAATCAATTGTGAGTGAGAGTGCAATGAGGTAAGATCACCAATATCAGACATAATATTTGTTACAACAAACCTGACAACCAAAGCCTGGGTAGTAAATATAAAATACACAGATAAGTACGCAACATTATATCATAGCAACGTTTGTTCCTTGAGCTTCAGAAACTTGAGCTAAATTTAAAATATAAAAAAAACGTAAGTTATTTGTATTTTTCCGTTTTGCGAACACTGGTTCCATTTAACATTATGTTATGTGAACGCGACCTGTAAATGATAGCTGTTATCGATAATTTTTGTTGTCATCGAGTTGCATTAGCATTTGGCAACATATCAAGTGGCACAAAGAAGGGAACTAGTATTTGGAAAATTTTCGTGTAAACTGTTTTTTTCTTTAATTTAACATAATGTTAAGTACGCGCGCACTGTTCATGCGAACCGTTATCGATAGTTCATCTTTATATCGAGTTGCATTAGCTTTTGGCAAGTTGACAAGTAACAGTAGGAGAGGAATAAACATTTGGTCCGGCATCGGAGAAATTTCCAACAGTAATTAACAATTTGTGATTTACCTATCATTTAACACCAATAGTACACTCAGGGCTAACGCACAATGCATTACGCATCATCATACCTTTCATCAGCTTGGAAATATGTTGCCAACAAAACCGAATTGCAAGTCTCATCCGTTTATCTGCGAGGTTCGTCCAAAATAGCTGCGAGGGGCAACAAGGCGGCCATTGTGTCTGGTGCTGGATCAGTAAAGCAGTTTTTGGGTGTCCACTTATGTCGCGTTAATTGTAATCTATATTGCCTATATTGCACAGTCATTTAGTATATGTACTATATGTAGTTATGTCTTATCTGTGTATTTTCTAATTGTTTGTCTTGCCTTTATTTGTTTCAGTCCGTTGACTTTATAAAGTGCCGTTAACTGAACCGTTCTTTTTAACTCCTCTGTTCCCCTTCTTCGCAGCACAAAAATTGCATACCGTCGGCTATAGAGGCATGCATAGCACACCGACCGAAGTGAAGCTTCAGAGCATGGTGGTGAAGATCCTGCCTGCTCTTCAAGACAACTATATGTATTTAATCATAGACCCCAGGTCAGGTGAAGCCGGTGTGGTCGATCCCGTTGACCCTGATCTGGTCATGAAGGTCGTGGAGGAGGAGAAGATCCACCTCGTTAATATACTGACCACTCATCATCATTGGGATCATGCTGGGGGTAATGACAAACTAAAGAGACTCTGGCGAGGAGGAGATAAGCTGCGAGTTATCGGTGGCGACGAGAGAATCAGCGGATTGAACACCTTGGTACGCCACAACGACATACATGAAATCGGTAGGCTCAAAGTACGCTGCCTTGCTACACCCTGTCATACTACTGGACACTTCTGCTATTATGTAACGCCTTACGATGGCCCAAAGGAGGGCTGCATCTTCACGGGTGATACCCTCTTCTCGGCTGGTTGTGGACGTTTCTTTGAGGGCAGTCCCGCACAAATGTATGAAGCCCTGTATACCAAGCTGGGTAACTTGCCGGATGATACAAAGGTGTTCTGCGGGCACGAGTACACACTGCAGAACTTAAACTTTGCCCTTCATGTTGATCCGGACAATCAGGCTGTGAAGGATCGCATCGAACTCACCAAGTTGATTCGTTCTACAAAAGATCCCACTGTACCCACAACAATTGGTGATGAGAAGACGTGGAATCCTTTTATGCGCGTACATGAGGACGTTGTGATGCGGCATGTCGGTTGTGATTATGATCCTATTCTAGCAATGGGACTCTTACGCAAGGAAAAGGATAATTTCAAGGCTTAAATTGAATTTCGCACAAATAGTAAAAAATAAATGAGTTTGAACATTAACATTTTGCTGTTATTGCAATGTATGAAGTATCGATTGAAATTAACACATATCGGTAGAACGTTAATGGCCAATAACAATATCAATGCCTATCGATATTTTAAGAAACAGAACTGTCAGTCAGTTGCATCCACAAGAGAACAATAATAGAAGGTTGCAGAATTATTTATTTATATTTTACTTTACATTACTTTAATAAATGGACCAGCTAAAGGGCTTACTTAAGGCCTACGAGGCGTGGGTGGCCAAGAATCCTGATGTTGTCGGTGATTTTGAGACTACGGCGAAGTGGGTATCATACTTTGTAGCAGGTAAATGGTGTTTTCTTAAATTTTTGAAGAGGAACTCAATTTTGATGATGCAATTGCAATCCAGGTAGAATATCCAACTCGAATGTGCTTTCCGAGCTGGTGTATACATTATCCAATATGCTGGTCTTCTACAACGATCGCATCATCGACAAGGCACGCGGTGCCAACGAAAACTCTGTGCTCCGACTACAGACCGGCCTTTGCTATCGTCTAAAGGTCACTCTGACGACGCTCGAGTATTGCGAGGTGTTTATTGAGATATCAGCACGTCGTCTGTTTGGACAGACTGGTAAATGGCTGGTGATTGCTCTAATACAGATTGCCAAGGCAGCAGGAAGACTGTTTCTACTGAAGCACTCCACTTCAGACATCATCACATCTCCACCGATTCCATCCCTTAACCGACGCACGCTGAGCAAACAGCGGAAGGCAGAAGCCTCATCGGTAGTAGCCGATAGCAACCTGTCACAATCGGAACATTCCATAACATTTCAACTAAAGCGATCGGGTCGCCTTATACGTAAGGTTGAAGGTGCACCACCCATACAATATCGTGACTTCAAACTACACGTGGATAACGCGGATGCGGCCAAGACACAAATCCCCCGTGAGCTTCTACGGGCCGAGTACTTATACATTGCCAAACCCCTCATCCATTTGGCCACCATGGGCATGTTCGGGCAGCGTAGCTGGAAGCAGTACATGATCGCCTTGTCGATTGACCTGTACAGCGTGCATGTCTACCGCCAGCATCGTCACCTGATGTCCAAGCAGCAAAAGATGGAGCTGAGCAGGCGCTGTGTTAATCTGTTGTACTATCTAGCCCGTTCGCCCTTCTATGATAACTACAGTCGCACCCGAATCGATCGAATTTTGGGCTTTGTGGCACAGAATGTGCCCATTGCCAAGCTACTGGCCGGGCCCCTCAAGGAATACGTACCACAGTGGCAGAGCACTTATTTTTACTTGTGGTCCACCTAAGGCACCCTCGCTCTCTTATTCCCTCCACTATCTTTAAGTATATAGTATTCCGTTATAGATTAAGCATAAAGTTGTAAATGGATCGGGAATAATAAAATGATAAAGTACCTTATGAAATTTCGGACCTTTGCTCTGATAACGATTGTATAGTAGTAGAGGTTTCAATTTGTCTGTAATTTGTGAATTTGTATGGCTTTTAAATTATATTTGGAACAATATTTGTACACATACATTAAACGATATCTGTTGTTCTTTTCATTTTGTTGTTTTTAGACTTATATACTATATTCTATACATAACAATTACGCAAAATTGGCTAAACATTTGTAGACACTCTGAAATCTGTATCTGTCTCAGAACTTTAGGCTAAAGCCCGGTCCCATGGCCAGCTGCCGTTGCGTGAGGCCGGCATTAAGTACGAATCCGGTGCTGGCTGCCGCTGTTGCACCGCTCTTCTTGTTGCCCGTAATAATGCCAGAGGCAAGCTTGGCACCTATACCTGCTGCCGCACCCGTTGCTGCAATGGGCTCATCCCGTCCCAGCTGTTTGAACTGCGAGCCACCGGATGGAGGTTTCGGGGATGAGGCCTGTGCCTTACGTGCGCCCAACTCACTCTTGGCCGGCCATGTTGGAAACATGGATGGATCGATGGGTAAGGGTAGCTCCTTAAAGTAGCCGTGTTTAAGCGCCGCATCAGCAGTCAGTCTTTGTTTGGGATCGTACGTAAGCAGGCCCTGTAGCAGCCCCAGACCCGCATCAGAGGTTTTGTCCTGGAAATGTTTGCGCAACTGCGACACCGGATAATCTGTGAACTGTGAGTTTTGGCTTAACATGTTCTTCACAGCCGGCAGCTCCAAGTAGCCAGGCCAGATCTTCTCGTTGGGTGTGCCCAATTCCTTCAAGAATTAATGATAGATTAGAAAATGAAACGGTACTTCCAAATGTATATATTTACTTACCTTAAAAATGCGATTAAGCTCATCAATTTCCGATTTGCCCGGGAACAGCGGTGCCATTTGTAAGAACTCGGCAAAGATGCAACCCACCGACCAGACATCAATGGGAGTCGAGTATTCGGGAGAGCAGAGTAGCAGTTCGGGGGCACGGTACCAGAGGGTGACTACCAATGAAGTGTACTTCTTCAGAGGAGAGCCATATTCACGTGCCAATCCAAAGTCGCCGACCTTGAGAATGCCCTTGTGTGAGAGCAACAGGTTCGATGTCTTGAGATCACGATGAAGGATCCAGTTATCATGCAGATGAGCAACGGCAAGCAGCAGTTGCTGAGCCAGGCACTTGACCTCGCCAGGAAAGAAGCTCTGCTTGCGCTGTTTCATCGTTTCCATTAGAGACTTCAGATCATGCTCAACGTAGTCCATCACTATGTAGATCTTATCCATGTTCGAGCCAATGACAATCTCACGCACAGTCACTATATTCGGATGTTGCCCTTTGAGTAACGTATTGATCTCACGCAACGATGTAATGGGGAATCCTTCCTTTTCCTTCTCCATCTTCAACCGCTTAAGAGCGACAATTTCGTTGGTGCGCTTATCCTTGGCACGATAGACCACGCCGTAAGTGCCCTCTTCGATGCGATTGAGGTGTTGGAACTCTTCAACCGAACGGCATCCCTGCACCCCGGGATAATAGTTGGGTAACGGAATGCCCTTGTCATCGCATGGCGGCAAATCCTCCAAAGCCAGCTTCTTGGCGGCACTTGTTTCCGCTTCCAATTGTTCCTCCTGCTCCTGCGCCGCCATGTCACCACGCTCCTCGCTGTGCGTGCTACTGCTGCGTGACCGCTGCGGCCTGTTCCGTTCCCGTTCCCGCTCCAAGCTGCTCGCCGGTGACCGCGATCGTGAGCGAGAGCGACTTCGACTCCGACTGCTGTGACTACGACTCCGACTATGGCGACTATGGTTGCTATTGGTGCTGGCGCTACGTTGTGATCTCTGCGAACTGGCTGAACGGGAGCGTGGCGGCCTTTGCTTGGGCGATTTGTACAGGTCACCTACGCTCAGTGGACTATCTGGCAGGGGGACATCGTCGTCATCATCCTCGTGCTTGTGCTTTCGCTTACTTCTCTCCTTCTTATGTCCCTCACTCTGCTCGCTATCAGCCGAAGCGGCACTGCCAGTCTCGTCGTCACTGCCATCGCTCTCCTCCTCATCCGATTCACTCTCGTTGCTCTCCTCACTCTCATCATCATCCTCCTCGTTGGTTTCCTCGTTTGTTTCCTGCTTGCTGCGTTTCCTGCGCTCATGGTGTGCATGCTCCTTCTGCACGTGCTTCCTTTTGACTATGTTCAACCCGGCAGTGACACTTGCTGCCACCGTGCTAGGACTGAGTGCATCGCTATGCTCATTACGCTCTCTTTGAAGTTGCTCCCGTCGTGCCTCCAGCTCTTCGCGTGCTATTTGCTTGCGCAGGCTCTTCTCCCGCTCTGCCGCCAAGATCTTCTCCCGTCGTGCCAGCAGCTCGGGATCATTGGAACTGTGCCGTTGTACAATGGCCTCCGCTTCGGCGCGTCTAGAATGTTTGCTGCTACTGCGATGCTGATGATGCGCCGCACTTGTTGCAACTGATTGCTGCTCGGGACTGTCCAGCAAGTCAATGACTTGGTCATGATGGCGCACTTTGTGGCTGTGACTGCCTCGTCGTGACTCGCGCTCCTTCCGCCGGCTATGCGACTGCTGCTGTTGCTGCAACTGCTGCTGCTCGTAGTTTTCCTCCAGCTCATAATCTTTTACATATTTGTGCCGTTTGCTCAGCAGACGTGAGCGCAGATCTTGCTCAAGGCTCTCAGCATCCTTGGTCTGTTCATAGCCATGCTTGCTGGCATGTTTTCGTGACGAAGGCTGCTCTACCTCCATGTAATCCACATGACGACTACTGTGATAGTAGTCGGCACGTGATCCACCACGTGATAAGCTCATTAGTTGTTGCTGCTGCTGGTGATGGTGATGATGATGCGCATGGGCATAGCTTTGTGGCAGTGGCAGCTGGGCCTGTGGCTGGTAGTGATAGGCATGACTTAGATGATGCTTGGCCCTTTCACTGCGATGCTGGTGATGCTGATGATAACGTTGATCCACCATTTCCACATCACGTGCACTACCTCCTACGCCTCGATAATCATAACGATCACGTTCACGTTCCCGTTCTCTGTCTCGTTCTCTCTTAAGCTCGACGCTTTCCTTATGTCGTCGATCGCGGGAATGTTTCTTCTTCTCACGGCGCGTGCTTGCCGCATCTCCTCCTCGTCCTTGACTACTGGCTGCCTGTGGTGGCTGTATGTACAATGCGTCTGCGTCGTGTTCATCATCATCGTTCCCGCTAAAATCAAAAAAGAAAATATGATTTTTACCAGTATATAACGACGTCTTTTTGGTATATTATGATCGAAGACGAATCGAGATAAATCCCCCGGAGTTTTGATTGACTGCGAGGCGCGCTCTGGTAGTTCTAGTGGTTCTTGTTGTCGTTGCTACGTTGCCTTTTAAGCTTTGCTGGAGTTGATTTTGAGTCGTTGATTACATTTTACGGTACCCATATCGGCTTCAAATCTCAAGAAGCCACATTGGAAGTGCTCCAAAGCGAATTACTGCTTGATTATTTGGGTGGAAATTCGATTATAATAAGTACACATATATCAGAATAATACTCAGTGTAGTATATAACAATAATAGCAAATAATACTGTGAGTAAATATAACTCTTTCTATACAGTGGATCCTTGAATAATACACCTAGTTCTTACCTTTACTATCTTAGCTTTGGGTATTGGAAAAATGTACATTTAAGGATATTAGTTTTATTATTATATAAGCTTGACAACTAAATCAAAATGTTATTAAATTTCTTTAGTATTGTGTGTATTAGAGTTCTTTTTCTGAATAATCTGCATATATTCCTGTATACATATAAGTATCATATACTCCATTGGTATATTACTAATACGATCCTTTGCATGTTGGGCAGATTAAAAATAGATCACTTTCACATTATTCAAGGTTCCACACTGTATTCAGTTAACTTACTTACCTGGGTAAGTAAGGCCAAACCCTTAATAACAATAACAATATGGTTAATTAGCTTAACAATTCCATTGCGAGCATTATTGAGAGTTGAATTCCGAAGGGCTGTAAAATGTAACTTACGACTGCAACTCAGCTAGAAAGATACGATTTTGGGACAAAAGACACAAAGATAGATGCATATATACATAGATCTCTATACGTATATAGATAACAGGACTTTGAAAGGCATTAGCATTGTTATTGAACAGAAATTTTAGTTTCGATTTACCGCCAGCGTTGACATCTTTATCTCACTCTCTCTTTTTCTGCCTCTCTCTTTTAATTAGACTTTCGCTTGATTATTTTCATATTGCATTATGTCCCTGAGGAGGGAAGCCCGGAGAGAGTGTGGCGTTGTTCCTTGGGCCAGTTGTTTTGCTGCCGATAGATATATTCGCCTTGAGCTGATGGGCACACACAGATTAAATGTGATTTTCTTGCATTCGGCAGTTTAGAATTATTTTTATTGTTTGTATTTTTAATTTGATACTTTTATTTTGGTTTGTTTGTTTTTGTAAAGTTTAGTTTTAGTTGTTGGCCATCGCGCGCCTCGGTCATTTTGGGACAAGTACACACTTTTTGGCCTATTTGCAATGAAAAAACTCAAGTCAATTAAACGGTACATATTCATAAATAATGGTAATGTTGTCAATAAATTGAATTTTTGTTGTTATTATATAACAGTTGGTAGGCAATATACATATGTCTCTATATAGTACATTATAAGAAGCGTAAGGATTTCTTGGTGGTACAGGGTGATTCACGGTTGAATGATCTACAGGTTGTGCCCCCATCTCGCTCTTTCTTTCTCTCTCTCTCTCTGCGCACCTGCGACGTTACAGAACACATGTTTTGCTTTTGCGATAAGCATTTAAATACCCCGACTATATAATCATAGCCAATACAGTTTTTTTATTTCATTTGTGGTACTTCAAATGTTCTGAGTTCTTTGCGGACAAACTGCGGATCATTCAATCGTATGACAGGGTGTTCGATTGGTTTCGTTTTCTGTTTATGTTATTCGTAAATTACAATCACAAAATAACGTTTTCAAATAGAAGATTATAGAATGGTTTTTTTGGATGATGCCGCACTTGATACACACCACACACATACTGGATACGCGCGCATGCATATGAATGTATTTGTGTGTCGTGTGTGTTTATGCATGTGTGCGTGTTTGTATGTGTATGCAGCAACAATTTGACGTGCGTTTACTATTATATATTCTTTTTATACACACCTGATATAGTGTCCGTCGTTGGGGCTGCGCAACTGGCCATCTTCACTACCAGAGGTATTGACCATTGTTGTTGCGCTTGAATTTGTGTGTAGGTAATATAATTAATTAATGGTTGACTTCGCTTCTCTCTTTCTCTGATGCTGCCTCTTCTCCTTTCGTCTTGTTAGAGCTGCTGATTCACCAGTAATTTTAAGCAGCCCGAATGCAATGTTTATGCACCCGTAATGTCCAGAGTGTTGAGGCGCACTTGTGGTGCATTTATTTAACCTTTGCTTAGTTTTTCGGTGGAATTTTACGTTTTATTTTTATAAAAATAATGACAAACGTTTGCAATAGCACAAACGTTTTTTCTCAGTCGCCCAGGGCTGCAAACGACAGGAAAAAATGGCGTCTGACCGGCGTTGCCAGATCATCTCCATCGCTCAATTCAAACAGCTGTAGTCGCAGCTGACTACGTTTTTGTTGTTATTTTTCTTGGTTATGACTTCTTAAACACATTTGGGACTATTTATTAAATAAAATACAAAAAAGCAGAAATGCTCTTGTTGGGGTTTACGCGACGCTTGCGTCCCAGAGCTTGTGCAATATATCGGTGTGCAACCACATTACCAAACAGTGAACCAGACACCGAAGTAAGTGCAACCGTGAAGCGAATCCGCCAGGAGCTGGCAAAGGACAAATTACAGTTAAAGTGGCGCACGCCCATTGGAGATCGTCCAGAAGATTGGAATAGTAAGCTGAAACTGTTCTCCAACATGGAGCAAACATCGGATTTTATAGTGATGATGCAACGACCAATAAATCTAAACCCCAAGAGCATCAAGCAATGGTGGTCCAAAAGGCAGGAACGCATCGAGCGACACATGCAGCAGTTCATACCCGAACGGCACAAGATATTGGGAGCCGAGCTGGCAGCGGCCCACTTTATACTCTATCGCGGAGGTGCCGCCAAGTTCGTAAACGATCAACGCTGGTATCGCGCTTCAGAAGACGGCGAGTTTAATCTTCCCAACAAATTCCATCCCGGCTATAAAGTGGAGGCTCTTCGATGCGATAATATGCAACTGTACTACGAAGGTCTGGAGAATGTGCGATGTCTGGAACAACTAAAGTTTCTCTCGTTTCACAATGTGAAAACCTTTGACGATTGGTGCCTGGATCGTGTTTCTGGCGGGGAATATCCACGTCTCGAAGTACTGGACATATCCGGCACTCAGATCACACCAAAAGGACTCGCGTGTCTTTACCGCCTGCCACAGTTGAAACTGCTAATTGTGGACGATCCCAAGCAATCCCTGGAAATGGAACTAAGTGCCAGCATATTGGAAACAGAAATGCCGCCACTAAAGATTGTTGCCGCCGACACCATACACAGTTCATAACATAATTTTTGTTACAAAATATAATTTAATATCACATTAATTTCATTGTCCTGGTTTACTTTTCATATATTCTGCTTTAATAGCTGCACGTTCCTCAACTGGAGGCAAATAGGGCACGATTCCTTTGGCACGACGATCTCCACGCACTTTGTTCTGCAGACGATTCGAATGTATTTTTAAAAATATTCATTTTTAGGATTCCTGAAACTTACCCAGAACTCTTTGCAGTTATTGTAATTAACGAAGAAAATTTCGCACTTCTCCCTGTCGAAGTTGGTTTTATTTAAACATTTGAATGATAACTCTTGTTCCTGCAAAATACGTTGAATTTTATAATATTAACACAATGGGTTCGTTTGTTCTTACCTTAAGACAGGGATTATCACGTTCGGCATTGTCATTGCGCGGCATAATTGAAATATACTTATAAAATTAATTTGTAAACAAAGCAAACTTATAAAATTATGTAAAGTTATTCGATTTCGATAACTTACCGGTACAGTGTTGCTAACTCAGCTGGTGCTGTTAGTATTTGCAGGTTAGTATTTTCTATGAGTTGGCAGTATTAAAACTAGTATTTTATATGTGTGTCACGAAGCAATCGATAGCTTTTGAAATGCAAATGTGTGCCTGTTATCCCACTAGAATATTTTTGTTAAGAAGCTGTTAAAAAATCATTTGCAGCGGATTAGCAGCTGTTAATTTCGAATTAGAGTTTCTTTAAATGTTTTTATTAAAAAAAATAGTTAATTGGACATGAACATTAGGTGTATAGGAAATTCAGAAAAAACATAAGGGAAATTTATAAATACAAAAAGGAGTCTTATCGATTACTATTTTAAATATAATTTATTGTTCGCTGTTAATAACAGTAAAGCAACATGCAAAGGTTTGATATATTTGTTGATATATGTGTGCATGTAACTTAACAGTTTGAGCACAACCGTGGCCAGAATTCGTCGTAGAAACGGCGCGGAGGACGTATTTTGCTTAATGCGCGAAGTTTTGACTTTAATTAAACAATAAATAATTAATTAATACTCAAATGAGTGCAATATCGAAATAAGCAACAATTGTAACAATAGGAAAGTTTAGAAAAGGCAAGGCAGCAGTGTTTCACAGTGTGTATGTGGAGGTGTTTGTTTCTGTTTCGTTTTGCTGTGAGTGTATGTGTGTGTGTGATGAGAGTGCGTTAAAAATAAAACGCCAAGAAGAAGCTGCGTGCAAAAAGCAGACGCCAAGAAAAATAAAAAAAAAAGAATGTGCCCAAACAACCGAAGTGGAAGAAAAGAAAGTGTTTTTAATTTGTTTTCCGTTGTATTTTCAATACGATTATAATTATTTATGGTAAAGTAACAAAAGGCGAAAGTGCATTTTTACATGTAAAGTGCTGCAAAAGGTGAATATCGCGAGGGAAAATCATTTGCATTCTGCGACGACGAAACCAACGAATGAGGCTGTCAAAGCGTAATTGTAAAATTCCACTGTCTGGTTCAGGCAGGCAACAGTCGCAGCCGCAGTCGCAGTTGACGTCGCAGTCTGCGTTGGACACACACACGCGTACATACATATGTGCATATTATGTACGAATGTGTGTCTAAATATCTATATAAATATAAAGAAAACATGAAGTTTTCTATGGAAAATGTGTGCGAAATGATAGATTAATAATTGTGTATGTGTATTATTTATATTATTCTGTGCAGATAAGATTTACAAATAAAGAAACGAAACTTCGTTCGAGCTGTTTAAACTTTATTCGGATTTGGGGAACGAGCGTCGATCGTGCAACACGCCGTGTAATGGATGCAACATCAATAATAACACAAGTTTCCCGTGATGATGAACAACTGAACGTCTATCCAAGCGACAAAGGAGGTAAGCAATAAGGACAACAACAACTGTACACACAAACACACACACACATGTTAAGAGAAACCCAATATGAGTCATCCGGCAGCCCAAACGGCGTCATAACAAAGACGCAATAAAAGAACTACTTAAAGGACACAAAGTTTGGACTGCCCACTGACCTTAGAAATAGTACAGACCACCCCCCACACACATACTGTACACACCAGAGTTTCTTTCACCCTTCGCCTCTCCCTTTCTACCTCGCACTGTGTTTTATTTATTCACTTTTGTGCGCAGCTGTTTTCTTTCTGACTATTGTGAATGATCTAACCACTTGCTAGCTTCGCTTGCAACTGAGCACCACCTGTAATCAACTGTGACGTCATGCACTTTACCAAGTGCACGCAAACAGAAAGAATAATAAACGTTGAACAAATTGCTTTACGTATGTACAGTATAAATACCTTTGCATGTCCTAGCCAATAGAAAGAGACCGGGAGACAGAGAGAGAGAGAGAGAGAGGCGAAGGAGAGATGTGTAGATGGCGAGAGAACAATTGAAACCGCAATTAAATTGCACACTTTTACAATGCTGAATATTGGGTAAAGAAAAGGTGGAGAAGCGGTTGGGAAGAGGAAGGGGAGAAGGGAGGGAAACCGGTATCGACAACGAAGTCAACGACGACTAGTTTTCGTTACAATAAAAAACACAAACAAACAAACAAAGCAACATACGAATAACAAAGCGTAACTTACAAAAAAGCTTGAATGAAACAGTATAGATAGAGAGAAAGAGTAGGACAGAGAGAGATAGAGCGCATTTTCGTATTGAGTAAGAGAGTGCGATATTAAAAGTTGTATATAGTAGTATGTGTATGTACATATGTATGTATATGTGGGACTGTGCATGCACATATTTGTACGTATGCATGTACGTATGTGTTTTATTTCTGCTGCAACGGGGTGGGGCAGGAGTAAGAAAGACAAGCGAAGCGCCTTAAAGTAATAATAAAATTTAATCTAATCTGCGGTCGCAAAAAAAAAATGAAAACAGACTACAAATACACTTAGCAAACACACACATACGTATTTATGTATATATAAATGGTGTGTCTAATGCATACATGTTTAAAGCTAAACAACAGCTCTGCGCTTAGGTGCTAATTGACATCCCTCTCTCTCTCTATCCCTCACTCGCTGCTCGCTTTGAACAGAGCTGCCAATTTAACTCAAACTTTAGCTCAAATATTTATCTATTATGCTTGTGGAGAGAAGAGGTCACGAGGGGGCGAGGGGGGCTGCCACTTCCGTGTGCATATCTGTATGTACGCCAGTGCTGCCAGAATTTTGAGCGAAGAATAGGCAAATTATATGAGAAAAAGATGATCGTATGGAGTTGCAATAGGAAAAATACTGATTATACTGATTACGGGAATTAAAAAAAGCTATTTAGAGGGATATTTTAGATTTTGTCCCACAATTGAACTTTGAAAAAACCCAGATTTATCGAAAAGAAAGTTGATCTGGTAACACCAATGTACGCACAGTACGCGCAACCTAATTAGAATCACTTCTGTTAGATTCACTTCTATCGATTCGTAGTTATCGCTATTATTGATAGGTATTTTTTTTGTTATTATTATTATTCTTATTTTACATGCTTTCAAACCTTCGTCGACTTGTTGAGCTTCGTGACAATAAAGAGACGTTCGTCATCGACGTCATCATCGTCATAAGCAGACAGAGCTGTGTCTCCCACCTCTTTGTGTGTGGGTGAGAAGAGCTCTGAGCTTTAGAACCGGCAACATTTGAAATATTTTGCGTTATTTTTTCTTGTTGTTTTGTGTGTTTTGTTTTCTTATTTTTTCAGAGTGGGTGCCGCCTAAGTGCTGTCTTGGCGTTGTCTCCCTCTTTCCATTCCTCTCTTTCTACGCCCGACCGCCCATGTTTAAATATTTATATAGATACATATAATTCGTTTTTATGGGCAAACGCTCTAGTATCTCATTTCTAGAAATATAGCTGCCTCTAATTTTCAATTTCTCAAGGTCTTACACGCACACACAAGCACATATTGAGTCTCTGCGTGTTTTACCCTTTCCATATACCAGAAAAATACTTTGTTATTACTAATGTATTAATTTTGTCAAGGCGAAGGTGCTAAACAATTCAGTTGGAAAACAAGTTACTAAAGAATCGTTTATATAATTTATTCTATAAGTCACTTGATATACAGACAGCTGTATATAAAATAATAATTGAACTGTTTGTGAATAATAATTATACAATTCGCAATTAAATTAATCAAAGCTTTGCTCTCTGTTGCCTTATCAATTGCTTGAGTTTCTTCCAATCAACCGAAAATATGATTAATGGAATTTTAAAGACAGTTTAAGCGTTGTGCTGAATTCTCTTAAAGTTAATCAAAATTGTAAAACAAGCCCGATCAATATTTATTAACAGCTGTTGCCTGGTAAATATTTTTAGACGTAAACAACCAGAACAACATGAGGAAGTGGGAGGGGGACTCTTTTAAAATGTTTCCATTTGGAAGACGTTGTAAGCCTGCGAAATTCTTTTGAAAACCTGTCGAAACTTGTACAAACAATAATTGATTATCTTGACTGCCCCCACTCGTATATTAACTGATACGCCTTACTGATAGCAGTCTTGCAAATATGCTATTAATATTGCAGAATAAACATAATAAAATTGTGTTTAATCGTATTTTGAATTGATTGAAATACTTTTAGCACACATTTCTCTAGAGCAGCACAATGTGAACAAGTAAAAATAATAGATAAACTTGAGAAAAATTGCAATTTTCAATACAAGCAACAAAATATTACGATCGACTTGAAGAGCATTTTAATTTATATCTTTTTGGCGTCGAAACACTTAAAGCACAAACACATAGAGAACTCATTAGCTAAAACGGGGCAATGCATAATTATTAAAAAATATATTATATACCTCTCTTTATACACATACTATACGAACAGATAAGTTTTGAGAGAGAGAAATATGTGCGTGCCGCGTGCTGTGCAAAAATGTTAATGGTCTTCAACGGCAGCGAGAACGTTTCCTATATAGTATGTGACTGTACAGTGAATATACATATATATGTATATACAGCTGAAAAAGCAATAACTAATTTATTTTTGGTTCTTGTCTAAATCCCTCCAACAACAACAAGAGCAGCAGCAACAACTAAATAGAATAAAAACAAAGGTCAATTGATGCGGCAACAACAACAACAACAAGAATGATATGTCTATCTAATTTTAAGGGGGAGGTCGGGTTCATTGGCCTTTGTACTTGGTTAGAGATTCCAACCCCCAAAGGCGACATCATTGTGCAAATGTGCACAATGTGCAGAGGGGGCGGCTGTCAGCCTCTGTTCTCCACCAACCCCTTTCCCCCTTAAACCTTAGTCTCTTTTCTGTTTTACTTTTCTTTCTCCGCTGCTTTTGACGAGCAGGTGTTTTCCGAGCTTGTGCAAACATCACGTGCAAAGTTGACCAGACAAAACCGAAACAAAATAAAAGAGAGGAAGAGAGAGAGAACACTCAACTCCAACTGTTCACTTTTTATATAGATATCGCTCTGTTTCTGTGTTTGTGTGTGTAGCTTTGAAAAGTTTCATAAATATGCTGAAGGTCGATGGTTGTTGGTGCCCATTTAAGGCCAACCAGCGCTCGCTAAAGAATCGGAATTGAGAATTGAGAATGATATCATATGTGCATGCCCAGATAACAAACATTATGAATAAAACACGATTAGATAAGGGGCAGCAGAAGGAACAACAAAAGCAATAACAACAACAAATTGACTTTAAGGTTTGGGGCTTTGTTTTTTTTTGGCATTTTCTTTATTTTTGTTATTTGTTTTAAATTAATTATCTAAAGGGGTATTAAACAAACACAAATGAAAATGGCACGAGGGTTCGTTTTTATTGAAGACAATCTAATTGGTGATTGTATATGGTTAGGAATAAAAGACATAATTGATAGTCTTGCTGTCGTTCTCTAACAATAAAACGAATTTTTTATCATACATGGAAGTATTTTTGCTGTTTGTAGAGGGCATATTCATTTTGAACAGTGGCTTGTAACTGTTTTGAACTTGGAATTTTCTGCAGCGTAGGAGTTGTGGGATACTAACAGGCCCTGCCACTTTGTTGTATTTCTTTTTATTTTGTCTATCATTGCACATAGCGGGAAACGCTTTTCTAAGCTTTTGTAATAATTTGAAAATATTTTGGTCGAATCATCATTCTCAGTTGTTTCAGATTTACTCTAAGTCCCCAAGAAATAAGTTAATTTGTTACTTAATTAATGTTCTTAATCTATTTCTACTCTTAATTATGTTAAAGGTTTGACAAAGGTTCTGCTAAATTATAAAGGAAACAGAAATTAATCTTATTTCGCGGAAACAAAATTAAAACTATTCAGCTTCGATCTAGACAAAAATGTGAATGGGATTCCCATCGCTTATAGCACACAACACGCTTTACGAGAGTGATCTATGCTGATCCGAGCTGATAAGTCAGAATCTGATGTTAGTGTAGCCAGGGAATAATGCGTGCTATCAATATTAGAAAGTGATCCCGACCTGTGAAATCTAGGAATCGCTCGTATTGAGTATACCCGTGTTGACCTATTAATATAAAGCTATATAATGTATATAGCACAGTCATTACAAGTACTATATATAGTTATTATATTAAATAGTGTTATCTCATTTTCAACCCTCAGTTGTCAATTATAACGAATTTTGTCTGTAGTCTCTACATATCTGGCAAGTAAAGCAGCGAAATGTCAGAAAAAAAGAAACAGATGAAAATGAAATATAAAATGAAAAAAGAAAACGCTCGTCATTTTCATTGCCATTCCGCGTCGGATAGCTGCGAAAATGCGAAAAGTGTTAAGTGTATTTCCCAATTGACGCGTAAGGTTGTTTAACAGTCTGCTGCGGATCAGAGATTTACATAAATTAATGTAACAATATTTTTAATTTTTCTCTCTTTTCTTTTGTTTTGTTGCATAAATTCTCAACTTAATTGTGTGCACGAGCCGCAGACAGTCGGGACAGCCCCGGACAGCTGTTGTTTCGATTCAATCGAAATTAGTTCAAAGCCATAAGAGAACTTTGACTAATTAGACAAGCAGACACATTGCATACTCTATATAGGGTATGCATACTTTATAGATCATGCTGCCAGGGCTGCGTATACCTGCTTTCTTTTTGAAGTCACTTCATCATAATTGAACTCGAGGTGCTTGAAATAAGTTTGGAATTCGTGACTTTGTTTGTTTATTGTGTGTGTGTGTTGTGTGCCGCCCACAGATCTCAATCGTAGCAGATATTACGGTCAGCTGCTTGCCAAATTTGGTATCTATTAAAATCTCTCGATAGGCAAATGGAACTATAAATACGCGGGGGCAGGCAGCGTGCAGATAAACCTACATAAAGTAGGCAGAGATACATTTAGAGCATACAAAAACGTCATATAAGTGCAGAAATAAAGAAAATCAAACGCAGGCACTAACTGAAAGTCAATAATTCAATTTAAAGCCTTAAAAATAGGACAAAGCCTATTTGAGTGTGATATAAGAGGAACGAGGAAGGGATGCCTGAGTGCGCACAGAGATGGAGGCGTGAGAGGGGACGTGGCTGCGCATCAATCAAGCGCAGAGAACCCACAGACCTAAATATAGATATGGCTTTGCAGAGCCAGAAGGAGGGAGCGAGAGGGAGTGATTGAGCCACCCAAAGTACATATCAATAACGTGAAAATGTTGCGGATGTCAGTTCAACAAGTAGGCGACAAATTGACAAGGGGCTTTTATGCAAAGTTATGTAAAGTGTTTTCATGTGTAAGTGTGCGTTTCTGTCTGTGTGTAGGGAGCTGTAGCTACTTTAAGGCCTAAAAGGACTCTTGAGCTCGGCGGGCGTTTCACCTTTCAACTGCCTAATAAGTAGGGGGTGGGGCTAAAGTGTGCGTTTGTATTGGTGTGTGCTCCTATCACGTTCACAACTCGTTGTTTTTGTTGTTGTTATTGCTGTGTGTGTGTGTTGCGACGGCGACAACGCTCATAAAATATTCAAGTACAGTTGCACACTTCACAAAGGCGCCGTAGACGGGGGAGCAGTAGGGGAAAAATCTAAGGGTTCTCTCTCTCTCTCTCTGCTTCTCTCTGGGGTTGGGGGATACAACTCTGAATCTGATGCTCCTAAGCTACAGATTTTGCGCTAGCTAACGGTTCAATGAACCGACTAACGTCTCTAGCTTAGCTCTCTGCCAACTCTGGAATCCTACTTACTCAGCAACATATTCTGCAGTCACAACACACGCACATGCAACACATGCAACATGCACTCTCCTATTCTTGTGCACGTCAAGTGCTGTTTGAATGTTAGTTTCTTTGTTCCCCCTCGCACAACAACAGCAACAAGAACAAGAGCAACTAATGCAATTGCTATTGGCAAGTTGGCTTAAAGCACTCCAGGGCGCACCTGAGGCGACCACAGGGCTTAAAGGTCAATCGGCGACCTTCTTACTTCTAACGACAGTGTGCGTGTCTGTCTGCCTGTGTGTGTGTACTTCTTGTTTGTGCGTGTGTATGTATGCAATTATAGCGTTTCCCATCGATTAAACGCATGTACATATGCTAAAATTGTTGCTATATGCCCCGATCAGACCCCTTCCTCCTTCGCCTTCCCCTAGATTTAGCGGTATTGGTGCCAGCGACGTTGTTGGTTTTTCCTTTTATATCATATCGTTTCGTTTGATTTCTATTTTTAGACAAATTTCCCACACACACACACGCACACAAGCGAAATTCGTACGCAAAGTGTTTAAACATTTGCATATTGCGAGAAAAAAAAACAGACCAAAAATCGAATAAAATGTTGAAATTTACATGTTGCTACAAATATTCAACGATATATACTATAAAAATATCTTCACTGATGCGAAAATAAGGAATATTTAATTGGTTTTTATTGGTCAATCGATTCTTTTCGGAAAAACCTTGAGAATGTCTGGAGCTCTGCACCATGATAATGAAATATAAACAATTGCTAAAAATATACAAATAATGTATAGAAGAATGAAAGAGTAGAAAAAGGAGAAGACTTAAATCGTAAAATTATTCATCTAATTCTTTTTTTAGACGAAATTTAAATATAAATTTATGTTTATTTCTGCAAATTTTAATTTGTTTATTTCTACACACACTTTAAATCTGTTTTTTTCAGTGTTTACATTAGGTATCGAAGTATTCCTTTGAATTTAATTGTATTTAATTGAAACAATTATTCAGCACATTCATGAATTCGTTCAATAATTTACCGTAATCTCATGTAGTTAACTTCGTAACCGCAACAAGTAAGCAAATGTGACTCTAGCCACGACTTTAAATTACTCTTTCAAATTGAGTTTAAGGTTTGTAGTGACGGAAATGAGCTTACTTAATTCTATCTGTAACACTGGTATACCCAATTATATCAGATTCTACGATATACAGGGTATGTGAATAATATACCTCAGCCCTGGCCTGACATTTTCAAGGTCGGTTCGTCAATGTGCGGTTGAAACTGATTGTGCACAGTTGACTTAACTCGAGATAAATGTTAACCAGATTCAGTGGATGTGTTTAAGGTTTTTTGTCAGCTGAAAATGGAAAAAAGTAGCGAATTTGAGCTCTTCTCGAATTGTAGTTTTTTACATAGACTTAAAGATTTATCACTCTTTAATATTGTGATAACATAATAACATTATCTTGTTTTCTTTGGTAAAGATCGATATTAAAAACTTCACCCATTCACTATACTTTAACATATGGTATATACATTTGTTTATCATTTATATACGTTTATTTCATTCGTATTAATAGACTTTTATTCTCATTCCTCATTTCAGACGATGTGGAACGTTTAAAACCACAAAAACGAGGAATATTACAAGCGTTACTTTGCTGCTGGCGACGAAATCGAACGAAAACAAACCAAAATGGCACACAGATCGATGGTTCAACAACACCGCCACCCCTACCGGACCAACAAAGGTACCTACTACCTCAGGTTAGGCACTCCGATATGCATAAAAAGTGTATGGTCATCGACCTGGATGAGACTCTAGTGCACAGTAGTTTTAAGGTAAGAAGATCCATCAGAAACACACACACACACATGCATATCTAAACTCTTGTATCCCTATATAGCCCATACCTAATGCCGATTTCATAGTACCAGTGGAAATCGATGGCACCATACATCAGGTTTATGTGCTGAAGCGACCGCATGTGGATGAGTTTCTGCAGAAGATGGGTGAACTGTACGAGTGCGTTTTATTTACAGCCTCACTAGCCAAATATGCAGATCCAGTTGCCGATCTGCTAGACAAGTGAGTATACCTGTCATATATAGTATTTTTGACATGTTAGATAACTCCTTTTCTCATTTGCAGATGGAATGTGTTTCGTGCAAGACTGTTTAGGGAATCATGCGTTTATTACAGGGGTAATTACATTAAGGATCTAAATCGTCTGGGACGGGATTTACAAAAGATTGTCATTGTCGATAATTCACCGGCCAGTTATATATTTCATCCAGACAATGCGGTGAGTATGAAGATACATATACAGAAATATTTGGTCTTTATTAATACCTTTTTGATCTTCTTTGTAGGTGCCTGTAAAGTCGTGGTTCGATGATGTAACCGACTGTGAACTGCGTGAGCTGATACCTCTTTTCGAGAAGCTAAGCAAAGTTGATTCCGTCTATTCGGTGCTCTGCAATTCAAATCAGCCGCTGAACAATCAAACAGGCCAACAGCAGCACACGCAGGAGCTGCATCAGGCGCCCTTACAACAGCAGCAGCAACAGACCATCTCTGCCACAACAGTTATTACACAGGCGACCACATTGTCTGCCCCGACCATGCTGAATGCTGCCACACAGCAGCAGCCACAACAACAACAACAGCAGCAACAACAACTGCAACTGTCCAGTCCGCCCAGCCCACAAAGCGAGCTACTGCAGAAGACGTAACATCAGTGGGAACTAATGTTTATAAATATATGATAAACTTTATACATATAATGAGACCAAGCAAGCAAAGCAAAACAAAGCATCAAGAACATAATTCTGCGTCACTCACACACACACACACATACACACACAAACACTCACACATACACACTTGCAATAGAAACTCATATTAAAAACCCTTTTAATGCATCGCTATGAAACCTTCCCCCTTATAGACTAAGCTCAAGTTTTTATATTTTTAAACTTTTTACAAGGCACATTTGTTATTTATTATTATTATTTTTGGCTCTTTGCTTTGTAATTTGTTTATACAACGTGTGTGCAAGTGTGCAAGTTTTATAGAGAAAGGCCACGCTTACCCCTTGTACTGGATATTTTCCCCTCCCTCTAATCTAATAAACTAAAAGGATACATAATTTCTATGTATAACTAATAATCATTGAACTTTTATACACACTATATATATATACATCTATATAATTATACATATTTTAAGTGCGCATATTTAACAGAAGAAGGGGAAACTGAGAAAAGCTAAAAGATCTAAGGAGCTAACAAAGTAAATATAAAATTAAAATTGATAAAAAAGAATAACTATACATATGAGCAGAGAGATAAAATCAAATTCAAAATAGGATATATTTATATATATTTTTTATAAAAAAGAAAAAAACCCAACACTTAAAACAAAATACAAAAAAAGAAAATCTACGTGTACTACAAAAACAAAAAAACAATTTATATATACATCTTATATATATACTATTAATATATATTAAGCATATGTATACACATTTTGCTTAAGCTAAGGCTTGTATAAAATATATAAAAATATTTCGTAAATTTATTACCACGTTTATGCGGCTGTTCCTATTCGTGATGTTTTTTCGTTAGAAGACAAGAGAGAAAAACAGAGTCCAAAACATGTTCATTATATAAATGATTGTTTATCACGCATACGAAGCTGGGCATAAACGTAGTAGTATGCACAACAAGGGCACATAAACACACACACACCAGAAAGAAACACAGCAATTGTAAAGCAGCGTATAGCTTAATCATATAATACAATATATTATACACAGACTAAGAGAAAAGTGTACCCTGGGCATCTTTTATAAACTGCGATTATGCGTTCTAGCAATATTATGAAAATTCAGTGAATAAGTTAAAGGTTTCTCACGTCATATTTTGCACAAATCGAAAAAACATATCCATCATCATCAGAAAATAACCTAAATAAAAGAAAACCATGAATAAAAAGTTAGATTAGAAAACCAATTACTTTCGTAATATTGCGAGGCGCATAATCGCAGCTTTGCAGCTCCGTTTTAAGGCTCTTAAGCAATTCTTTTAAACGTAATATTATTTGCTTTTATTTATATATACATATTTGTATGAAGTGCGCTTATGAAACGCATTGCAATATTTCTATAGCTATCTATTCTGTCTCCTCCCCTGACCTTTCTATCGTACGGTATGGAAAATGTTTTGTGTTTTATGTGCGGGCAGTAAAAACAAAAAAAAAAAAAATTACAAAAAAAAGAAGAACGAAATTGAAAATAAAAAGAAATATTTACAAAGCTTCTACTCCGACCAAGTAAATACATAATATATAATACATCTAACGGCATATACACGTACATATATACAACATACATATAGAGTATAACACTTATATTGAGCTCAAGCTGGCCACGCCACAACCCACCTAAATATAATATATACTTATATAGATGCGACTATATACCGTTACACGAAAACTACAACTACAACTACGATAACAAGCAACAACAACAAGAAAAAGACGCTAAGGCTACCCACACTATACAACAACAACAAAAGGAAAACACCGACCAGTGCCGTCACGGCTTTCCGATCGAACGATTTCAGTCACGTTTCTATTTTATACTAATTCTCAGCTAGTTTTTGCAAAAACATTTCTAGTGCGTAAGCTTTTTTCTATTTAAAACGACGGATTGAAAGGGAAAGAAAGAAAAACAAAACTTCGGCACGTTGCAAACGCGCATAATTCTCATATAGTTTGCATTGGAGCAAGTAAATTTCGACCATAAAACCTATGAAACAAGCTAAATTTATAATATAATTTGTAATTAAATTATATATCATTTACACTGCTGCTAAATTGTAACGATAAACGATAATAGCGACTAATCAACAAGAGCGAAACAATTTAAGCGATAACGATAATTTGAATAATGCAAATATTTAACTGTATTACTTTTAATAATAATAACATTAATTGAAAATCAAGTAATAATAAATTGTAAACCAAGAAAAAACTTAATTTATCATAAATGGAAAAAATGAAATCTATTTTTAAAACGAGCCTATAAATGTAATGCATAAATGTCGGAAAACAAAAGAAAAAACAAAACCAATTTAAAATCTACGAAAAATTATGTCATCAAAATAAAAAAAGCATTAAAACCCGATATAAAAGTATTGTTATTGAACCTTTATTGAATATGTTTGAGGCGGTGAGTACAAGGTATTTCTTAGTCGGTCATCAAATAATATTGATAGGCGAATTCAATTATATTATCGATCATTTACTGTGTAAATACTATTTATATATATTTAGCTACAGATTATCTGAAATGAAAATCGATGGGAATTGTGAAATTTCTAATACCCTCATATCATTTGCAATCCTAGCATAGATAAACAGATAGAAAAGACATTGGGGCTTGCCATATTTTGTTCATTTTGAATACGGAATAAAGTTCTATTTATTATTAAATTTTCAACGCACATTGTTACATACACCGCTCTTTTCGATCTACATACTATTTAATACACATATTTTGTCTTGAACTTAAACTTATTTGCTAAACTAAAGACATACATTACGTAGGCAATCGATTTTTGGTTTCATGTTTCTTGTTTGTTTCGTTTGCGTTTCTTGCTTTGTCTTTGTCTGTTTTATCGGGCCGAAAAAACACTTAGATTAGATTTGCCTGACTTCATCTGTTATTCATTATTCATTACGTTACTTCATAGTCTTTTAAAAGCGTTTTCTCTCAATATTTTTATATATAACAATGCAAGCAAAAGAATATAAAAATGTTTAAACAAATAACCTTTGTAGCAAATTGCAGAGTGAAAGTTACGTGCTTACATCATTTTTTGTTTTTCTTTCTTTGTATAATCTCGAATACAAAATACATCGAAAAGTTTTTGTTTTGAGTTCATTACATACATACAATATTTATTGGTTTATTTATTTACTTGAAATTGTTCTTTAGGTTTTTTATATATGTATATATAAGTTTCTCGTTCTTTTTATATTTAATTATATTTTAAATTTGTTATTTAAATTTAAATGCATTTAAGTAACGTGTTACAATTAGAAACGGTTTTAGCTACGTGTCCTTGTTGTTGTTGTAAGTGTGTGTGTGTGTTGGTGTGTGTATTTGTGTTTGTATCTTGTGTTGTCAGGTTGCACTTTTAGAAATTCCATCATTGTTCGTCGTTTTATAGGTGTACATAATTTCATAGCTACATAAGGTATATATAATATATATATATATAAATATGAATACGGTATGCATGTATAATAATATGCCATATTTGTTATATGTATACATATATATATATCGACCTTGCACTATAACTTTATAACTTAAATGATTGCTGACTAGACTAGTGCGTATTGAATCGGATTGCGTTTAGAATTGTTCTTTAAGTATGCAAATCGTACTGTTGCCATATATTGTATATAAACATTTTAAGTAATTTTTCTTCATATTTGTTTGGTGTTTTGTTCTTTTGGTTCATTGAAAAGCTGCTGTCTCTATATTAACTGTCCGATCCAAGCGGACTCAAAGGCAACTACAACCTATACTTTAATATATATATCAATAATCTTGCTTTTTGAATACACATAATTTTGAATACACATATATTTTCGTTAAGTTCGTATTGCATTTACTGTGCGCTTTACAAGTTCTTATTGATGTTTTTTAATCATTGTGGGGAATTGGAATTTTGAATATGATACGCTTTTAAAGTTTGATTTTTGATTTTGTTGCGTTAGTTAAAAATATTTCCATTGTCATTTGTGTTTTTGTTCGGTGTGAGCGTTTTCATTTTTTGTTTTTTTTTTTTTTTTTTGGTATTACAAATACTTGAGAGCGACAAAAATGTGCTGGTTTTCGATAGGAAATATTCTGAAAAAATGTACAGATTTTTGTAATTACAGATTAAATACATCCACAATATATTTGTGTGTAATTTGCTCGATCCGATATCGGTCAGCGATGACGCTTCTGTCTTTAATAATTTTCTATATGTAGTACCTGTTGTTTATGTTATTAATTTTTTGCAGTTTCTGTTTTGCAGCAGCGCATACCAATTACAAATCACTAGAAATAATACGTAGCTAATCAGGGTTCTAAAGCATTGTCGATTGCCAACAGAGTTGCAGAACTATCGATTACTCTATCTACTGGAAGGTATTAAATGTGTTTTGAATCTATAATGAAATTGAATAAAAACTAAATAGATCTTAAAGGTTTAACAAAGAATTTGTTTAGCTAGGATTGATTTAATGTAAGACTAGTTTTAAGTAAGATTTATCATGCGATACGATAGTTTTGTCGATAGTTCTGCGATTCTATTTGCTTATAGTACATAGTATGGAAAGCACATGTAATGTTAGACATGCGCGATGGGCATTTGAAGCGTCTTCGCATCCCGATAGGACTTATCCTACACATACTGATGATCGCCGGCCATAGGATCATTGTCGGCACAATCCACACGTAGCAACGGCTCTTTCTCAATTGTCTGATGCACTTGGGCATCGTAGTCATAGTAGTTCATCCAATCCACGCGTCGGGGCTGCACCAGGCCAAAGCAACTACACTCAAGAAAGTCAACCAGATTAAGAAGAGGTCCACGCGTAAATGGGCTGTGTCCGCCTTTAGCCTGGAAGTGTCTGTATCGGCCGCGGTTCATTCTCTCGTTTGTGGTCATACCCAGGCAAACAACCTGATAGGTCTGGCATATGGTCAATAGAATTACCCATGACATGTGCAGCAGTGCATTGCCCATGACCCAGCCCACCCAGGCATTACAATTGCCAATAGCACGCATTGCGGTGACGAAATCTAATAAAAGTATCAGTTAAGATATGATGTTCAAAATTAATTAAAAAAACTCTCACCGTCGAAGTGCACATTACACTCGTTTACATAGTACTTGGATCCACCGTAAAGCATCCAGGCGCACATAATCAACAGCATCCAGAGAAATCCCATGAAGTAGCTATGGTTCTTGAGCCCAATGCAGTTGCCGACCCAGGGGCAATGGTGATCAAAACGGGCTACACAGCGGTCGCAGACAGAACAGTGCTTGGAACGTATGGGACGACGCACCAGGCATCCCGAGCAGAAGGAGGCGGGCTCAAATCCAATGCCGCCTCGCTCCGATAGCTCAATAATTGTCTGGAAGAGAATAGTGTAAATAGTTATAGTTAATTGATAAATAGTGCAAGGAGATTCTCTTCTACCTTGAATCGCTGCTCGCGGGTGGGTCGAATAATACCAGGATCTCCTTTCCAAGATTTGAGAAAGCACACCCACAGTGCAAGGGAGCTGATTAGGAAGCACACGGTGGTCGCTAGCGACACAGCATCATCGATATACATAAGCCAGGTGACATAGAACCAGGCCTTAGTGGCCAGATAGACAGAGAGGGGCAGCAGTGCCATCAGATGCTCATCGAACAGCGCCTTACCAATTGTATGGAATATGGCATAGAGACAGCCAAGTAGGAAAAACTTAATAATATACAGGGTATTGATGGTAAACACAATGCCAGCCAAGTAGAATGCGGTAAAGGGACATGCGACCATGGACCACCAGCGCAATCGTTTATCATGTCGTAGTTTCGAGACGAGAGAGCGTCGTTGCTGGGATGTCAGAGCTGCCTCCTTGACGCGATCCATTACTTTGGCACCAATCCAAATGGCTCCCGTTTGAGCCTCCAGCATGGTAAGCGGCGTCTCAGCCCTCAAATTGGGCACATCCAAAGATGCCTTCGACTTCAGCACCAGCGTGGTTATTGCAGTTGCATTACGTGCCAATATGGCCCAATGCAGAGCTGTGTTGCCGTGTGTGTAGTCAACCATGGCAGGATTAGCGCCCAACGTCAGCAGCAGGCGCACTGGATCCAAAGCGCATACCTGGCAAAATTATATGATTTAGTAAATATAAATAAATTATCAAAAACATGAAATTATAAAGCATAAACTTGGGAAAATCTGCTTATTAGTTTTATAATATTGAGATTAAACTGCAAAATAAAATCATAGAACGATTCTACTATTTATTTGGACATGATTTTAAATGCACTTCAAGTAAGAACAGCTGCTCCACCAACTGTTGCCTTTTACTATCATATGATATCCCAAACATAATATGTATATGTAGAGTGTATAGTTTATATAAATACGTTGAAAGAGATAAATTTACCAATCCATTTTTTTACTACTGACTATTTAAAAAAAATAAATATTTTCATAACACTGTTAGAAAAACTAGTTTTTAAAAATTATAAATAATTATTACAAAATCAAAGTCAGGCAAAGGAGATTATACTTTTATCAATACAGTTCCATTTCTTCGTTTATATCTTTATCAGAATAGAATCAATATATTATTTGATATTTCACTCACCTTCCAGGCAGCCCACATGAGCGCTGTCATGCCGCCGCGATCCTGCAAGTCGGGATCCACACCCTTGGCTATGAAGTAGGCCACCAAGGCGGTGTGTGCAAACTGAGCGGCAATGTGAATGCACGAGCAGCCCTCGGCGTCACGAATGCGTGGATCAGCGCCGGCTGCCATGAGCAGCACCACTGCGCCCAGATGACCCTGTCGTGTGGCCCAGTGCAAGGGAGTGGCATTCAACTCACCGCCGACGGCATCAACTGTAGCACCCTTCTCCAGGAAATACCTAATAATGTCCCTGCGATTGTTAATGGCTGCCCAGTGGAGGAGTGTGACCGTTTCGCTGTCCGGCTGATTAACATCCCAGCCGCTTTCGACGAGATCGCGTACGCGTGCTATGGCACCGTATTGTGTCGCCTTGACAATATCGAAGCCACTGTAATCGGGTTCCACAGGCGCTGTGGGTGGCTGCTGAGCAATTAGTGCTGCCTGGCGATCGTTATCCGTTTGGTTGCCTGCACCGGGCACACACGAGCCGGTCGTGGCCGCATTGCAGGCGCTTTGGTACATTTTCCAGCGTATTTTTTGTTATTAGTTGTGTGAATGTGATTCACTGAACATCCCCCACACACACATACGCGCACACACACGCATATATACTTCAGGCACCCCCACAGGCCAGGTAATGAAGGTAATCGGGTTGATATTCACAGGGCCAGCATTTTGCTGCGATTTCAGCACTCGGCAGCAGCTACTTAAGCGTACACTAAGAAACAAACATGGGGCGCACCTTAAGTTCTTAAATATTTACACAATTATTAGATTTTAATGCGTTTTACATACGAAAATATCTGCTGCTGGTCAGTATGACCGTTTCTGAGCAATTTAAAAAAACCATAAAGCAATAATCGCATTATTGTAGAAACTCCGAAAAAATACCATAATATTAGTTGTGAAATTAAACAATCCCAAATAATTAAAACTTTTTTAATAATGTTTTGTAAGTATTAAATTTGTTTCATCATTTTGATAGTTTTTAGAAAATAATATTTTACGCTTACCAAATTTATTTTTGCCTACAAAATGATAAATACCGAAAAAAAGTATAATTTATATTTACCGAAAAAAGAGCTGCCAACCTGCGGCAAACACAACAGTTGCTGAAGTTTTTGCACACAATCTTTATTTTCCCGCGTAGTTGCCGCGTTCTGTTTGCAACTTTTAATTTGAGAATTAGTTTATTTAATTATTGTATATTTATTGCTAGGCAGCATGGATGCCAAGCGAAAATTTAATGGCAATGGCACGACCAACGGTCAGTCGAAAAAGCCCAGGTACGTAGCTTATCTATTTGATGTAAAAACAAAGCTAAATTTTTTGCAAATCTTGCAGAAACTTCGACGACGACGATGACATGGGTGGAGGTGGTGGCTTTGAAGCCGAACTGGCCGCCTTTGAGATGAACAACGATGATTTCGATCAAACGCAGTTGCTGGGCGAGGGTCCAGAGAACCAGCAGACTAGCGAGCGCTGGTCACGTGCAGCTCCGCCCGAACTGAATCCTGCCGAAGACAATTTGATATTCCAGCAGCTGGACGTGGAGAACTATCTTGGCCAGCCATTGCCGGGTATGCCAGGTGCTCAGCTGGGGCCGGTGCCAGTTGTCCGCATGTTTGGCGTCACCATGGAGGGCAACTCGGTCTGCTGTCATGTCCATGGATATTGTCCATATTTCTATATATCTGCACCACGCAACTTTGAACAGCGTCACTGTTCGGCGCTGCATGAGGCTTTGGACAGGAAAGTGATTGCAGATATACGCAATAACAAAGATAATGTGCAGGAGGCAGTGCTGGCCGTGGAGTTAGTGCATCGCCTTAACATCCACGGTTATCAGGGTGATGAAAAACAACCGTATATAAAGATCACTGTTACCCTGCCCCGTTTCGTAGCTGCCGCATCACGTCTGCTCAAGAAGGAAATTATTATGAGCGACTTCGACTTCCAGGATTGTCGTGCGTTTGAGAACAACATTGACTTCGACATCCGCTTCATGGTGGAGACAAATGTGGTCGGCTGTAATTGGATTGAGTTGCCGGCGGGTGTGTGGCGTCTGCGTGGACGCAACTCCAAGCCGGCACCGGAGTCACGTTGCCAGATCGAGGTGGATGTAGCCTACGATCAGTTCATATCCCATGAGCCCGAGGGGGAATGGTCTAAAGTGGCCCCGCTGCGCATCCTGAGCTTTGATATCGAGTGCGCAGGTCGCCGTGGCATCTTCCCAGAAGCCAAAATGGATCCGGTAATACAAATTGCCAATATGGTTATCCGTCAAGGCGAATCGGAGCCATTCATCCGAAACGTCTTTACTCTTAAGGAATGTGCGCCCATTATTGGCAGCCAGGTTCTTTGCTTTGACCAGGAGACACAACTGCTGGATAAGTGGGCAGCCTTTGTGCGTGAGGTGGATCCCGACATCCTAACCGGCTATAATATCAACAACTTCGATATTCCTTACCTGTTGAATCGAGCAGCCCATTTGAAAGTGAAGAACTTCGAATATCTTGGTAGGATTAAGAACATTCGTTCGGTCATTAAGGAGCAGGTGTTGCAGTCAAAGCAGATGGGAAGACGTGAGAATCAGTATGTGAATTTCGAAGGACGTGTTCCATTTGATCTACTGTTTGTCCTGTTGCGGGACTATAAACTCCGTTCCTACACTCTGAACGCAGTCAGTTATCACTTCCTACAAGAGCAGAAGGAGGATGTGCATCACAGCATCATTACGGATCTGCAGAATGGGGATGAACAGACACGGCGACGTCTGGCCATGTATTGCCTCAAGGATGCGTATTTACCACTACGGTTGCTAGAGAAACTCATGGCAATTGTCAACTATATGGAGATGGCTAGGGTGACAGGAGTGCCACTGGAATCTCTGCTCACTCGTGGCCAGCAGATCAAAGTGTTGAGTCAACTGCTACGCAAGGCCAAGACAAAGGGTTTCATTATGCCCTCGTATACCTCGAGTGGATCCGACGAGCAGTACGAAGGTGCTACAGTCATTGAGCCCAAGCGAGGCTACTATGCTGATCCCATAAGTACGCTGGATTTCGCCTCTCTATATCCCAGTATAATGATGGCACACAATCTCTGCTACACCACTTTGTTGCTGCCTGGTACAAAAGATAAAATGGGACTGACTGATGACCAGGTGGAGCGTACTCCAGCCAATAATAGCTTTGTCAAAGCGGAGCTACGTCGCGGACTTCTGCCAGAGATTCTGGAGTCACTGCTTGCAGCACGTAAGCGTGCTAAGAACGATTTGAAGGTGGAGAAGGATCCCTTTAAGCGGCAAGTACTTGATGGCCGTCAGTTGGCATTAAAGATATCAGCGAACTCCGTTTATGGTTTCACCGGAGCACAAGTGGGTAAACTGCCGTGTCTGGAAATCTCTGGCAGTGTGACTGCCTATGGACGCACAATGATAGAGATGACCAAGAACGAGGTGGAATCTCACTACACGCGCGCCAATGGCTATGAGAACGATGCAGTCGTCATTTACGGCGACACTGATTCCGTCATGGTTAACTTCGGGGTGAAGACCCTCGAGCGCAGCATGGAACTGGGACGAGAGGCGGCGGAACTGGTGAGTTCCAAGTTCGTGAATCCCATAAAACTGGAGTTCGAGAAGGTTTATTATCCGTATCTGCTGATCAACAAGAAGCGCTACGCAGGCCTTTACTTTACCCGGCCGGATAAGTATGATAAGATGGATTGCAAGGGCATTGAGACAGTGCGTCGGGATAACTCGCCCCTAGTGGCGAATCTTATGAATGCCTGCCTGCAGAAACTGCTTATTGAACGCAATCCTGAGGGTGCTGTGGAGTATGTGAAGCAGAGTATTGCAGATCTTCTCTGTAATCGCATAGACATTTCCCAGTTGGTTATCACCAAAGAGCTGGCCAAGACCGACTACGCTGCCAAGCAGGCTCACGTCGAACTGGCTGCTAAAATGAAGAAACGAGACGCTGGCACTGCACCCAAGCTGGGAGATCGTGTGCCTTATGTCATCTGTGCTGCGGCCAAGAATACACCAGCATATCAAAAGGCCGAGGATCCTTTGTACGTGTTGGAGAACAGCGTGCCTATCGATGCAAACTATTATCTGGAGCAACAGTTGTCCAAGCCACTGTTGCGCATCTTTGAGCCAATCTTGGGTGATAAAGCGGAATCGATTCTGCTAAAGGGCGAACACACACGCACACGCACCGTCGTCACATCGAAGGTGGGAGGATTGGCAGGTTTCATGACAAAGAAGGCTGCCTGTTTGGGATGCAAGTCTCTTATGCCAAAGGGCTATGAGCAGGCCTGTCTGTGCCCCCACTGTGAACCCAAGATGAGTGAACTCTATCAGAAGGAGGTGGCTGCCAAGCGTGGTCTAGAAGAGACTTTCGCAAGGTTGTGGACAGAGTGTCAGCGCTGTCAGGGCTCACTGCATGAAGAAGTCATTTGTTCCAATCGAGATTGCCCCATATTCTACATGCGGCAGAAGGTGCGCATGGAACTAGATTCACAGGAGAAGCGCGTGCGTCGTTTTGGTTTGCCTGAATGGTAAAAGGTTCCACAAACATTCTGATTATATACGTTATAAACCTATAATTTAATAATTATATTACTAGAAATTATTACAAAGTTGTGTGTTTGGATTTTTTTTGTTTTGCGCAAGCATAATTTTAAAGAACTTCTTCCAATTGCAACTTATTCTCTCTCTGGGTGGTGGAGGTGGACACTTTGGACAATTTTACAAGGGGCAGGCTAATGTCTGGGGTTGGCTGGCGGCGGTGACGGCAGGCAATGACTATTTGCGGGTTTGTAGCGTATTGGATAACCAGTCCATGGCCTGATCCAGACCTTCGCCCTTAGTGGCAGATGTTTTGAATATTTGAAATGTACGATTTTTTAAGTTTTCCAGACCTAACGCATGATGAACCTCTGCCACAGTCATACAGCCTTCCATGTCCTGTTTGTTGGCTAGCACTACAAGTATCGCACCCGCCAGCTCCTCCTCCCGCAGCATGTACAGTAACTCATCCTTGGAAATGCCAATGCGGTCACGATCCGCCGAGTCAACAACATAGATGATGGCATCTGTGTTGCTATAATAGCAGCGCCAGTATGGTCTGTAAGATAAATAGGGTAATATTTTTAAATTGATTCTTAAGTTAGAACATTCTTGACACGCAGCAGCTGCTGTGCCACGCAAACTGAACCTGCTGTAGATAAGATATTATTAAATGTCGATAAAATGCTTATTTCTCACCTAATACTGGTCTGTCCACCCAAGTCCCAGACTTGGAACTTAAGGTTCTTGTATGTGACCTGCTCCACGTTGAAGCCAATTGTAGGTATCGTCGTGACCACCTCACCCACCTGCAGTCTATACAGTATTGTAGTTTTGCCAGCACCATCCAGGCCCAATATTAGTATACGCATCTCCCTTGATCCAAGTAGACCACGAAAATAACTGAGCACCCCACCTGCCGATAAAAGAAAAAAATTTATTAGGTGGTGACTTTGATGACAGGCGCCAGACAAGAAGCACATTAAAGAATGTAATATTATTTAAAGGAAGATCCAGTGTAGCACATACCCATGATAAAAGCTCTTTTGCAGCTTGCTAAGTGCCTCTAAATGCTTAAGTAATAATTTAAAACTAACTAATTATGTTGTATTGCTCTTTAAATGATTCTGGCTCTTCTTTTCACTAAAATGACAGAATTCTGCCATTCACACAGAACGTAAACATGACGTGTCATCGCATACGTTCAGCAGAATATTGTATTTTTATAAAATAATTTATATGTAAATCATTACATTATTTGAATATGCTATTCATAAATTGTAATTTTTAATGCGTAAATATTTAAGCTTTGCATATATTAATACAATTTATTTATTTAACTTATTTAATACGATGAACGTAGCCATAAATTGCCGGCGTGCAGAGTTGCCACCCTTTAAATTTTGTTATACAGAGACGTCCGCCATTGTCGCGTCTTTCGTCCAATAAAGTGTGAAAATCGTGGGAGATATAAAACGCGTTCAAAGTGTGCAAATAGGTAAAAATACTGTGAAAAAATTGTTTATTTGGTTTCAAATACTAAAACGTATATCTGGAAAGCAAATAAAATACAGTGCATGCATTATTACCAATTATTTTTCGATGAGTGTGTAATGAGGGAGTAAAGCCGAATAACGATTACATATACAGTTTATATACACATTTACACGGACTTTGTGCAATATTTAAAGCGATGTAATGCAGAATGACTGTGTACCTAAATTACTGTTGTATTTTCAGTTACAAGAATTTGGGACAACGTAAACGCAACATAACGTAGCAAAAATGGCCTCGCCCTCGCCGGCGAATAGTCCGATGCCGCCACCACAGGCACCCAGCCCTATGGCGCCACCCTCGCAAAGTCCCGCACCATCGCCACACAGTCCGTACACGCATCAGCCCCCTCAGGGGCCACCGCAGGGACCTCCACCAGGTGCACCACCTCATATGCAGGGACCTCCACCCCCAGGACATCCAGCGGGACCGTACGGCCATCCCATGCAGCATGGACCGCCTGGACAGGGTCCACCTGGTCACCACATGCCGCCACACCATCAGGGCATGAGTATGAGTAAAAGAACGTACAAATTATATTGACAATTATAATATCGGCTTTACTTTAATTCTAGCTCCGCATATGGGAATGCAGATGCCTCCATCAGGACCGAATATGTCTCCGCTTGGATATCAAACGCATGGAATGCCGCCTAATGTAAGTGAACCCATCTGGCACAAGCGATTTTTAAGTGAATTTGTAGTCTTTCAATTGATCCGCCTGTTTAATTAGTTCAATGACTTCCTGTGCAAGGGAATCCTTGCTAGCTGCTACTAGATTCGGTTTCATCACATTGAATTCGCTGCCATTTGTATTATGCACCACACCGCCTGCTTCACGCACCAGCAAAACACCCGCAGCTACGTCCCAAGGCTTTAGATAATCCACTTGATAGGTGTCTAGGCTGCCTTTTGCCACGTAAGCCAGTGAGAGAGCAGCGCTGGCCAGGCATCGTGTGCTGTTGGGGAGTTGTTAAGAATTTAGTTTGGACTGTATCAAAATATTTTTGATAATTTGCAGGTTGCAAGTTGCAAGCTCATCTAGACTCTCAGTTATCAAGCTTTATAGAATATAAGAATTTACCCAGCGGCAACCGATGCCAACTTGTAAGCACGCTTTATGTTCTTGTCACGGAATACAGGCACATTCATCAGGGTTATTTCATAGCCAACAATTGCGCTTGATATCTAAAAGTAAGGGCAATATAATTATATTGTGCATTTGAAGTTCTCATAATCTTCCACATTAAACACAATGTTTGTATACAAACCGTAGTTGCACCGGACACTTGAATTGGTTTGCCATTTAGAAAGGCCCCATGACCTTTCTGTGTGGTAAACATTTCATTTGCGGCCGGATTATAGATAATTCCGACAACCAGTTCTCTATCTACAGCCAAAGCAACTGATATTCCGCAGTGGGGAATCCGGTGTATATAGTTTGTGGTTCCATCAATGGGGTCGATGATCCACGTTGGTGCATTTGTTAGCTCTGGTAGCTGTTTAACACCTGCTAATGATTCCTCTCCAATGAAACGTGATTCTGGAAAGGCTTTTAAAAGACCCTCGGTCAATTTATCTTCAATTTGACGATCGTAGACTGTGACAAAGTCAAAAAAAGCCGCCTTCACCGTAACCTCTTTGTTGGTTTTGTTGTAACCCTCCTCAAATATGGGACCACATTGAGTTACCAGATCCACAGCAACGTCATGGTATTCCTTGAGTTTCTTTTCACTCAAAGTGCTCGTCATATCTATAGCTTTATGATAAGCTAAAATATATATAAAAACAAGGAATTCCAACTAACTGAATGATTCGCTGGTTCCCAAGCTACTAAAACTAATGATAACGTACAAACAGGTTGAAGAGCTTTTATTTGAAAAGCTTTCGTGCGAGAAGAGAGAGAGTGAGAGGCAAGAGAACAAGAATCTTTGCTTTTTATTTTTGGATACTCTTTTTTAATTGTTTTATATGTAAAGCTTAATTTGTTTGCGGATCTTTTTTTCATCGAGACATTTTAAGCGTCATCGCCTCCTCCCACCGACTTTTCTTTGTCTGCTTTGCGAAGCAGATCCTCAATTTCTTTGCGCAACTCTTCGGTGCCGGCACAAATTAAATCTGGTTTCATTATATCGAAAGGGCCACCAAAGGGATGCGTAACTACACCTCCTGCTTCAGAGACCAGAAGTGAACCTGCAGCACAGTCCCAAGGATACATATCCTCAATGTAGAAAGCATCTAGATTCCCAGCTGCCACCATGCACAGCTCGTCCACAACACAGGAATAGGCAAGCAAGCTAGAAAACCAGATTATAGATGTTGGTTTCTGTTTCTCTGTGTTCTTAACTTACCGTCGAGCATGAAGTCCCACATGGTAGATGCGTTTAATGTGTTTGTTGGCCACATTATGTACATGCAACAAGGATACCTCGTATGCTACATTGGCATCCTTCAATTTCTCACAATTGCTTACATGAATCGGTTTGCCATTGCAGAACGCGCCCTGTCCCAACTTGGTTGTGTAAAGTTTCTTCTGAGCAGGATTATTTACGATTCCCAGCACAATTTGCTTGTTGATTGAGAGTCCAATGGAAACACACACATGTGGAATTTGTTTTATGAAATTCGACGTGCCATCAATAGGATCTATGATCCAAGTGGGGGCATCGGTTAGCTCCTTTGATACGTTATTATTCTTGGCAGTATCCTCCTCTCCGATGAACTTATGGTGCGGATACTTTGCCAGTATTTCGCTCATTAGAAACTCTTCGATCTTATTATCATAATCCGTAACTACATCATAAAATGCGCCCTTGATATCGACATTCTTTTCCTCGCGCTCGTAGCCTTCAAGTAGAATCTCTCCTGATTTTATGGCCAGTGGGTAAATGAAGTTATACAATTCCTCAATTTCCGCTAACATCTTTTCACTATATTTAAAACTTCAGTTACGGCAACGTTACGTATCACGTCTTTCGAAGACAACCGATCACTGAACGCACAAGCTTCGCAAACATTTTACGGACTCTGTCTCTGTTTGCTCTCCCCACTTGTGCTTACATTGAGCTTTGATTTATGCGCTCAATAAACGCAGAACGCGATACGATACGATGTCAGACAGTTCTTGAGATGCACTGAAAATTGAAATCTGTCAGTTGTTACTTCTCTACTTGCGTTTTATCTCGTTTGGTTTGACGACTACAAATAGAAGTTTTTATCTCGAACAGACACATGTCTATGGATGTCGTCGTGTATGTGGGGTAGTCAAACAGGTACAAAAAACAACTGGTTTTATTATTTGCAAGTCAAATTGTACCTCAAGAGGAGGCTAAAGAACGTTATGTCCAAGTAGCTAAGGAAAGAACAGGCTAAGTAAAGTCATATCCAGAGAGTTAAATAAATATTTAATCACTGTTTTATTTGGGAATTAACTAGGGCTTTGTTGAACCCAATCTTATGTTCAACAATTGATGCATTTCATATACATATACCTATGTGATTATTTTTGGTATAAAAAAATTCTATATGCGGAATCACTTGAAAGTATATTCGGTAATTTGATTAGCTTCCTTAATGAGACTGATCACCTTTGTGCACAGTTCTTCTGTGGCTGCACAAACAAGATCTGGCTTCATGACATTAAATTTACCTCCCTCGGTATGATATATGACGCCACCAGCTTCAGTAATTATTACAGCGCCAGCTGCAATGTCCCATGGCTGAAGATCGTCAACGTGATAGGCGTCGCATTGGCCCGTCGCCACATAGCACAGAGCGAGAGCTGCGCTTCCAAAGCTGCGAGTACTGTGAATGAAGAATAGAGAAAATGAGTTCCATACAAGTTCTCTCTGCTCTTACAGTCTGTGTATGTGTGTAACTTACGCTGTGGCATTCGAACCCAACTTGTAAATGCGCTTAAGATTCTTGTCTCGTACGGTTGCGGCATGTATCAGTGATATTTCATAGGCAATCACAGCTTGGTTGATCTGCAAAAAAGCTCTCAAATTTAAGCTCTTTCATTCTCTCTCTCAATTATTGTTTATAATGCACAAAGTTTTGCCTATGGAACGAGTACAAGCAAACAATCAAGCAATTTGGAAAGTTAAAACAGCACGACATGATGACGAGGTAATAAAGCTCAGTGTACAGAGATTATGATCTTATCATCTAACTTTAATTGCATAATATACCTAAGATTCTGTTCCACTTACCGTAGTTATTTTGGAGGTGTAAATACGCTCACCATTGAGATAGGCACCGTGACCCTTCCAAGCGGAAAACAATTCATTTGCCGGTGGATTATAGATAATTCCCACTACTAGTTCCTTATTGACAGCCAATCCAACGGAAATACAACAATGTGGTATGCGATGAATAAAATTTGTGGTACCATCAATGGGATCAATGATCCAGGTGGGTGCATCAGTCAGCTCAGCCTTACGTTTGGTGGCCGCCGATTCCTCTTCGCCAATGATAAGAGATTCAGGGAAGGCAGCCTGAAGACCCTCTATGAGGGTGTCTTCAATTTGTTTATCGTAGACTGTCACCAAATCGTAGAAGTCTGCCTTAACCTTGTAATCTGTTTTAGGTTTTGTATAACCCTCCATTAGAAGAGGTCCACATTTTTTCACTATTTCCAGAGCCACCTCATAATACTCCTTTAATTTTGATTCGCTCAACGGGTTGTTGCTCATGATTCTCTTTCGCGTTGAACGTTCTTCGACTGACGCTGCCCACTAAGTTCTGATTTCAATATCCAAATAGATTTGTCGCAAGCCAGCTGTCAGAAGCTTTCGTGAAGCTTTTACACTACTTTCGAAACTTTAATCTTTCGACTGGTGGGGGCTTATGATTTATATAGATAACATGAATATTAGATGAGTTAACACTTGCTTTAGCTTAATTAAAATATTTGTGTTTTTAAAAAAAAGTAAATAGTAAATTTCTTTATCTTATCATCTTACTTTTATTTAAAGGGTAAACAAAATTCATGGTAAAATAAATTTTTATAATGCTTTTAATTATCAACATTAAGTGAAAAGCTTTTCAAACAAATAGTGCTTTAGTATTCATCATCAACATCGTTGTCGCTTCCCACAGACTTTGCTAGATCTGCTTTGCGTATAAGAACCTCAATGGCCTTGCGCAATGTTTCTGTACCGGCACAAATGAGATCTGGCTTCATGATATCAAAATCCCCTCCATAGGGATGGGTAACAACACCTCCAGCCTCTCGTATAAGTAGATAACCAGCAGCACAGTCCCACGGATACATATCTTCAATGTGAAAGGCGTCCAGATTACCAGCGGCGACCATGCAAAGTGAATCTACCACAGCTGAATAGCCCAATAACCTGAAGGTGTAAGAGGAAGGTAAATTGAGATGAAGGAATCAGCTTGTCTTATCTTGCCTTTACTTACCGTCTGGCCTGTGAGCCCACATAGTAAATGCGTTTAATGTGCTTGTTCCTTATCTTTGGCGCATGTAGCAGACATACCTCGTACGCTACATTGGCTTCATTTAGTTTCTCACAGTTGCTCACATGAATGGGTTCTCCATTGCAGAAGGCACCTTGTCCCAGCTTAGCTGTATAGAGCTTACTCTGGGCAGGATTATTCACAATTCCCAGAACAATTTGCTTATTAATCGAGAGTCCAATTGAAACGGACACATGGGGAATTTGTTTTATAAAGTTTGAGGTGCCGTCGATGGGGTCAATGATCCAGGTGGGTGCATCGGTTAGTTCTTTGGTTACATTGTTGTTCTTGTGCGTGTCCTCCTCACCTATAAATTTATGATCGGGATAGGTTGCGAGTATGGATGACATAAGATACTCCTCGATTTCATTATCATATTCAGTCACCACATTGTGAAACTCATTGCACTTCAATGCAACCGATTTGCCAACATTCTTATATCCTTCAAAGAGTATTTCCCCTGCTCGTACTGCCAGCGGGTAAATGAAATTGTAGAGTTCCTCGATCTGCGCTTTGCTTGTCATTGTCACAGGTGTTCTTATCTGTCTCGTTACTGACTTCACACTGAGTATAAAACTCGTTTGCATGAAAGTAACTGAACTTTGTGGGAGATACGTTGAGCTTTTTTTATAATTGATGCTTTGTAATTGAGAGAACGTCGCACATTGGGGAAAGTGTGATTTAAGAATAGGTTAATTATATTGATGACATTATTATTTATTTCAGATAATTTATGCACTTTATGTCAATTTGATAATCTTCTAACTTATCTCAATTATGCAGCATGCTTTTCCATTGCAGACGCCTACGCAGCCCGGCCAGGGTCCGCCTGGTGGTCCACCCGGTGGGCAGCCCGAGCGCTCTGGTCAGGAAAATCTGCATGCGCTGCAACGAGCAATAGATTCAATGGAAGAGAAGGGCCTCCAAGAAGATCCGCGTTACTCCCAACTGTTGGCCATGCGTGCCACCTCCAAGCATCAGCATCTTAATGGAAATCAGTTGATTCTCTTGCGTACACAGATCACTGCGTATCGCATGCTGGCACGCAACAAACCCATATCAATGCAGACACAGCAGGCATTGCAAGTAGCACAGCAACAAACGCAGCAGCCGCCACCTCCGATTGGTCCTCCAGGTATGCCAGGTGGCCCACCGCCGGGTGGTCCGCATGCTGGTCAGCCGCCAATGCAGCCACAGCAGCCACCATCGACAGGCACGCCACCACAATGTTCCACACCGCCGGCTAGTCCGTATGGACCACCTGTGCCTGGGCAGAAGATGCAGCCTGCTCCACCACCACACATGCCGGGACAGCCTTTGCAGCCACAACCACCACACATAGGTGGTGCACCGCCGCCGCCTACGCAGCAGCAGCAACAGCAACAACAGCAGCAGCAACAACAACAGCAGCAGCAGCAACAACAACAACAGCAGCAGCAGCAGCAGCAACAACAACAGCAGCAACAATTGCAACAACAGCAACAGCAAGTTCAACAGCAGCAACAACAACAAGCACTACAGCCTCCGCCTGAGCAAATGCAACACCAGTCAATGCCCAACGGTGGTAAACCCCTAGCAATGGGTGCTGCTGGTGGTCAGCCTCTGATACCACCCACGCCCATGCAGCCCATGCAGTCCCAGGTTGTGCGTCCAGTGGCACCTGGTCTGCCTGGAAGTCAAGTTGCGGCGCAGCCAGGTCCACCTCGTCCCGGCGCTCCCCCAGGACAGCAACAACCCATGCCAAAGCCAAATAGAATAACAACTGTGGCTAAGCCGGTGGGCCTGGATCCCATAACATTACTGCAGGAACGTGAGAATCGGATTGCGGCTCGAATCTCATTGCGCATGCAGGAACTGCAGCGTCTTCCGGCCACAATGTCTGAAGATCTGCGCCTCCAGGCTGCCATTGAGTTGCGTGCTTTGCGTGTTTTGAATTTCCAACGACAGCTGCGCATGGAGATTGTACAGTGTACACGACGAGACACGACGTTGGAGACGGCTATCAATATGAAGTTCTACAAGCGCACGAAGCGTCAAGGACTGCGTGAAGCTCGGGCCACTGAGAAGCTAGAAAAGCAACAGAAATTGGAGGCGGAACGCAAGCGTAGGCAGAAGCATCTAGAGTTTCTGGCTGCAGTGTTGCAACATGGGAAGGATCTGCGTGAATATCATCGCAACAACAAGGTAAGAACATGACGAGGTTATCTAATTACTTTAACGAAGCTAATGCCTTGCATTTATCCACTGTTATTCAGGCTCAGTTGGCGCGAATGAATAAGGCCGTAATGAATTACCATGCTAATGCGGAACGTGAACAGAAGAAGGAACAGGAGCGCATAGAGAAAGAACGTATGCGTCGCTTGATGGCCGAGGATGAGGAAGGTTATCGCAAGCTCATTGATCAGAAGAAGGACAAACGTTTGGCATTCCTGTTGTCCCAGACAGACGAGTACATTAGCAATCTCACCCAGATGGTGAAGCAGCATAAGGATGATCAAATGAAAAAGAAGGAGGAGGAGGGTAAACGCCTGCAAATGTACAAAAAGGAGCTCCTCATGAGCGGAGAATATGTGAACATTGATGAGGGCAACATTGCTGCTGATATGCGCGTTCATGTGGTGGAGCAACATACAGGCAAGAAACTCACAGGAGATGATGCACCCATGTTGAAGCATTTGCATCGTTGGTTAAATATGCATCCTGGCTGGGATTGGATAGACGATGACGATGAGGATGATGCTGATGAAACGTCGGAAAAGAAGGCAAGACTTAAGCTCGAAGAGCAATCGCAAGCAGAACGCAATGCAGCTGCCGAAGGGTCTGAAGATACAACAGATAAGGCGGCGCAGCCAGGTGATTCAGAGGCCAGTGACCTTATCAATCAAGTCAAGGTCGAGGATGATGAGTATCGTACCGAAGAGCAGACATACTACAGCATTGCCCATACGGTTCACGAGAAGGTCACCGAACAGGCCAGCATTATGGTCAATGGTCAGCTAAAGGAGTATCAACTGAAGGGTCTCGAGTGGCTTGTCTCCCTGTACAACAACAATTTGAATGGTATTCTTGCCGATGAAATGGGTCTGGGCAAGACGATTCAGACCATTTCTTTGGTCACTTACCTAATGGATCGCAAGAAAGTAATGGGTCCCTATTTGATCATTGTGCCCCTTTCCACTCTGCCCAATTGGGTGCTGGAGTTTGAGAAGTGGGCCCCAGCTGTGGGAGTCGTTAGCTACAAGGGCAGCCCTCAGGGGCGTCGTCTGCTGCAGAATCAAATGCGCGCCACAAAGTTCAATGTACTGCTTACCACATACGAGTATGTGATCAAAGACAAGGCAGTACTGGCAAAGATTCAATGGAAATACATGATTATTGATGAGGGTCATCGTATGAAGAATCATCACTGCAAGTTGACGCAGGTGCTTAATACGCACTACATTGCACCTTATCGTCTACTTCTGACAGGCACACCACTACAGAACAAGCTGCCTGAGCTGTGGGCACTGCTCAACTTCTTGTTGCCCTCTATTTTCAAGTCGTGTTCAACCTTTGAGCAGTGGTTCAATGCCCCCTTCGCTACAACCGGTGAAAAGGTCGAGCTGAACGAGGAGGAAACTATTTTGATTATTCGTCGTCTACACAAAGTGTTGCGTCCCTTCCTCTTGCGTCGTCTTAAGAAAGAGGTCGAGCATCAATTGCCCGACAAGGTGGAGTATATTATTAAGTGCGACATGTCTGCGCTGCAGCGTGTCCTCTACAAGCACATGCAGAGCAAAGGTGTGCTGCTTACCGATGGCTCCGAAAAGGGAAAGCATGGCAAGGGAGGGGCCAAAGCGCTGATGAACACGATTGTCCAGCTGCGTAAGCTCTGCAATCATCCCTTCATGTTCCAGCACATCGAGGAGAAATACTGCGATCACACAGGCGGGCATGGTGTAGTTTCAGGTAAGAATCATACCTGACTATATAAAGCTAGTGCAATGTAATTAATTTACTCTAAATCCTTCCTCTAGGTCCCGATTTGTATCGTGTGTCGGGTAAATTCGAACTTCTTGATCGTATTCTGCCGAAGCTTAAGGCTACGAATCATCGTGTTCTACTCTTCTGTCAAATGACACAGTGCATGACCATTATTGAGGATTATTTGAGCTGGCGGCAGTTTGGTTACTTGCGTCTGGATGGTACCACAAAGGCCGAGGATCGTGGCGAGTTGTTGCGTAAATTCAATGCCAAAGACTCGGAGTACTTTGTCTTTCTGCTGTCCACGCGGGCCGGTGGTCTTGGTTTGAATTTGCAGACAGCCGATACTGTGGTCATCTTTGATTCTGATTGGAATCCGCATCAGGATCTTCAGGCCCAGGATCGTGCACATCGTATCGGTCAGCGTAATGAAGTGCGTGTGCTGCGTCTAATGACAGTTAACTCGGTGGAGGAGCGAATTCTCGCCGCAGCTCGTTACAAGCTAAACATGGATGAAAAGGTCATCCAGGCTGGTATGTTCGATCAGAAGTCAACTGGAAGTGAACGACAGCAGTTCCTTCAAACGATCCTGCATCAGGATGACAATGAGGAGGAGGAGGAAAACGAGGTGCCAGACGATGAAATGATTAACATGATGATTGCGCGCAGTGAAGAGGAAATTGAAATCTTCAAGAGAATGGATATTGAACGCAAGAAAGAAGATGAGGGCATTCATCCGGGAAGAGAGCGTTTAATCGATGAATCCGAACTACCCGACTGGTTGACCAAGGACGATGACGAAGTCGAGCGATTCCATTATACATATGATGAAGATACTATATTGGGTAAGTCCAATGGGGATTTAACTTGTGATCGCTCACTAATCACGAGTTGTTTATAGGTCGCGGTTCGAGGCAGCGTAAGGAGGTGGACTACACGGACAGCCTTACCGAAAAGGAGTGGCTGAAAGCCATCGACGATGGTGCCGAATTCGATGAGGAGGAAGAAGAGGATAATGATTCCAAGCGAAAACGTCGCAAGCGCAAGAATCGTAAGGATGAATCTGATGACGATTCTCTAATTCTAAAGCGGCGACGTCGTCAAAATCTAGACAAGCGCTCCAAGAAACAAATGCACAAGATCATGAGTGCCGTTATCAAGCACACACAGGATGGCCGCACGCTGTCCGAGCCATTTATGAAGCTGCCCTCGCGCCAGCGGTTGCCAGATTACTATGATGTCATAAAGCGGCCAGTTGATATTAAGAAGATTCTACAACGCATTGAGGATTGCAAGTACGCGGATCTCAATGAGCTGGAGAAGGACTTTATGCAACTCTGTCAGAACGCTCAGATCTACAACGAGGAGGCATCGCTCATATATCTCGATTCCAAGGCACTGCAAAAGGTGTTCGTCAGCGCAAGGATACGAGTAGCTGCCGCTGCGGATGCTGCTGCTGTTTCTGCCGGAGATAACACTAGCGAGGCTCAGGGCAATGGTGGCGGCGGCGGCTCTGATAATTCGGATAATGATGATGATGACGCTGATGATGGTTCAGATGATGAGGAAATCGCTACCACCTCTGCGGCGGCAGTTAAAATGAAACTTAAGCTAAACAAATCATTGGCCAGTGCACCGGCCACGCCCACCCAATCATCAACGGCTGCATCGGTGGCCAGCAGTGGAGCAGCTACCACATCCAAGAAGCAAACGCGACGCAAGCGCACTCAGAAGAAATACACCATATCTGATGATGATGATGATGACATGGACTAGCTACCATTGGGCATAATCTTTAAGCGAGCCGGTGCCGGAGAATGCAACTAACATTTAGTTCTCTTAATTTAAGTGTGACAGTTTTCAATTTAAGTTTAAAATTCAAATGCATTTTCCCCTCTCTTCCTTGTTTTATGTTTCATGAATACCTTCCTCAATAATGAAACTTTCAATAGTTTTTTCGCACTTAATACACAACTCAATGATATATACATATATATTTAAAGCAAATACTTTTTAAATAAATATACATACTGCAGTCTGTCACAAGTAAATCAGACTGTCTTTATACAGTAAACAAGTAATGGCTTTACAAAATTAATGATATGCATAAAGCGCATCGCATACAGCACAAACACATCACAGAGAACATGTATTTAAAGTACATCAATTTTTTCTCTTTCCTGTTCTTTGTTAATAAATGCAAGGAACAATATGATAATATGCGAAGCTAAAGCAAATAATGAAAATATTCATCACAGAACTCGTGCACGGATGAAACATATTCCTCATCGCCGCTGTCATTGCGCCTGAGTGGAATCTTGTGCGCATTCGCGTATAGATCCTCATCGATGTTGACATCATCGCTATCTGGAACAAACGAAATACGTCAGTGACTAATATATTGTCTTGCAGTTAGAGTATGGAGAGTAGACAAGGTCTTGAGCTAGTTTTGCGTGTAAAAGGGAAACTTGCTAATCTACGTTATTCGCGCCTTGAATTACTTGTTTCCCAAGTAAAATCAAGGTTTTGTAATATATCATTATAGTAAATACCTATTCAACGAGCTATTACAATAGAATCTATATTTACTATATCATTTTTCGCTATATATTCCTCCAAGTAATCCCTCTAATAATTTAGATAAGTTTTAGCACAATAGAAAACTTTTCTCAACAGGGCATATTATCTCTATAGCTAAAGATAAGGTATAGTAATCGCTGTTTATTTTATAAATATTTGCTGTATATAGTGTGCATTATAAATTTAAAAATACAGAGACGAGCAACTTACATTTAATGCGTGTTTTTTTAAATTTAAAGGGCATTTGAAATTAAAACTTACCTCTATATTTTTGTTTTCTGCCCAAACGCAACTTGGAACTAGAGAGCACGGCTTCATCGCCCAGATCGAGCTCATAGTCCCTCGACGATCTGGAGAAACGCACGGGAGGTGCTAAGAACCAATACGACTGCATAATGCCCTTCAAGCCGGGCATTTGTCTCAGTTCCTCCAGTTTTTCCGGCTGTTTGGCAAGCGACTGGAATGCCCTCAATTGCAACGTGACCGGCTGCGATGTGGAGTTAATCAAGCGTATAACTGACTTTGCCGCTGTTGAGCAGACCATCGGATAGATTTTGACATGCGGGTCTGTTGGAATATTTGTGTAGGCCACTCCTAATGAACGTCGATTCAAATAGAACTCCAGATGACCTTGAGTACGATCTAAATAGATTCCCACCAGACAACCTTGTGAGAACTTCTGGCCGTATGGTAACTGTTCCCCACAATGCTGGATTTTTCCATTGTACGAGTAGCCCCAGGACTGAGCATTCGTGCCCAGAGCAGAGACGAAGTGAAATTTGAACTGTTCCAGATGCACGCTATCAGTACCTATGCCAAACATCTAGAAAAGGTTAAGGGAGGGTTTAATATGTTATTAGTGATTTTACATTGACATTTTTTTAGAAACTTCGAGAGTACATTATAGCTTTCTTATCAATTCGACTTGGTTGAGTTAAGCGCATCTCAGTCTGTTGATTTCCTCATTGCCAGACTGAGTGACAGCTCGTCTTATCTGTGTGTAAATGTCGCTTATCTGCCTACTATTTTGGTCCCTAAATGTGACACCGCTTACCACATCTGTACCCGCAAGGGCTGTAATGACGCGCATCTCCCAAAAGTGCACCTTGTCGTGCTGCAGCGGCTGCTCGCCACGTACAATGGAGGTGCCCTGACTGTAGGTTGGATGGAATATTATGTCCCTGTCAGCGATTTGTGCGTCTGAATCCTCTGTTTTGTGCCACTGCCACTCCAAACCATTTCCGGCATCTTCACCGCATCGACATGTCACCAGATCGGGTATATATCCCTTGTGATTGGCCACATCAATGCAGCTGGGAAACCGGCAGTCGCAGAAACCGAGACAGCGTAAACCCTGATCTGTACTTGGCAGCAGCGGCATTCCGATTTGTTTACTATATTTGTATGTGTGGGTTTTAATAAGTTTAATTGACCCAGTTACACACTTCACACGTTTCTCACAGTGGTCGCACAGCAACTGATTCGCTTATCGAAACACCACTCACTTTATTACAACTACAGTAGAGTGCCGATGAGTTCTCTCCGCATTGTTTACTTTTTCTTTACAAGATATGCGGTGTGGCCAGAGCAAGTTTAAAGCTGTGTTGAAAACTGAAACAAAATTCATCGATAGCAATAAATAAGTTAAATAAATATCGAAGCAAGAGTTATCGCCTTATCTCACATCTCTAAGCGGCGGCAGAGTGGACATTTAACGCGTTAAAATTGTACAAATAATAATAAATAATAAAATTGTGACCTCAAAACTTTAAGAAAACATTAAATAAATATGGCTGATGCCGCAGCACGTCAATTGCAGTACGAGTACAAGGCGGTAAGTGGTTTAAAAATTGTTTTTTATACAATAATAAAAAGCGCCGCCACATGCGGTAAACGTTTGCTGAAAAAGTAATTGTTTATTCAATTTATTTTCCTTACAGAACTCTAATCTTGTGCTGCAAGCTGATGTACGTCTAATCGAACGTCCACGTCGTGATGAAGCCACTGGCGAAGTTTGCTCGCTGGTGGGTAAGCTGGACGGCACTCGTATGGGTGACCGGTACCAGCGCACGAAGCCGGAAAAAACAGAGGAACGTAAGGTAAAGCGTCAGAAACGTGACGAGGCACAGTACGATTTTGAGCGTATGAAGGGCGCTACACTGCTCTCGGAGGGTATTGATGAAATGGTGGGCATTGTGTATCGGCCAAAAACCCAGGAGACACGTCAAACCTACGAAGTCCTGCTCAGTTTCATTCAGGAAGCTCTCGGAGATCAGCCACGAGACATTCTATGTGGTGCAGCCGATGAAATTCTAGCTGTGCTCAAAAACGACCGTCTTAAGGATAGAGAACGTAAAAGAGATATAGACAGTTTGCTGGGCGAAGTAACCGACGAACGCTTTGCATTGCTCGTTAATCTTGGAAAGAAGATCACAGACTTCGGCAGCGATGCTGTAAATGCTCTGACCGCTGCAACGAACAACGAAGAGCAAATTGATGAGACCTACGGCATCAATGTGCAGTTTGAGGAGTCTGAGGAGGAGAGTGACAATGACATGTACGGAGAAATTCGCGATGATGATGCTCAGGATGAAGGCGAAGAGGCGCGCATTGATCATACACTGCATGCCGAGAATGTAAGTAATTCATATTGTACATTTATTTCAACTGCTAACACGCGTCTCACCTTACAGTTGGCCAGCGAAGAGGCCGCCAGTAATGCGAAGAAAGAGCGCTTGCTTCATCCTTTAGACATCGATGCTTACTGGCTGCAGCGTTGTCTAAGCAAATACTATAAAGATGCCATGGTCTCCCAGAGCAAGGCAGCAGATGTGCTAAAGATTTTAAAGGATGCTGCCGATGAGCGCGACTGTGAGAACCAGCTGGTGCTGCTGCTGGGTTACGACTGCTTTGACTTCATCAAACAACTGAAACTGAATAGACAGATGATACTCTACTGCACCATGCTGGCCTCAGCACAGACAGACAGTGAACGTCAACGCATCAGGGAAAAGATGCGCGGTAACACGGCACTGGCAAAGATCCTACGGCAGCTGGACACGGGCAAAGCTGACGAACAAGAGGAGGCGGATGCACGTGCTAATAAGCGTGGTAAGGGAGATGCTGATGATGGTGGTGCAGCTGCTGCTGGTCAAGTGGCTGGTGTACGTCAACTGCTCGAGCTGGATGAGTTAGCATTCACCCAGGGCTCACATTTCATGGCCAACAAACGTTGCCAGCTGCCTGATGGCAGTTACCGAAAGCAGCGTAAAGGCTATGAGGAGGTGCATGTGCCCGCACTGAAACAGGTTCCATTCGAGTCGAACGAAGAGCTGCAACCCATTGATAAGTTGCCAAAGTATGTGCAGCCTGTCTTTGAGGGATTTAAAACCTTGAATCGCATACAGAGTCGTCTCTATAAGGCTGCCCTGGACAGTGATGAGAATATGCTGTTGTGTGCTCCCACTGGTGCTGGTAAAACTAATGTCGCTTTGCTGACCATGATGCGTGAAATTGGCAAGCACATCAACGAGGATGGTACCATCAATGCGCAAGACTTCAAAATCATTTATGTGGCACCAATGAAATCTCTGGTACAGGAAATGGTTGGAAACTTCGGACGTCGACTGGCCTGCTATAACCTCACAGTATCCGAGTTGACGGGAGATCATCAGCTGACGCGGGAACAGATCGCAGCTACCCAAGTTATTGTCTGCACGCCAGAGAAATGGGATATTATCACACGCAAAGGTGGAGAGCGAACATTCGTCTCTCTAGTGCGCCTAGTGATTATCGATGAGATTCATTTGCTTCACGATGAACGTGGTCCAGTCCTGGAGGCGCTTGTGGCACGTACCATTCGCAACATTGAGACCACACAGGAGGATGTGCGTCTGGTCGGTTTGTCAGCCACGTTGCCCAATTACCAGGATGTAGCGACATTCCTGCGCGTCAAGCCTGACAAGGGACTTTTCTACTTTGATAATAGCTATCGTCCTGTGGCACTGGAGCAGCAATATATTGGTGTGACAGAGAAGAAGGCATTGAAACGTTTCCAGGTCATGAATGAGATCGTCTACGAAAAGACAATGGAACATGCTGGACGGAATCAGGTGCTTGTCTTCGTCCACTCCCGCAAGGAAACGGGAAAGACGGCACGTGCTGTACGTGACATGTGCCTGGAGCAGGACACCTTGGGTAGTTTCCTGCGGGAAGGATCGGCAAGTATGGAAGTGCTTCGCACTGAAGCGGAGCAAGTGAAGAACACTGAGCTGAAGGAATTGCTACCCTATGGGTTTGCCATACATCATGCTGGTATGACGCGTGTGGATCGTACCTTAGTGGAGGATCTATTCGCAGATCGCCACATTCAAGTGCTAGTATCGACAGCCACGTTGGCCTGGGGTGTCAACTTGCCCGCCCATACGGTTATCATCAAGGGCACACAGGTCTATAACCCCGAAAAAGGACGCTGGGTTGAACTGAGTGCCCTAGATGTGCTGCAGATGTTGGGACGTGCAGGTCGTCCGCAATACGACACCAAGGGTGAAGGTATCCTTATCACAAATCACAGCGAACTGCAGTTCTATCTGTCGTTGCTTAATCAACAGTTGCCTATCGAATCGCAGTTTATCTCAAAGTTACCGGATATGTTGAATGCGGAGATTGTGCTGGGAACAGTTCAGCATTTGCAGGATGCAGTGAACTGGCTTGGTTATACGTATTTGTACATAAGAATGCTGCGTAATCCCACTTTGTATGGAGTCTCTCATGACGCAATCAAGGCTGATCCAATGCTTGAGCAGCATCGGGCTGATCTTCTGCATACGGCTGCCTGTTGTTTGGAGAGGAGCGGTCTAATCAAATATGAAAGAAAGACTGGACACCTTCAGGTCACAGATCTGGGACGGATTGCATCACATTATTATCTAACGCACGAGACAATGTTGACATATAACCAACTACTGAAGCAAACTCTCAGTGAAATTGAACTATTTCGAGTATTCTCGCTCTCTTCGGAGTTCCGCCACATCTCCGTGCGTGAGGAGGAGAAACTGGAGCTGCAGAAGTTAATGGAACGTGTGCCCATTCCCATAAAAGAGTCCATTGAGGAACACAGTGCCAAGGTAAATGTCTTGCTGCAGGCATACATCTCGCAACTGAAGCTGGAGGGATTCGCGCTAATGTCTGACATGGTTTTCATTACCCAATCTGCAGCACGTCTCATGCGTGCCATCTTTGAGATTGTGCTGACACGCGGCTGGGCACAGTTGGCTGATAAAACATTGACACTCTGCAAGATGATCGATCGGCGTATGTGGCAATCGATGACCCCATTGCGTCAATTCAAGAAGATGCCCGACGAAATCGCCAAGAAGCTGGAGAAGAAACATTTCCCTTGGTCGCGTCTATACGATCTGGAAGCCCATGAACTTGGTGAACTGATCCGTGTGCCTAAGCTGGGCAAGACCATTCATAAGTTTGTACACCAGTTTCCCAAACTAGAGCTTTCGACACATATTCAGCCCATTACCAGGGCAACCTTGAGAGTGGAACTAACAATAACACCCGATTTCCAATGGGATGAGAAGGTGCACGGTCAATCGGAGGGATTCTGGGTGTTGATTGAGGATGTTGACTCGGAACTTATACTGCATCATGAGTTCTTCCTGCTCAAACAAAAATATGCACAAGATGAGCATCAGTTGAAGTTCTTTGTGCCCGTCTTTGAGCCACTTCCCCCGCAATATTTCCTGCGGATTGTTTCCGATCGTTGGATTGGTGCTGAAACACAACTACCCGTCTCGTTTAGGCACTTGATTTTACCAGAAAAGAATATGCCCCCAACGGAATTATTGGATCTGCAACCGCTGCCCATAAGTGCGTTGAGGCAACCGAAATTTGAGGCGTTCTATTCGCAACGTTTTCCTCAGTTCAATCCCATTCAGACGCAGGTCTTCAATGCTGTCTACAACAGTGATGACAATGTGTTTGTTGGAGCACCCACAGGATCGGGCAAAATGACCATTGCTGAGTTTGCCATAATGCGCTTGTTCAGCCAGAGCAGCGATGGACGTTGCGTCTATCTTGTTTCACAGGAGGCTCTGGCAGATTTGGTCTTTGCCGATTGGCACGCCAAGTTTGGCTCACTGGACATTAAGGTAGTCAAGCTGACAGGAGAGACGGGCACTGACCTAAAGCTGATTGCAAAAGGACAACTGATAATAACCACAGCTGATAAATGGGATGTGCTGTCGCGTCGTTGGAAGCAGCGCAAGAACGTTCAGCAAGTAAACCTGTTCATAGTTGACGAACTACAGATGGTGGGCGGCGAGGAAGGTCCTGTCATGGAAATTGTCTGCTCCAGGATGCGTTACATTAGTTCACAAATTGAGAAACAGATTCGAATTGTGGCTCTGTCTGCATCCTTGACAGATGCACGAGATGTGGCCCAGTGGCTTGGCTGCAATCCGAATGCTACCTTCAATTTCCATCCAAGTGTGCGCCCCATTCCACTTGAGCTACACATACAGGGTTTCAATGTCACACACAATGCCACAAGGATTGCGACCATGTCGAAGCCTGTCTACAATGCCATCCTCAAGTACAGCGCCCACAAGCCAGTCATTGTGTTTGTTTCATCCAGGAAGCAAGCACGTCTGACCGCCATAGACGTTCTGACATATGCTGCATCGGACATGCAGCCGAACAGGTTCTTCCATGCCGAGGAAGAGGATATACAACCTTTCCTGGAACGCATGTCGGATAAGACGCTAAAAGAGACATTAGCTCAAGGTGTGGCCTATCTCCACGAAGGTCTATCCGCTTCGGATCATCGCCTGGTCGAACAGCTCTTTGATTCTGGCGCTGTCCAGGTTGCTGTTGTCTCTCGCGATTTGTGTTGGGGCATGAGCATCTCTGCTCACCTGGTTATCGTTATGGATACACAGTTCTACAATGGCAAGAATCATTCTTACGAGGATTATCCAATTACGGATGTGCTGCAAATGATTGGACGAGCCAATCGGCCCAATGAGGATGCGGATGCCAAGTGTGTGTTGATGTGTCAGAGTTCCAAAAAGGATTTCTTTAAGAAATTCATCAACGAACCTTTGCCAATCGAAAGTCATCTGGATCATCGCATGCATGATCATTTCAATGCCGAAGTTGTTACCAAGACCATTGAAAACAAACAGGATGCTGTCGATTATCTCACATGGACATTCCTCTATAGAAGATTGACCCAGAATCCCAACTATTACAATCTGCAAGGTGTCACACATCGTCATTTGTCCGATCATCTGTCGGAGCTGGTTGAGAATACGCTAAGCGATCTGGAGCAGTCTAAGTGCATCAGTGTTGAAGACGATATGGATACGTTGCCACTTAATCTGGGCATGATTGCCGCCTACTACTATATTAACTATACGACTATCGGTAAGTTCTGAAGTTTTTAAATCCACATTATCTTAAATATTAATTTCTTATTCCTTTCATTTGCAGAACTCTTTAGTTTATCCCTGAATAGCAAAACCAAAGTTCGTGGTCTACTGGAGATCATTTCATCAGCAGCTGAGTATGAAGATGTAGTTGTCAGACATCATGAGGAACAGGTTCTACGCACGCTCTCCCAACGCTTGCCTAATAAACTGACAGGACCCAACGAAACGGCGCCCAAGTAAATATAATATTCCCACCTTGTTGCTTCTCTTGTCACGTTTGAATTCTTTGCAGATTCAATGATCCTCACATTAAGACAAACTTGCTGCTCCAAGCACATTTGTCACGCCTTCAGTTAGGTCCCGAGCTGCAAGGTGACACTGAGCAGATACTGAGCAAGGCTATTCGGCTGATACAGGCTTGCGTGGATGTGCTAAGTTCAAATGGTTGGTTGTCCCCAGCTGTGGCTGCCATGGAACTGGCACAAATGGTCACGCAAGCCATGTGGAGCAAGGACTCGTACTTGCGACAGCTGCCACACTTTAATGCTGAGATCATCAAGCGCTGCACGGATAAGGTAATGAATAACTTAGCAAACTGCATCTGAACTGGTTTAATTCCTCTTTCTTGTATTTCATTTTAGAAAATCGAAACTGTCTTCGATATTATGGAACTGGAGGATGAGGATCGTTCGCGCCTGCTGCAGCTTACCGATGCTCAAATGGCGGATGTGGCACGCTTCTGCAATCGTTATCCCAACATCGAACTCAATTATGAAGTGGTCGATAAAGATCGCATTAATTCTGGTTCCACAGTCAATGTGGTGGTGCAACTGGAGCGTGAAGATGAGGTTACTGGTCCGGTTATCGCACCATTCTTCCCGCAGAAACGTGAGGAAGGTTGGTGGGTGGTCATTGGAGATCCCAAGACGAATTCTTTGCTCTCCATCAAGCGTCTGACCTTGCAGCAGAAGGCTAAGGTCAAGTTAGACTTTGTGGCCCCGAGCCCTGGCAAGCACGATTATACTCTATACTACATGAGCGATTCCTACTTGGGTTGCGATCAGGAATACAAATTCTCTATTGAAGTGGGCGATTTCCAATCGGAGAGCGAGAGCGTATCCGATTAAGTAACTAGAGTCTACCCCTTAAAAAACCAATAAAATAACAATCAATTATATACCAGAAGTTTAGATACATTTATTTTTGAATGTAATTATAAAACGTTTGGGGAACTCACAAGTAAATTAATAAGTTAAAGGCTGATTTAGAGATTAAACCAGTTAGTAGAGTATCATTTGGAAGGAGTTAAATTTGAATTTACTTTCGTTCAAAAGTCGTTAATATTTTGTCATATTAAATGCCTTATAAACGGGTAATATTATCCAGTCACTGACACTGCTGAACCACGGCTGGCACCCGTATTACCAAACCCACCATTGGCAAAATTATTGGCGGAGGAAAAGTTGATTGTTTGTCCATTGGGCAACTTATAGACTTGACTGAGAGAGGCACCCGCAGCATTGTTGCTGCCAAAGGGATTCTGGCTCTGCGATTGCGTGGCTGTGCTGGCAGAGGAAGCACCGAAGGAGCCGTTGGCACTTTGCGATTGGAAACCTTGGGCCTGTCCACTGGCTGCCGATGAGCCCGAGTCGAAGCCATCGTTAAAGTTACTATTGGCAACACCGTTAGATGCAGTTTGCTCCTGATTGATTCCACCATTCGGTCCCAGAGGTTCCAATTGACCAAGATTCACATGAGCTGCGGCATTGCCACCATCGGGACCTGCGCCAACATTAACGCCCGAACTGGTGCCCCCAACACCAGCGCTGGTTCCTGCTTGTGTGTTGCCACCACCAACTGCACCATTCTCTGCACCAAATCCACCATTTCCGCCGAATCCACCATATCCACCGAATCCTCCAATTCCACCGAACCCACCATATCCACGGTTTCCGCCGAATCCACCATTAGGTCCACCAAATCCACCCCCGAATCCACCACCAAATTGACGTTTGACCCTCTTGTGTGTGGCATATATGGCATTTAGTGCCTCCTCCTCAGTCAGGGCAGAGCGGACACGGCGCACGTTAACAGTTTGGGACTTGGGCTTTATGTAAAGATTCGACTGCAAAACGACCTCCTCGATGGTGGCTCCCCTGGCGGCTGTTAATCACATTTCAAATGTTCGGTGTGTTTGTCGATAGAAATCGATTAAATCACGATACTTACGCAATTCCTCCTGAACCTGCTTCTCGTTGCGCTGCCTCAGCTGCGGCGCTGCTGACGTCGCTGTCGATAGGCAAACAACGATTGAGAAGATTAGCATACAAATTGACAAATTCATGGCGAGATGTTTATTATTTTTTTCGGTGTATATTCAAAAAGAACCAATGATATTGTCGCTGCTGCCTCTGAGCACGTCCACGTCCGTTAGCTACGCCGCGCTCCGATCGACTGTTGGAAGCTGCGCGCGCCGCTTGCGGTTTATTCCAAACTCTGAAACTCTCACTTTTCAAACGCCAGGGGGCGCCCCCTTGTGCTAATTGAGCATATAAATATTTAAATATTGCTAAGCGATTTTTGGCACATGTAACGCCAGACAAAGCGAATAAATGACCATTAAATGTTTAAAACAATATCTCTTCTCTTTTGTTATATCGCTTAGCGACCAAAAACAAGTCTACAAAAATCATAACCGGTTTTCTTTTTCGTTTTCTTAAAGCTCATGCAGGAACTAGTTTCATTTTGTTGTTGTCTTTCTTTGTTGTTTTTGTTTGCGGGCCTTTTTTGAAATTTCCTTTTCGGGAACAGATGATGCCCAGAACATTGTGTTGGCTGTGTCTGTGTGAGTGTTGAGGGTATACCTTGCGGAGAGTATATTCATTTTGGCCAGAAGTTTGCCACTGCACCTTAACAAATACATGAACTATGATATAAAATTCTGTACCATTATTTATTACTAGAAACAATCAAAGGAAATTAAAACCAAAACCAGCAAGTGTATGAAATCTTCGGCATGGCAAAGGTCTCATTATTTCTGGTATTGTCTTGTTGGGGGCGACAAAGCAAAGACAGCAAGAGAAGGCTGTCTGTAAACCAAAGAACTTTGTCATTGTTATTACTGCCCGCGGTTTTCTGTTCCCCTTTTGGGAATACACAGAATTCACTGTAGGGGGTGACATATGAGAAGTTGACGCTAACCCAATTAACGTTTCTCAAGAACAATTACTAAACCAAGTTTAAAATAATTGTTATTACAAATATTTGTAAGGCGGCTTGAACCAAGACCTATAAGATCTACTCTACCCCTGCTAAGTTTAGAGCTCCATCAATTTTTAAATGGTGCTTAACTAGTGTTAGGCACAAATAGTATAAAATTAATATAAGACAATACTTTTTGCTTTTTTTTCAATTAAAAATCAAATTCGAATACTTTTTATTCTCTTCCCTCTGATTTAATTTTTAATTAAGTAAATGTTTTTTAGGTTCGCTTAAATAAAAGACACAAATTATCGTAAGACATATCAATAAATCTAAGCATCATTCGAAATTTGAAGTGAACAATAACAAAAATTTGTTTTGCTGAGATCGCTTAAGTATTTAAAAAAATTTGTTTGCTACATGTATGTAAATGTGTTTGTGTGTCTGTGTAAATGGAATTTATGCACATACATAATGGTTTATGTATTTGTATTTAGTAACAATATGTATAATTAATGAATTGGTCATGAGGCGGTTTTATGGTTTTCCTTTTTCTTTCTTTCGATCGTAAGGACAATGTTTAGTGAGTTTAACTTACTTAATTGATTTATGACAATTGCGGCTTTCTCTGGTTAACTTATGCATTATAAGATCGAGGAAACAACAAAACTGAGCACTGCTTATGATATAATTTTAGTAAATATAGTAATAGTTGCTAATCATTTAGTTGAATGTGGCTTCCATAGCTGCACGAGCTTCTCTACTCGATGCCATGGGCAAAGATCATCACCAATCCCGGTTCGATCATTACGTCCTCAGTCATATGGGTGTTGTCACAGCTCAGCACAAGTACCGCCTGTTTGCCTAAGAAACAGAAGGCTTCAATAAGTTAGGGATGTGTTCCCCACTCTCTTCAATGTTCCCTCGTCACACTTACCTGGTATGCGTTTGCAGATATAGTTATCGTAAATACGCCTATTATTCTGACGAGTCTCAAGCGAACTAAGACCACGGGGCCAACGCCGCTCGTGGCAATTCTCCATCAGGCTATCTAGGATATGTGGCGGGCAACCAGACTCCGACAAGGCGCGCTTAATCATTAGCTACATTCCGAGGAAGATTCATGAGAATACTTCAACATTAAGAGTTTTGGTGGGAGACTCACCTGCAGGGCATCGTCGGGTGTGGATATCATGCCGCCCCAGCGTGTTACACGCGCTCTGGACAATGCGCTACTCCAGCGCACCACCTCGTCGCGTTCCATCTGGTCGGCAATGGCCCGCATAGCAGGATTGGATACCCGCATTGCACGCATGAAGTCCTTAAAGAGCTGCAATTCGCGTTTCAGTTCGTTGATGGTCAGCTGCTGATCGGTTAGCTCCGTCTTTAGTTGGTCTATTTGCTCTGTTTGCTTGCCAATAAGCACACGTAGCTGCCGCACGCAGTTGTGATCCTTCAGCTCATCCTTGGGTATATCGAAGCCACAGCCTTTATCACAGGGAAACGGGCGCTTGGGATTGTGCACACACTCCTCCACGTGCGAATTGAACACATCCAGCTTAAGTACTGCCGTGCAGCCATATGGTGCATTGTCACAGGTAATTGAAAGTCTAAGAGATGCCGAATCATTAGTGACCATGTGTGCAAGTGTGTGGACAAGACTCACCTGGATAATAAGTTGCGCAATATGCGAGGCACTGTGCGTAAATTGGCCGTGGTTAGTGCATTGCGATCAACTGGACACGTGGGCTGGCGTGTTAGCCACTCGTTGATGCAGCCCCGACAGAAGGCATGCTCGCACATGACCGCCTACGGTAAATGTAATGGAGACTCTTAAGTACCGTAATACGAGGTTCAGATTTTTGTTGTTGTTGTCAAACCTGCAGCGGATCCTCCAACACGCCGGAACATATGGGGCATGTAAGCTCTTCATCCACCTCGCCTTGGAAGCGATTGACATCGTATCCCATTGTTATATATTTATTTAACTCCTTTAACTACATTCACATTTATTGAATTTTCTGACAATTGCAAAATCTTTTTTTTGCTGCGCTTGTATTGTTTTAGTGCTGGAGAATTACTCAAGATGGGCGCTAGTGTTGTAAACTATATAAGCACATATGTCCACGAATATCGATAGATGGCGTGTAACTCGATAATTTTAGTATTTAAGTTCGATATTTACATACACTGCGATAACTTCAATGAAGCACTCTAATAAAACAATGAAAAATAATCGATAAATGCTTCTCAATTGAGAGGCAAATTCGAAAAAATAAAACAAATAGCACAAATATTATATTATGTGTTAACTGATTTCTTTTATGAGTGCACGTTAACATTGTTACATTATTCCATTACAAAAATACTAAGCATATGCTGTCTTTGGCATAAGGCTGGAGAAATTCGTCAATCAAACTAAAAACTAACACGAAACAACAAACAAATCGGTGATTAAACTTCTTCCCTGCGTGCTAAATTTCATTGCGATCCTTCCAGCCATACTTTTGGCGCTGCTGTTGTTGCTTTTCCCTGCTATTTGCATATTTGTTGTTGCCATTAGATTTGCTGGGAGCACAATAACACGAGCGTTGCTGCGAGTCTAGATACGCTTTGCAGCCCAGAGTTAAGGTGCCTGTAAAGAGCATCTTGGCAGCTGCCTTACAACCTTTGGTCATCAGATCGCTAGCAATAGACTTCTCGTAACTGTCACAGTATCTGTAAAGGCAACGCTTGAAATCCAAGTCGCAGAGTTCCTTGTCACTGTTGCAGGTGTCGTAGCAGATATCATGTGCATTGCAGCACGTTTCCATTTCAGCTGCCGGCAAATACTCCGTGCTGATACGTAGGCCCAACGAGCCGCAGCCGTCGGCAGTAGGTACATAAAACTTATTCTGCACAGCGCGTGGCGCTGCAAGAGGTGAGAAAGGATGGAACACGTCAGTGTCTTGCTTCATTTACATAATGATCAATGCGACACTTACCTGTACCGCCGCCCTCCGGCACGGGGCACTGAAACACACAGTTTTCCTCCACGGCAGCGTCGAAGACCTCATGCACTGTACGAAATTTGCGTGCAATTGTGATGAAATTCTTGAAGAAGTCACCGAAAATTGCCTCCGCCGCTATAATTGCATCCCGTAGATGCACAATTGTGCTGGAGCCGTAACCGGAATATGCGTATGTCAAAAATGTTAACAGATATATGGCCAACTTCATCCAGGAGAACTGCATGTTGATTTAATTTATTTATTTTCACTTTTTTGACAGCCTTGGGAACTACGTGTTTACTAGCTATGTATGTAAGATAATTTGTCGGGATATTTTGATGCTGCTTGATCAGCTGTTGCTGAAACAAGGCACTGGCATGGTGAAAACAGATGTACAAGGTAATCACCTGACTAGTCTTCGCTATTCACCACTCGCTCAGCTGTTTGCCCGGTCAAAGCAAACGGGCACATTGCTGCAGAGATATTAAAAAATAAGTTGTTTTCATTTGCGTAATTAAAATAAGAAGGCAATTTTAATCGGTTTACTGAATTAAATAATGCTAGCTTTTAATATCAAACGTGTGCTGTGGGGTTGTACAACTTCCTACGTGCGTGGTATAGGCAATCAACAACCTCCTCTGTCTTCTACGGAACAGGAGCCGAAACAACTCGTGCAACTGCCTTCTTTCACAGAAGATCAACAAAAGCAGATCCTAAACACCATAAACAAGATTAGTCTGCAGGAACTGATATGGTTAGAAATTTAATCAAACTGTTCAATTTGCTGATAAACAAGTTACCATTTTTAGCTACGATATTACAAAAGCACGCGCCACTAAGCTGCAGAACTGGAAGACGCGCAATGGGCCACTTCAGGATCTTAACGACATACTCTATGTGGAGGGCTTTGGGCTGAAAATTGCCGAGAAGTTCTTCAAAAGCTTGCTCGAACCTGCAGGAAGTCGGCAGAGCCAGAGCCAGTTGGCTCCACCAAAGGTTGCTCGCACTGCACCATTTATAACGCCCCTGATGAGTGATCAACAGCGTCAGTCGATTACCTCCAGTGTAGGAGTTCGAATTGGTGTCACCAGTGTGAGTTGGGCACGTCTGGAACTGCCTGAGAGCAAGTATGCTCCTTGTGAACTCACACACTGGCAGCATCATGAGATCAATGACAAGAAACTGCACTTGGCTGAGCTAGTTTGTCGCTGTCTTTATGTTGCCCATCAAATCCCACAAGCTGATTGCTACATTCTCGAGAATCCACAAATGGCGCAAGCTTCCAGTAATCCCGGAAGTATTGATCAGCAAAACGTTAACATCCAAAAGGCCCAAATTACCGCAATGCTCAGTTATGCCCTTTTGGCACGCTCCAATCCTGACGAGAGTAAGTCGAACCTCTTCTACCTGCGCCGCTTTCTTACGGCTCGTCTGTTCAATCATCTGGTGGGCACAGAACGGGTTTCCTCGGAGGAAACTCTGCTTGGCATGATGCGCACACACTACAACTTGGATGAGGCCCAACTGGAACAGGGAGAGAAGACTTATTTGTGTAACCAAGTGCAGTTCCCTTCCAACTTGCGTGCCATGTACTCCAAGGTGGAGAGGTATCAACGTGAGCTACTTGGCCAAGCCTTCCTGTTAAATTTAGCCTTTGTACGGCTGGTCCTGCTCCAAGATCCTTCCAGCATAGCTAGTGTATCGCGCAGCTCCAAAAAGCTGCCCAGTAATCTGGAAATAGAATAACGAACAATATAAAATATTCAATGTTCTAATGTAGATATTCTGTGGCTGTTTTGTTGATTATTTTAAAGATTAATAAAATGTACAAAATACAAATATTTTATTAATCATGAATATTTAAACATAATATTATTTTTATTTTGTGCGCTCTTCAGCGTAGAGAGTAACAGCTGTTGTAGATAAGCTAAGCTTTTGCAAGAGAGTGCAGTGCATGTTTGGCATTTTTGCCTGTTACGTATACGGTCACACTGCAGCTTTTTAGTCTGCGCCTTGCTTTTCACTGGATAAGATGTGAGCTCGCGCTGCGCCGCTCTACGCATTTTATTTGTTTCTCTCACCGTTCGTACAAAAACAACAAATTCCCCAAAAGCATTTCAAATTCCAAATGTGATAAATTGAACGTATTGCAAGCAAGCTCAAACCAAATTGCCAAAGTCCATGAGAGTCAATTAATTTCTTATGAATTAATCAAATTAAAGTTACATCGACAAAACGGTATTTGTTATAGAAAATTAGATGAAATTAGTGCGCGGGCATGCTATATTCAACACAAAAAAGTGTCCAATTGATGAAAACATCTATGTGTGCTTATTTATTTATTTTTAACGTACACATTATAAATTAAAGTCGATGGAAAGTGAAATTTCTTTGTGAAATAATGCAATCACACTGAAAGAGAAAACGAAGCAACCGCGGCACTCAATGGTGAATGTAGACGAGAAGGGCGAAGAACTGGAAAGGGAAATTTATACAACTGTAAAACGTAAACGGGCTCAAAATGAGTGCATCCTCCACAGCGACGCTCTTACTCAACAATGACTACAGCAACAGCAGCAACAACAACAATAACAACAACAGTAGCAACAAAAACAACAACAGCAGCAGCTATAAATATGAGAAAAGCATCAATATGTACAACAAATACAGAATTCCCCTTATGGACGACTCCATATTGCAAGCAACATCCTCTTCAAGTTCCTGCACTCCCCTCGCCTCACCACAGCTGATCAAGAGCAACAGCTACAGTGGCACAAGCAGCACGCATTTCCCGCTAGAACCTAACAGTGAATCCACCTGCTGCAAGGCAACTACAATAACAACAACAACAACAACAATTGATGATGTTGTGGCAGCAAACGAGGAGAGCGGCGAATGCGATGCGTTTCTCATCAATCCACGACGCAGCAACAACCGAACAGCCTCCACATCCACCTCCACGTCAGCCACCACCTCATCCTATTTACGTCGTAATTCATGTTGGCATCGTTTGCATGGTTTCGTTATGAGCACTTGGTATCTCAGCTACCTGGTTCCGATCTCTTTGCTAGCACTGATCCTGATTGTGGGTTACCTCACTCGCAACTATGCCAAGGCGTTGCTCTTCTGGATTGAGACACAGAACTCTTGGTTAATATTTGTTATATTTATGGCACTCTTCACCCTGGTCAGTTTCCCCATCGTGGTGGGATACCTTGTGCTGCTGATAACTGCTGGTTACTTGTTCGGCTTCTGGCGAGGCTGGCTAACTGTGATACTCGGCGCCAATATGGGCATCGCAATTGCTCATGCCACCATACGTGCCTGTCGGCATCGGATTTCCGTGCATAAGTGAGTACAACAACAACAACAAGTAACACACCTGTTTGATTGATACAGTACGGCGGGGGCAAATAACTTGCACGGGGTCAATCAAGCGATGAAAACTCTTACATAAAATAGGAAAAACTACTCAAGGTTGACACCTTTCTAGAAATTAGTTATCATAAATGTGCTGTCTCGAGTACTCTCGGTACTATAGTACTCTTTAGTCTTTCTATCGCAATTCTATCTTTAGTGCCAAAGTGCCCCTTGGTTGGTCAGTAACCCTGACTTATCGTTATCATTAACTTTCTTGATTTATTTAGATTTTGTGTGTTTTCCCGAATTCTATTTATTTTTAATTATTTACTTTCGATATAGACAAGTTGTCGCGAAGATATTTAAATATAACAACTAATTTAATATAATTAAATGAAATAATTAAGAAATAGAATTTTAAAGGCTTATTATATGATATGTACTTAGGTGTTTTGTATTTATTTAACATTTAAATTTTTCAACTATTTCGAATTTTGAATTCAATGAATTTGCTTTCGTTTATTCATACATAAATTAAAGAATTATTATCAAATAAAAAAACAATTGTAAATAATATAAATTGTATAAAAAAGTAAAACAATTATAATAAACCTCTACCAATATCTCAAACTCTCTATCCATTTCTCAAGCCCTTTGTCACTCTTTACTTCTTAGTAAAATAGCCATTAAGTGGGACTTTTATCCGGTGTCAGTCAGGAATGAATTTATTGTAATTGACGTATACATTTAAATAAATTTGTAGTAGCCGCTTTAAGACTAGACTTTAGAATTATGTTTCGTTTATTGTCGAAATTAAGCAGTAATCATTTTCGTTCCCAACAATTGCCAAGAGAATTTGTAAAAGAAGTGAAACGTTTGCCAGTTGTCAGTTTACGAAAATTTTCCTATAAGGAATTTGTAAAAGAAACAAATCCATTGCCGGTTCCATTTCTACGTGAGCTTTCCTACAAGAATACACCCAGAAAATGGACCTCCAAAGAGTATATAAAGGGAGATCCACATTTCATCGATGTGCTTGGCCGGGATGAGATCGATGAGCATCGTGTGAGAGCTATGAATAACCTTAGCACCGATAATCACAGAGTACGGGGATCAGCGCATGTCATGATCGTGGCCGGTGCTGAGGGAATGCCCGGTTACCAACGCAGCGAGTTTGTGTACCTCTGTGATTGCCTGCTGCCGAACATGATGCTGATCATCATTCGCAATTGTAAATTGGATTTGTTAACGGTGCTCTGTGAGCCTTATCGGGAGAATGAGCTAGATCCAGAGGTGGCTAAGATCGCCTGCAAACGCTATAATGTGGACGAAATTGTAACACTTCCTCAAGTTACACAGATGCTGCACAAGATGGCAAACACTAAAAATATAAAACTTTGGTTCACTTTGGACAAGAGCAGGATAAGCAAATACATTTGGGATCTTGCCGATCAACTGCAGTTGCCCATTAATTGTCCATTAAAGGCTCTGCGATTGGCGATGAGTGTGAAGTCGCCAAAAGAAGTGATCGCCATTAAACGTGCCCATTCCATAGCTGCCCAATCGATGCAGGAGGTAATTTCTAATCATGAGTTGAAGATCGAAAAACCAAAGATCTGTGGTATGTTTTTAAACAAGTGTCGCGAATGCTTTGCCCATCAGCCGGGACCTTATGAGCCCAGATTCACACACGTACAAGGTAGAATGTGCCTGATGGATGGGGCTTGCCAGTATGGAGGCTATTGCGGTCAGTTGGCCAGATCTTGGCCCAACTATGGACGCTTCACACCGCCTCAGAAAGCCATATATAATTTGCTTTTGGAATTGCGATGTATAGTCTGCAAGTTAATATTCAAAGGCGAGTCGGATGAGTTGACTCCACGAAACCTTCAAGAGGCATATATCGAACTGTTGGCAAAGCATTTAAATTGGCTAGGCGTTGTGAGAAAGACAACTCAAATGGATGCCTCATGGGCTAGGCAACTCACTTGCCTCCCACCGCAAGTAAACCATATCGGGCTTGACTTGGACACCAAAGAAAAGTTACTAGATACTCCGCTAAAACCAAACAATGTTGTGTCACTGCAATTGTCCATTGGTATTCCGGCGAATTGTCAGCTGGTATATCCAGAATTCCGTGGTGTAATGTGTATTTTGGGTGACAGTATTTACATAAAGGAGAATCGTGAACTTGAATTTTTAACCGTAAACTGCAGTTTCTCTAGTCGAGAGCTCGAGGAGATGCGCTCTCGACGTCCGAGGCTCTTGAGAGAAACTAAGAGAGCAATTAGGTTTAATTGAACGTTAATTCCAATCGACATAAAAAAGTGTGTGAATGTGCGTCGTGTAACAGATGTGTACAGATATAAAGATATGTGATAAAGCGGCGATCAGATGTCTTGAATGTAAAGGGTGTAAATTCAATGTATACTTTTCGATCGAGGTCTGTTGTGCTTTTTATATGAACAAGATAGATTTAACTAAATATATTTATTAATATTGTTATCAAAAAAGACTATTAAAAAAAGACTGAATTATAAAAATTAATAAATTCAAATAAAGTAAATCTATGTTTTATTATATTACTGTAACTAACTATGTATAGTACGAGGGTCGTTTGATAAGTCCGTGACTTTTTGAATAAAATATATTTTTTTCGTCAAAGAAGCGTTTTATTTCTCAACATAATCTCCTTTTAGCTCTATACATTTAGTCCAGCGTTTTTCCAATTTTTTTATTCCTTCCAAATAATAGGTTTTCTCAAGGCCCTCAAAATAGTCGTTTGTTTCTGTGATGACCTCTTCATTTGACCCGAATCTCTTACCGCCGAGCCATTTCTTCATGTTTGGAAACAAAAAATAGTCACAGGGGGCTAAATCTGGAGAATATGCTGGATGGGGTAGCAGTTCGTAGCCCAATTTATGAAATTTTGCAATGCTGACTACACACGTGCGCACCCGTGCAATGTCCTGATGGAACAGCACTTTTTTTCGCCAAATGCGGTCGTTTCTGCTTCAAATCAATATCGAATCTGTCCAAAAGCTCTGAATAATATTCGCCGGTGATCGTTTTACCCTTTTCAAGGTAATCGATGTGAATGATACCTTGTGCATCCCAAAAAACTGTGGCCATGACCTTGTTGGCCGACAGACCCACCTTGGCCTTCTTTGGTGCACGTTCACCCGGAGAAACCCACTGTCTTGATTGTTCTTTGGTCTCTGGTGTGGTGTGGTGGATCCATGTTTCGTCTACGGTAACGAAACGGCGCAAAAATTCGTTTGGATTGCGGTTGAACATCGCCAAACACTCCTTTGAAATGGTCACACGGTTGCGCTTATGGTCGTGTGTGAGCAATCGCGGCACCCATCGCGCGGAAAGCTTTTTCATGTCCAAATATTCATGTAAAATGTGATGTACCCGTTCAGTTGAGATGCCTACAGCCTCAGCTACCTCACGCACTTTCATTCTCCGATCATCCAATATCATTCCATGGATTTTGTCGACGATTTCTGGCATGACGACCTCTTTTGGGCGACCTGAACGTTCGGCATCACTTGTACTGGTACGACCACAACGGAACTCAGTAAACCATTTCTTAACCATTGAAATTGATGGTGCAGAGTCCCCATAATATTTATCAAGTCTTTCCTTGGTTTCGGTGATGGATTTTTTACGCAAAAAATAATGCTTAATTAGCACACGAAATTCACTTTTTTCCATTTTCGTTAAAATTCACGAGATCGTCTGCTTTCAATGCCTATAAAACGCAAACCAAAAAACGCAGCTTTCTCAAAATTTTACAGTCAGCTGTTAATCGATAACTGCTGACAGGAGCAGTGTTGTATTTAGAGCAGGTGCGCGGCAAATACAAAAAGTCACGGACTTATCAAACGACCCTCGTACTTCATCATTTTTATTTAGAACTAAATGATAGAGAAATATTCACGTTAAAGTGTTAAACATACTAATTAAAATACCGTTTTCGATTAGGGCAACAAAAAGCGTAACAAGCGTCACTGAACAAACGCCGTCAAGATCTTTTGAATGTCTCTTATCATATAATGACGAACGCCGTTTATTTATAACGCAATCGGTTCACAATATAACCGTTGAAAGTGCTTTATCAGACAATAAAACGACTATAAATAAAAGTAATAACTACCTGTAATGCATTTCAACGATAGTTGAAACAAAGGCGAAACGGCAACCGCCTATATTATTGTTGGAAAGGAAATCAGATAAGAAAAGAGTACATTGTCTCATTTCTTCGCTACGTTGTATTTCTAAAATTGTAATTAGTACTATATATAATTAACATTGATGTTCAAAACATCATCCATTAACACCACGAATAATTGGCCATCATTGACTGAAACTATCTGCAAATCAAATCATATAAATGTGTTACGAGTTAGGCAGTCAGTTCGACCCGAAAATGTATTCGATTAAATTGGTTTCGTTACGCAGTGTCAAACTGGTTTACTGCCCCCTTGATTGACCGTAATTGAACGGTGATTGCCTTCATAAACAGCTAAATGGATAATTACGGGTAATAGCACATAAAAGGATAAATTTTATAGACAGAGACAGAGACACAGAGGTGTGTCCGTTGCTGTTTAAGCTTTTCTTACAATTACTTAAGTAATATTTGTATTATGAATTTAACAGCGAAACAATTAGCTGTTGGGAATTATAGAGGTATTTATAACGGGCTTTTAAAACCGGTAAAAAAGTGTATTGACTGTAGCTCTCATTACTCGTGTTTCACTATGGATAGCAGCGTTTCAATAAATAAAAAAAAACAATGTTCGGGCTTCATATTTAAAAGGAATAGCCGAGAATCAGTGAATATAAACAACTTTCGCTGTATCTGATCGACATGATTTTCTAGTTTGTAATTTTAGCCAGCTTGTATTTTTTTTGTTTTTATCTTTCCTTTTTTTCTGTATCTTTAATTGTTTTATTTTGGTTTGATGCTATTTTCAGATTGATCAAAAATGAAACTGGACGAGCCATACTGCGCGTTATATCTGGACCCAAGGCGTTTCGCGTTGTGCTTTTTACGCGTCTCACGCCGATACCATTTGGGCTGCAGAATGTGATATTTGGAGTAAGTTAATATACACTGAATGCATACCTATATAAAGTGTAAACTTCTGTTCTTCTTTTATCTACACAAGCACAGACGATTTCTTTATATTTGCAAACACAGAAAATGTCGCTATAAAAAGTAAATAGAGTTTCTTCAACCCGAAAGACAATTGAAGGAAATGTTTCCAAGCTATTTCCACATATATACACACATCTATATATAGTTATTATTCGCTATCTTAACGATATTCAACTCCTATAGACAATCTGTCTGTTGGCATTTTAGCTTGAGCAAGTTTTAATTTGTTTACACAATTGTTTACACACATTGGCAACCATAGAGATTACTCTGGGGAGTATGAATAAGATCAGCTTGTATATATCGTTCGTCTCTGGAGTGTACATCCACGTTCAATTTTAGCGACAACGTGCCGATGATCTGGAAGCTTTTACGCTGTATTATTTTCCAGGTGACAAATCGGCGTCACATTAGTCACATTAGCGCCGATTACGTAGGTCTTAAGTACTCACAGCAACTGCAAGTAAACGATAAGTTGAACTTGAAATTGTGAAAACTGGTTATGAAGGCGCAATAAATTGGACATTGTAGCCACCAAAAGTCAACTACTGAACGATATATGTATTTTTAAAATTATATACAAGCATATCAGTAAAAAGAGAATTATGTGCGAACAGTTGTTTACACTTAAGGGGAATTTATAAAATTTGTCGCATATTTATCAATTTTACAATTATCTAAATGTTCACACTCTTTCCACACACAGATAAGTTCAATAAAAGCGCGGGATTATCACATGGCCACATGCTTAGGACTGTTGCCGGCACAAACGATAAATGTCTATCTGGGCTCTACATTACGCTCCATGCACGAGGTTCTCAACGACAATGGCACCAAATTGACGGGCTACATTAGCTTTGTGCTCGAGGTAAACTTTTAACACATTGTCAATTATTTATCTGATAGACCAACTTTACTTGATAGATAACTCGTTAAGTTTGTTCAGCTATGTCATTGTCGGGCTTGCTTATGTACGATATTTATTGATTTTGTATTCAGGACTCTGGGGGTTTCTCTTGCATTGCGTGTCAAATTAAGTTTAGAATTTTCTATGGCTTTTCCTTGATTGCATCAAGTGCAATTGTTGAGACTTTTAGGTCGGGAAATGTTTCGTGTCGTATACCCTTATATTATAAACTATATGCATTTAATTGACTTGTACACAAAGCCAAAGTTTCTCGTTCAGGACCAATAGAATTATCTTTACCTTTAATTTATCTGTTATATATTGTAGTACAACCTAAGTCGAGTTATATTTAATTCAATAATTAATTTATTTTGCAATATATTTACTAAAGCAAATTCTGTATCTTCTTCTCACTAGGTCGTTTGTGGCGTTGCGTTGATGTTTTGGGTGGTACAGAAGGCCCGCAAAGAACTGTCGGAAACGCTACTGACGACGGACTATAGCAACGAAGGCAAACCCATTGACATACAAGTCTAGCTGATGGAAACCCTTGGGACCCATCGTCCTGCACCCAGCCGCTAATTCAGACTAGATTTTAGTTATTTGTATATTTATTATATAATCGTGTAAATTTTAGAGCTTAGTTTAGTTAATAGTAAGGTTATAATGTTGAAATCGAAACCAAAAGAATTGTTCGCGAATTAATTTTAACAATTGCAAATTAGTAATGAAAATTCTGTGCCTAAAATAAATATATAAAACAATATATGTATATAAATAGACTTAACATTAATATATACAAATTATATAGGAAATACATTTAAAATGAAGCTAAAGCTGTTATCGGAAAGTTAAGCGCTCACATTTTGCTCTTAGACTCTGAAAATTGTACTCTCTCAACTCCGAATTGTGCTCAATTGTGAATATTGTGCTAAGTTTGACTAATGCATATTGTAAAATATATTATGCTTATAGAGTTTATGTATTATAAAATAAATATAAAATATTAAATCGTACATTCTCGGTGTTTAAATATAAACTCTACAAGGGGCGAAACCCAAATTCAGCTATAGAGAGAGACTGCTTTCTTATTTTGATGATACGCAACATGTCAAACTGGCGCCAAATGTATTGCGAATTATTAACAATGGGAAATTCTATTCTAAAACTCATTGCACATTTTTGACAGTGAAAAACTGTTCGATTAAAAAGTAAAATGAGTTTAGTTTGTCTTCTACTCATTTGCCTGATAGTAGTGAAACCCTTTAAAGGATCCACTGTCGCAGGAAAATTCAGAGAAGAACTGGTTGTAGAAAATAATGAGAAAACCATTAATTTATAAATGGAGTGTTCTGTGCAAGCTCTACTCGATGAGATTAGAAATGAAAATATCTCAATCGAAGAACTAACAAACAAAATAAGGAGATAATGGAAATCAAAGCAAAGGTCAGCTCAGACTCTGAGAATAGAGTCAAGAGTTGAAACGATATACAAAAGCCAAAATGAAAGAATTGTTGAAAATGCAACAATTACTCACTTGGAAACAGAAATCAAGAAATCGGTTAATAATCCAGTGATACTATACGTGTATCACTTGATACCGATTAAAAGAATGCAAGAAGTTGCATTGATAGAAAATTCTCCCTAGAGTACATTATGTCACACTTTCCAATGGGTACACTCCTGAGGTTTTGTGTAACAACGACATTGCTGGCTCCGGATGGAGTGTTATTCAACAGAGCGTCAATGGAGGAGTGGACTTTTATAGGGACTGGACTCACTACACTAACGGGTTTCGGTCCTTTCACAGGGGACTTCTTCCTCGGTCTAGAGAAGATTCATAAATTAACAGTCCCACGAGTTTTACATATACATGACAAGATTCAATGGGAGCAAGTTCTTTGCTCGATACGATAAATTTGAATTGGCAGATGAAGTCGATAAATACAGACTAAGCAAGTTGGGAAAATTCTCTGGCAGTACAGAGGACAGAATGAGAGTTCATAAAAACAAGAAATTTACCACACACGATTGAATCGTGTCGAAGAATGGCGAAGAGCCTGATGGTACAGTAGGTGTACCGATTGGTAACTGTCTCGAAGATTATATCTTATACATTTGATAAGATTTCTTTCTTTACAGCAATTTAAATGGAAAATACTTTCATCTCGAGTGACATTTCTAAAACAAGTAAAGATGTTGATTCGGCCAAAAACTGTTCAAAAATAACATTCAAATCTTTTTAGGGAACATATTACAATGATATTGCCCTGAATCAATGCAATACATGATAAATTTAAATTCAGGAATTCAACAAAGAATTGCAGACAGTTCAGTGTATTCATACTGTATGTAGGAACAAATGAATATACCTTCTGCCTCTGCAATATTCAATTAAAATAGAGTAACCAATAAGGTTTCATGCAATCCAACTTGGGCTTGCTCATAGCATTTCTAATGTATAATAAAATACAATAAAGAAGCTACTTGAACGATTAACATTGATGCTGTCATGGGAATGTAGTGTAATCATTCACAGTTTGATATTAGTCTCTGGTATTTGTGGTTTCTAAACTTCGAATTGTGCTTAATTAAGTAAATAAATATAATATGGAATATATCTAAGGAATCTCCATCGTTTGTACTTGATGTGCAATTGGTTGTATGTGTGCTGAGGTTAAAAATTGCCACGCCCACTGAGTCGACTAGATCGCCAACTGCGGTGCCTTTTCTTCATATGCTGTTCGAAAACAGTTTCCAGCACATTAACTGTGAATTCAACGTTCTCATAGCTAATGCATAAAGGAGGTCTGAAGGTGAGAGCCTGAAGGGAAAGAGAAATTAGTGTTTAATATAGAATAATTTGAATTAAATACTAAGTGATACATACTTGGAAGTTAGAAAACTTGCAGATGAGCATGATAATTAGATAACCCCAGAGGTGCTTCGATTGTATTAGATGGTGATAATGTTTGAACAGGTTAATTTGAAGAGTATTGAACCCGAAAATGAACTTATATATAATATTATACGCTACACATGGGTAAAGTCTTTGAGTTCTCTTTATTGAGTTGATAAATCTATAAATGCATGGGATAAGTACTTTGGGAACTTTTGTTTTGATTAGCTTTGGAGCTACATCTACTTTTGTTTGGCCAATGAGTCCGCTATGGCACGATCGACAACATCCACGGCGAACTTAATATCGGCACGATTGATGCACATGGGCGGCTTAATGCGCAGCACCTGCAAAAGATTGGGATTGAGCAGAAACGGTACCAGGAGAAGGAGAATGAAATGAAATGAAAGTAATCGAGAGAGAGAGAGAGAGAGAGAGAGAGAGAGAGATCAGGATTGAGTGCGGATCAGTTAGGAATGTGGCGAGCCCGATGAGAAGTTGTGCAGGTGCAGCCAACTTTTTAAGTGCGCAGGTGGACTAATCTAATTAAAAGGTTGTCACTGTTACTCACATTGCCATGCAGACCACCGCGTCCGAAGAGCACGCCCAGATCCTTGCACATTTCCCAGATCTCCAGCACATGTGGCGTGGCCAGCGGAGCACGCGTCTCTCGATCGCTGACCAGCTCAACACCAATCATTAATCCTTTGCCGCGCACATCCCCGATGAGCTCATAACGCTGCTGCAGCTCGGCCAGACACTGAAGGAAGTAGGTGCCAACATCTTGAGAATTGCGCTGCAGTTGCTCCTCCTCGATTACGTCCAACACGGCAATGCCCACAGCGCTGGCCATGGGATTGCCCCCGTAGGTATTGAAGTGCAGTGCCATGCCCAGAGAGGCGGCTATCTCCGGTGTAGTGACCACTGCAGCCAGTGGGAATCCATTGCCAATGCCCTTGGCCATGGTGACAATGTCGGGTATGTAGTCATGCCCCTGGAAGCCCCAGAAGTGCTCACCCGTGCGACCGAATCCCGTCTGCACCTCGTCGGCCACAAAGAGTCCTCCGTTGGCGCGAACCAATTCGGCGGCCCGCTTGATGTAACCCTTGGGGAACTGCACTGTGCCGCCCACACCCTGAATGGACTCGGCAAACATGGCGGCGACCTTGCCACGCGGTAAGGAGTACTTGAAGGTCTGCTCCAGCTCGTTGTAGTACTCGGATGTTGCTGCACATGATCCTCCAGAGCAATTGCAACTGCGCTTTGTCTGCACAGGGGAATCTCGGCAAGCGGAGCCACCCCAGATGCCCTGGTATGGATCCGGATTCATGACATGCACTATGCCACTGTTCACCCCTGGCAAAGGATAACGCCACGTTGAGTGCGCAGTCAGACCCATTGTATAGGGCGACATGCCGTGGTAGGCATTGCGGAACGTGAGAATATCCTGGTTGCCCGTGTGCAGACGTGCCAATAGCATGGCCAGATCATTCGCCTCAGAGCCAGAGTTGACAAAGCACACGGACTTGAGGTTGCCAGGAAACTTGGCCACCAATCTCTCGGCATATTCATGAATCTTTGGATGCAAATAGATGTTGGTTGTATGCCACAGCTTGGCAGTTTGCTCGCTCAGCGCCTTGTTGACTTTACTGAAGAGAGAGAAGATATAAGAAAGAGTATAGAGATTCCATTGCTGATTTACTTACGGATGACAGTGTCCCACCGAGACCGTGACAATGCCTCCGAACATGTCCAGATAGCGACGACCCTCGTGATCGTAAAGCCATTGCATGTGACCGGTGTGGATGACCAACGGTTTCTTGAAGTGCGCCTGCAGATTGGGCGTCAAGTGGGCCTTACGCGTCTGTAGAATCTGCTCGTAGCTCGGTCCCTGATACGCGGCAGCTTGGTGATTGCACTCGGGCATCTCAGTTGGCGATGACTTCATCACAGCCGGCGCCGCCTTTGAGTGCAGCGTGGAGCTGGCGCGACTCAAGGCGTTGCAGGTTGTCTGGACTGGAAGAGAATGTTCTCAAGTTAGTTAGGTAGTTATGGCTTGATATAGAAATATGAATATGTATGCTTCCAAGAATGAAAAAGTTAGCAAAGGGGTTGACGGAGCAGCAATATAATACTACTTGTATATGCTTTATAGGTGGGTTTTTCCTACAATGAGAGCTTGAATTTCAATACATAATATATTGACGACTGCTTCCGGAATCACATGACTGATATTGATTCTGAATATATATATTACAGCGGATCAGATAGCGAATACTTCAACTTGTCGGATCATACAATAGAATACGTATATTTCCCCAGCTAACTTTCAAAGTTTCTCAACAATTACACACATATGGAAAATCAAGATAATGAACATAAAAACAAACACTCTCAAGCTTATCGAAAACAAGCAGTCGTAGATTATAACTCGGTAGACACAATAACCTATAATAGACAATAACTATATAGCATCGTCAGGTAGGTCAAGTGTGAACGCCAGTTAATTTTTATACTCTCTGCGATTGCAGCATTATCGCCCGACTCGCCAAACACGTGACAAACCCTAGAGACAGGAACAGTTCAAGTGGTGCCACTTTATAGTACATTAAAGTACGTCAATTAATGCAACCTCTGTGAATGCAAATTGAAATAGAAAAGCCTGAGGGAGGGGGAATGGGGAGGTGGTCGCTGTCTCTATCACCATCTCTGTCTGTGTTTGCGCATGAAAGCCAAACACAACTGTCTCCAGCCGAGACGCAATTTCCTATTACACTATCGATCTACTATATCATTTCATTGTATACTTGATATCATATTGCCATTATGCATATTTAATCAGTTTGGGTGCAGCGAAACGGGTTGTTGAGGTCAGTGTAAATTGCAAATAAAATGTTAATTAATGCCCACTCGCTGTAGGTCTATTTAAGGCTTAAGTTCCTTAAACCGATCCGGTTAATTTAAACGTTCAATTACAGTGTACATACTATAAATGCAAGTAAATCGATAAGTAAGTAATCAGGAAATGATCGCAATCGAATTAAACCTAAAGTTACGATAATAAAGTAGAATTTTGTAACAGTAATTTATTCTCTGCTTAAAGTTAAGATCATATAGTGCTCTATCTAATTTCTCTTGGGGGTGGTCAACTAAATTTAATCAGTTAATTAAGTCTATTTATATTTTCACTTTTTTAACACGCCATTTCCCTAAGTCTTCGCACCTTCGATAAGAACTCTCGACCATAAATATGCGCAACTCAAGATAAGCGTGTAGCCCATATACCCCCAGGACCCGGACAAATATTTATTAATCATATAGAACTTATCAAAGGCCACCTGCCTCTTATCTCCAGCTTGGTCCACGCGAACAGGTGTGATAAGAACAGCGATAGTTTCACAGCCTGTTTAGGGTGTTTCCGACATAATCACGTTCCAGATTTGTGTTCGGATCGTGCGGTCAATGTTTTAATGTACATACTATATGTATCCCAAGGCTAACAAACATTTTGATTATGGTTGTTCCAATGGAATGGGGCAAAGTATAACGTATATGTATGTACATATTTCATAATTTATAATCATGAGCAGACTGAAAACTGTACGTACTAAGTACAGTATAGCGACGATTTTGATTAAATTTGGACAGCATATTTTATATTTAATGAAATAGAAGATAAGGTTAGTGTTGTTGCTAAATTTTCAATTATAACAAAAATTTACCGTTATTTCTCTTCATGTTTTTAACATTTTCACCACACAAGATCGACAAAGTTGGAGCATTAGATTAAATGTATTACAGTTCTACGATAATCCCTAGCCTTATAACAGTTTCATTAAAAATGCAATAAGCTCGAATAAATAGAAATATTATTAACATATGAGAATTAGAATGCAAATGTGGCAAAAGTAGAAAAATATTATTGATAAGACAGTTGTATTAATGAGCACCTAGCGATAACAATTTGTGCGTCAAAGCGAACTAGAATCATTTCAAGACTGATCTCAAAATAAATAATGGTCCAATTAACCCAAATAAAATGCTCGAAAACAACAAAAAATTAATCAAAATAAGCAAGGGGAAAAAATTAGGTTGCATAGCTAGTTTCGTTTTAAGAAATAAGTGTATATCAGTTTAGATTAACTCACCCAGTAACCTCTTTGACATCATGTTGCTGTGTTCTTCTTATGTAGCAACAGATTTCCTGATATGTGTTCAAGTTTTCCTTTAGTTTTGAGTTCACTGTGCGTGGGGTGAGTAGAAACAGTTATATGAAGCCGATCTCGCGCGAGCCAAAACTGAACCGCGCGTAACGACGACAAAAACTGAACTGAACTAAACTGAATGAAATTTACTGGAGAGGAAACTGTCGGCATAGTAAGAGAGAGACTCGAGCACGCGCAGCAGCACATGAAGGAGAGAGAGCGGCCACTCTCTCTTTTGAGAGAGTCTGCGCTCCTGCCTTTTCTTCGGGACGCTGAGCAATGCCTAAAGCGATCAGTCCCTCTCCCTTTTCCTCTCCCATTATTTCTTATCATTCATTCTAACAGGTGGGAAACTACTCGAACTTTTGGAGAACAAAATTTTAAAGTCTTCCACTGCTTCTGATTATGAATATATATGCATATATATTATTTCAGCACGATATGTTATATTAATATTTATACCCATTTTACCTATATGTATTGACTTGTCATTCAGATCTGATACTCAAGATGTGCAAGAATTAATTAGTTGACCAATATAGTATATACCTAATAAATTGTAGTAAGACAAAAGTATAAACTAATCAGATTTGCTGGGGGTACAAAATATAAATATATATAGTATTTATTTGCAATCAAAATCAAATGCATTCTCATATATCATTTTTCTTCATTCTATTTTATTTCTTTTGTTGCTGATGTGATTAAAGCAGAAACTATAAACAGTGCACCGGTTCAGTTTCTTTTCTTCTTCTTCTCTTTCATCTTTATTTCGCTTGCTTTGCTTTTGCGTTTATTTAATTGTAATATTCTATATAATTTTGTTTTTAACAAAATATATATATATATTTTTTTGTATTTATATGTGTATTCTGTTCGAACAGTTAAGAGTTCCCTTGTTATTGATGATTTGAATTCGATTTGCAACTGTGCCGCGTTTGTTGTTCTGTTTCTTGGTGTTCTTTTTGTTTTTGTTTTGTTCCTTGCTAAGCTTTTGTATTACTATGTATCATTATCATTATTGTAATTATTAATTTTTGATTATTTTAAATAATATAAACATTTTGCTTGTTATTTTATACAACACAATTTAAATATGCTACACTTTGTTATAGTATAATTTATATATCCCATATTTCAAACAACATCACGAGTCTGCGCTTTGATGCTTCCAATCCTCCACTTTCCCTTTATTCTGCTCTTCCTTCCTCGCCTCGCCTGATCTTATCCTGCTCCAACAATTTAGACAATATTATGTATAGTAGATTCGTATCGTATTGTATGTTTGATATAAAAAAAGAACGGGGGGTTTTCCTCTCTTTCTAGTTACTAAAAACAAGCGTCCGTTGGGCGGCTTTAAATAATCATATAAACAACAAAAGGTGGAAATTCTCAATAAAAAGCACGCTCAATCTAAAAACCTCGTCATCAACACCATCCTGACTCATCAACATTATTAATCCCTATCAATTTCATTATCTCTTCATCATCCTCTTGTTCTCTTCTTCTTTTTCCTTTCTATTCTCTCCTAATTGAAATCGCTGTAGTGCTCGGGATTGGGACTGCGTGGCGTAGCTGCCGGCGCCGAAGGCTGCTCCAGATTGGCAGCCATTTGACGTAGATTATCCACGCCCGCCAAGAGTTGCCTGGGGTGGGAAGAGAATCGTTATTAGATTAGCCAAATTCAGGTGAAAACAGGCACATTGACCTACCTCAAATTGTGCTCGGCATTGTCCGCCGCACGCAGTAAATCCCTTGACAAATGATGCGTTCTGGACGGACGCGATGTGTTGCTACTGCTGCTGTGGCTGCTGCCGGGTGTCATTACCGATGCCGTTGCTCCAGCCACGCCGGCTGCACCGCTAGACGTTGTCGCCTGGTCGCTGCCATCGCGCAATGCAAACAGTTCCGACTGCGGGAGAGAGAGAGAGAGAGAGAGATATGATTCAGTTCCTGCTTGGTAAATACCTTCCTTGAACTCACCTCCAGCTGTGCCACCTGACGCCGCAGACGCTGTGCGGTTTGTGTATGTGCTGCGGCTGCCAATGTGTCCCGGCGTCGTGCATCTTGTAGCGCCAGCAACTGCTGCTCCAAGTCGTTTCCCCGCCGTGTCTGTGCGTTCAACTCCGCACGCGTCTCCTGCAACTCGCGCTGCAGACGCTCGTTCTCAAGACGCAACGCAGCTCCGTCCGCCTCCTCCTGTGGCGGCGAGTCTATCGAGTTCGAGGGTAATCCAATTGCCACATCCGCCATACGCTGAGATGAGTGTAGAATCGGTCCGTCGGAAAGAAAATCAGGCAGCATTTTTCCAGTGGAGCCGGTACCTTCACCAGCACCACCGGCAGGCAGAGATGCTGCGCTGGGCAGCCCGCAGGCGGCAACAGCAGCAGCCACGGGTAATATTAACGGACCCACTACGCCTCCTCCGCAGCCTCTTGCAGTGCCAACACCTACGCCCACGCCACCGCCGCCTCCTCCACTACAGCTAGGTGGCTCTGCAGCGCCAAGTGGCGAATTCGGTGGCGAACTGAGATGCGCCTCCTGGCACCAGGCATCCGATAGGTGATCCTGCACAAAGTCCGGCAAGGCCGAAGCGGCGCCAGCCACGTTTGACGTGTCCAACGGCAGATCGAGATTCATTTTGGGCGTCGTTGCGAGCACCAAACGATTCGGACGCAGCGCTGGCCTGCGTCGTGGCGACGAGGCAGCTGGCGGCATATCATAGCTGGAATAGGAGCGCGGCACGTAACGCGAGTTGCTTGAAGATGCATGCAGATTGGAAGCAGCCGATGGAAAAATGTCTGCAAAGAATGAAAGAACATCAGCGGGTTAAGCAAGGTTTGGGTTAAGATTTCGTGCCGTCTCACCATCATCGACACGCTCGTCGTAGAGGCGAGTGTTTCGCACCTGGGCCAGGCCCACATGATCGTCATCGGCGTCGTAAAGGACAACGCCGCCAACGCTACGGTCCACCTCGAGCCGCAAATCCGGACGTAATCGAACGCCAACGCCACTGCTGCTGCTGCTGCCGCCGCACGCCGCATTCTCGGCCAGACTCGCCTGCGAGTCGAACGAGCTGAAGCGCGGCGAACGTTTCATCTTGGAGGATGATGCTATGCTGCTGCTGCCATTCAAATCCGGCTGCATGTGGCTAACCGACGCCGATTGCGGCACTTTGGGGCGTGCTCCCGTTGATGTTTGCAGCGACGATGATGATGCATTTGTATTGCTGATGCCGCTGCAAGTGCTGCTCGTGCCACAGCCAGCTGCATCCAGCGAGGTGACTGTGCTGCTTGGCGCTGTCACTGTGCCGCTGCTGTTGAGAAAATGCTTAAAGGAAAATGTTGATGATGACGACGTGGACGAGGAGGAGGCAACGCCGGCACCGGTAGCGCAACTGCTGCTTGACGCTGTTGCGGTTGCCGCTGCTGCTGCTGCTGTAGTTGTGGTGGTTGCTTGTGGCATGGCGCGTATGTTTGTGTAGTCACCACGATTGTTGCTCCCATTCAGCCATAAATCGGCAACCAGATCATTGACCTGTGCCACTGTTGCCGGCTGCTTGGCATCGCCGCAGGCTCCACCAACGCCGCTGCCATCGCCTGTCAAGTGTTGTTCTTGTTGTGGCGCTGTAGTTGCTGTTGCAGCAGCTGCTGTCGCTGCTGAAGCCGACGCTGGAGCAGCAGCAGCATCATCCGTATTGATGTTGTTCCCATTGCCATTGGCCATTTAAATGTTGCCAACCGCCGTTAGTCGCGTTCGCCTTAATTGTTGCAGCTGCAGGTTCGTCGGCTTGGGTTAATTCTTTTTCCTTATGTCTGCTCCCTTTTACCGTTTGTTGTGGACTTGTGTTGTTTTTCGCTGTAAATTTAGTTAACTTTGCGTTGCATTTCTCTGCCGACTTTTCACTAGTGTTGTTGTTGCTTAGTGCTGGGCACTATCGATACACTGTATCGATAACGATGTTTCGAAGATGTAGAAACTTAATGCAAAGCAATGTCAATGTGTAGTTAATTAAACAAATAGCATATATGCTTATATGTAAGTTGTTCAAATGAAAAAGCTTACTCGTACTTTTATTAATTCGTATATAGCTATATGATTTGTATATTCAATTGTTTCCCTCCTTCTCAGTGTGACCAAAGCCATTGAAAATACATGCATCATTCGCGTTGCCAACTACCAAAATGTACCAACGGGTTTCCAGTAAGACATTTTATAGTTTGGCACGCTACGTTCACACTTCTCTCGTGGTTTTTGTTTTGTCTTCGCACTCCTTGCTTACTGCTTTGCGAGGAGAACGGCAAATTCGGGCATAAACGTTGCTAATTGGCGTAATATATGCATAATTAATGCAATAAAAAGCGAAAGGCGAATGTTCAATTCGTTTCTCAGTGTGTAAATAATCAAATAAAAAGTGAACGTGCACTGCATTATCAAAAACAACAACGCAAAACAAGTAATAACAAAACAACAAAACGCAAGGGCGGCGCAAAGAAAGTGGAAAAGAAAATTCTGCGTAGCAAACAAACCGGTCGGCGCGCAACATACATACATACAAATACATATACAGGCGACACACTCGTTGTCAATATTGTATGCAAAAGACGCATTTTGACAAAAAAAAAAAAAACAGAAACAAAAGTGAAAAGAAAACAGAAAAAAACCCGTGTGCTCGTAAAAACGTACAATACATACATATAAAATAACACAGCGTATTTTCCATATTTCTTTATATTTGCGCTGACCAAACGAAAAACGCAAAAGGCGGCCGCCATATGCGACTGTAATTGCGACTGCTGCTGCTGCTGCCGTCGCTGCTTCTGCGGGGGTGACAGCGCTGTCGGTGGTGCAAGCGGACGCCGACGCTCGCCTCACCTTTCGCGTTGCGTTGCGTCGCGTCTCGTATTGTAAATTGTTTTTGCAAACACACAAACTAACCTCTCTCTCTCTCACTCCCTCCGTCCCTCATTCCCCTTTCGCTGCAGCAGCATCTCGTGTGTGTTCCACTTTTGATAGGCGGCGCCCCTTTTGCTGCTGTGTCCTGATTTTCGCAAATAGAAAGAGAGAGAGAAAAGAGAATGTGGAAGAGGGACAGCACAAGCGGGTCAAGTAGTGACAATGTGTTAATATTATAAGTGATCAACTGCCAGCAGAGTACATCACTCTCTCTCACTCACTCTCTTTCCCTCTTATTGTTTATCACTGCATTCTTATTTGTGTATTTGTGTGTCAATCTGCATAGATTTCATATTAATAAAGAGAGTGTAAAATGCAACGGAGCTGTAACTGCGACTGCAGCAGGCAGGTGAGTTCCAATTAAGACAAAAACAAAAAAAAACATTGAAGTGGGGTTGCCTCCTTCTTTTCTTCTTCTGTTCTTGTGGGGTTGTTTCCATCTCTATTTGTTCTTCCATTCGAGTTGGCAGCGACGGAGGCAGAAGCAGCCTGGCCACGGCCCCATTTATTGACTTGTCTACATATCTTCTCCGCCTTTAGACTGTGTCTGTCATTGCCGTGCTGCCGCTGCCGCTGCCTCTGCCTCCTCTTCTGCCTCTGCCACTGTCTCTGCACTGTCTTCTCTCTCACCTTCTCTCTCTCGCGCACTGGTGCCTACGCTTCGCTTTTGTATACAAATTATGGTGCGCTTGGCCTGCTGTTGTTGTTGTTCTTGTTTTTACAGTTGTTGTTGTTTTAAGCTTTTATGGCCCGCTGCGGCTGCTGCCGTTGTTGCTTCTGCTGCCGCTGCTGCTGCGTCGTGCATTCCACTCTCCTTGTTTTTGTTGTTCTTGTTTTATACGTTATAAATATAGATTTTAATTTGCTTTTACCGCATTCGAAATTGATTTCTGTTAATAATTGCTCGGCCAGCGGCCCCCCCCTTCGTTCCGTCTTGTATGTTTTCTGAAGCGTGCAATATGCCAAGAAAGTGAAAATTGAACTGGGTCGATCCATAGGGTCAGGGCGGGAACAGAGGCAATGGAGGAGGGGATTTCTTGGGCGGCATAGGGCGCGTTTTTATTTCAGTTCCACCTTTGCCTTAACCTGGCGTCGTCTTCTTCTGCTCGTAATTCAATTAACATTTAGCCTTAACAGTCAGTTCCACCCGCACACAACACCCTCTCCCCCCCACCTCATGCGAGACAGACGCCATTTGTTCCAATTTGTTGACCCAATTTGGGCCTTATTTTCGTCGTGTTGTTGTTAATTAATATTTTTGTGTAATTCTCGTGTTTTTCCTTCCCCTTCCCTTCCCCTGTGTGATAAGCTGCTCGAATGATTTTTGAAAACAAATTAACAGTTTATACTACATTGAGCTTTATACTTGAGACGGGAGAAGTAACGGAGGAGGCGTACTGTGGGGGGAGAGGAGAGAGTTATAGTGTGTGCGTGAATATTTGCTGATAAAGATAGGAAAGGGAAGGGTTTAATTTAATCTGAGCATTTATTATTGGCAACAGTTGTATTTATGGAGACTCTACTGTACTACCAAATTACAAATTAGTCACAATATTTATTCTAGTATGACTTAAAATCTTGTGAATGTTTACTGTGTTCACTTCAAAAATAAGAGAGTTTACTCTACTTACGAAGCATAATATCTATGATTATATTACACTTCTATTGTATTATTTTATTTCTTTTTTATAAGTTGATTTTAGGAAGAGTTTACTGTACTAGAGAAATCAAAATTAGCTCAGGTATAATATCGAATAGTTTGTTTAAATTATTAAGACTTTACTTTACTCATAATCTTTTTATTTCTTTAGTTATTAATTAGTTTCAGTTATTGCCTCTTTATCGAGAGCTCACTGTAGCCAGCTCTGCCAGCGGTATATGTGGGCTGTGCTTACGTGAGATTATGTATCGTATTCACGGCGATCAATAGCTGCGCGCATTCACTGTTTATACCATTTCCATTTTCCATTTTCTATGAATTCCGTTTTCAATGACACTTTTCCAGTTTTAGTTTCCACTTACAAGTTGTTTTTTTTTTTTTTTATTTGCTTTGCCTTTTTAACTGTTTCGTTGTCGTCGTCTCTCGGTTTCAATGACAGCTTTGTGGGTGTCGAGAGAGATCGCCGCGTGATCTTTTTGAGATCAGTTGAAGCTGAGAAAAGGTGAAAATGCTATGAAACTTGATCTACATATGCAAATAGCTAGTTATAATATATTATTTGATGATGAATACGTTTGGAGAGCTATTTCCACCAGAGGTTAAGCCGGAAAAGCCATATCTGTCATTTTTTCTTTATCCCACAATTGGTTGAAGCGACTTAAAGGGATTTAGCCGTAAAAAGCTATACCGACAACACTGTGCCTCACTGAATCGATACTATGGATAGATAGGCAGAGAAAGAGGGAGGAGACTAGACAGACATTCCTGGTAACTCTTGTCGTTGTCTTCATTCCTTTTTCCATGTTCGTCTTTCACTCTTCCTCTTTGTCATCCGTCAGCTAATTGCTTAGGACGATTAAATGTTCAGGTTGCCTTTTAGCTCGTCTATTTAATTTGCTCTATAAGGATTCCCCTTTGGCTCGATTGGCTTTACTAATTCCTTTCTCCTTTTTCACAGCTCTTTGTGCTGCCCGCGAATGCGTCGCTGCAAGCATAGAAAGTCGCAAGTGCTGGAGAGGAAGACGGAGACGGAGGCAGGAGGAGACCGCGATAGGGGGGATAGTCAGGGATACAAATGTCGTCGTCCAGCAACGGCGGCATCAATAGTGCCACAAATGGCCGCAGTGGCAGCACTGGCAGCGCCAACATCAATCTAAATCTCAAGGCCAAAACGGGAACAGGAACAGTAACAGTAACAGGAGCTGGGGGAACAGCAACCGGAACGGGAACGGTAACGGGAACAGTAACAACGACTCACAAGACTTTACCGGATCTGAAGACGCAGCGCAGCAACAGCAGCGCCGGCACTGGAATTGGTATTGTGGCAAAGACATTGGCCACCCATAGACGGGATAGTTCGCATGTGGAGAAGTCTCAATTGCTGGAGAAGCCACTGACCTATGGCCCGCCACAGCAGAGCAAACTGCAGGGGCACAGCAAGGAGCCGAAGGAAGGTTATTTGGTGTACTGCGAGGGCAAGTTGCAGGCAGGTGCCCTCAAGTCTCTTATCATGCACATGGTGCCCACTCACGACTACTATCCGGAGCATGCTTATCTCTTTGCCTTTCTGCTCAGTGCGCGTCTCTTCATACGCCCGCACGAGCTGCTCGCCCAGATCTCAAGCAACTGGGAGCAACAGCAGCAGCAACAGACAACTGGAGGCGCAGGATGCGATGTTGTGGACGAGGCAGTGCAGCACCTGAACTCTGCCTCGCCGCTAACACAACGTAAGGCAGGAGGGGGAGGAGGAGGCGGAGCAGGAACAGCTGTGGCTGAACTGAAGCTGGAACTGGAGCTGGAGCCGAAGCCGCAGCAGCGCACGATGACACAACGTTCGGCTCAGCATTGCATACGTTTGCTCTCCGAATGGATTGAGATCTTTCCCTATGACTTCCGGGATGAGCGGCTCATGCAGCAGGTACGCATTCTGGCCAGGAAGTGCGTCTACATTGACAACTCGCTGGGTAAGCAAGTGTCGCGGATATTGCAACTGCTTGTGGCACGTCTCAAGGCGCTGGAACAGTACGAGGAATTCCTGCAGACGCTCAACACGGATAGCAAATCCGAACAGCAGAATCATCATCAGCAACATCAATCCCAACCTCAGCTTCATCATCAGCAACAGCATCATCATCATCTGCATTTGCATAATCCGTTTCAAACGTTTCTGGGCAGTTCCCATGTCTCGGCAACCAATGGGCTGGCGGGGAGTGGCAACGGCGGAGGCTTGAGCAGTGGTGGATCGACGAGTGGTGCCGGTGGCGGCGGGTCGGCAAGTGCCAGCAGCTCCGCCTCGAGCACTCCACAACCGGATGAGGTGTTCGGCATCATGGACATTTGTCCCAGCTGCGAGCACTTGGCCCATCAGCTGACGGCCATCGAACTGGAGCGTCTATCGCACATTGGACCCGAGGAGTTTGTTCAGGCATTTGCCAAGGATTATCAACAGGCGGGCGCGGGCAGTGCGGGAGGAGTTCCAGCTGTGGGTGGAGGAGGAGGCGGAGGCGGCGTCACGGGCAGCACGCTGAACGATATGAAAAAGACGCGCAATCTGGAGTCCTATGTGCAGTGGTTCAATCGCCTCAGCTACTTGACGGCCAGCGAAATTGTCAAGGTGGGTGGGGGTAGAGCTTAAGTGAGGAACGGGAGGAGGGATTAGCGAGGGATGAAAATATGTGAGGGATTAGCGTATGCTAAAATGTTGGCATACGGATAAAGCATAAAAAAAGGAAAAATTCAATTTCCTAAAAGCGGAAAAGAAATCAATAACTTGCCAGAAAAATGAAATGTTTAACGAAATGAAAAAATACATTTTACAATATCAGTCGTTGGTTGATAACGCTCTTAACAATTACCAAGAAATAAGGTGTACTAGGTGGAATATCAGCTAAGCAAGATAAGGTGCTAAGACGCAAAAACAATCTAGTTTATATTGGGACTTTACGGAAGTTGATTTTATAAATGGGTTAGCAAGCATATAACAGTTAAAGCTCAAAAAAATACTGAATAATAGATTACCTAGTTAGTTGTTACTATGTTGAACTAACTAAGAGGTTTCCATTTGTTTATGCCACTATTTAACAAGGTTTCTCCCCTTCTGTATTTCGCAGTACCCCAAGAAGAAGCAGCGTGTGCGCATAATTGAGTATTGGATCGAGACGGCGCGAGAATGTTTCAACATTGGCAATTTCAACAGTCTGATGGCCATTATAGCTGGTCTAAACCTAGCGCCAATCGGTAGACTCAAGAAGACGGTAAGCATGAAGAAGAATATATAAAATAATTGCATGTATTAATTAAACTCCCCTTCTCTCTCCCTGCAGTGGTCTAAGGTGCAGTCGGCGAAGTTTTCCGTGCTGGAACATCAAATGGATCCAACATCGAATTTCAACAGTTATCGATCGACGCTTAAAGCTGCCATGTGGCGCTCTGAGGGTGCCACAGAGGAACGCGAACGCATAATCATTCCATTTTTTAGTTTATTTGTTAAGGATCTATACTTTCTAAACGAAGGCTGCTCGAATCGGTAAGTTTGACGAATTATATTGTTTATATATTCGACTATATATATTAATGGTATACCCTTTTGCTTGTTCAGTTTGCCAAACAATCATATCAACTTTGAGAAATGCTCACAACTCGCCAAACAAGTGATGGAGTTCAATGAATGGAAGAAGGTCACGTGCCCCTTCGATAAATTGCCGAATGTTATTGCCTACCTGCAGCACAATGCGGTGCTCAATGAAAACACCCTAGCGATGGCATCGTTTGAGTGTGAGCCACCCGAGAATACTGAGGAGAAGGATCGCTATAAAACTGTGAAAGCCGAAACGAAGCAACAGTTGCTACAGCAATTGCAGGAGCAGCAGCAACAGCAGCAGCAACATCAGCAATAGTTGACTCTTTAGCTATGTTTAGTATAGTTATTAAGATTAAGTAAATGCTTAAGCGCTTGCCATGTTTATTTTTTTGTACACCTAATTTCTCATACATAAGTCGATTATAAACATTAAGATGAGGCGAAAATTGTTTAGGCTAAGAGTCCTTCGAGCAAGGCGCATGCGCTGCTTTCTTTTCCCCCTTTCTTTCTTTGTGCAACTGGGCAAATGTCTTCTAAAGCAATTTGCTGCAGCTCAAAAAGAAAACTTAAAACTATCTTTTTCTGATCTACCGATTTGGCAGTAACCGGATTCCCTTTGTCCCACGGCGCATGCGCTTGAAACTTTTTCTATGAAACGCAAAGCATCTCCAGAATGTTGCCAGTAATTAATTTAATTTGATTAAACCGTTTAAGGAAAATAGCAACAAAAAAGAAGAAAGCAAACGAAACGAAAACGAATGTATGTACTTAAACAAAAGCATTTTATTGCCGCAACTTATCTATACATTTATATATATATATTTATCGATCTATATCAATTTGGTTGGTAGAAACGAGAGAAAACTGAGAATAATTATTACTGATGTCGTAATTTATTTAATGAAACATTTGACAAACTTGCGTGTAAGCGAACAGTATTTATATTTATATATTTACACAATTTTATAGCTAAATTAAATCATTTTTAATATATTCAATCGATTCTGGCGACGCTTTTGTCCTTTGAAGCTACAACAACAAACAATTTATTAACAATTAATTAGAAACACACAAATACAAACACACACAACAGAGAGTACACCTTGTGGTAGCTACAATGATGCTTATCCTTTTTAAGATTTAATTTTTAATCGAGCTAATTTCATATGTAAAAGAGATGGGAAATGAAACTATATATGGAAATGTGTATGGTACATAAATATTAACTATAAAGGGACTACAAATCGACTACAAAACCCAACATTATCGATTTCAGCATTGCTTTTGAATAAATCAAGTGAAGAAAAACGATTCTAAAAAAATACTAAAAATGTGTTTCTAATATTCATACCAAGTTAATTTTGTTGTCTAGCTTAGTGTTTATTTGAATTCAAATCGTTTGGCGCGTATTTGCACCACAGCGTGTCAAAAGCTGCCTGCTTTGGTATCCACTCGGATAAACAGTATTGCCATTCGACAATTTTCCTTTTATCGATAGTGTCACTTTATATTTTTCGATAACTCTTCAGCCCCTACACACCACAAATACACGTAAAACAACCGACAACAACAGGGAAAAGCGGCATCGGCATTGGCGCTGTGTATTTTATACGCGATGCGATTCTGTTGGCGTGCAGACGTCTTGACGGTGCAAAAACAAACGTAAATCAACATCGTCAAAATAGCGCATATAAACTCACTCTCTCTCGCTCTAATTGGAAACAGAACAAGAACACAAACAGCGTATCGAATTGAATTTCCATCGTAAACGCGTAAACAATAAGAGTTGCGTGCGTGTTTGCGTGTGTGTGTGTTTGTGTGCAGTGCGAAGTGCAATTGCAAATTCTGGTGTGTGTGTGTGTGTTTGTTTGTGTTAATTACGTATCAGAGACACGTAACGGGGGGTCTGCTGTGGCAGCCAACGGCACCTACGCTCACAACAATAGAACCGAACAACCCATCAGGACGATTGTGAGAGCAAGAACCTGTTGTTGTTATTATTATTATTGCTATTGGTAGTGGGGCACAAACAAAGAGAAACATAGCGGAAAAATCGATTGTGCTCATTTTGTTTTGGTTCATGTTCATACTTATGCGAAATTGACTGCTTCTCTGTGTGCGTGTGTGTGTGTGTGTGAGTTGGAAAACTTGGCGACGCGCGAATTGCAACAAAAACAAAACTGAGACGATAAACTGCCCCGATAACATAGTATCCCCTGAACGGTGCACGGGGGGAATGACTCATGCAACGCTCTACGCGCGCCGGCTCTATAAATAAGCAAGAAAAATGAAAAATCATCAAAAATATGCAAAATTACCCCAAGATTTGGATTTGAGCTTTCAAAGCGATTTGGACTTGCTGCCGGACACAGCAGCCGATATCGATGTCGATGAATTCAATTTGACTGGCACGCCACCTGCTGGTTTAGTACTAAACGTCGACGACGACCACGCTGGCGTCGACGACGACGGCGACAACGACGACGACGACGAAGACGACGAAATTGTCATTGCAACGCAAGTTGTGGGCGGCGGCGGCGGAGACGGTGGCAGCGGAGCCGGCGGCGGGAACGGCGGTGGGTTGCGTTTAGCAACACGTAAGCAGCGCAAACAACGCAAGCAGCAGTTGGAGCAGTTGTACAACAAAAAGAACAAGATCTGTGGACTGGGCAGCGATAGTATTATCGAGGTAAGTAACAAATTGAATGCGATAAATTTAATTAAATTGCAACTGGTTGTTATCGATTAAACGAACTGTTTGCATCGGTTGGCAATTACTTTAAATATCTCGATTAGGTTGCCAATTAATTTGAATATCCCTATGAGATTTGTGAAGATCGATTTGTATTGATAAGCCATAGTATTATCGAGGTTAGTAACGAGTTGAAACGATCACAAAGGTAAAATAAATCGTAACTGGCTGTTATCGATCAAGCGAGCTGCCAATTACTTAAAATAAATTCAATTGAAATTCTTCAACTTCTTTCATGTGATTGCAACCCACAAAAATGAATAATATGTAAAACGATGATTTAATTTAGGCTATCTTTTCGATAAAGTATCTCATAAGTGCCTCTGTTTCCGTTCTCGTTATTTCCCATTCAGAACGCAGTGTGTTGCTATTTCTACAGCGTAAAATTCGAAAAATCTCTGCAATGCCACATAAAATACTTATTTAAGCAAAACGAAAGATAAAAGAGAATGCCCGCACAACAAAGAACTGAAACCCCCAACGTTGTAACAACGGGGGAAACGACAAAAAGACGAAAAAAAAACGCCGAAAAAATCGATAAGACAACAAAGAAGCATTTGAACCATTTGTGGTAGCCACACAATTTCCTAACTTGCCGCCTCTCACCTGTTTAAAGAGCCCATATCTCGAATATAATTTCTATTGTCCATGCAATTGTTTAAATTCTCCGAGTCAACAAACTCGCGGTTAAATGCTCTGATGCTAATGGATTTATGTTGTTGCCAAGTCATTTGTCGGGGGGTCTACTTAAAATCCGTCGCAGATAAGCCAAGTGTCATCCCTGCTCCGTAATAATTGTGGGCAACTTGGGAGGTTGGCGGAGACCGACCCCAATGTGGCATGTACACACAGCTTTTCGTCAGCTGTCTCTTACAGTGCTTATCTACTAAGTAGATCTGCAGTAGAACGTAGTACACTCAATTATAGTCCCAAATTTGCCCAGTGTAAGCAGTGTAAGCACATAAAATCGATAAAACCACGTAGTGCCCCCACCATTGCATAAATATTTAATGGATATGTACTTAATGGAGGGGCATCCACACCTGGTGATTAAATAAATGTTTCTATGTTTACCGACTGTCAGTAGAGACAGTAATAAAGACACAACTCAGATCCCAAGTTTGGTCAATCAATAATCACGTTTCCAAGTGCGTTTTATAACCCCGTTGAGAACTAAGTGTCGCCCCCTAGCGGTCAGACTCGCACACGAATCGAGTACAAGGTTGTAGTCTAGTGTAATATGTATTTTCGACTCTGTAAATCTTTTGACAAGCTTGTCAATCTCAATGCGGCTTAGTTCACGTTGCGTGCTATGCGCCACTTGTAAGAGAGAGAGAGCGAGAGAAGGATAAAGGAGAGAGAGAGATGAGAATTATAGTAGCAAAAGCTGCCCTTTCTATGTTTGGGGGGATTACGCAGCTGTCATTTGGAAGGGAAAAACCCATTTTGTGTTTGTGTGTGTGTGCGGTCTTTGCGTGCAATTAGCGGTAGTAAATTTATTTAGTATTAAGCTTTATTTCATTCGATTTTCCATGGCGTCGATTTCTGCGTACTCCCATAAAGCTGATGTTTCAGTTATCCTAATAGCCTTAACGCCAAATTAAATAGCTATCAGCCTAATGGAAAACGGGTTTAATTGCGCCGCGTCGCATTTCACTTTGATTTCATTTCACGTTCAATAACATTTTAATTTTGGGGGCCTTTAAAACTACACAATATTATGATAGGATAATAAAATTACATTTAATATTTTATTCTGCCCGTTTTATAATCATGCCAGCATTTCGTCCAGTGTGGACAATTTGGTGCCACAAATCCTACGGGGGGAAATTGAAAAACAGTATGAGATTTTATTTCGTATGTTCACAGCACGTTGAAAACTTACCCGTTGTCAGGGCAATGAATGAGAGTACGAGCAATGCTGCCGCTTTAAGCTTCATTTTGATTTGTAGACAGTTCGATTACAACTGAAACTGAGGCATAAGGTGATGCATGACTATATAGCAGATGGGCATAGATCGATAGAATGCATCTGTCTGTTATCGCCGGGGAATTCCAATACTATATTGTCTATAAAGTCGACAGATGCATTGCCAGTGTAGGTGCGATTAACAATGAGATAGAGTTTGCTGCGGAATTCTAGGGGACTTCGGCTGGAAACAACGCAATTAAATCGACCTAAAACGAAAACCTTGACCCTTCTAATGATTCAGTACGAGTGCAGCGGGGTAGCAGACAGATAGCATGATTGCTGATAAGGCAGGCTAGTATAAAATATAAAGATCGTTTATTTGTTGTGTTGCTGATTTGAATCTAGTTCTCATATTTTTCGTATTCCCTTTGTCCGTCGGTACTTTGAACTAAATTTGTTTCCTTTCTTTCTCAGCAACCCAATGAGTAGATTATTTAAAGGGGGATTGTGTTTTGTATAGATTATTTTATTGCTTATTCTTTTAATTTCCCCCCGCTCTCTTTCTAATGTTCCCTTTGATCTTTGTTTCCTTTTCCTCTAGATAAATTCTTCGTTTATTTTTCAGAACTTTGAGTCGTTTCTCAGCAGTGCAAATTGTGCAGTCTCTATAGCTCATTCTGTGGTTCATACCCTGTAATTTGGCTCTCTCTGTGCACCTTCTATCTTTCTATTCCCCCACAAATCCGGCTAGTTTAAGGAGACCCTTTTACAACACAATTGCTACCTTGTCCCTGTTCTCATTCAGCTTGCTTTGTTCATTTGTGTGTGTGTGTGTTCCAACCAATTAATTTATGCCCTGGCCCGGTGCTCAAATGCGGCTCACATCAAGTGCGGCTCATTATGGAGACGAGAGAGAGAGAGAGAGAGGGAGGGAAAGAGAAATAAAGAGAGACGACTCTGTCGCTTGAACTGGCGCTGCAATCTAACCTAGATTTGGGTTTACGTTGTCCTCGTTGCACATTGCACGTTGCACGACGTTGCACGTTGGCAGGCCTGGCGGGTTGCAGCTGCTTTATAACACGCATACGCCCCGTGTACACGTACTACGTGCTGAGCTTCATTTGGGCCCCGAATTGCCGCCGTTCAGGGCGTTCTTCGCTTTTCTCCTCTCTTTGCTGATGTTTGTTTATTTTAGTAAACACACTGCAGAAACAACAGCAACAGCAACAGCAACTGCAACAACAACATCAACAACAACAAGGAGTTTTGTTTGGGCTTGTAGGGTCCTTTTGTGGTGTTGCATAGGCGTTGGGTAGGCGTGCCGCTCTGTTGCCTGCCTCTCGGCTGCTTTTGTTTTCGGATTTGTGACATGAAAATATGTATGTATGTCTGTGTGTGTGTGTGTGTGTATATATGTGCAACAGAACGCTTTGTGAACAACATGAATTTATAACATGGCTAAGAAAATTTATCATTCCTCCCCCTTCACACTGTCCCATTCCACTTTCTGTTCTTGCTGAAAGCGTGCTGCATTTAAGCGTATTTATTTTTATTATATCATAATATAAAGAGCATTATTATGCATTGTGTTGCTTGCTACATGTTGCCACTAATAAAGACTGAGTGAAGACGTGGTGCAACTGAAAAAATTATGATTTTCTTAGAGTTTAAACGAACTGAAACTCGTTAAGTTTATAATGGTTTAAAGCATAAGCTGGCAATTGATGATAAACTTTTATCGAATAATTTAAAAGCAGATAGGAAACAGAAGAAACACAAATTATATCGATGTATCCACTTTCCAGCTTGATTTATCGGAATTTTAATGCGCTAAATAGTATCTCTTGCCTATCGTTTTGTTGAATCGATAAAATATAGATATCGCACTGTCGATACTCATCTCAATTTGCAGCTAGTTCATTTGATAACTTCGGTTTGTTTCAGGCACTTGCCGCATAGTCTCATTAAAACTATAAAACTGACTTTTGTCAGCGCGTACTGCAAATATAATTTGCACTTTTAATTGGCCGTAAAAATGGGAGTGGGAGAGACATTCCTATCTCCGATGGGAAAAGATAGAAAAGGGGGAAAGGGAGAACTTCTGCATCGCCCACTTGCCTGACAGTTGGCCAAACTGTTAAATGTTAACTCTGCTCGCATCCTGCAGGCGTTGAGCAAAAGTTTGTTTCGCAATTTCATGTTCTATTTTCTCTGCTATCTGCGAGGCAGCTCCCCTCCTGCCCGACCCCTCCCGTGACTACTGCATGTGTTGCAATTGTTGTCGCAAAATTTGGCGTTAAAATTTGCATTTTATTCACGGCTTATTATAATGCCTGCCCCCGTTCCCCCTCTCCCGTGTCACCCTTGTGCATTTCCCGTCGGGATATAAATTCATGGTGAATCCTTGCACAATGAAAAAAGCTTTCAGGCGCTTTACAACAATTTTGCGCAATTTATTTTGATTTATAACTAAAGTATTTTTCATTGGAGTAATTGTTGATTCTTTTTTTTTATTTCCCTCCCTCGATGTCAAACAGCCCACGCACAGTTGGGCAACTATCTTCATTACCTGCTGCTAACTTTTAATACAATTTTTGTAGCTCAACCAGAAATGCCGCAAAATTTTCTGTGCACTCCTTGTGAGAAGTTTTCGCACAAAAATTTAACAAATTGAATTAATTGCGTGCAAAATTCCACAACGTATAGAGCACAAAAGCCACTAAATGTCGGTTACAAAAACAGCAGCAGTGGCAGCGGCAAGGGTGGTGGGCGGACGACGCAACCCCTCAAAGCCGACCCCAAGTCGGAACCCAAGCCCAGACCCCATACCACATGCCAAGCAATCCCCCAGAAAGTTGTATAAAAACTGTGCAACAGTGGAGGAATAAAAGTAGAGTAGAAATGTTGCGAGTATGATAGGCGCAAAAGATACGCTGTAAAACAGTTTTGAAATATACAAATATAATTTAAGTTTTAGTGAACAAATTTTAATAAAGTAAAGGAATATTTGAAAATCTTTTGAAGTTAAAAAATTGAATTGAATAGCATTATAATGTGTATTATATAATAGAATAATACAATATTAAATTTGATATAATATAAAATAATATTTAATATACTTATACTTACAGTATATACAAAGGTGAATGATTTTGTATAAAGTCCAACCTTCAACACTTCAAACACTTCTGCGAATCCGGTGCTACCCTACTGCAAATAGCAAATTATTTGAGAAGGTCTCTCTGCCCACCTTATAACAGTTGTATGCCTGGTAACCAGGGTGCAATGGCTACAATGGGTATAATAGAGGCCACAAGGGAGGCAAATTAATTTCCAAAAATGTTGTATTAAATCAAAGTTCAAAGCAAAGGTATGGGGGCAGTAATGGGGCAGAGTAGGCAGCAGGCTGGCAACTTGGCCCCCAGGCTAGGCTGTATGTGTTGAATGCGCTAAAAAGTATGCTATAAAAGCTGTCCGGCTGCATGTTTGAAGCTCTTAGAGTGTGTGCTTAATTACCATAACAATAATCATAATGCGAAGTTCAAACAGAACGAACAAATAAAGAGGAAGAGAAGGCACATATGATGAGTTTGATTTTAAATGCAGCTGCTGTAGGATGGGAAGCATACAGAGGGAGAGAGGAAGAGAGAGGGTGAGAAGGCGAGAGGAACCGCTGCCACTTGCAAATGGCAGTTATGACAACGATGTGTCTCGATTGGGACAATAACTGCGTTTGGCTGAGGCTGCTGCTGGCTGTACCCGATAGCAGGAGCAAGAGCAACGGCAACAGCATAGGAGCAGCTCCTGGAGCAGCAGCATCATAAACAATACAATCAACAGGATGTGAGCACAACGAGCTGACAAGGAGCGCACACGAAGGCGGCAGCAGCAGCAGCAGCAGCCAAAAAAGCAAAAGCTTCCGCTCGTGTACAGCTTGTGATAAAGGAAGCCAAAACAAAACGAGATGAAAAGACATGGGAAAGGACTAAGCTGTGCTTGGCTTCAGTTTTTCATTTTTTCGGTGCCTCTTTTGCCTCCGCTTTTTTGCCTTTGGCTTGTAAACATGCAAAAATTGTCAATTCAAAAGCAACAAGAGACACCGAAGGCGGGGTAAGTCATATAACGATGTGCCAAAGACCATGGCAAACCATACAACAAACGGCAATGACAACAACAACAACAAGAAGAAGAAGATGAACACATGCTGTGCAACAATAGTGGCAAATCTGTGCTAAAAGAGCCCGCGGGAGACGAGACGTCTATGAGCTCAAATCTAGGCGGGGATTCCATTTTTTTTCTCGCTTCTCAACGCTTTGTTGCTTCCCAGTCTCCATTCGTATACCTCTTAGACCGCTTGGCAAGGGAAGTGTTGTGCTTGTAATCAAGTCAAGATATATGTACATATATATAAATATATATTTAAAGGGTAACTGGTAATCCTGTTCATGGCTCTTTGTGAAATGTATTGACATTTATTTTCCTTTGGGGCTTCTCCTCTCTTATGATTTACTGCTACAGGGTATATCTTCATTGCATTGTTTCGTGCACTCATTTTTTATTTGTCACCTCTCGCATTTTGTGGCATATTTTAGCAGTCCTCGCGCATTCAACATCTGCGAATGTGTTTTTGTTGCTGCCGTTACTGCTGCTTTTTACAAATTTCATTTTCTCTGATTTTTATACACTTGCAAAGGGTTTATTAATTTTGGGCAGCAGTTTGTTACGCAGCTTAGGCATCTCCGACCCTATAAATTATAGATTCTCAATTTAAATCGTTTGTCCGTTTTTTGCAAAGCAAACTTCCCACTCCGTTTTCGTGCTATCTTGATGAAACGTGGCACACAAGCGTCTTATTGCTACACGCTGTAAATAAATCGAAACTAGCTGGATAGCACCGATATACCGTATAACTGTCAAACAAAAAATTGGCCGATTTTTGGTGTTCGTCAAGATATTGCCAGCAAACTTACTACATCATACTTTTAATATATATCTTATATGCATATAAAGTCTCTTGAAAATTGTATAAGTATTTTGTATGAAGATCAGTTTTGATTTTAAAAATAGTTTAACTTAGAGACAAAATATTGAATTTACATGAACCCATTCAATGGTGCACCATTATGTACGACTAGTATTGGAACAATCGAAGGAAATAAGAACCTGCTAGGGCATACAAGATTCGGCATGCCGAATGTAGCTTTTCTTCCTCGTTTTTTTTTTTTTTCATTTATTTTCCTTCCATTTCCCGTTTCCCCCTTTTTTGCAATGTGAAGCATACTTAAAAGCGTAGAGTGTAAATAAAAAATTGGTGAACACATACATAAGTAATACTTACATCATCAGGAACGCGCAAAAACGTTGGGTTTATTTACAGAGAAAATTGGCGGAAAAAAAATTTAAATAAATTCACTCGGTGAAAATACAAAGGCTAATGGAAATCACGTCGTGAAATAAAATCAAACAGATAAGCGGGTGTATGATATAAAATCTATTTGTTAAAAGAGTTTTATTTGCCAAGCGGTAATTAAAATAATATATATATATATATATATATTGTATATAATCTAGCGGGAAACGGAAAGGAAAGTGGCTGCTTAATGGAAAAATACTTTGCCGAAAGCAAATTGCCGAGAGGAAAAACACAACGTAATGATGATTAAAGACATAACTGCAAATTGATGATGGCCAGCCACGCCCACACGACGCCCACTTTTCACAACTATCGCGTTGCGACGTGCTCTGCGACTGGAGACGACTTGAATCGTCTGGATAACAGCTGCAAGTGTCACTTGGAAAGACTTTGCAGCTTTTCGATTTTCCTCGCTTTTTGACACTTTTAATGACACCCGGAGAGAGAGAGAGAGGAAAACTCTAAAAGATGTTTTAGGAAGTGCGAAGGCGGCAGCAATTTAATACATTTTCACAAACAATTTTCATATATTTTCAACAGACGTATACAGATTGCTCTGACAAGCTGAAATATACTTTTGATTGACATTTTCCAAGGCTTAATGGAAAATTAATAGTTGCCCAGTGAAATTAAAGCAGCCTTGTGTTGCCAAGGAATGTCTGGTCAAGCAAAAAGGGACACAGATGAAGAAGAAGAGGCTGCAATTGCTGTAGGTGAAAAATGACTGAAGCTGTCCCCTGAAGCAGTCTCCTCCTTCTGAAGGCATCACTGCATCCCTTGTTTGCCTTGTCGCTTTGTTGTTGCCATATTCTGAGAGAGCCTGTTGTTGGCTTCGTTTCGCTAGTTTGCCTTTGCTTCTTCAGCTGCTAAGCGGATTATGCACTTTAAATTATTTGCCAGCAGCCACTTTGCCACTTTTCACTTTGCCATTGCCAGGCAGCAGGTCCTGCTGCCTGCGACCTGTCTGACATCAGAGGAAACTAGAGAAATCCGTGCAGAATGCCGCATTAAAGCTGCGCCAACTAATTTAAATGTCAATGGAACTTGAAATGGGCTATGGAGCGGAGTTTTTAAATAGATGCGAGGGGTAGTTATATGTACCTTGCCATGAATATAACAGCATTCTATATCTTTCAGGCAGCAATAACTGAGCTAGACTTTCCCTATAACTCTTCACAAATGCTTAACAATCAATACATGTATGCTTAACAACTCTAAATGTAAATAACCTTTGGCAAGCAAATCTATCTATCTTTCTTGAACGTTGATGCTATTAAATATATTATATATATATATATGTATATACGATTTCAAGTTTTGTAGCGAGTGCCACGTGGCGGTTACTGAAATTGTCACAGGATATTTCCGTCCTTCAATTGAGTCGCTCTGCTGAAAGACACATATGGCTCTTAACTGAAGCAGCAAGTGACAGCTGTCAGTTCAGCTGACACGACATTTCATATTATCAATGCGTGAGAGACAGAAAAAGAGAGAGTGTGTGAGAGGGGGAGGAAAACAGACTGAGAGAGTGGTAGAGACAGTTAGTTGTACCTGTCTTTCGGCTTTATTAGACATTCTATTTTCAAATAAATGACGCACATGCCATATCTAATTGGGGCCGAGGGAGGGGCGTGTGACATGTCTGTTTAGCCAAGCACAGCTGTGCAACTGTTCAGCTAGTCGATTCAAAGTTGACAGTCATTGTTTGCTTGTACGGGGGGGCGTATGCTTAACGTGTGCCCTTGGCATTGGCCATTGGCCATTGTTGAACTCCGCAAATAATAGGTTGACATTTGCCATTACCACCCGCCAGTTACTTGGCTAACAGGCGCATAAACTTTTCTATAATATGAACAGACTCTTCTCCTGCCAGCCTTGCTGACCCCATCGAGGGCAACTAGCTTGTTGTGCCCATCAAGTATTCCACTTATTTGGCCATAATTTGGCATATTTTACGCTCTTCTAGTTAGGCCTTGGCCTGTTGAAAATGCTTAAGGCACTTACGGAATATCTTCAAGTGGCGTAAAAAACCGAATTCATGCCCTCAGGCAAGCACTATTTGAATATGAATACTATAAATGTTCTTAAAGCCTGGATAAATAGTCGGTTTATTGAATGAAAATTCTCTCGGCAATCAGCAACAATTGAAACCAACTTAGGCAAATAGCTGTAATTGCTTTGCATGCCAGAGAGCTCCCAAAACCAATTGAGCGTGCTACATTTGATTGGTAAAATCTACGTGAGGCAGGTAGATTGGGTATAAATATTTTAAAATGCACCCTAACATTTGCTGAACTGTTTTGCCATGTTTGTTGTTCCCATCAATTGTCCCAGAGACCCAGAGAAAGCCCAACATCGATTCACAAATTGATGTTAGTCTCTGGCATAACGAACACATCACAAGTGCTTAGGTCTATGCAAACAATTGTTGCCCGACTGCTAAATACCCTGTCCACATGTTGAGAAGAGCAGAGTGAACTTTACTTAACTTATCAGTGACAATCAAAGTGAGACATAATACGATCGCAGGATGTAAGAACCTGCAAGGGAATAGAATCTTTGGCATGCTAATGATGGCCATTCGTTCCGATTTCTGTTTATCTACATTCAAAGTTATTCAAAGTTAAAACATTCTTTTAGTTAAACAGGTACAGGGTATTTCAGGCAAACACGACAACTAAATTTACAGCAAAATTGATTTCCATGATTTTTGCAGAATTTGAAGCAATGTCCGGCGGCGTAGGGAAAGTTACATAGAAGGGGGGAGGGGCGTTTGGGGAAAGTGTGTTAGTTATTTGTGCTGCTGCTGCCCCTTGCCATGTTTGTCTTGCACTGCGCTGCTGCATTCTTTATTGTTGTTGCTCGCCTTCGTTTGTTTTGTTCAGGTTCCAAGTGTGTCATAAATTAATTAAAAAATGTGTTCTCGGCTCTTTTATCCGCTCTGCGTGTGTGCACCATAAATGACACACGCAGTTCCCATTCAGAATTGTCCACTCCTCATTCCCATTCACATACACAGTCGTATTCACAGTCGCATTCATTGTCGCATTCATATTCACAGTCACATTCACAGTCACATTCGCATTGCCCTTTTCGGCTTCGCTCTTCATTCCACTTAACGACAAAAGCAACAAACCCCACACACGCACACACACCCCTTTCCAGCACCAGTTATATTGTTTTAATTGATTGAGGAACTTGTCACGGACTCGCATCATATTTGTTCGCATTGCGCATACGCCACGTCTGCCCCGGCAAATATTTGTTTGCGTTGTTTTTCCGTTGTCATCGCAGCAGTAGCAGTTGCTGCCGGCTGCTTTTCAATAATGCATTATGCAATTAATTTCACTGAAATTATACACTCCCTCTCTCTCTCTTTCTCTCTGTGTCTCTCTCACGCTCCCTGTATGAGCGCATAACATAAATCATTTATGGAAGTCGATGAAGTAAAAGGCAAAAAGCATTGAATAAGCGTTGTTCATTTAAATGTTGTTGTTGCTGCTCATAAATTGATTTCAAATTTGGATTATCGTAGCATCAAAATTTATGAATTATATATCAGCTATAAACATGCTATAAATTATGATAAAAATCTAATGAAACTGACAGTTGTTTATTAAATTACATTTACATCGTTTGTTTGTTCCTTTCTTTTGCCTTGTGGAAGTTGAAATGGTATAATCAGTGTAATGTGTAGCAAATCAAGTGTGAAGCCGAATAATTTAATTGTGGTGAAAAATGTAATATATTTAGGTATTTTCACTCCTAGGTTTCACAATTCCAATGTTATATTATAATTTTAGTATAAGATTCAGTTTGTTTCATTTTCCACATTCACTTTTCATCCCTGGCAATCCGGGATGTCCAGGTAATCCAGCCTCACCCCTTTCTCCCTTTTGCCCAGGAAGGCACGACGTACACTGTTCACCGGCTTCACCCTTGGAACCGGGTAAGCCTGGGGGTCCATCTAGTCCCGGAAATCCTTGTAGACCTGGCGGTCCTGAAGGCCCAGGATAACCAGGTGGTCCATTCAATCCCATGAAACCTTGCTCTCCCTTTTGTCCAGGTTGGCACGAACAATTCAATCCGCTAGCATCGCCCTTGGGGCCCTGGTCTCCTTTCTCACCCTTCAGGCCGGGCTGAATTCTATCATATTTTCCAATCGACGACAAAGTCAGCTCAAAATAATTTTTGAATCGATCAATTTCTTGTCTCAATTCTTTGTTTATTGCTTCATTGATTGCTGCTTGTGTTTTAATATCGTTGAGCTCATCTTCAAGTTTTTTTATTATGTTATCTCTGCTTTGGATTTGCTCGATGTAGTTGTCGGTTGTCTGTTTTATTTCATAGAAATTATCGAAAAAAACATTAGTTTCATAGGTAGCTAACATATAGTTTTTTTATGTGTTTTTACTTTCTGTCCGCCACTTTGAAAAGCCTGATTGGATTCTTTTGGCATTAAGAACACTGCCAATATTGAAATACAAAGTAAATTCATATTGAGATTTATTTTACAAGCGAACTCCAACTGATTTCATTCCCGAATATAGAATGACTAATTTAATCGCGGCTCGAAACCACCAAAGCTCACGAGTACTCTTATCAGCTCGCGTTCAATTGTAGGCAAAAATTAAGCAAGAGTCAGAGCTTTTTTAATGCAAGGGAATATTAACTTTGTGACCAAGTATGTAACAGCATACATAACTTATCGCTGAAAATTGCAAAACAAGGCGAAGGGTTTTTTACTGTTGTGTTCTCTCTATTCGCTTTGGTTATGATCAGTTTACTTTAAATAAGGATAAGGTCTTCTGGTTAACAGAAACTGAATTTATTTTATTTAGAAGTTGTAGATGTCAAAAGTTATTCTTTTCCTTTTGTCCACGAATGCCGTCAAAGATCATCTCGGCTTTTCCACTTTATAATTGATAGGGTAAAATAAATAAGATGATGCACAACCCTGGTATTGATATTGTTTTATAACTTACCCATCTCTACCAAGAAGTCCCACGGAAGCGGTCCAAGTCAGCTTATCAGACAGTTTTATTTTTATTTATTTATTTATTATTTTAATTCAACTGAATTAGATATTGTCACAGTAGACTTTTTATTTAAATAATTGAAGTTAATTTTTAAATGTCATTAAATTTAATTTAATCTGGGACAAACAAGAAAAACCGATCCAACATTTGTTGCAGAGAATTGGGAAAACCCAGTAAAACCCAATCAGATCAGATCAGTTAATAGTTGTTAATTAGAAGTAAAAACTTAGTATGAGACATGCCCAACCGACCGAGGGGAAATGTCGCAAGGAATAAAAAAGAAAAACCGGGAGAATCCAAAATATTAATCGAAAGGAAAATGTCGCGAGCAAGCAGATAGCAGCGAAGAAAAATAGAGAGGCTTTTCGGCTTCTCCTCTTTTAATATAATGGGAAAAAATATTGTCAGTTAGATAGATAGTTAATATACTGTTAAATGTGCTTACCTCCTCTATGTGACATCCAACTGACCGATTAGATCTTTTTGGGGCCAATAGATAGGCCAATAATAGAATACAAAGTAAATTCATTGTACGATTTATTTCTTAAACGTGTGTTTCACTATATTTCACATACTAAAATGATTGCACTAGTCGCTACCTAAATCCAAGAAAGCTCGCAAACCCTCTTATCAGTTCGCATTCTAATCGATAAATACCCTCTGATTAGATATCTTGACTCGGAACTTGTTTTAATACCCTTACAAAGATGTGTATTCTACATACATTTGTGCAAATATATGTGACCGGAAGAAACAGACTTGACAGAGCCCTCAAGAGCACATGTGTGGGGATAATCGCACAGAGGATCTTGCAAATATTTAATAAAGTATTAGAATCGAAGTCGCTTGTCTGCGTTGGGTCAGTGTGTCTTTATGAATCTTTGCAGCTTTGACTGTTGGAAACTAAAAGGATTATTTGGAAATTGTACGTAGAGTGTCTACCTTTCGTTATTTGTTCAAATCAATGATTTTTATAGGCATGATGAGTTTTTTATATGAGCTGGTGTATTCTACTACCAATTGTTCATGTACACGTCATGACGGTAGACTGCGAATTATTTTTGTCCACGTCGTGACGTGTCTATCTAGTGTATGTGTGCGATCCGTGTAGTATATATTTTTTAATCAGAACTAATAGGAGGGTGAATCCATGAGGAAAGAGGGCATTTGTTGTGATGCAATTACAAGGCTGGATTCGTCTGCTTTACTAACTGTATTCTATTAGTTATATTTATAAGTTTTACAATCACAAAGTTAGTTAGAGATTTGCACAATCCATCCTCACCTTTGGCCCAGAGCCGCCCAGGGGATCTCAGGTTACCTTTTGTGCCAGAAGTATTAACCGTTTATTTATTTAAATAGATTTACAATTCATATGTTATAGTAATATTTACAAATTCCGCTTCATCAGCAGAAATGTTTTGAAGCTTTTGTAGTTTTTCATAATCATTTAGCTTTAAACTATTAGCTTTAGCTTGGGATTTGAGTTGTGCTATTTCGGTATTCTGTAGCTCTAATTTTGACTTAAGTGATTCAATGTTTTCGACCGATGATAATGATAACTCAAAACTTTTTCTAAATAGATCAAGTTGTTGTCTCAATTCTTTGATTATTGCTTCATTGGCGGCCGCCTTTGTTCGGAATTCAATTAACTCGTCTGCAAGTTTCATTATTGTGTTGTCTCGGCTCTTGATTTGCTCATCGTTGTTAGCTATTGTCTGCTGCATTTGATAGAAATAGCCAAGCATTGGCTTCACGGCCTGGAAGGTGTGTGTTCCACATACCTCATCCAGTTCGTTGGAACAGAACTTGCAAGAAAGTTAAGTGTCATTAGTTTGTTATATATGGTAGTTAGCTAATATTTAATCAGTATTTACTTCATTTCCTTCACTCTCAACCGTCTGAGTGGATCCTTTTGAGCCGAACAACGCAGTTAAAATTATAATGCAAATTAGTTTCATATTAACATTTATTTAACGAATTTGAAACACAATGTATTCTATTTCACGACGCTGAATAAGTATTGCGTTCAGCAAAGCTCAAGCTGATTATGGAAAAGCTTGCGCCTTAATCTCTGCTGAAAGTTAATCTCGAATTCTAACCTGCGGGTCAATACTTGTTTGTCATATTCAATGGATTTATATATTTACTAATCAATTGTACTGCACAGTTCTTTACTTACTTCATATTTAATATTTGGTTTAGTTTTTTTATACTATATATTTATTTTCTAAAATTTCTGCTGCTTGATTTTTTATTCAATTTTAAACAACTTGAGCTACACGAGAACATACATAGGTCGAAGGGTATCTGCTGTCGATTGCTCTCGACTGTTGCTCTCGTTTTATATGTTGCACCCAAGAAAAAAAAATAAATAAATAAATAAAATTTGCAGTGTGTGTTGCGTTGACGACGTTGACGTTGACGTCACGTAAAACCCCCTTAAATCCCTTATATAAAAATGTAAAATGCAAGCACATTCAACTGAAAATCCCATCAAAATAATACGAAAAAACGACATGTCAAACATAAAAAGCATGTCCAAGCCGCTCTTGTGCTCTTTTCAGAATGAGTTGGCGTTGTTATGGCTGCTATTTGTTGACCTTAACAATGGCCTGGCAACCCTGGCAACCCCTTGCACGTCATCTAACATGGATTAGCCGCAACTTACGAGCGATTTTTAGTGCCGACGTCGAAAGAAGAGTGGATTAAATGAAAATAAAAAGCAGCTTGAAAAGCGGCTTGAATAGTACCCACAATTTTTGGCCACAAAAGTATAAACTGTTTACTCCTGCTCTGAGCCTGCTCAGAGAGTACTGCCGGCTCTTTCCTTTTACATTTACTTACTCCCTTTTCTCATTCTTCAAAGGGGAGAACCTTTTCAGGTTGTCTTATTTTAGTCCCTCTTCCTTTTTCAATTTTTACTATTGTATTATTTTATTATTATTGAAAAAACAGTACACACTGTCAAACTGCTGATAATGAGAGAGAAAACACAGGGAGAGAGAGAGCGAGAAAGAAAGAGACGGCATGGCTGCATTGTTATTAATATTCTGGCCACAAATATAGAATTTATCGCTTTATATTTTAATTAGTTGTCAATTATCGTTATGAAACACACACGAAACTGTGCAATTTGTGGTAGCTGGTATCAACAAAACTGCGGTACATTTGATGTGGTTCATGTGAATAGAATTAGTGTATAAAGTGAAATGGGAAACAAGTGGAAACTACTCAAACAATACATTACAGTACAGTACCTAAACGAAAACTACTTGATTCTTTACACTAGTTTTGAATAAATAATAACAAAAATATTTACAATTAATACTTGTATGTATGCAGTTTTTGACTTCGTATTCTTACTGCTCTGTTCGTACTTTATACCCGATTTCATTCAAGACATTGAGACTATTATTATCGATCCAAACACTTGTATAAAATAAAGATAACATAGATTTGTCGCCACTTCTATCGTGCTGAGCGCGCACTCAAAATTTCTTTGATGTTGGGGCAGGTCAGAAGCCTCGAAGTGATAACAAAATAAACACCTCTCTCGCACCACAACAGTGCTGGTCACAAAAAAAGTGTCAGTTGGCAAATGTTGAAGTAAAAAACCAAAAAATACATCCATGAGAAAAGGCAAATGTTTTTAGAGGCGGGCGGATTTGCGATTAGTCAGAGAGTTGGTTATTCAGGTTCACCCATCGCATCCACTCCGTTTCCCTTTTTGGCTGAACGCTTGAAACTGCAGAAAACAATTAAAATGGACCGACAGGAAGTGGGCAACCAGCAACAGGCAAGAGAACCACAATTCCATATGTACAGGACTGTAAAAACGTAAAACCCTCTGCACCCTGAGTTAAGCCCGAACTCAAGCCACACATACATACACACACACACAGAGAGAGACAGAGACACATACACAAAGGGGAACACATACAACATTTTTGCCTGTCACAGCAGTTTTGTTGCCCCCCTCATTCTCAGGCTGATGTTGATGCTGATGTGCTGCTGTCTGGCAGGGGCTTTGCTTATGTCAATATGAGAATGCCTGAATTGTTTCCCCCACGTTTGAGTGTGCACGTGTGTGTGTGTGTGTTTTTGTGTGTTCATGCATGTGTGTGCCTTATCAGCAACAGCCAAGCCCACGTAAATTCCGGCGACTAACGAAATTTTATTGATGCGCAACTTGACGAAAGATGACGGAAATGTAAATGCAATGTCAAGTCATGTGGTGTGGCTGTATGTGTGTGTGTGTGTGTGTGTGAATTACTGAAATTTGAAAATGACTGTGGTGAAAGGTTTCCCACTAAATGTACACCAAAAGGCCGAGGTATACTTAAAGCTACTTTGCGAAAGGCTTTAAAATTTGTTGCATGAATATTTCCATACATACACAGAGATATTGTTCATACATTGTATGAATTCCCCGCAGATTAGAAAGAATTGTGTTTTTAAAAACAAAACTCATCTGCGATTTTTAGCTAGTTTCCCGCCACGCATAAAACTTTTAAGCCGCACGCTGTGTGTGATGTTCGAAACTGAAATGCAATCCATACATAGTTGAGGCTTTGGTCTTTGCACTATTTTGTTTGTTTTTTTTTCGGCGTAAAAGTTTTTCAATTTAGTTTGAGTTAAAATATGAAATGAATAAATGAGTTAAAATGGGAGGAGAGTATAAATATCTTTGTTGTCATACAATTATGAATGTCTTAGGAAGTATATGAATAAACACTCATATTCACTGGTCAAGAAATTCATAGGTCAAGAAATTCATAGAAATTCATCATAAATAAAATATACACCATACAAAATTAGGAGTAGTTTGCTTTGCTTTTTTTTATTTATTGAAAAGGTTTATAAATTTCAGTTGATGAATATTTGAGCTGCATTGGAAATAATTTACAAATTCTCTAACATGACCTACGTTTTTTGATCACCAATAAGTTAAGTTGAGACTAATCTGTAAGGCATTTTTTGTCAGTGTACGCACAGTATATAGAAAACTAACCAAACTTCTCTGGTAACTTCAAGAGCAAAAATGTAGCCAAATATTTTGCAAAGTTCGCCCGTACACACACACAGACACACACACATATGAAAAGGGGTTTTAGCTACGTACTATGAGTTGAGTTCTCGGCAGCTAACGCTGTTGCTTCCAAACCAAATTTGTATCTGTTAGCTGCCTGCGTGTGGTTCGCCGCTGACAGACATTAGCAGAGCTTATGTTTTAGGCATCCCTCTCACTTCGCAACCATTCTTTCCTTGGCCAGCTAAAGCAGCCCCGCCCTGAGGCCCCAGTTGACCCCTGGTCTGGCTCTGGACTGGCCACACACTCTGTCTAATGCATGCGAAAATTGCAAAAACTGCAAGTTGACAGTGGAATTTTCCGACAACTATGCGAAGGTGTTGTCTGCCTTCATCCCTCTCTGTCAGTCTCTTCATCTCTCGCTTTATCTCTCTCTACCTCTCTGTGTGGCATTTTTGCAGACCTGCAGTTATTTTCATAAACTCGACTCTTGTCTGGCCCGTAGCCAGATAATATTTAGATACAAACAACACTCTTTTACTAACTTGAAGACAATTTAGGTTATATATATCTCAGTTTATTGCATTACAAGTTGCATTCAATTACAGTTAGTTTCTAGTGCGAACTTAACCTTAAAATTTCCCCTAAAAAGTTGGGTAATAAAAGTGTTGCATACTTTAGAGAGTAGTGAATTAACAACTGTTTGCAAAGGAGGAAACTAAACAAAAGTAAATAGAGATGTGTTCCTATTTATTTTCTGCTTTATAGCAAGATAAACGTTTATAGAAAGATATTTTGTTGAAATAGTAAATGAAATGATGTGAATAAAGAATTGCAACACGGTTTCTAATTTAATTTGTAACCTCCCTTTGCTCTGGCAAAGTCATCTAATATCTCTTATCTGTTATCTGTTATTTATGAGCCACCGTAGTAAATTTGAACCCAGCTATATGAACTAAACCCGTGCTTATGTACACGCCCCCCCTTAAACGTGATTCGCAGCACTCGCGACGCGTCTTCCGCAATCTGCTCGCACCATTTGCCCTTCGCACTCTGCCATATTGTTTGTCACTTAAGCGCGCTCGGGGTCATATTTTATGCGTTCTCTACCTCTTGGTCCCTCTCTCTCGCTGTTGGTCTGGTTTCCGCTTTGCTGCAAACCTCAATGCGCTGCGGTTTTGCCCGCAGAGCTGGCAGTGGAGCTGGATGGCTGGTACCGCCTACAAGCCCCAGGCTCTCTCGATGACACTCAAATTCCAATAAATAACTTATGTAACGGCAACTGCGATGACTGTCAAACGCGGTACGTGAGTGCTGGGTTGGGGAGGAGAGGCTAAAGGGGCGTATGAGCATTGTGGTTGCCATTCAAAACTAACTGCAATTGCAACGGCTGCGCTGGCTACAACCTGACTCTGGTTACGTTCTCTATTTGTACGTACGTACGTATATGTATGTATGCAGATTGCCGTGTCTCTTTATTACCCTCAACATTGCTGTTCCCCCTCCTCCTTCTTCTGCCGCTGTGTCACCTTTGAAATGTGCACGAAATTTCGCATGGCAATTTAATTGTCTCAATAGTTCGCTCCTCCTTTAAATTGGGTTTGTTGCCGTTGCCGTTGCCGTTGCTGCTGTTTCGCATGTTTGTCGCTGTCACCGCAGAAACGCGCAAAACTATGCTACGTGTACTTTGGGGGCAGAGAGTGCGGTTCTTGTATCTTTGGAGCAGTTTTGCGGTTTTATCTCGTGTGGTTGGGTGTGTGTGTGTGTTGTTTAATTTTGAAAATTTAATTTGCAAGTGTCTACACAATACGCGCACAATAAAATTGAATTAATGCTTTAAACTAAGGAAGAAATATGCTCTAATTAAGTGAGTTCTCACTTCTCTCTACGCATTTCAATTCTATTTTATCGGGTGTATTCTTTCTATTCTGTTTGCCTTCTCTTCTAGTCTACTGCGGTTACTGAACCCTCTCCAGGGCATGCTTCTTTATGCTATCTCCGTGTCTCTCCTTCTTCCTCTATCCTCTATTTACTGCTGCTCCTTTTGCAGCCGTTAATCAACTTATTTATGTGGACACAATGTGGACATGTTTGCCATTTTATGGCCATTATCAGCGGGCAAACATGCGCCTCGCCCTCTTTCCCTTTCTGCTGTGCTGGGGGTGGAAGGCGTGGCAGTGAAGCAGTTACACTTGTAGTTACAGTTCAACGCACTGTGTATGCTCAGATTTTGATTTAGTTAGTCGTTATTAGCACATTGATTTTTACTTCAGACAAACCAGAAATACCAAAAAAAAAAAAAAAACCTATTCTCGGGCCTTGCGAACGGGGTCTCTTGAAATGTCGAATTCACTACAAGATCGTCGCCCAGATGCTACTCCGACATGCAGTCTCAAGAGTTTCCCCGGCACGCTAAATGTGTTGCGCAATCGGAAGGATAAGGACTACGGCATTACTTTTGTCTCTCAGGCAAATACTAATGCCTCAGCCTTATCCTTGTTGGAGTGCAAAGCCAAGCTCAAACCAAAACTTGGTGGAAACAAGGATGACAAGCATGATGATGATGAGGTGAGTTCGTTACCTGAGTCAATCTATTGCGTGAAAGAGAAGTTCGTTCTGCTAATTTGCCAGAAGTGAAGGGATGGAGGATTCTGTTAGGGTTTTTGTTTCCCCTCAGACGTGTTCGAGCATAATTTTAAAGCATGAATTATGTTTATTACGTTAATGTATGTATGTGTGTGTGCTTTGTCGATTCACTGGGCTAATTTCATCTGTTCCGGCAACACGTTGGGCTAATTAACTTAATTGTTGTTGCTGTTCATTAGTAATTATTCCGCATTGCTTTTCGGGCATAACTTTTGTCTGTGTCTATCATAATTATATATGCCGTACTCATAAGACATTACTTCTCTGCTTCATTCCAGGTATGTACAACACCGACTACAGGCTTCCTTGCAATTACCGTAAGTCCACAACCAAACCAAACACCACAAGCCAAAAAGGCAGCCCAATGGGCCAGGGTAGCCTGGGTAGCCTGTGTGTAATTTGTACATCAGGTGAAGAGGCGCGGGCCTTCTCCTAAGTAAAACAATCAGGATAAAGCAGCCCTAAAGCATATTTCACACCAAAAATAATTACCAAAACAACATAAAGATACAAACAAAAAGAACAGTGAAAAGAATGAGAGTAAACACACTGGGCGAAGAGACAGAGAGAGAGAGAACAGAATTGCGGAACGTGCAGCAAAGTTAACAGCGCGCTACACATGAATAATCAAATTTGCCCCAGCCAGTCGGGCAGCCTCGAGGCAGCAAATTGTGCAGAAAAAAATATAAGCCAGGGTATATGGCAAGCTGGGGAAGGGAGCGAGTAGTACGGCCGCCGTGCAAGCCCAAGACAAAAGGCACATTACGTATACGCCGCGTGTGTCAGGCAAAAAGTCAACGGCAGAGCTCTTTGAGCGGGTCCCCGATAAAGTTTCTGACTCGTTCAATTGGCTGTGAAAATGGCAGCAGCAAGGGAACTAACGGCGGCTGAAAACAGAGAGAGAGGAAACTAACACACCTCGTTTGTTTTCGCCTTTCTCTCGCGCAATTCCTTTTAGTTGTACTTGAGAAATTGCAACTTGATAAGTTGTCACAGCAATTAGCAGCGATTTTCAATTAAACTCAGCCGTAGTTGCTCACATTTATTAGGCTATTCCATACCCTGTAAAAGGGGTTTGTTAGACTTCATTATCTGTATGTGCCTTGTAGATATTCGTAGTGCCAAAGTTTTTTGTTGCACACCTAAAAGTATGCTTTAAAACCTTTTCCGTAGTGTTTGCTAAACAAGAACTCCCCATTGACTTGCAAACAATGCTTGTTTTCTCTCGAGCTCATTATGGCCAAAGGTTCTCAAATTAGTGTGGGCAAAACAGGATGAAAAAAAAAGAAAACTATGCTCAGTCGGAAATGATAAATTAGTTAAAGCAAATGTAACTTTTGTGTGCGCGTCGACGCTTTTCCACAAAGAAATAATGAAAATGAAAAGCGAACAGTGCAGTTAGAGGGGAAGAGGGAGAGAGAGGTGAAGACTAGCAGGGAGCAACAGTGTGCTAGCAAATTACTACAGAACTAATGGCATAGTTTTTGGACCAGCTAAAGAGCGTAGCAGAGAAATATATATGTAGGTATAGTAGACGTTACATTACAAAGTTTTTCGATTATTTTGTAGCATTTTTTTTTTTGTTCTTTAAACTTTCTCGACTGGTTTCTCTGTGTACCCTTTCTTAGTTGCCTTGTGCACTTGATGAATGCCTTGTTAATGAAAGAGAGAGAGAGAGAGAGAGCAGACGGGATGTATAGCTCAGGTATAGCACAAAATCTGTGGATGATGGGTGAAGCAACTAAATTAAAAGTTGCTCAGTTTAAAGGAAGTCGCACAAGTTAGAAAGGTTGCTTATCCTTTTTTCTTCTTTATACCGTGATATGCAATTATTTTACCACTTGTTTGTGTATATTGTTCCTACTACTATGCCTACCTCTGTATAGCTACTATCTTACGACAACTCTTAATACTACTTCTAATAGTCCCAGTTCTACTACTACTACTACTTATACTTCTACTAATTATACTAATACTACTTATATTATTACTACAACTATACTATTACTTCTATTATACTACTATTACAATTATACTACTACTTATCTACTATTAACTTGTATTACTACTCCGATACTTTTTCTATTAATTGTATTACGCTTTCTACTACCTATTTTTACTTTTACCACTTTTTAACTACAACAAAACTTTCTAATGGATAACTTTCTTTTGACTTCTCTTCCACCTACGTTTCCTCTTCTCCTTTGGCTCAAGGATTATATTGTTAAAACACAAAGAAAGATTATGTTTCGTAGCGAACCATAAAGTTTCATAGATTATGATATTATAACCTGCTTTTGAAAATCAAGCATTTCCCTTTAGCTCAGCTCTTTTCAACTTCAATCGTCTTGTCAAAGTTCTTAACTCACACCTCAACAACAGCAACAACAAAGACAACAACAACAACACTCGACGTCCTTTGTCTGATATATTTAGTGGTTCTTGTACGTAGTCACCTGCCTCCTTCCCCTGGCGATGCCTCGCCTTCCTCTTTACACCTTGGCGTTTCAATCGAATGAACATCAATATTGATTTTGCTTAGTCAGTTTTGCCAGGGCAAGTCTTTTGTTTAACTACGCCCAAGTTGTTCCTGCCTGTCTCAGGGTGGTGTTCTGTCCCTCGTTTCCCAACATTGCCTTTAAATCAACACTTTGCTTCAAGTCGCCTCGTTTCTTGTTACCCCTATCGGCAGCCCACCTTGTAATCCCCCATCCTGGCATATTACTTTTGCGGCTTTTCCGCTATCCTTGCACCATCCAAGCAACCCCTGCCCTCCCTTTCTGCTCTCGCCTGCTAAATGGAAAACTTGTGGGCTGTTCATGGGGCACTTAAAGGCTTTCATTGGTTCGGATGAATGGGGCTGCAGCCCAGAGAGATGTGAACGAGTTTCTGCAGCTGCAAAAAGCCAAAAAATAAAGAAAAGAAACCCGCACACATTTTATGGAGTTGCAAACTTGTGCTAGATGATGTAAGTGGCTAAAAAGGCACACGCCCTCCACTTTCTTCGGCTTCTTCCGCATCTTTGGCTCCTCTTTTTTCCCCTCGAAGTGCATCGTTAACATGTTTTGCTGGCTCATCAGGTTGCTGGAAAATTAAATTTCTAACTAAGAATGCTTTTGTTTTTCCCCCTTCCCCTTGAGATGCATTGACCTGTATTTTTTCCTGCTCTGGTTTCCTTATCAGGCCAGGCAACTTGCCCCAAAAAATTCCACTTAACTTTAATGGATTTATATGTACATTTTTGCTGGCCTTTGATTTAATTGCTCAATGGACTCTTGTTGATTTTGAATAGTGCTTGAAACACAGGCTGAAATTATTAATAAATCATTTACTATAAGTACGCCGTATTAATTATGTGGAAATGGAAGTTATGGGACGGAAAACGATATGCAATAAATTTGCATTTTTCAACAAGGCAAATGACACTCTATAAAAATGTCAGATATCTTCCAACTAATTATGTGGCGATTGGCAATAAATGTCAATAAATTAAATATGGATTTTATACCCTGTAAAAACGGGTGGCAGTAAAGGTTTATCCTTGCAGAATTATTGAGTTTTGTACATCAGGATCATACATAGTATAAGTAATCACGAGCTTCTCTACAGCATATCTCTCAGTCGGATAGAATCCAGCACAGCCTTCTCTCTTACTTAACGGCTTATTTAATCATTTTTGGGAACCAACAACGCGTTTCATGCATTACGAACGACTGCATCGATCTGTTCACATAAACAATTAAAATTAAATAAATTGTGAACGTGGTTGTAGGGTTTAATTTGATGAATGTGCAAAAAATTAACATGCAAAAAATTATTATAACAATGGGAAAATTACGAAAAAAAGGAATTAAAAAAGAGAAGGATAAATTGAGCTTAATGGGGAGTAAGCTCGCAATGGAAATCGTCATACCATAGCGGCTTAATGGCTGAGTATTCAGATCAATAAAAAAAAAAAGAGTACGAATTAATTCTATACTGCTGGGAGGTCTAAATTTAATTAAATATTAAACTGAATAGAAGTGATTAAACGAGGTTGGTTTAAGTGGGTTTTTGTTGGGATGAATAACTGTTTTTTTGCTTTGTTATGTGATACGATTTTATTTGCATTAAATTATATTTAAACATATCATAAAAGTTAACACAGCTTTAATGTTTATACACTTAAAATTTTTGATTTATTTAATATTTTATTTATGTTGGAATCAAGTTAAATAACTCTTCATAAATATTTAACAGAGAGATGTAGATAGATATGTTCACATAAAATAAATATAAAGAAAAATGAAATTAGATAGTTTTGTAGGAATTTAATTAGGTAAAGGACAAAAAAAAGAGAGAAATAGCCCGCAATAGCAGTATTGAATTGTTTACATCTATCTAGCCAATTTCTGGCTGATAAATAGAGATATTTGCATTTTCAATATTATACAACTACTAGCGAATGAATAACAACAATGATTGCGTTTTAATTTATGCATATTTTCGGTGGCAACAACAACAACACCTGTTGTTCTTGTTGTGGTTGAATTTGTTGCTGTTGCAACTGTTGTTAGAGTAAGGCAAATAAGTGAAAATTGTTTCTGCTCACGCTGCTGTAACATACTGTAATTAAAAACACACACACAACAATCGCAGTGCATGTCCTGTGGAGTGTCCCCTTGGCGAGTGATGTGTTTATTTTGCTAATTGAAAAATTAATTTAATTGGCACACGATGCAGCAACAATTGAATTAGCCCAGCTTGAAACATGATGTTGAAATCAAATTGAAATTGAAAATGTTGTTTGCTCATGGAGAATTTCTGATTTCCAATTTGATTTGCTCTACAAAAGTCCGTAAATATTGTCACAATATTAAATACGTAATCAGTTTCAATACTTTTCCACCATTTAAAATCATCATTAGTCAATACAGTATCAAATCGATTAAACGATTAAATTCCATCTGCAGATCTACAGACAATAAAACAAATTTAATAGAACAAATTTTTAATTTAAGTTTCTCTACCATTCCTAAAAAATATCCGTTGAAGATTATGCTTTTTAAAATTTCCATAGAACATAAATGCACAGAGAAGCTTCGTCATGTCGGAGGTAATCTTTCTTTCATGTTCTTGCATGCAAAATGCATTTTTCAAGCGCTCTCCTAAAAGTAGACTTTGTTATTTTTCGCCCGCTCTTGACTTCCGTATGCAGCGGAGATTTATGCGGCGCCCTGTTAAGTGAGGTTAAGTTGCAGTGCATGTGCGTGGTGCATGCAACATCTTGTGCTTGGGCAATTTATAATGCTTTGCCGCCAACAGGTGTCGCTTAAGTGCAGCCAGCCAGACGAGTCTCGCAGTTACGCTAGCCAGGACCAGAGACAGTCCCAGTCTGCCATCCATATTGTCTCCGGTCTCCGTTGGGGGGCACAACCTGCTCAACAATGCGTAATTTTTGGAGCATGGAAAACTTTAGACTTACTTTTAGCATTATTATTGAAATTGTGCTAGCTCAAAGAGAGAGTTTCCTTCTGGCCTTTACTTATTTATTTCGTTTATTTTTGCGCCACTTTGACGGCAATTTCTGCGCATTATTTTCATTCTGCGATAAGTTTTCAATAAGGTAGAAAAAAAAAACAAAATAAAATAAAATAAAATAAGCATAATATCGCAAACTTCACGTTCTGCACAAACTACAGTTTATTTCCCCCGTTGCCTTTTGCAATTTCCCGTTAGGTTTCCATCCCTCTCTTGCCTTATGAACTTTGCCATCTAGTTGTATTTTGTTTTGCACAGTATAAAAAAGAATTTAGTGCCGCGTTCTTTCACTTTTTTTATGCGCTGTTTTATTTTCTGTTTCGCTGTAGGTTCTGTAGTTCCTTTACGTGCCCCAACATCGCTTCAACTTATTGTTTTCTCTCTCTCTTCTCAAGTGAAACAGGATTTGTTTTGACTCTTTGAAAGTTACGTGAGATGTCATTAAAAATGCAGGTAGAAAACTTGTTTGCGGGCTATGTCAGTCAAAAAGGCAAATATATATAACATATATACATAAATCTGTATCTAAATGGTTTGAGTTTCCTCTGGCTTGTATTTTCCAATTCAATTAGCTTGGATTGCGTCGTATAAAAATGCTTTGCCTTTTGCCATGTATATTTTATTTGTTCTTTTATTCGTTGTGAACTCAATGGTCAAATTCGCTTGAATTTACATTTATAGCTCAAATGAAAGTTGGGAATATTTGTATCTGTTATCATTAATCTGATTTGAAACAAAACGCACAAGGTGCATCGAATGAAGCGTAATTACTGCCCCTATACAGGGCAAACTCAACCAGTTGGAAGACAAAAGAAATGAAAATGAAAATTGCACTCAAAGAAAACAGCCCGTACAAAAGAGCAGAAGAAGAAGACGAGGATGAGGGAGAGGGCAAAAGGTAAATGAAATCTCAACTTCATTTAAATCCAGCATTCATCATCAACTTTCCTGTCACGAATTTTGCATGTTAAAATGCGACAAAACCACAAAAAACGGCAACGCAACGAAGAGAACGTAAGACAAGAGATAGAGAAGGAGAGCGAGAAGGAAAGTGGACTAGTGAGAGAAGGGAGAATGAGCGAGACTGACAGTTGAAATAAAATAAAATATAATTCATTTGCAAGTGAAGGAGAGCCAGACAGGGAGAGGGAGGTAGAGAGAGACTTGTCGGGCAGTGCAGCAGTTCCTGAGGTTTCCGACTTAACGAGTGCATTCAACAGGATATGTGGGCGTGGTGGAGAGGCGGGGACGCGGAGCAGCATTGGGGGCAGGGCCAAAGGCGACCATTAAGTGTGCATAAATTTTCATTTTACACGCTGCCAGTACAAACGCATGCATATAAATTCCGTTCAGCCTGCAATGATAACTGCACATACACATACAGTACGCACACAAACACACACAGACACACGCACACACAGAGGCACACACACACAAGCAGTGCACACAGGACTACAGTCAATTATATGTAAATTATCAGTCTGTGTTGCGCAACTGCAATTTCCAATTTCATTTCGCTTCCCGATTTTGCGCCCCTTTCTCCCTGTCTTTCTCTCTCTGTCTCTTCCTCTTTCCATCTCGTTCGCATATGCTGGCGTCACTTTTATTAACTTTTATTATTAAATAATTTCAACGAAATTAAATATTCAATATTTACACTCCTCGACTCGCCTCGCTTCCCTTCGCTGCGTCTCGTCTGTCGCCGTGTGTGTTCAATTTCACGCCTGTAGAGGACAGAGAGACAGGGAGAGAGAGGGAGAGAGTGAGAGAGAGCGTTCGACAAAGAAAACTTTTTCTGCGCGCCTGCAGGGCATTTTGAAATTGAGTGAAGTTTCGATTTATTGAGTAAGTGAGCTGCTGATGAAGTTAAAATTGCAAATTGAGTTGAGGCAGAAGTTTAATTTAGTTAACATAAAAAAAGGTATAAACATAGATTTGCCAGGGTGTCTACTAAGTTATCTCTGTGTATTGCTAAACCAGATTATGCTGAATATCTTTACGTTTTCCTGTCAGTATGTTGCACGCGGCGTATACGTAGTATTGGTGTTGATGATGTTAGTTGCTTATTGAACTCCAGGGTATCTTCCAGCTAACCTCTTTATTCTCTAGGCTACGTTCTATTTGATATGTCAGTGTATTTGTGTGTTTGTGCATTCTGTCTGTTTCGCTTTACTTTCGCCAGTATTTTACAAAATTTCTCTGTTTGTCGCACGCGGCGTATACGTAACGCAGCTGCATTTTCGAGCTGATTTCACTTCCCTTTTCAGCCAACAATTATTTTTTGCGCTCCATGCGTTTAGTTGTGGGAAAAAGTTATCAAGAACTTTGTCAATATTTTGCTGTTGTTGTTGTTGCTGTCATTTGCCTTCATTGTTTGTAGCTAGAAAAAGTTTCGCTTTACCTCGCACACAACATATTCCTAATTAATTAAATTTAGTGTTTACTCGAGTCTCTCTTTACACTGGGAATATACACACACACACACACATGCATACACACTTGTGTATATAGAGACATATGTTATATCGCCGAGGCCTTTGTATTGTTTTCCCCTTGAATAAAAGATCGCAAATTGCTGCTGAATACTCACACATATGTCTATTGTCTGATCTGTCTAATCTTCTATTATATATACTACAATTACTTCTCTGTTTATGACATTTTGGCGTGTTTACCTGTCATACTAGAGCTTTCATCAGTTAGTTTTCTTTTGTGAAAATGCAAATTCAATTGCGCTATGCGAAGCTTGCTTAGATCATTATAGCCGCTAGTTCTAGGGTGGAAGGGTATTATAGCTTTGTGCCAAAAGAAAATATATCAAACCAGAAGAAAGAGACTGGGTAGATTCTACAAACTATATAAATTCTTATTATATTCTCTATATATTCAGATCAAATTTTCTTTTAGCGAATTTCGATAATAACAGTCGAATAATAGATAAAGAAGTTATTTGAAAAATCGTTTTAAGAGTTACTGATTTCCAAACCGCATCCCCAAGTTATGCAACACAATATTATTTCAAGCACACTCGACTGTAGCTTGTTTAACTTTACACTATTCGTACACTGCTTGATAAATCGTTTGCTTTGTTTCAGCTAGTATTAATACCCTGCCTTATTCTCTCGATTTCCATATTTGTTTGCCACATGTGTCGTCTGATTTGCCACTTAAGTGTCACGCACTAGGAGAGCTTGCCTGCCCAGCTGGCACCAACAGCATTACAACTCAATTCCAGCTCGACAACAACTGCAGGCTGCAACAAATAAATTTGAATACCACATCTATTAGTGGAGCCTCCCCGCTGCACCCGCTCCTGCATGTCTTCTCGTTAGGTTCCTGTTTTGAATGCTTCCCTTGCTTTTTTCTCTTATTTCCCCGATTTGTACGTGCATCTAATGAAGCTTGCAACAGACAATGCTCTGGCAACAACAACAACAGCAAACTGAATGGGGCAACAACAATTGTCTGCTTTGCATTTTTCAGGCAACTTCGTTTAGCATTGGCAACAGATTGACAACGAGGCAACTACATTTACATGGGTTGCGTGCTTGAATTTGCCATGATTTGCATTGGCAGCGAGGAAGAAAGTGCCTTTAATTTAATCAGTTCGTAGATTTCTTTTTCTTTTGCTGCTGTAATTACTAAAAAAAATCGGTGAGGATAAGGAAGCTTCGCTTGGCAATCTTTTGAGTGCAGGAAACTAAAAACAGTTTGGGTCGAAAACCTTTTGCCACACTTGAGTGTGTGAGTGTGTCATGTGCAGCTGCAGCTGGTGCCCATTGAAGGCAGCTCTCTTTCTGTACGTAATGCTATTTACAGCTTGCTGCCACGCGGCGTATGCGCAATATCATATTATGCAGTTATCTAGTTAAGCTCTGCCAATGCATATTTTATATTATTTTAAGGGCGCAGCGTGTTAGTTTCCTTTCCTTGCACTCGTGATGCAAGTGTGCGCAAGTGTGTGTGTGGGACGCATATTGTTCGCACTGTGTATGTAATGTGTAATATGTGTGTGTGTGTGTGTGTGTCTGTTTGTGGTGCAGTCTGGCATCGTCTGGTGCAGCCATTTTTATCTCGTTGCGGCTCCCGAGTGTCAAAGTGAGTTCAGCCCGCCCAGAGAACTCCCTCGATGACGCTGAAGGCGCTGCAAACTATTATAATGGCCTGCGATGGCTGCCTTACCTCTCTCTCTACTTGCCTCACTCTCTACTTGCCTCACTGCCTGCCTGCCTGTCTGTCGCTCAGTCTGTGCGTCTGCCTGCCTGTTCGTCCGTTTGGGTAACTTTACAATTTCTTTTCTTTCCTTTCTATCTAAAGTGTTGTATAGAAATTTGTTATACCTTCCTCTGCTGCTCACACTCCTCTCGCACACACACACACACTCACACACACACGCACACACATGACAGCAAGCGAGCAACAGCAGCAGCGACAGCGACAGGGACAGGGACAACAAGACAGCGTTGCATATAGCAAATATTTGAGGCATTCAAGATTTATTCGTTTCCATTACTTCGTGGGGGGAGGCGAGAGGATGCAAAAAGAGAAGGGGAGGGCAGGAATCGGTAGGTTGTAGTTCTCGCTGCAGTGTCTCGTCTAGCTGGAGCACTCGTGCTCACACTCCCATCCACTTAGTTAGACACATTGTGTCGTTCCCGCTTGCTCAGTCTCTCTACCCCTCCCCCTGTCTCCCCTTCTCTCTCTCTCTCTGCTGCTCTCTCTTTCTCCCTGCCCCTACCATATGTAAATGCAATCCATTGCAATCCATTATTGTTTCTCGCTTTGTGGATTTAACGTTGAACTCGTCGGTTCTGTTTGTCATTCAATAGTATAGTTTGCTCAGCTTTAAAGATCGGGCAAAGCAACTCCAGCAACGAATCCAGACACAAAGTGTAATTATGACATTGTGTGAATACAAGTGCTTGATAATTGAAGGTCTACCACAAAGACGGCGTTGAAAAACAAAAAAAAAAGAGGAGCTAAAGATTCCGTTTGGTTTATTGAAGACTTTATACCCTGGCAAGATTTTTTCTTCATTTCGTATGATGTCTTGCCACCAGTGTGACACGTATGAAGTTGTAGAGACTCTAAAAAACCGAACCTAACCTCACTATTTAGCACCCATTATATAACCGAAAATGTTGGGCAAAAACTGTCGCAAAAAACGAGTGAAATTCACAAATTCATTATGCCATGCACAAAATGCAAGGTAGAGAGAAGAAAAAGAGAGACAGAAGGGAAGAACATACTAGAGAGGCAGAAAAAATGAGCTGCAAAGAAGGGCAACACTTAAAACTGTGCAGCCCCAAAAGCGAGAAGAAGCACAGCAACAAGAGAAGTGGCAGGGAAGAGGAACTTCCTCCTTGTAATTGCCCCGGCAGGCAGGCAGGCAGGCACGACAGTCCCTGGCAGTCGCAGAGCCCGCATTTAAAAGGATTTTTGTTTTGGGGCAACAAAGCGGTGCAGCACACACAATAGAGGCAGAAGGGGCCCCCACATACTAAATTCCATACACACAAACATACAACAAAAAGTGCATGCCGCTGCACATACTATATAAGTATATATACTATATATATATAAAGCCCAAGGCAAGAATCCTTTAAGTGTGCGCAGCCTTCGGTGATGCATGAAATTCTGGCAAGCAGCTCGAGCTAAATTGCATGGCAAATCAAAATCAAAGCGATTGAATTTGAATTTGCATTTCAATTCCAGTTTGAATGCAGATCTCTGGATTGGGCCTCAGATTGATTGCACTGCCTACAGCCAGGGAATCGTGCAATGTTTAGGCCCATTCATCTATTGTTGGCCAACTTTCTGCTCACTTTAAAGTTCTCTTTCTGCTGCAACTTGCAACTTGAGTTGCATTTAATGATGCAGAAAATGTTGAAATTACCACCACACACACACCCACAACACACAACATGTGTGTGTTGGTTGCAAGCCATTAGGCTAAGCTGCTTAAGGGCCATAAACCATGCTGAAATGTGAGAGCTTTCCCTAACAGGGGCCAGAGTTGAGTTGAGAGAAAAGCTCAAGCCAGGAAAACCCTGTAAATCGCAGAATGCGATGCAAAAGTGAAGGGCTGCCTGGCTATACCTTTTATTTAAAGTGCAGGGCTTGTTTTATTATAGCAAATAAGCCATAAAAGGGTAAAAAGCTTTTAAAAACTAATTCAGTTTTTAGCTTGTACATTAAATTTGAAAGCTGAAATCGTAAATTCTATTGCTCTATACGTAATTATTTTATGATTCAATACATAAGCCAACTAAAGAGGGAAAACTCTCAATAAATCTTTAAAAAACTCTACAAATTAATTATAAAGTATAATTATAAATCTTAAAAACCGATGAAGTTCTGTTTCTAATTGGAAAACTGTTGAAAAGCAAAATAAAACCTGTCATAAAGTTTTATTTCTTAAGCCTTCTACTCTTAGTATTCTCAACTTCTTCTTAAGAAATTGAAAAAGTTTCTATTACTCACTTGTTCCTTTTTTCGACTTATGCAATCGTGATTCCAATTTACATGGATTTACGAGTCAGTCATCGTTTTGATATCTGTAACGAGACTATTTGCTCATCATTAGCGGCTTTTTTCATGCTTCCGCTAGAATTTCTTTTCGTAACTTTCATTGAATTCTCCAATAATTTTTCGCACATTTTTTACGTGTCATTCGTTTGACTCGTTTTCTTTTTTTCCTTTTGCTGTGCATTCTTCTCTCGGTTCTGCATTTCCGTTAAGCTCGTTAGACTCTTTTTCCGGCTCAAAGTGAAGCCTGAAACTGATGTTTTTAGCATTTTTTCAAGTTTTACACGACATTTGCTACGCAAACAAAATAATTCGAGCAGAGCCACTCGCCCCGCCACTCCCTCTTTCCCTCTTCATGGCCGTCCGCACTCAGAGGTCCAAGAATAATGGCCGCACTTGTTGGCCATTTATTATGCGACCCGTGGCGGAGCGAGGGGTGGCGGACTAACCTCTCCTTCTGACCATTAAGTAACGCATAGTTGGAACGCACCAACTGCACTGGCCCGGTCTCGTGCTCGTGCTCTCTGCGATGATGAGAGCGATTGCATTCGGATGATGAATGCGTCTCGTCTAGCAGCCATTTTTTTGGTGATTTACTAGCCAAATGTGGGAGATGCTAGATGCTAGGATAACGCGAGTTGATAAGCCTTAAAGTGGATATATGGCAACGTGATAGCTTAACGTATATATCAATTAGATTTTAAGCCATGAAAACTGCGAATGTCTAGCTTGTTTAAAGCTACTTAGTTTAGCTTTAAACTCGCATAAGCTGCTGTGCAAGTTGTGCATTTCCTGCTCTTTGACAATGCACACTCCACTTTGATCTGTCATTATGTATCAGTAACTGTCAGCTGAATGCTTCCCATATCTCCCTCTGCCCCTCTGCTCATACACACTGCAACAGCTTGTGAGTTGTGTTTGAAATGTGATGCCGCATAATTTGGCCAAGCAGATGAGATGAGCGCAATGAGGGGCACAGACAGACAGATGGGCAGGCAGGCACACAAAGGGGAGAACGGGGGTGAATCACACAACAAATGATGCTCGATGGGAGTGTGCGTGTGTGTGTGGCTCGTTGAAGTGTCAACGGATGCATTGAAGTGTGATTTTTGAAATGGAAAATCAAATTCCGTCTACGCTATGCCATGGATGATGGCCAGGCTAACTGACAGTTTTTCGATACGGAACAAAATAGAGAGGAGCATCCTCGATTCTGGGGAACATTGCTGGCATTTTTGAGCACAAATAGCCAGTAAACAATTTCAATTTCATCGAGAGTGTTCGAGTTGATTGCAATTATTGAGCCAGAAAATGCTGCCTGACAACTGTCAATAGAAGTGCATGCTCACACACACACCCACACACACACACACACATAGATGCACACTCATTGGCAGTTAGGCAGCTTGGGATTTATGTAGAGTGTTGAAACTATTAAACACCCAAGAGAGAGAGTGAGAAAACAATGATGGCTATGCTCATTATGGCCATAAAATATGCATCCCAATTAGGCGCCAGCAATGCCACAAATTGTGGCCAAGCAACAAGAACGAATGGGTGAGGGAGAGACAGAGAGGAAAGCACATAAAGAGAGGGGGGAAAAAACAGAAACTCCTTTGCCTGGATGAGGCCCAAAACAAATCCTTAAGCAGTTTGCCAAAGACATTTGCCGACAGTCCGGGGCAGGCAACTGTAGCCAGCACCAACTGTGGTACGCAAACGAATAGAAACTGCTTTATTTGCAAAAACTGGACTCTATTATTGATCCCTTTTGTTCTAAGTATTCTACCTAGCCAACTCTGCAATTTGTTTATACTCTCAGCAAGTTTTCAATATTTCAACAACAAATTTCCGATAATATTCAACCACAGTGCCGTGGTGCAGATAATTGATGCCGGAAATTGTTGCAACTATTATGCTGGAAGCAACATCCTCTACTTCTCTCCCTCTCTCTCTTTCTCTTGGCAACCGAAATGGTTGCAATACACACAAGTTCTGTGCGGGAGCCCGATGTGGCGTCCTTTGCAGCATCTCTCTCTTGTAAGCGACATAAATTAATAATGAGTCGAAAGAAGCGCCACAGTTTGCCGCAACTCTCTCCTCTCTCTCTCTCTCTCTCTCTGTTCTCCTTTGTCTCACTCTCACCTGCCTTTGACCTGAACAGACGCTGTTTTGCTTTTGCTTTGCTTGCGCGAGGGAGTTACAATTGTTTGGTCTGGTCTGGTCTGCTCCGCTGTGTTGGTGTGTCCGGGCCGCACTCACTGAATCCTCTGTCAAGGCGGCATCATTAGTCAAAGTTGCAAGGTAAAGTGCCTCATCAAAAGCTTACCTAGCGAAAGGATGAGGAAGAACAGCAACTTTTCTTTAAATGTTGCACACAGCAAGTTGTGCGTCGAGTTGGGTTCGGGTTTTTGGGGGATTGTCCTTGTAGTGTCCCGGACTTGATTAGCATGATTACAATTTTACTAATTATTTGCGCACTGAACGTAGTTGGAGACGGAAGGGAGGAGAACCACAGAACTTGGCGGCAAAGCAAAGAAAGGGAAAGAACTGCTTGCAACATTAATCAACAGGTGTTGTCTCTGTCTCCCTCACTGTCTTCGTCAGCCAGGTTGACAAGGGACATAGTTGCAACACGTACTAATGAGTTGTTTTTTTTTTAGTTCTCGAGGGTTTGCTTCTCTTTTAAATTAGTTTCACTTGGCCATAAGTCCAAGCTGACTACCCCCATAGAAAACTTGTTGAGGTTTTTTGATGTGTTTACGCAATCACGACATTCAATCCTTGGGAATCCAGCACTTTTCCCATATTCCCATACGATATACGATATTTGGCGCCTATTATTTATGACCATTATTGTATGATTGTTGTGTAAATATCGTCGTAATAGTCCCCGGTACCTGACTACAACTATACAATGCCAGATAGAAATCTATAACACATGAATGAGCAGACGTTTGTCTGGCATTTGCATGCTAATTGGAAAGTCAAGCGGAACAATAAAAAAAACACTAATATTTTGTGAATTAAGCAATTAGAGATGGCAGAACAATTGTAATCGAAACTGGTGGCAAACCAGCATGTTCCCAACCATAATTACATGATATCTATTGTACACTCATATCTCTGTGTCTGTGTGTGTGTGTACACACTTCCGTTAGTTCCAGCTACGCATTTGATTATCTCTCGAACTTGACACATCTGTACGCACAGTCAAGTGCCCTAGTTTAGTCAATAAACTACTCCAAATTCCAATTGGAACATTGAAATTTCGCGACGCCGGTCTGTTCCATTCTTCCCATCATTCCTGCTGTTGATCTTTCGTCCATTTCCAATGGAGCATATTCCCTCGCTCCGTCTCTCCTTCAGATGTCTTCTTATTTCCATTTTCTTTTGCTGCACTCTATGCTCTCTGAGCGGCATTCTTGCGCTCTCAATCGTATGCCTCTCTCAGCTGCTGGAAATGGCAAGTCACACAGTGGTACAGATTAAATTGGATCTCTGTGAATTCTACCAACTTTTTATTTTTTTATTTGCAATACAATAGTTGATATACAGTTATTAAAGAACTATACGATGTATTAAGATATTTATTTTATTTATTTGTTAATTTACTTTACAATTTACTTAATACAATGTACTTAATTTGCTAACTACCACTGTGGTATGATAAGTAAACGCGTAAAACTTTTCGTTGACACTGTGCATGTTTTGTGGCTCTCTTTCTCTCTGAAAATTGCGCGCATTCTTCAAGCAGCCGCCACGTTCGTGCTCAGACGTGTTCGCTCTCCCTCTCGCTCTTTCTTACACACGCGCTCCAGCCACTCTCGAGAGGTCAGTCCACAATTTGCCGCCGCTGTGTTTTGTACACGCGTCGTGTCCGCATTGCTTGATCAATAATTCGTCATTATAATTTGTTGTAATTGTGCGGTGTGAAACGGCAAAGCAAAAGCGAAATTGAAAGAAGTAAAACATAAAACAGTGAAATCAGTGGAAAGTGCATTACAAATCGAATTCTAAGTGGTGCTTCAAGTGGCATTTCATATTCCATTTGTTGCGTGAGTAAAAAGCAACAGCACTCTCTCTCTCCCTCTCTGTTTCTGTCTCTCTGAATCTCTCTTCTGCTCTCGCGCTCATTGTGCGCTCTTTGTTTTTTCGTTTGTTGTTGTTGCGTTCTGTGTTGTTCCGCTTGGCCATGATTGTCGCTCGTTTTTTGTCTGCCTATTTCTACCTGTCTATGTACATACATACATACATACGAACATCCAACTATCTCTCCCAGTCATTTATCACAGATATTTCCCTGCTCCCATCACGGAATTCGTCAATTCATTCCATACAGACAGCATTGCAGTTAGAATATCGCAAATTGTTTGTTTAGTCGTGTTCGGAGTGTTCTAATCGAAACGCCGCATAGACTCCTTCTCTGAATAAAACAATACGATAAAACATTATCGAGCATAAACCAAGATCGTAATTAAAAGGCTCCATTCAATCAAGTATATTTCGATCTAGTGAAAGTGTGTCATATCTTGGTGAATTATTCTGCCAACAAGAAAAACAATAAGCCAGACGTGTTGTTGCCTGTCAGCTCCAGCCCCCAGTCCCCACTCAAGAGCCACGTTATCGTTTTTCTAATAAATACACTTATGGAACCTCATGAGCAGAATAAGAAAAGAAAGAAAACAACAAAAACAGTAAACGATTCTTTGGTGGTTGGTGGATCGCTCCAATTGGAGATATTTTGTTTTTGTCTTATTGGCAACATTATTCGTGGCGTGTTGCGAACATATTGTTTACTTTATTCTCTCTACATTGTTGAAGAACCGAACAATATTTAAATTTTCTGTGTGTGTGTGTGTGTCTGTGTCAATGACCCACGTCGCCTGATTAATAATCGAATTCTTATCAGTTTTTAATTTTGTACGAAATAGTTAATTGTTTCCATAACGCTATTCCAAAAGAAATGAACAATAAATCGATAGCGAATAATCGTAAATCATTGTTAACTGTAATCGGAAGTAATAATTTGCCATAATATGTGGTTGAATGTTGTTATTAAAAATTGAAATTTATTGCTATTCAATAATTAATTAAGGCATTTATTAGCTGTTAAAAGCTAATATTATGCATTCGTTTAGCATAAACCTTAAACGGGGTCGAAGAATACCAAATTGAAGCAATTAAAATATATGAAACCCTATTATTAGTATTGTATTTAAAGAATCGCCTCGTACTTGAAGTGCGCTGAGTAAATAATAAGAGAGGGAGAAATAGTTAACAAAAGTATATACGATATTTCGATTATAACATTCATGTTCGCATCTCGTGCGTGACCATAACTCTCACAATTAAAGCAACTCATACTGATAAAAATAATAAAATAGCTCCCAACAGAGTTCTCTCGGTGTACTGTGTATATAGTACGAGTATATTATAAGGTACATGCATATGAACCCACATATTGCCTAGGCATTTGTTAAATGCCGAGTGAGTGGGCTCGCAAGCCGCACTAATGATAAGAATTCACCTCATCGACGTCATCGTCTTTGCCTTATCACAATGATAGTCATCAATACTTCTGATGTAAGTGGCATTTATATTGTTATATTGTTATTGTACAGTTTAGTTTTATTGTGGTGTTGGTATGTGATTTCGTCTGTTCACTAATGGTGTTGGGCATTCAAATCCTAATTGCACTATAGTAATATCAATAGTATATATAATTCTTAGCGCTTTATTTGCAGCAGCTTTAGCTTAGAACGATGCTTAGAACCAGGCGTGCTATAAGCATCTACATTGACGATGAACAGGTATAACTGAAACCGCATTGTAATGATCATTTTGTGAGCGTCCAATCATTAGATTCTTTATAAAAACACATTAGTCCCAGTCTGGGAATTACCATAGAGACGAACCATCGATAAGCTGACCACACACACGTGCTGGAAAGTATTTGCATGATCCGCACTGATAATATAATTTATTACACAATTTCCAGTAGTTGATAAAGTGTAGCTGTTATTACTGCTTGTATAGAGGTACTAATGTCTCTAGGTACTAGCCTCCAAAGCTTACCAGTTAAGTTATGCATAAATTATTGTTATTAATTTTACTGTATGCTTATTGAAATCATTATAAAGTTTCATTGACAATGTTGATAATCAAATGATATTATTGTGATTAAGTTGGGTTTCTGTTTACGTGACTTACGTAGAGTAGGCTTACTAGGTTGGGAATAAACATTGTAAACCAAAGATAAATATGATACAATATTTATTAAGGCAATTCATTAAAGTTAGGTGCTCTTTCTGCTTCCTCTCTGTCTCTCTCTTGTCAGTTTTTTTCGAACTCTGACTGAGGGAGACAATACCTCAATTCCAGCAAAAATGTTTTCAAACTTTACAAAGCCACAACTAACTAAACATGTTTACCTTTCGTGCAACGCAACTTTGAGCTATTCCTTTTCTGTTTTTTGTATGCATTTGTATACACAAAGAAAAGTATTACAATGCTGGGAGGGAGGCGGTACAAGGTGTGGGGAGGAACAACCAGCAAACACCAATGTTCAATGTAGGCCAGTGCAAATAGAGTTTGAATATTCTGTTGGATAAATAAAAAAAGAGAACACGATGGGAAAACGAAAACACCCATTACAAAGGTAGACAATCTAACATATTTCGAATGGTTTTCAATGTGAATATTCAGCTCGAGGCTCCTTTGTGTGTCCAGTTCAAGTTTTTGCATACTTGATAAAGCAATTTGATGTACTCGACTTGTCGATGGGTTTGCCCGACTTCTGCTGTTCGTTATAAATCTAGCCAAAATTGCAATTAGTTGTTGGCATTGAGTGAGTGCTCGAAATGAGGCGAAAGACAGAAAAAACAAACAAATTGCAAAATTATATAATTATACTTGATTTGTGAGTGCATAGTATTTAATTTGCGACCACAGTGCAACTCTCTTTAGTCCACTTAATTATGCATAAAGCACAAAACAAATATTAACTAGTTTTTGTCTGCAAATATAATGCTCTACCACAGGGCATTATGACCAAGCAATTAGGCTCGTTACGAACTGTTCATAACTAAATATAAATTAATACAAAAAGGGAGGGTATAAGGTCTTCATTGTTGCTTTCCATTTTCCATTTCTCAGTTTATTGCAATGCAGTCAAGAAAATTCTCCATTGCATAATTTGAAGCTCAGTTATTTCGAGTTTGTTGCCTGCTTCTTCCCGCATAGAGAGAAATTCAACTCGCTTTTGTGCCTTTCTCCTGTCTCTCTCACTTGCTCATTTCCTCTCTTCTTCATCTTTCCTCCTTTCCCGTTGGCCAGGGAAAATTTTATTTAATTAAAATGCACACCGCATAGTTTTCATAATGAAAGATGAATGATTCCCCTTAGATCTCTGGGTCGGCCCTTTCAGCTGCAGTTAAATGCCCAAACGTCTGGACTATTAACTTGTCTGCTGCGAGTCCAAACAGAAAACTTTTCCCCTAGCTAGGGATGGCACAGGAGAAGGTGCACAATAATCGATATTCTATCTATAGAATTCAAAATATGGTTTCTTATAATGTTTTATCTGTAGTTTCAATAAGTGCGGCGTAATTGGTAATCAAAACTACCGATAGCGTCCCTGAACTATCAAGATACAGAATTTTTAAGGAATCCCAAGAGTTTTACAAAAATAAAGATTGCTAAATAAAGTAAAAAGTTATGGAGTCCCCGATGTGTGGTTCAACATTTTATTCTATAACAGCAGCAGGAGCTATAAAGAAAGTGTGCTGGATTTGGAGAATACTGCAAATTAAAACCGAAGCAAGTGCTCTAGATTCCACTACTCCCAGCACAACTGCATATCACATTGGCCACACTGAGCGACAGAAATTTACGACCGGCACACACACACACAGAGAGAGAGACTCATACTCCTACAAACACACACTCTGGCGCAGCTCGAATTTATTTTGCATGAACGCAGTCAGACAGAAGTTGCTGTTGCCGTTGCCCAAAAGGGAATGAAATCTATATAACAAAAAAAAAATATGGGGTACAAAAAAAAAGGGAACTGAAATTAAAATAAGAAACGTTTTTAATGCCAGGAAGTCACGTTCTCGGAGTGTACATTCCGTACCGACCCACAGTGTGTGGCAACACTGGGTGGCAACAGTGGGTGGTGTTGGCGCTGGACATGACAGCGGCAAACCGGGTGCATGTAACAAAAGTTGACAACTCTGGGCGGCAGGCTGCTCATGTCTCTGTTGGTTGGGTAGGGTAGTCGAGTTTTGGGTTGGCCCACGTTCTGTGCTCCTGCCTGGCTTTGTGAATGATTACAAACTTGTTGACGAGTGCAAATTAGCTGCAAGTGGGAATGGGAAAGGGAATGGGTAAGGGGACTGAGTCGGGTTGCCAAGCTAGGGCAGGCATTCAATTTGCGGCAGCAAGTGGAATGTGGAATGGAAATGCAAGTGGAAATGTGGCAGTTGGTTTGGAAAATCAATGGAGCGCAACAGCAAGATGAGGCAAGGAACTGCTTGTGAAATTACCTGGAAAGATTTGCCCGTAACTAACCCCAGTTAAACGAGTTTTGATTAACAAAATGATTACCCCAATCTGCTTAGACTTTAACTGAACCTAACTAAATTAATTAATTATCAATCTGCATCGATTATCAAATATTCTAATTGATTCTTCCTCTCTTCCGCCAGACGGGTCTAACCCTAACACCCGAAATGCTGCTCTCTACCTCCGAGTCATCGACGCACAGCGCCTCCGAGGTAGCCGGGCGACTGCAGGTGGATGTGCGTACCGGTCTGAAATGGACTGAGGCGAAATATCGCGCCAAGATCATCGGTCACAATGAGCTTAATGTCATCGAGGAGGATCCCACATGGAAGAAGTACATAGAGCAATTTAGGAATCCCCTAATCCTGTTACTCCTCGGCTCAGCTCTGGTGTCCGTGATTATGAAACAGTTCGACGATGCGGTCAGCATAACCATTGCCATCTTGATTGTCGTCACGGTGGCCTTCATACAGGAATATCGTTCCGAGAAGAGTCTGGAAGAGCTAAAGAAACTGGTGCCGCCAGAGTGTCATTGTCTACGCGAGGGACGCCTCGATACATTCCTGGCACGTGAACTGGTGCCCGGCGATGTAGTGCATCTCAATGTGGGCGATCGTGTGCCCGCCGATGTGCGTCTCTTCGAGGCCGTCGATCTATCCATCGACGAGAGCAGCTTCACTGGCGAAACAGAGCCGGCACGAAAGATCACCGATGTGCTGTTGAACAATACGAATGTCAAGGATCACAGCAACATGAAGAACATCGCCTTCATGGGTACTCTTGTGCGCTGTGGTAATGGCAAGGGAATTGTGGTCAGCACAGGCGAACGTAGTGAATTCGGCGAGGTCTTCAAGATGATGCAGGCCGAGGAGGCGCCCAAGACACCTTTGCAGAAGTCGATGGACATATTGGGAGCTCAGTTGAGTTTCTATTCGTTTCTCATCATCGGAGTCATCATGCTGCTAGGCTGGCTGCAGGGCAAACCGCTCTCGGAGATGTTCAACATCAGTGTCTCCCTGGCTGTTGCCGCCATTCCCGAGGGTTTGCCCATTGTGGTCACTGTCACACTGGCCTTGGGCGTTATGCGAATGGCCAAACGGAATTCGATTGTCAAGAAGTTGCCCACCGTGGAGACCTTGGGCTGCGTGAATGTCATATGTTCTGACAAGACGGGCACGCTGACCAAGAACGAGATGACTGCCACGATAATCATAACCTCTGATGGATATATGGCGGATGTGACGGGTGCCGGATATAACGATCAGGGCGAGATACATATCCGACATTGCAATAATGTGGAGATGGCCAAAACGAATATAACGAATCTCTTGGAAATCGGAGCTGTCTGCAATAATGCCTACATCCAGAATGGCACACTCTTGGGTCAGCCAACAGAGGGCGCCATTGTGGCGGTGGCCATGAAGAACGGCATGTACGCAACGGCCGAGAACTATGTACGCATACAGGAATATCCATTCAGCTCGGAACAGAAGATGATGGCAGTGAAGTGTATTCACAAGTACAACAACAACAAGGAGGAGATCTTCTTTGCTAAGGGTGCTCTGGAAACTCTTTTGCCGCAGTGCACTAAATATCAATTTGGCACACAGACAGTGCCACTGACCAAGCAGAATGAGGCTGAGTTCCTGGCCGAAGCCTACGAGATCGGACGCAAGGGACTGCGTGTGTTGGCTCTGGCCAAGGGTCGATCGATGCAGGATCTTATCTACTGTGGTCTGGTTGGTATAACTGATCCTCCCCGGCCGTTGGTGCGCGAATCCATTGAGTTGCTGATGCAGAGCGGTGTGCGAGTCAAGATGGTCACTGGAGATGCCCAGGAGACGGCAATGGCTATTGGTAAGTGTTGGCTTAAGACTGCTGGGTTGGGGTGGACATAATTTATTAAACTATGCAAGCACCTAATGCCATAATGGGCTCACTTGTTGTAGGCCTGTTAAGCTCATTAAATCAGTTGATGCTTCAAATTCAGTTAGCAAACATTTAATCATTTTAAGAGGAAATTAAGAAAACTTATCGCATGCTTAAGAATACGCCATTATCTCTCGCACACACACAATACACAACACACACACGCAATACACAACACACAAATTGTGCCTTTTTATCCCAAGATTACCGCAAGTGCAAACTCAATTAGAAGCTCTTTAGGAGCTGCTCATGTTGGCCGCAAATTGTTGGCTTTAACTTAAGTGCCGGCACGCCCGAAACTATGCAAATAAATTTGTCAACGCAACGTAATTAAAAGTGGCAAAAACCCCGTTCCAGACACGCCTCCCCAACAGCCTTCCTGGGATACAGCACAATTTATATGCTTCGTTGTAAAATATTTGCAGGAATGAACTATGATGTATGTGGTTGACAAAGGAAAGAGAAAGGAAAGGTGGGAGGTGGCGGATGGTTTGGCTAAGAAGTCAAGGGTTGCTGGACAGCCTAAAAGTATGCAAACAGAATTAATTAACCATGTCAGGCAAAGCTGTTGAAAGTTCCACTTCTAGTTCCAGTTTCAGCTTCAGTTTCAGTCTCTGTTTGAGCCTAAGTTCAAGTTTTAGCTCAGCTGCACTTTTATTCCCCTCAGATGCGTGTGTGACAACTCAACTTGAGGTGGTGTGTGAGTCTCCACTCCTTCTCCCCTTCCCCCTTTTGTTCCCTCCTGTCTCGCTCTAAGGGTTTATGCTAAACTTTGAAGTTTACCCTCTTGCAAAGTACCTTGGACGACAACAACTATGCAGTAAAACTTTTTCATTAACTATGACGAAGACCTTACCCTCATATACATGCATATAGACACTGCATAGATGTGTCTGTGTGTGAAGTGTGTGTGTGTGTATGCATAAGTACTGTATATTTATAAGTACTTCAATTGAAACGCCATGCTAAAATTTAACCACAAACCGAGAGTATGAGGCAGGAAGAACGAGTAGAAAGAAGAGAGATGAGGTAGCGAGCGCAGCAAATTGGAAAAGATAGCATACAAAGGGTCGCGCACAAAGAGGGAAAGAGAGAGACGTTAAAAAAAATCCAGGCAAAAATGTGTACGAAAAAAATAGGGAAAATTGTAATGGGAGTAGAGAGAGAGTGCACTGAGGTTGGCACAGGTAGAGACGACGAGACATTCTTCAGCCTCCCTGCGGGCATCATATAGAACCAACTCAAAACCGAACTGGATGCGGGACCCAGGGTCCATATCTAATATCCTGCAACGCACAGGAGGACAACGCAACATCCGAGGCAAAAGGAGATGAAGATGAGTAGATGAGATGAGAAGCATCGGAAGCATTGGAAGCATCGTCAGTCGCTGAAATAATTAACTCTGGCCCAAAAACTCACTCTCTCTCTCAGCGAGGACGTCATTGTCAGGACTCATCGCTGCCATCATCAGCAGCCAACGAGGACCCATCATCATCATCATCCCCATCATCATCGACATCAACATTGGCATGTCTGCTGCGAACAGGAATTCATCAACATGGACAACAAGTTCAGGTTCCTTTTCCGTTTCAGCATCGGCTGCTGTTCTCGAAACTTTCAGCACTTCTGGCAGAACCTTAGAAAAAACTTCAATTCACTTTGTCTGCAATTCGCAGCAATTGGTGGAGCGACGACTATGAGAAGTTGCTGTAGTGGGAAAAGAAAGCTAGAAAAGAGGAAATTTATTTGGTATTTGTTGGTTATTTAGTGGCTTTTTCCAGGGTATATCTAAGTATCGGTCAATTTTTGCTTTCTGCTTTGCAATTTCCATTTTCACAGCGGTGAATAACGGCATAATTATAAAATGTCATGATGCAAATGGTATGGAAGAAGGGGGAATGGGGGAAGGTGTGGAGTATAGTATAGAGTTGGGCTATTTCACGATTTACGAAGAGTGGAGGTAAACTAAATTTGATTTAAAGCCTCTGGCAACACTGGCAAAGCTGCATATTGATTGAAAATTCCATCAGCAAAAGAGTTGCCACGCCCCTCCACCACCTCATGACCCTTGGCAGCGCATTCACGGACTACGGGTATTTGTTATTATAGAGACCAAAATCCGCTTAAAGGGAATCGAATGCCTAATTGGCCAACGGTACTTTGGGTTCTTCTAGCCGGGCTAACGCTCTCTCTCTCTTTTTCCCTCCCTAGCTCCCCCTCTTTTCCTATCTATATCCTTCACTACCCTACTTGCTTTACTGCTGATAATCCTCCGTAAATTGTTGTTGTTGTTGTTGCACACTGGCATTCTTTGACTGAGAATGATGACTGCAGTCAGAGTGGGCAGACAAAGGGGGAGACGGACGGACAGACAGAGTGACTGACAGACAGCAAGTCGATTGGAGTAGACATAATTAAGTTTGGTGTATTTCATTTTCAGTTCGCTTGCCAATTATGCTGCCAGTTTTGTCCTTGGCTGCTTAAACCGAACTTCCCTTTGCGGCTAATTGAATCTGCGGTATGTCTGGTTAATTTCGTTCACTAACTGGGTAGCTAAGCACCCATTCCAGCTTTGTTGTGCCTGCCATAAGGGTGATCCTTGGGGAAGGGTAATCCTGTGTAATGCTCTAAAGCGAAGTTTCGTTATAGAGAGAATCATATCGATATAAAGTAGCTTAAGTAAGTTTTCCATTTGATAAAAGACTTGCCCCAAGTTTGAGTTCAAGTAGATGATGTGTGCAGCAGGAGCAGGCATCTCTCAAGGGGATTATCGGCTTGTGGTCACGTTTAAATAGACAATCGAGGGGACAATCCTTTCGCAGGCAACGCACACATGAGTAAATCTTAATCAATGCCACATTTCCGGACTAGTGTCACGCCTTGTTGTCGATGTTGACATTGCTGTTGTTGCAGTTGCTGCTGCTTTGGCTCTCTCACAAACTTGACACACATCCAATTAGCGAAATGCACTTGGAAATGCACTTGTAATCCAATGCCGGAGCTCAGTGGCGGGACAATCAGTTGAGGGCGTTGCACATCAATCGGGAATGCTGCATGTTGCCAGGATGTGTTGTCTCCCCAGCAGCTGCACCACCCCAAACGGATGCAAGAGATAATCACACAAACACATACACACAAAGCGATTGCCATGTCAGGCAGGCGGAAGGAGGAGCCAAGAAGGAAGCCAAAGTCAGTGTGCAGCAGCGTTGAAAGAATTGTCACGTACACGAAAGTCGCTTAATAAACAGCAAGGGGCAGAATGCACAACACCACAGCTTACCCTCTCTCTGCCCCTACATCTCATCTGCTTGTCGTCGCCCTCCCCTGCTCTCCGTATGGCGCACTCGATAGAGATGCAAATGTCACTCGCACAGCTGCCGCCCACAGCCACGCCCCGAATTTCCATTACCAAATGAGAACTTTCATTTACAAGTTGTTTCTGTTCTCTTGTTGCTTTTGTTGCTTTATTTCGTTTTTTTTTTTCATCTCTTTCTCTTTTTGTTGTTGTCATCTTTTGTGTCTTGCGTTGCATTTGTTGCTCTGATTTTTCTGGCGCATATCATCAAAGTGGCAAGTCAAGTGGCAAGCTTGCCGCTTGTTGCACGCAACTTTTTGCTTGCCATCTCATGCATTTCCTTTTCTCATCTCGGCAACTTCTCTAATCCGCTTTTCGCCTGCGGTTTTCTCTGACAAACCTTCCCTCTTTTTTTTGCCTATTCCAATTTGCTGTTATGAAAACTTTACAAAGTTTTCGTTAACTCTTGCACTCATTTTGAGTGCAACTTTGTCTGTGGCAGGGCGTATAGTTCTCGATCCAAAGTCAACTACAACGCACACACATTTTGGGGTATTTTGTCCAATTTTTCCAGACATTTATCAAGCATAATAACAGCAAAGTTGACCAACAACTTTTTGGAACTGTCGTGCTGGATTTAAAAAGTTCTCTCTCTCTTTTCCCCTCTTCCTGTCTGGGTTTTATATATCCTTCGTCACGAATTGCTTGATATCTTTACTATTTGATAATGTGAATCGTATGTATTGAATAAATTTAATGCTCTTCATTCTCTAGTTTCTTAGGATATTAAGAATATTTCAATGATACATATTATAAGCTCGGCAGTTGCTGCCCTTTGTCACGCCTTCTTTTATCTGTTATATATGTTATATTATCGGTTAGGACAAAGTTATGAACAAATTTCCATCAACCAAACAGTATTTTCAATTAGGAATTCTTTGTGTTTTATTACGAGGGTCGTTTGATAAGTCCGTGACTTTTTGAATAAAATATATTTTTTTCGTCAAAGAAGCGTTTTATTTCTCAACATAATCTCCTTTTAGCTCTATACATTTAGTCCAGCGTTTTTCCAATTTTTTTATTCCTTCCAAATAATAGGTTTTCTCAAGGCCCTCAAAATAGTCGTTTGTTTCTGTGATGACCCGAATCTCTTACCGCCGAGCCATTTCTTCATGTTTGGAAACAAAAAATAGTCACAGGGGGCTAAATCTGGAGAATATGCTGGATGGGGTAGCAGTTCGTAGCCCAATTTATGAAATTTTGCCATGCTGACACGAAATTCACTTTTTTCCATTTTCGTTAAAATTCACGAGATCGTCTGCTTTCAATGCCTATAAAACGCAAACCAAAAAACGCAGCTTTCTCAAAATTTTACAGTCAGCTGTTAATCGATAACTGCTGACAGGAGCAGTGTTGTATTTAGAGCAGGTGCGCGGCAAATACAAAAAGTCACGGACTTATCAAACGACCCTCGTATGTTACATAGAATAGTGTCGAAATCTCATTTTTGTTTTTTTTTTTTCAATTATTTTGTTTTCATAAACGTGCGGTTGCATTTGATGACTGTGTGGAAAACTGCGAAAAACTGTGAAAAACGTGTAACTAACGACGGCAGACGCGCAACGGCAACGCTGTCAGCGACAGATATTGAAAATCCATTCGGAATTGCAATTTTTTCTCCCATTGGGAATATTTTTCGATTATGCTTTATCTCTTGGTTGGGTTCTTGTTGTTGTTGTTGTTGCTGTTGTCATTTCATTGCGGTCAATGACAGGTGATGAAATCGCTGCGAACAGGTGTCGCAGCTCTGGCCAGCTCATCTCTGATGACAACTGCAAATGGAAAATTGTTTTGGTCGAGGCTGCTGCATTGCATTATTATTTGTTTTACGATTACTTTGACCCAAATGAGATGAGCTTTATAAGGCTGTATAATACATAAATGTATGTATAATGTATGTATATTTTTTGTGGGGTGTGCTAGGTTTAATGGCTACAGGGTATGGCAGCGATAACGACGCGTAAAAATATTAAAAATGAATTTTCTGAACGTGGCGCTGAGTAAACTATTTGCCATGGCAATGGCACTTGAATGCATACAGAGATGGAGATGGAGATGGTAATGGAGGTGGAGGTGCAAGGGGTCAGAGTGGTCAGGGTGGGTGTGGGCGGTGTGGCGTGGTTATTGAGTTGGGTGTCGTAAAATGGCGACCGCCAACTGCTTGGTGAAGACTTGCATTAATTTCAATTTAGCTGGCAACGAAAATGCTAAACGAAGATGCAGCTGAAAAATTGAAACTGTTGGCGAATAGCTTGGCTTGAATTGGAGGGGAAAGGAGAGGGAGGATGAAGCAAGTGAGACGGGGTCCACCTTTGCCATTTCCTGTTGCAGGAAGTGGATGGCGAAAGATATCCCTTGGTTGGCTGAAACGCTGCTTTTAATTGTCTCGCACAAGAAGATGATGAAGTTGACGGTGAATGCGTTTTAATTACGTTTTCTTTTGCTCATTTTGCCGCACATTTTTGCCCATTGTGTGTTCAAGCTCTGTTGCTGCTTTTGTTGTTATTTACTTCACTGCGCTTTGGGTAAAAATTTTATACAAACAGGACGAGAGATCGTCCCGGCACTTGCCAAGACAAATACGCAGGGCGCCATAATGAAAAATGGCGACGCGACTTTTGCAAAACATCCGCAAATTGTTGTTGTCGTTCTTGTTGTTTTTGTTGTTGTTGTTTTTGTTGTTGTTGTTATCTCCTGCTACTACTACTACTGCTGCTGCTGTTGCTGCTGCTTTAGTACACTTCATAAATGCGCCCAAGTGCCTGAATAGAACTTCAAATGGGAACCTAAGGGAGCTGCCGCTCGTACAAAATTTATTCGCAATTGAATTTCGCACAACACCCCTTTAACGCCCCTTTGCGAATTAACAATTGTTTTTCCTCATTCAAATTAAAGTTACCATCTCCAGTTCCGCCTTCAACTTGAGTTCAACTTGCTGCCCCTTTACCATTTCCTTTTCTCAACTGTTGCCTTTGTTCGGTTTGCCGTCAATTGCTTGGAAAATGCAATGAAAAGCGTTTCATTTTCCTTTGTTCCGGTTCGCAGCTAAGGCAGGTGGAGGATTACTCGAGGATTAGTGCATGTTTATTTAGTTTGTTAGCACCAAGAATAGAATCTATATTATAGAAGTGCAAACTTGGATGTACCCTTATTTAATTCGATGTATATTTATTGATATTTCTATTGTTTATTTCGTATCATATCAGAATAATTAATTAGAGATTTTGTTACATTTGCAGCTAACTTAATTGGCATCGATACCATACACCACCAGACGCTGTCGGGACAGGAGATGGATCAGTTGAACGAGCATCAGTTGGACAAGGTGGCCAACAATGTGAGCGTCTTCTATCGTGTTTCGCCAAGGCACAAGCTCGAGATTGTCAAGTCGCTGCAACGTACCGGCAACATTGTCGGCATGACCGGCGACGGGGTGAACGATGGTGTTGCCCTCAAGAAGGCAGACATTGGCATTGCAATGGGCAAGAACGGAACAGATGTATGCAAGGAGGCTGCTGACATGATATTGGTTAACGATGATTTTCACACTATTATGTAAATGTTGCCTTAAGTTTAAACCATGTTCAGCAACTGATAATATATTGTCTTTGGTTGCAGTGCCGCCATTGAGGAAGGCAAGGGAATCTTTTATAATATTCGGAACTTTGTGCGCTTTCAGTTGAGCACATCGATTGCTGCTTTGGCATTGATTGCGTTGGCCACACTCATGGATATTGCCAATCCGTTGAATGCCATGCAAATTCTATGGATCAATATCATAATGGATGGACCGCCAGCTCAGTCATTGGGTGTGGAGCCCGTGGATCATGATGTGCTCAAGCAGAAGCCGCGCAACGTCAAACAACCGATGATAACCAAGTCTGTTATAGTCAACGTACTGCTCAGTGCCAGCATTATAGTGCTGGGTACCTTGTGGGTATTCCAGCGCGAGATGGCCGACGGTACGCTGGGAAAGACGAAGCGCGATACGACTATGACTTTCACATGCTTCGTCTTCTTCGACATGTTCAACGCCTTGTCCTGCCGCTCGCAGACAAAGAGTGTTTTCACCATTGGATTGACCACAAATCGCATGTTCCTGCTAGCCGTTGCCTTCTCGATTGTGGGCCAAATGTTGGTCGTCTACTTTCCGCCACTACAAATGGTATTCCAGACGGAAGCGCTAACGCCATACGATATACTCTTTTTGGTCACTCTCACCTCCTCGGTGCTGGTTGTGTCGGAGATCAAGAAATGGTTCGAACGATCTCTTGAGCGCAAGATGTACAGCACACGATCCGAGTTGGATTTCGTATGACAAAACGCAAGCGCTAGAGATCAGTTGCACAACACACAACATGCAAAAACCGAGTAAATCCCAACACAACAACAAAGTAACAAAATAATCACAAAAACCACAAAAAAATAGCAAAACTATGCAAAAACCAAGTGAAGAGCGTGGCAGCGTATAAAGAGCGTGGCAAAAGCAAGAGGGAAAGAGAGAGAGAGAGAGCGAGAGGCCTAGCGAATGATGAATGAATTGCGACGAAATGTGTGTTTTATTTAACATTTAAAAACGAATGTCGTAAATCGCATAGTATCCCAACATGACGATCCGTATATGATCCGAAAAATTCAAAATGAAATTCTCTAATTCAGTAAATTTTTCCCATATTTTAGTAGCAACATGTAAGATATCAAATTATATTGTGTTGACTGTTGTAATGCTGCGTTTCTTTCTTCTGTTTTGCATATCATATAATTTTATTAATTTTAATTTGTATTTGTAAGTAGACAAATTTGCACAACAAATTTCTACGTAGTTTGTATTTTAATCGTTCTGATTCTGTTCTGATTCAGTTTAAGCAAAATTTGTAAATCCTTTATGAAACAAATCTCTCTGTATATCTCAGCGCATCATATAATATTTATATATAATTTTATCTATATTATATTTTCCACAACTGAACTGCGATGCAATTTGACTTTCCATTTGGCTTTCCATTTTGTGCGCAATAGTCTTAAAAATTATAATTTAAATTTACATATTTACATTTTCAATTTAAGGTCGTATCAAAGTGTTTAATATATTAATGTGATATTATTTTAAGCACAAAGAAACAAGAAAACAAATGAGAACATTTTGCAAAATTATTCCCATTATTATTATTTGCTTTCTATTAGCTCAACAGGTATTCTAGTATTTCTTAAATAAACGTTTCAGTTTTAATTAAAAATAATAAGCTTTCTTTTTGTATTTTCCACTAACCTTTCCTTTGTCTTTCCCCAACAGCAGCATCCGACAATGGAGCTACAGATTCGCGAAAGAATGTAAAATGAAATGTGCAACGAGAAAAACGATATTAGGAGCGAAGGACGCAAAGCTTAGCAAATGGTTTTTAATAATTTTGTTAGTTGATTTATTCGGTATTTAACATTTGTGTACAACAACAGCAACAATGAAAACTCTAGCGCGGAAAACGAAAAATGAAAACAAAACAAAACTTTTGAATCAAAATAATTAAATATTTATTTAAATTGTTTCGTAATAAATATTTGAGTATTTTGTATGGTCAATGGACAAATGAATTTGTCTCACACATACTTATAAAGTATATAAACAAAAGATTCTAGAAAACCGAGAACAATTACACAATAAATGCAATAAATACAATTTACATGAATTGTTGAATTAATTAATTAATTAGCAAAAGTAACAACAACTCACTGCAACAATAAAGCAATAAAGTAAACAATACAATTTGATTACACATAGGTTTTCGTAGTTTTCTCGAATCAAAGAAATTATTTATTTAGAATTACTTCAGAATCAACAAAATAAATATGATTATATAGCAAAACGATCAAATACAAGTATATTGCAAAGCCCAGTTAAACACGTTATTGAAAATATAATCTATTAATGTTCACATTGTTTCGACTCATATCATCAAAAGCCCGCAAAAACTATACTATTTATTATATGTATAACACACAAGGCACCGAAGCTTTTAAGCACATTTCTTCGGAAACTTTTCAAACCTTTCTCGCGATAACGAAACTATAATGTTTCCATAAAGTAGATGCATCATATCACAATTGTACTTTTCTTGGATCGTAGCACTTTGCGGCATTAAGTCTATAAATCTGTTGACAATTCCTACAAAACTTGTATACTTTAATGGACCAATCATAACCAATTGTTTGAATCGTTTACGAACGCGTATCAACCTCACCTCACACATCAAGTTCAAGCGAAGCTCTCACCTCACGGCGCACACTTATATATCATGGCAAAGAAAATGCAACAAAAAAAGGAAAAAGCTAAAAAAAAAAAAAAAAAAAAGAAAAGGAAAATGAGAAGAGAAAGGAAAAATATGATTAAATATCTTAACTTAACATTCTACAAAGCACGTGAAGCTCTCATAATCATAACCTACACGACGCATACACCTAACACACTTCTACATCTCATCCACAATGGTAACAATAATTAGTAAATTAAGAGTACTTAAATAATGTATTAACAACTATCGCATATGTGAATGTCTGAATAATGAAATTAATAATATACGAGTAAAACATCTAGTGGAATCTTTATCAAACAAAAAACAGGTATTAACAATATTGTATCCGATGAAGATTCGGAAAGATTTTGAACATTTGAAATGCTAAAATAAAATGCAATTCGCTTGTCTTAATCGATCACAATAAATTGCAATAATTTATCAATATTAGTATTGCGCATAAATGCATAAATGGCAGAGATGCTAAGATTCCTTGTCGAAATACTAACTTATATGTACGATGTGCAACTCTCTATATATTTGGGCTTAACTATGTCTATCGCATTTTATTCTGTTTGGATTTCGGAGTACAAATGACTTAACATTTGAATTAAGCTCAAACTATTGAATTACTTTCATTGCAGCACGATGTTATAACATTTCATTTTTATGGAATTAATATCTTAGTTGATTGTTTTAAAATGTATTGTACAAAACTCTGCAATAAGTTTGCTTTTATTTCTTCTTTAAATCAAATAACAAACACTAAAATTACTATAAAACTATGTCTAACTGTGCTATTAAATGTAAGCTTAAATAAGTATATACACAAGTATATACACATAGATCAATATCCGTGAAATAAATACGTGTAGGGCAAATTGTTGCGAATTCGAGTATTTCAAAAATATTTCTCATACTCCTAACAAGCTCTTCACATGTTTCTATTTGTTTAAACAAAAATATTTCAAATCGATCTAACATACACGAATAAAACAAACTGAAAATCGATAAAAACTTAAAGAATTATTTCACAATTCAGTTATTGAAATTATGCTCTGCAAATCTAACAATACTAAACAAATTATACAAATAACAACTCACTACTAAGAGTTTAATACAAATTAAATCAATCTAATGAATATGTATCACCGAATACCAGAAACAAATATTTACTAATAAAACTAAATTTATGTAGTACACAATTTTGTTTTTCTGGAGAAAAAAAGGACAAAAAATGAAACCTTTTCTAAGCTATTCAACCGAGTAAAGAAACACAAAAGGTTGATAAATAATAAAAATCAAGAAAGGGATTCATCAGATTGGCTTGGGGAATCGAATAAAATAAAAAAGAGTTAAGATACCGCGAATCTGAGAAGTTTAACGAGATATCATCGCGGAATCTTATACTCAAGTAATAAAGCTTTATCACTTTATGTCACAAAGGTAATTTTTAACAATATGTCTATGAGTCCTGGTTAAAGTTCATCTCAATAAATCTCGAGCTCCATATTTCAAAGTCGTTAGGCGTAAAAGAAATGACAAGATTTGGGTGTTCCAGTGCAGATATAATCTGAAAAAAGGTGTCATGTTTATTAAAATATGTTTAAAAATTATATATACTATGACTAACCATTTGGGGTTTGGAAGAGAGATTCGTGTGGTGAAGCCGGAGAGTTAGGAGGGAACGCTTATCTAATACTCTATTCAAGCAGGAAGAAGTGAGCTCAACAAACTGCTCATCCAATTCATTGTGAGACAAATTCAGGCACTTGAGGCTTTTACAAACGTCTACTATTTTCCACAGCTGGGTGGGAGTGGGTAGTCCTCGCATTCTTATTAGATGCAGCTCCTCCAAATGCGGCAGGGTCGAACAAATCTTGTACAACATCTTCGTTTCGATGTCATCATAGTGCAGCACTAGACGACGTAGGTTTGTGAAGCTACACGTGTAGTCGGTTATATGACTGCTGCTCCAGAAAACATCGTTGAAGAGCAGCCCTTGAATTTTGAGAGGCTTTAAACTGGAAACTGTTCTCAGAAGAGTTTCAGAATAGTCCCGGGTATAGAATGCTATACGTCGAAGATGTGGTAAATTCAACAAGTTGGGCATAAATTCTCCCAGCATGTGATGATCGTCGATGACCAGCTCTTCCAGTGTAGTGCATTCGGAGATGGGCATAATATCATTTCCCATATTCGTGTTGTAGCCATAGTACAGCAACGTTACTTTTTTCAACGGTAACGTACTAAAAATCTGCTTAAATGTTGATGTATCCAAGAACTCACAGCAGACAAGATGCAACTCTTGGAGCTGATCCCAGCGAACCAAATGCTGTCCACTGCCGCCGTTTTGCAACGTGAGCTTGGCCAAGTGTGGAAATAATTGAGTCAGCAATAGAGTGACCTCGTCGGCATCCTCCAAATCACTGTACATGAGATCACAGTCTAGGCTATGCACATGGGGGAAATGATATGACTTCCATGACTCTAGAAGCTTCAAATTCCCTCGCATGGCTTCTACTTCCTCCAGGGATTCACCGGCTAAGCGCAAAAAGTTGTTCATTTCATCAGGATGTTCCTCGAAATCTGATAAAAGCTTTTCATCCAAGCGAGCCTTCTTCAGGTGACTCCAATGATAATCTACAACATCTCGCAGAGTTTTGGATGCTCGCGCAAGTGCGAGCTGGTCCGATATGCTGACTACATACTCTAGAATTTTTAGCCAGCAATCATCGTTAAGCTTCTCTACCATTTCAATTGTGTGGAATTGTTTATTTAATATAGCACGACAGCATTTGAACGACAGCCTTTTTGAATGACTCAGATCATGATGTGAGTGAGATGAACACGAATGAAACAAACAGGTCAATCGATATATCGATATTACTTTCGTTATATTACGATATTTTGGACGATATGCACGGCGACATCAGCTGATTTAGTATCATCAATAAGCATCGAACCTATCGAGTACTCAAACAGCAGATTTTACTCATTGATGCTCGTATGAAAACATTGCGACACCAGAGCCCGAAGCGTTTACCGAGTGAGCGATCGGCTCTCTTTAGTGAGCAAACCCGAAGAACCGAACAGCGAAATTTGTATGCTAAAGATACATTTGTATCTTTAAGATACATTTGTACCGCAACCCGATTTTTAGTTTTTTAGAAATTTGCATGCTTAAGATACATTTGTATCTTTAAGATACATTTGTACCGCAACCCGATTTTTAGTTTTTTAGAAGTTTGCATGCTTAAGATACATTTGTATCTTTAAGATACTTTTGTACCGCAACCCGATTTTTAGATTTTAAGAAATTTGTATGCTAAAGATACATTTGTATCTTTAAGATACATTTGTACCGCAACCCGGTTTTTAGTTTTTTAGAAATTTGCATGCTTAAGATACATTTGTATCTTTAAGATACATTTGTACCGCAACCCGGTTTTTAGTTTTTAAGAAATTTTCATGCTTAAGATACATTTGTATCTTTAAGATACATTTGTACCGCAACCCGGTTTTTAGTTTTTGAGAAATTTGCATGCTTAAGATACATTTGTATCTTTAAGATACATTTGTACCGCAACCCGGTTTTTAGTTGTTAAGAAATTTTCATGCTTAAGATACATTTGTATTCTTAAGATACATTTGTACCGCAACCCGATTTTTAGTTTTTGAGAAATTTGCATGCTTAAGATACATTTGTATCTTTAATATTCATTTGTACCGCAACCCGATTTTTAGTTTTTTAGAAATTTCCATGCTTAAGATACATATGTATCTTTAAGATTCATTTGTACCGCAACCCGATTTTTAGTTTTTTAGAAATTTGCATGCTTAAGATACATTTGTATCTTTAAGATACATTTGTACCGCAACCCGATTTTTAGTTTTTGAGAAATTTGCACGCATAAGATACTTTTGTATCTTTAAGATACATTTGTACCGTAACCAGATTTTTAGTTTTTGAAAAGTTTGCACGCATAAGATACATTTGTATCTTTAAGATACATTTGTACCGCAACCCGATTTTTAGTTTTTTAGAAGTTTGCATGCTTAAGATACATTTGTATCTTTAAGATACTTTTGTACCGCAACCCGATTTTTAGATTTTAAGAAATTTGTATGCTAAAGATACATTTGTATCTTTAAGATACATTTGTACCGCAACCCGGTTTTTAGTTTTTTAAAAATTTGCATGCTTAAGATACATCTGTATCTTTAAGATTCATTTGTACCGCAACCCGATTTTTAGTTTTTTAGAAATTTGCATGCTTAAGATACATTTGTATCTTTAAGATACATTTGTACCGCAACCCGATTTTTAGTTTTTGAGAAATTTGCACGCATAAGATACTTTTGTATCTTTAAGATACATTTGTACCGTAACCAGATTTTTAGTTTTTGAGAAGTTTGCACGCATAAGATACATTTGTATCTTTAAGATACTTTTGTACCGCAACCCGATTTTTAGTTTTTGAGAAGTTTGCGTGCATAAGATTGTGTAAAACATCGAAGTACCCCAGCCGAGCGTGCAGCCGAAGTCTCTACTCTCAATGCTTCGAGCTCTGGGGTACTTCGATCGAAAAATTAGCAGTGCTTAGTGCATGCACATACCTAACATGGTGAGACGTGACATGTTGAGTGTTAACAGTTGATACTCAGATTGTTGAGAGTCAATATGTTGACTCAACAGTTGAGTCTCCGCGCCGTTCGACTTGAATGTATGCAACGGAAATGTTAACAGTGAACTGTTTGTTAACAGTGAACTGTTTGTTAACAGTGAACTGTTACTAAATAGTTGGTTGCTGTCCCCGCTAACATGTGATTGAAGCAAAGTGTGGACAGCAACCGGTGTTGTGAAACGCTGAAACTGCTGTTAACGAAACAGTGCAACGCTGTTAAAATCGCTTATGTTCGCTGACCCGCCATGACTCTCAACATATTGACACTCAACATGTTGACTCTCAACTGTTGCGGTTGTAGTCAAAATACAATCCGACATCGCTTTGAAAATGAAAAGGAATCAATCAGAGTTGACGTTTAGTTTCACACGCATTTTATTATTATTAACGTTGTTATTCATTTTGCTTTAACATTATATTCCTTTTTTTGAATTTATTTAAGTACACCTTTTTCAACTACAAGGTTATCTGTAAAGATGATGAACCTGGAGGAAAATAAGGACGAACGATACTCGTACGTTAATACAAAACCGGCTTATAACAGCAACGTGCTAAGTGGTCTGTGGTTCAACCTACGCTGCGAAAACTTGCCACAGAGCAAGACTGCTATAGTGCCATCTGTATTGCTTGATCCGAATAAGAATGACACAGCCTGCGAGCGTCATGCAACAAACCATCAGGACGATTACACAGTGGAAGATTTCGAGCCAGTCGAGCTATGCCGCAACTATATCGGGTGTAGAGCCAATAAGTTTGGCAATTCCATGGCCCAACGTGCTAGCTTTAAGTTTATCGATGGCGAGAAATACAAGCACAACTATATGTCCATGAATACCTTGCTATACGACGTATGGCCGAAAATGTTTAAAGAGAAATACAAGATTGCTTCTGAGAAATATTCGAAACCAGCCGATATTGCTATGGCTGTGTATGCTTGGAAACCGGATCGATTGGAGCCCTTTGGAAATCAGTGTTCCGGTTTTTTTGGTGTTAACAAGGAACCATTCTGTCCCACACCCACTGTATATAAACGAGAATATTATCCAAAATTTGTAGAGCGTCCTAAGATGATCAGAAGGAGCGATACTATAGATCGTCTAGCTTAAACGACAACTCTAATACGTATTAATATGTACTCTTTATATTTATGCTCCTTGTAAAGAAGGATGATTAATAAAGCGCAATAAATTGATAAATCATTTCATTTTTCGCATTTATTTGGAATATGTCACTCATATGTATATGTGTTAAGACAGTTTCCTTTTCGTTTATTTTCAAAACAGTTTTATTTGTGAACAGTATTTTAGTTTCGTTTTGTGTTGTTTTACTTTTTTTTGCTAATAAGTTTGATTTACCATGACGTTGAAGGCATATCAGCCGTATAGCAAGCAGGTGCTTATTGGAAATTGGTTCGATCGTCGCTTCGTCAACGACGAAAAGAGCAGCGGTATTTTGCCGGGCCTAAGTCCGCCAGAAGGTTGCGAACACCATCGCACGGTCAACGAGGACACCTACAGCGGGGAGGTCCCCAAGAACACTTACGAGGAGCAACGTCTGATGCGTTTGCGCAACTACGTTGCGGCTACTGAATCGAATGTGAAGCTAATGGATAGCCTAGAACTATGCAACAACTTTACGACCACAAATACATTGCTTTACGATTGGCTACCCCATCAGCGGAAGGAAATACTTAAAACACTAACTCTGGATGTGCCACCAAAGCGATTGCCGCATGTGGATATGTTGGAATCCTTTGACAATATAACAAGGAGGGACAACTGTGTGCAGCGCATGGAATGTGAAATGAAGCTAAACAAGCTGAATAACATGAGAAGCACATACGCTACATCTTTTAGAAAGTATAATTGTGATTAGTTACCTGTAAATTCAGTTAAGTGATCAATAACTATGTCGGGAGTGACACAATACAGTTGCGAAGCTAGCCAAAGTGTCATTCTTGGCTAACCTCACAGCTGTTTTGTGGAATCCAGTCAGAAATTAACAAACTGTTCTTTTCAATTATTGAAACACAAGGGTTTTTTTATATTACAAGATTCAATTTATTTCATTTTTTCTTTTTCTTGTATAATAATATAAGTGGTTGTTTTTGTCGTAATTTAAGTAGTTCCTATGTTTTATTTTGAATGCCAGAAATTCATTGTAGTTTCATTTTATCATTAATTTTTATTCATTATTATTATTTTAAATTTTTTTTTGGTTGCACATGCCATGGCATTAGCTTAGCCTTTTTTGGTTTTTGGAATTTATCTTTTGAAATTAGTAGGTCGACTAGACGTTAGACAATATGTTCGCATCTGTTTTTGCCTGGTTTTATACTCGTATAATATATATTTGCTTTAAATATTAATAATTATTACAAAAAGTAAAACTTGACGACATTAAACTAGACGACGTTTCGCATGTATTATTTATTTTGACTCGCTTAAATATGTTTTCCATAGTTGTGTGTGATTTTTCTTTTTATTTTTTTGGTTTTTAATCTTTTTTTTTGGATTTTCATGTTTTAAAATCGCATATTGGAGTAATTTTTGGACAATTTTGACTGCCTTGAAATTGATTTGTTTACTTTGGCTGACGATTACATTATTAAAATTATGCTTAAAATCTAAACCAATGAAAAGTTGGGCGTTGTGGGTGTGGCTTGTGGGTATCAGTGATGTCAGTGTTGGTAAGGTGGTCTGTATTTGTTCCAGTGTTTGTGTTCTTGTGTGCGTGTGTGTTGTTCGCATGTGTGTGTGTGACAGAGTTGCCTGTTGTGGTGGGAGTGGGGATCGTGTCTTGTGTTTATGAGAAAAGTGTGCTGATTATATGCTCATATATGTAAATGTATAAGTAGCTTGATTTTCGTTTTGGTTTTTGGTTTTTGCTTACAACAATTAAAATTTTGAATTTCTGTCTCTCTTTTAGTATATTTCCGTTGTCTTTCTCGGATTTTCGGTTATTTTTACTTGCATACTCGTTCATTCGCATTCATGTAATGATGTGTATTTAATTTCCATTCAGTTTCAAAATTTATAAATATTCTTCTTTTCATTTCGTTTTTCCCTTACCATAATTTAGTATTACTTTTAATTTTAATACCTAAAGTATTTTACCTTTTAGTACATATTACTTAAATGTTGCTGAAATTTTTATTTTATTCTTTTGTTTTTCTCTTTATGTTTCCATTAATTAAAAATGATGCTTAAACATTTGGCTTAGGTGTAAATTTTGTTTTTTTTTTTTTGCTCCAAAAATGTAATTTAATGTAAATTGTAGTTGCCATTTCTTAAATTTTCGAATTGCCGAGAGTTTTTTCTTTGTTTTAGCCGAGAGTTTTTGTTTTGGAATGGGCCGAGAGTGGTTTCGTTATGTTTTTCATCTTTTCTTTTTAAGTTGTTTAGCGATTTTGCTCTTACTTTTCGCCTTGGGTCAAGTCATCATTTTTATTTAAGTTTTTCTTTTTTTGACGTCTAAAGAATCATTACAGTCGCTCTTTATCATTACCAAAGTTTCCTTGACGTTCCTCGCATATTGTAGGATATAATTTTATTTTAATTTAACTTTCTTTCTCCCTCTCTTTCTATCTTCTCTAAAGAGATCATTTATGCCATTGCATTTTATTTAAATCCAGCCAAAATCTAGTTAAATTATGCAAATTGCTTATCGTGTATTCATTTTTTTTTATATAATAATAGCCACAAATATTCTTTAAAACTTGAGTTTCGAACTTGCTTGCCAGTTGTGGGATTAGTTTTGAAATTTTCGCGTTTTTTTTTTTTGTTGTTTGTTTTATTGATGTTGTGTGCAATGAAAAAATAGAAAATTTGATATGAAAAATATAAAATTGGTTTAGATTGAAAATGAGAAGAAAATAAAAGCGAATTAAATTAAGAAAAAACAAAATACTAAGACAATATTGTTGAATTTTGACAATTCTTGTAGCCAGTTTTATTGCTTTTCATGTGCATTTTTTTACTTTTTTTTTATTGCTTATTCCAATTGTATTTATTATGTTCTTTTTTTTACCAGTAAAGTGAGATTTTTGGGTTGTCTCTTGTAATATAAAAATGTTTTTTTTCTATATATTTTGCTTTCGTTTGTTGTCGTTTGTTTGGCTCATATATATTATTTGATTCTCATATGATTTGAATATAAATTATACAAATTCATACTTAAAAAATGTTTAACAATCGTTTTAGCTATTGTTAGTTTTGCTTCATTAAAAAAATATATGTATATATATAATATATATATATATGTATATGAGTGTGTGGTTTCTTATTTGTTTTTAGTTCTCTCTGCATTTGTATATTCAACTTCGATTTATTACACGCTTTTGATTTCGCTTTGGGTTTGCACAATACACCAATTATATAGATAATATTTATAAGTTACGTTCTCATTAAATTCTTGCGCTTTTTTTGACTATTGCTTTGGCTGTATCTGTATAAAACTGTTCAATAAGAATAAAAATGTATTGTTTATTGTACTATGGTTGCTTTGTATGCGGTATATGTTGCATTTGTTTGTTGTTTGTTTTCTTCGTATTGCTTGTTGTATATAAATCAAAAGATTCGTTTGGTTTATTGTTGGTTGTAAGTCAGTTTCACTTGTTATCAGGCTATGGCGACTGTACCAGGTACCACCATGTGCTACTGCGGTACCTGTTCAGGTTTTATCACTATTGCTTTGTTTGTTTTTAATTGATTCGTGGTTTCCGGTTACGAACAACAAATCGAACGCATATTATTTCTCACTTTCTGATAAAAAAAACATTGGGGATAACAGAGTAAGGAAAGAATATACATATAATATGTGGGATTACTGTAGATTACAGCAAGCGGATATGTTGCGATTGTTTAACTGAAGAATTGACTCTCTTGTGCGGAGTCTTCACTGGTTTTCTAGTTAGTTCGCATAGTTGGAACTTAAGATTTAGCTATGTACTTGTTTTCTTTCATTTTGATGTTTGTACAGAACGAGAATAATAAATAATTGATTTACTTACTTCGGTACTATTGCAGCTTTGTTTCTGGTTTTTATACGCGTAATAATTATAATACGTGAGCCTATGTACAGTTTCATTTGCAGTTACAGTTACAGTTAGTTTCATATTAATAATGAGAATAATAATAGTAATAATAATAATAATAATCGTAGTTATATGTTCAATGAGCTCGATGAACTTCAGGCTGAACCAAAAATCAAATCAATCAATCCTGCTATTGTTCTTGTTGCTGCTTAGCTATTTCTATGGTTATTACGTGGTATCCCTGTCAATTGTTCATAATAATTACAAATTACAAACTGCACTATTCAATTGAAAACATATGTATGCGTGCGTGTGCTGTACTCATCATACTATTTATGTTTAATCTTTAAACAAAATACCAACTTAACAAATTCTGCGTGATCGGTTCGGTTCCGTTCGGTTCATTCCGATATCTTCTATTGTTCTCTGTTCTGCTTTATAACTATTTCGTAGAACTTAATTATGGTTTATGATTTATGCACATAAGCGAGCGCAAGTTTTAAAAATATTTGTTTGCATATTTTTTCTCATTATTCTGTTTTCATTATTTTCTCTCTATTTCTCACTTAACACTTAATCAAATATTATTATTTATGGGGGTTTTCATTTAAGTAAATGTTACTATAATTGAGTTTATTTTTTCGTATTTTGACTTTTGCTATTTTTTTGTTCTTGTTGTTGCTCTTGTTGTTGTTGTTGTTTGTATTTCCTTAGCTTGATTTAACTATTTGCTCTGCTGATGCTGATGCTATTTCCTGATTGTAAAAAATTCTGTAAAATATTTTCGGTACTATTTCTCATTTGGTTTGCGTTGCAATAACAACAATTGCATCGTACAAGTATAATATAAATAAATCGTTTGATCATTTGATTACTTCTTTGTTTCTTTACTTTTCATTATATCGTAAACTTTACTCTTGTTCTATGGGCACATTGTGTGTATTGCAAAAAGTTTCACTATGGTATCATATGTATTATTACATTATCGCTTGACTCTCGTGGGAGGGGGCTGGGCTCCGGGGCTTTGTTCATACAAATACAAATATGTATTAATGTATGTACATTTGTATGTATATTGGCGTTTTATAGGAACACGAAATCATTTGTTGATTTGGCAATACACGAAACGAACAGAAAACTCAAGTTTCGCTTCGAAACTCAACCGATATAAACATTAATCTATTAATAAGTTCAAATCCGAGGTAGAATATTGACTTCTCTCCGATTCATTACTGAAATTACTGTTCTGCTATGGCTTTCATTAAGTATCTGCTTTATAAGTTTTATAAGTATTTTGGTTTTGTATTGTTTCTGTTCATCGTCTCCATCTTTCTTAGTTCTTTGCTGAACTCATTTATCTGATCTGTACAATTCTATGCTATATTTAAGTAATGAGGAACCATATTTTGATTGTTGCACTAAATGATAATCATGAATAAATAAATGAATGAACAAATTAATGTTGAAACTGACAAACTAGAGATTGCTAACTATGTATATAAGCCCAGGGTTGTCAAGTTACCATAATATCTGTCAACTTTTTGCAATATTTTCATTTGGTTTTTGTATTTTGTATTTCATTAAGAACTAACGAGGCTATTGTTGTTGTTGTTGTTTGTTGTTGCATGTTGTTGCTGTATTCATTGTTACAGTTCAATAAAAACAATTGGTTTTCATTTTCCACATATATGTAATGCTACATATATGTTTGTATATATAGTATCCATATATCATTCGCTGCTATTTTACAATTAATTCTCAGTACGGTTCTATTATCGCTGGCTGTGGTGTTGTCTCAATGTTGTTTAATCTTTACGTCAAATATAAGTATATATCTACTGTATATATATGTATATAAATACACGTATATATATATAGAGAGCGAGAGTATGTATTAAATACGTTAAAAAATATAATACACCATACATATAATATAAGAGATTAGGTATTGCAAGCATGCTATAAAGTATGCTATAATTCTTCATTAGTGCGCGCACACATCCATACATCGCATAGTGCGTGGTGCGCGTTATTTTAATGTATATATTCAAATTTATTCTTCTTGTTCTTGTTGCTGTTCTTGTTGTTTTTGTTGATATTTGAGAATTCAACTAAAAATCGTTTCGAATTAAATGCATCAAATCAAACAGCTTTTCATGGGCTTGTCAGATCAGGTCCGATCAGATCATTATTATATATTATTGATTTATGTTATACACAAGTGTTTATGGTATTATTTCAGTTTCTCATTAAATTAATGCTTACCGTTGCTATTTCAATGTTGATTTACCTATTACTTATATATTTCTCTTACTGTTTTGTTGTCTTGCTTCAAGTTCTATTTTATCTTGTTTCTTGTTTCTTGTTTCTTGATGATGGTTCACTTAAAAACTATTATCACTATTGCAGAAAGCGAAAGCGGCTGTACTCAATTCTATGAGTTGAAATGGTTTGATGGCATTTGGATAGAGCAGAGTATCATTGATCTGAGCCATCCATATGCCATCCTGCCATATCAACTATAGTTGTTACTTCATTGTTGTTGTTGTTTTGTAATTGTATTTGTTTTTACTGTAGGCATTTACTATGAATTTACTTTTGAGATTGGGTTGTCTGGACTTGTAAGCCGGAAGTGAACTATTCTGTGTAGAGTTTTTGCTCGTTTTTTTAGGAATCTTCAAATATAATATGGAAACTTTTCATTTATCATAATATTCTTGTTTAGTTCTTTTTCATTTTCGCGTTATAATTCTTTTTTCCAGTTTTCATTTTAAGAAGAAAGGAGTTTTTGCAATTTGTTCATTGTTTTTCTTTTTTGTCATTTGTCGATTTGCTCAAGGTTTCGATTTGCCAAGTGGATTTATATTTTGCATTTTCATATCCATGCCTTTGTGACGTGTGTGTGTGTGTGTGAGTGTGTGTAAGTGTTCGGGTTGTATATGCACTATAATGGATGCTTTATTGAGACTGCAATTAAAATTTCTGCTATAAAAATTACTTGTATTTGTACTCTTGGTTATTTAAATTGGGCTATTGTTGGTTGTTAGGTATGCTTGTAACTTTGTGTGTTGCTATAGCAGATGCTGATCTGACGATGATCCTCAATGATCGATGCTCTGCACTATGTTCTAGTATATCATTAACTATTTTCACTTCTGGCTTCTCTGTTTATCTTTCCCTCTCGGTCACTTTCTTTGTTTCTGTATGTTTTATGTTCGGGATTGGTTCTTAAACTAGTATATTCTAGCCCCATTGTCTGTCTAGGCTGTGTGTTTGTCATATTTCTTCTTTATCTGATTGATCCTCCCCTGGAGTTTCTATCTCTTGGTTTTGTCATAGCCGGTAGTACTTTGTTTTTGGTTTTCATTGTTTATAACCTCTTTCGTTATCTTTTCCCTTTGATTTCCACTGTAGCAGCTGGTTCTCAACTTCTCCTTCTTTGTTTTCACTTTTTTAAATTTTGGTTTGCAACTACTAACTAAAAACATCAATCAATAAATGATAAATCAATAAAGATGTCGATAAGTAATGAGGAAAAACTTAAGAGAGCAGATCTTTTCCGTCTGCTTGAGTAATTTGTGTAAATGGAGCCTTTTTTTGATGAAAATTTTGATTAGTGTTTTTGTCGTTTTTCTTTTGTTTTTATAAATTTTTTAGCGCCTAAATTTATGTTGTTTTCGTTTTGATTAACGGTATGTGTTTAAATTTCGTTTATATGCCTAAAATTTTACAAAAGTTTTATGCATTCGTAATTTTTTTTTTTTTCCTTTTTTTGTTTTTGCATTTATCACAGCGACATTCAGTCTAAATTTTGCTTTTATTGGAATTATAGCATAATTTGCCATAATTGATATAAATATTTATAGTAGATATTCATTTTAGTTAACTAAAACTAAACATAATTTTGATTTAAAGCCAAAAGGTGTTTGTTCTTTGTTTTTGTTCGAGTTCCATTTCGATTTCGATTTCATTTAAAGCCAAAAGAATTGTTAAAAATTTTGTCTAAAAAGGCCTAAACGTAGTTTTGTAGTACATATACATATATTTATAGCAAATCATGCTCTTTCCCGGAATTCACTGATCTAATTCCAATAAAAGCCTCCATATTGGATATCGTATAATTTGTTGTTGTTCATGATCTTGTTCTGGTTGTTCTAGTTGTTTTTCTTATTGTTGTTAGGTTGCCAAACATGCAATTTCTCTTTCTCAATGTGCCTAAAAAGTGTTCATTTAAAATTTTGACTAATTTTCATAAAATTTTTACAATGCCAAACAATTATTCAATTTTCATTTTTAAACTATTTATATAAAACCTTTGCACGTACTTTTGTTATGTTCATTAATTTTGTTTTCATTTGTTTGCCCAAAAGTTCACTATTTACAGATATCGTTATCCCATTTTGGTTGCCGAAAAGGGGTTTTTGTTTTATAAACTGAGCCTATCACAAAATCAGACGCCTTGCCCCAGCCGAAAATGATTCTGGTAAATGCCAAAAGATGTTTTCGAGAGTTTAAAAGGATACTCCATGCACAAATTATAAGTTCTTTAATTTATGTAGGAAACAACGAAAAAGATAAATAATAATTTATGTAATTGTATTGGTCGGTTTATTAAAAATGATTAAATAATATATATACGGCTGTATTATATACACATATATATATATATATTATATATGCAAACATAATATTACAAAATAAACTAAAACAGTTAAAACAAATCAATTTAATGTTTCGCAAATTTGATTCCGAATTTCAAAGACTTATCGAATATAAATCTACATAATAATAGTTATAGATAAATATTAAATAATGAGTAGATTACTTGCAAAATGGGGAACGACAAAGGCGTTAACTAAATTAATTATGTAATTCTGTTCTATTCATTGCTGATCTGTTCTTTCTTTTGTTGTTGTTGTTATAGGAAACATACATACATACGATATACGATGCTATTCAGTTAAATAACAATTATAAATGCTTTGACGGTACATTGGAAAATTTGAATAAGAAACTAAATTTGATATTGTTGATTTTTCAGAAATTATCCACACAGAACTTTAGATTTGCTTTCAACAATGTTTCGAGTGCATCTCTGACTATTGTTCATATTTTTCTTATGGCACCTGAAGAGTCACATCTGAATCTAATCTTTTGCTATTTGTTTATGGTATATGGTTAACATGTTGCGGGTATTGTTAGGTATTGTTGGACTATGTTTTGTTGTGGTTCTGCCTATGTGTGGATATACTTTGATTAATCATACAGATTTAAAGATAGCTGAATATAGGTAGATATAACTAATTAATATATATATAAAACTCAACATAAATTACACACAAACAATTAGGGAAGACAACAAATGTTTGTTTCAAATCAATTTACAACTTATGACATACGGTTTTTTTTTCGCATAATTCTTCAATTGCATATTTAGGTTTTTATTTAAACTTTAAAAGTATAATTAAAAAAATCACATCTCAATAGAAATTAGAAAAATGTTTCGCTAGCTTGTGATACGAGTAATAATTCAAATATAAAACTAATAGGTATATGTAATAATTATGTATATGCACGTGTATGTATATATCATCATATATCAAATCAATATTCAAATACTACAATACGAAGGTAGTAAAACTGAAAAATTAGAAAGGTTTATAAAAATAATTAGCTGCTGTCTGTTTGCCGAAATACATTTTGTTATGTTTCTATACATGTAAATGAAAACATAATGATAGCTTAGCGCAACGTCTTAGCGCCTTCGAAACATCATACAACATACACTCCATACGTCCCCCTCTACCCTATTATCACCCTTTACCTATCGACTGTAAGCAGTCTCCCCCTACCCCGTTACCCCTTTCCATCTACCTGTCACATTGCATTCATCTCCCTCACTTTCTCTCTCTCACTCTTGTACGCCTAAAAATCGTATAACTCGATGAAAAATTCATTATAAATACGTTTAAGTTTAAAGTGTAGGTTCCTAAAGCGAAAAATTATTAGAAGGAATCGTATAACGTTGTGTTCTCTGGTTGATTTTAGTACAAAAATCTTCCTTGTTTATGTTTTGAATAAAAGGAGTTTAGAGTCCTTTTCGAAAAGACTAGTACTCGTCCTCGTTCTGTTTGGGGTCTCATCATGCAACTATGAAGCGCAAGTTCCATTATGAATTCCATTCGCTTGAAGTTTGCATGATTCGTTTTCTTTAACATTTTAGAAACTAAAAGAATTTCGTCGAACTTATCGAAACTATCAGAAACTTACAAAATATGCTCCGTTAGTTATACATATGTAGTTCTCATTGCGATCTGAATAGTTAATTAAGTATATTTAACTTATTTGCAGTATACTTAAAGAGTGGGCGTGGCTTGGGTTCTTAGCGTTTTCCGGTTTGCCAATGAGAGCGTGAATTTCGTTTACTGATGACATCATAGAGATCCGAATATCGAGTGTATGTGTGGGTGTATGGGTATCGCATGCGACAGTGTGGCCGATGGTGGCGGTGGAGGTGCCCCCACTCCCCCATTGGGCGTGGCCGTTAACGCATGTCCCGCATGCGGATGCGGCACCGATGTCGGCGGCGGCGGTGGCAATGTTATCGATAACGTGACCGTTTGTGGTGCCGCCACCGTGGAGGCGTGTGTTGACGGGGGCGTGACTGTTGCATGATGCGCTGCCGATGCTGCTACCAAAGAAGGTTGCGGCGGCGGCTGCTGATGATGATTTGCTGCTGTTGCCGTTCCCGGCTGCTGTTGCTGTTGCTGCTGCTGCTGCTGTTGTTGTTGTGCTCCAGCTGCTGCAGTGGTGGGATGTCACTGGGCCACCACAGAAGTGGCCGCATTCTGTTGTACAACAACGCCCGGCGCCACCGCATTCGCAACAGTTACCGTAACCGGCGGCGTGGGGCCACCATTGGCATGCGCCGCACTCGGCTGCTGCTGCTGTTGCTGCTGCTGGGCATGGAAGGGATGCTGGAAGGGCGGGCCATAGCATTGTGGGAAGTACAGTTCGTTCTTAACGACCGACTGCTGTGCAACGACCGCTGCGGCAGCCACATTGGCCGCCATGCTGCGCACCGGCAAGATGTTCGCCTTGTTGTCCACAGCGGCAGGATTGTTGTTGTTGAGGAACTGCTGTGCGGCCAAGCTCTTGACGTCGTTCATCAGATGATTGGCAACGACGGCTGCCGAGGCAGCTGCCTGTTGCTGTTGCTGCTGCACCTGCTGTTGCACCTGTTGCTGCTGTTGTTGTTGCACTTGTTGTTGCTGCTGCTGCTGTTGCACTTGTTGCTGTTGCTGCTGCTGCTGTTGCTGTTGCTGCTGCCGTCGCACCTTGGTGCTGTTTGGATTCATGTGGTTATCGATGTGCTTCGTCACCTCATTCTCCGTGGCGAAGCGTCGCCGGCAGTTGGGCATGGGGCAGCAGAACGGACGATCGCCCTGGCAAACAGAAGAGACACGTAGACAATAGATTACAATTACATATGTTCACAGTGAACTGATAGTTAGGGTAAAGCTCGAGGCTCGGCTAGGCTACAACTACCTGGTGGGTGCGAGTGTGCTGGTCCAGAATCGCCTTCTGTCTGAAATCCTTTCCGCATTGGCCGCACTTGTACGGTTTCTCTCCGGTGTGGATGCGCAAGTGCTGCAAGAAGCAAAAGAGAAATGTTTAAGAATCAGAATACTTTCAAGTTATATGTTTTCAATAAAGTATATAGAAGGAAGGAAGTAGTAAAGTATGCAAACATAAGCATAATTAACTTGATTTATAATATTAATAAATCAAAACTTTTGCATCGAGATTAGCTCATTTTCTTAGAAACCGTTGATAACGTTGGGAAATGCCTGATTATAGTGATGCTCAGGTCGAGTTCAGCTCAACCTTCACATCAGCATCTATCTTATCAGCCCAGACCTCTCCCAAGGCACGGTATAAATGACGAGAAACGCTCATTGTACGCTTCAATTCAGTTGGAGACTCTTTATATTGTGTTCCTTTAGAGTATCGCACTGCAATGAGACGACTGTGTGCTCCCCTGCTCTGCCTGACCCTGCTGCTGGCCTCGATTGGACATGCTGAGCAATCTGAATCCGATCAGGTGAGAAGAAGATCTGGCATCAGAATGACAACCCATAGTTAACCGTTTTGAAATGTTTGTTTTCCAAACAGTCATGCGACATGTTTCGTCAAAAGGAGGAAGAGTGTGGCTTGTATGTGCACCATATAATCAAGCCAATGATGTCTTACTTTGAACAGGTCAATCAGTTGCTAGTCAAAAATAATGCAGAAGTTGAAATTAAGAATTCTCGAATAAGTGAACTGGAAGAAGAAGTCTCGCGACTTCGAGTGGAAAGTGCGAAGTTCACATCCAAGGATAAAATTATAAAGTTACTCGAAGAGAAAGACCAATCTAATGCAGATTTAATAAAATCGTTGAAACAACAGATGTCGAACCAATGTGAGAAACAGAATATAGATTTCAACTCTAATGCTGAAAAATTGAAAACATGTGAAAAAGAATTGCAGAAACAAAAGGAAATTATCGTTGATAAAGACCGCAAAATTAGCGAATTGGAAATGAAATTGAAAGAAAGCAAACAGAAAGATAGTTGCATTACCAAAGGTGCGCCAGGGGTGCACAGTGTGACCGTGTCAAACAATTCTACCTTCGATGTACTATGCAACTTTGATATAGCGGGCGGAGGATGGACCGTCATACAACAGAGAATACGTGGTGGAGTGGACTTCAACAGAGATTGGTCCACATATCGAAACGGCTTTGGATCATTCTGGAACGGTGACTTCTTTCTTGGCCTCCAGAAGATACATCTACTGACCAGCCAACAACCCCACGAACTAATCATTCACATGCAACGCTTCGATGGCACCACCTTCTATGCTAGATACGATGAGTTCGCTATATCAGGTGAAGAGGATCAATACAGGATCACACAATTGGGTGACTTCTCAGGTAGTACAGGTACTACAGACGAGATGAGAGAACACAAAAACTTTAGATTCTCGACATATGATCGGGAAAACGACGTCGACCAGAAACTAAATTGCGCAAAGTTTCACAAAGCTGGCTGGTGGTACAATTGGTGTGCCCAATGGTAAGTGTATTTTAGCAGACTTAAGTGTTTACAAGGCTTTGCATTAATATTGTTTAAATTACTTTCTTTACAGCAATTTGAATGGATTGTATTATAGAACTGAAAGGACAAGCCACGAAGGCAATTACTGGAGCTGGCATGATTACAAGTCACTCAAACAAGTGAAAATGATGATACGCCCTACGTTGCACCGGATGTAACAACTAAATGCAATTCAAATTGTTAATATATTATCTAAAATGTTCGTTGAATGAGTAAATAAATAAATTTTAAATTGTAAATAATTTACGAGCAAAGAAGAGATAGTTAACCTTTGGTTCTTTGGAGTTTGGGTAAACAGGGACTTTTCAGGGACTTTACTCACCTGATTGAGAATGGTTCGCTGGCGGAAGAAGCGTGGACAGTACATGCAGCCGAAGGGCTTTTCGTTCGTATGGATTCTCAGATGCTGCGTGAGATGCGACTGCTGGCGGAAACGCTTGCCACACTCGGGGCAGGGGTAAGGTCGCGATTCGATGTGTATGCAGCCATGCTGCAGCAGGGTTGTCTTCTGTTTGAACTCCTTGTCGCAGATGGGGCAGCGCACATAGAGTGGCATGTTTGCGGGTCGCACTCCAATGTGCTGCAGTACCTCGGGTAGAATTTTTTGACCTGCTGGTAGGCGTTGCAATTATAAGATGAACTTATACGGAATGATGCCAAAGAGGGAGAGAGAGAGAGAGAGCCATGCGGGCACTCATTCATTAGCTCTTACCCTTGCCATCCTTAAAGTACGACGGATAATGCATGCCGCCGCTGCCATCGGGTGTTCCCTGTGAATCGTCATCATGATAACCTCCTACAACACCACCGCCACCACCACCACCAACGGAGCCACCTACACCGCCGCCACCACCACCACCACCAGCACCACCAGGGCCTCCAGCGCCGGCAACAATGGCAATGTCGCCCTTTGAATCCTGTTCCTCGCCTGGAAACGGTACGTCCGAGGGCCACAGGGTCGGATGGGGGCCGTTCTTGAAGATGAGATGCGGTGAGACATCTGTTCGGGGGACGTGTTGTTCCGCAGTCGCCGCAGCAGGGTGCACATGAAAATAATCAAGCCAGAAAGTGCCACTGTTAGCAGCGCTTAAATTTGGCTTCAAGCCATTTTCTATCTTAACGCATAGGTCACCTAACATCATCTGAACTAGAGAGAGCTATATGTATGTGATAATGTATCTATGGCTCCCTTTTTTGTTTCTCTCTTTCCGATTCGGTTTGCGATTTAACAGTTTCTTCTAGCTTGTTGACTTCTTGAAACTCTTAAATGGAATTAATTTCTTTTCTTTCTCTCGATTGCTTTGACTTTTGCATTAGGTTTTTTTTTCTGATTTATTTTCAACAGTATTCTGAGGTTTCGATATAAATCATCACACGATATCCGATATATCACAGACAAATCGTACACAATATATATTTTCAGGAAGTCAACAATCTTTTGCCAAAAAAAAGGAAACATTGATACATTTCAATACATATATACAAGTTGTTGTTGAATTTAGGCCAAAAAATATCGCTCAATTATCGATAGAATTTTGCAAGGGATTTGCATGGCTGCAAATGTTGTTGGTCGAAAAGGTTTTGCGAAATTTGAATTGATCTGAACGGCAATGAACAATGAACAGATCGTGTTTGGGGGGTCGAATAGCTGGCCCTAAACCAAAGCTGCGATAATCGATAATATGCAATGTGTTATCGCTATCGCTTTGGCTATAGCTAACGGTAATGTTTGATTTGTTAACTGTCGCTCGCCTTGGTGGGTGCGCACATGCTGATTGAGGATGGCCTTCTGGCGAAAGTGCTTGCCGCACTCGGGGCAGGCGAAGGGCTTCTCACCCGAATGGATGCGTATGTGCTGATTGAGTATCGCCCGCTGCCGGAAGCTGCGCGAGCAGTACGGGCAGGTGAATGGCTTTTCGTTCGCATGGATGCGCAAATGCTGCGTCAGATGCGACTGCTGGCGGAATCGTTTGCCGCACTCGGAGCACGGGAATGGCCTCGCATCCGTGTGTATCCGATCGTGCTGCAGCAGCGTGCTCTTCTGCTTGAAATCCTTGCCGCAGGTCAAGCACTTGAACAGCCGCAGATCGCTGTGCGGTTTATTCTTATGCGGACGTCCTGGTCCCGTGCGTCCACTTGTGCCTGTTCCCGTTCCCGTCGCACCGCCGCCTCCGCCAGCAGCGCCGCCACCCGATGTGGCACCATCATTGCCGCCTCCATTCGCCTGGCCGCCATTCTGTGGCGCACCATTCGATTGCTGCTGCTGCTGCTGTTGTTGTTGCTGCTGCTGCTGCTGTTGTCCCTGTCCTGGCAGCAGTTCGGGCAGCGCATACGACTCGCCTCCATTCTGCTCCATGGGCAGCACACCCTTGTTGAGATAGTGCAGTGGCGGGAATCCTGGTGGCGCCAGCATGCCGCCCTGCGGTCCTGCTCCATGGCCACGCGGCGCATAGTAGTCTGGTGTCTGAAAGCCATTGCTTGGATCACCCTGTGCCTGACCGCCGCCGCCACCGCTGCCGTTCTGCTGCACATGCGGATTACCGCCGGCACCATCGCTGCCGCCATTCGTGGGCGCGTGCTGTGGCTCGTTGCTGCTTTGGTTTGGATTTGGCGCGGAGTTCTGTTGATTGGCAAGCTGCAGAAGGGGGAGAGAGGGTAGTTAGTATACCTTATCTACACCCTGTACAGTGTCATGCACTCACCTGATTCATGGCATCCTCGTCGGCATTGCCATTGGGCCGCTGCTGCTGCTGCTGCACCGGATACGGACTCGAGGAGGGCGACACTTGCTGTTGCCGTCCATCGCCGCTGCCATTGTCCCTGGGCTCCTGGCCACCGGGCGGACTCTGCGGCTGACCCGCAGCTGCTGCCGCCGCTGCTGCCTGCGCAGCGACTGTGGCGTTTTGCTGCTGCTGCTGTTGTTGTTGCTGCTGCTGTTGTTGCTGCTGCTGTTGCTGTTGCTGCTGTGCGCTGAGGTGCTGCTGTGCCTGCTGCTGTATGTTGGGATACATGTCGCTGCCCCATTGTGCGGCACTGGCACCGATGGCCCCAGCATTGCGCTCCGCATCCTGCGAGTCCTTGTACAGCACGTACGGCTGGCCCGTGTCCTGTGTGATGCAGTACATGATCTGGCGGGGAACCTTCAGACCGGCTGCGATGCACGCCGCGAAGGAGGCCGAGAAGTTTATGGCCATTTTTGCTCACTTTAAGTTCTCGTTTGCTGTTGTTGTTGTTACTGTTTTGGATACTTGTTGTTGTTGCTGTTTGTTGCTGCTTGTTGTAGCTCTTTTCTTTGCGTCTTTTTCTGCTTCTCTCCTTATTGAATTTTGTTGCACATTTTTGAAGTGTTTTGCTTTGTGTTGCTTTTCTTTCCTTTTTTTAATTTTTTTGATTTTGTTTCTTGTTCCTTCTTGTTGCTATTCGTGTTTCATTTGTTTCGCTTCATCTTTCGCTTCGTTTATAAGTTTCCTTAATTTCTTTGTTGGATTTCCTTACTTCCTTTTGGTTTTGCGGTGTTTTCAAACTGCTTTCCAGTCTATTCTGCCTTTCTTGATCTCAAAACGCCTGAGGCTCTACCTCACATTGCTGTGCGAATATCGCAACGTACTCTTTGTATTTCTGGGCATGGGGAAGTTCTGGTAGCTATCGATATTTGGCAGGACTCTTATGATGACTTTGATTATAGCTGTGCAAGCCAGAATAAAAAGAAAGAATGAAAGAGAAGACGTAGTAAGAAAGTGTTAATAGTCGCATACTTAGTACATATTCTAAGTTCTCTTAAGGGGCTATGCCTTGCCCTCCATCTTATATACCCTTTATATACCCCATTTGTCCCTAGCTCGACCCTCAATTAATTTGCATGCCAGGCGCATAAAACTTCACAACAAAAGTGAAAACAGTTGAGGAGGAAGGCGGGAGATGGCAAAGGAAAAGAAAATAAAAATGCGGCGCAAATTAAAAACAATGAAGATCATCAGCGGCTGATTGAGAGACGGAGAGAGAGAGAGAGAGAGAGAGAGAGAGAGAGAGAGAGAGAGAAAGAGGAGTGCCCCGCATAAATGGACACCGCATGCCAAGGCTGCCCCCCTCCTCGCTCCTCTTAACAATTGCTCCTGCTGGCCTAATGCTGCCGCTGTGTCCACATCCCACTCCACCCCACTCCACATCACCCCACCCCACCCATTTCGGCGGCCACATGTTGTGTCTGCCTTCTTTGTTGTTGCCTGGCTCTGTCTATGCCCCTCTCCCCTTGCCTCTCACCCTCTTCTCCTCTTCCTCCACCTCTCTTCGTCTTGCGTCTCTTGTCTTTTTATCGTTTCGCACTGTTCTTTTGCCTGCTTCGTTCTTTTTGTTGCCCCAACACGACGACGACGACGACGTGCCAACTTTTTAATGCGGGATCAAGGTCTCGGCAAGCGCGCGGCTCTCACAGATACACAAACACAAATACATACACACACACTCCCTCACACAGATACACACATACACTCCCTCACACAGACACACTCACACACAGTTAGAGCAAGGGGCGCAGCCCACATCGCTGCCTGTCGTGAGTGTCGAAGTCTCTTGTCCTAAACGGCCAGATCCATTAACAATCTACAAGCATGAGTAGAGTTCCATGCCTTGATTCCTCACATCCCTCTTCTTCTTCAGATACTCAGTTATGAGCCTCTATCTAATCTCTTGACATGCAATAGACGAAACAACGTATTTGACTAGTAAACTCCACAGAAAAAAAAAGTAAGAAACGAGTGGGAACAACTACAGTCAGCAACTATAAACCTAATATATCTAAAAACGTAATAGTAGTACAAACCTTAAGACCTAGGTAGGTATAAACGCTATATGTTCGTCCATTTTTGTGATAAGCGTATTTTGTGTTGCATACTTTGCGGCAATTATGGACAAACCTAATCGTCCACTAAATAAATATCTTTAATAACATCTACATAAATTAACCGATTGCAAGAAGAGAAGAAGACAAAGGCACAGACAGTATTAGGAGTAACAACTATAGTATAAACATTTGTATTAATATTGCAAAATTCAAAAATATAATCAAAACAAACTTAAGCTGAATATATTTCACATTTAAAGGGTATTTAACAGTCGGGTATATTCTTTAAACACTCATTTTTAATAACATAAAGAGAAAGAAAGCAGCAATTAGAAAGAAGTTAACGCTATCGCCTCAAATCGAAACGAATCAAAACGAATCGAACCGCAGCACATCGAGTTCAGATGCCTGCATGAGTATGAATATGAATAACGCTGTGAATACAACGGCGAATGCAACTGCTAAAGCGTGTGCGATAGTGAGTGCGGGATTGAATCGTGCGAGGCGCGAGAACTAAACTACCTTGAACCCGCGTAAGCGAACGTGCGAGAGGGAGAGTGAACCAGGGAGAGACGGAAAGAGAGAGAAAGAGAGAGACTGCAAGATACGGCGATACCTCAAACTGTCTGCGGCGCCCAACAACAAGAACTGAGGCAGGGGGCCAAAGGGGGAAAAGAAACTGCACCACAGACGAAGGGAGCTGGGAGCTGGAAGTGGGACTGCGACTGGGACTGGGACTATGGCAATGCAGTTGCAGTTCGTGCACAACGCGACGCTCCGATGTTGTTGCTATTTGTGAATTATTGCGCTCCATTGGCAGCGCGACAGCGTTTGCAATTTATGCGTTCGTTGTCGTTGCCCATTTCCCCTCTCCTCCCCTCCCCCACCCTCTCTGCTCCTCCTGGCATTGCTAGTAGTACTATCTACTCTATATGTATATAGGCACACGCGGCCTGCTTGCACTGTTTGCAAATGTAATGAACAGTTTATTTTGAGTTTATTTTTAAATGCGTGCGGCCATTTCGAATGAGTGTTAACAGATGCAGATGATATATATGCATTATAGAGATCTATATTGTGTTTGCTTTATGACAGCCTGTTTGTCGCGAACTTGTTTGGAATACATCCTGGCCCGGTCTGAGCATATTTCCATTGACTAAAGACTTTCAGTTATGATCACGAAACAAGAAATGAACGGAACTCATTTAATTTATGAAGGAACTGCAGGAGAAAACATTATTTTTTATAATTTTTTAGTCTTTTTTTGAACCAAGAAATTTCAATTCAATATCTAATCAATATCAGCTAGGTATACCAGGACTAATCTCGATTGTATCTATGAATGAACTGCATATGTGTTAGGTACTCAGTCCGATGCCCACATTATGTGCCTTCATTTACTGCATTCTGTAAGCGGATCTTGTGGCACACACAACGTAACTAGATCATAAACAATGAATGCCCCATGAGTGTATTCACAGTTGCTGCGACTATTCACCGCGTAATCGTAAACCCAACTACAGTGAAAAACCAACCGAGCATATCCAAATGCAACTTGATGTTGATGTCATGCGATGAGAGAGAGCACGAGACAAAACTCCACCTACTTCACACCTGACAGCAGCGGCAGAGGCATAATAAAGCGAAAGATACAAGATACAAGATGCAAGATACTCGCACATCGTACAACTGCACATGCAAAAGATACAAAGATACGCGCCACAGTTTGCTAGATATTAGTGGCCAAACGCGCTGTCTGCCATTGGTCGATCTCCGCGTTGCACTCCTCGGTGTACGCCATTGAAATTGAAATGGAAATAGAAAAAAAGTAACATAAAAAACTGGAGTAGAAATCAAGTCAAGTGGGCGTACAAAGGGGGTTGGGTTGTCAAAATGCATGTTGACAACTTTCACTGCCGACGAAGCGTGCACAGAAATTTGCTTCACCCGTTTTGCCGATATTAAGACGGTTAGAAGGAAAGAAGGAAAAGCTAACTTCGGAATAGGTCTTTCTGGATTCTTCCTAGAGTAATTATAGTATATGCTATGCACATATGTACACTGCTTATATGTTTATTTATAGTTAGGTTCGGTAGAGAGATTTCTACTTCTAAGTCTCTTGGGGTTTTTTGCTGCGGGTCATTCGCATAACCTTAGATTTAATTCAATAATCAGTTGACCGTATTATCAGCTCAGAATGTTCAACAGATATTTGAAATTAAATTTACACCATTGTAGCGATTATATTAATTTTTTCAAATACTTTGCAACACATCTAAGCACCCTAAAAAGTATATATGGTATATATATATATATATATGTTTATATATCAGTCCAAAGAAATGCTGCATTAATTAACTCTGACTTATTTAAAGCCAAGATTACCTTCGACCTAATATTGACGTCAGTAGCCGCCTTATCTGTCCAGTCCGTAGCTTTGTTGTGTTATCAGGGCTATAAAAGATGCACAGTCTGCACCATTTTCAATCATTGTGCATTCGAAGCCACTGTGAATTCAATATTTTTAATTTTGTGTTCCGCGAAAGCCAGAAAGAAATATGAGACTAACTCATCTTCTTTGCTTAATCCTACTGGATTTTTGGCCAGGACAAGCCAACAATGCCGAGTCCGATCCGGTAAGCAATCATTTTTCAGAACATCATCGAGCCAGAACAGAATATGAAACAGTATCTTATGTGAGAGTAACGAGTTGTTGGTATTTTTAACAGTCTTGTCGTATATCTCATCAACTGGAGGAAGGGTTTGAGGTGTATATGCACTCAGTAGTAAAACCACTGATGGAATACTTTAAGCAGATCAATCAGAAATTGGACAAGAATGCCGCGGAAATGGAGAGTAAGAACAGCCAAATTAGGGAGCTAGAGGAGAAATTGATCAGATTTCAAATAGAAGACGAAAGCAAGAAAAACTATACTATACAGATGGAAGAGAAAATGGTGAAGCTACAAATGGAGAATTCCAATTACAAAACTAAAGAGGATTCGTTGAGTGCTGTTCTTAAAGAGCTCACAAGTCAAACACTGAAAATCGAACAACTTCAAAACAAGCTATGTGAAAAACAAAATAATCAAATAAACGATCTTAAAGAACAGTGCCAATTAGAAACTCAAAAAAATATTAAATGTGATTCAGAATTAAAAAATCAAAAAGAAATCATTGTTTCAATGGAAACAAAAATTCTGCAATTGGAGTTGGAAGACAAAGATAAATCAAAACAAATTGAGAACTTGACACAAGAGATCAGGCTTTTAAATGTCTCAAAGGAACAACAAAATAAAGAGACCGGAAAACTTAATGTGAAGATCAATTTGAACGCTCAAAAACTGACGGAATGTAATATGGAACTGAATAATCAAAAAGAAAGTACAGTAGCAGAGATTAGTTTGAAAGATAAGAACTTGGAAATAGAAGCCAAGGAATCAGTTGCTAAATCAAAAGAAATCGAGTCCATGAAACAACAAATGAAACTTCTCAACAGCTCGAACAGTCAGCTAAGCTCAGAGAATACAAAACTCAATGATATGATTGGATGGACCATTATACAACAGCGGGTTAGAGGTAGAGTGGACTTCTACCGGAATTGGACCGAATACAAGAACGGCTTTGGCGACTTCTGGGACGGAGACTTCTTCCTCGGCCTGGAAACGATACATAGATTAACGTCTGCCCAACCTCATGAGCTGTTCATTCTCATGGAATACTTCAATAGCGATACCTTCTTTGCCAAATACGAAGAGTTCGCCATTTCGGGTGAGGGCGACCAATACCGCCTTAGCAAGCTGGGTAAATTCTCTGGTAATACATCAGACGAATTGAGTTACCACATCAAAAGTGAATTCTCGACACCTGATAGTGACAACGATGGATCGACTATGGCTTGCACAACAAAACATCGTGGTGGTTGGTGGTATCACTTTTGTACCAAAACGTAATTATTATATATATACTTATAACTAATAATTATATTATACTACTAACATAATATTATTTTCATTACAGTAACTTAAATGGCGTATACTTTGAAAACGAAGTGACTGATCAAGCTGAAAACATTTTCTGGGGTACTTGGAAACAAATAAAAGAAGTTCGCATGATGATCCGACCTAAGTTGCAACAATAACTGTTTACTATTCTCATAATATGTTAAATCCAGTTGTCAATGATGTTGATAATTGTTTTCTTTAACTTTTTTACTTCACTTTTTAATTCTTGAATAAATAAAAGCAAAATTAATATGAAGAGAGATGCGAATAAAACGTGTTAAAGTTATATTATTCTTCACAGGTTGTTAGACAACGAAGATAGTTAGAAAGAAGACGAAAGAACTGTATTCTTGTACTTCTTAAACATGATAATAACATTGTGGAAGTCGTTGCTACCACCGATTGCTTCTCAAGCCAGCTCTGTTTTACTCCAATACAACTTCATATATTCGTCCACATTTTATTATTAATTTTTCTCTTTTATAGTTTTTTTTTTTTTTTTTTTTTTTTTTTGGGATCAAGTGGTTGAGCACTTCATTATACAAATAGCTTCAGTTCGACTCTCAACATATGCTCGACAATTTTAACTTTCAAATTGATTTACACACACATTAGCACATACACACACACACACACACACACACGCACATCGAACAATTACAAAAGAACTGGCGGGCCTATCTATCTATTGTATTTATCTGAGCATAGAAGAAGAAGAAAGAAGCTCAACTGCGCGATACAACAAAAATTTCATTTCAAGGTTAGAAGAGAATACAAAAAAAAAAAAGAAACGATAGAAGCAACAACAACAATAACAATAAAATGGCAAACTTTTTGCGCTTGTTGCTTACGCTGCCAACAACAAAAACGAGCGCCAAAAATTTAACGTAATTTATGCATTCGTCTAATTCAATACACGAAAGCTCCCCCGATTCTTCCCCCACCCCTCTTTAGACCCCTCACCTAGCTCCACACTCGCTACACTAGATGAGAGCGTGTGCGAGGCGCAAGAGCTTAGAGAGCGCAACCTGAGTGGGAGAGCAGCAGAATGAGAGAGAGAGAGAGAGAGAGACTGAGAGAGCGGGAGAATGAGAGCGAGCATAAACTACAGGTAAAGCACAATTGCCCCATGCGACACACGAATAATAAAAAGCGAAAAAAAGTGAGTCATAAAAAGGTAAAGGCGCAAAGCGTCCGATTTGCAATTGAATTTTAGCTTCATTTTTGGCTTTTTTTTTTGTTTGTAGAACAGATCAAGCTGTGCAGAGAGTTACAGCCAAACAACAGATGAGGTATAGTTGGGAACCTGTCAGTCTGTTACCCTGGCAGAGGGTAGTATCAGTCATGAACCAATGGGGCTACTATCTCTACTTAACAATCTACATAATATCTAATAATAATAGCCTAAAAAGTTTACAAATATATATTTAAATGTACAAAGAAAATGCTATAAAATGAGTTATTAGAGCGCAGGCAATATCATTTACACGATAGTACTTCTCAATGTGAACTATCGGCTTGATCCTCAACTAATCAATCTGTTGATCTACTATCAATCTATTTAAACTCTTGACTCTATAAGAAGTTCCTTTATTTATTATATATTCCTATATGTGCATATAAGTACAGTACATATTCAATTATTTGATCTAATTATGCAACAGTATTTTTAATCTCTTAACTCTGTATAGAGTGCCTTGTGCTAATAAAAACATTTTATAGGCATAACTCTGACATGATAAGATACTCAACTATTAACTATATTTGTATATATTTAAAACTTAAACCTCTATCTATGCCTCACTAAACTATCTTAAGATTTTCCAGTAAAAGGTACTAAATTAAAAAACTATCGTATCTAATTAAAAAATAACCCAAAACCGACAGAGCATCGTAGCGTATGTGAGATTCGTTTGGATTCCAGTTGGGAACTCATACAATTTATGTACATACTATAGGTACATCTCGTATTCTATACGTACTTCTCGTATTCTACGTAAATATCTGCACATTTAATTAACGCGTCGAATTTTTTTCGCCAAGTTGCCGTTCTGTGACAAGCGAAAAACGAGAAATGTTCAACGAAAAATAAAAAAGCAAAACGAGGAAAACAAATTTTTTGTTTTTTTCTGCCGGCAACAACATTTGGAACTGAGATCTCTCGTCTGATGATAGATGGGCCCGATTGGATGGCAGTTCCACACGCCACACATGCATTAGGCTATTGCAGATGTATCTGTTAGATATTGTACGAGCGAGGCAGATACACACACACGCACACACACACACATAGAGGGGGAGAGTCAAACACTTGGGGCTCACAATTAAGTGATTTTGCTTGTTTTGTTGTTGTCGTTGCTGTAGTTGTTGAAAACATTTTGTGGATTTTAAGTTTTTTGTGCAAAAAATGTATTTTGGTGTCGTTTTTTTCGCGTATAATTCATCATATTCCTTTATGGCCTGACATTCGCGTACAGCATTTGCAGATACGCACCAACACAGATTATTCCCGTCCCTACCCCCACTCTGTCACTGTCTCGCTCACTCTCAAGCTCCCTTAGCCCCCCACACACACACACTCTCGAACATATATCCGAAATAAACGAATTTGGCCCCAGGGGGAATTTCGCAAAAAAAAAGAGAGGGAAAAAATCGCAAATGATTTGTGGCAAATTTTTTGCAATGCGCTTTATGAAGGGTATACACGATGCTTAGGGCAGTATGTAACACAAAACTGACTGTACTCATGTTTCTAATATTCTATTTCGATCCAAATTTATCTACTATAATTAATATATTACATTTATTCTGGTGTCTGATAACGACTAAGCTATAGTCATTTTATGATAATAAAAACTGCCTTTCTGGCTTATAGATTATTTACAGGGTATCTTCAATTTACCATATTAATTTTACAATTTTTTTTTTTTGCTTTTAGTTTTTGCGTATTTCACTTTGGTTTCGCTGCTGTTGTTGTTGCTGTTGTTGGCGCTCATTAGTGCCGTTTTGTGTCGGTATGTGTGCGTGTGTGTGTGTGTGTGTGTCTGTCTATCTTCTCTCTCATTCACTACACCCGGTTCTTCACCCCTCTCACCACACACTTTGCATTTTGTCAACTTGATTTACGCGCAAACATTTTCTGTTTTTGCGGTTTTCTTTTTTTTTGCATTTTCAGTTACTTTTCATTTAATTTTTTTTCTATTTTTCCCGTATTTTCTTCTTTCACTTACCACAAATTTCTTGTGTATTCCGTTAGTTTTGAAATGCAGCTATATCCCAAAATATTATTCCAAATGTTTTCAAAATGACGATTTTCCTTTTGATTTTCAATGCTGCAAAAGAAAGAGAAAATTGAATGAAATTAAACCTCTTTATTACCTATGTTTGATTTAATATGATTATAAAATGTTGTATGTTGAATGTTTTGTGATATATTTAATGTTATATGATATTTACATGGGACTCTTTTCAAACTGTACACAGCATTCGTGCAAACTCTTTTCACACCTCGCATAAATCTCTCTTGGCCTTGGACTATAACACAGCCCCACAAAAAAAAATAAGTTTCATGATCTGGGTATGCGGCATATGCAGTTATATGTATTTTGGGTCGTTGATTCCGAATCCGGCATCAGAAATTCTCCATCACGTCTGGATTTCGACATAACCTCAAAAAACTGAAAAACCTTTAAATATCTCCCAAAAGATATAGAATCCTGATCTGGGCATGCTATATATGCTTTAACATGTATTTTGACCTTCTAAGCCCGAATCCGAAGTCAAAACTTACACTAGACGTCTAGGTTTCGATTTAACCTCAAAAAACTCCAAAAATTTTTGGAGCCCCATAAAATAATGGGTGGTAATGATCGGGTCATGCGATATATGTTTCTATATGTTTTTCGACCTTCCAAATCCGAATCTGAAGTCAAAACTTGCCTTTCACGTCGGAATTTCAACCTAACCTAAAATTTTTTTGAAAAACTTCCAAAATTTTGAAATTTTTTAATCATGGATTATGGCATTTAGTCAATTATGTACAGTCACGTTTTTATTTTTTGTTTTTTATTTACTTAATTAAAGTTTTGAAGTAAAAAATCATTACTCATATGAATCTTTTCAAAAATGTGATAAAATAACGGTCAAAAGGACTTGTATCAACGGGGAAACTTTTTTATATCATATTCAAATATACCTTTATCTAATATTGAAAACAATTTAAAAATTTCGAAAGTTTTTGAAAAAATTTTTTAGGTTAGGTTGAATTTTGGACGTAATAGGCACGTTTTGACTCCAGATTCGGATTTGGAAGGTCAAAAAACATATACAAACATATATCGTACTACCCGATCATGACCACCCATTTTTTTTTGGCGCCTAAAAATTTTTTTTAGTTTTTTGAGGTTAAATCGAAACCTAGACGTCTAGTGTAAGTTTTGACTTCGGATTCGGGCTTAGAAGGTCAAAATACATGTTAAAGCATATATAGCATGCCCAGATCAGGATTCTATATCTTTTGGGAGATATTTAAAGGTCTTCAGTTTTTTGAGGTTATGTCGAAATCCAGATGTGATGGAGAATTTCTGATGCCGGATTCGGAATCAGCGACCCAAAATACATATAACTGCATATGCCGCATACCCAGATCATGAAACTTTTTTTTTGTGGGGCTGTGTAATCTGTAGTTGTTGTTCAACTTTATAAAGAATCACAAAACGTGCGCAGTTCGAGCCCCCTTTCTTATATCATATGTATTTGATTATGTTTTATTTATTTTTATATGTAGTATGTATGCATTTTCCCATATCATCTAAAGTAATTTCATTTAGTCAAGAGAGTTTAGGCATTATAAAAGTAAAGTTGTATGAAGTTAGAATTTAAAATTGGACTTTGTGTAGATTTTGACCCGCAAGTTTAGAAGAGTTTAAAGTTGTTCTACATAACATTTAATGTTTTTACTATTTGGTATATTTTTATAGTTATATATACCATATAAACTTAATAATATACTAAGTATAATACCAAATTAAAGAGTACTAAGTATGCTGCCAAATTCCCACAGTCAACTAATTAAGAAGCCAGAAATCCAAACGAAAAGGAACTATAAAATGCCAAAATGCCAAACAATGTTAGAGGGAGAGTCGACGGCGGGGAGGCAAACATGCAGACCGGCAAGCACAACAAGCAGTGCGATAAAAGCGATAACGACAATAACTTTAAAGGCGATAACAACAACAGCAACAACAAAAAAAAACAACTCAGTAAAGTCTACGCGGCTCCACTTCATCTGCATACTGAGGGAGTGGTAGTAGTGGGAGGGGAGGGTGGGCTGTCTAACTGCTATATTAGTGGAGGTATACATAAAAACATTCACACACACACACACATACGTACAAGTGTCTGTGTAAGAGTAACCTCAAAAAGTTTATTGCGCTCAGACAAAAATTGCAAATTGCAGCGCACACACACACACACACACGTACAGTTGCATAGAGAGCGAGAGACACCAGCATAGTGTGTGGGGCAGAGTTGCACGTGCTCACAGAGGCACACACACACACACACATGAGCAGAGTTACAGATGGAGACACCCCCACATACCGTTAGCTCGCTGCATGCAAACTCTATCAGATTTTTTTGCAGTTGCAACAAAATGTTGCAGTTCGCCGTTGCCGTTGCCGTTGCAGTTGCAGCAAAAACACAAAATTCAGCAAACGTTGACACAAAATTTGTTTTGCAATCACAAACAAAATTGAGAATCTTTTATGATTTTGTTTATTTGAGATCACTTGGCGCACTTTCTGCTCGACGTTGCGTATACGCCGCGTTGTTGCACTCACTCACACACACTCACGCACAGTGGGCCGCGCGCACACAAACACACACGCACACAGCATGCACAATAATTTGTTTTGTTTAGTCAACAATTCAAACGAGATGATTTTCTTTCGTATTTTTTGATTTGTTATTATTGTTGTTGTTTTTTTAATGCTACATTTTTTGGTTTTTTTTTTTGTTACTCGCAATTTGCACGCAGTCTGCGCTCTATAAGACAAGTGCTTGGGCTCTCTTCTATATATAAACAGTGTGCAGCTTTTTTATTAGATGTCGACGTCGCCGTCGTCGTCGTCGTCGTTGGCGGTCGACGACTGCAGGCGGCAGTGGCAAAAAAATCGAACAAAATGCCAAAAAAAAAGCCACTACAGCAATAACAACAACTAGTCAAGTACAACAAACCGAATCCGAATCCGAAACGTAACGAAACGAAACTCGGCGCAAGGCGAAGCGAAGCGACGTCAGCGTCAACGTCGTCGTCGTCGTCGTTGTCTGTTTCTGTGGGAGCCGAGCGAGCGCCAAGTTTTAGCTATGGCTATGGCGACGGGTCTGGGGTCTCTGGTCTCTCTGGTCTCGCCGCCAACTACAAATACAATGTCTACACTCACTAAAAAAAACCACAACGAGTGGCGAGTAGCGAGAGCTGACTACTCACGCTCACACACACATACACACTACATATAAGTTCTCTCTCTCTCTCTCTTCTGCGCTCTCTAAGCTTTTTTAGTCAAAACAATTGCAAAATTTTTTCACTTTTTGCCGGCGACGGGTCGGACGCCGGCCCCCAGCTGTGTGTGCCTGTGTGTGTGTGTGTGTGCGGCACAAGTTTCTTAGTGTTGGTGCAGTCACGTCAAAGCAAAGCAAAGCAAAGCTCTCTTGCTGCTCTCACGCGTTCGCTCTCCCACGCTCTGCCGCTGCTCTGCTGCTCTCTCTCTGCTGCTGCCTGCTGCTGCTGTGTTGTCGATTTTCTAATGTTGGAGACGTCAACGTCGCTGCTGACGCTGCTGCTTTTAGCGCGTGCTGCGACTGCGGCTGCACTTCGTGTGCGCTTTTCGTTTGCCCCGCTTTAAGGCCTCCTCTGTGTGTGTGTGTGTGTGTGTGTAAACTACCTTTTTCTCTTTGCTTATTATGTCTGCTACTATTTGAGTTTTACGATAAGTGCGCAGTTTAGGCCGAAAAAAAAGAGCGAAAAAGGAAAACAAAATAAAGCGCAGCTGAATTTTTATTGCTACTCATTCCCTTTTGCTGCCCTTCTGCTTTGCTTGGTGCAGTCGCAATCGCTTATCAGTCTAGCCTATATCTATTATTCAATAGTGCGATAAGAATCGTAGATCTTGTAGGGCCTTAGAACAAGTGAGAAATAAATATAAATCCAAAAGACTTCACTTATTTTACTTCATCTCACTATTGTAGCTTTCTATCATCTTCTATCTTCCTCTATCTCTCTCTTCTTACTCTCTTCTTAACCTCAAGACCTCTTCAATATCCACTAACTCCCTCCCCCTCTATTTGAATCGCCTCCCACACTTCAACATTTTGTGGGCAATAAGTTAAGCACGACACCCACAAGCAGACAAACTGTTGGCTAAATCTCTCCCCTCTCCCCTCCCCACCACCTTCACTCCACTTACGCCACGCCCACCTATTGTAGCAACGCCCACGCAGTCAGTCACTTATCGTGCACAGCAGAATTTGCAATTGTTCATTTGATTTCGTTGTTTTCCGGGTTGACGAAAAAGTAGAAAACCGCAGGGCAAACCAAGGGGGGGAAGACGAAAGACGGCGAATTGTATCGAGTGTGGATAGAGAAAGGAGGAGGGGGGGGGGAAGACACATGTACAATATGAGGTAAATTGATTGGATGATGTGCATGCAATTTTGTATAAATAAACAACGAAAATTTTTGTATAAACAATCAAAAAACAATAATACCAAAAAACAAAAAAATGAAAAAAAAAATAAACGAAACAAGTTGAGCATGCATAAAGGTAGAGAGACCAATGTATATATGTAAATGTATGTATATATCTGATACTATACTATATATACAACTGCTGACATCGTCTCGTCGTGTCTTTTGTGCCGTTTTTGCTTGTTGTTTACTTTCGTTTCGTTTCGTTTTGTTTTACTTTACGTTTTGTTATTTTTTTGCAATGTTGCAAAAACAACAAGAATTTTTTCAAAGTGGGCTGTTTAGACTATGAGTATACCCCGTAATAAGGCATAAATAAATAGGTTAAATAAAGGTTACTTGAAGTCAATCAACGTTAAATTGTGATAAAGTAATTGAACATATTTAAAAAGATATTCAAGCTACCCTCTCTCAACCCCTACAGGGTATACAGAGACGCAGCACTTTAAACGACAAGTTTGAATGTGATTTCGAGCAATGAAACTAGCAACAAAAAAATGTATATAAATCTCTCAGCATGTTGCCTAAAAATAAAAGTATCTGAAAGATACAAAGCGACCGCGACGCGCCTCTGCCTCAGCCTCAGCCTCTATTGTCTTTGTGGCATTATGAGGATGCAGTCTATGCTTAAATTTAGAATATCTATCGCACTGTTGGCAACACTCTGGAGTATCTGTGTTGTGCTGGATGTATCTGTAGCTGTATCTCAGCACTTGTATCTGTATCCAAGTTTCTATCTGTGCCTTGTTGTTATTGCATTTGCATTTCGCTTGTACTTTTTCTCGCTATTTATTTATGTATCTGTATCTGTATCAGTATGTGTATCTCTGTTCTGTATTTGTATCTGTATCTGAGCTGCTTTCCTGTTTGTTTGGCTTTGCCTTTTGGTTCAGTAACCTATCGATTTGATTTTGTTTACCTTTCCACACTGAAAAAAGTCAAACACATGAAAATAGAATGACAAATATTATGACATATCTCGCACTGGGCATTGATAGTGCCCATACATTGTATGTTATATACTCGTATGTGTACTGAGTCACAATAGTATTCATTCACAATTGTGGTAGACGGCACTCTAGATTCGATTTGATTCGAGTGCCTCAAGTTTGTTTATTTAATTTCTGTGCTCTTATCGCTCTCCCTATCGCTCTCCCTCTCTCTCTCTCTCTCTTATCTTCTCACTTGCATTCATACAGCATATACACTTATATATATTACAATTCGCAGCTGATAACTGCGGCAAATATTTGCGATTATCAATTGCGCTAATAGCACAAAACGTGCGCAATTTAACGCCTTTTAAATTGCCCCTATTTCGCATAGAATCTCTCCCAGTTTAACCTACACAAATTCTCCTTTCTCATATACATAATAACTCTTTCCTCCCCTTCTTCCCCCCCTCTTTCTATGAAGCACCTTTTGTCTCGTTGCCGTCTGCTGCACAGGAGAAAACTTTGACTTACATTAACAACTTGTTTCTCTCCATTAAAATGTGAGCAAAACTCAAGTGCGAGTGGGAGGACGCAAGAGGGGGGCAGTTGTGTGGAGGGGGAGGTAGTGCAAACAATTCTGAGCTTGCTCTGCCCCAATCACTTGTCAGTTTTCACTTTCAACAACAAAAAAAGAACTCTACAATAAAGTTTGTTTAACAAAATGGAGAAAAAAGACCAAAAAATACCAATAATACTAAAAGAGAACCAAACAGCAGCAACTGCTATCTACACACACATAATTAAGCATGTTACTCTACTCTAGTGACTCCCCTGAAAACTATGTCGAAAATTTAAGACAAGTACCTGAACAACCCTAACTTGTGGCAGATGCCACGTCCCTTTCACCACTAACCCGCCCGTGACTGGCCCCTCGACCGATCTCTCGACCGACATTTGGCCTCTCCAGACTTCCCTTTCGACCTATGTACCATAGGTGCCTCCGTTGGCCTCCCAAACTAATCCTATTACTTTCATCACTTGCCTCAAGCGGTGCCCTTTTTGTTTGGATTTTCCGCACACATTTCCGTTAGGTGCGTGCGAATTTTCACACTTTACGCATGAGGGCGTTGGGCAAACACCGACAGAAAGGGAAAGGAAGAACAAGAGGGAAGGGTAAAGGTAGAGAAAGAGGGTGTTTGGCATACGCACGGTTGCATTTTGTCACCTGTCAGTGGGGGCAAAAGTTTACGCTTTATTTTGCTCGTTTTCTTCTCCTTTTAGCTAATATTTTCTAATAGTTAAGCTTATTGTTGCTTCTGTTGTTCATGTTGTACTGGTTGTTGTTGTTGTTGTTGTTTTTGAGGTTGTCTTCTGTCATTTAGCTTAAAACATAGTTCGCTAAATTGCATTTTTCTGCCGTCAGTTAAGTTAATTGCATTAGACTCGTTTGACATGTTGCTTATGCATCGATAATAGCTAGCAAATGGGTTAGAAAGTTGAGCAACGTGGTACGATCATATGGGAAAACCATAGGAATTTCGGGTAGAATAAGTAGAGAAAGTATTAAAACTTAAATATTAAAACTTTTAATTATAACAAAGTATTGAAACTTAAATTAAATGTACGAGGATAAGAATTAAATATATATTTCCTTCTTAAAATTAAGATAACCTATCTAGGTTGTTTTTCTCCATTAAACCATTAAGTTTACCATACAATGATCTGCGATTAATAAAAAGCTTAAATCTCTAACTCTACAACTGAAGCTTGTAAAGCTCATTATTTCAAATTAATTCATCAATTCAACCTAAACCAATCGAAGCTCAAAGCTTCTTTCAACTACACAATCTAATACAAATAGAATCCCCGCTTTGGTGAAATTTGCGCTGTTGCCAGTGCAACCCTGTGATATATTGAAAGTTATTTTGACAGCTTTGACTACTGTCTGCAGTAGGCGTAGTTTAAACGTCAGTATTGAGGCATATTTAAGACTTTTTCTTCGACAGCTTTTAATGCAGCTAAATCAAATGCAAAGCAACAAAAACACAACTTTGAGGAGGCGCCTACAGTGCCACTGCAACAACAACAGCACTTTGCCTTGTGTGCTGCCGTTGCCTTTGCCGTTGCAGTTGCAGTTGCAGTACTCGCAGGTTAAACTGGGTGGGGTTGGGGGTGTCGCTCTTGTGTCTGCTTGAAAGCGCCGCAAGCACTAAAATATTTTTGTGTTGTTTTTGTTTTTGTTGGTTCCGGCAGGTTGGTAAAAAGTGCACTTGCATGCGCCCATTGTTGCACAGTGGAAAAACAAATGTGTTACAGGAGAAAGAGAGGGAGAGTGCAGGGAGTGTACAGCGTACAGTTGTGTGCAGCGCATAAAAAAGTCCACGACATCATTTTATGTTTATGCGTATTTTTAATTTCCAAAAAGTTCTGAAATTTTTTTTTAAATTCAAAAGTTTTATGACTGTATAAATTGTAAATAAAATGATAAGTTTAAAAATTTAATGTGTTTGGCTCTACAACAAGTACCTTTCCTTATTGTGCAGCATTGAGGTGCCACTGAATACCTTTCCTGACATTTCTCATATATCAAAAATATCAAAGAAAACCAGCGAGCAAATATTTTTATGTTCTTATTAACACTTTCTCAGTTTATTATTGCATAGCAACCAAAATGCAAGAGATATGAAAAGAAATTGCAGCAGCCCACGTGGCGCATGAGTGTGTTACGCATACGCAAGGGTTGCCAGCGTTACATGTCAGGTCATAGATTTATATGAGAGTAATGTGTAGGAAAAGAGATGCATGAATGGATTAATGAGTACAAGGATATATGTATATACAGATAGGAAGATAGATATGGTAAATTGAATTGATAAGTATATTGATAAGTATATATATTATTGTTAAGTGTATAAATGGATAGGTGCTAAGATAGATGGATAAATAATGAAAAGGAAGTTAGATAGATAGATGGATAGAAAAATAGATTTATAGATTGACAGATAGATAAATAAACAGATTGAAGAATAAATAGATAAATGGATAGTTAGATAGACAAATAAAAAGGCAGACAGAGAGAGAGAAAGGCAGTAAGATAAATAAACAGATAGAACGCTGCCACTGCCAGGGTATCTACGCGACGACTCTCTGATTAAGTGCACATTAAGCCAGGCTATTCATTAACATAATAAGTCTAAACTTGGAAGTGAACCTATTCAGAAACTACACACACACACACACACTTATGTGCATATGTATAAGCACACAGCAATTAAAATATTTTATGACTGCATGAAAAACTTCAGAGCAGACTTTTGCAGCTCTAATTAAAACGCATAGAAAGGCAGCGAACTTGTGTGTGTTAAGGGTATTTGTGTGTTAGGATGTGCTAGTGTGTGTGTGTGTGTATGTGTAAGTGTGAGTGTAGGTTGCTGTATCTGCGTATCTGAAGGCAAAACAAAAGCGCCAGCAATGCGCAGATGGTAAATCTGTGACACAACGCGCCGGGATGCAAGTGAAAGTCATGAAAGATAACAACAGCAACAGCTACAACTACAACAACAATCGCAACAACAACTGCGCCACATACGCGTAGAATACCAAACACACAAAAGCGAAATTGTGCGCGGCAGGAAGCCAGACAGACAGACAGACAGAGACACCCATAACTGTTGGAACTCCTGCCTCCCTTACACCCACTCCCACCACCAGAGCCCTCCCTCTTCTACGCCCATCTAAGCGCACTAAACCTCAAGTGGGCGCCTGCCGTTCGTTGGCCTTGGCACAACGGCAATAACAACAACAACAATGTGTGCGGGTGCAGTGGATGTGGAGTAAGTGGAGGGAGGAAGAAGAAGGCACGGGTTCCCCCAGTTAGATATCTGCAACTGTCAATGCAGGCGAACACGAGCTTAGCATTCCTGCCACGACAAACGTATCCCTGCCATGGTATCAACAATGTGGCAGAGGCAGAGGCATTTTTTGTGGCATGCTGCGGGGGCAGGAGGTAGGAGTATTTTTCGTTTAGACTGTGAAAAAAAGGGTTCCCAAAATGCTTTTGAAGTTGGCAAAAAAAAGGTGAGCACCAAATGAGTTGACATACGTGTACGTGGGCAACAGAGAACCCCAATTATGCTTCACTATTTGCCTTAATTAGTCGAGGGTGGGAGTGTAGATGTACATATAAAGGAAAGCATAGAAGATGAAGAAGAAAAGAACAAAAGCAATAAAGATAATTCCAGTCAAAGCGAAGCTTAGTTAATATGTCCAATTATCGAGGCTCTTTGAATGAAAGAAAACCTAGCTAAATTGCTGTGGTTCTTTTCTTATATCTTCTCTTTCTCCCCACACTCTTTCCCTCTCTATCTCTTTCTCTATTCCCCCACGCTTTACTCCAGTTTTTTGCTTGTCAATGCAAGCGCATCAAAAGCAAAAACCTTCGCTGGACAAAGAACCGATGTTACAATGTTTTCTGTTGTTATAGACAAAAAACATTAAAGACCGCCCCCTACCACACCTTCCCTCCCTCTTCACTATCTCCCTCTCTGTTCATCTCACACTCTACAGTGCCGCTCGGGGGTAATGATATGTCACGTTTGCTCTAGACTCCGTTCTGCAGTTGCATTCAATGACGGAGCCCAAAAAAGAGAAGAGCAGCAAATGAAAATTGCGCAGCTGCTGCAATAAAATTAACGAAATGGCATGGAAAAGAATGTAGCCGAAAAAAAAGAAGAAAAAGAGACCGAAGAGAAAAGGGAAAAGCAAAAAGAAAATGTGCAATTTTGGTGCGGTTCGTTGGATGCGTTTCTGCATCGGGCGTAGAGAGGTGGGGGTGGTGGATGTGGTTCGGTTTTTTGTGCCATGTTGCAGCTGCTGCTTCTGCTGCTGCTGCTGCTGTTGCCAAGTGCACACGCAGCGGAAATAAAAAGCGACAGAGCAAGAAGAAGATGAAGAAGAAGCAGCAGCAAATAGAGGGTAGAGAGTGAGAATGAAACGATGTAAATTAAAACTGTCATTAATGACACGCCTCACACGTACGAGAGACACGCAAAGACCCCGAAGGAAAGAAGACTCTGACGAATTGTAAAGAAAATTCAACGAGAAAATCAGAGGATTGCAATACTATTGTAGGAACTATCGTATTAAAATGCGTGAGATAATCGCTGAAGGTCTGTTGATTGAGTACTCAAATAAAATACATTTAACTACCCAAAAGATTAAAAAAACTGACTAAACAAACGAAGAAAATACCTTTAAATACGCCAAGGAATCTAAAACTATCGTGGGAACTATCGGTATACTATTATCGTAAGGCTAAACAGAGATTTATGAGTCCAGTACAAACAGAATATTATCTAAATCTGTCAAAAAGAATGAAGAAGTTTAAAAATAACAAAGGAAAACGTCGAGCCACTAATTTCTTTGGCAATACTATCGAAAATACTATCGTTCTATCTATATCGAAAGGCGGGATAAAGGTTTTAAACTCCAGTAGTCATAGAAGGTATCTAAAAGCTGCTTAACTCCAACCTCATACCTTAGATTAGTGTTCTATACACATGTTCCTACTTTTATTATTCGTTATTGAATAGAACCCTTAGCAATATTCCCGAAATTGGCACTCAAAATCTTTCAAAACCTTTCAAAACCTTCCATTCATAACTCAAGTAATTCCATTCACATGCACAAACTCTTCACACTCGCCTGCATAGAGAGATATATGTATAGTATGTAATTGCATTTGCTTCAAGGGGGTTGTCCATTTCAAATTGCAGCTACTTGCACTGCAGAGTGGAAGAGGATGAGAAAGGGCCGCAGGTGGGGGAGTCAGGAGAGGGAGGCATACGTACTGCAGACAGTCAGTCTCTTTCACACACACACACACATACACCCGCACACATACGTCGCTGGGCAATGTCAAAAAGGATGCTGACTGACCAACCCCATCTCCAGCTACCCCCGCCAGCTCCAACTGCGCCCCTGGCATTGCTGCGGCTGCCATTTGCCGTTAAAAATGTGTGGCGTCAACTGTACTTTTATGTACACATAACACACACGCACAGACACAGACAAACACTCTCACACACACACATACACACACACGCACGCAATTCATTTCATTCTCTCGCACATTTTTATGTACGAAATTTTTATTTCAATTCATTTAAAATATGTGTGTAATTCCCTTTCGCTTCCTCCTCCATCTCATTCTGTTTTCCGCTCTGTCTCATCCTTTCGACTTTTGCGCTTCGATTTTCAATTGCTCAACACAACGTCAGCCTACAATCCTCCTCCCCACCCACAGCCACTGACCAACCAGCTCCGAAAATGGGGATTAAGTGGGCAGAGCAGGCGGGCGATGTTACAACAGAGAAGAGAGGGAGAGCGCAGGAGAGCAGCAGGATGAGGGCAGGCTGGAATGGTTGCGCTGGGTGAACACCTCCCTTTACTCCCCCTTCGGGTTGCTTCGGGTGTCCGCGCAATTTTTTCAATAATTAATTTTTTGCGCGTAAATGCAATTTGCATGTAGATGAGCACACACACACAGACATCCCTCACAGACACCCTGTGGCATGTGTATATAGGCAGCTATGTACATATGTATGTACATGTATATGGTTTGGAGTGGCGCATGGATAACGGCGCTTTTTATTGCATACTTTTTGGCGCGCACACTTGCCATCCCCCTCATTGCGTTGACCAATAATTCCATCTCTGTCACGCATCCGCTCATTCCGCCTATTTTGTCAGTCTGTACTTAATTTGATCTTCTTTTTTTAGTAATTATAGAGAGTGTATAAAAATGATTTTGATTTGAGGAGAGAGTTTAATTCTAATTAATAAGATTCCACAAACAAAAAAAAAATTAATATCAAATACAAATTTTTAATTCTTAAGTTTTCTTCTCTCTCTATTTCTAACATCATAAGATTTTCATGGGGAATAATATTTTGTGAAGAGTTTGTTTTTCGAAACATTTCTTTCACAAATTCTTTATCAATTTTTCTGAAATCTATCAAATTTCAAATTATTTTTTAAATGTTTGCTAACATCATACTATACTATATCGTTTACTTACCAGAATTTTGATTGCCAAATTGTTAGCTGCTTTGGTTTATACTGATTTTCCCCTTAACCTTTTGCTCCAACTTCTATCTTCTCTGTGTCCGGTTTGTAAATCTTGTTAATCTTTTTTATTTTGGGCCCAAAAACTGTTTGTCTCCTCGATGTTGATTTTGTTGTTGTTTTCTCTTTTTTTTTTAAATTCTCAAATATACTTTTTTATATGTTCCGCTTGGTTTTGTTGTTGTTGGTGTTCTTGTGTTGTGTTTGTGATTGGTTTTGTGTGTGTTTTATCGTAAATGTTATATATAATTTATAATGTCTAGCTTATGTTTGGTTTTTTTTTTTTTTTCTGAATGGGTTTTTTGTTTTTGTTTTCTTGTATATTTTGTTTTTTTGCACTACGAATAATTATTTAATTTCTTTATGTACGAAATAGTTTCCTTTTTGTTTTTCTTGATTTCTTTTTGCTTTGAAAATGGTTTTTACATGGTTTTTCAAAAGGTTTTCGCTTAACTTTTTTGTTTGCCACGATATGAATATTTTTGACTTTAGTTTAGTTTTGGTTGTATTACTTGTGGTTTGTTGTTTTTCTTTTTTTTCAATACACTCGTAATGATATATGCATATATTTTAATTGCATTGCCTGTCCAACTTTCTGTCCCGTGTTCTTCTTCTTGTTCTTAGCCAAAAAAAAACACACACGCACTTCGCACTTTCTCTCTTGAAAAGTCGCAGAAGATTTCCACGTCCGCTTCGTGTTTTTTAAAATGGTTCACCTTTTTTTTTTGATTTGATAAAAGTGTTTGAAAATTGTTTTCAGCTCTTTAATAGCTTTGCTCCAAGACTTTTTCAGAACATTTCCTTAAAATTGTTTTCATCATGTTTTTTGTTGTTGTTGCTTTCGACCGCTTTCCTCAATATCGAACGAACGTAAATTTAAAGACGAAAATTGAAACCGTAACACAAAAGTTTAATTTATTTTTTCAACGACAAAAATTTATTTTTTTCCTTTTATTTAATTTGTTGGTTGGTTATTTTTGTTGTTTTCTCTTTTTGTTTGTCCAGTTTGTTTTTAATTAGACACAAAAAATTTAACAAATTTTGGCTATTTCGTTTTTAGTTTGTTTTCTTTTGCTCTTTTATCGGTTTTTGCTTTGTTTTGCTTTTGGCTTTAGAATTTGACTTTTGATTTTGTGATTTTGTTTTACTTGTTTTCACTTCTGCTGCTGTTTATCTGATTCTGTTTCTGTTTCGGTTTTCGTTGCTATTTTCTATTTTTGTTTTGTTTTCTATTTGTTGCAGTTTTGTTATCGGGTTATTGGCTTATCGGTCTATCGGTTTTGGGGGCTTGTTTTGTTTGTTTTTTGTTGCTTTAAGGCTATTTCGGTTTCGTTTCGATTTGTTGCTATTTCTTTTTGTTGTTGCTTTGTTTCTTTTGTTGCTTTATTATTGTTGTATTGTTATGGTTGCTGTTGTTGTTGTTGTTAGATCGGTTTATTGGCTTTGTTTCGGTTTGGTTTTATTTTACTATTTTTTTGTTGTTGTGTTGTTGTTGCGCTTTGATTTGTTGTGTGTGTTTTTTGATTTAGTTTCGTATTATTTATGTACTTCGTTTACCGTTGCGTTTAGTTCTCCTCTATTATGATTACAATTCGCTTCTGTATTATTACTTTTTGTTGCTGTTTTACTTGTATTCTCCTTATTATTATTTATATTATTATTTAATTTGTAGTTGTTGTTGCTTTTATTGTTGCTGTTGTTGTCGGTTGGTTTGTTGCTGTTGCTCCTGTTGTTGCTGTTGTTGTTGTTGTTGTGTATTTGTTGTTGTTGTTGTTGTATTCCAAATTTTGTTGTGAATTTTGTTTGTTAAATTTTGAGAAACTAACTAAAAATCACTTTTGGTTTTCGCTTACAACTGAAAGTTAACGTTAATTTGTTGCTCTTTTTTGAACTATTTCCATTTATTGTTGTTGTTGTTGTTGTTGTTGGTTTTGATGTTGTCGTAGAATTGGTTGTCAAAAATTATAACGTTTATTTTATTTTATGTTATAAATAAATTAAATAAAATTATTAACTGATTGCACATAAGTTGTTGTTTAAATTTGTTTATACTTTATATTATTACATTTGTAATTGATATTATGATGACTTTTCTTATTGTATTATATTTATGATGTTATTATTATTTTATTATATTATTATTTTAATTAACTAAAAAATATTTTAATAAGTATCAACAACGTTTTAACGTAATCTTTAAAAATGTTCCAAACAGTCAAAAAGCACCTGCGATAAGAATAGAAGAAGAGAAAGAGGAAGAAAAGAGAGAGAGAGAGAAGAAATTGTAAAACGATTAGTGGAAATTGCAGTAAGAGGAGTAAAACTGCCGTCGGCAATTGCCGATCTCAAGTCGATTGGCCGACGGCTTCTATCGATATCGATAACTAACTGCAGTTATTGTAAACATCTAGAGCAGCGCAATAATTTCCTGCTTCACTTTCTGTTTGCCAAAACAAAACTAACACAACACATGGCGCAGACACTCACGCACACACACACACACACACACACGGACGAACTCAACATTCGCCCTTTCGTCTCCCACACACGAACGAACCTAACCCCAGACACGCGTGCCTGCATAGACAACGCATTGTCTAAGCTCAGAGAGAGAGCAAAGAGAGGGAGCGCGAGAGTAACTCACTCTCTCACTCTCCGCCTGCCTGCCTGATATGCAGGACAACGAAACACGTCGAAGAGGAAGGAACACAACAAAACGGCGAATATGAAAATAATCTTACAAAACTAAACGAGCAAACAAAAATTTCAAGTTCAAAACGCCGCTGCGTGGAGAGTGGAAAAAAAGAGGAAGAGAGTCTGTGTGTGTGTGTGTGTGTGTGTGTGTGTGTGTGAGGGAGAATGCATCTGGCTTGAGAAGGAAACAACAAACAAACGAAACGTGTGATGCAAACGGTAGCAACGGTAGGCAACCAAAAATAGTGATACAATCTGCTGGAAAAGGGAACTAAAGCAAAACGTCGCCGTCGCCGTCGCGTCGCGGTGCGACGTCAAAGTTCTGTTCACTGCAGCCGCGTCGGCAGTGCACAATGCGGGACACATGAATAGATACACCCCACAGACACACATCTGCTGTAAGCACATTTGTTTCGCCAAACAAAAGCGGGCGTATCTATCACATTTACATTTTGCACACACAAAAAAGTGAATCAAGCGTCGCGTCCGCTTGGCGCACAATGGGGCAAACACACACAATCATACACACACGCAGATACACACATTTCTAGTTGCTCCCGCATATCAGAGAAGTTCAAATAATGTGTGCAAAAATTGCCGAACCGCAACGATAGTCAATACTCCCAATGAATAGCGTCGACTTATTTTTTGTAGAAATGTACATAATACATATTTACACATGTATTTATGTATACGCGTATATATGTGGCGTGTCATTAAGCTGAAACTGTTCTCTGCACTTATTTTTAGCCTATTCGCAATGTTGTTTAGCAAATTTTTGGACACTGTTTAGTTTATCGGGCACACAATGTTGGCAAAAAGTTCTTTGATGGACATTCACATTGCGTTGGGCTTATGGTATATGATTGGAATATGATCGGTACACAATTTCTACGGCTTCCAGATTCACTTTATAATGTTCAAGGTGTTCAGCATTGATTTTTTTTATAGATTTAAAAACTTTATAATGCCTAATTCACATTTATTTAATTTTTATTAATTTTATTTAGTTGATTGTTGTATTTTGAATGCCACATAACAAAGTTTTCATATATCGCATAATATATCTTTTTCGACACATTTTAAAACTTTTTATCAAAGTTACACTTAAAATTTTTAGCACTTTATCATGCATTTCTTGTCATCTATATGTTTTGTTTGTTGGGAAATTTCTTCAGTAATCACGATTGATATTAAAAATATGATTACTAATTTTTTAAAATCCATTCTTTCATTCACGAAAGACTTCTCTCGTTCTGTGTGATAAGTGATGTTTCACTTTTGATCTGCATTTTATACACTCTTCAAACAGTTACAGCAATAACAGTTCACAGTTTCTTGAATGCACGAAAGTTCTTCTGTAATTAATGAAATCTTCGATTCGTTTTCTCTCTCCCGAATACCCTACAAAGTCGCGATTCACAAGGCCGCAACACAATCGAAAGCGTCTTCCAGTCGCAGAATTCGCAAATCTTTTCAATTTCTTATTTTGGCACTCTTCTCTTTGCGAAATACGCCACACATCACACACACAGACACAAACACTCATTGAAGAGCGTCCCACGCAGAGAGTCTCGTACGCACACTTAGACAGTCGAGTGTAAGGCGAATAGGGAAACAAAACACACACTAAATTATAATTGTAGTCGAAATAGCACACGAAAAATGTAGGAGAGTGTACTCCATGTGTGCGTGTATGTGTGTGTGAGTCATGTCCCAAGTGAAGCTGCGTTGGGAGATGTATCGGCATCTCACGGCGAACAAGACGAAAAGGTTAAGGCGAAGAAACGGAATCAAAGGGCACAGCAGGCACAGAGTGGAGAACAGACAACAGGGAACAGTGAACAGACACAAAGAATCAGAAGAAGAACACAGAATACAAGGCGAATACAAAAATTTCTTTTAGCGCGAAAAACTTTGGCTGAAATTATTGCGCGACGCGCGCTCAACGAAACGCACCGAAAACGGCCAAAAAGATGAATATGTGCAAAAATCTTTTGCATACGCTCAAGAACCCCATGAACACGAAGCAGCCATGCCAAGCAGAGCCGCCAACGTTGGCAGCGGCAGCGACGTCAACGGCAACCGCAACTGAGAGAGCAGAAGAAATGTAAAATATATATGTGCGAGTATAAAACGCAAAAAAAAAACAACAACACAGGCGGGGGTGTGTTGGGGGCGGCAACAACGGCAGCGACTTTGAAAGAGCTTTTTACAGACGCGCGCGCTCAGACCACAAAAACGAAACGAAATGAAACGAAGCGAACGCAAAAAGACGACGACGATGACGCTGGCGACGACGCTGCTGCGCCGCGGCCCCCACTGACACTAGCGCAGGTACTCAGAGCAGAGCAGAGAGTGAGAGAGAGAGAGCGCCAAGACTTTGCACTCTGCGACTGCGAGAGAGCGCAGACGAAGACAAACAAAGCAAATGAAAAGCTGCAAAAAATTTGCAAAAACGACAACTTGGAGGAGTGTGTGTGCGTGTGTGTGTGTGTGTGTGAGAGTACGAGTATGTACGTATATGTATTAATGTGCATACGTGTGTTTATGTGAGTGGCGTGGCACTGCATGGCATCGTAGTTGTTGCTGTTGCTGGTGTGAGTTTTGTGTTGGGATATCTCTGTGCGTGCTTGTCGCGCGACTGTCTCTGCCGGCGTACGCGTCGCTGTCGACGTCGCGTGCCTTTGCTGCCAGCATGACTCGAGTTGAAGTTGTTGGTAGCCAGTAGCAGCAAAGGGTTAACATTAACTCTGCCACTGCACAGCGCATATGCAAGTCTTTGTATGTGTGTGTGCGACTGCAGTTGCGACAGGTCTGACGTCTGACCAGCGCCAACGTCAGCGTCAACGTCGGCGTCTCTTCTCGCGTTGCTTCTTTTGGCGAACAGCGCGTGAAAGTGTTACGATTTGAAAATTGCCAAGCTTAGAACTGGGTAACTCGAGTGGTCGGTGTGCGGGGGGTGAAGGGGTGAGGCTCTTAAATTCTGCATACGCCACGTGCCAAAATGTTGAAATTGAAGTTATGCATAAATTTGTGGCCAGTAGAAGAGGGAAACAGAGATGGAAATACAGTTAGAAATAGTTTGAATCAAAGTAACATTTGACATTCAAGATGTACTTGTTGAAAACAAATGAATATCATATATGTTATTTTATAAGATATTTCCACACGAATTCAATCTGGAAAAATTTAAATTTTAAAAAAGAGAGCAGAACAATGAATCACAAAAAGATAAATCGGTCCCCAAATACCAAAGCAAATAAGGCTTTATACCAATCTCATAAAGTTAAATACCATAGCAATGGAGTTGAAGAATCTTCCGAAGATCAAAGGATTCAAAGGATCAGCCCCCACGAATCCAAGGTTTCCTCTGATAAACCCGAAACAACACTCTCTGGCAAGCGTAGCTATGTAGTGTGTGTTGGAAAGAAATATCCTGAACTAATCACAATCGACAGTCCTCCTAATGCCAGTACAGGCAAGGAGGCAATTGAAAGCCTTCTGCTAGAGCAGGAACGATTGATAGAGAGATACAAGAAAATCATGGAGAGAATTAGCAAAAACTAGCCTGGTTTACAATGAGAAAAAGCAAATTAGACCCTCAGATAAAGGAATGAACCATTATTAATGCATATGAATGAGCTAAAGCGAAATTTGTAATCCAAAGTAATCTTTTGGGCCAAAAGTGTTAATACTAAATTAATTAAGTGCAAATTGTTAAAATGTAAAAAACATTAAAAAAAAACAATAAAATATTATAAAACTACGAGTATATTATTTATTATACAATATATTATAATACTTGCACTTTTCGCCTTCACTTTTATTCTTATACTGATAAATCGAATGCCCGTAATAGTTACACTTGTCGGGTCGCCTTATGATTCCACTCGTACGTAAACAAGGCTCAACAAACTGCCCTATGCCTCCTGATAAGTGCCCCAGACACATTCCACAGATGATAAAGCTGACTTTAGTAAACTTATGTTATGTATATGCATAACACAGAAAAAAGAAACGGGAACATTTCATTTACAAATCCAAAGCATTATCTGAAGTTGAAAAGTGTGTTCAGATAGTTAAATTTTGTTTTGACATAGGCGAAAGTTGCCAAATAAATTATATCTATCTTGAAACGAATTCGTTAGTTAATCTCTGAATGAACTCTATATTTTTTGGTAACACCAAATCGCCGGGGATGGGAAAATTGCTGCACTGGAAGGACGGAAGAGCCCCGTGCTTGAATCCGATAAAGTACAAGTGCAAACTGAACTTTACACCACGCAACATCGAAATAGATCAGTGTGGAAATAGTGAAGCTCTGAAGAATTTCGCCTGCACCCGCCTCAAGTTGCAAAGCATATTGCGTCGCCACGAGAGGATTGAATCGATTCTTCTCGATGTCAAACAAAGAATTGCACCAATGCAATTTCTTCTGAGCACGGCCGAAGAGAAGAATCTTCTCAATCAGAGTGAAATGGAGAAACTGGCCTGCTCGGCCAATGGTCTGGGATGCTGCAACTTGTGTGGACCCCATTCGGAGCTGGAGACACGTTGTCTGAACAAACCTTTGCGGGATCAGCTCAACGATATGAAGAACTTGGATCTTCTGGGGGAGGCAAGCTATGCTCGTGCCTGCAGCGGAGTGCCGAGGAATGAGGAACAGCTGAGCTTGGCCGATGACGATTGGAAGACGATGCTCAAGGAGTTGAACGAATGGTGCATGCAAATCGACAACGAGGAGGCTCTGGAAGTGGGGATTGGGGATGCTGGCGAAATCAGTAAAAACAGCTGCGATTGACAATAATAAATACACACATAGACGTGTACCGACATGCACAGACAAGAACCGACGTGCACAGACGTGCACATGTATTCTTACATAGAGGGTAAGCTAATGTTCTAAGCTGCAGTGAAGTGCGGCAACAGCGCCACAACACATTTGGCGCCAACGTCAAAGCACAACAAATTCAGCGCGCAAATCGTACAGAGAGAGAGAGAGGGAGACAGAGGGAGAGAGAGAGAAGTGCACACACAAAAACATTTGCCGGCTGTGTTTAGTTTTTGTGTGTGCTGCCGGCACAAAAAGAACTCAACGAAAACTGGCAACAAAGCCAAATGCTGCTGCTCTCTCTTTTTCCCTCTCTTTGTACTCTCTGCCGCTGTCGCTGTCACTGCCTCAGCTGTCGCTCTCGCTGGCAGAGAAATTTGTGCGCAAATAGACGACACCAGAAATAGAAGCAAAAACAGTTCACCCACACACACAAAGGCAGAGCACAGCGAAGAGTAATGCAAATAAAGAGACTACTTCAAATAGTTGAGCAGGCTAGGCACACACACACTCACACAGTGAAACTTTTGTTGTAGCTTTTTGCGTGCATTGGCATTTGTATGTGAGAGTTGTTTCTGTTGCCAGCCCCCCACTCTTCACTCCTTTCTCTCTCTCTCTCTCGTGCGATTACCTCTTGGCCTCGGCATTCAAATCAAGCGCCTCAGTGTGAGCGCATTTAATTGTGTTTTTGTTATCGCCAATTGTTTGGCGTGGTATAGGTTAAGAACAGGCACTCACACACACGCACACACAAGCACACACTTGTTTATGTATGTTTGTGTTGTTGTTTTTTTGCATGCAGCCTCCGATAAGGCGCCCTTTGTCTTATCTTATCTGCTGCTGCTGTTATCTCCCATTCTCCCTCTCTCCCCCTCTCACTCTGCCTTCCCTTTGCTGTTTTGTTGTTTTGCATTTTTGCAAAATTAGTTAAAACAAAAAAAGAAATATTAGGTCGCAAAAACGTATATAAAAAGCCGGTTTTGTTTTGTTATCTTTGCGACTGTGTGTGTGCGTGCGTGTGTGTGTATGTGGGTGAGCTTTCCATGTGTGTGTGCCTGTGTGTGCCGGTTAAGGAGCTTTACGCTTTGCGATCCGGTTTTGTTATTTTTTTTTTTTTTTATTTTTTTTTGCGCTGCTGACTTTGGCTATGTAAATTTGCGAGCCCAGACAACAATAACAACAATAAGAACAACAAGGGGAAGGGTGCGGGGCAAGTTAGAGAGAGAGAGGAAGGGGGAGACAGATATCAACATATGCTGGTGCGATGTAGAGAGTCAGCTTTATAAACCGGGCACAGACAGACGGATTTGAGCAAAGCGAAGTGAACAAAGCCGAAAGAACAACAAGAACACGAAAGAAGGAGAGAAATGGAACAGCAATAAATATGAATTAGCCAAAATGTTTTTTATTATTTCTTACTTTTCGCAGACAGACATGGGGATTCCCTAATGGCTTTCTATATATGCGCATTATAGATTGAGGAAACGCATTTGCATAGAGACATATAGATATATCATCTATGTCTATATCTGTTTATATAAGGCAATTGATTGGCCTGAGTAGCCGCCGAGCAAGAATCTGATAAATCATGAATATTCAATGATATAAATTAGAATATACTGATTATGCTAAGGACCAAAAGAAAGGAACAAGAATGACTATCTATCTTATATTTATTTTTGTTTATAAAAAAAAAAGAATAATTATTATAATTTAGTATGTAATAAATAGTTTTATAATTATTTGATTGTCGGATCTGTACCCTTTTTGAGTGTTGAGAAGTTTCTTATCTCCTCTTCTAATTCTCTTTTCTTAAGCAAATCTCTAAATTTACTACTTTAATATATTTGTATAATAGTAATAAAAATAAATGTGTTTAATTTAATAATAAACATAAATATATGGAAAAAACACAATTAATAATCATTAATAAGAATAAAGTAAATATACAATATAATCTATAATATTAATTGCTTTTTCACTCATGTTATCATCAATTTTTCGCACACATTGTACATATACTTATTATTTTCATCATAATCTCTTACTAGCAACGTGCTCTAATTACTTTTAAAGCCTTTGTCCATTAACCTCTTTGGATCGGGTGAAATTTCGCATATTTATGCAGCATTTCTTTCTTTTTTTTTTACCAATTTCCATAGACAATTTTACAAAATTTCCTGAAACGCTATCAAAGAGCATCAAATGGGCCGCTGGCTAAATTCGCTTGGCATTCACAAAGGCGCCATTAACGCCAGCCGCACGGGGCGGTACATAACGGTACTCTATATACACAATATATATAGTACTGTGTTTGTGAATATATATGCAGATGGTGTGTGTGGCATACGGGATTCGTTTGCCATAATTGTAATTTGCTGTGAAAGGGCTTTTAATTTAATGCTGCACACACGTGAACACGTGAATGGCAACAGGAGCAACAGCGGCAGCAGCAGCAGCCGCTTTGGGCATTTAGCTTGGACCACAGAATCGCCTCTTCCTCCTTCTCCTACTACTCTTCCTTCGTTTGCCTACACCTCTGCTTCATACTCTGCCGCGTCTTTCAACTCCTCTTCCGTCTCCCCTTCCTTCTCTCACGTTTGTTTTAACGTATGCCTGGCAGACAACTTCTGGCTCCCACTGTCCTTTCGTTGTGCAGCATATGCAGATAACGGTAAATAACTCTATGTGCACGTGTGTGTGTGTGTGTGTGCGTGTGTGCGTACCTATGTAAAGGCCGACAATTTGTTGTTGTTGCTTAATTTACAGCCTTATGTCACTTTGGTGCATTATACTTTTTCATTATCGCGCAGCAGCACCCAAAAACACAAGGAAAGAGAGAGAGAGAAACACACAGAGAGAGAAAGAGAGAGCCAGTGAGTGAGCGCGCGCAATTGCGCTCTGTCTGCCCTGCGTGTCACATATGCGTATGTCCGAGCCACCTATGTGTGTGTGCGAGAGAGAGAGAAGGAGAAACAACAAGGCGAACAACATCAAAGGGAAATGAGTTTTCATTTAGCGCACACAAAAGCGGAAATGAATCGAAATAAATAAATAAATGCACCTGAGTTGCCTGCACCCTCCCTCTCCCTCCCTTCCCACCTCGTTCTTCTTCTTCTTGTTCTTTACTCCTCTTCCCACACCCAGCACCAAGTGATCCCATCTCCGCAACGAGTGCAGCATCCAAAGAGAGCCACAGCACATGCGCAGGCCTAAAGAGAGCGCGAGAGAGAGAGAGGGCGAGAGAGTGACCAGCGAAGCTAGCTAGCTCGCTTGCACACAGCAGTGCATGCGGCGTGCATTCAACCCGGCAGAATCAGTAGCAGCAGCAGCAGCGGCAGAGCAGCGTAGCAGCAGCGTTGACCGCGGCAGCAGCACCTGACTCACGCCCCTCTGCCGACTGCAGGCAACCACCCCCAACCCCCAACAGCGACTCCCACGCGTCAACATATGACGCCCTTTCGGCGTCGACGTCGTCGTCGTCTCGCGGCATTTTCACTGCATTTTGTCGTCTTCTTTTTCATTTTCTTCTTTTCTGCCGGCAGCAAGCGAAACTCGCATGTTGTTTGTTTGTTGTTGCCGCGCCTCTTTCGCCCCCGATTGCCCGCATGCTGCTTGTGCCTTATCAAAACTTTTTGGCATTCTCTCTACCAGTGTCCCTCTCTCCCTACTCTCTCTCTCTGTCTCTCTATTCTTCTCTCTCTCACTCTCTTTATCGCAATGTGTTTGTTTCTAGTTGCCGCCTCGCCTGTTTCGCGTGGCGTTTTATGTTTTGTTTAGGTTTTGTTGTTGCCGCTTTTACTTTGACTTTCATTCAAGACGAGTCTTTCCCCTTCCCCTCTCCCTCCTTTTTTCCATCTTCTGCCCCTGCAACCCTCGCAGCGTGCGACACACAAATGGGAGAATCGAGCGCCAAAACTCTCGTTGCGAGTGAAATAGATCACAAAAAGGTTACCAAAACCGCCGTCGGGGTCGTTTAGAATACAAACACAAACACACACACACATAGACACACACACACAGACATAGACACATTTGTCTGCTGCTACCAATTCCTAATGAATATTAAAGTCTGGCATACGCGGCGTATGAAAATACTTTAAGAACTGTTGTTAGATAAGTTCAAAGCCAGACAACAATTAAAAAACAGTTAAAAATTATATAAAGTGATCCTACTTCTTTTTATATCTTTTTAAAATACTATGTTTAGGTATCTTAATACGTTTTTGTAGAGGCTCAATCAATTAATTAACAAAACCCTATGGGAAAATGACAGAATTTAACAACATGAACTTCAAGTATTTTGCAATATATTATAAATATAACTTTATTAGCAATTCTAAAAGCATCTGCAGAGTAATCTTAAATTTGTTTTTTTCTCCTAAAAGTACATATATTTTGCTTGCTAATCAGCTTCAGATTTGCCCTGAGTAAATAACGTGCACGACAATAAGATACCCTGCGCCCAATTTTCGAAAATCTGCTAATTCCCAACAGCAATAATTTTCAGTCACCCATTTCACTCATCGTATGCACAGTGGGTGTGGTTTCTTGATTTTTGGGTTTGCCACACTTCCTCTTGAATGCTTTCACTTGTGTGGTATTACTATATATAACTCTGATACCGTTGGTCTTAGATGGATTGTAATACAGCAACGGACGTATTGGACTTCTACAGAAATTGGACAGAGTACAAACATGTTCTGGAGACTTCTGTAAGGAAGACGTCTTTCTGGGTAGGGTAAAGATAAACAGATTGACCAAAGAGGAACCCTTCGAATGGCAGCATCATCTTCGCCAGATACGATGAGTTTGCCATTTCGGATGATGATGATAAATAGCGACTTAGAAAGTTGGGTAAATTCTCCATTAACATTCCGACCCTACTTATGTGATGTTTAAGCTTTCAGCAACTTGGATGGAAAATACTTTATGTGGATGGTAAAGTTGGAAGCAATTTTTAGGAGAGTTGGGAGCTACTGACACAGGTGAAGATGATGATCCGACAAAAGCACTGTGGGGCTAAAAAACGACTTAACTTAACAAACTTTAATAAAAATTGAAATACTAAAAAAAATCTGTACATTTAATCTTGAATTAAAGAACGATTTCTACATCATTGTCCCAATGTGCTGTCTGGAAATGAATATTATATCACTGGCAACAAATTAAATGCAACTAAATTATATTAAATATTCAGTTTTCTTAATTTGTTACTTTTCAATAAATAATAATACATATACAACTGATTTGCAAACGGTCCAGTGCTATCATTCTTAATTTTACCCTGCATAACGATACCTAACAAGTAAAGGTATCGATAGTAGCACCATTAATATAATCCGAATGAAGGCAAAAGTAATAAATATGTTTATAAATGTGTATTACGTATTTCATCTCCTTCAGAGCGTCTTTTAGCTTTTATCTTCCAGCCTAATCAGGTTCATATAAAAGTAACGAAAGTATTCGAAAACTTCTCCACGCACTTTCCACTTCATGTCAATACTTTTGTAGTCAAAAACAATCGAATACAATTGAATTTATAGACACCATACATATAAAGGTATCAGACTTAGCTAATCTTTACTCAAAACCCGCAAAATTCAATATTCGTACGAACGGAAAACATTCTAAACAAATATGCAATTACTCCACAGCACAAATCTAATTGGACTTTCAATACTTGATTTTATATTTTTTGTTTGTTTTTTTTTTTTGACAGTTTTTGATGCGAAAAGAACCGAACAAATTTTAGGTTTGTTTCGAACGCGAGTGCGGAGTTTTCTAAACTAATTTTGTTAATCAGTTTGGCGGCGTAGTTAAGGCCAGAATACAAAAAAAAGGGCAAAAAACCACAAAATAGCTGGCGACGACGTCGACGTCAGCGTAATAGAGAAATAGAGTGGGCGGCAATGGCAGATGGGGGGCGTGGATGAAACGAATGGCCTCGGTTTGCGTTTGAATCTACGCGGGGTTGGGGGGACACTGTGCTCTGTTTGGGTTTAGGTTCAGTAATTAGGGGTGGCATTTGGCGCAAACAAACACACACACACACATAAACAGAGAGAGGCTGCTGCAGCCACGGACTTAGCATAATTGATAAAGGTTTTAGATGGCATACGCTGCGTATACGCAATAATTAGCTCACTTTGCGCGTGGTTTAGCTTGATTTGAGTTTGAATTTTTCCTTTAGAATTTCCTTGTTGCATTTGTTGTTTTGGTTTTGATTTTATTTGATTCCGGAAGGATTTGTTAAAACGTTGCCAACGTTGCCGATCGAAAGTTGTGTGAGGCGTGACTAAATAAGGCGGAAAATAAAAAACTTATGCGACTAAACCGAAAGTTTTTTGAATTCGTGTTGCTGTTGACAAAGCATTTTCGAAACTGATTTTCGCAATAGCGCACAGCGACCGGCAACAAATTGCAGCGCCAACAACAACAGCAACAACAACTGCAACAACAACTGCAACAACAACAAGTTGTGCGTGAGCGAAAAAAACTCATTATGAGATGCGATGCGACGCGGCAGAAGCAGCAGCGGCAGCAGCAGCATCAAACCGCAAAAAGTGGGTGGCCAGGCAAGAGAGAGCTGGGCAGGAGCACCCATGGAAGGGGGAGGGGGTGGCTGGCTGGCTGGCTGTCAATAATTAGCAGCCCTATTAATGCGGCGCCACCAATCGCCACCCACAAAAAAGCTCTCGCTGCGCGTGTCGATTGAAATTGCATTTTGTTTTTTGTTTTTTGTTTTTGTGTAATTTGCCTCTGCTTCTGCTTTGCATTTCTCTTCATGTTAATTTATTCGATTATTTTGTTGTTGCAGCGGCAGCAGCAGCAGCAACAGCAGCAACAGCAGCAGCGCCAGCATCAACATAATCAGCAAACGCTGCAGTTGCTGCAGCCGCATTAATGCAGCGCCCATCCCTCCTCCCTACATCCTGCTGCGCGCATGCCACGGCCCAATCCTTTCCTCTCCTCTCTGCTCTTCTTCCTCCAACAGTGACGTTTTTTTAAACTCTTTTTTAGATGCGTTTTTCGCCCAAAAAAAGAGCTCATTTTGTGTAGCATTTTTCACATTTCGCATTTCATTCACACTCGTATGGGTCGAAGGTTTCACAAGTTGAATAGAGTATACTTATACATTGCATACTTAATTTTATTCAGAGAAAACGATCCTTAACTGCGAGTAATAAATATAGTAATATATACTTATTAATAATATGGTTTATCTTCATGAAAAATAGCTAAACATTATTGAATGATTACTAGACAAAATAAAAATTATTCAATGACTTTTGAGGTATTTTCCCTTTTATTGATCTCCTTTATATTTAAAACATATCGCTATTACTTTACTTATATACATATTTAATATTTGCTTGATTCCTTAAAAGAATTTCTCCTTGCATGTCTCCGTTAATTTTCTAAACTGTCTTAAAAGTTTTTTATTACAATACATTAAATTTAAATTTCTATTAAATTAGTTATTTAATTTCTTAAAAAAATATTTATATTTATTTAATAAGCAAATAATTTATATTTTTTTTTTTTTGAACATCATATTTTACATTCATCATTTAATTTGAATGCTGTGTAAATGATTTACCATCGCTCAGCTCTTCTGTTGCTGTCACTTTTCTCGTGCTCTTCACACTTTGCAGCCATAAAAAAGAAATTATAATGCAATTTATTATTATATTTATTTTTCTCCTTCCCAAAGCGGCGACCAACCAAATTGCAACCCATCGCGAAATGCACACCCCTTACCCCCACCCAGCAAGGGAGTTTTTCATAGGGCGGGCACGCACGCATGCACGCAACGTCAGCAGCGCATCGACGTTGTTGTTATTATTTTTATTGTAATTTATTTATTTTACTCTCTTTTTTGTGGCTGCAATTTTTATTCGATTTTATTGTCATTTTGCGTATGCCATTCCACAAGAAACGCCATTTAAAGTGCTATATATACATATAGTAGCTATATGGATGCGTATATGATAAATGTATGTGTGTGTTTCCTATGTAGATTTTGCTGGGCGGAAATTTGAGTGTGCGTATTATAGAATTACGCATTTGGCGGAAAATATAATAATAAAGAAGCATAAAACATTAACTTGGACATATCGAAGTTTCAATGCCCTTGCAGCCTATGGCTAAAGTCTTTATCGATATTTGCAATGCTGATTATCGATAGAACAAATTAGTTGAATTCGTTTACGAGTTTTGTAAAACTCTTCATTTTCAAATAATTGTTCCCAAATTTAGTAGATTTGCCAATATTTGAATATTTATGTGTACATTGCACTTATTGTCTCTATAATAGGATTGTTGTAGCAACAAGTCTTGGTTTTCAAAAACCTATTCATTTACCTATCAAAACAACAATAAATAATAAATGTTATTGTTCGCAGAAAGTTTAAATTATTTTACCAACAATTGAATTAATCTCAAGTTCCTTTATAGGTACAGGTATAGTAACTTCCAAGGGTATAAACTATTTGGCACTATTCTGATTTATATTGGCTATATCCACAATTGCACTACCTTAATATTCCATTTCAATGTATAACTCTGTATGTATTGTAGTATATAAAACTCAATAGGCGGGCAGCAACAAAAGCTTTTCAATCGTGTCTACAAACAAAATTGTATATAAAGCGAGTAAAAAAATATGGTTAATTCACAGAGAAGGGAGAAAGGACTGTAAGTATATAACTCATTTTTATCCAATCATTGTAAACATTGTAATTATTTATAATGACAGTTTATTTAATTAGCGCCGGTAGTGGTTGGGCCCGACAACAAAGCTGTTTTTTATTGGCTAATTAAAAATGTTAAAACGAGAGAAATCGGTGGAAATCGAAGAGAAACTATTGGCTGGCAATCAGGCTTTTTATCTAATATAACACATACGTACATATATAAATACATATATTCTATATTAGTATACTAAAGTACATTAGTTAAGGTACCTCTTCAATAAAAAGAGCATAGTTTTTGCCAACTCAATTCACTGTTCATTTGTCTGTTACCTGGTTTGGGCTAGATAATGTAGAACCTTACTACTCTCCACAGCGCATATATATAATATATAATCGATTACACGTACACGTATGTATATATACAATTACTACTACTGTATACAAGTTGATAAATATACAATCGACTGTTAGCATTTTTATTCTGCATTAGAACGCTGCTTTAATTTGTTTATTGAATGAAAAATGAAGAAAAATTATTTATCAAGAACATTGAAAACTGAATTGAAAATATTTTAAAAACATTCGGACTTGGAACGAATCATCATTCTGACTTCTTTAAGGGCTATCCAATCACCCCAGAAAATGCCTTCAGCTGCCCACCTTCCAGTTTTATAGTATCGTCCATTCAAATTGCTGTATCAAAAGAAATTCATATTAATATAAATCCAAAGCAATGTAAGGTTTAAGTCTCCTACTTACCATTTGGCACAGTTATCGTACCACCAACCACCGTGATGTTTCTTTGTGCAAGTAGTACTTTCATATGTCGTAAATCGCTTGTTCTTGTGATAACTTAATTGATCTGATGTATTACCAGAGAATTCACCCAAGTCAAGACGGTAATTATCGTACGCAGCAGAAATGGCAAACTCATCGTATCTGGCAATGAGGATCTCGCCATCGAACCTCTGCATATGAATGTAAAGCTCAAAGGCTTCCTCGTTGGTCAATTGGTGTATCTTCTCCAGGCCGAGGAAGAAGTCACCGTCCCAGAAGTCTCCAAAGCCGTTCCTGTACTCTCCCCAATCTCTGTAGAAATCTACTCCGCCCCTGATTCTTTGTTGTATAATGATCCATCCTGGACCCGCGATATCAGAGTTACTTAGTACCTCGAGATTAAAACCATTGCCAAGAGTAATATTGTGCACCCCAGCTGGAGTCTTTGAAAGACAATTAGTTGTTTTCTTCGTTTCGATCTGTTGTTCCGTTGTGGTCTCTTCCGCTACCAATTTAAGCATTACTTTATCTTCATCAGAAAATAGATCTTTGGAGTCTAAGATTGCATTTGTTGTCACTTCGCGAATCTTTTTATTTTCGTTCCCGCACAGTTGATTGCATGTAGTTTCTTCCACTGAATCTTTCTGCAATTTTTGAATGGTGATCTCCATTTGCTTCAGCTTCTCTTCTAGCTCCTTAATGCGGTTGTTTTTGTTTTCTAATTCTGCGTCATTCCTGCTGATTTTTGGATTCACCTGCTTAAAATACTCCAGCATTGGTTTTACTATATAATAAGTGTAGACGCCGCACTCCTCCTCCAGTTGACGATACTGTGAAGAGACAAACAATACGATTCACGTTCTTTAGGCAGTCTTTTTCTACTTTGAGATCTTTTTCTTACTTGTTCGGATTGAGTATCCAGAGCGAGTCCTTTCGAGGCTTGCATCAGCATCAGCCAGAGCAGGAGACCACAAATTCTTATTCTCATCTCGCTGTGATACTCTCAAAAAACACAATATAAACTGTTTCGCACTGGTTTAAAACCCACAATGATATATTTGAGCTCAGTATTCGTCTTTTATAAGCACTAATCATGAGCAATAGGAAATGCCCGGACTGATTATGAGGATGCTGCGTCAGCGTTGAAACAAGCTTCGTTAGAATAAAGAATTTATATATTTGCAAGTGTTTATTTTAAAATTTTTTTCGACATTGCAATCATTATTCTCCAGAACAAGATATGGATGTAAAATAAAAATTGTTTATAAGAAGCGAGAGAGAAAGAGACCTGTAGGCATTAAAAGTGCAATCGGTAAAGATTTATTATATGTATTTCTAAGTTGAAAGTGTATAAACTAATCTACATGGTAAAATAAAGTTTTTTTTTAGTTTATCAATCCCTAATTCTCATCCTAGCAAAAGTGGAATTATCAAGCTGAACTACCCACGCCTTCTGATATAGAACTTTACATTGTAGTATATGAATCTGAATTTCTACAAGTTTATTGTACTAAAAAGGGAATATTGCAAGTACCGTAAATTCTATCCAATCATTTTAACATGAAAGTTTTTAAAATGAAAATTTATATAATTAATGTTATAGAGTAGAAATTTCTAACTCTGCTGCTAGGTACGTGCAATATGGTAAAACGAGCGAAAGTCGGGTAAACATATATATAAAACTCCATTAAATCAGGGATTTGTAAGCTTCTATTCAACTCCTTCAATAAAAAAGTACAGTTTTTTCCACCTGCCAGTTCATTTATCCGTCACTTTGGTTTGGGCTACGCACGAAAGGTCTTTCGATAACATATAGTACGGTACGTAGCAGCTGCCTACTGTACGCAGCCCGGACTTATATACAGCTCGCCGTACATATGCTACGAGACAGTCTGTATATAAATACAATACACATACATATACTACAAATGTACACACACATGCATGTATATATGCGTGTTTGTATGTACTATATGGGTTGACATTAAAACAAATTCGAATTTTTGGTTATTTTTGCTTAATTTTTAGCTGGCGACATTGCGCTACAATCGCGGGCATATCGATAGCAACAGTTGATGATATACAATGTGATTTACATTCGTATGTAATTGATAATGATTTCATATATGTTACAATTATTTTCCTAATTTTAAAGGCTTAAACTTATATACAGTTAATATATTTTATTTATTTATATATGATTTTTTATATTTAATATCAGTAATTACAATTTTATAATATTATCATATTTTTATTATTTATTTTTATATAATAGAACTCATATCTTGCCTGCGCAGCGTCTCTGAAAATTGTTGTAAACGCATCGCGTGCATTTTTCATTGGGATATTCTCCCCATACTGGACTCCTGATTAACCATGTCCCCGTTTGGAGGCGACTCTGTGTTGCAGCTGCAACACTGCAGAGGCTCGGCAATTTTTGCGCATGTGAAAGAGTTTTTTCACTGTCGCATATGTTATTGACGTCCAAGTACATGTGTATGAGTGTGTGTGGTTGTACATGTGTGTGTATTATGTACTTAGTTATGGTATATTCAGTCGTAAATATCGTTTGCAGAGGCGTAGTTAATATTTTTATCGCTCGCATATTGAACTATAGATGAATAGTTTCAAAAGATTATAAGTTATATTTTTAATTATTAAATATTTATAACTTATTTGGTATTTTTAGCATGTTAAATTTGTTTATTTATTACCTAAAAACCAATTGATCGCGATATTACTCATCCCTTGCGCTCTTTATAGTTTCATTATTGATTAGAGCACTTTATCACTGACCGCATATGTGTCAGGATGGCCGAGTGGTCTAAGGCGCTGCGTTCAGGTCGCAGTCTACTCTGTAGGCGTGGGTTCGAATCCCACTTCTGACAAGATATTTTTTTAAAATATTTTTGTACTTTTAATTATTATATTTTATTTGCATTTTTAATTATTATCAATATTATTATTTATTTTTTTATTTATATTAATAATTTTTTAATAACTAAATCGATATATTAATAATGACTTATATGATATTATATAATTTGTATGAGTTTTTTCTCGAGTAAAACCCCCTCTGTAATTTCTCCGACTATGTTAAAATGTTCTCCATATTGGTCACATGTTAAAAAATGCACCAACATACAGGAGGACACACACACCCGCATTGCCTGTATGTACCTGCATTGTTGGCATTTACAGCAAAGAAATCAAAAAAGCCAAATTGATTTTCATACAACATTTTCGAATGTTTTTATTTGGCGTCCAAAAATTGCAACCCTTAAAAAGTTTTGCGCGCCTCGTCCTCGTCCGCATATGCGAATTTTCAGGCTTTTCATTTTGATTTTTTTTTTTTTTTTATTTTTAATGATGCGAATTCGATGTACGAAATTTTTCATTAATACAAGCCTAGGTTTATTTTTTGTTTTGGGGAAATGTGGAAAGGGGGGTGTGTGAGTCTGACAGAGACAGAGCTGCGTCCAGTGCAGTAAAAACGCATCATGGGGTTGCTGGGTGTCGAAGGGGTGGCCAGGAGCGGCCAGACATTGATGGGTTGAGTGCGGGGACTGGGAATTGTTTCAGAGCGAATGTGTGTGAGTGTAATGGACATGGGCTTTAAGTGCGTTATATACAGGCGCAAGTAAATGAATAAAGCTGAAACCTGCCCAACCCCATACCAATATCATAACTTCCTCCACCCCTCACAGACTCCCTCACCTGCTGCTGCTCTTGGTCAGCTCAGCAGCTATCACATTCATGATGCTCGCCAGGGCAGGGGGCAGGGGATAGCAGAACTTCTCTCTGGCATCTGATGGGGCTGTTTATGCACTGCGGTTTATTTTTCAACCCGAAAACCGTAAAAAATATATACTCCATCATACATCGAATACTATATATGAATGCATGTATCTGTAGATATATTATATTTTTGCTTTCATTTAATTTTCCCATCGCTGGACATTTCCGATGCGTGTTGTTTGCACTTCTTGCGCTCCTTTCAACAATAATTGAATATTATATTCAATTAAATGTTCGTTAGGAGCGAGAACCCTGAAACTCTCGAACCCCCTGAAACAGGTTTCCTCCCAATGTTTTTCGTAGTGTTCCCCCAATCGAGTTTGCTTTCATTCGCATACGGCGACCATGGCTAATGGATAATATGGGAGACGGTCGCTGTAATTGGATTATCAGTCACAGGTGCTTGGCAGGAGCCGCTGTGCAACTGTTAGGGCTGCTCGTCGGCTACCTGAATGAAGATATATTACAGTTAACTGCGTTATGCAGCTAATTGAGTGCTTGCATCGTGGAATCAGTGAGCTGCTCGAAAATATGCCGAACGTGATTAAAACAAAATATGAGGCGTCCACATAACTGGAAATGAAGATTGAAACAAACAGCATTCGAAAGCAGTAACGCATGTTACATAAATCAAAAAACAAATATCGAAAAATAAAGACAACTCTTTAGTTTCCCATACCGGGAATTGAACCCGGGCCTCCCGGGTGAGAGCCGGGTATCCTAACCACTAGACAATATGGGAGCGATAATTATCGAGGAAAATTAACAGAATTTTTGAAAGCAGAACAATTATTGCTAATCTAAAATAAATATTTTTAAAAATCATTTGTTATATGAAACAAGAAATATAAGCAACCTTTGACTAGCCGAAGGTTTAACATTTAAAATACATAGAATACACTTCTTAAATCGACTAATTATTTAAATAAAATCTACACATAATACTAATTGATTTTATTTGAATGAAATGATAATAATATATTTAAAACTGGCATAATTGATAGTATATGTATAGTATAATAATATGATCAGTTAATAGAAGGTTAGTTTGCTTGAGATATCTTGTGAAACACAAAAATTGGCTGGTAATTTCTATGACAGCAATAAGAAATGTATATCGATTCAATTCTGCTCTTTCTAACATATTTAGAGTGTGCAGAAACCAAAAGAATTACTAGCTTAATCATGATAAGCTTAAAACTAAGACGGACGTCTAGACACTGGAACAGATGGACAGATCTAGCTCGATTTCCTGTTGATGCTGCTTCAGAATTTAATAATATCTATATAATTTTTTCGGTGGAATTTTTCTAGATCGTGTTTAACACAGATAAACAAAATGAATATGGTATAATCAAGGGCATAGATATGTATCTAATGTAATAAAATTTATACAAGACAAAAAACAAGAAAATAAAAATATTTAGAAATTGTAAATTTCTTCCCATACCGGGAATTGAACCCGGGCCTCCCGGGTGAGAGCCGGGTATCCTAACCACTAGACAATATGGGATGGATGACTTCACGCATTCATATGTCCGTCATATCGCCCCCGGCTCAGTTCTATGTTATCGTCTCGTCTCATCTATCAGCCAAGAAATGGACGCACGCAAATTGTTTGTGTACATCAGCGAGAACAAGGCCTGATTGAATTAAATCGCCTCGAAATGGGCAAGTGCATTCTCTTTGGCAGGCAACCTGGGCGGCTGCACGATATGCGATAAGGTCCTGCGCCTTATGTACACATGCGTAAACAGGATATACTTGTACATGCACACCAACACACAGTATACATGAGTGTAGAGCTCTACATATGTATTCACTATGTATGTGCATGCATATTATATTATGCAAGCTGAAAAAACTCACATCAACAATGGCAACATGAAGTGCATTTCGAATCGTTTTTTGTTGCTATCGATTTTTATGCGAATGCGTTAAACTGCCAGTGAGAGAGCGAGACGACTCCAAGCACGGCCGGCTGAAGGTGCAAGCGAGAGGAGAGAGAGTGCAGTATATACTGCACATATACTGCACATACTATATAAACTGTAAATATAAAAAATGCAAATGCGCCAGGCATATAAAAAGGTAGGTGGGGGCAATCAAGCAGTTTCGGAGGAGGGTGAAGCGAAAGGGGGCGACGCGCAGTCGAGCCGAATGCAAGGATGCAAGCACCGTGCCACGCCTACAAGTGCGCCCAAATTGCCAAAAAATGCAACAGACGACTGAAGGTGAAGCCGAAAAATTCGTATGCAATGCAAAATTTGGGGGTTGCCTTGCCCGCCAAGTACACTGAGAACAATTCCTGCTGCAGTTGCTGGAAGGAAAAGAATGAACAAATTATCGAAATAATAATTTATAAAGCAGCAAAGAGTTATACAAATAATTGAATACTAGGAAAACCGATAGATGAATAAGTAGGTAAAAAATATGTATTATATTATATATAGAGGGTCGTTTGATAAGTCCGTGACTTTTTGAATAAAATATAATTTTTTAATGAAGTTTATTCCTTCAAATAATGGTTTTCTCAAGGCCCTCAATGTGTTTGTTTCTGTGATGACCCGATTCCGCCGAGCCATTTCTTCATGTTTGAAACAAAATAGTCGGGGCTAAATTGAGAATATGCTGGTGAGCGTAGCCCATTTTGAAATTTTGCCATGCTGCACGAAATTCTTTTTCCATTTTCGTTAAAATTACGAGTTTTTTTAAACGCAAACCAAAACGCAGTTTTTTGTGGTTAATCGTAATGCTGACAGGAGCAGTGTTGTATTTAGAGAGGTGCGCAATACAAAAAGTCACGGACTTATCAAACGTAATCATGAATAAGAAAAGTACAGTAAACATTAATACAATCATTACTATCTAGAAATCATAAAAATTCTTAAAATATATGTCAATACTATTTATAATATCTAAACAATCAATACGACTTACAAATACTATTTGTTGTACACATAATATCTGCCCTATCTATACTACTTGTATATATAATTTCAATAAAATGTATTCTTAAAATCCTTTCTATACTATCAACATATGTTTAAATTTAAATGAAATGAATTGAAATTAAATTAAATTAAACTATACAAAATTAAATGTAAATTTAATTGTCTTAAAAAAACTTTATTTTCAACTTTATTCTTAATTACTCTAAACTGCTTTTTATAACTTATTATTTGTATTAATAACTTATGTCCAATTTAGGTGACTTCGACTTTAAATAAATGAATAAAAAGAAATCAACATCAGTCTTTATTTTTAGTATATCTTAAAGTGCCTCAAAACATACCAATGTTCAGTGGCAACCCTCGTAATGGCAGCCGGCTGCCTCTTGATATGCAGCCTGCTGGCAGGGGGTGGAGCAGGAACATGTCCTTTTGCATGTCCTTCTGCAACAGTGCCAGCATCCAGGTAACACCTAATGAAGCTGGCACTCGCTGCTTGTCAGCAGGTGATGTTTGGGGCAGAAACAGGCAGAGGGGGGGAGGTGGTGGCTTGTATGGCGTGCATCAGGTGTGGAACTGGCCATGTTCGATGTTGTCAGCAATTCAACCGCACCGGGGACGATTGCCAATTTTAATGCAGCTTGTTGTCAGGAGTCAGAGGCAATATCCGCACAATGCAGCCACATGACGACAGCAACAGCAGCAACAACAGCAACAACAACAACAACGACAAAGGCTTTTGCATTTTTAAATAAAATTGCCCAACAAAATTTGGTCTGGGAAGTTTTCGGGCCTCGAGTCCCTGAAATGAAAGGCCATTTTGTAAATGAAGTTTGCGGTTTGTTTCGAATAAATGCAGTGAAAGGTGCAGCAGAGTGGGAAAGAAACAGCAAAAGGGAAAGACAGAGAGAGAGAGAGAAGAAAACGGAAATGAGAAATTTCAATATGCATATGTTTGGAGCAGGAACAAATATGAAAGCCCATAAAAGGGGCTGGCAATGAATGGAAATTGTTGAAATTCCATAGATTTAACTAAACTCAAAAACTGATAAATTCGCTATAGAACTTTATGCATATTTTTATACATATTTTGTCAACGAAATCATGTGCAACACCGTCAGAGTTTGGTAAAAAAATTGCCGATTTACCCAATCTCTCTCTCTCTTTCTTTGTTTGTTTGTTAACCCCCCACGAAGCTCGTTGACGTTCGCTCTGTCATTGCAAATGGAAAATCATTCATCAGTTATCGCCAGAGTTGACAGGCCAATGCTGGATTTGCAGTATGCAAATAAATGGATGCAGATATACTGTGGTATATATACGAATTATACTCGAATGTGCAAACATATACGCGAAGTACACAAACGGTAGATTGGGCTTTTTAAAGATTGAAAAGAAAGTATAATGAACAGATTCCGAATCATTTAAATTATCTCTTTACATGCAATACATATTTAGTTATTTAATTAAACTAATAAAAAAATGAACAAAAGCACGAAAAAAAGAAATTTACATCTTCCCATACCGGGAATTGAACCCGGGCCTCCCGGGTGAGAGCCGGGTATCCTAACCACTAGACAATATGGGATGGATGACTTCTTTATGCTAACACTGCCATACAAAGCAAGCACTCAGCCAAAGACAAACCTAATGCCTAATAATAAAGAGAACCAGAGTGTAAGAGAGAGAAGAGTGTGAGAGCTTTAATCGTAGCGCTCTGCTGCTGCGCTGCTTGCTTACTCAAGTCCACGCATTGAATAATTGAGACACACGCGCACAAAAGCAAATCAACAAAAGTCGCCACTGTCCACAGAGCCGCAGCAGCAGCGGCAGCGGCAGAGGCAGAGGCAGAACAACGCGACATGACTGTGGGCTATTGAATAAAGCTTGACAAAGAGAAGTGAGCTGAATGGAAGCGCAGAACAGAAATGGGGGAGGAGAAGAGGAGAGGATTCGTTGCTTGGTTGGGGTATTTATTTTGTTGCATGCTTCAGCAGAGGATTCTTATTGTGCTTGCCACACTCGCTGGCATATGTACAAAATATAAAATATTGAAATTTAGCCTACGGACTTATGCGAATAAATGTGAAACAATAAAAACCCTGGCAATGTAAACATTTTTCGCTGCTTCTCACACCACCACACACACAGTCACAGTGCAGTGTGGAATGGGTGTGGACTGCAAGTGGAAGCTGTTTTGGGGGAGGCTTGAATGCGTCGCTGCAGCAGCAAGTAAAGTACCGCACTCGACATATTGAAGCATATTAATTAAAAACATTTTCATTTATTAAAAAAGAGCAAGAGGCTGCCTCAAGCGCAGCAACAATAAGGTAAAGAAAAACAGGGTGCAGCAGCAAATAGATAAATTGAAACGGGATACTGATTCAAAGTGAGAATATGGTGATCCTAAATAGGGTGCTCTGCTTTATAGAGAATTTAGACTGGCATATACTGTTTATACAGTCATGGGTAGAATAGTAGGTGCGTGCTATGACAATAAGAAAAAAAAGGGTGCAACAAAAAATAGATAAATTTAAACGGGATACTGATGCAAAGTGAGAATATGGTTACCCTAAATAAGGTGCTCTTTATATTTTGAGAATTTAGACAGGCATACAGTCATGGGTAGTTTAATAGGTGCGTGAATTGTAGATTGTATCATTATAATAATCTACAGCTAAACCATATATGGTATTTCAACTCATATTTCCCACCTTCTCCCCCCTTATCAGCAATTCTCTTAAATCCCGAGCTGTTAATCAAAATCTTAGCAAATACATAGTTATAGAACGACTTTTCTCAGTGCTTTCCAGGCTATTTGCAAAGTGCTAAGCTCAAAGCGAAGCACAAATAATCCATGCATAGACCTATAATTTCTCAAGACCAAAAACGGGAGAGAGGCACAGTCAGTGATAACTATAAAGCGTCAGTAAGTCCCCGCCAAGAGCCCCCAGCTGGAGATCGTAAAGCGTACAATGGCTTTCAATGTGCGAGCAAGCCCGAGTTGAAGCCCGATGCCCGGCACGATCCACGGCACGATCAACAATTTGTCCCTAGTTAATTTTCATTGAATCGACGCGGAATTGCCGCAAGCTGAAGACGCGCCTGGCATTTTATCGGGTAGACTGCATCGCCGTGCCGGACCAGGCCAGGCTAACAAATTACCCAACCCGCAAAAGAGAAAGAGAGAGAGAGAGAGAGAGAGAGTTGGGGAGAGGAAGACGGGTGTAACAAATATATGTAGTACCATAACATAAATTTAAATGATAATAGCGAAAACATACATTGCCAGATACTTTGTTGCTAATTGCAGTCGAGGACGACTTTTGCTCTAATTGAAATACAACACATACCCGAACCCGAGCCCAAACCCGAGCCCGAACCCAGGTAGCTAGCGAAGATCTAGCTAGCTGGAGAGGAAGCTGTGAAGAAAGGAGAAGGGGGAGCGGCAGGTGAAGGCCTGAACTTGTTTCTCTTTTGGCGCTACGCTAACTAGACGCCATTTATCATTCCGAACTGGGAAAACTAGATTCAACACACAACATACAACGCTGCCTGACCGAGTTGCTTGGGAGTTCCAGTGGGGCGACCACTCCGAGGTTTTTAGCGAAAAAATTAATTTTAATTACCGCATGTCGATGTCACCAAAAGCAGCTGAAAGCTGTCTTATCTCCTTTTCCCGCGACTATATAATCAATAATAGATGTGTGACGTGTGTGTTTCTAATTGACTCTGATTAAAGATAGTCCGATTTTACAGTCAAACTAAGTTTGAACCTATACACAAATTTATATTTTTTGTTTCATATTTCTTTTTACTTTATATGTCAAATTAAGTGTAAACTCGACAAATTAAACATTTCAGAAAAGTCAATTTTGAAATTTTAAATTTCTGCAATTGTTGATATATCTGAAGAACACTGGAATTATGGCAGCCCGTTCGGATTCTTTTAACCAATATAGAACGAAATTTGAGATCGATACAATGATAATGGATGAGACCTTTTCATGTGTGCGACAAATTGAGAATCGTATGAAAAACTTATATCAACAATATAACATATTAAGTCGCTCCACGAACGAATTAAGACATCTCAAGGAAACTTTAAAATCGTCGTCTGATGAGCCCAAGAAAGCTGCAGTACCACAAAAACAAGAAGTTCCGAAATTCCGTATGCCGGGTGGAAAAGATATTCATATATCAACAAAGAACGCGCGTCTATATGCCCGTAGATTGTCGCAATTGCTAGTAGAGCTTCGGAAGAAAACGGGCAAACCCGTACAACAAACTGCAAATTCGGAATAGAAATCAAATCGAAAAGTAATCAACATAGGGAATTATTGGGATTTAACTTTAGTTTTTTTTTTTTGTTTAAATAAAACATATTTTGCAATTTTCTATGTGAAATGTGTTTATTTTGTAAACATTTCTTTAAGCTTCGCCCCACTGTGCCCTTTTGCCGTTTACGACCCTCGCGACGTCACGTGCCCTTGACCGTGGCATAAAGATGCGAAGTGTTGCGAAGGGGAGGCAAGGAAGAGTTTAGTAGCAGGAATATGCGCAACAAAACAAAAATGCCAAGAAATAAGACAAACACAAAGAAGGCACAGCACACTCCACACACACACACACACACACAAAGATGTAAATGACGCTGCCAACTCGTTGACGACCCATATCCACGCTTCGTATTGGAGACCCAATGGATATGCCTGGCGGGCTGCCTGCCAAGCCATAAAGCGTCGCTCCCTTTCGCTCTCTCTCTCTCTTTCTCTCTCTCTCTTTCTCCCTCCTGCTTGAACTCCTTCAATGCATTAGCAGCTACTTTGCATGCAACAATGTGCCAGAGACTTCAGTCTGGCAATTATCAAGCAGTAGTTGCTCATAGCTCTCTCCCTCTCCCTTTCCCTCTTGCTCCCTTCTCGCTCACCTCCTCTGTTTCCTTTTGTGCCCCACTTGGAAATCACTTGCGCTTTTTTTATGCATTCATCAAAATGAAAACAATACGACCGCAAAATCATAAAAAGAATCTTAAGATGGAAGTGTGACTGTAAGCGAGCAAGAAGATACCCTGTAATATTGAGTATTTTTGAATAATTATTATATTTATGCCTCATATAATCTTTAAGATAATTTTAAGTTTAATTTGAGTATACTCATCCACCACAAATTACTCTATAAATATATATGAGACAACAATATAATTTCCCACTTCACACTAATACGCCCCTCCTACACTCTGCTAGGCTCACAGGGTATGCAGATAACGCAGCTCGCTTGAGATTCAGTTTTGCTTTGTGTTTTGTTTCGTTCTCGCCTTGTCTGCGACGGCGAAACCGCAAAACTAAACACGAACTGAATGCAAAATTCGCAGGCATGCGTCATTAAACGCCGTCGTGGCAAGAAGTGGAGAGATAGGGAGGAGGGAGTGGACACAGGAGGGAAAAGAGGAGGAGAGTGGAGCATACGAAGGAGGAATTTGCTGCTGTTGCGGGGCACGCTCCGTCGTTCGGTCATTAAGTGAGTCAGCCAGTTGGCAGAGAGAGAGAGATGGAGAGAGAGGTAGGGAGAGGAATGTGGGAGGAGAGCAGGAGCAGCTGCAGCATTTACGCCTACGCAGACCACGTATTCAACTTTTTGCTGTGCCACCTCTAGTACAAAAGGCAGAGAGGATGGGGGAAGGGGTGGGGCTGCGGCAATTGGGCAGTTAGCGGGCCTAACGTCTCCGGGCTCGTTAAAAACAATCAACTTACAGTTCGGTGAGGTAGGGGATCTGCCGGGTCGTTAAGCAGTAGCTGAGAGAAGGCGACGCTTAGTCATTAAAATCTATACATGTTTATGCCTCTTTCTTCTCTCTCTCTCTCGCTCTCTCATAGTCTCTCTGTCTTTCTTTTTGTAACCATGTGTGTTAAAGTGAGTTTGGAGCTACAGACAGGAGATGCATGCAATGTTGATAGGAGCTACAACTTCGAAAGCATTAAAATTAAGTTCAAGAGGAAGAAATAAATGTTTTCGACAAGGAGTCTAAAAATCCGGTTCTCCTTTATAAATACAGTAGAATTTAAAAAATTCAGCTTTGTATATTAATAAAAATAAGTTTGCAAATCAAAAAACGTAATACGAATAATATTATAATTGTTTGTTCATCAGATTGAGTATGCTGAAGTTCAATAATGATTAAAAATGTAACCTATCCCATCTAAAAAGGTTCATCACATTTTAAGTTAATCCCATCTAAATAGGAAAATACACTAAGTTGACAGATACTTGTTAATTACTTTTTGTTTTTAATCCTTATATTTTTTATTATTCTGTGAGTTTTTGTTATTTTTTAAATGATTTATATTTGTTAATATGTATGTTTTGCTTAAATTTAATCAAATAATAATTATAAAAGCAAAATATGTGAAGAAAATCCTCATATTGTTTATACTTATTTACTGTATATTCACTGTTCTTTAGTTGCATTTTAAGTTTTGCAAAAAAATAATTAACAAACTGCAAACAATTGATTTAAGTAATTTCAATAAATTTCTCCCACAACAGGGTATTTCCAAAGCGATCACACTCGATTGCCTTGTTCTTTCAGTTGTTTTGTATGTCACGCCGACAGAGCACATAGTTTTTGTTGCTTTGCTTCCTTTTTTGCCAAATGGCTGTCGCTGCCGACGCCAACTTCACCGTCGCTGCGCTGCTAACTCCCCCACGGGCAGCAGACCAACAGGCAATGCAGCAACACAACAGCACAACATAAGCAACAACAACAACAACAGCAGCGAACAACCAACTGCAGTTACTTCTTGTTGCTGTTGTTGCTCTGCTCGTTTTTTGTGGATTTCACTTTTTTAGTTATTTCCATTTATTTTATTTGCAATTTTGAACTTTTTTAGCGGCACCCCTTCGCCCTGCTCGCCCTCGGCCATGCGAGAGTGCGACGCGACGAGCGCATTTCATTTGTTATTGTTGTTTTATTTACTTGCTACCATGTCTGACTGTATTTGTGTGTCTGCGACTGTGTTTGGGTTTGTGTGAGCAATGCAATGACCTCGAACTTCGTTTGCTGTGCATCTTCTTCAGAGTTGTGTTGTTGTTGTTTTATTTTTGCATTCGCCCGCTGGGATATATTATTGGTCCGGTTTAGTTGGTCAGCCAAGTTGGCGTGGGTGGTAGTGGTGGAATTTGTGGGTTAAAAGGTTGAGCGCGCTGACTAAGTTAACTTTTTACCTTGCGCAATTTTCTACCTCATTCGTAGCGCCTCAATTGACATTCCTTTTTAGGTGTGGGGGAGTAAGTTGCCAGCTCCCGAAAATGAAGAGGCAGAGGAGGCGGAAAAGAGAGGGCAGTTATCTGCACGAAAACTTTGTGTGTGCGTGTATGTGTCTGCGGATAATTTGGCTTGCACTTTTGACAGCTGTCAACGAGAGTGTGGGAGAGAGAGATAGTGTTAGGGTTGCCATAATTACTGACTAATCAGTGAATCTATTGATTTTCAAACTGTTTACTAATTAAATGATTTTATAAAATTATATTTTTTTGATATTAAATATATTTACATTTTAAAAATACTTCAAGCCTTTGGTGCATATAAATTTGAAAACAAATTAATAAAAAAACATATTTCACAAGCGACCTATCTGGCAACCCTAGACAGTGTGAATGCAACTTAAGGATGGCGATAAAAATAGACTAAGCGAACTGTCAAATTATGTTGGCAACTTTAGCGCTGCCCAAAGTTTTCCCAAACTTGCGCTTATAAGTTTATAACTTATTTTACACTATTCTCGCAAGTCTGCAGACAACTAACTTATGTCCATTTTTTTGGCTATGTCAGAATCGCATGCAATACTTTTTGTGCACATAAAAATCAATAAAATGCTCCTGTTTAAGGCACATACATACACACACAAACACACGCAACTAATACCAGTGCAACATAATACAGACGCAACCCTTTGCACAGACTCAACCATTAAAAGAGGCAATAAAAACTGCAATAATATTTGTGTGTGTGTGTGTGTGTGTATGTAGTGTGCAAAAAAGAAACTTCACTGACGCAGCAGCCGTTGCTGCCTCTGCCACTACCGCTGCTGCTGCTGCTCCTCCAACGAGTTGTCTCTCAGTCGGGTGCCCTCACTCTCTCGCTCTCACCCATACACATGCAAACGCCCCCAAGGTGCAGTTGAGAGCACAACTCGTTCGCTCGCGTGCAGTCGCTGCGCTGCCGATGCTGATGCCGATGCCGGCGTCGCAACACACACACACACTCGCATTGCGGTCGCTCTCGAAATCTAAATTTCAAGTTCGTCTCCTGCAATTTATCAGAGAGTTCTGCTGCGTTTTGCACTCTTTTCTCAGTTGGCTCATAACAGCACTTCAAAACAACTCCATGCCCTACCGGGCAATACCCCCCTCCTCTCTTCCTCTCTCTCTCTCCCCTGACCACCCGCTCATCAGTCGGTTAATTTCTGCTTCTATGTATCCTGTGGCCCGTTTAACTGCGCAAACTGCGCGACGCAACCTTCCCAAATTCTGGTTGAAAACGAAACCGGATTTCTTTTTGCCTGTTTTTTGATTTTTATTTCGCCTCACTTCGCCGTCTTTTCTGTTTTATTTTCTTTTTTTTTTTTTTTTTTAGAAGTTTGTCTTGCGCCTGAGCAGAGGCTTTTTGTTTTCTTCTTTTCACATTTGACTGAGTTTTCGGAATGCAGTTTTATTGTAGTCGTAGTATTTCACCTTATTTCGGTTTATTTCTTTTATTTTATCTTATTTCCTTCTTCAGCAATTTGCTTTAAATTTTCCTTTGCTCGCCGCCGATTCACAGTTTCCGTGTAGTATTTAGCATACTTTCGTAGTAGTAGACGGGTTTTTGTTCTGCTCAAAATGCGACTAAAAAGAAATTCAAAATATCTTTGTTTTGGTTTTCAAAACGCAAACTGGTTTCTCTTTGCTTCGTCTCTTTGTGGGCTAAGTCGGGAATTTCTTGAATGAAAAGCCAGAGCGCCCTAAGCGAGGAGATCTGAATGAGGGGAGAAGGGAAGAGCCTAGGAAGAAAGGATGAGTACTTTGATGCAAATGACTTATCTATCATATGAAGAGTGTTTGCTTTTTGAGGGCTCACCTCATCTTGGCCACTACACTAGCCTTAAGGTACAAGCCTTGTGAGTTAATGAACATACTGAGAAGGCCTTTAGTTCTCAGCCTGATTGTACCTTTCATCGCGTCCAAATCTTGGCAAAGGGAAACACAAAGTTGAGGTTGGTCCTAAGAATCTTTGAGGTTATCTACATTCAAAATCAACGGAAGAGAAATGCTTCTAAGACACGCCTGTTTTTAATATATAATAAATGAAACTCAAATATCGTAAAATTTATATTCTGGTATTCATACTTATTATATTTTCAGCCATTTGGAAGTATCGAACTATCGAATAGAAAACTGGCTCCAATATTTTGAAGTAACTGTATTTCTTTTGCTATTGTCGGATTGCCCAAGTATTATATGTTCATTGCAGCTGATGTTATTGAACAGGAGTCGTATCGTAATGCTCCATGTTATTGCCTCCCTAAAGCGCTTTTAAGTATAGGATGCGCTTGAACTCCTCAAAAAGAACCAGCAGCAGGAGGTAAGAGAAGGCCCATGTTAGGTGTGAAAAGCGGAGTATCCAGAGTCCAATCCATCACCAACCACTTCGCCACGCTATGTAGCAGACTCCGCATCCAAATCCCTGTGCAGTGCCATTTCATCTTTTCGAAACGTTTCGTATAGATTGACCCTAGGTTCAGGTCCCTTAGAATACCGTTGAAAGTCCTGCAGAAGGAGGGTTCGTGGCTTCACATATTTCGGCTTGCGAGGCTCCATGGGCAGCATTTTAAACTTGCCACGCAGTGGCAGCGCCATTGGCAGCATCGCAACACGCGACGCCGATGGATCCAAATCCAAATCGAATTCACTCATCTCCGGTTTCTCATAGAAATCGTACGTATCTGTAAAGATTCCACGCACAAAATTCCTGATGGGTTTCGGGGGCATTCTGCTGAAGGTTGACAAACAATTTTGGACAACAAACACAAAAGAAAGAATTGTAAAATTATGTTTTTTTTATGTGTATTAAAAGTGAATGTGAAATTGAAGATCTTTCACTGAGCAGAGCCAGGCAATTTATGGCTTGCTGTGATGAATGTTTAAACTTCGTCCAAATTAAAAAGTTACCTAAAAATGGTTCGGCCTTTTTATAATTGTAGAATAAAGCTCCTTAATTCTCATAACATTATTGATATTTAAGTATTCATTGCACTTGATCAACTTCTAAGATAAGTTTAAAAGTCAGAGTTCTGTTCCCACACTAAATATCGTCTAACCAGATCCCCATTAAATCCTGCCCCGCCATTGGTCACTACCCATTAACGAGAAAACCCGCTGGAACTGTAATTTCTGAGTTTTCGAAATCACGTTATTCAGTGATTTCCCCAGGATTGCAAAGCAATTGAAAGAAGCCAATTATCACATCATTTTGAAGACGAAAATTTATTACTTTTCATTTGCTGATCATCAGGTGAGGACAAACTTGGTATTCGATGATGTTTGCCAGATTCCCAGCAAGAGGAGGCGAAACGAGACGAGACCCGACATCATATGCAAAGAGCGCGTACACCGAATGATGCTTGATGGCCATGTAATTTGGGTAATTGATACTTTCCGAATATGGGGGCTCATAAGTGAAATTGCCGAAAGCAGAGACAGATTCAGAGCCAGATGGAGGAGAACCTACAATTTGGGCTCATCTATCGCACACACCTTGTTGACGTATTTGAGCTCTGGACGCCTGAATTTTCGATTCCATGCGTGTCAGTTTCCTCTCGATCTGGTCGCGCAACGTCTGCATGGCAATCACGTCTCTGAAGGCCTTCTCGCGATCGAGGAGTGTCTGGTTGTATTTCTTATAGAAATCGTCGATCTTGTAATCCAGTGTGGTAACCTTCTGTTCCACGTTCCTGATGTTGCTAGTCAATCGTTTCGACTGGATAATCAGATTATTCAATGTACTCATAACTGTCTCGATATCCATCTCGGCCCTATTCACATTATCGACCATCACAATTGGCTGATTCGATTCATCGTCCTCGTCACTGTTTAGAATATTGTTTACATAGTATTCATTTACCTTGAGTAGATTCTGACGAAACTCTTGCCAATTGATCTTCTTATGTACCGACTCCATGCGTGTCGAGAACTGATTGATCTTCTCGATTATCTGCGGCACATTGGTATCGATTCCTCGCCGCTCCTTCACCCACGACTCCAGCAGACCCTTCTCCATGAGCACTTCCCTTAGATGGGCTGGCTTCACACTAACGCTCACCTGCTGAACGTACTCTTCGGAACCCTTGACCTGATAGTAACCAGTATATTCCACTGTCGGGAAATACTCCAATGCTGCCATCTACAGCAAAGTTTGACATTAGATTGTACTATTAAAAATATGAGAAGAACCTACATTCATTACTATACCCTCAGGAGGGGCATTTGAGGCATCCAAAATCTTGGGTTCCACAGTTTTGTTTGGTATATTTGCCTCCACGTTGCCACTTATCGCAGAATCGCCTATAATTTCGCTGGGATAATCAAAACTCTCCCTAATACCGGTCTGTAAGATCAAGTTCGATCATGAAATGAAGAAAATAATATTTTGCGATATCTCTACTACCTCTATAAGCAAACCCTTGTGTTGCACTCGCATTGCCTCGGATCGTTGTTCCGGCACCATCTCCTCTCGACTTTGTTGTACTCTTCCTTCTAGTCTAGCCCACGAGCCCTCTAATAGATGAACTGCACTCGGGTTATTGCTCGGCTCGATATTCATTTTCGAAAATGTTTAATAAAACAAAATAAAAGAAAAATCGTCAAAATATTCGATCTAAATTTTAGAATACTAAGAATTTGAATTCTTTTGATGCGTATTCTTTAGCAAGTTAATTTTGAGTAATTTGAGAAAGATTGCTTTTCAAACTTATAGAGCGATGGGAAAGCAAAGCACTGTAGATATGTATATCGATTTAGCTTGAGTTCAGTTTGAGTATTCTTATTATTAGTACAACATTCTACAGGAAATAAAAGACGAGGAAGAAAGGCTACCTTCGACATACTGAAGATTCTATTTATTTAGTACATTAATATTATGCAACTTTTTAAGTGGCACTGGTGAGTTAAGCTAGTCTTCAAAAAACTACTGCATTTCGACCGATTGTTCCTATGACAGCTATATACATATTAAACTGATGTTTAGAACTATTTAAATCAAGATAGATATCAAGATAGCTCTAGAACTAAGAGTCTAGTTAACGTTGCAAGAGACAGACAAACGGACAGACGTACGGACAGGCGGACAGACAGACGGACAGATAGATTTATTATATTTATTAGTCGTGTCATATCACATACAAGTTATTTTTATAAACAATGAATGAATTAAGTAAGCGATAACTTTAAGCTGTGCCTCATAATATTTCGAATGAATATGTTGCTGCTTAAAAGCAAAACACCTGCTGCGTAGGGTATCATTTTTCGGGGACACGACACGCCTGCAAGCACTGTGACAAAAACTGAGCTGGGAAGTTTTTGGCGTTTGTCGGGAGTTGCCGTCTTTAAATGCGATGGGTGTCGCCAGTCAGTGGTGGCACAGTGGTGGTGCCACCTGACGAGGGGAGAAACTGAAGTTCGCGTTGCTGCAACGCATTAGCGTAACCGATAATTTAAGGCATCGTAAACACGTCGTAAATTTTGCACAAGCAAATTTAGGCTTTAATTTTCTATAAAAGACAACGGAGCAGCTCGTCTCGGTTGGGGCAACGTGTTGTGCCTTCCCCGCCATCTCCATCCCCTTGCCCCTTGCTCTTCTCACGCCTCATGCCACTGCAGCAGGTAATTACAGGCCATTAATTTTTGTATGTTGTTGCTGCTGCTGCCGCTGCTGCTTCTTCCACTTGGCGCATGCATGATAAGTGCCACTTGCCCGGCCCACAGACTCCAGAGAACCTCGCGTCGCGCCACCTCTCCCCCACCCTCCCTCCTGCACGCCTTGGCGTATTTGCTTTGATGAAAATGTTTCCCATTTCTTGGTTTCACCTTTTCCCTTCTCCTTCTACTTCAGCTTCAGCTTTAGCTTCTGCTTTGGCTTCTGTCGAGGTGTAACCTATATTTTTCTGTTATTTTTAATTAGAGCCTGCTGCAGAAGCGTCTGCGTGCCTGATTATTGTGCTGCATGTGGCAGCACAACACGTTGCAACATCCCCCTTACCAGCCAGCCTGCCTAGCCAACTTGGCATTGCAGCTTGTAATTACATAACTTGCAGCTGGAACTGGGCCTGGGCCTTCTACCTCTACCTCTACCTCTACCTCTTCCCCCACTTGCCTCCTTCTCTCTTTCTGCCCCTGGCCGTGACAGCGTGTGCAATTGCGAATGCCTTTTGATGGGTTAATCAATTTATTTAAATGCCAAATGCTAATGAGCCTAATTGCAGGGTATCCTGCAGTTGTTATCCCCCAGCCACGGCTCACGGCGTAGATTGCGTAAATCGGAATGGTGTAAGCATTGCGCAAGTCAGATCTGCGTACAAACTAGCTGAAATGCTAAAGAGCTCTGATAAATACCTGGGAATCACTAAGCAGGCAGTCTTCTTAAAAGCAAACGAAGAGCAATTCCAATGTCAGTGTTGTAAAAGTAAAAAAGAAGTAGGTAAACAGGCAGGTAATGTAAGTGTCCATATCGCTTTAGCTTCTGAATTTGAGACTTCGCCTACGTTTATAAAATACAGTAGTACCTCCGTAGTTAATATTATTATACACTTATTTAATATATTTTATTTAGTTTCTAATACTGTTATTATTTCTAAAAACCTAGATACTTATTTAGAATTTCTTTAATATTCTCTATTTTAATTATAAAATAAACTTTCTTACATCAAAATTGAGTTAGAGTTTGATTGTTTCGATCTTAAACAAACTTTATCTGCTTGCAATAATAGCAAATGTTGGCTTAGGCTTGAACTTTGCTTTTTATAGAACAATCCACAGAAAAAACCCAAGTCTTATATTTCCGCTCAAAGGCCATCTTTCGCCTTATCAACCCAGATGCTATGGGGAGATAATGATAATGTGCTACTTAAGACCGGCAGACAGCTTCAAAAATGTCAGTGTACGTTTTAATCCACTACGAACGCGTCTAGTTATTTCTCCGTAAAAGAACTTCAGAAAAATGAGAATAATTTTTGCTGTCCTGATCTGCCACAGCTTAGGATTTGCTGTGCAAGCTGAATACGATCAGGTGAGAAGAAGATCTTTAAGTGAAATCAAAGTAGCATTCAAAGTAACGAAATCGAATGATTTGTCTCTTATCAGTCTTGTCATGAGCCCCCTCAAATGGAGGAACAGTGTGGGGTGTATGCACACCGAATAGTCAAGCCAATGATGGCATATTTTGATCAGGTTAATGGGATAATGCACAGAAATAATGAGGAAATTAAAGGTAAAATTGATCAAATTGATGCGCTGCAAGAACAAGTGATACAATTTCGAGTCGATATGGCGCGTTGCACATCCAAAGATCAAACTATAAAGTTACTTGAAAAGAAAGACGAATCTAACGAAGAGTTGATTAAATCTTTGAAACAACAGAACACTTTAACGAATTCAGTTGATAAGCAGCTAATAGATTTTAAAGAAAATGAATTAGAAAACAAAAATCAGAAAATTAGGCAGTTAGAAAGACAAATAGCGGAGTTAAATGCAAAGCTTATTTCTAAAACTCAAAAAGTAACCAATTTGGAAAAGCAATTGCAAAATCAAATAAATATAACAGTTGCTAAAGACCAAAAAATACTTCAATTGGAAACGGAAGTCAGTAAGACAGTTGACAAATTAAAGAAAATGCAACAACAACAAGAATGCAGGAATAGCATTGGAACAAACTCATCGGTGCATAGTGTCACTCTATCCAACAATTATACTTTCGAGGCACTCGTACTAGATACCTCCGATATCGTGTGTACCGGATGGACCATTATACAACAAAGAATCCATGGTGGCGTGGATTTCAACAGGAGTTGGGAGGAATACAAGAATGGCTTTGGAGACTTTTGGGACGGGGACTTCTTCCTAGGCCTCGAAAAGGTACACAGATTAACCACGGAGCAACCTCACGAGCTTTATATTCAAATGCGAAAATTCGATGGCACCACCTTAATGGCCAGATTCGAAGCTTTTGCCGTTTCGGATGAAAATGATGGATTCCGGCTGAGCACATTAGGTGCATTCTCTGGTAATATTACAGACGAATTATCATATAATAGATATGTGCAATTTTCGACATATGATCGTGACAATGATCAGGACTTTAATAGGATAAATCATTGTACACAGAAACATCATGGTGGTTGGTGGTACAATAATTGTGCCTATAGGTAAGTGTATTTCAGTCGCTTTATCGTAAAATAATTAATAATATTAATGCCTTTGTTTCCATTACAGCAACTTGAATGGAAAATACTTCGAAACCGAAGTAAAACATACAGCTGAAAGCATTTTTTGGGGCATTCCTTGGGTAGCACTGAAGCAAGTGAGAATGATGATCCGGCCGAAGTCCAACTAAGATTATTTATAACTTTCAAATACTATTTTCAATGTTCTTCAGTTTTTACTTTCGTTCACTTTTCAATTTATAAATAAATAAAAGCAACATCTTTGTAAAAGACAAAAAATTACAAAAATACAATATATAAATAAATTCCATTTCTTCGCAACAAAAAAAAAAATATTTTAATGTACTCAACACAAAAAAAAAGTTTTAAAAAAAAATGTAAATCTACTCGCAGCCGGTAGGATTCGAACCTACGCTCCCAGAGGGAATCTGATTTCTAGTCAGACGCCTTAACCGCTCGGCCACGACTGCTTCATGCCAAATAGAGGAAAATCGACCAATATTAGGTAAGACATCAAAAAAAGAGAGCAAAGAGAACATATAAAGAGATCTCAAGTGGATGAACTCAATGACGAAGACAACAACAAAGCAAGAAACAAAGAAATACATTAAAAATAACTAAGCAACGAATTTTGAATTGATAAGTGAGAGTGCTAGCGCAAGCAAAAAGAGAGGGAGAGAGAGAGAGAGAAACAGTAATAGAGTGTGGTGCAGAGTGCCTGGAAAATGTGGTGCAGCCAATCGGCTGCAAATCAAGGCGTCAATTAAGCCACCGCCGGCTGGACACAGCAACAAAAAGGTGGAGCCAGCCACAATACACGATCTCCACTATCGGCCACGCTCCGGCTCTGATCTTGCCGAGACCAAAGACCGATGATGATCGCGCGCCCAGACCCGGGGCGCAACGCAACGTGGCTCGTCGTCTGCCTCTCTCTCTCTCTCTCACTCTCTCTCTCCTGACTCTCCATTGGCACCTGCGCTTTATTTTCATTTTATTTTCGTTTTATTATCTGTCGTCGGCGATTCGCTTTGATGCCGTTCACTCAACCGAACCGCCTCCTAAGTCGTCGCTGCTCCTGCTGCTGCTGCTGCCTCAGCTTGGGGCCCGCTCGGCTTAGATATTGATAAAGTGTTAACGGCCTCCAGCAGAAGCAGCTCCAGCTCCAGCTTCAGCTCCAGCTCCAGCTCCTGCACAGCTGCATTTGTCGCCGATTTGATGGAGCTGCATTTCAACAGTTGTCACCGGCAGCGGGCAGACAGCGTCTTCAGCGACATCAGTGCCCGGCTGATAAATCGATGCCAGCGACTCGTTGTGTGATCGATTGCCCGATAACCCCGACACAGCTTCGTTATCGTCGTCGTTAAGCACAAACGGTAACCGTAGCTTTTGGCTAATCTATAAATATGTTTTAAAGAAAGTTAAGATTGACAACAACAAATTATATTTTATATCTCTCTTATAAGTCCTAAATATTATTATTATCATTTACTATAAATACCATAAAAGTAATGTTTATATTTACAATGTCACAATCTGTTTTAAAGAAAGTTTTCATTAAAATTTAAATGTTCTATATCTGTTTTAAAGAAATGAATCCAAAAAATTCGAAATAAATTCTTTTCTTCCTATTTAAATCTTAACCATTAGTTAATTCTTTTTTTTATAAAATTAATTAATTGTTTTACCTTAAACAGTCGACCGAACATAGTTTACTTTAAAAAAAAAAAAAAAAAAAAAAAAATGAAAAGGAACTATACAGATGTCGCTTCTATACCCTCTTAAACATATTATATTTTATCTTAAATACTATACTATATATATTACACTAATGTTTATATATTTATAAAGCAACAATATTTTTTAAAGAACATTTTCATTAAATACTCTATATCTCTATTATTTATACAGTCATCTCTCCTTTAACCTCTACAGCATTTTACATTTATCTTAAATAATCTTTTTATCATTTACCATGCATATAATCAAAGTAATGTTCATTATGTTTAATGCTCAATTAAAATTCTATTAGGCAAATAACTTTGCGCTACCACACATACATAGTTATAGAAAGTCCCAACCCTATGTGGTATGTGATTAGGCTCGAGCCTAATCTCCCTGCAACTGCAACTGCAACGACTTCTGTTAATTGGTTTGTCTTCAGCCAGTCTCCTGTCAGGCAGTAAAAAGTGCTGATCGTTAACCGTTAGTGGGATGAGAAGGCAGTAGAGCTGAGGAGCTGAAGAGCTAACCCAAATACCAACGCATTGTCCAGGCTAATGAGCTGAGCGCTTAATCGTCCAGCAGGTAATACTTACTACAACTCCAGCTCCAACTCCGACTGCGACTGCGATTGAGACTCCTCAGTTGCATTCCTGCAATTCATTGTCCATAACAAAAGTGTGCGCAACTTTAATTTTCCAGCGCGATAAATCAAATGCGCAAAGTCAGAAAGAGAGAGAGAGAGATGGGGATGAAGGGAGTGGGACAGCAGGACAGTGCTAAATGAAGTAGTTAGCCCGGTGTGGAGCCACAGTCGGGATCCCATTCATCATCATCGAACCTAGACGGGAATTCAATTCACGCCTGCCCAGAAATGCCTTTGACACACGTCTTTGAACCAGAGAGAAAGAGAAGAGGGGAGAGAGAGAGAGAGAGAGACTGTGCGAACTGTTGCAATTGTGCGGCGCATGAGGCGATAATTAGCGCACAATTGTCGTCGTCATCTGCCAGACACTCACTCTCTAGGCTCTCTAGGCTTAGATCCTCGTCTCCATTCTCCAGTCCCCAGTCGATCGGCCTTTGCTTTTGCCTCCTCTGTTGTGTCCAGTTGTACGTGACGAGCACTTCAATTGCAGTCAATCAATGACGCAGCTCGAAACTTCCCTGATGATCACCTGCGATCACCTGTCATGCCCCCTCTCTCTCTCTCCTCTCTCTCTCTCTGTCTCTATTCATCTTGCTACCCGTCCCTAGACAATCGCTGCTTGATTATGGGCGCGCCCAATTGTGATTACTCGCATATTTAATGGCTTCATTCTGCGCGCAAATCCGGTTAGTCGTTTTCGTTTCGCGTTGCATTAACCTCGGATAAGCTGCAGATAATCGGGCGTACTTTAGAAAGATTTCAGCCTTGTTCAGCTTCAGCTGCAGCTTGTTTGCCAAGCCAGAAGATCGTCAGCACTAAGCAGACAAATCCGGACAAGATGCTGTTCGGACTTATGAAACCTTCTTATCGCGATCACTTAGACTTAACTGGCAAAGCTCAAAAGCAGCTTAAAGTTTCTTCTTAGTCTTATCTCAACTGAGTTAATCAATTGCCAATTGGTAATTGGCTAAATGACAGTTACTCAAGGAAACCTTAGCTCTGCAGCTTCTTGGCGATCTTAATCAATGCTCTCTTCCAAGGTATTATCTCGAATCTGGCGTCGATCGGGCTCTTAAGTCGTCTTTCCGGTTGACAAATGATGTGGCAGTGTTGGAAAATGACACGAGCTGATAGCTGCGAGAGTAAGCGAGACAAAACACTGGCACACACACACACGCATAAGTGGTTCGGTGTTAGGTGTCAGTTATAGGCACCGACAACTGTCAATGATAAGACCACACAAACCGACATGGAAGACGTTGAAGACGCGCCAGCCTTGCCACGCAGTTTTTCAATTAGCAAGTGCGGGCAGCAAGAGAGAGAGAGAGAGAGGGAGGGAGAGAGGGAGGGCAGATCTGTTTGCGTGTGCGCAGACAATTTCTGGATGGGGGAATTCATAACAAGTTGCTGGAATTTTGCACAAGGTTCTCCGTACAACATGCGATAATTGTGAAATTGCCTTCTTCTTCGGCAATTGCAACTGGAATGCTGTTTTACATAATTGTATTAATAGTCGCTTGCCACGATACGGTATATTAACCATGCCCCCAACCTGCCTCAATGCAAACTTTCTCAGCCTTAACCTCATTCTTGCTAATCGCCTGTGCGAAACAGCTCAGCTGTCAGTTGGATTAACTCTCAGCTGATGTGTCTATAAGAATAAGGGGGAAAAAAATGTTAATTTATCAAGATATATACTAGACAATACTATATGCATGTGATTAGTGCAATAAATTCCATTATTAATATATATCACAAGACGATTTGTAGACATCGTTCGTTTGCGTGTTTGTTCTTCGCTCTCACCTCGTGTCGATCAACTTGAAGACACACGCCCAACCGCCCAGCGCTATAAGGGCCGCCGTCTAACCCTAATTAGCCACGTGCCTGCCGCACGTTGTGGGGCCCCTCTACCCTCACCCCCTCTGGACTACGGCCCTGGCGTGACACGTGTCTCTCGTGTTAACTCAAGTGTTGCCAACGGCGAATGCGGCTTTTGGTTTTGTCATTCGTTTGCCTCACTTGCAGCTTTGTTATTCGAGACCACCGGGGAACCACCCAACCAAGAGACCAAGAGAGGGCGATACCACGAGACCGATAGACCGCCAGCCTGGTGAGAGCTCGTGCCATGTCTCGTTCGAGTCCCGTTTCCGCTTTGTTGCATTTCGTCAGCGTCATTTCTCGTGTTGCTACTGCACTTTTCTTAATTAAACAGCAGAAGCAGCTCGCTCTCTCTCTCTCTCTCTCTCCTTATTTTACTCTCTCTGTTTCTCCTTATTATCGTGGGTTGTATTTGCCCTTTTCGCAGGCAGCTCGTCACTTGCAGCAGCCCAGTTCCTGCATCTTGCTGGCCACTTGTGCAGCACTTTGTCGCCTTATCGACTGCATCAGATACAGAAGCTGCAACAGTGACTTAGAGATTGACTGGGGAAGAAGAGGAAAGGAAGGTGGAAGAATGAGAATGGGAATGCTAAAGTCCTAAGGTTGGAGATCGATATCAGCAGATACTATCGAATAGAAAAGTATTAATAGAATTGGTATAGAAATAGAGAGAAATGAAAAGGAAACTTACTTGAGCTGTATGTGAATATAGAAAGTTATGTAGGAGAAAACTTTCTGTTGGTGTAGCTAGATCGGAAGATGCATAGCACAAAATAAATAAATAAATTATAATAAAAGAATAGTATAAAAGCCAAAGTAAAATAAAGTTTTCTAGAGGAACAGATAGACGATTTCTGTGGAAGGCGAAGATGATAATGGCTAAGGGATGTTAAAGGATTGTCTTGAGCTCAATCAGTTTGAATTATATAGACTATAACTCTCGATACAGATGCGATTTCTATGGAAGGTGAAGAGGATAATGGGTAAGGGTTTGTCTTCCCTTAGCTTGACCTGAATCAGTTTGGAATATATATAGACTATAACTCTCATATTTATAGAACTGTACGAACTGATAAGGGGAGAAGAGTTTCTACCACAGCAGAATCCGAGATTAAGACACAGTCAGCTAAAGCAGCCGATAAAGAAGGACAGCAATACACATAGTAAGTTCCTCCTTAACTTAACTGGCTGCTCATCTGCGACATTTTCACCCAACTCTGGCTAATTTACAGTTGGAGAGTCGTGAGAAAATTGTTGCAGCGACTTTCCACCGAAAAATTTCACTTGAAGTTCGCAACGTTTCGTTGAGTTTTCACCCGATTCGGATTGGCGGGTTCATGACACCACGTGGGCCAAGACAGCACACGGCGACAAACACAACATTTGGCGACAAACAACAAGTTGTTGCTGCAGTTGTTAGCGGCAGCAGGAACAGCAGCAGCAGCAGCAGCTGTTGTTGTTGTTGTTGTTGTTGTTGTTAGTTGTTGATTGCCCCAAACAACATTGCAGCAAATCAGGCAACAGGTTGTCGCACAGTCCGCGCTCCGCCAGATATCAAATTTCAACTCCAGACAGGCGAATCCACAGCGATAGCTGAAGGGGATGTGCACCAGGAGGGGGGCAGAAGGGGCACGCGAGGTGCCGCCGCAGCTGGAAGCTCCAATTGGCTGGCAAACCGAAATTGTTTCAAGGTTAGTTAAATACAAACTCGTAACTCACATGACGCGCCGCCAGGAATCGCAAGTTTCTTTTTCTCTTTTCTTTTCTTTTTATTTATTTATTTTATTTTCTTTTTGTTGCTGATGTTTTTTGAATTTTACGATTTCTTTTTATCAGCTCTCTCGAAAAAAGCGAAACTCATTTAAGCAAATAAAAGCTACATGCGGTTTCCAGTTGATGCACGAATAACACATTTCTGGCATATATTTTTCTCGAGGGTATATTGACTTGACACTTAAATTGAATGAGGTTGGTTTGGCAACATGCATAAGGTTAAGGTTAAAGGTGTCTGCGTTCAGTAAATTTCTTGTTAAATATATACATGTATATAGCTCCTTAATAACATGTATATATAACATTATAACTCCCTCAACAGGGTATGCTCTAATTGAGTTTCTTTTTCAAGTCTTTAATTGCTTGTGGTTTTCATAAAATTTTCGCGTGGTTTTTAAGACCATCACATGTGAGTTGTGTGTGTGTGTGTGTGTCTTTAAACCAGATTCAGAAGCTTTCATTACAAATTTTCTTTGATTAGCCAAAGAGAAGCAGCTCAGACAACACGAGACAGGTTAGCCCACTCTAGAGAAGGCGACAGCTCGCAAAGTGTACCATATATGGTGGACACATATGGTACTTAAATATGTATTATAAATGTACATCAGCCTGAGTTCTGCATGTCTCGCATAATGCCTGACGATTGTTCCTATCGATAGTCTTATCGATGGAGGGCCAGACGTCTGCAGGCCCCTGACCTCGGCCAATAGAGCGATAAGAAACAGTGGAATTCTAGAGTCTGAACTCTACCGATTTTCCTGCTCTATTGTACATCAGTATGAACCATTTACCCCGCTCTTTTAACCATGCACTTTTTCCCCTTTAATTACACATGAAAAACGGAAAGCATTATCATCATTTATTAACGATTTCATTATTAATCGACTGAATAAAACGATGACGAGAGGAATGCAACAATGTTAGCAAAAAATGAATGAGGAATTCTCATTACAAACGCAGTTTTTCACTTTATATCGTATTTTATAGCAAATCATGCTTTTAACTAGCAGTCATGCGATAAACCTCTTGCTATAAACAGTTTTTAGAGATGGGGAAAATGCATTTATAGTTAGATACAAAAAATACTGATATATTTTAAGATATATTCAATATTATACGCAAGTTTATATCACACCTATTTAATTATAAGAGTATCTCCATTCAACAATGTAATTTTATATTTCTCCCAATTACTTTAATAATTAACGAACTTAATGGCAATTATTTCCCTTACTTATGCAAATTCAGAACGTGCAATTTTTCAAAACCTATAAATAATTAATTAATGGCTGCACTCCACACATAATTAAACCGAATTGAGGCACAAATCTTGTTATAAACAAAATGAAAAAACAAAATAAAAACCAAATGCAATTTATTTTTTTTTTTTTTTTGATTCGCAAACATAAATTAAATTTATGACAAGGCCCAAGCTCATCGCACGCGTCATTTGTATGCAGAGAAGCAGTGAGAGAGAGAGAGAAGAATATACAAATAAATAATAATAATAAATAATATACATACGTATAAGAAATGCGACAGACCGCGACCAACCGCAACAGTAAAACAAAAGCAAAAACCCAGACAACAATTAATAAAATTTTCAAGCTGCAGAAATGCAAAATGTTTGCACATTGCAAACAATCCCAGCGCATTTTTATACGATATGAAAACGTAGCTATAGCACGAATATGGCAGAAGATATATAACAGTTCTGTTTGCTTATCATTATATAAATATTAATTTATGATGATTTCGTACAAGACAAGGTGCTTTATGAGGAACTAATGCCGGAACAAATTGATGTGCGAGAAAGAAATCTGAAGACGTTAGAAATTATGCTGATCCTAATTAATCTTTAGCAGATAAGCAGAGAAAAGTGGATCTTAATGAAGCCTTAGCAACCTCAATCTTTGCAACCTTAATCTCTGCTGTGCTCTTAGACCTCCCAGCTAAGCTACTACTGTACAGTGCCTTTCGGACATATTGGCCAAGTCGTTTATCTTTCCAACGAAATCTGTCACATGTCTAACATATTTATTGGTCTCGCGCCCCTCGAGGCAGTGCGGCCTCGGTTGAACGGGGAGCAGCACCAGTTCGCGATACAGTTGCTGCAGTTCCAGTTCCAGCTCCAACTCTGCTCCAAAATCATGTACAAATAAATGCGCCAATAAATTTCATCATTAAAATCACTTAATTTTGATCTACGATGAAAATAATGAAAAATCACCAATGCCAGAGTCAAAGTCGAGTCAAGCAAAACGAGATGAAGAAGAAAAGGAAGAAGAAGAAGACATCGAAGACGGAGCAAAACCCCAGGCTAAGCTCTCTTTCGCTTGCAGTCTGCATAAATCATAAAATAAAAGACACTAAAAGCAAAAATAAATCACAAAAAAAAAATCTTATGCAAACCGGGCGAACATTAGAGAGAAATTTGTATTCCTTTTTTTTTTTTTTTTTTTTTCTTTGCATTTTGCCTTAAACCGATCCGGTCTGGACAAAGAGTTCGCCCGGCTACCGAGTGCGCAGTCTGGGGCGAAAATTAATTGTAAAGCTCGCTGCAAACACGCTCCATCTGAATAATTCCCGCAGCGCGTAGAGTGACTCCTTCCTCCTTACCACACACCGAAGCTCACGAACGCATGCGTGGCCGGACCGTGGCCCATGAAATATGACGCCCAGTTTTGCTGCAATAGATACGAATATCTCTCGCCCATTTCTAAGTGTATTCCATTCCGAGAACTTCCCGGTTTGCTCTCCTTTTCAATTTACCAGAAACGAACATGGCATTTGTAATGCATCTGCGAGTGGGATTAGCATTTACAGGCAATTCCACACAGATTACTACATGCCACATGCCACATACGGGCACATATGGTATGTATATAGCCCGACTCATTTGTTTGCTAATTGCTACGGGGAATATCAATTTTCTGCACTTCACAGTTACAATAATGTGGGACAACCTAAGCTGTTTAAATTTATTTGAAATTGTTGCACATTTGCTCTCTCTCGGTGCAGCGCGCTGTGAAGAGATTGAATAGAGCTCGATCGTTGCAATATATCGTTAAGGCATAGATCCTATGTACATCCAGATGAATGCATTCGATAGTAGAACTGTATCCTTCCTGCTTGCTAATAGTTATAAATTAGTTACGAACAAATCAAATAGACATTTATTTAATTTAATTTATTATTTGAAAATTTATAAACTTCATATAAAATTGATTAAGATTATTAAAATGCAATTATTTAGACTAGAGGTGCAGAAACATCGATGTTATATCGATAAGCATCGATGAAAAGCCTCATCAAATATCGATATTTCGACACCTCTTATTCAGGCGTACGACGAAAATACTTGATACTTCAAACTGTATCTGTTTTAAAGAACTTTCTATTCAAATTACTGCAACAAAAATTAAAATAAATGAGAAGCATATATAATTTATATGTTGGTAACACGATAAGACTCTGCGCAATTTCCACTACTATTCGAATTCTTGTCACGATCATATGTTAAAAACTAAATACCTTTATAATAACTTAAATAGTCTATTGCAGCCTTTTTTCAAATTAAGGCACAGTTAGTGAAGCTTTAGCGTAACGTGTCCAAGTGCAAACTGTTAAATGGAAAGACGTTGATTCTGCAGTGTCACTCGTGGCCCATAAACTGCACAGGCCATTGGGGACAGTCTGCAGTCTGACAATCTGCACAGTGACTACTGTGCTCACCTGTATTTCACCTGCCGCCACCCGTTGTGCCAGAGCCAAATGGCAAAAGAGAGAGAGAGGGACTCCAAGTAGCCGCAGGCAAATGTAATTTAATAAATTAATTGCATCAATTAGTTGTTGCATTTTTATTGAAATCCCTGTAAATATTGTGCTAGACAACGCATCTGCATAGCTCTGCTCCTGCACTCCTTGTATAAAGCCCCCTCTCAGCTGTATTTATGGCGCATTTCTCACGCCAATCCAATGGAGTAGTTAGCCATAGTCTTAGCTACCCATTTCCAGAGGCGTTTTCTGTTTTTCATCCAAAGAAGAAGGGAAAAGAAGGGGGAAATGATAGTTTAGCTAATTGATTTTCGAAGTCAAAGCGAATTTATTGGGCGTGAAATTTTATGGTCAACTTCTTTGTATTTATTAGTTTCCAGTCATTTCATTTAACTATCAGTTATAGAATGTTATTCTCAAGGGGAGTAGAAGGACAATATATTAGTTGGGCGTGTTCTAGTTGCACTGATATGAGAAAGGTTCTAAAGGAGCCTAAAGTGTTTGCAGTACATAAATTATCATTTTGTTTTGCAATCTGGCAACCCTAACATTCCATGCTTGCAATTGCCATTTTCTTGTCGTTGTTTTCGTTGCTCTTTCGATAATTTTTGAGTTTGTTTTCATTACACATTTTGTCACCTGCATTTATCGTACGTTTACTTCTCCCTTCCCCCTCTCACACTACCTCACTGAACTCCACCATGTCAGATAGGCTAATTTATAGTGTTACAATGGACGTGACTAAACTACAAGTTGTCGCTATAACTTGGATATGCATATTCCGAGCAATCTATTGATTGACCAAAAAACCAAAAACTGATCCCAGTCCGACACGTGGGCAACGAGCCAACAAAAAACGTGAAACAAACCCAAACAAAACAACAACAACAACAATAAAAAAAAAGCAACAAAATCGAGTTCAATAAAATGTTAGAACATCGACTGCATATTGATGACAGCGATGACAACGACGAGCGCAGAAGGGCAGTGACGTCGACTGAAAAGGGGGCTTTAAAGGAACAGCAAGTTGAGTAAAAAATATTTATTATTTATTTTTCTGTTTGTTTAGATCAGATATTAATTTAATTAATTCTATTATGGGATAATAATCTTTAAACCCATTCAGATCAAGACGATTTTAGTTCTTAGAATATGAAAAAATAACGAATATACAATTTGATAGAATAAAAAAAAATTTGATGTTAACGATATAATATGTTTATTGTAATTAGCACAAAGAACTTAAAAAGGAATTCGGGATAAATAAATTGAATTGCATAAACCATGCAGGCGAATCCAATATAAATGGTTAATTGAGCTTTTACTGAAAAAAAAAAATAAATAAATTAGAAAGTAACTAAATAAACAAAATATAAACAATTTTATTGGTATTTTTAGTAGACTCGAGGACGAAATTCGGTTTGATTTGAAAACATAGCTAAACATCTGGCCGAATTATAGTGGAAACACAACAACAAGTAGCCAACTTGCATCATTAGTACCATATTCATCGCTAAAAATAAATAGATCAAAAAATATTACTAAAAATCGAAATAATAATAAATGCTGCATTATATAAAGTGTTACTCTTTATTCAATCCTCTAAGAAGAAACAAGAATATCAGTAACAAACAAGTGATAACCAAGTAAGCCAAGCAAAAACCTCAAAGCCTACCCCCTTGCAATGATTTCTGCACACGCCTCTGCCCTTATGCGCTTGCAATATCGAAGCTTTCGGATTCGCTTACGGATTTGGGTTAAAACGAATCATCGCCCGCTGGCAGTGCAAAATGCAAATGCAACAATTCAGTTCAGTTCACTTGGAAGCAGTGTGGGAGAGCGCGGGGAGAAGCCTTTCAATTTTTGGGGTCAATGTCAATTTTGTTTTGTTACACGGGAGGTCGCGCCCCTGCCCTCCCCCGCCGCATTCGCACGCGTCTGGCATCTTAAGCAGCTGCAGCGATGCGCGCCATATATAAAACACCCAACAAATCGCTGCCAATCGAACAGTTCGTCAAGTCGTCGCCCCTCACAATGGAACGCAGTCCAGTTGCCCTCATCGTGTTGCTCGCCTGCTGCCTGCTGAGCCTGTCCTCGGCGCAGCAGCAGCAGCGTCGTCTGCAACAGCAGCAGCAGTCGGGCTACAACTATCAGCCAGCACGTCTGGAGCAGCCCTCGCGCACCTATGGCAACCCACAGCAGCAGCAGCAGCAACAGGCACAGCAGCAGCCCCAGCAATTGTATAGCGCACCTGCTGCCCCCGTCCCGCTGCCCGCTGCAGCGGCACCTGCAGCTCCCGCTCGCCTGCAGGCGAAGCCAGCGCGTCTGGTTGCCAACAGCGAGGCGCAGGAGGACATTGACGATGCAGCCGAGGAGGTGGAAGTGCCTCCGGCAGCAGCCGCCAAGCCAGCACCCGTCGCCCCTGTTCCTGCACCCGCTCCACTGCCGCCCTCGATTGTCTACTATCCTGCCGGCGCTGTGAGCTTCGTACAGCCAACGGCGTATGCCAAGTTCATACAGCCGGCAGCGGCGGCGACGTCGGCAGCAGCCATCGCTCCTGCTGCATTCACTCCCGCCGCCGCCGCCGCCTACGTGGCCGCGCCCCAATACTATGGCGCCTACTACGGATAAGGCGTGCGATAAGGACACGAATCACCCTGCGCAACGAGGCACGAAATATTTCAATAAATCGATTAGCATTTCTATTTATCCAACTTTAGTTGTACTTCCAATCAAACTTTATAACAATTTCAAGCACATTTTGCACAGGTTTTTAAACAATTATTAACAAATTCCAAACAAATTTAATTCTGATCTTAGGAAAGTGCTAAAGCTATCCATTTATATAACTACTTTATAATTTCTACTTATTATTTTAAACTTTTATTTTTCCAAGATTTCAAACTGCCTTTCATGCACTTCATACTGTATATATTATTTTTTCTTTACTATATTGGAGTTTTAATTTGAATTTTTATTTTAGTAACCTGTATATAAGAATACTTCTGCATTATATTGAAATTTGTATTTTGTTCTACAACTTCTTAAGATTTCATACAATTTGTTTCGTTATTCTTTATACAACTTCATCACCGAAATAAATAAAACAATGTGTTAAACCTGAATTTTATATCCTTTTAAATTGAATCCTAAATTAATAAAACTATTATATTTGCACCTCATCGCATACAATATAATTTTGTGTTGAATTAACCAAGAACATTATCCTGCTGCAATCGTCTGGCTGTAAAAAAGTTTAATTTTATTGCAAGTCTCGTTACTTTTAATCGACTTAATCATATTGCCTCACCCCAAGCTACTTGCGACTTATGATTAAGCTGCAACATCTTCTCCTCGTGTCTGCTCATCCTGCCCCCGTAGAAGGAGAGAAACTCTTGGCAAACGGTAGGCAACCTTCCTTCATAAGCCTAACGAGCATTTGTCGAAAGAAGATGCGAAATGGGCAAGAAGAAGAAGAAGAAGAAGAGGACTCCGACCTGCTAGTCTTTCTGACAATGAGTGAGCAACGATAATCTATTATGACCGTAACAAGAAATAAATCCCAACTCGGTAATCCATCATTTTACGAGTTGGCAATCAAAATAAGGAGTTTAGCTAAGTCAGTAAAGAAGTCGGGACTGTCGGACAGTTGGACTGACGATCACGGACAACGCGGACAATTGGACAATGTGTGGCCAATCAACGGGCCAACAACGAGCTTGGCTAACTGAGCCTAGAGATGGGAGGGAGTAACAAACATATGTACAGATTACGTTCTTCAATTCGAAGGGGTTAAACAGTCCTACCAATCTACACGAACCCAACAAGGTTTGTATTTGATATCGCTTGCTGTGGCTGCGTGCGTGACACGCGCGCTTCTCTAGTTGTGGCTAACGAACAAGTCGAACGTCATGTTTAACGTAAAGCAGAACTAGAAGCGAGCGAAGCAGCGATCAGGAAACATGCATTTTCGACATGCTGCATACACATTTAGGCCAGGCCAAATCAGCCTGGAGAGGGAGGCACGGGCACGGGCAGGACAGGCGAGGCTCGGGCACTAGCACTGGCACTGGCACGGGTGTATTTCAAAGCTCAATTTAAGGCAGCCTGACGACTTGGACAAGTGGCAGCTTTGGGCCATTTTAGTGCCCAACCGCTGACGTCCGAGTAGGCTTTGAGTCGACTCGGGTCGACTGGCCGATCATCTGTCCGTTCCGCTGCAGTGCTGTCCGTCTGGCCGGCCGACTAAATAGTTGCCAATAATCCGTGTCCAAATTGATCGGGTTGCCGTTTATGGTAATGGACGAACTTGCCAGCGTGTCCAAAATATTTGTGTGCATGTATGTGCGCTGGCTCTCTGGCCTCTGGTTGCTTCATTACCGATGCACAAACTTGGGCGTGCGTCCCGAATGATTTGCAACGGTTTTCGAGCGGCATTTTGCATTATTATTGCTTCATTTCCAGCCAGCCAGCACTTGAAGCACTCGCAAAGAATGCTGTCAATTAGCGTAAGCGAGGAGCAGCTCGGTTTTAATGAGCCTGAGTGGGCGAAAGCTGGCTGGCTGGCTGGGAAACCCATGTAGTGACTGCTGCTACTGCCCCGGGGGGGCAATCCCTTCGGCCTGTTGCCCTGTAAGCCCATTTGGAAGTGCGCACACATTTGGCAAAGCGCATTTAAAGGTGAAGGTGCAACAGTTAGTGGGCATAGTATCTGGTTCACTGCCTCTTGGAGCCGTGCCAGCAAAGCTTAGCAAAACGCTGGCAAATTGAAAAGATATATGGGTTAGGGGGAACTGCTGCTGCTGCTGCTGCTTCCACGACACGGCCAAAGCATGGCCAGACGAACCAAGGCAAAGCCACAGTGTGGGCGGGCACTTTAAACCAAGGCAACTTTAATATTAGCCAGTTTGTGCAGTGCGCAGTATCAGTTCCGTTTGTGTATCTCTGTATGTGTGTGTTTGTGCGCGGGAGTGAGATTGTTTGTTTTTGTATTGGGAAAAATGTATTTTCAGCAACGCAAGAGAAAATGAAAAACAAGCAACTATAGTGGTAGCAGCAAATTAAAAAATAACAAAAGGAAGCAATATGAAACCTTCTAACAAAAGATTTAATTTAGTGATTTATGTTGAAATTGTTTTTAATTAATTTAAATTTACTCAAATTCGGCTCAACAATTCTTGTTCTGGTGTCAACGACTTTTAAATGTGCGCGCGCTAGGAGAAAAACACTGGCAACGCAAAGAATTTTTTTCATCAGTCTGGCAAGCCCACTGCTTGCGTTCACTTGAACTCGGCACATATCATGAACGCAGCTGTGACGTCAGTACTTCGTACTCCAAGTAAATCGAAACTCATCTGTGCAACTGCTCGCCACTCTAATTCACTCAACCTTCTCTCTTGTTTGTACACTAGCACAGCTGTGCCAACAGACAAGAAAAACAACAACAACCTCCTGCATAACTTTCTTTAACACTTAGAGAATGTGAGAGACAAAGAGAGAGAGAGTGACAGAGACGAACGAAGACGACGACGAAAAAGAGAGTCTAGAAACTACTTGTTGACAAAGCAGGCAGCAGTAACCTGAACTCTTGCTTCCATCGGCCTTCTTGACGTTCTTTGCATATTCTAATTATACGCACGCACGCATTGATAAACTCTACACGTCAGCAGACCACGTCTTCGCAACAGAAATGTAAGTTACAATTTGCAATTTGCTATTAAATTAATGATTACAAAAATTGAATGTTGTTTAAAAGATGCGTCAACTAAAGGGCAAGGTTAAGGAGACGAGGAAGCAGAAAAAGGAGCGCAAGCTGGACAACGCTCAAACGCAAGCGAAGATTGGAACAGTTGTTCTGCCGGCGCTAGGCGTCATTGCCATGATGGTAGGTCTATCGAGAAGGTACCAATGCCTTACCTTATATTTTAATTCTTTTTCCAGATTGTGGCATTCATTTACCTGAAGACAAGACCTGCGGTTTTGGCCTAAACATATGAACACGAATTAGCTTAAGCATTAGATTAGGAGTGAACGATTTTACTTAATGTATGTGTATGATCCGATCTGTGTATTTGCGTCCAAGAAATAGTGCAATTTCTTTTTGAATGTTGATTAAACGACAGCTCAATAATAAAAAACAATCTAATCAAATGTACAATAAAAGTTTTTTTTTGGATAATTCACGCTTTTAGTGTTGTACAACGCAAAGCTTGTGCGATCAGCTGTTAATAAAGAGCGCCGTATTCAAAAAATGTTGTTGAAATTTCGATAAACTTTACTCGCTGAAACACATACACAAATACATATGTTTCTAATAACAAGTTTTTATTTTTGGCTAATTTACATATTGCTTTGCCAATTACACGTTGTTCGTTCATCACACTGGTTTATATCCGTCCTCGGCATTTGCTAATAAATCAAATCAAAAACGGTACCAAAATTATTAAAAATAATTAAATTTAAAAAAAGAATAACGCTGCCAAGATAATAATTTAAACAGCACAACAAAGTTGAGGAGCTAACAGTCGCAGAGTGCAGTTAACGAACTTGGGCTGTGATTAGATAATAAAACACAGAGAGCAATAAGAGAGAAAAAGAGAGAGTTTCCCAGCTGTTTTCTGTCGAGTGACATAAAAAAAATTTACTCTCTCGGAAACAAACAGTTTTCGACTCTCACGCGTCGGCGCTTGTACGTTTTTGGCTGTTTGTACAGACGCAGTTGTTATTTTGATTTTTACACTGGCGCGTGCGGGCGAAAACAGTGATTTTACAATATTGACCATGATAAAATTCGCGGTAAGTACAACACGTACAAGTGAATATAACTGCAAACTAAATGTTGCACAAGCGACATGGCAACCTCCGGTAGAGACCAGGTCAGGCGGTAGATGTATTGCCGTTCTTTTTATGGCGATGATCCAATGAATTTAACAGCACTGTTGTTGTTGTGTGGGACAAAGAAGTCGCAATATTTTTGTCAAGTCATATGAACATCTGAGAGACATGTCTTGCGTATTTACACAGTATACGTTCACAGTGTACTTTCCGCAAGACCATCTAAAGATGTTTACTGTTTATTGTCCACCATAACTTTTGTCCAAGATTCATTGGCTCCACAGTAATCGATTACAATCGATAAGAAGTTTTGGTGGATTAAAATGTTTCCCAATTAATTCAAAAATAATGGTTAATAATAAGATATATTGTTCTTATAATATCTGAGATCGAGGTTAACATACAGAAGGGCACAAGGACTCGGCTGTTGACACTGATCGCGAATTAATATATGCATATACGTATAGGGCTGGTGATGCCCTTTTTTGCCAGCCAGGATCACTTATTTTGGTTTGGTACAAAATTATAATATCCTTTTACTCTATGGGTAGTGAGCGGAACCTTCATTTATTTTTCTTACGATGGTATATGGTGATACACAAGTGAAATCTATTCAAGGGGTTTAACCACGTTGTAATGATACACATTAAATGCTTCGCAGTTTTAAAAATTTCTGTTGTACTAGAGAAAATGATACACCTGCCACTTCTGTAGTTTCAAATTGCTCGTACATATATGTCAGAATCATTTGATATACCTTCAAAATATGAACACCAATACAAAATTCACTAGTTTGTTTGGAAATTATCGAACTTTTACAATGAGGATTTTCGGCGTAGGTGTGCAGGCAGTAAGGCGCAGATGTTGTCCGAGTGCTTGCCCAAGTCCTTGCCCTACTCCTTGTCCTGCTCCCAGTTGCCCCAAGTATGAGGATTTACCGCCTTGTCCTCCGAAGCCATGGAGTAAAAAGCAGCTTTTCTTGTTATCATTGGTTAGCATTGGCAAAAAGTTTCCTCACGTTGGCAAACATGTGAATTATATGTTTGTATATTAAAAATCTCTTTGTATTTCCAATTTCAGTTGACTTTTGGGGCTGGCGTATACACAGGCATTTATGTAACGCAAAACTATGAAGTATGTACCATATGATAGTGCCCTTGGCTTATCTTCGTAAAACTATACTCGTTATTCATTGGTTTCAGGTTCCAAAGGTGGACAGCCCCAAATCTGTAGTGGAATCGGCAAATAAAAAAATTCGTGAACTTATAGATGGCAAGAATAAGTAAGCTCCAATGCAAGAATCAGAATAAGTTCACCAAAACATCAAAAATCGGTATGCCGTAGCTAATCCAAATCCAACGCAAAAGCAGTCTTACATATTGTCTGGCTAATCTTGAACTAAATGAAATTGGTTTTAACGTGAACTATACGTTGGATATAAACAATATTTGCACCGCACCATTTGAACCATTGTCAAACTATCAAATACTCAAGGTTATTCAGATTTTATAAGAAGTGTCAGCAAAATTTGCAGTATTTTAAACGATCCAAAATAAATAATATTGTATAACAGCAAAAACTTATATATCAATTATTTATACCATTTTACAGATCGCCAGTTGAACAAATTGTGCACGATATCAAAAAGGAGGCGAAAAAAATTATGGACGATTAGATAAATGATAAATGTCAATTTTTAGCTCGAGACGAGAGACAATATTAAGCAGTACTTCAGTTTTTTTTTTTGTTTAAACAAATTTATCTATGACCCAATAAAGCAATGTTTTAAAATGTACATCTATATGAAGGAAACACCCCCACCATAATATTCTAAACGAGTCTGTGGCTGCACAAAAGCCAGCCAGTCGGAGGCATGTGTTGGTAGCAGTCCCATGCTGTGGCACTTGTACAGCGCCAGAGCCACATTGGCCAGATTTCCAAGAATATAGACGATGCGCTGACCAGTACCTTGTGCTCCATCGGCCATTTTTGACGTTACTTGGGTGGTAAACATGGCCTTAATGGGTCGTATTAACATCATGCCCACCATCATTATAGGGAATATTGATATTGAATTGCCAGACATGTACATAATAAAGAGATTCATCGGGATCTAGAAACCGTATCGGATTTTGGGTTATGTTTTTGTTGTGCCAATTGCAAATGTACACATACCTGTTTCAATGGTCCCAATGCCAGATCCCAGGATTTCTTGATCACCAGGCGCTGATCACGTACGACTTCAGTTTGATTTACCAATGCTGTGGGATTGTAGCCAGGCGGCGACGGCATATCTGCATTTTTGCTGCATCATAAGAAGGGGAGCAATAAGCAGGAAACACAAAATACATGCTTGAATCGTACCTAACATTGAAGTCCAATGCCCATTTGGATTTCTTAGAGTTCTGCTTTAGCGACATTTTGGTTAGAGTTTCTGAATAGTCTTGTGTTAACTTAATTGAAAAATTACTTGTAAATTGGCACCAGCAGAAGCAGACGATGAGTTTATTATTGGTTATCGTTATCGGCAATAGCAACCCTTCTGCTGAAAAAAGAAAACATGCCGCAGAAGCAGTGTTGGACAATCCGACTCATTGTTTTGTTATCGTTCAAAAATTCGATAACTTGTCTATAATCGAGTTTGTTTTATAGTCTTTCCTGCCAATTTCAAGGGCTGTTAGCGGTTTTTGATTTATTTTTAATTTTATTTAGAATTACCTTTACAAATAGTACGTTCCGTTTTTATATAGTTCTTGTGTTTTCTTTTCTTTTGTGTTTTAAGCAAGTGTTTTGTTGCTGTTACTTGATTTGCTGCCTAGCGACGGACACAAACAAAAAACTTAATTGATTTTTTCTTGTATTTTTAAAGAGCAATTACAATTACAGTTTTGTTTTTTTCTCATTATTATTACTTTTATATTTATAAAATTAAAAAGAAATATATATTGATGAGGGGGTAGGGCAAAAATAACTTAAAAAAGACAATTTTATACCATATACTTGATTTTTGTTGTTGTTGTGGTGGTTGGGGTTCTCTTTTTTGTTTTGTTTACTCATTTTTGCATTTAAACATCAAATAATTATTTATATATATATAAATTTAAATTAAATCATAGCGTTCATTATATGCTGATGCTGTTTTCAAAAGTTGTGTGTGTGTGGTATTTTTTCTTTTGCGATTCTCTCAAACAATTTTCATTATACGCAGCGGCTTTGCGTGTTCTTCTAGTTGGAAATGGAAATGCGCAGAACCCTCAGTTCACTTTTGAATGATGTTGTTTTTAGATTTCCCACATATGATGCCGTTATGTTGTTGTCTGTTGTTGTTATTGTTGTTGAAGGTCTTGCTGCTTTGCTTTTTAAATCAAAGTTAATGTATAATTATTTTGTTGTGGTTGTTGCTTCTGCTGTTGTAGTTTATTTAGCGGTTAGCATTCTTCAGCTGATTGGACAACCAATCGAGTCCCTCGTAGAGTCCATCGCCGCTAGTTGCACACGTCGCCTGAATGTACCAGTTGCGGTTTCTGAGTGAGTGCAAGCCAAGCTTATCGGTAATTTCAGCCGCATTCATTGCATTTGGCAGATCCTGAATGAGGTATTCGAAAGTAAAGAGGAAAGAGAAGGAGAAAGAAAGAGAAAACATTTAGAATACCATTTAGCACTTCATTATGAGATGAGCGGATACGCTAGTTTATCAATTAGTCTAAGTGCATTTTGTGGGTTCCACCTTATCTCAGCAAACAGTCCCACTTCTTATCAGTATACTAAACATTTGTAGCACATCCTATACATAAGTATATTATATAATAGATATGACTTTATCGGTTATATTGAAATTAAGGCAACCATGGTCAAACCCCTCACAAGTCTACTCCAAAAATTTAATGATAGTACGAATAGGAATTCAAAACAAGTTTCCAAAAATATCAGTAGTCTTTATGCTAAATATACTTTACCTGTTTGTTGGCGAATATTAGTAAGACAGCATCTCTGAGCTCATCCTCGGCCAGCATGCGCATCAGTTCCTCTCTCGCCTCACCTATGCGCTCTCTGTCATTGCTATCAACGACGAAGATAAGACCCTAGGGAGTGTATAAAGAAAGTTCATATTAATATCGACTGAAATGATGATAAGATAAATGATTGGGAGATTGTATTTGGAATCAGTCCCGTCTTGAAACAAAATAAACTTTGAATAATCATAGGATAATCATTACAAGTTGTTAACATCATCTTGAAGTAAAGAAGCTTTTGCTCCTTAAGGAACTCAACGTACTTGTGTATTCTGGAAGTAATGCCTCCACAATGGACGAATTTTGTCTTGGCCGCCCACATCCCACACTGTAAAGCTAATATTCTTGTATTCTACAGTCTCCACATTGAAACCTAAGGAAGAAGATGGTTGTAAATAAATTATTTGTCCTTTTGATATGCCCATTTAAAGACTTACCAATGGTAGGTATCGTTGTAACAATTTCGCCTAATTTGAGTTTGTACAGAATTGTGGTTTTACCAGCGGCATCCAAACCGACCATCAATATTCTCATTTCCTTTTTACCGAAGAGGCCTTTGAATAAATTCCCGATTACATTTCCCATGTTGCTGCTGTTTCTCTCTCTTGTCTTTCAATGTGGAGGGGTTTAATTATTAAAATAGTGTTTATATACTGCTGAATCTGCTTGCTTTACTGGAATTATAAAAACAAGTTCAAATCCGAGTTGCAATTGTTGTTAAAACGCAACTCTAGTTGTGGATTTGTGTGTCTTGTGTGACTCGAAGAAACTGCAATAGAACAAAACAAATGTAAACAAACAGAAAATTGATTATTATTTTTATTATTATGTTACTCTTTGTCACAGATTAAGTATAGTCGCAGAAACAACCTCCCATTGACTTTCAAACAATAATAAAACTGACTTCAATTACAGCAAATACGTGTGTGATGTTTAAGGCAACTGTTGTTTGGGTTTCACTGGTTCATTGCGAACTGATTTAATAAGTTTTCATCAGTACGTCTTCGGATTCGATTTCGTTGGGCTGACGTGTTTTAATAACAACACGCCGATGAGTAAGTAAAACCGGAAAAATATTCACCAATAACCAGATGATGAAATTGCGAAAATACAAATGTTTAACATGTAGAAAATAAACTCTCCAGTCGAGTGAGAAAGTGCAAGAGAAGTCGCTGTGAAAGCTTTTGCGAAAGTTCAGTGACAACAATGTAAGTTCAAGAAGTCTGTCGGATTCAAGGTAGAAACAAAGCCACAAGAACGACAGCCAAAAATAATTCAAATTTTTGAAATTCTCTTTTAATTTGATCCTAACGAGACATTGTGCTAGAGGTCTGACGTTGCTAGCATACAAGCTGATAAGATATTGATTTTTTTGTGTGTGTTTGCAGGGCTGACACTCTTTAAATAAACGTGTGAGAACATCGCGTTTAAACGATTAAGGTGGAATATGGGAAATATTTGCGATTTATCAGTGCAAATGACTCGACTTCCACTCAGTTATTCTGTGGGTGAGTCAGCAGCGGCAACTTTAACTAGCCTGCGTATAAGTGTGCCTGTGTGTGTGTATGTGTGCACTAGAGTGTGAGTGAGCATAATACGTATACACGCGTACACTTAAGCAAGCTTCAATATATGCAGCTCAATTGCGAGATTAATTGATTTCGTATGGATGAAATGAAGAAGCGAATAAGAGGAGGAAACAGGCAATAACAACAATCTACAGTCAGGCAGAAGAGGAGATTGCGAACCGAATTGCGCATATAAAATAAAATAAACCAATATTCAACATATTGTTGAACTGCTTTTATTTTTTACCAAAAACACACTGAAATGTGCAAAAACGAACGCAGTGTCACATTAACTATGTGTAAGAAAATGAAAACTACACGTAGCAACTTTTTATATGCTGCCAGCAGCGGCAGCAACACCCTGCACACACAAACACTGATACGCAGCACACTAGAGTTTAGGGTTGCCCCATTATATGTGTGTGTGCGTAGTAAAACGTCGCGTTTTATGTTAGTTGAACTGCACAAAAGAGACACGGACAGCGTTTGTTGAACTTTTGATGTGTATATTAAATATATATAGAATATTTAAGTTTCCTTTGTTTGCTCACAAAATTAATGAACGACTTGTCCCACGCACACACTAGACAGCCCTATGCAATTTCTACGTGTATATGTGTGAGTTTGCCTGTGTGCGTGTGATTGCTTTTGTGTGTGTGTCAAGAAATGATGACGGCGACGTATGCTTTTTTTCCATTTGCTTTCGTCAAACAGCGGCCGCCTTGTTTTGTTAAATTACAATGAAAATATTTTCATGATTTACACTTTGAACATCGCCTGAACATTAAGTTTTAATCTTTTGCACTTTGCACTCATTATTTACCGTTTTCTTCGCAGCTCTTTTTCTAAATTTTCCTTTGATAAAATTTTTCTGCTGCCAAACCGACGGCGAAGAAGAATGTAAAAGTTGGCGATGACAGAGGTGACTGCGATTATTAATCGATAAGCACGACAACGTGACTATCGGTAGATACCATTTTGGGAGGAAATCAGTATTTATTATATAATGTAAATAGACTATCACTTTCCGAGGAATGTTTACTAGGGGGACAAATCAATTGATTATTATAAACTATTTGGAAGACATTTATCGTGACCGATGATTCGATATCCGTCAATACGATTGTTTCCATCGCCACTTCCTTGCGATAGTTGTATATGTGCGTGTGTCAAAATTTCTACACCAATACACCAACATCACCCACATTGCTGCGGCAGCATTTTCAATACTATGCGATAAAAACGCTACCAGATTTTACGTTAAAATACGCTTGTTGATAACATATGCACCTAAAAGATGATTGAAAACCCATACGCACCAACTAATCGAGTCAAATGCACACCAATCTGAGCAGAAATTTTAGAAATTACTGCTTGGAAATGTCTAAAAATCACAGAGCGAAATAAAACTTGACCGAGAAAACACTTGCCGTTGAAAAAACTGCAAACTCACCAAAGTTGAACGTTCATTAAAGAGAACCATGTGTTAGAAGAGCCACACTATACTGTTTCGTGGTGACTTCTCTTGCGGCACTCTCATATGCTGCCACGTCTTGTCCACAAGCGAGGCCGGTGTGTTGAGTTTGAGAGATGACAAGTAGCCGTGAAACCACACGCTATATATCGATTGATAGATTAAATTCATGTTTTATCCAAAGACGCCATTTTTAAGCAATTTGCTCTTGGAAAATGAAATTCTTAAAGTTCATGTAAGTTGACGGTATAGCAGTATTAGTTTAATCCGCTGACAATAAATACAACACAATAAGGCAATATCAATTGTCATGATTTAAGTATAAGAAGCAGATAAACGATGCACGATGTTTCGATATTTAAACTGAGTAGGGTAACATTGCTATTAAATATGTAATAAATTGCACACATGTTATCAGAGCCAGCCTATCGATTACTGATGCATGTATGGCGCAAATTTTAATTTATTTATGGTTTTCTAGTCTTCCGCCTTGCTACATCTGTTACCTTGGCTATGCCAGACACCAACTATAACTACGTACCGTGTTAATACTCTCCGCATCAGTGTAGATGAGTATCAAAAGAGATTGCAGAGTAAATTAAACGAGATATATGGTCAATCGGCGCCAAGAGTTTACGGATTACCCCAACTACCCGAAATTGTATGCATCGACCCACTGGAAAGACCCGTTAAAGATGTTTTTGATGGCACGCGCAAGGAAGTCGTTGTGGACACCAGTTGCGGTGCAGCATTGTTGCGTGGTGCTCATGTCTTTGCACCTGGCGTTCTGGCCATGGAATCGGGTACACAGCTGAAGGAACTAGTCAATGTTTTTGCGGATCTACCAGGGAAATGTAAACGCGGCACTGCCACGCGATACGTGTGCGATGAGAAGATATTTCTGGGCGTCGGTCAAGTGCTGATGCAACGGCATCAGTTGTACAATGACAGCAAGGTGCCGCTTTCAGGGATAGCAGTTCGCATGGAGTTTAACGTGAGTGGAGTACCGACTTTGGGAGATCTCAGCGATGCAGATGCCCTACTACAGAATCTTCCCTCGATTGTGTGCGCACGAGTACTAGCACCACAGCCTGGTGAACGAATCCTGGACATGTGTGCAGCCCCGGGGAACAAGACAACGCATGTTGCCGAACTCATGGGCAATGTGGGCACGGTCATTGCGCTGGATAACTCTGCGAGTCGAGTGCGTGCAATGAAATCGAAATTGGGCAACAACTACAGCTGCATTGAGGTGCATCACTTTGATGCCACCAAGGCGTGGCATGCAGACTGCAGTGGCGATGGTAACCCAACGACAGCGCCACCCTATGGCTCAGATTCTTTTGATCGCATCCTACTGGATGCACCCTGCAGTGGATTGGGCAATCGTCCGCAGCTCTCGGCCAGCATAAAGCAGGTCAAAGTTCTACAGTCCTATCCTAATATACAACGCAATCTATTCATACAAGCTGTGCCTCTCCTGCGCCCTGGCGGCGTGCTCGTCTACAGCACGTGCACCATCACAGAGGGGGAGTGTGAGCAGCTGGTGGCCTGGGCACTGCGTAAGTTTCCTCAGCTGAAGCTGGTGGATGCCACGCCCAAGCTGGGTGCACCTGGTCTGCCTCTGGATGGTCTGGATGCAGCACAGTGTGGGCTGATACAGCGCTTTGGTCCCAGTGCTGCGAATCGTGTTGCCAACCTGGATACGGTGGGATTCTTCATAGCAAAGTTTCAAAAACAAACAACGTAGATATTTGTTAAAGAAGAATATACCTAATATAATAAATAAAAAGAGTAAAATACAATCCCCACAAGTTCAATGATTGCTTGCATTTTGAGATTTTTTCCAAAGTCCAGTGAAATTGCGTGAATTTCTTTTGTTTTTATTTTAATTTAAATTGCAGTTTATATTGTTTGTTTTATATTTTACAACTACGCTTCTCTTGTTAAGTTTTTGTGGCATTCTTCTCTTCTCGTTTCTTTCTCAATTTTAAAATTAATGAACTTAGTGTATTCTTCTCCTAGTTGTTGTTGTTTGCAGTTAGTTCATTAGTTTTTAGAAATACTCAAATAATGTACAATACATAATGATAATAATAATAATATAATATTACAATTACAAGTTATATGCCTAATATGTCTTGTTGTTGTTGCTGTTGCTTACTCGCGTTCTTTATATGCGAGTCGAGTCTACTAATTGTTTAACTGTTCTTCAAAATGCAACCGCTGCACTTTGTTGCTGCCTAGAATAATAAAGAATTACACAATGCATTACTTTAGGTGAATTAATTAAATTAGAATAGTTTGTTGTTTGTTTATTTAGTACAAATACAAATTTTTCTTTTACTTTTTTTATCTTTTCTAGTATTATGCGATAATTTTGCCGTTGCTTTTCGGTAGTACAAGATCGTTTTCGTAGTTAAAAACTTTGCATAGTTTCCATTCCGATAGATCCTGCTCGCTACTATATAATAGAACTTTTCACTTATTGCAATGTAGTATATACCATATTCTATTTGTTTTAGGTTTAGGATTAACATTTAATGAAAAGGTAAAAAATTGAATTTAATCAAATCGTTTGTTAAACAAAATATATAAACAATGTCCTTAAGAGCAATTGGGGAGAGAAATGCGAATATGCTCAAAGGTGCGATATGATTGGCATAATGGGAGCGCGACTACGTGGATGAATGCAATGATAGATGGCTTAGGTCTAAGCGGCTCCTACTTCACTCCCACTCACTCGTCTCATTGTATATTATCATCTTTATCATCATCTGTATCATCATCGTGCTTATAAGCTACATATACATATGCCTAGGAGTGTACGATATATATACGATATATATATTGTTATTTATTTACGTCGGGATATTAAGCGTCTTGAACTGATCCTCCTGCATTTCAGTCATCATGAAGGTGCCATCCTGCAGCAACAAAACAACACGACGCGTGCCACCTGAAAAGTATTCGAATATTGAAACAGTTAATCAATTATTTGACTTGATTTGCAAACAATCTTAGCTTACCCGGCGATGGTAGATCAGCTTGGACCACCTCGGCTGGTATCTGCGCCTCAGTGCCATCACTATCCGATGTTGTGATGTGAATTTGCGCTGTATGTGGAGTACTGGTGGCCCCGGACGTTGCCGCCGCTGCCTCCTGTTGTTGCTGCTGTTGCAGCACTGCAGCCTGATGCTGGGCCAGCTCCTCTTCAGTCATGCTGACCAGTATGTGCTCACCATCGGCTGTGGGTTCACCCTGCTGGCCCACAGCAGCCACTGCCTCGGCAACAGCATTGTCCAGCGTCAGCACATCCTGATCCTCACCCTCGGCAGCAGCCACATAGGCGAACTGCTGTTCCCCATCGGGTCCCTGGGTGACCAGAATGGTCTGACCTTCGGCATTCTTGCCGGCCACCTGATAAACGGTGCCATCTTCGCCGCGGACCAGCAACGCTGAGCCATCCTCGTTAGTGAGCACCTGCTGGTCGCCGCCCAGCAGCGCCTGTGCGGCAGCCTCAAGCTGTTCACGTTGCTGTTCCTGTTGTTGTTCCTGTTCCATTTGTAGTTGCGTCTCCTCCTGCCCAATTAGCTTGCCTGTGATGGGGCACAGCTGCGCCTGATGCTGCTGCAGGTCTTCCTGTTCGATTTCCATCTCGATTTGCATTGGTTGTGCCTTGGCGGCCGGTGTATTTGTCATACGTTGCCTCAACGGCGTCAACTGTTGCACTTTCTGAATCTGGACCTGCTGTTGCTGCTGTTGTTGTTGCTGCTGCTGCAATGCCTGGCGCTGTTGACGAGCCTGTGCCGCCCGCTGTGCCATCGCTTCGTCGCGTGTCATCACTTTGCGCGTCACCTTGAGATCCCCAGACTTGGACAACTGCAGAATCTTTTGCTCCGGCGTAACTGCTTTGCCACCGACAACTTGCCGTTGTTGCTGCTGCGGGGTATTGGCCCGCGCAACCACCATCCGACCTCCACTGCCAGCCGGGACACCCGCACGAGCAGGCGTTACTACTTGACGCAGCGGATTCGGCGTGCTTGTGCCGACTGGCCGTCGTTGCAACTGAGTTCCTTGGCCTGGAGCACGCAGTACATGCGTACGCTGACCCACTGTTACGGGGGAATTGCTGCCCGCGGCACGAGTAACTGCCGGGCGTTTTACGGCTACTAAGCCTGCCGATGAGCCAGTAGACGAGGTGGTTGTGCCAACAGGGCTGCCCTTTGGTAGTGGTGAGAGTGAGCCTGTTTCCGTTTGATCTACGCGAAAGATTCCCCTGTTGTTGCTGCTCATTTCAGAGCGTGTTAAATACCGTACAGGACACTCGGTCTTTTGACGTTTCTGCAGCGATAAAAGTTGGAAAATGTTCATTGTTACAATATCATATGATAAAGACTATAAATATACTCACTATTTGTATGGTGTTGGGCATTTCGGGCTTGCGAAACATTCCCGAGCTAGTGCTGTCATCCGTGTAGATGATTTCACCCATTTTAGACTCCTTATCGCAAAGCGGGCCACTGGATGACGAGGAGTTGCCATTGATGCGTGCCGGTGTTGAGGATATATTCACTTTGGGCTTATTCAACTGCACGGAACTTCCGCCGTTTTTTAAACGCTTTACTGTATGCGATGGTATCAAGTCCTCTTCGAGATCTTCCAGTTCCATAGATTCGTTGGACACATTGAGGACAGAGCCGTCAGCACTGGAGTCAGTATGATTGAGCTTACGTTTGACAGCCAAAGGCGTCGTTGTAGATGTCGACCAGTCTTGCTCCGTGGCCGACTCATCCTCATTGGCAGATGATGGCGATGTAGAGCCTTCACCGCCACCGCTTTCGTTAACCCATTGCTTGAACTGATCCATCGCTTTGGTTTTAGAAGTGCGTGATGGACGCGATGCACCGACACCCGATGAATTTGGCGAAACTGCCGATGCCGACTGTGGACTATGTGGATCTGAATCCATTTTGCTACCACTCGAGGATGTCGTCTGCTGTTTGTCATGCTGTTTCTCCTGCTGCATGCGCTTCAGTGCGTCCAAGCTCTTCTCACGCTTAAGCTTTTGTCGCGCCAACTGCTTCTCGAATATCTGCAGAAAATAGGGCACACGCTCCAGATTGGCCAGCACTTCCCAGGTGTTTTCGTTGTGTGATCGATCGATCCATTTCACTAGATACTCATGAGTCTTACGACGCGGATTGAATCGTTTCGCGACAATACTCTCGACAGCTTCCTCGGTGCGCTGTTCGGTCTTCGGATCGACGCGTATGGCGATTCGATTGTTATTCTTGACACTACCGGTGCCTGAGGACCCTCCAGTGGGGGTGGGCGTGCCCGGTTTTGATTTGGGTCGCTCATTTTCCGTGTCCTTTATTTGTGAGGAGTTTGTCGGCAGTTTGCCAGCAGGAGATTCTATAACAATAAGTTTTAAAAGGCGAACAATTGGTAAAATTCACTTATATCTCTTACTTCTTGTGGGCGATACACTGGAAGATGTGTTGCTATTGGCTGTGCTGTTGTTGTTGTTGTTATTGGGATTGACAACAGTTTTGGTGATGCGCACAGGCATATCCTGAAGCTGACCGTGTCCGATTTTTCCAAAAGACTGTATTGTCCTACCGGCAACAATCCATGGCTCCCGCACACTCTCCTCCAGTTTTACCCAGTGCTGGTACATGGCCCACGAATTAGAGGAATTGCTCCCCTTGCGCGTATGCAGCTGTGTGGCTTTCCATAGGGTAAATGCCCAAATCGTGGGCTTTGTATCGAGGGATTCTTTTAAATTAGTATTCTCCTTTTCGCAGGCATCGTCGTCCTTATGCGATCTAAATTCTTCGACGAAGTTAAAGACCCGCAAACAGCGACCACAAACGAGCACATCCATGTTGGCTAATTCGTCCTGGGCAGCTAAACACCAAGTACATGTTTTTATGGTTAATTTTATTTTTTTCTTTGGTTTTCACTTTTTCATTTCAGTTTACCTCTAATTATATTTGCGTGTTTGCCAATTTCCGTCGGTGCAATCTCCTGTGCCAACATTATACACAACACCAACGTTCTTGCTAAAGAAATGAAGATGAACAATTTGAAATTTTGTATTTTCAATTTAAAAACAAATAAAAACCGTAAGAAATACGCGCACAAACACACACACGCACATGAGAGCAAAAAAAAAGTACAGTGCCGTGGTGTGTTTATGCAACAAAGTGGCAACGTTAACAGTGGCAACCAAGTGTGGTGGATTTCAGCCCGTATGTAATGGCTGCAGAGAATACAACACCTAGGACAGAAAATAGCACAAAGCATAATGGCAAAAATGCAACGAAGGCTGGCACAAAGTGTAGACGCACAAAACATAGCAAACCGGGCGCGAAAAAATGCAATAGCAACAAACATTTGTTGTAGATGAAATATTTATATTCCTTGACTCCACAGCAATCGCACGATTTTTTATATTTATGCTTATCTTATTATAGCCGCCATTTTTTAGGCAAATAAGCCGCTGCATTTGCATTCGCAAGGAACTAACTAAAGCAATTAATATACACACACAATTGCAATCGCACACAGCCAGATGTTTGATTCAAGGATTTTAAAACGCCTTGCAGCTGATTTGCACCTATAATATTTATATTATTTAGCACAGATTTTTATGGATATCATATTTGCACTGTGTACTCGTTTCGGCAAATTTCTGTATGCCTTTTTTATAGGCTTTAACAATTGTTGCCTTTTTGATTTATTTCACACACCTTCATATAAAAAAGCGTTTAGAACAGATAAATTAGGGGCTCTCGGTTTTCCAACAACTAATTTTAATTTAACTGTTTTTATTCTTCAACTCGCGCAACGCTGTTCACAATTGCACGCGCGCCAACTCTGAATGCCAAAAAAGTTTCTACAACTGAACGAAGTGGCCAGTTCTGGTTTTAGAGTCCGGCTAGGGTGACTTTTGCGTATCCTATCGTATATATAAATGTATCCAAACCTCAATAATAATTGTTGAATAAAGTTGTAGAAATAATTTTTATTACTTTTACTATAGTCTTTAATTATTTATATAGTCTTTGGTATTATTTTTCACAGAACTTTAAACACTTTAATTTATTAGCTCTGCCTTATATGCTCAACATATGGTGTAGCGCTCTTTTACGTTCGTCCGCGTTTTGTAGCACTCGGATAGCCAATCATGTGGCATGGTGAATTTCTGATGTCAATGTGGCAACGTCGACACATTGACAGCTATTGAAAATAAATTATTTTAATGGCCATTAATGCATTTATAAAAATAAAAATAATATATATAAACTTTATCAATTTAATCTGTATTTTTAATGCATAATTTAAATAATGTATTTTAAATATATTGTTAATTTGTGCTCATGTGGCAGCTCTTTTTCCTTTCAGCTGCAAGAATTTAATTTTTTTTTGTGATATGTAAACACTTTTTAGTTTGCGGCCTGTGTTTGTACGTGCAAATGAAATTTACTTCATTTGCGTTGGGATAACAATTTGTATATTAACTGAGCTCAAAAGAAAGCAAACAGAATGGCTGATGATGAACAAGACGATCAAAAGGAGTATCGCTGGGAGACTGGCTACGAGAAGACATGGTGAGTGACGGCACGCAATGCTGCTGATGATGTCCTCGTGATTTTCTCATTGAACGCAACTCTTTGGTCAACAGGGAAGCCATCAAGGAGGACGACGATGGGCTGTTGGACGGGGCCATTGCCGAGCTTATACAGAAAGCCAAGCGGAAGCGCCAGGCGGAAAAGACCAAACAGAACCGTTTGGGTATGATGCGTCACATGTTTATTGTTTTGGATTGTTCCGAGTCAATGAGTGTTCCCGATTTGAAGCCCACCCGCTTGTTGTGCACACTCAAGCTACTGGAGATCTTTATTGAGGAGTTCTTCGATCAGAATCCCATCAGCCAGTTGGGCATTATAGCACTGAAAGCAAAGCGCGCCGAGAAGATAACCGAACTCACTGGCACTTCTCGTGTGCATCTCAAGGCGTTAGAAGGGTAAGTCTTTTGAAGCTGTAGATATTATCCAAAGCAAGTATATTTAAATTGTTCCTTTAGTCTAGCTAATGTGTCGCTGACCAGCGAACCGTCACTGCAGAATGGCTTAGATCTGGCCCTGAAGACCCTTAAGGTGGTGCCATCGCATGCATCGCGTGAGATAGTTATCATTATGGGCTCACTGACAACCTGCGATCCGGTGGACATAAATCAAACCATCGACGAGCTGAAAAAGGAGCGTATACGCTGTTCGGTTATCTCGTTGTCGGCGGAAATCCACATTTGTCGCTATCTGACCCAGCAGACAATGGGGACCTTTGGTGCAGTACTCGATGACTCGCATTATCGTGATCAACTGTTGTCTCAAGTGGATCCACCGCCAGCAGCCAAAACGCAGGACAATTCACTGATACGCATGGGCTTCCCACACAGCAAGAACGAGGTGGAAGGCAAAGATGCTCCGCTCTCTATGTGCATGTGTCACATTGACAATCTCGATGAACCGAGCGAGTTGTCCACCACCGGTCACCATTGTCCACAGTGTAACAGCAAGTACTGTGAGCTGCCTGTGGAGTGCCAGTGCTGTGGCCTTACTCTGGTCTCGGCTCCCCATTTGGCACGCTCATATCATCATCTGTTTCCTGTGCCCAACTTCGAGGAGCTGCCCTTTGAGTCGGTGCCACCTGCAGCACCTGATTGCGGGGGCCTGCGCAAGTGTTACGGCTGCATTAAGGTACTCAACGCTTCGGCCGACAAGACTGTCTTCAAGTGCGGCTACTGCAATCAATTCTTCTGCATCGACTGTGATATATTCATCCATGAGACCTTGCACGCCTGCGTGGGCTGCAACACGATTCCCGGCGTAGCCGGTTTAGTCTATCAGAAGCAGGGCGGCAAGGCGACTCCTGGTGATGCGCCACAGGTGCCTCCCATGGCACCCACTACATCCAAGCAGCGCAGTCAGTTTTCCGTCTAATCCATAGTTATGACTTTCTGAGGGTATAAATAGATTAAAGTTATCATTACTAAACTATTCTAAGAGCTAATCCTGCATTTCGCATGCAAATAAGTTTTTGTTTTCTTCGAAATAAAATACATAAGCCTTTGTTTGTAATATGAAATGTGTAAAGTCTATTGAAGGTGCTGCAATTTGCAACTTGTAAATAATGTTTAATGATGAACTATCGTATGTTCGTTATAAGTGTATCCTATTGTTCTTGACTCGTTCATTCAACTCTGTTGCAATTCTGATATTGTTCCAATTGAAATGTTCAAGTTCGATGTCAATTTAGAAGACTATCTTCCAGGGTTTCTTATCGAGCACATTGCAGCTACGACCAGTTTGAATAGTTAACGCTAACTACGTCTATGTAAGATACTTAATTATGGCATGTGCTTTTTTCTCTTGTTTATTATTTCTGTTTTCCATCTGTATAATCATTGCTATTTCAGCTGTGGTTCTAACCATAGCTGTTTTTATTGTTGTTGCCGCTCACAGTTAACTCTTGTCATTTGTTTCTGTTTGTTGTACATAGTCTGTCTCTGAACTTGACGTAGGTATCTTTTGTTCGCGTCTCGCGCGAGTTCATCGCCAGCGTTTGGCGGGATCGGTCGGCATTTCCATAGACAGATCGTGTTGATTTTCACCTATTTATTGCTGTTATTAATATTTATAATTATAATAGATAATAGAGACGTTGCTGGTGCTACGAAAATTGCCAGGTATGTCCAGCGCTGTATTTGTAAACTGGCATACAGTAATTGTTATACGGTTTGTTGGTGTTTTTCAGTGTGTGTGTTAATGATCTTCGTGTCATATAATAGTTTTGATATTGAAATTTGATTTATTATAGTAGTTATTAGGGTTGATCAACAATATAACAGTTATAAGTCTATAAACGAAGTGGCATTTGTGCAGTATAATAGTTGTGATATTGAAACTTGAGTAAATTTTGTAATGATTTGTGTTGATCAAAAGTTATAGGTCTATAAATAAAGAGTTATTCGTGTATAACAGTTGTGGGTAATTTGACTAGTAAACTAATTTTGATCAATTACAACTTGACCTAAAATACTCAATAAAATATTTTTCCAAACAGTATAACTCTTAATCTCTAAATCAAGTTGGAAAAATATAGTTTTGAAAAATTTTTAATGTTTTTAAACCATTATGGATTGGATATATTTCATGTTTCCTATACTTTGTTTACCATAATCTATTTTATTACTCAACTACCTTAGAAAGTGCTAAAATATCGCTTCATAATCATTCTGTTTGTTTCTATAATACATATATTGAAGCCATATAAAATTTTTTATTTGACATAAACGGAACGTCAATGACACTGCCTGAAACGAGTTGTGAACTGGTTTTGGACCATGTTCGAATTGCAAACATTGTTCATAAGTATGTGTTCTTCTCGGCTTCTCGAGAAACAACAACAAGGTTTACCGAATTTCAGAATATATCCAGTTCGAACAAGTGGGTTTTTTTTTGTGGGCCTATAAGAAGTTCAATAAACATATAATTAAAGCTATATGAGTAATTTCAATGATGTTATTGCAACTGATTTCACAGTTTTGAATTGTCATTACTATTATAAATACAATTATAATGTCAGAAATGATGCATCTTATTATACTGGAATGGAAAAGTGATTGTTGATGCTGATTTATAGACTTCCCTTCCAATTACAGCTATTATTAGAAATGTTCTGTAATATCTGACACTTTCCATTGTCTGGGATCTACAATTTAGTCACTGCATAAGTCGAGCAATTTGCATTTTTATCTGAGCGTCAGGCAGGTCGGCGTTATATAGCGACTAATTACTGAACTATCCAAAGCTTCCGCATTTCGAGCTGCTGCAGGCACCTGCCTAGTTTACACGTATATATAACACTTTGTCCGATGTGGACTATATATACGTATAGAAAGAGAGAGAGAGAGAGAGAGAAAGAGAGGGAGAGTGGGTGGCTATATAGCGACCCAAGCCCGACAATTGGCCGCAATTAGCCGCGCTCTAATTGCACGTCAAGAGGCTTTAAGTCTTTCCCATCGTTAGTCGAAATTGCATAGGCAAATGAAGGCAGTCAGCCAGGCAGACTGTGTATACGTATACGTATTTTCCTGGGCCAATTTCGGCCTTTTAATCAGCATTATAATTTATGCCCCAAAATGTGACTTTAAAGCAAGAAGACTCGCCCTGGCTGGAGGGCAGTAACTTTCCGGTTGCGTTAAAACTTTGTGCGGCTAATCACTTCTTAACTTATTTGTTGGTTGTTCCACAACTAAGCCAGAAGGAGAGAGAGTGGAATAGAAATGTGGGTGGGCAAGTTGTTGCTTGGGGGCACAACAGCTAAGTATTTGTGGCATCTTCCCTCTCAACCATCTTATTGATTTCGCTCGACATGCTCAACCTATTTAAGTTTTTCAGGCAACATTTTCCAGCCAATTTGTATTCCATAATAACTAATTAATCAACATATATTTATTATTTTTAGCTTATTAGTTTGATATATGTATATAAATAATATCAAAGTCAATTTCCTACTATCACATCGATAAGGCAAAAACGACATGAATGAACAATTCAAGTGGAAATTGATAATAAGTAATCAAGAATTATTGTATTTATTAACTTGAAAGGCTCGTGCGGAAAACAAAGAGAGACATAATAATGATAATAACGATAATGTTGTATAAGTGTTGCAAATTATTAAGTTTATTTTTGGGAGTGTCTTATAAAAATCAGTCTACGGCATGCAGCTTCCATTAGCACCTACCAGGTTGGGCCCCCGTACTTAATTTATATATAATTTCGCTAAACAAATCAATTAGTGCGGCCTGTGAAAAAAAGGCGTTGCTGCCAATAAAATTTAAATTAGCAGTTAGCAACAAATATGAATTTTATGCAGGAGGAAAGGGAGAGTGTGAGAGCAAGATAGCATGTGTAAATATGCAATGATAGAATTATGAATGGAAATATTTTAGAGATTTCAAGCCAAATTTCAGGGCTAGGTAAGAAAAAGAATTAAAGTTTATTAAACAGAGCTAACTATTGTACTTTAAGCTGCTTTAATAGTATATTAGTATACATAAATATACGGTATAAAAGAAATAAATAAAACATAATACATCTATCTATCTAAAGTTATCGCAGCGATTTGATTTATCAGTCCTAAATCTCTTTTTCATTGGCTATTCTTTTAGCTATGCCACTTTTTGCTTTATTCAATAAATATTAATTATTATTATAATACTATTTTATGTTTGATAAAAAGAGAAATACCGCAAAAAAGTACATGCAAGAGCTGTTTGTATTTTTTTTTTGTTCTTTGTTTTCGTTTGTCAAAGCAAACTGCAAATAATTTCCGGGTTAAATTGAAATTGGTAATCCGATAGACTGCAGACGGGCAGAGCCAGACATAAGGACAGACAATCCTCAGTCCAAGCGAACAATAAATGGCATAAATTAAACTTTTATTTGGTTAACACAAAATGCAAAGCAATTATTTAATAAATTTACGTTCAGGCTCAAATTATTTGCGTTTGCGATTTGGTTAATTGGCTTCAGGAAAAAGGCGTGTGGGAAAGTGGTCGCCATGGTTTATACAATATGATTGCTGGCTCCATGATATATGGATTTCCAATTAATGTATAGTTAGCTTTTTATATTACTTTATTTAACAAGGTTTTTTTGTGAACTAAACAACTGTGTAGGGTATTGCCTAGTTGATGCGTCTATGCAATTTGTCTTAGTTAATCTAAGCTTAGTACACGTGATGGCCTTAACCCGTTTGCCTTGGAGTGTGGCTCACTCGTGCCTCGTTCCCATGGTAATCGCATTGTACTGACTGAATATGTGGGTAAAAGAAATTCCCCTTAATTGAAATTTAAATTACAGACGCGTAATAAAACAATTATAAGACAAGATGGAAAAGGTAATGTCGATTAGTTGAATTTATCAACAATTTTTTGATTGGCAGTCTGCGGCTGCTTCGGAGCACGTGTTTCTGCTTGTCGGGTTACAAATTTATTTTATGATGTTCTTTCTGGGAATTCCCTTATCTAATCCATATATTCGCTGTGGCAATATGTGAGTCAATGTTAGCTTTCTGCTTTTTTGTTAGTTTTGAATGGTTGCTGGGCCTAGACAGGATTCTAATCACATCTTATTGACTTATCTATTGTGAATATAACAGGATTTCCATTGAAAATCGTTTAAAATTCTATACCATTAAAATATACTAGTATTGGAACAATCGGTAGGGATTGAAACCAAATCGGTAAGGGTATAGAGCCTTCAGCAAGCCGGAGGTAGCCTCTCTTTGTGGTTCATCTTTAACTTTCTTTTTAGCCCACTTATCGATGTTTTTATTGAACATTTTATCCACTTATCGATGTATTTATTGACCATTTTATGCATAAATTATACACAAAGAGTAAAGATAATATTGTGTAATGTTGTTTACGCAGAAAAAGGTGGATAAGTCGCGTCTGCATATACGATGCGATTTTTGCGATGAATGTAAATGTTGAAACAGTAAGAATAATGTTGCAACAGTAAGAATAAGTTTAAATAATATTCAACAAAGCATGCATCATTTATTTAAATTATAATGAAAATAGATTTAAGATGGTGATGCATCCCTTTAAAAAAATTATATATAAATATATATGAAGTTCTGTATGCGGGAGTAGTGTGTCAAAGCATTTGACTACATCGAAGTGATTGCACGTAGCATAGTGTATACAACTTACATACTACCGTTAAGTTTCGTATTGAACGAAACTAAGAAGAGCAAGACTTAGGGAGAGAGAGAGAGGGAGCGGTAGAGAGAGAGCAGGGTTTGATCAGTACTTTAAGTGTTCGCGTTGTGTCGAAAGAAAATGTTAAAAAAGTGCGAATGCTAAACAAATTAATATTAAATAAATAAGTTAATAAGCATCGCGAATGTTTCCTCCTCGACAAATGTATAAAACGAAAATGCAAAACGAATTGCGAAAATATTAAACGAAAAGTTGTCGTCGAGTGTGTTCCGAATCGGACGTGAGAAAAAAAACCGAAAGTTGAAGTGAAAAAGGAGAAGAAGAAGAAGCTGCTAAATAAAGTGTGTAAAAAGGAACAGAAAAAGGTTAATTATTAAATTCATATATTATTATTGTGCTCTTCATATTGTGATAGTTCCAGATTCCTTTGTTGTTGTTTCTTTCTTTTTGTGTCGCGCTTTTACATCGCTTTCTTTTTGTGTTCTGCTTCTCTCTTTCGTGTGTTCTGTTCTGTTTACGCTTTCCGGTCATGTTAATGAGCCGCGTCTCTTTTTATTTTTATAACTTTTATGACATCATTTTTTTGGCCAGAATTTTTGAGCACTCTCCACCCGCTCGACTCTCCATTCTCCTTTCTACACTTGGAGTTATTGCGTGTGTTTTGTTTTCTGAGTGAAGCTTTTTTGAAGGTTTAAAACATAATTGTAGTTATACCCTGTAACTATTAAACCTATGCAAAGGGTTATACGCGATCAGCTTAAAGTGATCTTTTTGATATTTTTTGCTTTATTTGAGTGTACTGCAAACTCAAGTCAGTTTAAACCGAATCAAGTGAAGGGTATTTTCCTAGTCGAGCACTGCCCTCAATGGCATGCCAATTTGTTTTGATCTGTTTTGCCAGCTTCTCTAACGAGCGGTACTTAATGATTTATCAAATGATGTAGCGTTAAATTGAAGAGTTGTGTGAGTCGAACAACAGCACGATCTACCTACCTATATATGTACAAGATGTATGTACCAGATGTATGTATACGTGCCATACTCTATCTGAGTCGAGAGCTATATGTGATTTATGGTACAAGGTTCCCGAACACTTGTGCTCTATCGGTTACAGGCACACTTATGCCTGATATGCCTGACAAAGCAAAGAAGGGAACGTGTCGTTGAAGGTGCCCAAATACGAAGTCACCTGGCAACAATCCAATAAAATACTACAATATGATTAAATTAATCTAATAAATTATCGCCGCACGATTAAATATGATTTTGATTTGATAGTTCGATTTCTGTGGGGATTTCATCAGGAATCATCATAATGTGAAATCCTTATCTTTTAATACTTCACCAGAAATCTGGAATTGAACTTGAGTCGAAAGTTTTTATACATAAATTGTGTACACTTTGTATTAATAATTTATATAACACTTTATGAAAGCGACTGCGTGGGAAAGTAATAATGAAACACTTTCTTATCAGGACTCTTAAGTTTTGTACAATATAAAGTTTGATAGGTACCTCGGCAATTTAAACAGAGTAGTTCAAATGTATTTGGAATTTCGTTTAATTTACGAGTTAAAGAAGCTCTTAAATTAATTTGCACAGCTCTTTGAATTTTTTAAAAGTTGAATTTTTTAAAGCTATAAAAGTAAATGTAGAGAAGTTTATTATCTATTCTTACTGCATTCTTCGTTCAGTTTTTAATTAGTCTAAGTGTTTGTTGTTCTAGCTCGGCAAGTACTAAGTGACTTATTTATTATGTCATCCACAAATACATTAAATATAACATTCGAGTTGCGTTGATTTTCCAGTTGAGAAACCAGTTATTTTTTTAAATTAGCACGCTTGAGTAACCCTTTGCAGCTGGCTTTGACTTTTTCGCAGTCGGCATGCAAATGTCAAGAAGTGCACTGCCACCCCCCATTCTTCCCCCCTCCACCCCTCAGGCACCGCCTGTCGCCGTGCACCCTTCTGCAAACCGCATGCGGTGCTTCAGAGTCACAAACAATTTGCAAGGCACACTGAGCACTCAACAGGCCGCAGTTAAATAAAACCCATTGTAACGAGGACCCGACAGGCACCCGGCAATGTCGCAACACACCGGGCAATACCCACTGTTATTAATGGAAATTAAAACTGTTAATAACCCCAAATGTGCTTCAAAACCAATTGAAACTTTCACGAAAAAGAATATAAAAAATAACAATGTAATTTAAATATTCTCAGGCCAAAGTTCAATGACCTAAGAGAGTTAAAAATGTGACAACTATCTTGTAACCTAAGGAAGTTTTGCCTAATTTAGATAAACAAAAATCTCTACTAAGAATCCAGTAAAGTAAATTAATCTGGCAATTGTGTAACTTACTTAGTTGTATAAGGAGAACGTCCTCTACTCCATTATGTATATAGATTCAATTCTATATTCTATTTAATCTTTATATTCCACATGTTTTATACAATCCCTACATTCTATATTCTATAATCGAGGCATATTATATTTAGATTTACAATATATACATTTTTCTTAACACCTTTCGGGTCTCTTATCGTGCTGCAGCCTTAGATATCCTCTATAAAAGATAACCCCAAATTAAAACCCACCGACAACAACTGTAAACACACATTTTAAGCGTCTGAACTATATGTCTTTTGCAAGTTATACGATTACGAATTCCCGTCACGAGTCGCTCGTGTCTGTAAATATTTGTTGGCCTACAAAATATCATAAATTATATATGCGTTCAAAGCAGTGGCTTAGTCCAAAGGGGGGAACGATCTAGAACAACTGGCGCAGGGTTTCACTTATATTTGACTAGGATTATTTTTCAATTATTTGGGAATTATTTTGAATTTTTATTTAATTGTGACCCCTCGTTTTGAGGTAAAGGGACGCCCCTGTAGGTCGCCGAATAAGTCAAGGGAAAGAAAGTACTTCAGTTTTTATCTAAAACAAAAACACATTGCATATGTCTTTGCATTCCCATTATCAACACAGACATATAGCCAGATAATACCACACGGTTCGTCGGGGACAGTTCGAGATTATAACGTAAAGACAAAAAAAAAAAAAATGTAAAATCAGAAGATTCACTCGCAGTTCTCTTTATCTGTTATCAAGTCGTCGACACAACATGAGAATTATGTTCGCCTTGTTTGGGGCCCCGCGAATCGTCATAATGTGCAATTATCTCTTATCAGAAAGTCTGGCAAATGCCTCATAGATGAATGGTGCCTACGTTAATTGCAACTGCCATTAAAAGGGAATCAACTTTTATGGGCCCCTAGGCCGACTTTGCACTTGGCCAACGCGTGTTTCACCAGACTGAGGGGTTCTGCAGTTCCCAATGCTGATTACTCGTATACTTACTTCAGATGTCTGGCACCAGGTGAAGCACCCGACAAAGTCGTTGAAGAACCAATTCAACCAATTTCAATTTTCTATAGTATATATTAGTATATTGTAGACTCTTATAAACTATTCTAGTACATGTTTACCACAGCCTATTTTTTTATTGAGGGGGTCAATAAAACTTAGGTGTGGCTGATGAAAGGAAATATTTATGCCTTTATAGCAGGAAATTCGACAATAAGATCTAAGAGTGTGGTATAAGAGCTTTCTTAATTAGAGTTTCGTGGCATGTGCTAAGCACTCGTATAATTTTATTGAGAGGAATATCGAAAGGTATTCTCGATCAGGATAATGAGATGTTTTTCCCAAAAACTGTAACAAACAAACATCAATATGAATCATTTAAATTGCTTGTGGTAGTCGGTAGTAAAATAAAGGTAACTGCTGAGATTTGTAGATTCCGAAGATATTTGCCGATAAGTCTGGCAAGAAGTCTGGCGAGAATTGCCATAATTATCTTATATGAGGGTAGACTATAAGAAACTGCCATAAATCATGGAACCCAAACTGGTTTTACAGCTCCATGGCGTATAAATCAGACCAGAATAGCGATCTATAAATCAAACTGATATTCCAACACCCGATAAAAGCAAAGTTATAGTTACAGCTATATGTGACACATAGTCATTATGGTTATTGGTACGACAACTATGTTTATCTTAGGTGTTTACACGGCTAATGTGAAACGGCAATAGAGACGCATTGGCACCGATATCGGCATCTGGTAAATGTGTCAAAACATTATGGAAAAACGTCAGAAATCTGCACAGGAAAAAAAACTCCATTGAAGCATATAAAAGAGGCGTTAATATGCAGTGCAAATATTTGCAGATAATTGAAGAGTGTAGTTAGCAGATCAATCGATCTCGATGTCGATCAAATACAACCATGTAGGGGGAAACTCGACGCTGTGACGTCCCTGGCTTACTTAAGGCTCGATGACGTCAAAAGCGACAACAAATTGAACTGTGAATTGAATCCGTAATGCCGGCTATAAATCAAGCTCAAACATTGCGCTAGAAAACCGCTGGAATTGGGAATAGAGAGGCATAGTTTTAACCTGTGCATTTTCTCGATTGGATTCTCGATTTCACTCGAGAGAGAGAGAGGGAAAAAACTCGCTCTTTGCCGCCTGATTTGTTTTACACGTTTGTCTTGTCTTACATATTTCTGCATTTGGCTTCCATTTTCGGGGGGCTTTGCACTGCGAGAGAAGTTTATAGAACTATAGAAGCCACAAGTCAAGTCATTGATCTTGCTCGAGGCCCCGTGTTGAACTTTGGATTTGTTTTTAAGGTAGTACGATATCTCAACTTGGTCAAGTTGATGTGTTTTTTTAAGCTGCAGCTGCCGGTGCTCTATTCAAATTTGGTCAACTTCTTGAGTTGTTGTTGTTGCTGCTCCCTCGTCTGCCGGCTAATGGAAAACTACTGGCAGCTCGGTATAGTCTGTCTGCGGCACTTGTGGGGTGTCTTAATGGATTGAGTCACTTGAAGTGGATGTTGATATTGTTGTTTGTGTTGTTATTTAACTTGGCAGATTCGATCCAGCGATAACGCATGAGCAATTGGATATAAAGTTGGCTAAAAAAACATTAATAAGATACTAGATTGATGTGCTCTTAACAGCAGTTTAAAGTAGAGCTCAAGGAAAGATTTAAAGACATATATTGGAAAAATATATAAACAGATGAAGATTAATACAGATTTTTATAGTGTTCAAGTCAAGTCCAGAATTGAAGTTTAGTTTACTTTTAAGTTATGCTCAACTTTCAGTGAAATTAAAGAAGACTTTTATAGTTTTTTTCTATAACTAAACTTCATGATCGCTTTGCTCTTTCAACTGCCAGTCAACTGTGTCAAGGTTATCTCAAATGAAGCATTTACAGTTACATATGTTAACAGGTGTTGCATTCTTGAACCCTACGTGGATTCAATTAACATTTTTATGGCCGACAAATGTTTTAGGCTGTGCTGTGTTTGCGTTGTAAAGCGTGAAGAGTGAAGTTCGAACGTGTCTGAATGCCTCGCAATGTGGCTTATCAGAAGACCCACACGACCGCAACAGGGCTTGGGGTTATGGCTATGGGCCCCAGAGTGGGCTGTAAATGTGTTTAACAAGCTCTCAACTCAATTTTGTGATATGCGGAGCAAATACGCCGTGCGACTAATCATTGGCACGAGTCGCCAATGCGAGTTAAGAAAGAGACAGACTGGTGAAATGCGCGATTGGGAAATACCCTGGAAGGTGCTAGTGAAAATAAGTTTAAATTAATAGAAAAAAATAAAGAGAGCTTACCTAACGATCTGCAAGTATAATGGCCTCACAGTCGTTAGATCTGTATAATATATGTGCCCAATCCAGTTACCACTCAAGACGCCCTTTATCGTGCCCGGCAAGTAGATGATATACGCACTCAATAAAGAGAAGGTAATCGTTGTGACGTCAGGGCCTGCAGCCGTACCTAATCTAGCTAACTTATCGCTGCCGCTGCCGCTGCTGCTGCTGCTGGCCGAGTTCAACACAGTTTGTTACAAGTCAATTAACAATAACAACAACAAAAACAAAAATCATGATATTAACGCAGAAATCTTGCTCATATTCCCGTGCTGAGTGAATCGGTTTGAACCGGAAATCAAGAGCTGGAAAATGCTACGGCCTAACATCGGCTCGGCTACGGGTACCTCGGGTCTCTCGTGCGCTTTCGTTAAGAAAAAGTTGTTAACAATTTGTTGTTGCTGTTATTATTATTATTATTTTTTTTTTTTTGTTACTGGCCGGCGGCAGGCAAAAGCTTTAAGCGCTCCAACGCCAACGCGGAGCGATCAGAACGACTTTGGAGCGTGTCGCGCATGGTCGTTGAGTATTTTTGCTCGCTCGTTTTTGACTCGAATTCAGTCGGAGATCTTGGTATATATTGAAGTACCTGAAGTATAGTGCGTTAGTAATTCGCGCTGTCTGTGTTTGTGCCGTGTGATAAGTGGCAAGAAGGAGAAATACCTAAAGAAGTATGTCAAGTTCCCAAAGAACAGTGATCAAGGACTAAGAATTTACTCTAGTGTGTGTGTGTGTGTTGCAAGAACTCTAAAGAATACAGAAATGTTTATAATAAATAAATATAAAGCGCATTTCTAAGAACTTTTTAAAAAGAACCAAATTATACTAAATGAATTTTAAAATCAAATATTTTGAACAAAATGAAGAAATTTTTAATAATTTCAATAATAAGACAAACCAATGAAATACTTAACTAAAACACACAAATACTTTACTATATAATAATATACAGTAATATATTATATATTACCGATCGTACACAGACAAAAAATTTAAAATTTGCATTAGAAATTCTATTATATATGAATTAGAAGTCAACAACAAAAGAACCAAGTCGAGGTCTCTATAAAAATGCATTAGTATTGTATTAAAGCAGTAAGCTGTCCCACAGTTAGTCATAAAAGTTTACTGTCACTGATACTAATCGTAAAGTTGTGCAACTTAGTAGTAACCACAAATGCGGCTGAAATTAAACGTGGATTCTGATCTTAGTATTTTTTTTCTTTATTATCATTGAAGCACTTTGCGAAAGAGAAGATTCTATTATAGAATATATGTATGTACGTACTTACTATATAGTTAAATATATAATTGCGAGAGTTGAACAGGCATGAGTCGGTAACACGTTTCTGAGTTGATTTCCCTTAAGTTTCCGACCCAATGTACAATATAATGATTTCTTATGAAAGTCGGAGCAACAGCTGAGCTAATAAAGTTAGTACTTTGTTACGTACTTAGATCAGAGTGTCAGTTCTCAATCTTATCGATGCACTTGAAATACTTGGAGGTAAAAACAGGTTACTCAAGCCATATCTCAATTTTGAAACGAGTGAAAGTCTGAGATAATGCCGGGCTATTGGTAATAAGCAATCTCAACTGTGTAGATCTGTTTACTTCCTCAATCCATAATATGTTACTATATATATAAAGAGCTGTGCTAGCGAAGGTCCGTTATGGACGTAACCTTGTATGGCACGTGCTTGGCATACTTAAACATATGTCTGGCCCAATTCGTAAGCTCAGCCTCCCCTTCTCCTCCGTTTAATGGGCCGCTTAACCTTCGCATTAGCATTGAGATTGCGTGGGAAAAGTCAACCAGATGCGCTCATTAATCACACGTTGTCCATAAGTAGATAACGGCACACTTTGGTCAGCCTCAGTCGTACAGATATGGCGATATAGCAATACGATTGACAGTGCGTTATCGCGAGAATCGAGGCTTGTGTGCGACAGCATTTACCCGACACTTTTATAGCTCCAGCCCACTCTCTCTCTCCTCTCGAAAATCCACGTAATTACATCAAAATTCAAATGTTCAGACAAAACGTTAATCCACAAGAACAAAAAAAAGGGATATAGAACGAGAATAGGTTGAAATAAATATAGCAAGATTAGATAATAAAACGGGGCGCGTGCTTTACAGCAATGTTAGTTGATATTATAGCTGGGCATCGGGGCTTATCGAGAGATTTGGGTTATGGTGCGCTATCAAAATGTCTGATACATGACGAAGTCCCGTTAACATTGTTGTTGACACTCGTCGTTGTCGTTGTCGATGTCGTTGCCAACATTCAGCTATATATCAATTTATAGCCAGCACACTGGACAATGTGGACTTCATGTCGTCGTTGTCGATTGTAAATACTTAGTTGTGCCAGCTCGATGATGATATATATTATATATTGTATATAGTGTGTATGGTATGTGGCCATATGTTGAGCATGTGTCGATTCCTGGCCATAATTAATGGAGGGCATTAAAAGGTAATTGGATTATATGGCGCTTGGACAATTGAAATACAAGAAATTATTGTTATCGGCCATGAACATTGAGGGGGCAACTTAAGTTAGGTTGAAATTAAAACTACCAGTAAATGGGGGATGACTAAGACTAGGTGGAACGAGAGTGTCAGCTGACATGGGGCATATAAATGAGGCAGATTAGAGAGGGGATAAGTGAGGTAAAGTAGGCTTTAGAAGGTTCTTTAAGCATCAATAAACGTGTTTTTCGTGTGACTTCAAAAAACCCCCTTCCAATTGTAGATCAAATTGAATTCTACCTTCAATTGAAACTTAACGTGTTTCAAGGTTCGTTCAACTTGTATGCAAAACATCGCTTTACATTATTTTCTACCTGTTTCTCGATTTGTTGAAGTACCTTCATAATAAAGTACCCTCTAAATCATAACAATTCCAGTCAGAGAAAAAAACCAAGAAAAAAAAGACAAAACAAACAATTCAACAAATAAATTAAAACAAGCTAGACACAAAAAACATTCATAAAAATTGATCACACTCGTTTGCATTCACATGAATATTCACCGATTCAGACAGACTAATGCGAATACTTTATATGCATTATACGAATAGCTATATATAGTTGTCTGTCCTTAACTAACTCGCAGCTTGTAATTTGTCTTATCGCTACTTTATCCGGATCTCCATATGCGATTGTGTGAGTGAGTGAGAGGGCGTGTATTTGTGTCTCTGTGTTGCAGTGTTTATGCGTAGCTCATTTCATGTTATCATTTCATGAAATGGCAAAAACTTTGTGTGAATAGATACATATTTCTTATATTCACTTACACATGAAAATTGATTATGATTTTAACCTGAATATATAGCTTATCTAAGAACTTCGCTTGGGACTCGAAATGGGGCGGTATAGGCTTGGTTGTAGGAATAAGGGTCATAATTCATATGAACTGACCTAACTGACCTAAGTGACCTAACTGACCTAAGTTATCAAAAATTAATTTTCCTTGCTGTTTGTTTTGAGTAAGGCTTGCTGAATGAATCTATATATCATATATCTAAAGCTAAGCTACCCATTTATATATTTGAAACAACATTTACTAACGAAGTGAATGCTTTCAGAAATGTCAAGATTTTGGAACGCTCTGACGCGCCGTAAAACGGACGATGTCCACGAGGGAGAATCGCAATTGGCGCGTGTGCTCAATCTGTTCGATCTGACGGCCCTGGGTGTGGGCAGTACGCTGGGTCTGGGCGTGTATGTGCTGGCCGGACAGGTGGCCTACAATATTGCCGGACCGGCAGTTACGATATCCTTCCTGATTGCCGCACTCGCCTCGGCCTTTGCGGGTATTTGTTATGCTGAGTTCGCTGCACGTGTTCCCAAGGCGGGTAGTGCTTATGTTTACAGTTATGTGACAATTGGCGAGTTTGTGGCATTCACCATCGGTTGGAATCTAATATTGGAATACGTGATCGGTACGGCGTCAGTGGCTCGTGGACTGAGTGGATATTTCGATTCGTTGATCGATAACAACATGTCGAAGGCACTCAACGAATCGATGCACATCGATGTCAGCTTCCTTGGGGACTATCCTGATTTCTTGTCCTTCGGCATGGTCCTGCTGCTGGCCGGTCTGCTTGCCTTTGGCGCCAAGGAGTCCAGTTTCCTGAACAACATCTTCACCAGCATTAATCTGGTGACCATTGGCATTGTTCTGGTTGCGGGAGGCATGAATGGTGAGTCGTCCTTCTCACTCTCTCTCTTATTCAATATTAATGCATTTTCTTCCTCTCTCTCCGACAGCCAACGTGGACAACTGGCGTATTCCAGCTGCCAATGTACCCGATTGGGCTGGCACTGGTGGCTTCATGCCCTACGGCATTGCTGGCGTCATGGCAGGTGCGGCCAAGTGCTTCTTTGGCTTTGTCGGATTCGATTGCATTGCCACAACCGGCGAGGAGGCCATCAATCCGAAACGTAACATTCCCCTGGCCATCGTCATCTCGCTGATCATCATCTTTCTGGCCTACTTTGGTGTCTCGACGGTGCTGACAATGATGTTGCCATATTATTTGCAGGATCCCGATGCACCATTCCCTAAGGCTTTTGACGAAGTCGAATGGTATACGATCAAATGGATTGTGACCATTGGCGCTGTGTTTGCTCTCTGCACCAGCCTGTTGGGTGCCATGTTCCCACTGCCACGTATCCTGTATGCCATGGGCAAGGACGGCATTCTCTTCAAGCGCTTGTCCAATGTGCACCCGTACACGCAAACGCCGCTGTTGGCCACCATCGTTTCGGGCATCTTTGCCTCCATCATGGCCTTGCTGTTCAATCTGGATCAACTTGTGGACATGATGTCCATCGGCACCCTCTTGGCCTACACCATTGTGGCGATCTGTGTACTCGTGCTGCGCTACCAGGACGAACAGATGACCAAAGTGATCTCGATCAAGGCACCCAATATCTTCCGCCAGCTGTTCTGCAACAAATATCCGGAGCCCAACACGATGACATCGGCCATAACGAAATTCGGCATTGTTATCTTTGCCATCTTCTGCATTGTATGGTGCATCTTCATGAAGGTGCTGGAGATACAGGCCACGGGTGGCATTGTTGCTCTCAGTGTGGTTGGCCTGGTGCTAATCCTTATCTGCGTCAGCATTGGCCTGCAGCCGGTGTCCACCATTGAGCTGACATTCAAGGTGCCCCTGGTGCCGTTTGTGCCTTGCCTGAGTGTGTTCGTCAATCTGTACCTCATGTTCCAGCTGGATCTGTTCACCTGGGTACGATTCCTCATCTGGATTGCCATCGGGTACATCATTTACTTTGCCTACGGCATACGTAACTCCACACAAATCGCCAGGAATCGCAATGAAGCCGAAGTAGCGGCCAACAACATGGAGAACTCTCGTCATCTGGAGCAGCATGACAATCAAGGATACGAGCCGGATTGGAAGCTGGAGAACGGTGTCAAGCCACACCATCCGCCCAAGTACGAGTACTCAGAGAAGCTTTGAGTCACAAGGGAATGAGGCAAAAAGATAGAAAGAGAGAGAGAGAGAAAAGTATTATAAGTTGCCTTTTAGTGTTGAGCTGAGTTTACACGGGTTCAATCGATCGCATTCCGGGTTACCGATTCGACGAATCGAAACGGTTAACTTAGTGCAGTGCAGTTGGTTCCGTGTGAACTTGGCTTGCCCCCTTCCCCCCTTTTCCCCTACGCCCCTTATCTTGGTTTAGTATTTGTATTTTACTCGCTGACATTTTTCCATATTATGTGCTTGTGAGAGAGATGAATAGATTGCGCATAAAAATTAAATGTCTCCTTCACCCGCAAGGATTCGTTATTTTTATGCGCCAGAAATTTAGACACACACGACTTTCTAAGATGTTAATAATGATGATCACTCAACGCAGACTTCTATTATAATAATTAGATTATTATTTTATTTCATTTCTTGTCCACTTTTTGAGTTCACTTTTTTTTTATATATTTTCTGTACATAATGATGCCCCGATTTTGTTGTGATATTTGTAAATATGTGTATACTATATAGTATAGGCCTCTAATATCTATCGCATTCGTGTATATTTTATATATGTTTTTATTACTATCACAATTGCTGTTGGTCGTTATGTGAATGCACTTTGTATCATAATAATAGTATGCATAATAATGTCAATTGTACAATCCTAAGCTAGTTGAGTATTTATATTATTTAGCTAATAAGTTCAACCGCCGCCTTTGATCCCAAAAGAGCAACAAAATTCAAATAGAAAAAAAAAACACGAATTTCTACGCAATTTCTTTTAATAAATAATCTGAAATTTACAAAAGCAAATAACACGATTTTTTAATATCACAAATTTGGGGGGAGATTGCACTTAATTATCGAAGGTTAAATCTTATCGCATACCCCACATGGCGAGAGAGCAACAATCTAATCGTTTGCCAATCGATTTATAATTGGATTCAACGATTCGATTACGAATCTATTTGAAGTTTGATTAATTACAATGAAACTGCAATATGTGAGGGTAGAAAGCACTCTAAGTGGTATATTTAGATTAGTTTCTTTAGCGCTTTAAGTTTTTTTGAGGTCTGGCATCACTTGATTGACCCCCTCTACTGAAATATTCCATATATGCGCAAGTTAAACCCTTTTTGGTTGGGCAAATGCAGAGACCCGCATTAACCAATATAACCATGCAATCAAAAATACTCTGAGCTGAGAGCTCACTTTCCTGCTGCAGTCCAGGAGGCGCTCCTCCATCCATTTGGACTCCAACTAGTTGGCTTACCAGCTTAGTTAAATGGCAAATAAGCTGCCTTTGCACTCCCACAATTCTCTTCCTCTTCCTCTCTCTCTCTGTCTAAGTAAGGGGAATAAAACGCAGTAGAGTAAATAACAGAGGCAAGTCAAAAACTCAAACTGGAGCCAAAAAGCCAGACGAAAGTTGCAGGGATAATGCAAACACACGTTCACTCACACACACATACATACAAACACACACAAGAGGGCATATGCATATGGTAACTGTATGTGAATTGAAGGAGAAGGGTCCACAAAGCGCCACTGACAAAATAAAATTGTTTTGTGGCTCTTTCTTGTGCCATGTTTTCCATTTCCCTTTTGCTGCTCTTCGTTTTTTTTTTTTTTTTTTTTTGCCTTGGCTCAGCATTAATTTATGCGTTTTAAAAGCATATCAAATGCCTGGACGTCACAGAGATAATATGCAAAAGCACTGTGCACTTTTGTGCAGTGTATTTTATAGCGACGTTTCTGTGTGCACATCTGCGAAAGAATTCTATTTTTCACACGCCCTCAATTAGCAATAAAAAAAAAGAGAGTAACTCAATTGTTTTTGCTATGCTGATATTGTATTTTCTATCGGAATTTTAAAGAGCGAACATCCCGTTTAGAACATTCAACTTGAACGACTTCGCTCTGACTGAACTACTGCACTCCTACTCGCATTGTGTTCCTCCTCTCTCAGCACAGTTGACAAGTGCAGCGATCACGCACTCTCTCGCACATTCTTTGCTCCCATTGGCAAATTCACTCAAATGCACTGTCAAACGCACTCGAAAGGCCTCTCGTTACGCACTGCACTCTCTCTTCAAGCCTCTCTCTCGTTATGCTGTTTGAGCACAGCAAGAGGCCTTTTTGAAATGGCAGTGCATCGGTTTTCAATAGTTATCATTACAGCATTTATTTGGTTTATTTTATTCCACTTTGATGATTGACAACACATTCCTTTGTGAAATATTTTCCTATTCAATTGTTAGCTAAATATTCAATAAAACGGCGCTTAGGTGGAAACTGGCAGAGGGCAGCGTCCCGCTGCGCTTGGGGCAGTTTGCAGTGTTGCCAGCTGTTTGTTGCATAGCGGGATAAAAGTGAGAATATCTAACTATTTTTATTGTTTACAGCTACTATTTACATTATTTAGATCGAATTCTCCGGTTATTGAATATATTTTTGCACATTTTTGCAAATTTAATATTTACTGGTTGCGAAGAGTAAACCTTGCTACCACAAATGCAATGTTTCTTAGCTTTTTTTAGATTAGCAAAATTTCTGGCAACCCTGCCAGTTAGCGCAATTTGGTGTTGAATCAAATAACAATGAGCGCAAAAGTATGCAATGCAATTTGTATTACGCGCGCGATTGAATGAAAAACAAGCAAAAAGTATGCAGCAGATTTACGGCTTTCAAATACTCTACGTTTTACAATTTATTTCGTTCGACATTTTACTTTGAAATAATATTAAATACTACATTGTATATAAAATATATAGCTTGTGTTTATGTTATACTTGTGCTGTTCTTCCACATCTTAGAGAATTTGCCGGCTCCGAACAGTTATAAGCTGCAGTTACGCCAAAATACGAAACCGAAACGCTTTAGATAACCACACACAGGCACACGAGAGCCAAATGCAAATACAAATACACACACACATACATTCAAAAGAGGTACACATGACTGTAACTGTAAATAAATAAACAATAATTTGAGCCGCGTTTAAGCATACGTGTTGCCAGAGTATGCGAATGTGTGTGTGTGTGTGTGTGTGGTAGCATAAAATGTAATGCAAACGTTGAACAGCAGTAAAGGGTGGAGGAAGTAACAAGTTGTGGTGCGGCAGGTGGTGCGGGTGGCTGGTTAGGTGACGGTGCAAACTCTTCGCTCATTGCGCGTTGCGGTTTCATTTGTGAGTTTTAATTAAATACGTTTAAATATTTGTTATTTCCGACAGGCAGACATTGCCTGTGCATTGCAAATCCCAACAACAACAACAGAAACAACAACAGCAGCGTCGAGAGCCACCTGGCAAATATTAGCGAAAAATTAGCAAAGTATTTTAAGCGCAACATGTTCGTCCTGCGGTTTTGCACCATCAAATCCTCCGGCAGCAGTATCAATCTGCAGCGGGAGACAGGAGGGTGACCAGTGAGAGAGGTGCAGCGCAGGAGGAGGGGTAGCCAGAGCACACACATCATTTTAGCATCCGCGCGTGTTGCGTGTGCATTTCATTTATTTATAAATAACGCATAATTAATTTAAAATGCGTGCGTGAAATTGTTGCTAAGTGCTTAATCCTGTAATATGCAACGGGACACGCGTGTTGCAGCATAGCAAAGCTCAACAGCAACAACAACAACAACATAAACAGGGCTAAGTAAGCTGGCATTAGATGTACCAAGGGGAGTTCTCTTTTTTGGCTGTAAATTAGACAAACTACTATAAATTATTGTGGAGCAATGAGTAGACATTTTATCTTTCTGTTGTGGGTGCTTAGTTTGTTTTTTAATAAGACATTTAAAATAATTTAAATGACGTTCAATTTGCTTTAACGTTCGTTGGGACGAGTGTCTTCTGAAGTGAAACTCCTCAGACAAAAGCTGCTTACTATAAATGCAAATGGTGAATAAACCCTGCTAAGCTAATCGACAAAAGCTGATTGTTGCGAAGATCATGTGGTATGAGCGCTGTGAAAGAAAGAGAGAGAGTGGCAGAGTCGCAATGCACTCTGTGTGTGAGAATGATGTAGATGCGATGCACTTGTGTGAGGTGAAATTCCTAATTTGAAAATTGAATTTTAGAGTAACCAAAGCATAAGCATAAGTGTTGTAAAGATGTCAAAAATTGCTGAAATAATGAAAATGAAATGTAGATAATTATTCGAAATTGAAGATTAATATTTCTACCCATCGTCTTCTAGTCTTTACTTGGTATTTTCTTTCTTAAAATGAAAACTGCATAGGAAAACAGTCGCTAATGATAACGCCCAGCAACAACACGCCCCCTCCACGGCCCATGGGACACGTCAAAGTCGAAAAGTTCATTCAAATTTTACATGCGGTGAACAAAATCAAATTAACTTTTAGCGCGAATAAATTCCGCAACCGCAACTCGAAATGAATTTTAAAAATTAAATTTAAAACGGGAAGGCAAGGGGAGGCAGATATATACGAGGGTCGTTTGATAAGTCCGTGACTTTTTGAATAAAATATATTTTTTTCGTCAAAGAAGCGTTTTATTTCTCAACATAATCTCCTTTTAGCTCTATACATTTAGTCCAGCGTTTTTCCAATTTTTTTATTCCTTCCAAATAATAGGTTTTCGCAAGGCCCTCAAAATAGTCGTTTGTTTCTGTGATGACCCGAATCTCTTACCGCCGAGCCATTTCTTCATGTTTGGAAACAAAAAATAGTCACAGGGGGCTAAATCTGGAGAATATGCTGGATGGGGTAGCAGTTCGTAGCCCAATTTATGAAATTTTTCCATGCTGACACGAAATTCACTTTTTTCCATTTTCGTTAAAATTCACGAGATCGTCTGCTTTCAATGCCTATAAAACGCAAACCAAAAAACGCAGCTTTCTCAAAATTTTACAGTCAGCTGTTAATCGATAACTGCTGACAGGAGCAGTGTTGTATTTAGAGCAGGTGCGCGGCAAATACAAAAAGTCACGGACTTATCAAACGACCCTCGTACATACAGATATAGTATATATGGTGGCTGGTGTAATAGCCCGATCAGCATCAATTAAGAAAATAATCCGCGCATTATGTGAATAGTTTATAAATATTATTTGACAGCAGTTCAGCGGGGCAGGGGGTAGGCTGGGCGATTAAGGGAGCATTATGCGAACATTTCCAACATATGCTAAACGGGTGCACAACAACAACATTAACAACAACATTGACTCCAGCAACGTGTCATGCGGTCGAAGCTGATGATGTCCAGGCGGATGCGGATGCCCCTTGTGGACATATCGCCCAGTTGCGGATGCCGTTGATAATGATGATGACAGGTGTTACATGAACCCAACATGACATTTATGAACTGCAGAACAAGGGAGAGAATAAGCAATAACAGGAAAAATCAGAGAGAGAGAGAGAGAGAGCGAATGAAAGACAATGAAGCTAGGGCGGGACTTCAAATGGTTTATATGAATATAATTTATAAACAAATAACATTTACATATATTATATGTGTATTTATAATAATATAAATTACTAAGGATATTACTTTATGATATGTTGACTTAATTTAAAATATTCACAGCGATCAATTTAATACCCCTAGTTTTAGAGATAAGAGTGAGAAGGGGAGTGTTTAGCCTGGTTGTCTGTGTGTTGTAATGCATATCTGGTTTCTGGTTTCTGCCACGGCCACGACCACATTCAACTGTTTAACCAAATTCATCATAACAAACGTAATGTTGCACAGCGGGCGGCACAATCAGTTTGAAAATAATTGAAAATATTCACAGCCAGAATAAATCTCTTAATTTAGAGAAAACTAGAATCGAATTTCATTAAATCGATGTTGGATTAGGTGTTCAAAAAGGGGTCGTGACAGAAATAAAAACAAGTCTTTGTTCTTTGAACCTTTAGTATATATAATAACTGATGACTATAAATCGAAAAATATTATTTATTATCTCGGATTGAATGACAATAATATATGTTTCCATATAACAGTTGCCATAGAAGCGAGCCTACATATGCTTTTCAATATAATAAAGCTAATCTCTGTGCATTATAAACTACGCAGATGAATATCGCCTCGTTTGCACTCCTCCCCTTCTCTCCTCTTTTCGTGGTTAAGTGCGAAAACTCAATTTGCTTGAAGTTCGCTTAGCGAGCGTGGCCAAGAACGTGGAATATCCCCAGCTCGACCAAACGTTGTTAACGGCAATTAACAAATTAATTGCCTACTTTGAGGCGGATGCACAAAGCCTACACACTCCCATAAACACGCACACACACACACACACACACACGGTGTGAGACATGTGTCTGCCGGTGCTGGAGATATTCCCATTGGCGTCTTAGTTTTATGGCCAACAGACGAGCCACAAAAGCTGAACACGCTAATGAAATTTGCAAGCCAAACTCTGCAGTTGCACAGGGAGTTGCTGCTACTGCTGCTGCTGCTGCCACTGCCCGGTAGATGGCGTATTTGCAAGGCTTTTAATATAATGACACATTATCGTGGCATCAAGTCAAAGGCAAATGCCAGGCAGGCAAAGGGGCAGGGGGAGAGAGAGGGAGCGAGACTCGCAAACAGCACAAATACAAACAGCTAAGGTCGAGTACCTTCAACCTAGTGAGAGAGAGAGAGAGAGAGAGAGGCAGAGGAAGAGGCAGCGTGGCAGTTGAGGAGCCAGCGCAGCTTCACTTGTTAACATTGTTTGTTATATTGTTTGCTTGTTTGCATACCCTTTACTGCGATTACATTAGCTAATGCAGCGCGTAGGTACAGTTTGTATGCTGCATTGGGTCAAGGGAAAGGAGAATGGTGGGAAAACGGCATAGCGTCATAATTTCGTCGCCATAATTTCACCCAGTACATTTTGTCCGCGAAATTATGGCGTTTTTTTCAGCGAGCTTATGTCGTTCCTAAGCGTCATTAGATCGCGCGAACTTATGACGTTCAAAAATTACTTTGAGCGATCTTATGACGCTTAAGGACGCCATAAGTTCGCCAAGATAAAAACGATACTATTTCGCCGCCGGCGAACTTATGGAGTCCTTAAGCGCCATAAGATCGCCACGAGTAATTTCGGTAAAGGTTAAATAGCTGCCTACATTTTCGATTTTGTTTAAATTTTTTTTACTGATAGGGCTATATTTATTAAGATTTTCGGTGAAAAAATGATTTGGCGGTCGATTTTATCTTGGCGAATTTATGGCGTCCTTAAGCGTCATAAGATCGCCACGAGTAATTTCAAGACGCCATAAGTTCGCGCGATCTTATGGCGCTTAAGGGCGACATAAGTTTGCCGGCGGCGAAATAGTGTCGTTTTTATCTTGGCGAACTTATGGCGTCCTTAAGCGTCATAAGATCGCGCGATATCATGACGTTTCGGCGCGGCGGATTTATGTCGTTACCCCGGGAAAACTTCATTTTCCATAGGAAATTGTTCCTAAATTAAGCTAAGATATTTATCTCCATTATTCATACTTATATTCATTTGAAAACTTAGATATCAGAGTTTATAATAACTAGGGCTGCTTACTTTATTAAACTGCCAAAATTATTTAAAAAAAAATTTTTTTTCTTTGGTTTTTCGAAGCGATGTATCCATAGAATGCAGTAATAGAAACAGGCTTGTCTAATTGTTTTGGCAAAACCCTTTCTTTTAAATCTCCTTTTATAAATTTCGTTGCAATTGGATAATTAACATAGAAGTTATTCGAGAAACTATTTTAAAAGACACTGATTTTTGAATTGCGCCGTAATGTATGCAATACAAAATAATAAAAGCTATAGGTATATGTCTAATGTAAATATTAAACAAGGGGTTAGCCTTTTCGGTCTTATAATTCTATAATATTCTTTAACCAAACTACATTATAAATGATACATCCAATATAGAGTAAATACCTTTGCCAGTGTCATGCTATATCTCAAGTACACTACCACTACCACACCCCCTCCCGCTTCCCCTTACCACGCTACACGATCTGCCTTATTTGTATATTAATGCATGCCTGATTTTATCGTTCACTTCATTTTTTGTGCGTTTCCTGTGCAGTTATTACTGCCGTTTTGTTTGCTGCCCTTCTTGTTGTAGTTGTTCTTGCTGTTGTTTTTGTTGTTGTCTGCCGACATTACGCATACGTCCTGTGTGCGGCGGCTTTCACGTAGCGAAATGTGATTTAAATTGTTCAAAAACGAGAAATAAAAACAACAACAAAAAGCAAACAAACTGCCAGCAACGATGCCTCCGCTGGAGTTGGCTGCACTCTTCCCCCTCCCTCCTCACCCACTCACATTCCCCGCCGGAGTTCCGCCCTGTCTCCGGACTTGCCTTTATAAAATATGCAACAGCAGCAACGCTTGTTACAACAATGACAGTATCAACAACAACTGCAGCAGCAACAACAGCAGCAACAACAACAACAAGAACGGCAGCAATTGGCGGCGCATCCGCGCTTAATTTCATTTTAATGCTGCGTTTCTCCTTTCTCTCTCTCTCTCTCTCCTGCGAAGGTGTCCTTCCTGCTGCCTTTGTCCTTCTGCTGTGCGTAAACAATTTTTGGCCTTATCAAACAAATCGAAATGTGCACCAAAAGAAGAAGGCGTGGCAGAGGGGCACAGCGAGGGGGAGGGGGTTTGGTCAATTAAATGCCTGTGATTCGGTTTAATGCATAAGTATTCAAGAGCTGCCGTTATTATTATTGCGCCTGTTACTGTTGTTGCTGTTGCTGCTGTTGTTGTTGTTGCTGAGGTGATTGTTATTCTTGTTGTTGCTGTTGTTATTGTTATTGCTGCTGTCATTTGTATTTGCGTGTTGTCTGTGTTTGTCAAGTGTTGATCGCCGTTTTATGTGTGCTTCAGCTGAATTAATGAAGGCAAAACATGGGAGAAACGGGAAGATGAAGAATAAAATACAGGAAGAGAGACAGTAAAAGCATACAGTGAATTCAAGGAACAGAGAGAGAGAGAGAGGGAAGTATACTTAGAGGATGAAATATGGAAATGAAAACAGATTGGAAAGGAACATCAAAGGCCTTTGTAGAAACAAGAAAAAAAAGAATTAAGAAAGTATAAATCGAGTAAGAGATAAAGATAATTAATAGATAATTAATGAGATAATTCCAATAAACATTAAATAGAATTAATTATAAATTTATAGATACATATATATATATAGAGTACAGAGAAAAAGAAGGAAAAAGAGAGAAACAGACATCTACAGATAGATAGTAGAAAAACCGTTCAATTCTCTAAAAAAATTATATAAATATATTGTTATAAAGCTAATAAAGACCATATAATAAAATGGTAATATAGTTATAATATAACGATCATATTCTAGACAATTATAATGTTTCTTATGATTGACAACGATCTTTTAATTTCCAAAGATATGATTTTATTGAATTAATACACAAATAAAGTACAAACCTTTTTATATAAATTAAACAGTTCTGGAAATTATCATTATATTTCAGTAAATCGTTAAAAGCTTATTCCATTTTATTTAAAATATTTTTAGATCTTAACTCATTACTTTCGTACGTTACTTTGTTGCCAAGAGCACAATCCAAAAACAACTAAGAGACTCTCACACAATTGATTTTTACTTCTTTTCATTCCACTCATGTCCAAAAATAAAAATGAATAATTGCTTTCGCTAAATATAGCTGAAGTTTGCCAAAAATAGCAGAAGATACGAAGAAATACACTGTGAAAATTTGCAAAAATGCTAAAATTTAGCTAGAAGAAAGAACCTAAGAAGCACCTCCATGAACAGTTGATACGTAATGATGTAAAACATTTCAAATAATGCGTAAAAATGATCTAACAAGGTGCGTAGTACTCGAAGACACACGATAATTGACTCAAGTGGCCAACACAAAGCAGGAAACAAATTTGCTGAGTATCGAAAATACTGAATTGTAGCAATTCTCAAGGTCAGAGAACGTTTTCAAGTGTTCTATTGAGGTGCTCGAGCCAAGAACCCAAGCAGATCTAGTGGCCACTTCACTGCGAGTGGCCGAAGATATTAAAGAATAGAATATGATATAATATTATTCATCGTTTGATCGTTTATCGTTTACGATGCCATTGTCTTGTAAAACGGTAGCCCATCTATTAGCCATTAAATGCTGTAAGCCCCTAAAAATGTTTCAACACTTCACGTGGCACAAAACCTGATCCAAAAATAATAATAATTATAACAATTGTACTCAAGTGCGTACCTAGGCGAAGGCGGACGTTTCGAGGCAGAGCGGATCGTCGAATCGTGCTGTAGGTTCGTCATAGCAACAGTTCATCAAGTGGTTAATAGACCCCCAACCCGAGAGCGAACTCCAGTTTGATGCGCACTTGAAGTGGCTTGCTTGAGCTTGGCTTGCTTCTTCGGCTTCTTCGCTTTGAAAACCAGATTTGGCTTCGTTTTAGCCGCAACTGATCCATATTTTTGCTATAAATACGCAAAGCGATGGTGACCAAGACATCATTGGGTTCAATACCTACGACACAGTAACATCTTCAGTCAGTTCGCATATAGTTCGCTTGTATACGCAAGAACTAAAGCTACAACATGGTGAGTCCTGATCCTGTGAAGAACATAGAAGTAGAAGTAATAGAGAAGAAGCAACATCGATGTTACAGTTGAAGAACCTCAGCAAACATCGATGTTTTTGCAGCTTTATAAAGCAGAAACTTAGTAAAGCTCAGAAAACATCGAGGTTTTTGCAGCTTTATAAAGCCAAACCTAAGTAAACCTCAGCAAGATCGATTGTACGCATGAAGAACCTCAGCAAACTTCGATGTTTCTGCAGCTCTATAAAGCAGAAGCTTATTAAACCTCATGAAACATCGATGTTTCTGCACCTTAACAAAGAAGAACCTTAGTAAATTCCTGTTCTCATCTACCGAAGCTGCTTTCCCTTCCTATTTTCATACTATTTCTTTTTTTTTCTTCAGAAACTCTTCATTGGCGCCCTCACCCTCTGCCTGCTGGCCATCGTGGCTGCTCAATCGGCTGATCCTGCTGTGCAGGACCCTTCCGTGGAGTATCTGCCACCTGTGGGTGATGCTGAGGCTGCTGCCTTGTCCGAGGATGGCTATCGCTACAAGACCGTGCGTCGCTTGAAGCTGCGCCATCGCCGTGAGGTGCCCAGCCAGGAGTATCTGCCACCCAGCCAGGAATACTTGCCACCTGTCGATGCTGTCGAGGCTGGTGATACCAAGGTTGCTGATGATGGCTACCGTTACAAGACTGTGCGCAAACTGAAGTTCCGTGCCCGTCATCGTCGTGATGTCTCCGAAATTGCTGAGCCCACCGGCGAGTATCTGCCTCCCGTTGAGGTTGAGCTTGCTCCCGAGCTGAAGACCGTGCTGGGTGCCGATGGTTACCGCTACAAGACCGTGCGCAAGCTCAAGTTCCGTCGCCATCGCCGTGAGGCTGATGCTGCTGAGGATGCTGCCGCTGCTGAGGCAACCAACGGCGAGTACTTGCCCCCTGTGGAGACACCCGCCGCTGCAGTGCCCGAGGCTGAGGTGAAGGCCGCCGATGAGGGTACCGAGGTTGGCAGCGATGGCTACCGTTACAAGACCGTGCGTCGCATTCGCTACCGTTACCGTCATTAAACCTCTGTAGCACCCGAACTTAGGCCTATTGAACCAAATTGATCCTGATAGTACATATGGAGTGCAGTGCGCACTCGCAACGATCCCTTGCCCCGCTTTTAAATTTAAATATGCATAGTTTTTCACACCTGTCCCCTCCGAAGCATATGGAATAATAAAGTTTATTCGACAAAAAAGATTATAACAATTTTATTCTGAGTATAAAACTGTCTATTTGGCATCTAAAGTTGCTTTAAAGTTGCCTCAGCTTTCCTTGTCTGCTAGTATTGATCAACAGCAATCCATAAGCCACTTAAGCGCCTAGAGACTTTCAGCAACGTTTTCGACCACCACTTGACTTCTGAGAAAACCCTTTAAGAGCTTCTCGCTGTCCATTATATCATCAGCGAGATGATTATGATGAGAGTCCGCACTCAGAAATCAAATCAAAATGAAATTTTTGCTAAATTGCACATTAAAATACTGAACGAATCTCCTTAGTAGCGGCGGCAGGAGGAGGAGCAGGAGCAGGGGGTAAATAAAAGTGCACACAAAGCAGAAACGAAAAGAAGAGCTGCGAGAAGAAGAGGAAGCCAATGAGCCAATGGACAAAATGGAATTGAAATCAATGGACAAGTAATGGCCAGCGGCCAAAAAGGGAATGGCGCAAAAATGGGAACTTTTCGGCAAATTGCGAAATTCTATTTAGAAATGAATTGTGTGCTTTTAGGCGCACCAGCTGGCCACCATCAATGTGCAACGATTTGCGGTGCCTCTGCTCCCTCTACTGCCGTTTCTCGGTCAACTTTTCGTAATATTATTTTGCATTTATTTGCGCAGCTTTTCGTTGTCTTTGTTTTCCTTCGTTGCCTTTTGGCCTCAGAGAGAGAGAGAGAGAGAGAGAGAAATGAACTGGCGAAGAGGCCAAAGCAGAAATATGCCAAATTACAATATTGTAGCGAAATAAGCACAAAAAGAAGAAAGGTAAATAAAACATTCTGTGAACCAAAACATAAAGTTACGTAATTGAGCGCTTGACTTCTGAAAAGGTTGCGCGCTGCCAGTGCCAGTGCCAGGGCCAGTTCGGAGTGTCCGTCTCAGTCCCAGTCCCGGTCCCCGTCCGGCTGCCTGTGCTAGACCAAGTCTTAAGAGTTCCATGAATATTAATTTATCTAAAAGGTTCGTCTGGCCGTCTGCCTGTTCACTTGACGGCCCGAAAGTTCAAGTCGAAGTTAAAGCTTTTCAACTGTTTACTTGCGGTTTTTCTCGTTCAATGATCTTAATTACAATAAGGGAATTATGATATGGGGAAATATATGGTAAAAATATTGTTTTATTTATAATATAGAATACTCAATGAGTTTATGGTAATATGAAGAATATGGTATTATTAAGAATTCTTAGTACATTTATAATAATTTTAATTTCTGCACATATAAAATCATTTTAAACAACATTTTTATCTGACTGATTGTTTCTTATAGAAGTAGTTGTTTAAAGTTCTTTAATTTTAATGATTTACTAAATCATATATAGTTATACTTTATAGCCTTATCTGGTATTGGTACAATGCCTCATTTTAAAAAACAATACAGATTACCATCAGGAGATCTTTTATCATTATCATAAATTGTACATCTGCTTTATAAGTGAGGCGTATTTGCATTGTGTGTGATTTGGGGCTACAAAAGAGGAGCAATATCAGTTTAGTTGTGTTTTTGTGCTAAGTTAAAGACCACGTTAAGATATGGGTCATTACCTTTCTCCTCTGCCTAATCCCTATGCAGTCCTCGCAAGGATTTGCTGTGGAAACTGGAGCCAATCAGGTAAGAAAAGAATCTTTAAGTGAAATGAGAACTGGAACCCACCCAAAGTGACTGTTTATATTCATTTTTATTATTGAAGCTGTTCCCAAAAAATCGTAGTAAACAACTGACCAACCTTGCTGGCAATTTTACAGGGTATACGCGTGCTTGACTCCTGCCAATTGAAATGAAAATACCGCAAGCTGTATGCAAATATCATTTACATTTCAATATGAAACTAAACAATTTCAACGCTCGACTTGACCGCACAAAATCACAGACAGACTAAAATAGAGAAAGAGAGAGAAAGTGTGAGAGAGAGAGGGCAGAATGGCATTTTATTGACGTGGAATTGTCTGTGAATTCGATTGAAGCAATTTGCAGCTAGTTGCATTGTGGCCTCGGCTAATTGCCTTTGCGGCAGTTGACCAAAATGCTCAAATGCTCGAGATGCCTCCGAGAGTCGCAGTCAATTGATGCAGATTAAGTGAATTATGATATTTGTGTGCTATTTGTGAATGTCTCAGCTGCGCGTCGAAATCTTTCCCCAATTAATAATCCAAATAGGCAAATAATTACGAGTGTGTGTGCGTGTGTGCGTGTGTGTTTGTAGCTCATTAAATGCCATGTGCGATATCAGTGATGATGTTTTGTCGTCGCATTTGGCTAAATGTCAAACGGAAGCCGAGAAGAGACGAGCCAGAAATCGCACTGAGATAATATTTAAATGGATTTTTAATGGAAACCGACGACAGCTGCAAGAGAAATCCCTGACAGAAAGATAACAAACTGCGGGCCTGGGCAATGCCAATCGCAAATTGTGTCTTTCATCTGTTCGGGTTCTCTCACTCTCTCTCCTTCCAAGCCGATTTGTCAGTTTTAAATACGAGTACCTCACCTTAATTTGCTGGCAAATGGCAGACACGTAATTGAAAATACACCAGGGCACCCCTTGGACAAGGGGTACCCACTCTATGCAATTTTTGCCTATGCACAAGCATAATTTTAAATAATTCACAAGTTTTCTGCTCGACAAACTTTTGCACTGCCCAACGATCCCCTCACTCCCTTCATCCTCCTCTCCAAAAGTTGTTCACTGTTTGACTTTGACTATTTTCGCCTTGATGATGATGTTGTTCTTGTTTCACAGCCAATCGTAGCTAATTGGACCGGACCCAGCACAGGCCAGGGTTGCTCCGCACCAGGCCAGGTCAACTGACTCGGATTGAAATAAACGGCAAGTAAATTGCCCAAAAAAACTAAAGAAAACTCGGTCAGCTCTTCAAAACTCTGCACTTCAAAGGCAAATGGTTTGGTTAGTGTTCAGGAAAATGGAAAAAAATCAAAAATCCAACATAGTTTATCGAACTTTTCAGTGCATGCGATAACCTTATTGCAGATAGAATTCATAGAATCATTTATGTGAATGGTTCAATATTTATTTTTCTATTTTTATGATTGTTTATGGAACGATTTATTTATTGAAAGATACGGTTTAAATATATAATTTATTAGTTGTATATGATTTTAATTTAAATGTTTTAAGGTTTGAACTAGATAATTTGTATATTTGTTGCTGCGAATAACATAGTTGAGATATTTATATTCATATTTAAGACAGTTTTTAGATTGATAAGGTCTTGCATTTCTCTGGGTAATTTCTAAATATTCTGCTACTTTTAAACATTTATTTTCAATTATAAAGATCATATAATTATAAAGTTATTATTAACTTTCTTTAAGTTGATGAAATCTTAAATTTCTTTAGTTTACTACTCATGTATGTAAGTTGGAATAGTTTAGTTATATTGTTTATACAAATTATGAAAAGGTTTTAAATTGATAAGATCTTTAATGAGTCTAGTTCCTTTCTTTACCTTTTTCTATTATTGCTTACTTACTATCGAATATAAAGTTTTAACATTTATATGAAGTACAATAAATATTATTTAAAGCTCTTAAATTGATAAGATCTTGAATTGATCTGGATAATTTTGAAATTATAGCATTAATCATTTTATTTCAAATATAAAGCTGAAATATTTTAATATATGATCTTGCACTTTTCTAGATTATTTCTGAAAGTATTTCTTAGAAAACCAACCAACTAACAGGCGTAGCAATGGGTCAATATTATTATAGATTAAAAAGTTTCAAATTCTTGCATTTTGCCAGTTATCTTTACCATATTTCTACTATACATCTCACTACAACATACACTGTAATCCACTGCGAGTCCAATCGAAACTGGTTGAAAACGGATTATCCTAAGTGGGCTGAAGTGGGCGTAATGCACGGACGTATGCAGCTAGTTCGAAGTAGAAAGACAAACAAGGCGCAAAACGAAAACACGAAAACAACAATAGCAACAACAGCAACAACAATTCGAAGGTATGTAAATACTTATACACACATGTAACGTTTGCATTGTTGTTAATTAATCTCATTCAAAATATTGGACCGTGTGTTGAGCGCTGTCAGCTTCATCAGCATCAGCATGCACACGCACACGCACACACACACACACACACACACATGCACATATACGCAGACATGCACATGCATGTTGATAAGTCTAACAATGCGAATGGAGGCAACGCTGGGCATATGCGACTTGCAATGGCCCACAGAACGATTGATAAATACGAGCGCTGACGTCTGCGTCGGCGTCGCCGTTGAGATGACCAAGCGACGGCGACGCGAACAAAAAGTAAATAGCAACAGCAACAACGACGGCGGCGGCGGCGGCAGAGAGTAATAAAGTTGATTGCAGGCAGTGGCAAGCGGCAAATTGAATATTTGTCTCTGTATGCGTGACGGCGACATGCATGTGTGTGTGTGTGTGTGTGTGTGTGTGTGTGTGTGTGTGGGTGACTTGCTTTGTTTGTATTTGTTCGCATTGTTAAATGTCAGCAGCAGAAGCTGCAGCAGCAGCCGAGGCAGCGGCAGAGCAAGAGAGCTTGCGCTCCCACGCTGCTGGCTGCTGCTGCTGTGAGGCCATTGTTAACGGTAGTTGCTCGCACAGTGGGTTAGTCTGCTAACAACGCCAGCAGCAGCAGCAGCAGCAGCAACAACAACAGCAGAGCATCATTCGTACTGTGGTCCAGCTTCAAGGGCGAACGCAACCCTAGCGCGCTCTCTCTCTCTCCCACTCTCTCTTTGTAGACTCTCTTTGGCTGCTGCTGCTTGTTGCTTTGTTTTTGTTTTGCGCCCTGCGTGCTGTTGCTGCCTCTGCTGCTGCGTCTTTTGCTGCTCTTGCCAATCTTGGGCATTATCGATTTTCTTTTGTTTACTTAACGAGAACTCTGCCCATTTGTTTGTTGTTGTTTCCCCTTTTATATTCGCGCTCTGCTTCGTGTTGGTTTCTTGTTTATTTGCCTTGTTGATAACGCACAAAACCGCAACGAGGAGGGGTCAGGGGTGCGGGGCGAAGGGAGACAGTGTTCTGCGGCTCATTGTACGCAGATATGAAGAGGATTTATGACTAGAGACGTAATAAGTACACAGTATTATATTATATTATATTATATTGTGTGTTTTCTCGTTTTTGTCTTGGCGAGATCAGTTGCTGTACTGTTATATTTATCAGTCCCGTTATCGTACAGTTTGTTAATGCATTTGGAAATTGAGAAGAAAATAATATAAAATATATTTTTTTATTTTATTATATTTAATGTAAACTAACAACAGCTAAGGAAAAGCCTTAAAAATATTGATTTATGAATTATTTGTTAGTTAAACCTAACAAAAAAATGAAATTAAGTAAATTTAGTATTAAAATGAGTTTTCAAGTTTCAAGAAAAGATCAAATAAGTATTATTATATTTATTACAAATAAATAAGCTAATAATCAACATTTGTTATGTAATATGTTTAAATTAAACCATGTTTATATGCATTATTGCAATATAATACAACAATAAATTAAATATATAATAAAAGCTTTTAACAGTAAAATTTGAATTAGCTCATGGTTGTTAATTTTATTTGATAAAAACTAAGACCTGTTCATTTATTATTAACGAATATATATTATTACTATATAATTAATAACAAACTATAATGCAATTAAATATATATTACAAGTAAAAAAATACATTTTTTTAAAATAAAAATAAAGTTAAAGGCTTAAGCAAACAGGGAAAATTGCTTTATTTTATATTTAACATAAAGGGATGTAAAATATAAATTAAAAATTTGTTGCAGTGGATTGCAGAAAAATAAAAATATCAATTAAAAACATTGTTCTATTTAAAATGAAATTATTAAAAAAGTACAACATTCATTAAGCGCTAAATTATAATATTAGTATCAATTGTGTCTTACATTCTTAACCAGCAGAGTGTTTCAAGCCCCACTGCTGCCACTCAACACTCCTCCCAACAATAACAACTACCAGAACATAAGAACAGTTCAAATGGCAACACTGACACAACAGTTTTGTTGGCAACACTGCGAAAAGTTTACCCCAATTGTTTACATCAGCAGAAAGCAGAGCGCACAGCATCCTCTCTCTATCTCTCTCTCTCTCTCTGTCGGCAGGAACAACAACAGCTCAAGCATTTCAATAACAACAAAGAGAGAATGTGAGAGTGTGCACGTGAGTGTGCACGCAGAGAGAGAGCGAGCAGAGCCAAAACAACGCGTGGGTCGCTGTCAGTGCGTTCGCTCTCTTTGGCACACACAAACAAAAACATTGGCAGAGCGCAGCAAAGCGCTGCGTCGCTGCCTCTCTCGTCTGTGTGTGTCTCTCTCTGTCTCTCCTCTCTCTCCCTTTCGCTGTGGATGTGGCTTACGTGCGCTCATCAGTTGTGGCTGCTGCGCCGCCAATTTGCAAGAAAATTTAAGTTCGTTTACAGTTGGTTTTGTGGGGCAAGTTGTGAAAAACGACGCGACGTGCAGAGGAGCGCAGCGTCGCCGTCGCGCCACGCTCATCTACTGCCAAGAAGTGGCAACAACAAGAGGCAATGTGCGATAAACGCATAATAAACAATTTAATTTAATAATATACAAATATCAATTGAGCTTGCAGTTCTCTCTGTCTCTGTGTGTTTGTGTTTTTGTTGTTGTTGCTGCTCTCAGCTGCGTCCGCCCGCTTATTTGTATGTGTGTACACACACACACACACACGCAGAGGGGAGCGCAGCAGCAGCAGCAGCTGTGTTGGTGAATTTTGTGGTACATTTCGCGCTCGCATCGTTTACAGATTTTTGTGGTGGCAAAAATAGTTGTTGCATAGCCTTCACACAACGCACAACAACAGCAACAGCAACAATTACTAACACTGCGACAAGTGGCAGCAACAGCAGCAACGGCAGCAGCAGCAGCACCGCACAGCAGCAACATCGGCAGCAGCAGGCAACGTTGTTTGTTGTTAATTGAAATAAATTGAAATAAATTCTCAACGTGCTGCTCATATTGTTAATAGAAGCAACAACAAACCACAAACACACACACACACATGCACACAGACACACACACACGGGCACACACGGCAACAACAATAGGAGCAATAAACAAATTCAATTCCAGTGCTAAACATTGCTAAATTGTTGTTTTAGTTGCCTGCCAGCCGTCAAATGTTTAAGAGGCTGCACAAATTATAAAGAAAAAACTAACAAACAAAAAGTAAAAAAAAACCAAAAAAACTACCAAAATTCGCCAATTGAATTTTCAATTAAACAAAAAATAAAAATAAATAAAAACAAAACAACAAAAAAAAACAAAAAATTCCGGCGACTTTTATCGCAACGATTTCGGCAAATGGAGGCGACGCAGCAGTAAAGAGGCAAGTGCACGTTTTGTTGTTGTTGTTGTAGTTGTTATGCTTGTTGTATTTGTAGTTGTTGTTGTATTAATTGTTCTTGTATTTGTTGTTGTTATTATAATTCCCCGTTATGCTGAGCTTCTTTTGTTCGCCTTGTTGGTATCAGCGAATTTTCGTTGTTGTGCGTATTTTTAGCCTGTGCAAGTGTGTGTGTGCGAGAGTCTGTGTGTGTTAGTATGTGTTTGATGATGTGTGTGAGTCTGTGTGTACATCTGTATGCGAGTCTGTGTATAGTAGTGTGTGTGTGTGGTGCAGCGCACAATTGAAAATCAGTTCAACAAGAAATTGGCAAAAAAATGCTACGACAAATTCGTTACGTAAGCAGCAGAGAGAGAAAATAGAGAGAGAGGACATAGAAAGGTGGAGAGAGAGAGGGGGGAGTGCTGCAGAGAGACAGTCAGAGTAGAAGAGCACAAGTGTTAGAACTGGAGCAAGCTGTCTCAAGGATTGGTAACGTGCAGCATTGCTTACCAACAAGACTCAAGCAGCATTTCTTTTAGCTATTTTTCAGCTAAACAGCTAAAAAATCAGCTGCATACCCTGTAAAGTTCACTATGTAATTCGTGGAAATGTCATGTGTGTGAATGCTTCGTTTGACCCACTTGCATGCATATAGGGGCATTAATGGGCGCTGCAGGTTCCATCCACTTTGCACTGACGCCTTTTACCTACTCATGCAGCGCACACATCAAATCAAGCTATTATACTCATCCACATACTTCAAATATATATACAATATTTCAATATACATATTCAAACAATATGTATATATATATAGTATTTATGTACCTGCACATTCTCGATCACAACGCTTAATTCTGCGAATTCGATGCGAGTGCGTTGAATATGTTTATTTTATACGATTTGTTTGCCTAACTATAAGTGTACTTCACGTACGTGTGCATGTGTGTGTGTGTGTGTGGGTGTGTATTGTATATCTGTGTGTATGAACATAATAATGGTTTCTTTTTTCCATCAATTTCCCCTGAATCAAATTATGGCAAAATAATGAGTGTGTGGAATTGTAAAGTGAATTAAATAATTGGCAGAAAAGTATCAAATAGTTAGTAAAGATATTGAATGGCATATACAGCTAATTTTACCTGAACATTAATATTTTTATTCTTTAATATTTGTATCATATTTTTGCATATTAAAATTGTCTATAGTTTTCAAGTAAATTCAGTTATAATTAGTTTATTATTTTATTGGATTCTAAGAGGCTTTCTTGAAATACTTTAAATATTTATATTTATTATAAATTTCTTCTAATATTTATAAATAGATATTTATCGAATTTTATTTCTCTTTAAATATATTTTCATAATCCATTCAATTTATAATTTCCTCCAATTTCTCCAAAATAATTTTATTTTTAAGGCAATTTTCTGAAATTATACTATCACATTATCAAAATTTGATAAAGCTTTGACTGATGTTTATTTAAATTAATGCCAAGAAATATACAATTTCTATTGAATAATTTCAATTTTAACTAGTATCTAGGTGATAATTTCATTAATATATATATAATTGTTTGGTCGAGTTCAAATTTATGCATTTTATTGTTTTATTTTGAAATTGGAGTCCCAATCGAATTGCCTAATTTGCATAGTTATTGCATTTGCTGCACCTTCGCTGCGCACACAACAACAAGAACAATAACAACAACGACAATTCTTACGTGACTTACAGGAAATAATAAATACCCTTAACTGGGACTATCCCATACCCCTGGCAATGCCTGCCCCATGCAGTTCGTTGAACTTGCCTCAAACCACCTTCAAGCACGTCTATAAGAAAACTGTGCGAAGTGTGTTGCATACTTTGCGGCCTGTTGACCATCAAAACGGGGCAGCAACAAATCATATTAACGATTTTCTCACTTCTCACTTTTCGCACAGCATCCCAAACTGGCCAACACCAACACACACGCACACACACTCGCACACATGCGCAGTGTGCACTTTGGTAGAGCCAAACATTAACAACGCACTGCTAAGAGAGAGCTAAGAGAGCGCAAGTGTGTGCAAGAGAACGATTGAGAGAGGGAGAGTTAGACCTAGTGTGAGAGGTAGTCCTGGTCATGGCCTTCTCGCGGCACAACATCGAAAAGCGCCGACTCATCGAGCTTGTGCGCCACAATCCGATACTCTGGGACTGTCGCCTGCCGCACTACAAGCGCTCCGACAAGAAGAAGGCCATCAAATGGAACGAACTGGGGCGCATGTTCAATGTGAACGGGGAGCGAGTGCAGCGCACGTTCACCTCGCTGCGTGAGATCTTTCGCCGTGAACTGAATCACGAGAAGATGCTGGGCACGACACGATTCAAGTCCAAGTGGGAGTACTACGATGCCATGGCCTTTCTCAAGGAGGTCATCAGGGAACGCAAGTGAGTATGAGTTTGAATAGTAATAGAGAATAATTAATATAAGTTTATTTATATATAGTGTATAAAATACAAAATATATGTATGTGTATATATAGTATATATTCTTACTAAAGTCTGATTAAAATAAAAACTAAGAAAGAACTGAAAATTAGACTTGAACTTAGGTCAAATTCGGTTTGAATTAAAACAGATTAGGTCAACTTTTAATAAAAATTACTTTATAATTTATTAAAAATACTATTCCATTTGTTAAATTATTAAATATATTATTATACTATATATATATTTATACAATACATTAATAAACTTTTTATTCATACACTAAAAATCCTTTTCTTCTTCCTCTTACAGATCCCGCGAGCGCATCAAGCACAGTTCAATGGAATCTGCTGCCAGCAACAACAACACACTCAACAACAACAACACCACCACCAACACCACCACTAGTAACAACAATAACAACAACAACAACAACAACAATAGCAACAACAGCAGCAGCAATAACAACAACAGCGTCACCCACGATGAGTATCAATATTTCGCGCCGAGTGATCCCAACAATCCCAACAATCAGTCAAACAAATCGAGTCAGCTTGCAACGGCGTTGCAACAAACACCTACAGCGCCGCCTTCAACACCTGTTGCTGCCACTGTGCCCGCTTCGTTGGTGGCAACTGCAGTCCTGCCCAATCTCAGCCAGTTGCCAGTGGCGCTGCAGCAACAGGCGCAACATTTGCAGGCATTGCAACTGCAGCCCGACGTGACTTTGACTTCCGCTCAAGTCGACATCAGTGGCAGTGGGGGCGGGAACGACAGCGATTACTCTGCCACTGGTCACTCTGCCGCCTGCCACATCACCCGCTCACTCGTGCAGCAGTTCACCATCCATCTACATCAAGGACGAGCCCGACTCGGCCGATGAGGAGGAGAGTCGATCGGCGCACAAGTCACAGCAGAAATTGGCCACGATTCGAGCACAGACAAAGCAGCAGCTCAAGGCGCGACTGCAGGTGCCAGAGCAGGGACAGGGACAGGGGCAGGGTCAGGGCACGGGGCAAGGCAATAAAGGCAGTGGGGCAGTGTATGCCACGCCTCCGCCACATTTGATCATCAATACGAACAATGAACTGATCGATGTGGATGCTGGCGATTTAGATGACGACGATAATGACTTGGAGTATGACGATGACGACGATGAGGTCGAGGATGATGAGCTCGATGGTGGCATGGGCGGTAGGCGTGGCGGCAACTGTCCGCCCCTTGTAGATGTGGATATGCTGGGCACGGGGGGTCGCCTCTCGCCAGGGAGCAGCTTCACTGCAGCCGGCATGGGCAGTCGAACGCCGCGACATCAGACAAGTCCGAGGGAGATGCTCTACATCAAGTTTGGTGATTTTCTTGCCGCACGACTGAATACCCTGCACGAGAGCACGGCCAACGAGCTGATGAACAAGATTCTTCTGCTGATTGCGGAGAAGTAAGAGAGTGAGACGCAGGATCTAATCCACATATCGAGGCAGTGGGGGCGACTGAAGTGAGGCAGAGAGTCTGAAATGAATCTTAGTTATAGCAATGAAAAGTTGTAATAAAATATACAATATTTAATTGTATTCGATTATTAAATGTAATTAAATTATGTACGATTAAGTATTAGCAAAGTAATATGATTATTTTTATGTTAAACTATTAAATGAAAACTAAATAAATTTAAGATTTCAAAGTTTCTCTTTATTATTGAAAATATATTTATATTTATTTGCTCATCGAACTTAAAAGAACATGAACAACTTCTTTTATTTATCATATCAGTCATGGTATAAGCTTTAATTGTAGACAGTAAAGCTTTAATCGAAAGCTTTCTTACGTTTTACTGCGCGTAAGGAAAGCTACAAAAGTAAATCGAAATGTTCTTAGAAAAAAATTCTGATTGTAAAGTCAAATTGTAAAGCTTTCCCTTAATTAACAAGGAGCTTTGCAAAGCTCCAACAAAGATTATTCTAGTTGAATACATCATACAGTAAAGCTTAACTAGAGCTTTAAGGATTCAACGTTAGAAATCAATCGCAGCTTCAAAGCAAATACAGTAAAAGCTCACTTAATCTGTCAACGAGCTTTCCAAAGCTTTAAGATAGGTTGTCTTTGTCATTCTCAGTTACCCGTAAGCCAAAACATGAAAACTTTCTAAACTTAAAGAAATGCATTCGTGCATCCTCTTCGATTTGCCGCACACTTTTCTTGTCGCCACTTTCCACTGACACACTAACTTCTTCTGACCAACAAATACTTGTGCAACTAGTTAAGTTCCGCAAAATTTATTAGTTTGGTCAATTTGTGTGGTCGCCGCTTGAGTCAGTGGCAAGTTGCAACAATATATTTAAATTTATACGTTCACACACACACAGAGAAACATAACATAACCTAAAAAAGTTTGTAATTTCCGCACACTGAAGTGGCCCAGACACACACAGACAGAGAGAAAGAGAACGAGAACGAGAAAAAAGAGACAGCACAACATACACATGCAACATATCCGAAAACGTTGCAAGTTTTGGGAAAATTTGAAAGCATTTCACGCATAAATAAAACACCCAAAGCTGAAGCCGAAGCCAGCAAAGTGCCACAACTTGCCAACAGAATCGAAAACGGACAATGACCGCGACAAAGTAACGCAAAAAAAAAACAGAAAAAAAAACAAAAAAAAAACAAATACAATAAAAGAGCACAACAAAAGGCATGTGTAAACTGGCACAGAAAAAAAGGAAGCGAAAAAAAGAGAACAAAACGGAAAGAGACAAGCCAATAAATTTCACATATTGCACTTAGCTGGCGGCAACATGATTTCCATTTCGAGCAATTTCTAAAGCGACGATAATGAATAAAATCGTGTGGATAAAGCTGGAAATGATATGGGGAAACCTTTAAAGTTGTTTGGCGATTTAAAACTGTGTATAATGAATATATATTCGTATAATATGATGTTGATTTGTGATTTAAATTAAATTGTATATCAAAATAAATTTAAAAGCATATTTCAAATTGAGTTTGCAGATTGCTAAGGATCTTTAAGCATACTATAAACAGTTTTTATCCTACTTTGGCTAAAATTTTCTTAAACTTTAAGTTCTAAGAACAACTTACAATAGACTCTCCTTTGAAGATTGCCTATGTCTCTAAATTCTTCTTATTTTCAGTCACTAAAAACTCTTTTAAAATTTTAAATCTCTTTTTAATGCGAAGTTTGTTAAACTAATTTTTAATTTGAACATTGATCTCATACACTATGAGTTATATAACATACCCTTTTAACCAAAGCTCATTTAACTCATATATAGCTAGAACTTTGATCATTTACTCTACAAGATATTAAACTTACCCTTTAAGTAGCGATTTGACCTCAACTTAGCCCATCCGACGGGTTCTCTCGACTTGGAATATATTCGCAAACTGTGCGAATGACTTTGCACACACTCACACACACACACAAACACTAGTTGGTTGCCTATGTGTGTGTGCGTATTTATGATTTTGTAATATTTATGCAGCGACGTTTCTGCAGTGGAAGTGTGTGTGTGAGTAGTGCCTGCCCTAAAGCTGCCATTGCGGCTTTTCCGTCAACTCTAGGCCTGGCCCCTTGCCCCCCGCCACGCCCACTCTTGCTATCTGGTATCTGTGGCAACAGCTTTACGAGCTCAGCCTCAATTTCGCACAGTAGCCGGCACAGTGGGTGCTGCGCTAGAGTCTGTGTGTGTGCTGTGTGTGTGTGAGTGTGTGGCATTTTATGGATAGTTCCAGCAAGTTTGTTGGCACTTACAACATTATAAATTTGCCATAAATTATCGTTATACGAACGCAGCGCAACGTTGATAGGGCAAAACAGTTTCGAAACTTTGATTCACAAAATCGGCGAAATAAAAAATGGCTATAAAACAAGTTATAGCATATATAGAGCATGATGGAACAAGATAAGAGTTTTAAAAATATGGGGTAGATATTGTATGACACAGTGAATGTATTTCTGAGAAAGTTTTTCAATTGGAGCATTCAAATTAACACTATAAATATTTAAACTAACTTAAGGATTAATGTTCGGTGCATTTTGTGTTGCATGCTTTTGGGCGGTGGCGTCAAAATCTGTCTATCTATTAAATTTGTAAAAGTTTTTTATCATACGGACGCACACCCAGACAGATGTACATGGCTATATCGGCTAGGTTGTTAAGATTGATCAAGAAAATATATACTTCTTTGATTAGAGATCATTTTTACGTAGTTTCTGCAATGTTAAAATCTATTTTTCCTATGATTCTTAAATAAATATTTATATTCCACACATATTTACTCGTCCTTTTTTAGATTTTCTTCCCAACACGGTTGACTACAATGTCAGAGGAGCTTTTGTGCAGTCCAACTACTTTGCCTTTATCTTCAGTGGTAACCCTGCAAGTTTGAGGTTAGAAAATTGTTGCACAGCCCGCGACGTTTAGCCTTTGGCACATAAAATTGCATATGCAACTTAATGTTTACAATGGTCGTTAAAGTTTAATGGATTTCAAAGAAAAAGAGAACGAGAGAATAGAAAGAGAGGGAGAAGGGCAAAGGAGAAGGGAGGCCAGGAAATATATTAAGCATACGCGTTGTTGCCTGGCCCAGCGTTAGTAAGAAACTATTGTGGGCATGATAAAATTGCAACTATTGAATTAATCAATTCATATTTTTTTGTGTTATTTTTTAAATTTGTTTTTTTTATGTTATACAATATTCGAAAAATTTGCAAATATATTTTTAACTGCATTGATTTGTTTCTTTGTTTGACTTTTGCAGTTTTCACAGCTCATTTTTGGCTTGTTGATTTTAAGAATTGATTTTCGTGAAAAATTGTCGTTATATTTTAGTTAATAATCGAGCAGAAGGTAGAACTGCTGTGCTACAAGTTACCCTGCTCCTTAAAGCACAAATAACCCTTTCAGTTTTGCGGGTCAAAAGTCAAATATTGATACTGATCATTCCTAAGTAGCCATGTCTGCCATATCATCGAGCACATTATTGGCTGCGCAACCTCAGTTTTAATTGAATATCAATATTTGAGCTGGGAATCAGATTGAATGTGTCATTTGTCAACTCAAATAGATTAACATAATTCTAACTCGTGCTGTGGTCCACATGCAACTGCGAAGAGTTGTTGTTGCATGCATGAAATTGGCCAAGTCTGGCAGACAAATGAGGCATGAAGAAGCACAAAAGGCAAGGGGAGGGGGGGAAGTGCAGTGGGTTGGGGAGTATCAATATTGACAGGCATTAATATGGCATTTTATACAATAAGCAGCCAATGGAAGGAAGACACACACACACAGAGAAGAGAGAGATGGAGAGAGAGAGAGAGAGAGAGACAGAGAGAGTGCCACACAAGGAGTCATTGCTGGGATAGTCCTTCAGAGTCGATTGCATTTTTAATGAGCAGGAGGCGCCTGCGATTCGCCTTGCTTCCGCTGCTGCTGCTGTCTGCTGCTGGGAAATGCTTCCGTCTGCGTTTGGGAAATTTGACGGCATACGTAAAGCCGGCTCTGCTATCAGGTTAATTTGAGACGCAGCCATAGGGAAAAGGCAACGGAAAGACAGCGGAAACGCACACACACACACACATGCACACACACACAAGTTGGCACTCCCTACTCAGCACTCGGTCGGTGGCATCATCGTCGTCGTTGTCGGCGGCTGCTCCTTCGACTGCGTCTTAATGGGCCGCAGGACATGTCAAAAGAATTGATGACGTGCAGCGTCTTTCGGCGACGTGCGCTGCAATCATAAAATCGGCAACTGAGTCGCAAAATCGAAAACCAAAAACCCAAAACCGAAAACTGAAAACCAACAGCAAAAACCAAAATTTATACTGGCAATAAAATTGATCTGGAAATGGTTTGTCAGCTACTTTGGCAGCGATTAATTGAAATTATCTTGGGCAAGCCAAATGACACAAGCTGAATAAGAAAAGCATGATCTGATTTCGATAGGCAGCAACTCAATTGATGGTTTTTTTATTGACTAAGAAGTTCGATAGTTTCACTTTTTCCTTACCTTATTGTTGATTGACTGACTTGATAATTCGCAGGCAAATTTCTTATTAATCTGATTGGCTCAGTTCATTTTAGTTGCTATGCTAAGATTAATCGATAGTTTCAGCTTATATTTTTAATCGATAGTTTCGATTTCTTCACTTCAATCGCACGTAAAATTGACGCCATCTTGCGTAAATTTATGCTGCCTTGGCTGACACTAAAAATGTCGCCCTATTCAATAGACTCAGCTTACTCTCTCGCCCTCTTCCACTCTCTCTTTCTCTCCATCTTCCTTACTATCGGTCTCCGGCATAATTGCAAAATTTATTGCTGCACATTTTATGGCAAGTTTACCTTTCGGATGTGCTCATAACTTTCGCAAACGGATTGCAAAGTCAACACAAGTGCTCGAAAATTTCTGCACAATTTTCATAAATTAATAATTTTGATTGCTGCATCAAGCAGCAGGCGCTTAACTTGCCCGGATACCAGCAGAGGCAGCAACAGCAACAACAACAACAACAACACAAGCAACAAGCGCTGTTTAAGTTATTCATTAAAATTATCATCATTAGCTCTCTGGGCCAAAATGCCAACAGTGTCTTCAGCTTGGCTTTTGACAATCAGTGTAAGAGAAATTTTTCAAGTTTTTAACTTGGCAAAAAAATGTTGAAACAAATTTGTCATTAATTTAGTGACGTCTATGTGGATTTTAAAAAGTTTATCTGTTTATTAATTAAAAGTTATGCAACAAAAAGAAGAGAGACAGAGGCAAAGAGAGGACAGATATGTTTCCTCAACATTTATATGGAGATTTTTTTGACAGTATATAATGAAATTATAAACAAAAGATTTAAATCAAAGATAATCTTAAATATAAATGTAATAAATGGACACTTTTGTCTTAGAAATGTTTACTGACTAAATAAATATTAATAAATGTAGAGACCTCGTTGAATAATCCTTTATATTTTAAGAAAACTGAACTCTCAAAAAAATATTGATCGTAACTTGTATAAACAGATTTAGTTTTCATTCCATAAATTCAAATTCATTTTTTCAATAAAATATTATCAACCCAAAACTTGTTTGTAATTGTAAAATTACCTGATGTGAATCCTTCGTATTTGGTTTTATATTTTTACTATGCAAACTTGATAAATATTCTATGAACGCACTGTTTAAATTAAATTTCATCATTGGTTTTTGGTAATTTCTGCCCAAATTTTGATTGTTTAGCAAACAAATCATTGCAGTGTGCTGCGTGTGTGTGTGAGTGTGACCAACAAACTATGGTCGCACATACACACAGGCACATCAATGATAATTGAGTGTACACAAATCGTTGATAATATTCGAGCATAGACGATGCTATTAATGGCATATTTGGCAAGCGGAGCCACAGAAATTGATTGCCGTAAAAGCCAAAAAGCAAGGCAAATAATATTTTGTTGCTGTTTTGTGGCTTTTACGAGGCGAGGCGAGGCGAGGCAGCGAAATGAAAAGCGAATTCGAAACGAAACGAAGTGAAATGAAATGAATTGAAATGAATTGCGAGCACTGACAACATTTATAAATTGCCGAACGGGCTGCGCTCTCTACCGAGCAATACAATATATTGTACATGCACTATATATACTATATATATATATGTATGTACTCAGGCAGTCCTGCGATGGAGCCTGCTTGGGCCAGACTAATTACATTAGGGACATTCGTAAAGTCGGCGGCCGGCGCCTGGGGGTATGCAACAGTTTTGCGACGCTACGAACTGTTTATGCATTTCCCTAATGAAATGCAAAGAATGAAAGAAAAGCCGGAAAAGCGGCTTATTCACTCACCAAGGCAGGTTACCAAATGCCAAAAACAAAACATTTACAAGTGCCCTAGACTTGTTGCTGTTGGCTATTGTTGTTGTTGTTGTTGTTGCAACTTACCCGTCGAGTGGTAATTAAATATTTATTTTCTCTTCAGCTATTTGCGTTGATTAATAGCCAAAAATACAGAAAAATAAAACAAGCCAACGAATTTTGCATTCAGTTTGTTTGTTTTGAATAAATAAATTTGTTAAATTCTCTTCTAACTGAAATTTTTTGGAATATGTTTGTGTTTTGTTTCCGTTCCGTTCGTGTTTGTCTTTTGCGCATTTTACGGTTTATTTTCATTTCGATAATGTTCGCATGGGATTGATATTCCCAGGGGAATAGAGAGAGGTTGCATGGATTACTCGAATGTATTGGGGTTTGTTTATTTACAGATTTATTTATATTTAGAAGAGGTTGTGGAAACAATCCTTCGATATACTTATTGTAGATTAACTTATTGCAGATGTGACTACTTCATTAGAAGATAATTTATTCATAGAATAATGTCATTAGACTGTGCGGCAGTCGATAGATTTATCGATATCCCACAGTGCCTCTGACTGGGCAGCAGTTGATTTTGTTTGTTTGTTGCATGCGTCAAGGCGCCGACATGCAACAAAACATGTCTGGCAAGCGCGTTTAAAGTGCATAGCAAGCGGCACACACACACACACACACACGCAGGCACCGCATCATTATGGGACCACAGGGAGTAACTGAGTTGCAGCAACCTCCCTCTCCCCTCGCTAGAAAATGTCGCCACAACGTCGACGGGAAAGTGAGGGAAATTGCATCACAGTCGAAGTCGTCGCACCGAGTGAGGCATCATTAAGTCAATTTCGTGAAGGGGCCAAAGGCGGCGACTTAATGTGCAGCCTGGGAGTGGCAGTCAGCGCTGGCACAATGCTCGCACATGGATACAGCAATTATCCAAAATGCACACACACACACACACACACACACGCATGTGAGACTGGCCAAAAATAAAAATAGATAATGGTTGCGAGATGGAGAGAGGGGGAAGTGGTCGCTTGGCCAAAGGAGATTGCGCTTTTGCGGTTGTGTTAAGTTGATTTCCGGCACGTCTGGCGAGTAACGCATCCCCTTGGCCCGTTCCCCCAACGACCACGTGATGCATGCCACATGACTCGAAGATGCACAGCGGCAATTATGCGTGCCGTCAACGTTGTCGCTGACCAAGGCAGCGTTCATAAACAGACGTCGCCTGGGCATCAGTTTCAGCATTCGAGCTTCAGCGTAGGGCATCAACATCAACGCCAGCGTCGTGCGTAGGTGTTTGGCCACGCCCCAGCATCGTCAAATGCTGTCAAATGCAACACAGACGCAGCCAGGCCACCCACAGTCTTCTTCAACCAACACGTTGCACAGTGGGGACAATTCCATTCACTTGAGCTAGACTGTAGGCGTGGAAAGTGCAACCTGTACTAGAAGGTCACCTTGACTTGCCTAGGCAACTTTCTCTCCTTTAGTGATGACCTAATTAACTGCATGTATCGATCATTTATCGATTTCAGGCAAGTGACGATTTATAGCATATATCTATGTTATACTGGCACCACAATATGTTGCATATGAAGCACAATAAATACATAGTCAGTAGTTGCCCCACTGTGCTTGCACTCTGAGGTGGGCTGTAAATTATACGGCTTTGCGTTTAGCCTCCGTAACCTCCAAGTTGTTGACGCCGGTTCCCTCATCGACTCTGACTCCCACTCTGACTCCGGCTCTGGCTCCGATTCCGGCTATGCTGTCTACGTTCGAGCAAGGCAGTTTGATGTTTTGCGGTTGTGTTGATGCCGACGTTGACGATGTCAGGGTTGCCAACGTTTTCGGTCAACTAAAAATACTTTGCAACCCATTTGAATATTTAAAGTGAGGGTCTCAGTGGCATTATTCGCTTGCGCTGCTTCTTCGCATGTGATCTGAAGAGCTGAGGTTTAACTTGAGGGATAGTTACCTTGGAACTGGTCCTTTCTTTCAAATGAAGACATTAATCAAGGTATCCAAATTCTATATCTTAAATTAAAACATAGTTAAGTTGTTTTTAAACTAAAAAAATAAAAAGAAAGAACAGAAGATTTGACTGTTTGAAAATGTATTAAATTTGTTTTTATTTGTATATTTATTCATTTATTTAACTTTTATAAAATTCATTACCGAAAAGAATAGTAGACATTTATTTGTAAACATGCAAACAACATTTTGGTTAACTGAAATGAATAAAGATGTTTTTTTTTAGACGGCCCTAGGCCGAATCATCATTTTTACTAGTTTCAGTGGCTTCCAGTTGTCCCAAAAAATGCATTGACCAGTGGACCTAGCCTGATTACTGAACATGCCATTCAAATTGCTGTAATGAGAGAAACAAAGTATATATATTAATAATTTTTAAGTTTCCTTCGCAGCAAATACACTTACCAAGACATACAGTTTGTGTACCACCAGCCACCGTGGTGCAGTTGTGCGCAATTACCATTCAATTTCTGATCGTTGTCACGATCAGGTGTCGTGAATTTCATATTGAAATGAGAACGCAACGAGTCACGTGAGCTACCGGAGAACTCGCCCAATCTATAAAGTTTGTACTGATCCAACTCAGTCGAAATGGCGAACTCATCGTATTTGGCAAACATGGTAGTGCCATTGAAATATTCCATATGAATATACAATTGATGAGGTTGCTCGTTGGTTAGTCTGTGTAGCTTCTCCAGGCCAATGAAGAAGTCTCCATCCCAGAAGTCCCCAAAGCCGTTTCGGTAATCGCGCCAACCTCTGTGAAAGTTCACTCCGCCTCTGATGCGTTGTTGTATAATGGTCCAACCTGGACCAGCGATCTCGGAGTCGCATAGTAACTCAAAAGTGAATCCGCTGGACATGGTCACATTATGCACTCCTGACGAACCAATGTCTGTGCAATACCTGTTCTTTTTTTTTCTTTCCAAATCTCTGATCAATTCAAATAATTTTTTGTTTTTACTTTCCAAATTAGGCATCAATTTTCTATTTGTATCACTGATTTCGCTTATGGTTTGATCTAGTTTAACTAACTTTACAACCTTATCCTTGCAACTTGCAATTTCCGTTTCCAATTTATTAATCTTATCGTTCTTGCCGTCGATTCTCATTTGAAGATTCAAAACATTCTCTTCAAGCTGCCTGATTTCTTTGTTCTTACTTTCTAGTTCCGCTTCATGCTTATCCATCTTCTGATTAACCTGTTCGAAATATGCCATCATCGGCTTTATTATTGAGTGCGCATATGGCCCGCACTCTTCCTCCTTTTGATGGCACTTAAAGCAAGTCTGAGAAGAACCCATTAAGGTGGAATTGGTCACTAAGAATGTTGATTCCTATTTTATTTTGATTTATGTTTCTCACCTGATCAGTTTCAGCTGCGTCAATTTGTCCTTTCGTGCTCTGCAACAGGATCAGGCAGAGCAAGAGAAGAAGTGTTTCTTTCATTTCACCGCGGAACAAAAAATTTAAATGAATTAAATTCAGTTTCGTACTGGCACAAACTGTTCAATGATTTATTTCCTGCGAATCTCCTTCCCGTCTTTTATAGCTGACTTACGTTAGGCAATGATGATAAGGAGGCTGATGATCTAGGCTTGGTGTGGCGTGATTTAAACGGAATGTGTAGAAGATTATCTTGCAGCGCACTTTGGTCAAGTCCGGGATTATATGGTGCAGTCACCTTGGGCATTGAACATTGTGTGTTGTTCGAGTTTCTGGGACAAAACAAAGTCGTTATATTATTTAATTTTAATGACTTGCAAAGGTTATATTTATTGAGATTACATGTTTATAAAGATTATAAATATATTCTTCAAGGTCAACAGGCATATGAAAGATACGTCTGTCTTCTAACTTATGTTTGTTTGAAAGTTTTTATGTATGTCTGTCTGTATGTCTGTCTGTATGTCTGTCTGTATGTCTGTCTGTATGTCTGTCTGTATGTCTGTCTGTATGTCTGTCTGTATGTCTGTTCGTATGTCTGTCTGTCTGTCTGTCTGTATGTCTGTATGTCTGTATGTCTGTATGTCTGTATGTCTGTATGTCTGTATGTCTGTATGTCTGTATGTCTGTCTGTATGTCTGTTGTCTGTATGTCTGTATGTCTGTATGTCTGTATGTCTGTATGTCTGTATGTCTGTATGTCTGTATGTCTGTATGTCTGTCTGTATGTCTGTATGTCTGTATGTCTGTATGTCTGTATGTCTGTATGTCTGTATGTCTGTATGTCTGTATGTCTGTCTGTATGTCTGTCTGTATGTCTGCCTGTATGTCTGTCTGTATGTCTGTCTGTATGTCTGTCTGTATGTCTGTCTGTCTGTATGTCTGTCTGTATGTCTGTCTGTATGTCTGTCTGTATGTCTGTCTGTATGTCTGTCTGTATGTCTATCTCTATGTCTGTCTGTATGTCTGTCTGTATGTCTGTCTGTATATCTGTCTGTATGTCTGTCTGTATGTCTGTCTGTATGTCTGTCTGTATGTCTGTCTGTATCTCTGTCTGTATATCTGTCTGTATGTCTGTCTGTATGTCTGTCTGTATGTCTGTCTGTTTTTCTATCTGTCTGTCTGTCAGTCCATCTTTTTGTCTTTCTGTTTATCTATAAAACTGTCTGTCTCTCTGTCTATCTATCCTTCCGTCTGCCCATTCACTAGTTCTTCAATCTTAAAGCTTCCACAATAAGACTGTTTCTCAGCATATCTCGATAAATGTGTGACTCCATCGAACTTTAGTACAAAAACACTTTCTCAATTGTGTCAATTGCTGTCACCTGAAAACGTTGCATCTCTCCAATTTGAATCGAACTACTTCCATTCGGGCTGCATTACTCAACGCTGGTCGCCCCTTTTGGTGTGTCAGTTGCCTTGAGAATCTGCATTTGAATAAACCACTTGGGCGAGCAAAGAAAAACTTTCACACTCTCCGTGCTTCACGAAGTTGCTGCAGCAACAGCAGCACTAGCAGCATCACGTGGCACGTGACGTGTGTGTGGCTGCCAGTATTTTCATTAGCTTCGCTTGCCATTGCACTTGCTTGCCATCGAGTTGGCTGCAACCCTCGACTTCGGCTCCGTCTCCGTCTCCGTGGCCAGTTGTGCTGCCTCTGGTAACCGCAACACAGCTGGAGCTGCTGGAGCCACTGTCATTTGTTATGTTATTGGTTTGGACATTTTGCAAATTGCTTATTTAGCAGTGCGTAAAATCCACAGCATCCACACACACACACACACACACACACACACACACTCTAGCTCAGGTTTCTATCAACTTGTGTCTCCATTCTCTGCTCTCTCTCTCGTCTCTCTCTCTGGCTGTGGTTTTTTGTTGCGCTTCAGGAACACAGGCACACCCGCACACACACAAACACACAGAAACATCCTCACACATGTGTTATTTTTTGTGCTGCTCTACTGTCTTTTATGTATACCCTGTACATGCACGCACACAAGAGTGGCTATGCTGGACTGTATGCAAGAATTTAAGAGTTGCATTGATGTACAATTTACAGGGTATTCCTCTTGAGTATGCCTGCCTTAAATATTACTAAGAGTGTCTCAGGCTTTGCGTGATGTTCTTTTACAGGGTATTTTCGGGCTGCAACTGCCGTTCCTCTTGGCTGTTACTTTCATTAGGCGACAAGCCTCAAGTTAGCAGCGTGTCAAGCAAGCGGTTAGTTGTGCCCATCAATTGCCAGTTCAATGTCAGTGAAGTTTGCAAAGTTGAAGGTAGATAGGAAAGGAGCAGCACGAGAGGATAGGGGATGCAGGGCAGTGTAGAGCAGCCTGCCAGCTATTTGGTCAAGTGCTCGAATATTGTCAATGCGCTGCCGCCTTTGCCTTCTTTTTCTATCCATAATAATATTTGCTTTCCATTCTCAGTGTGTGCCTTCCATTCACCCATTTTGGTTGGTGCCTAATTGCCTGAACTCACTCTAGGTTGTCTGGCTAGTCATAAAAGTTTTTATGGCTCAAAATACTCGTGGAGGCCTTTTTAATTAGCCAAACTGCCATTAAAACTGATCTATGGCCCCTGAAAATTGAGTTTGTTTCCTTTGCTTCAGCATTAATTAAGGTTTTATGACGATGATTCGATCGGAAATGTAAATTCACCAGATATATATGACGAGTTGCCTTGAAATGCTTTTCACTTGCTTCGAACTCGTCAAAGCATTTAGTATTTATTTCATATTCCAATTAAACACTCTACACAGATATTTTATATTATCAGAGTTGCATTTAATGTTTGTAAATTAAAGTGGACACTGTATATATTTTTATAATGCATTTTTGGAACTTTCTTACTTACTTAATTAGCTTTGAAAGAATGTCAGAAAGAAACACTCTAAGCTCAGGAATTTGTTACTACGCCGCACATAGGGTGGATAAAGAATGTGAGGGCACAGTAACGAAAGAGATGGTTTTGCGTTGGAACGACCCGTTTGCACCAGAAAATACACCCTATCAAATCTGGACATACCAAAAAGATCCGGATGTCGTGATTGCAACTTTCTTTGAATCCGAATTTTCCTACCAAGATCAAATCAATCTGCATTGTTTGTGGCCATTCCCTGGTTTTTGTAAATTCGATTCCTTTGACGTTTATTGGCATGTACATTGTTTTGAACATGCTCTCGGATATTTGGAACATCTTCGAGCTGGTTGCCAGAACTTGTCATACAATTCGAGCAAGACTGCTGCCAAACCTGTCCTGCTTTATACACAATTAACAAGCAGCAAAGAAAGTATTCCGAAAACCTTTTTCTAAATGATTTACATCAATTAAATAAACCAAAAAGAGCTGTTTCATATACACAATAAATATTTTTATATTTTTCTGTCCATTAAAATAAATGTCTACAGATATTGCAAGTTAATTTATATATTATATATAATATATGTTATTGAAATTAATTATATATGGTGCTCAAGATAAACCTTCTTTCCTAAATCTTTAAATAAATCTAAGTTGTTTCTGTTTATTTTATTGTTTTGCCATTCTTGTCATTTGCTTTGAACTCGTCAAAAACTATTCAAAAACTACCAAAAAATTCAGAAAACTTGCAAACACACACACAACATTTTCTAGTATTCTACAACACTGCAATACGTAAATCAATTACTATTCAATTTAAATATATTTATGATTATTATGCGAATCTGGAGCTTAATTTCATATTTGATTGGCATCAAGGCTGTGCTGAGACCACGTCACGAAAGCACAGGAAATTGTGATTATGCCAAGGATCTGGAGTTGAACAAAGTGTGTTCGGGCAAAGTAACTAAGGAGATAGCTTTGCGTTGGAGAGATCCGTTCGCTACAGAAGACACAGATTATGAAATCTGGACGAGTCCAAAGGATGCATCCGTCGTGTTGGTAACGTTCTTCGAGTCGGATGTGTCCGATCAAGATACATTCGATATGGCTTGCGTGTGGCCAGAGGAAAGAAATTGTGATTATTTTCTCAATGACGACGATTGGAGCTTGCATTGTTTCAAGCATGCTCTGGGCTATGTGGAAAATCTGAGAACCAATTGCCTTCAAGTGGAGTACGATCAGAGCAAGACTGTTGCCAAGCCAGTGTTGCTCTACACGAGACCTGGCAACATTGAAAAAACTACACTTTCTTTATTCCCGGAGTGATAATAAATGTACTTAAATAAAAGGGTATTCTTGTAGTCGTAGTTGTTGTGAATTTTATGTTTATGATGTTCCTTCCACAAATGAGTAACGAGTAACATTGCCACATCGCATAATTACGCAAAGTGAATGCTGCAAAAGGAGTTGCCAAGGGGCGCGGAGGTGGCTTGACTTGAGAGTGTGTGGGCGCTGGTATTGGCGAAAAAGAACTGTAATTAGTGGTGCGAAATTAGTGTTATAAACAGAGCAAAAAAAAAAACAAAACAAAACATTGGGGAAAAAACACGCCAGCGAAGCGAGCTCAAAAGTGAAATGAAACACATGCTGATAGTTTTTTAATGTGTGCGGGAATATGTGCATGTGTGTGTGGTTGTCTGTGTAGGTATGTGTGTGTGTCTGTGTGTGTATGTGTTCCATTGAGCCTGCTGTAAGCTCTGTACGAATACAAACATACGTACGGCACGCTAACCACGCGCACTACAGCTGCTCTTTCAAGGCACTTTCCATCACTGAGGAATACGGAATACCCCCTTTTTGAGCCTCCCCCCTTGCTGCCTGGTGCAGCCCCTAGGCGCCACTGAGGCAGAAGCTTAGCAAATGCCCCTACTACGCGTCGGCAGCTTCATAAAGCGCGCTATTTGGGTCAACAACTCGACTGCCAGCGCGGGTTAGACATTCAGCCAGGTGTAGCATCGACAGCAGTTCGTCGTGGTAGGCAGGGGACACGGGGTGAAGGGGGAGGGAGCAGAAGGTGACGGGTATTTGGCGCGTCAAAACTTTTTTATGAACTGTTAAATTTCCAATTAGCGCTGATTGTTGCGATTTAACTGAAAGCAAACAAGCGACCGCCGCGATGAGAGACTGTGAGGGGTTGTGGGAGAAGGGTAGAAAGCTACTGCAACAGTCAGGTAAGGAAGGGGAGAGGGAGGGGGGTGGAGGTTGAAAGGTGTTACACATTTTCAAGCTCTGCAGTGCATGCACACATGTGTAAGAGTTGCCAGATTAGAAAAGTAATCGATATAAAACACAAGGCAAGTCAGTTACAGGACTTGCAGTTACCCAACATAGTTGGAGTGTGTTAAAGTGCTTAAAGTGTAAAATATTATTTAGTTATATTGTATTTTTATATGCATAAAATGCTGATAAATATTGGTAATAGTTTTTTAAATAGATAATGAAGTTACTTTAGTATATTTCAATACTTTAAACTGAAATGAATTGAGGAATTAAATGAACTTAAATAACTTTTGGAAGTAGAAGCTTTCAATAAGGTTCCAAGGTTAGAAGAAGAAGTTTAGTAGCTGCTTTTCTTTATTATTTTTTTTATTATTATATAGAATATACAATATTAACCTAATCTATTCATAATAGAAACTACCTATACTAAGGAGTTATTCGTAGATTGATCAAGTGCGAAAGAATTGATTCTAATTTCCTTTAATGTCTGAGATATCTAATTAAATTAATTTAACCTCAACCAAATTGCTCCTTTTCCGGCTCTAAAGTACATTTATTTTTACACCATTTTCTTGTTCCTCAAGTTAATTAATTTCTTTGCCCGCATAAATATTCTATATAAACAAGGGTCGACTTTCTGTGGTTTCAAGAATTCTGCGAAATGTGCCAAGGAAAATTGCACTAAAAATAGGAAACTATTCTGCGTTGCCGTGGGGCCAATAAAAATTGTTTATTGAAACGTAAAGCAATGCGAGAAAAAAAAAAAAAAAAAAAAAACGCTGAGGAAATGAAATGAAATGAAACGAAAAAAAGTTCAGAGCGAAGCGAAGCGAATTTCAAATTGCTCGGCGAATTCGAAGCGTTGTATTTGTACAGTTGCCACTGAGAATTTAATTAAAAAATGCAGACTATCTCTGTCTGTCGACCTGCCCTGCACCAGCTGCCCTTCGCACACGCTCCCTCCTCTCTCTCCCTCTCTCTCTCTCTCTCTCTCTCTCTCTCTCTCGGTCTCTCTCTCTCTCTCGTTCTTTGTGCCTTTTGGCGTTCGCTTTGCACTTGAACTGCCAGAGCAATGCAGGCGCAATAATTTTCATGTTGTGCAAATTGTGCTGGAACTCACTTAAACAATAGGCCCGAAACTACAATGGCCTGCAGCGGAAGGCTCTACAATAAATGCCAATAGAATAAGACTGGAGATACCTACGCAGTAACAGCCCGCTGTGCTCTACCCCCGACCTCCTCCCGCCCGTTGAGTTTAAAACTTTAGCCAAAGTCAAAAGATTTGCAAGACAGACGTAGGAAGGGGGAGGGGGGATGTGGGGGAGGGTGTAGTCAGTGCCTTGCTAAAGGTGTTGCTCAACTAGCCCCTCTCGCTCCCTGTCTCTCCCACACACACACACACATGCTGAGGACATACACGCAAAAACAATTTATAAATAATAATTTTTTGTAGTCTGCTTACGGGCGCCATTGTCGTCTGCAGGCAACTGGCACGCGCCTTTGTCTAGCCAACAACAAGGACAACAACAATAAGCACAACCACAATGGCAACTGCTAGCGTCAGAGCTGCAAGCATACCACACGTGCAGATACCCTATAAAATATTTAACCAAGAAAAGAACAAATGAAATGAAATTTAAAGTATTTTTCTTAAGTCAATAAACATCTGCTAAGTTTACAGTGTATTGCAGTCAACTACAGGGTATATACAGGGTCGGAATCATCCTGCAAGACAACCGTCTCGAGCCAAATGCCTTGAGCAATGGCCCTCTCGGCTCGTCGCTGCCGATTATGAAGTGCAGACAGTTGGTAACTAGGCAATAAACTACTAGCCTGTCCTGGTCGCACCTGTTATCCCTCCCCGTGTCCCTCTACCCCCTTCATCATGGCCATTTGCCTGTCCACTTTTCATTGTTTAATTGTTTGCCGCACTCTCTCGCACACACTTCACTCCCTTCCTCCCTCTTTCCCTTTCTCTCCTCCTAGTTGTGTGAAATTTACGACAAGACTTCAGGCCTTTGTTTGGACTCTCTGGCTATACGTTTTTTAGGCCTGCTTGTCGTCAATCTTATGGGCCAGTTAATTTAGTCGGGCATATTTATAAGCTGCAATTGCCCCGAATCTGCATCTGTTGTCTCTCTGTCTCTCGTTGTTATTAATGGGCGACCATTTAGATGGACATCAGTGGAGCATCAGTCGAGGGCGAAGCAATGGAAATTCAAAAGTTTCACGCAGCAAAGAATGCTCAGTTAGTCAAGGCTTATTATATGATTCAAATGCAGGAAGTATCATGTTTTATTTTCAATTTAAAGAACTTTGCTGACTTCTCAATTCATTTGAAGCGGAAATTGAAGAGTTTTTTACAATTCCATTAGGCCTTTCAATTATTTACGCAACTGCACTCGAATTGTTATTGCATTTCTTTTCCCTCTCTCTGCATTCAAAGGGTTATTCCTAATGAGTTTGAGTACCCACATTTGCATGCACAAAGTCGAGAGTATTTGTTGTAATCTTATTGAGCGAGCGAGCAACATGAATAATCGATGAATACAAAAACAAATAAAACACTGTGCAAATAATAATGCAACAATTTATTTTATTGATGACAATTTCTATCTGAAGCACTCGCTGTTTTTGTGCATTCCAAATCAGCAGCATCAGCAGCATCGGCATCAGTTGCAGATGCAACAACTCCTGCAGCAGATTCGCCATCAGCTTTGTCACTGGCTTTGCTGTTATTGTGTTCATCGATGACCAAAAGTGCCCAAACAAAGCGAGTACACAAAAAAACCTAACTACTCTACAAGGGTGGGGCGTAGCAGGCAAGTGGATGCTCTACTAAATGCACTTCAATAAAGAAACAACTCTGATACAGTTCAACTTCAAGTTCAATTCAGAAAAAAGTTTAATTTCTTGTTTGATTTTTTTGTAGCACATCAGTGAAATGGTGTCACAGTGCAGTAGATAGTGTCATACGCCATGTTGTCGTGTGGCTATTCATATATATATTGTATATATATATATGCATGTTCACATGATCCACTTGCATGTATGCTACATATAACAATAATTTGCCAGCGTGCCTTGTTTGCGTGGCATTGTTGAAATTTACAATTGTGATTCATCAAAAATAGATTAGATTTTCATTGTGCGCACAATGCCATCGATATGCGTTGGCCATATCCAGAGGATAGTGTAGCATATGCATGCACGGATGTCTATATCGCTGACTGCATCAAGGACATTTTATTGTTATCCCCCTCTCTCTCTCTCTCTGTGTACTGTCTACTCATTTCCGTTGCACGTATTTGTCCAGAAGTAATCAAACAATGTCATGTTTATTGTGTATTATTCGTCTTTATAGAAGCAGGCAAAGAATGTATTATAAAAAAATACATATAGCTGCAAAAAGATGTTAATGGTTTCAAGTTTTAAACAGCAAATAAACATTAAAAATCAATTTAAATCTAAAGGTATAAAGTCAACTTATCTTAGAGATAAAATGATACATTTTCTTTCAGATTAAAGACTTTCTTAATAAACCATAGAAGGCACTCAAATAAATGAGGTCTTTCACATGTGATTGTAAAATTCTTTATTTTATTTTTATATATTCAATATATTTTCAAAACATATTCAATATATACTCTTTTCACTTTAATTTCAAGCGACAAACAGAAAACTTGTTTAGCAATTCTATAGAAAACTCTTCATAAAAACGCTCTCAAAGTGTTTGTTCTAAGCACTTCAAGTGTGGCCAGACTGTGCAGCTTTAAGTAGCAAGCAAGTTGGTCGCGTTGCGCTTAAGTTATGCCGCATTCATAATGCAACAGTCGCCAGGCATCCTTCCCATTTGACATATCCGTGTGTGAAACTCTCTCTCTCTCTCTCTCTCTCTGCAGTCCATAGTCGTATCGGGCATTACATTTTATGCTCGCCCATATCCTGGTGCACACATTCTGGCGCGGCTTCTGGTTAAACTCGACTTAATGCCAAGGCTTTTGGGCCCATTATTTTTAGCGCATTTTCATGCCACGACTAGGCAAGGTCCCCCTCACCCCCTGCCTGTCCCTTCCCACTGTGCTGAACCATGTGCAGATATTTTATTTTATTTAAGAACTTTTTGGCCAAAGTCAAAAAATGTATTTAAAGTTCAAACTTGGCTGGATTTGTTGCAGTTTCTTTGGCTCATCTTCTGCTCTCCTTTTCCCTTTCGGTTCGCTGCTTACATTTTGATTTTATTTTACGATACTTTTGTGCTTTGTTTTCCATTCTTGCAACTCTTGTGGCACACTGCAATTTGCCCAGCTCGACTATTAGGAAATTTCCGGAGTACAGATAAAATTATCGAATTTGTTGCATGCTCGAAAAGTTGCAACTGCTTTAAATATGCCCAGCTGTGTGAGGCAGACAGAGAGAGAGAGAGAGAGAGAGAGAGAGAGAGAGAGAGAGAGAGAGAGAGAGAGAGGGAGACAGACTAAGGTGTGGGAGTAAGAGAGAAAGTCAAGGGAGTTAAGGAGAAGAAGTGCAGCTAGAAGATCTTTACAATTGGATCGAATGTGAATGTGAGAGGGAGAAAGTGAGAGAGTGTAGAAGGAAAAAGTCGTAAAGAGATGGAGAGAGAGAGAAAATAAAGGCAAAAGATGAAGAAAGAGATAAAAAAAGGAAGAGCGGTAGAGGTAGAAACATACAGATAGAAGAAAGAAAGAAAAAAAGTACAAAGATGAACAAGAAACATAAAGAAAAATGTAGCGAGAGAAACTTAAAGAGAGAGATAAAAATACATATGCAGTGTTAGAAAAAGAGACAAAAAAACAAGCAAAGGTAGAGGCAGATATAGAGAAAATTGAACAGACAGACAGATGTAGATATATAAAGAAAGATAGAGAGAGAAGGCGGTGAACTAAGTAAAGAAAGAGTTAGAAACCACTCAAGTCTCAGAGGTTGCCGCAAACATCACCAGAACCTTTAGTCTTTAAGGCAATGGCCCCGCCAACTGGGCCAAGTTGAGTGCTGCCAATTGCCAACTCCAAGGGAGCATCCCAATTCGAGCTGCCGCAGTCTCAGCTTGCCTGCCCCACAGCGCGTTGACAATGCACGCCGTAACTCAAACACGGCGCGACCAACGGCTTCAAGGAGCGCACAATGCAGGCACGTGTGGCAGCACAGCCAGAAGGTGCCTACACAACACCAGCTCCAGTCCCATCCCCCACTGCAACTGCAACAGCATCTGCATACGCATATCTATGGCCGGGCAATGTTTGCCGCACGTGCCGCACGTAAAACTTAAAAATGCGCCACCAACAGATGCCACCAGCTGCCACCGGCTGCTGCCAAACTGTAAAACTGCAAAGCAACTGCAACAGTTGCCATCGATGCCACCTGCTCCCTACCCCACCTGCCCCCTCTTCTCCCTCTCTTTGTCTCTTTGTTCCGCCGTGCGTCCTTGACGCCTGCTTCATGCCACATTTAATATGCCACTTTTCTAGGCTGCTCTGCAGTCACATGAAATGGGAATCTGCCAAGTTATCATTGTATATAAATATATAATTGACTTCTCCCACTTCTTTTGTAGATTTTAACAATTATAGAATATATATACTTCCCATCTATTTCCCTCTGCCTGTGCAGGGTATGCGCTATTCGTGTTGACCCCATTGAGCCAGCTGGCAGTGTCTTATTTTTGCAACATACTTATAGATAGTTTGGCAAGTGCGTTGATACTTTGCATTTCTTTTACCTCTACCTTGTCTCTGTCTTTCCTCTATCTCCCTCTCCCTCCCTTTCTCTCTCCTCTCTTGCTCTCTCAGCTGCGCTCTGCGTGCAGCTTGTCGCAGGTTGGGCCGTAATTTACCAACTATATCCGGCTTGTTACCTCGCTCAGTCTCGCTTGCCGGATGCGGAAGCGTGCCATAAAAGTGCCATATTTGCCGCATCCTGTGGACAATAACTGGGCCAGCAGTGCAGACAGAGACAGATACACACAGTGTGTGAGAGGGAAAGATGCTAGAGAGAGAGAGAGAAGAAGAGAGAGAGACTGCTATTCTTTCTTGTTTCGTTGTGCAGGCTGCCAGCAGCTTTGATTCTATGTTGTTGTATAAAAATGTCTGTATAAAAAGGTCTGCCTTAGGTTGTATATAATGTATGGCAACTTTATAGCATATGTTACTCTATATTTGTTTTAAAACTGCTTGTTGTTTAAGTATATATATATTTACAAATATATATTAAATAATTTTCTCATTTCATTGCCAACAAGTTTCGATTAAGTCGCTCGACATAATTCTCCGCAATTATCCCAGTAGAAATTTGAGCATTTTACTGGCTTCCCATAATTTATAGCAGCTGAACGAGCCACCCACCTATTAAGTGCTTGCAGCATACTCTTTTTACTCTGGTCTTAACCATAAATCGCCAAAGTGTTGGTCAGAGCTTCGATTTGGTCCCCGGCGGAGGCGACTGCAATAATTGACACATAAATAATTTTTAAATAACTTACTTATAGTGAGATATGCGACCCGCCCCTCTCTCTTTCTCTCTTTGTTGCTTTGGGGCCACACGCCCACACAATCTTATTAAAAATGTCCCCAGACGGAGCGCAAGACAAGCAGGGTGGCAGCATAGTTGGCCGCATGTTTGTGCAACTTTTAACTGGCACCGCTGGGATAAATCATAAAAGGATATTTTTGTGGCAAGCAACTTGGGGCAGGCAACAGAAGAAAACCGAAGATTGTTGAGAGAGATTTTTACAAGCTTCGCTTTTAATGTGACCAATTGGCTGCCTGCCCCTTGCCCCGCCCCCTTAGGGGTGGCAGGGCAATCTCTTATTGCCTTTTGTGCATATCTTTTTTATGTGTTGCGAGCCATTTATTGACATTTCTTTGGCACTTTGCGTAAAACTACTCGCAGCGCCTTTGGAGATTTCTCCATTTGCCTTTGATGGACGCCGCATAAAAGCGAACAGAAAGGGCCAACTCGAAAAAAAGACAGATAGAGAGAGAGGGAGAGAAGGAAGAGAGAATCGAGAAAGAAAACATCAATAAACTTTGCCAGCGAATTGGGAAATGCCTCAGGTGTCAGCAACGGCAGCAGCAGCAGCAGCGGGAAAGAAGCTTTAAGTTCCTAAATAGACAGGGATTTGCTCGGCTTTTCCCGTTTTCCCCAACCTCCTCCCCTCAACCCCCTTGCTTTGCCTTTGCCACAGTCCACAAATGGACAGTTTGCAGTGCGAATCTTTGAGGAATAACAACTTTGGATCAATATGCAACCTATTCGATTATTCGACTGCTTAAAAAAATTTTATTTCCAAGTGAAAAGGAAACGATAAATTGTCGATTTTCCATTTATCGATTTATGAACGGTTAAAGTCTATAAAATATTGTGTAATGTGCTTCGTAATTGCACTTTGCCTATTTCATCTTCTCTTTGTTATTTTGTTAAGCTTCCACGAATGCATTTATCGAATTATCGAATTTAAAAACTGATCGAAGGCTTTTGGAAATTTTTTTACATTCATTTACACTGTATACTTTTTTACAAAAGCTGCATTTATCGACCTATCGAATATGTATCGATAAATTGTTAAGCGATGTCAACTGCAAATTTATCAAGCATCGAACACACTTTTCATTTTTAGATCTTCGTATTTTACGTTGATCGACTGGTCAATATATCGACTTATCGATTTATCGATACATCAACTTATCGACCTATCGACCTGTCCTGTCAAGTTATCGACCTATCGACTCATCGATTAATCGATATATCAACTTATCTACCTATCGACTAATCGACCTATCAACTTATCGATTTATTTATTTTCCACTGCTTTGTAAGCTCTCGCTTTCTGTGCCAGACTGAAAATCTACAACCTATCGCTTTGCTTTGTTCACTCTCTTTTTACCTTTGCGCCTTTTGGCCGCGCACTGCAAGTGAATAAGAAATGTGTTGCATATGTAATAGGCGCCAGCGAAAAAAACGGCATAAAACTGGCAAGCTGAAGCGCGACAGCGAGAGGGACAGTGCACGTGCGAGTGAGATAGAGATGGAGTGATGGAAAGGGAGGTTCCGCCCGGCTGAAGATGTAGATGAATGCGCTGATACAAGTGACAACACAGGCGTCTCGAGTTTGATTGAAAATTTACATTTACAAAGCGCCAAGACAAAGTTGCTTCATCCCTACCTCTCTCACTCTCTCCCGGTCTCTCTCTCTCTCTCTTTCTTGCTTGCTCTCTCTCTAAGTTGCGGCAGCAAAAGTTGCTCGCCAGCGACAGCTGTCAAATAGATGTAGCACGCGAACCGAAGACAATTTTGCGGCATTTTGAATTGTAAATTCTTCACATCAACTGGCAAAGAAATGCCTGACTGATGGATGGATGGATGGATGGAAAGTCTCTGCCTGCCTGCCTGCCTGCCTGCCTGCAAACTACTTGGCATTGTCACATACGGCACTGTGGCGCCACCTGCGACAACATGGCCCAAACTGTTTGTTGCCTTTGGTGGCACTCGAAATGCAAAAATCGCACACCCCACAGTGCCAGCTGCAATGCAATTTACACTTGAATACAAAATGCTAGAAAGAGGATGAGAGAGAGAGCAAGAGAAGAAGAGGAGGGTGTTCAAAAAAATGCCAAAAACATAACTGCAGCATCGCCCGAACTAGAATCCTTTCCTATTTTCCCAAATATGCTAAAAACTCCCTCGCAGTCGCAGTCGCAGTCGATTGCAATTGCGCATATTAATTGAAAATTTCTCACGCAAAATGAATCCACAGCGATTGTTCGAACTGCATGTGTGCCAGGTCACTGCTACAGGGAGAGAGAAAGAGAGAAAGTAGGGAGTGTGATGGAGAGGGGGGAAGTGGGGAAAGAAGCTATGTCAACTGGCAGCCCTCAAATCGTTATTACTTTGCCCGAAATCGAAATGCTAATCAAAAATGCCAGAGCAAGAGAAATTTAACTGCAATTGTTGATCGATTTATGCAAAGAGTTCCCCTTTCGATTGCATTTTGTTTTGTTATCTGACAGAAAAACCTAATCAAAGCACAGTTACATAACGGTTTCAATGTATTCCATATTGCAAATTTAATTTGCACAAATATTTTTAGGCAAATTTACACAAATTTGGGGAGAAAATTGACTGGAAGATGCACAAATTCGATAGACAGTTTCAAGTGAAAAATCGAAATAATATTTAGGCAGTATTTATGGTAGATAAAGATTAGAAAACTGCAAAGATAAATAGATAAATAGGTAAATGTATAAATAAATAAATGTATAAAAAAAGAAACAGATAAATACATAAATAGATGAATAAATTAATAGGTAAAGCATTTAATTGAAAACTTATCAAGTTTATAAAGAACCTCGCAGTGTTTCCTCCAGATCTCGACAATTAATAAAGCTTGAATAATGAAATTTCACAGATAGATACTAAAATACAATAGAGTATTAAAGCTGTTTAACAATACTGCTTGCCTCGCCCAAAAAGTAGGCAAACCGTGTACAGACTGCGCCCGCAAACGTTGTGGACATCAGTGCCTGAAATAAGTTAAACATTTGCAGCTATTCGAGTTCGGGCACCATTTTGATGGCGAACTTTTAAACGTTCTGTGCGCTCAACGGGTTCGACAGGTCGACACCAAATTTGTGGATGCCACATCGAACGCTCTGGCGCACTCTCTAATCATTTTAACAGCTGCCAATCATCATTAGCGCCTGCTGCCGCTGCTGTTGCTGTTGCTGCTGCTGTGGAGCTAGGTGGCAACTGGTGGTTTGACTGGCGCCAGCTGCCTGCCACATGCCGCATGCCACACGCGTTTCGCGAGCCAGCTTGGGGCGCAAAAGGAGTCAGGACATTACAAGCTAAAACTATAAAACCGCCAATTAGCAACGCGTTGGCAATAAACCAAACTAAACTAAACGTTTTCTGTCTTTCTCTGCCTCGCAACGGCAACGTGCAACGTCTGACGAAGCGACGCGACGCGGCACTGTAATTTCTGGCAATTTTTGTACGCCCCGAATACCCTTACTAGCAGTAGGGTGTACTCGAATAGTTAAGTGTTGTATATTGGATGTATTGAAAAGGGTATACGGAATGAAGTCGAAACCCTTCTAAGTTCTTTTTGGCTGTCGACTTGTGCCTTAGCCTGCTTCCTTTTCCCTTCCCCTGCTTCCTTTGCTGCTCTGTTAACCGCGCGTTTTTAAGCCAATTTACCCGACTAATCAGTATAAACCACTTCAAAGCAACAGCCAGCAGCAGGCGGAGGAGGAGCATCGGGCAAAGCCAAGTCGTGGGCGAGGCAACAACATTTTCTTCTTTGTAATGGGCGCAAATTCCGATGTGTCTGGGCGGCATTAAAAGCCAACGGAACGAGTCAGTCAGTCGTCAATATAAAAGGCAGCTCGAATGTGTAGAAGGTATTTGCAGCACAGAAACAAACCCAGTTACTACAGCACCAATCTCAACCCCCATCACCATCATCATTCGCTTTTTACACGTTGCTCACTCAAATGATTTCGCTACCCTTTTTCCCCAGGGGTGAACACCCTGTATCTTGAAAGGAGTTGTAGCCAAATCAAAGCACTTTTTTTTACCTACACTGTCAAGCTCTTCGAAATGTTGATCAATCTTCAAACCTTCATTGAAAGTTTCTAGGAAGTGATCTTCATTGAAAACCAACTACATTTCTTTGTAGAGTATCTGCAGTTCGTTCAGTTTGCATTTGTTTCTTTGCAAATGGACTTTCGACTTTATTGCGAGTCGCGCGATACTCAAAGTGTTAGGTGATCCCTGGCGAACGTGTTAAAATGTGTAATTTCATTTCGACAGCGCAAGCACCAAGTCGAGATTTAAGGAGAGGCAGCTTTTTAAAGCTGAAGAGTCTGTCGAGCAGGGGGAGGAGGGGGGGGAGGAGTAACAAAGTTTTTCCGCTTGCCGAAACTTCAATGTCATATGTCAATTTGGTGTAGCAACTCGTTCTGGCTCCACACGATGATATGCGACACACTTAAGGACCCTCCTCGCAGCAGTTCCCACTGCCAGAATAAAGAAGGAGGAGGAAAGCAGCTTGGCGAGGGGTCGAAAACTTTTTTAACAACTTTGGTCAGTTGTTGTTGTTGTTGTTGTTGAAGTTTTCTAATCTGTTTCCGGTACGAAGAGAACTCGTGGCCTGAAGGTTCTCAAATTTGTTGGTGATTTTTAAACAGGCCTCGCCATTGATCTGCTGCTGCTGCTGCTTCTTCATGGCCTCCTCTCCATGTTGTTGTTGTTGTTGTTGCTGTGCGGCCAAGTGTTTATTTTCCCACTGGCCGAGGGTTTGTTTATTTATCGGGCATGCGGGGGAGCAGGGGGCGGGGCAGCATTTGAAATCAACTTGTATAGAAAGTCAATAAAACTGTTTGACAACTCACTGACTGCCAGGCTGAGACTGCAAGTGTGTGTGTGAGTGTGAGTCTATGTGTGTGTGTTTGCAGCCTTTTGGGCCGCATTAAATTTACAATTTATGGCTGACAATCGAAGAAGAAGTTTCATATGTATTTATGGTCTACTTATAGGCAGGAGTGAAGGGGGGAATGGGGAGTGAGAGAGAAGCTCCCCGAGTGTGCAAGATTAAAGTAGAAGGAAAACAACTAAATCAATGCATAATTTATTGTTTAAAATATACGATTATCTATTACAAATTCAAAACTAAGCGAGGAAAATGTGTGAAATTCCACAACAAAACTAGATGAAGAGGGGGTTACCTTCGAGGCTTTAAGCTGAAGGACTTGTTTGTCCTGGAACAGGCATATCGATGGAGGGATGGACAGACAGACGGATGGACAGACAGACAGACAGACTGACTGACAGACTAACAGACGGACGGTCAGACAAACAGAAGATACGCGGATGAACAGACAGAAGGATGTGCAGACAACAGGATGGACAGTCAGACAGACATACAGACATACAGGCATACAAACATACAGACATACAGACGGGAAGACAGACAGAAGGATGGACTGACAGACTTGCTTAGATGACTCACCTGCTAATGCAAATATATTAGTTAATAGGATAATATACTTTATAGGGTCGGAGAGGTTGCTGTGTTGCTTTCTTTTAACTAATATACTCTCTTCTAACTAATATACTCCCCGCAAATCTAAAAAGAAGAAACTCACAAGTACAGTGCAACAACAATTTGTTAAAATTCTAAGAATTAAAAATTCGTTTTAGTCAAAAATCGAGATAGCGTCAGCTTCCGTCTGAAGAGCCTAAGAAATTCTCTCAACGCGCTCAAAATTTTGTTGTACACTTAAAATATAACTAAAACAAGTAAAACTTAGCTTAAGTTCCAAAATCGAGATAGCTTCAGTGCGTCAGCTGGCCTGTTATCAGCTTAGAAACTACTCAAATTTATTTTGCGAGCTTTCAAATAGTCAGCAGCGCGCACTCAACATATTACTGTAGGTCTTGAACCACTGCGAAGCTGAACATTTCCTACTTCAAGTTTTGTTTATTACACAAAACGAAATGAGGCTCTTCTGTGTTCTCCTGCTCTGGCTGGCTCTAGTAAAAGCCTTAAAAGAACATGCAGTACCCACTGAATCTAACCAGGTGAGAGAAGCATTTAAAGACAATTATATTTACTTTATATATATTTATATTTAACCCAAATTAGCCTCATCGCCTGCACCGTCACGTGGCGAAGGAGTGCGGGGAGTATGCACACCAAATAGTGAAGCCCATGATTGCATATTTTGATAGGTTCAATCAGAAGTTGGAGAAGAATGTCGCGGAGATGGAAAACAAGAACAGTCGAATTAAAGAACTTGAAGAGAAAGAAATTAAGCTGCAACAGGAAGTCGTTCAACTCAGAAAAGAAATTGCGAGTGCTGCAGCAAAGGATAAAATCATAAAGTTACTTGAAGACAAAGAAGAGTCTAATGTGCTGCTCATCAAGTTATTACAAGAGCAGAAAGATCTCTCAGCTGAGAAACACACCAAAGAAGTAAAGGAACTCGAAGAGCAGATCAAATTGGAGGCTAACAAAGCTGTCAAATGTGAATCCAAATTGAAAAGTAAAGAAGAAATTATTTCTGCTAATGATAGAACAATACTTCAATTGAAAACTGAATTAAAAGAAGCAGTTGATAAATCAAAAGAAATCGAGTCCTTGACGGAAGAGATCAATATTCTGAGAAAGTCAAAGAAACAGCTTGATAAAGAGCTAACTGAGCTCAAAGTGAAGATCAAAGCAGAAACAGAAAAGGGCGTCAAATGTGAAAATAAATTACAAAGTAAAGAAGAAGAAATTGTTGCAAATAAGAAACAAATTGTGCAATTGGAAAGTGAAGTTGAGAAATCGAAAGAAATTGAGATTGAGTTGAACCTGCTAAAGAACTCAAAGGAACAACAGACAAAAGAGCTAAGGACCTTGAAAGCTAAGCTCAATGCAGAGAGGGAAAATAATGATGACCATAAGAATCTAAAAGAAAAGAAGAAGACGCAGAATTGCCTTGATATAGATTCGCCAGGGGTGCACAATATCACACTTTGCGCAGGTACCACCTTTGAGGTACTTTGTAGTTCTGATCTAGCTGGCTCTGGTTGGACCGTTATACAACAGCGTATCAAAGGCGGCGTGAACTTCCAAAGAGATTGGACTACGTACCGCAATGGCTTTGGAGACTTCTGGGATGGCGACTTCTTCCTCGGCCTGGAGAAGATACATAGATTGACCAACGAGCAACCACATGAGCTTTACATACACATGGAGAGCTTCGAGGGTGCGACTTTCCATGCCAGATACGATGAGTTTGCCATTTCGAATGAACTTGATCAGTACCGACTGAGCAAGTTGGGTGCATTCTCTGGTGATGGCAGCACAAGTAACTGGCTGCGTTATCACAAGAACTCGAAGTTCACAACATACGATCGTGACAATGACGAGGCGGCTGACAACTGCGCAGCATCGTTTCATGGTGGCTGGTGGTACTACAACTGTGCTTGGTGGTAAGTCTTTAAACATCATTAGGGTACCTTTCTTAATAAGTTGTATTTTGCTTACAGCAATCTGAATGGAAAGTACTTTGAAACAAAAGTAGAAAACATAAAAAGCATTCATTGGTATGGCAACACTTCGCTGAAGCGAGTCAGAATGATGATTAGGCCTAAGGCTGATTAAAAACAAAGTAATGTAAATGCAATTTCTTTATTCAATATGCAGTAAAGTCTTAAATATGCACAATACTCTTGACCATCCTCGTCATTTTAATGTCATTGGAGAGAGTTGCTCTCTGCTTGGGCGTTTCTTGGGCGGCCTGCGACAATTACAGCTGCTTCCGATAGCCGCCTTTGTGAAATATTGTCATTATCGTATCGTATATCGCCTACGGTTAAATGGCCGTGTAAAGTTTTATGCGCTTTACAAGTATTTACACGGCAAAGGAAAAACACACACACAAACAAACAATTGCAGACGATATAAAGACCCGCAAGCCTCTTTTCGCCGTGTCGCCAATTTCTTTTGTGCAAACCCCTGCTCCTTCACCTCTGCAATCGCTTTGTGTGCATAATTTATGCATTAATTTTATGCTGCGAAATATCAACAGCAAATGAAATTGAATTATATAGTTAGGTGGGCTAGAGGATTCCCTGTAAAACTGTTAGCAAACTGCAAAACAATTAAACAAATTTATGAAGATTTGAATGATAGAAAAAAGAAACATTGGAATTTATAGTTAAATTTGTCTGGGTTATATGACAACTTCTATATCTATATTTTCTATATCTTTTATATAAATTATATATTTAATTTGTAAAATCTTTTTCTGATATATCAGAGATGTACTAAAGACTTCTTAGACAGAAAAAAGACTTTTTAGTCTAGAGAGAAGGTTCGACGAGTTAAAGGAGTTTGCTTTGCATAAAATTAAATAAAATCAATGCAGTTGAGCTCTGGTCGTAAATCAGCGTATGCCCTATCAACTCTGCTGCTTTACAGGGTATAATGAGAGTGCACTTAAAGCGCAACGATTGTAAAAATTACAAGCAAAGATATAAATACACATTTGCTGGCTGCTCTCGAAAATATGCATCAATTTATAACGTGAGTTTATTTACCGCAAATTGTTATAAATCGAATTTTAAGTAGAGAGGGAGAGGCAGGGAGAGAGAGAGAGAGAGAGGGAGAGAAAGAGCGAGAGGGAGAGAGAAGAAGAGAGAGAGAGAGGCAGAGAGATAGTGTAGTGGAGCAACAAGAAATTGCTGAGCGGAAAATGGAAATAAAATTGCGTGCAAAAATATGATAAATTACGCATACGCCGTGTGTGTGACCGCCCAAAGCTCTCTCTCTTTCCCCCTCTCCCCCATTCTATGTGCAATTCAGTGCGAGCATTGTGCAGTTAATTGCCGATTTTAACAACATTTCGGGTTCAATGTGCAGCACTTTGCCTTTTATTTTATATCATCATCATTATCGCTGCCATAATAACGTGGAGAGCATAAACTTGCAACGGTGCCGCGAGTTGCATCCACACGCATTGCTTCATTATCGACTATACTTGAATGCAATTGCAGTTTTTATTTAAGTTGAATACTTAACTATTTATAAATTAACAACTATATATTATAGCGGAAAGAGGCATAAAACCTGCAACAAGCTTTCTACTTTAGTTTACCTTTGCAGAGAATATATTCGCTTTAGTTGACTCTATTTAATCTTTATATATATTCTGAGTTCATTAGATTAAAATGTCAACTGCTAATAGGACATGTCGCAGTTCATCCTTCTCTCTCTCTCTCTCTCTCCCTCTCTACCACTCTCACTATCCTCAGCTGGTCCCCGCGGACGTGTTGCCTTGATTATGACAGTTGACTTACAACTGCGAACAACGAAGACAACGACAAGCAGGCATTATAACTGTGCTTGCTACTGCCGTGGTCAATGTGGATATCATGGTGCAACATTGCTTGCAACACACCACACATGTCCTTGCAACGTTAACAAGCACATTTCCTGGGGATTTGCCTTGGAATGGGAATGGGAATGGGAATCGGATTCGGAGGCCACTTTCTGACTTTGATTTCAGTGTTTGCTGTTTGCTTAAGCCAACAATTTAAATGTGAATAGACTCGAAGGGATGCATGAGGAAAGGGGTGTGGGAACTCGCCCTTCTTGGCATGTTCTCTCGTAATTACTTGGCCAGTTTCGGGTTGAATGGGGAATGGGAAGTGGGGGAAGTGGGAGCTGGCAGTGGCCTCGATTGTTGAGTGATAAGTGCTGCTGTCAGCTAGTTCAGCGGCAGGGTGAAGGTGCCAGCAGAAGGGAGTCAAGGAGGGGGAGGGAGGGGGTGTAGAGGGGACATGGGGTACTTGCAACACGACTGCACGCGGCCACTAACTAACTCGCGTGCTGTCTGCGTCGTTTACCCTGTAAACTAGCTGCAGTGGGTGGCTTAAAGAGTGCAGAACACAGAGAAGATAGTTGTTTATATTATAGTATATATATAATATATTTATATATAGTACAGTTTGTAGTATAGTATAGTAAAGTATAGTATACTTAAAATGTTAAAGTATGAATGTTAGACAATTTTTTATTAGAAGAAGGTTAACTTGAGTTTGAAGTTCTAAAATAGGCTCTTTAATCATTTGAGTTCTTGTTTATTGTCTTAAGGAACTAGAATGACATAATATATAATACAATATAATGGTATAAATACTGATGTAATAGATAACATAAAAAACATTCAATATTAATATGTAGATTAAAAATGATTGATTGATATGGAAGTTAAGGGTTTAACAGGAGATTAAATAATTATTAAGTTGTATTGGAGATCTTTAAAATATTTTTATCAATGATGGAAAAATCATAAGAATATAAACATTAATATATAATATTATATCTGCCTCTACTATCATATTGGGATGATTTCTTGGCACATTACTATATTAAAAGAAGCAAAATAACGTAAGTTTTCCACGCGACATTTCTTTCCTTTAAGGAAGTTTAAAAAACTTCTAAATCTTCTTTTTACTTTGCCACCTTTACAGGGTATTTTCGGTTCGCTGTGACTACTGAGCTGCGGCACCCTCGCTTTGTCTTCTTGTTGTTGTTGTTGTTGGCTGGCCCAAATGTTTGCTGTAAATTGTTAATTAAATTTTTGCTGCTCTCATTCTGCAACGGACGTGTGGAAAAACCAGAGAAAAAAGAAGGAAAACAAGCAGCTCGTCGGGTCAAAGTTGAAGTTGTTTTGCTATTGTTGATGTTGTTGTGTTTTTTAGGTAAGCTGAGCTGAGTAATTAACAACAAATGGAATACAGAGAGAGTGAAGGAAACAAAGAAAGAGAAGAAGAAGAGAGGTGCAGGGAGTAGGGGAGAGTATTGAGTTACTCGAGGCGATAAGCGACGGAAAGACTTCATTTGGAACTGGCAACACATGTGGCAGACCCTGAGACCGCGTGGTAGCAGAGTAGCAGAGTCCAAGCCGCAGTCGGCAGCGCAGCGCATTATCAGCACACGCGGCCAATGGCTAGCGGCAATTACAACAATCAACAGCGAGTGCGATAAGCGACAACAACAGCAACAACAACAATAACGATAGCCCAAGCTGGCCTACACAGCGAGTTAACCGCGATTACAACCAGCAACAACAACAACAACGAGAACAACAACTGAGCCGAGAGCGCAGCGCAACGTTTGTGATTGGTTGGGCTAAGCTAATGAATGCGAGTATCTCATAGATACACATACCAGCGCGTGAGTGTGTGTGTGTGTGTTGTTGTGTCGCTGCTGGCTGAGTCACTCATGCGCTTGTTTATTCATTTACGAATGCAACTTGCCGACGCATTTGGCAACAACAACAAGATGATGAAGAACGACAACAGCAACATCTGCAACAACAACAACAGCAGCAACAACAACAACAGCAACAACGTCAGCTCTGTGATCAAAGCGCAAATTGGCCGCAATATGCGGGCTGCGTGCCTGTGTGCGCTGAATGGTTTGTGTCTTGGCTAAGCAGTTGCCCAGCCCCAAAATGTTCCGGGGGAGGTTCCTCTTCACAGTGGGCCCAGTTTTACAGAGTTAAGTGACTGTATATGCATGTCTACATACATCTGCATATGTATACATACATATACTACAAACTATATATACATACATATTAATATATATATAATTATGTTATTTATGTAATTTAATTTCTTGTTTAATTAATTTCATTTATTTAAATTTGATTTTATTTGCTTTATTTATTATTATTAATTGAAAGTTGATCTATGCACAGTTCTTTTTAAGTAAAAAATTTAATTAACCTAATTTTTTATAAATTTTGAATAATTTTAAATTAAAGGTAAAAAACTGAGAAGAAAATAAATGATAGAATAATAGAAATAATAAATTTATAATAACTGACCAGAACAGACTGGACTCAATCGACTCGTCTAGTGATCCTGTGCAAGAATATATAAAATATACTTATGTATATACTTATGTCTTATGTCTGCGAAGCTTAATTCTGCTCGTTACCTACATTTCCACAAAGTTTCTATACCCATTTTTGACCAATTACAATGGTCGAAGGGTATGAACTCATTATTTCCATCAATTAATTATAAATTAAGCAATTATGACAATATAAATATGAACAGTATGTTATTAATTATGAACTATCGTCGATTTACACTTTCCTTTGTCGCCTCAACCTTTTCAAAAAGAGACGATCAACTGCCTTGCTGTCATCGAAGTCTTAATAATGTTATCTTAAAAAAATAAATCTATAAACAAAATAAAAAGCAAAAGGATGAATCAAAGAAGGCCTGAATCATCAGAGATGCATCTATTAAATTTAATACAAAATACAAAATAAAATACAAATATCGTATGCAAATCGACGGCGGGAAAAGGCTAAACAATCGCTGCGATACGGAGGTGACAAGCCGCGCCGGGCACCGTACAGCACGTTGGCTCATTTACATCTTCGTAATCTCGTACAGTTCAGAATGAAGTGGAGTACAAAATGAAAATGAATGTCTATTGTACGATTCTTTCCAGTCTTCTTCTCGTTCTCCACTCCCTTCTTATGAAGGCACATGGCCAATTTGGAGAACTGCGCGCTGTACGCTTTGGGTTCTTAACGATATGCGACAGTTTTTGACCCCAAGAGACCAAAATGCGAGTACACAGCACAGCGCAGGCACGCACAGACTGAGAGTGTGTGAGAGAGAGAGAGAGAGAGAGAGAGAGAGAGAGAGAAGAACCGAAACAGACATCGATATGAAGACCGAGAGACAGAGGCAGAGGAAGAGGGGAGAGAAAAGAAACTCGCACACAGCTGCAAACATTACGCCATGAAATTTATTTGGATTGGGGTTGGGTCAAAATTTAAATATTTCAGCGACAACAACAACAACAAGAGCAACAAAAACAACGAAGTCAACTGATTTTTCGCGTTTCGGTTCGATCGTTTTACTTGAATTCCCGTCTATTTAACTATTTGTTGACTTCTTCTTCAGAGAACAGATATTGTTTTGAACATGGTCTTGATGGGTCTTCCCTCCCCCCCCCCTCTCCCCACGCTGTTGACACACAACACATTCCCCATTTCGATATATATGTTTTTATTGCCTGATTGAATCGAGTTGAGTTGAGTTGGGCTGCCTTTTGGATTGGGTTGGGTCTGCGTTCGGGCTTCAATTAGGGTTCGGTTTTTCTTTTCTGCTATTTCGCGTTATTCGTCTTTTCGGGCTTATCGGCTAGAAACGGCAAAATACTTCGTTCGTTATGGACTGAAGATCCCCTACTCCCCTCCTTCTGCGGTTCCTCGCCATCGTCATCGTCTTCCGACCTGTGTCAATATTTATAAACATATTTATTGGCTTTATTTACAGCCAGAGCCCGCTTGGGCTATTTGCATTGAATGCGTGATTAATGTGCCTGATAAGGCCTGCGATCAGGCCTGGGGTCGAAGCCTGGTATTTCCGATATGACCAGACCAAGAGAACCGTCTACTTTAGGGAATTTTTGAACTAATTTCCTACTGCTTCTTCTCTTTTTTCCATTTTACTAACTGTACTTTATTCATCGCTCAAATCTTGCAAATACTAAACTGGGTATAACCCACAAAAAAAAAAAATACACTTAAAATACATTAAATGTATCAAAAATTAATCTCGCACATGCGAAAATTTAATCAGCGATGACTCTCAATTTGGCTTGAAAAATGCCAAAGAAGAAGGCGAGAATGAAATGAAATAAAGAGCAGCAGAAGAGCCGCACACAAAGGCTGCAACGGAAACGGCAGCTCCAAGCAATTGCTGTCGCTCTTCTTCTTCTCTTTCTTCTTATTGTTGGTATTTAATGTTTCATATTTTTGATATTATTTCTTTTTTTTTTGCCAGAAATGATCATGACAACATTTGTGCGGGCACGCTGCCCCACTGTGCCCAGTGCGAGTGCGAAGCGAGGGCCAGAATACATATTGTACATACAGAATACATTAATTGACACTTGGCCGGAAATAGTTCATTAGGCATAAATTACTTACAGACAAAAGCACTCGCTCTCGCTCACTCACTGTCTCTCTCTTACTCTCTCTCTTGCTTTTTGCCAGCGCCGAGTTGTCGATGATATTTACTAGATTTGAGCGGCTTAAATGCCTGCACGGGAATTCGCCGTTATCTTCTTCTGCTCTCGCTCTCTGCCAGCGCGACGAATGGGCGTGCAAAGCGCAGGCAGGCAAAACGTTGCAAGACACAAATGTTGGGCATTAACATAAGGCAACAACAACAACGAGACAAGACGCCAGCGTTGTTGACATCCCGTAAATGCGCTCTCGCTCTCCCTCCCTGCTTATCTCACTCTCTCTCTCCCTGTCTTGACATGTGTGATCCAAATGTTCCTCTGTTTGTAAATTCTTACAAGAGCCCAAGAAGAACTCAATGCGACCACTGTGCGAGCAAACGGCGAAACAAGCCAACAACACGCATAGGGACAGACTGCGCGAAGCCTAGAGAGAGAGAGTGAGAAGGAGATGGGGAGAGGGAGGCGAACGAAAAACAAAACAAGAGCACAAAACGGGCACATTAATAAATTCAACTAAAACGCAATTGAACGCGACCTCAGCCACAGACGCCAACGCCGCCGTCGTCGTCGTCGCCGTCGGCGAAGAGAACCATTATTAAGCGGGCTCAAATCTGCTGTACTCCCCCCACAGCTCCCTCCCCGCTCTCTCTCACACACACACAGAGACAGCACTCGTTCCCCACTTTGGAAGTGCATTGCGGCAACGAAAAACGAAATGGAAAATGAAATAAGTGCAACAATTGTCGTTAGCCGTGGAGTGTGTAGGGTGCAGGGGGGTAGGAGAGAAAGAGGCAGAAGGAGAGAGCCACATGGCATTTTGATCTGGTCGCGGCTCGAGCCTGAGCCGCTAGATGAGAGCAACAAAACAAAGTAGTCGATTAATGAATGCAAGCGAAGGGGAAGGCTGAGGCGCATAGTCAATGTGCCCTACACTGCAGAAATTGCGTATATTTGTACCCTGTATGAGATAATAAACATGCATAATTAGATATATGCGCGAATAATTGTTGCTATGAAACTGAATAATAAACCTTTGTTAATAGAACAATTGAGCGAGAATGTAAATTTACATTGAAAATAACAATATTAAACAAATATGTAATAAATATTTAAGAAAAGGCATTCTAATACTCTTGCAGAGTGTTTTTAGGGCAGAATAAATTCATAATTCATAAATCTCAGGACTGCAAAGAATTTAAATAGAGTTTTTTAAGAATTAATATCTTCAATAGAGAGTAAATTACTCAATGAGAATTCTTCTGTTTCAACTTTTCAACATTTAATATAAATTTGAACATTTAAATTAATCTGTTGAATCAATAAATAACAAAGCTAAAGATGAAGTAAGATAATAAAATAAAAACAAAAAAAATCCGCTAAGTAAATTAAATCATACTTGAAGAGAGTGATCTGCAAAAATCTACACAAATCTCTGCATAATTACTAATCCCCACACAGCACCCAGCGATTTGTGCGTAGGGTATCGCATAAGGAAACATCACAATTCTCCCGTCTACAGCAAAGTCGCATGTAGAAAGAAGCAACGACAGCGGCTACTGAAAAACGTCGGCAGCGCTAACGCGTCAACGGATTTTTGTGTTACACACATTTTCAGTTCTCGATTTGTTCATGTGTGCGCCAGTCTGTCTCTGTGTGTACGTGTTTGTATGTGTGTGTGAGTGACGTTGTCGTCTCAGTCGCTCTGCTTTTTTTTGCGCTCATTCTTTCGCTCGCTTTTACTTTCTGTTATTGCAATTAAACGGCATTTTTCCAGCCGAGAGAGAGCACACGAACACAAACACGAACCCGAACCCGAATCCGACCACGAAGCTCGTGTCCGAGCCCCAGTCCGAACCCAACGGCCTGGAGTGCTCTTTGAGCGCAATGCGCAGCGCAGCGCAGCAGCGATGCGGCGACGTCGACGCAGACGCGGACACAGAGTTCGATAACGGTATTGCCGAGGCGCACACACGTTGAGTATTGGCCCAGGCGCAGCGACTAGGCTAGAGCCGAGTTGAGCCGAGCCAAACCGAGCAGAGCACGTCACGAAGAGAGCGCACAATTGACCGAGAGAGTGAGTGAGTAACTGAGAGCGAGAGAGAGGGAAGCGCATGTTGAGCGCGCGTGATTTTTGTGGCTCTTTCGCCTGCGCCTTTGCGTCTTTGTTTGGCCCATGGCTGTGTGTGCGCATGTGAGTCGTGCTTGTGTTTTCATGCTCTCTCCTCGGAGAGAGCACATCAACTGAGTTGTACAGTTCGTAACACAGTGGCACATGTGACAGTTCGTTAGGGTATTCAACTGTCTGCTCGATGTAGTTGCAGTTTGATTCTTGTTGGTTTTGGCTTCGCTTGGAAATGCGGGCTTGCTGCTAACAGCGCTGCTGACGTCGTCGCAGTCGCGGCCGTCACAGCTCGCGGTGGTTGTTATTTTTTTTGGTTTTGGTTTTTAGTTGCTGTTTAAACTTGGTCGTGAGAGGGTAGCAGCCCCCGTCGCAACCCAAACGATCGCGTTGGCTCAAAATCCGAATGCAAAACACAAAAATATATTAATCAACTGTGAACTGATTGTGATAAGTGAACTGTGAATAGCAACATTTGAAGCAGCAGCTCAACGCGCTGGCTAACAACAACAATAGCAATATTAATTTAAATATACTGCAACAGATATTGATGGCGCCCGCCGCCGTTGCCGTCGCATCGGGCTCCTCACCCACAACAACCAATTCGCTGCAGGACATGAGCGCCGCCGCGGCGGCCATTGCGCTGGATATGAAGCCCAAAGGCGAATTGGCTGCGCTGCCAACGCAAAAGCCCAAAAAGTGTGCGTAAACTCAGAAGAATCTCTATTTTTCCCTCTCTCTCTTGCTTTGTCTTTCTCCTGACTGGCGAAGCTGATGAATTATTCTCATTATCATTCACAGTGCAGCGTCGCAATGCCTCCGACAAGCTGAAGCTCATTCGAATGGTTCACAATAATCCCATTTTGTGGGACTCCCGCCTGCCCAACTTCAAGGGCGCCGAGGAGGAGAAGAATCGCGCCTGGGAGCACATCGGTCGGGAGTTCAATTCCACTGGGCGTCGTGTGGCGCGAGCCTTTAAATCTCTGCGAGAATCTTATCGTCGTGAATTGACCAATGTCAAAGTTATGGGCGATGAGTTTAAGCCCAAGTGGTGTCTCTACGAGTCCATGGATTTTCTCAGGGATGTCATTCGGGAAAGAAAGTGAGTACACAGTAAATTATTTAAGCCTTACAATCATAATTAGACTGGTTCCATAAAGAAGATCGATTTAAACGATCTTAAAAAATATTTTTTTCAATTTAATACTTTTACTTTTCAAATCCCATACTTTTCTATATGTTTTTCTAATCTTTTTATTTATCAATATTTTTTTTTGTTTTTTAAGTTAAATGTAGATCTATAGTTTCGTATACAATAAGGTCTTCTTTATGATATTCAATAATTACCGTTGCCTACCTGACCTTACCTAAGAAAACGTAGGGGAAGAAAGATAAAGCGCATAGATAAGAGTATTATCAAATCGTTTAAGTTTATAGACAATTTGGGTTCAGCTTAATCTGGTTTAATGGCCTAGAAAACAGTAGAAAACCTTGCTCGCGATATCGATATATAGTCCGAGTGGCTTATCAGGGGCTCAGCTTACACCCACCTGATGTGGGTTGTTCATTTCATTGTTGACCGGTCGAATCATCATCGGCTATTTTATTGTCTTATACCTTGTGCGAGCCTCTTGACTAATATTACAAATGGAATATGTGTGCGATAAGAAACGGAAAAACAGAAACAGAAACAGAGCATGAGGCAAATGGGCGCGTACTTGGGCCAAAGATCGGACTTGACAGCGATGAATAACGGTTCTTTCTTTTAGTTTTGTCGCTTTGTTTCGGTTTCAGTTTCGGTTTCGGTTTAGAGACTCATAATCATCGCTTAACTCTAAACATGCTACGATTCAGAGTAATCGAGCTAAATGGGGAAACAAAGGGAAGCAAAACGGGTCTATGGGAACTGACAAAACACTTAAATAAAATACGATTTTGCTAGAGTTTTCTTTACGCTTCACGTTCGTTTTCTTTTGCGTGTCAGTGCAAAGATCAAAAACAGAACTTTCGATATGGATTTCAGTTCTAACCAGTGACTGGAAGACTGAAAGACTGTTTCCTTTGCCACGTTGTGATGACTCAATCGATCTTGTTTTGAAATTGAAATGATGGCGCATACTATATTCTTATTGACTGTACTCACACACACACACACGCAGATACATACTTTATATAGGGTTCTCATTGTTGTGCAGTGATGCGAATAAGACGATTCATTTTGCGGGTTTGGGGCGGGCCCAAAACAGCCAAGGTACAAAAGTAGCAGAGGATTCAGAGTTCCATGAAATAATTTTTACTCAACTCAAGCGAATATTTTCTTGTGGTTAGAGGATAAAATTGGCAATGAAATAGTTGTGCCCGGGCTTAGTAATGAATTTTAGAATATTTACATGGGGTAGTAATTATGCTATATATGTATATATAATATATATAGTTTGTATAACTGTGCAAAGTAGAGTAGAACATGATAAATGCTGGGAAATTCCCATGTTTGGCAATGACATTCATTTCCGCAATTTGAATTTGAGTATTAAATACATATGATAAGGCCTTCACAAGATCGTACAGATCAGAGAAGAGCAAGAGAGAATTTCTTTGCAACCTTATTACACAGTTAAATGTCTAGTGAGATGATCTATTCAAAGTATTCTGTTTGCGATGAGTCATTCTCTTTATAGAGCTAGAAAAAGAGAGAGCATCCTTGTGATAAGCCAAAGAAAAATGTTTAAAGTAATTTAAATACTATAACAGATAAATTTACAGTTATACAATATATATGCTACATGAATATATATTATATATGCATATAAATATGCCATAAATATATAAAGAGCAACTTCTTCCTGCCTTTCCTTTTCTTTACGGTATATTTTCCGCTTCCTTTGCCCGATTTCAATAAGACTCTATCGGAGGAATTGTTTCCTTGTTTCGCATGTTGGTCCCCACTGGGGGCGGGGGCCCTTGGAGCCCGACTATGCAATTTGCATGACGTGAACCATCATCATCATCAACAACATCGTCATCATCAGCAGCATCAGCGCATTGTCATTTGAGAGGGTACCATACAAATCTGTGCTAAGCCTCTGTAAAAACATCTGCCCAATACCAGCGTTCATATGCTAATGTAGGTGTGTGTGGGTGTGTATATATAGAGATATGTATGTGTGTGTGTGTATCAGTGCAATGCGCGGACGGAAAAAACCAATTCGAACAAAGAAATGACCAGGCTCGCCAGGGCTCACGGGCCGACAATGTGTGATTCTGCGATATTGCGTTGCCCCTCCCCCTCCACCCTCTACCCCCAACAGCAGTGTGTGTGTGTGTTGTACTTTATGTACATATATTTATATGAAATAAGGCCATTTCCTTTCAATTGACTGTACCCACATCGGCGGCAGCAGCAGCAGCAGCCACAAGCAGCAAGCAACAAGAGCTCTGAGGCAACACAGTCGGCAGCGGCCCCGGGTCCACACATGCCCGCACTCACACACACACACACACATACAGAGGCATATTTAAATTTTTATTATTTTGAGCTGATAACAGACAACGGAACAGAACTGAGCAGAACAGCGCAGAACGGGCCGGGCCCGGGACCGCGGCTTGAGCCATAAAAGCAGATCTCGTCCAGAGCGAAAATTATACAACGATGTTGCTGTTGTTGTTGTTGTTGTTGCTGCTATTATTACTGCTGCTGCTGTTGCTGTCGGCATCGGCACTTGAACCAAAAACAAAATCGAGGGAAGCTGCAAAGACCAACGAAACGATGTTGGCAGAGCTCGCCGAGAGGGAGAGTGAGAGAGCGAGTGCAGCATGCGGGAGGGTGACTGAGCAACAGTTGAGCCCAGACAGAGAGAGAGAGTAAGAGAGAGAGAGAGAGAGAGTGATGATAAATTAACGACAGAGAGCGACAATCAGCGGGACAACACGAAGCAAACTCGCGACGAGTCGCGACGAGATTGCGGACCAAGTGGACCAAGTTTAGACGAAAGAAGCGTAGATTACAAATTTGTGTGCGAGCGAGAGAGCAAGCAATTGAGTGGCCATGTGTGTGTGTGCATGTCTGTGTGTGTGTGTGAGTCTCTCGAGCAATTGAAGCAATGCGAAGCGTTGCCAACGAACGAACGGATCAGGGTTAAAAATATGCGCGAACAGCGACCAGGCCAGCCCAACGGGGTTGCTCTCCCTCTCTCTCGCTCTCTCTCCCTCTTGCTCTCTTGCCTCTCTCTCTGAGTTGCTGTCTCGCTCTGGCAGACGCTCGCTGTGTTACGCTTATGATTTAATAAGCAAATGAGCTGAAAAATTGATGAAATTGTTGCTTGCGGGCCACAGAACTTCCTCCCTCGTGCCCGCCCCCCTCCTGCCCCCTTCCCGGTGCCTCGCTTGACCAACCGCGCCCCAAAGAATCTCAGCCGAAGGGGAGGCATGTCGAGATCGTCTTGTGAATGCTTTGCATATGCGTCACTTGCTGAGGAATCCAACTAAAATAACGACTGGGCGTATACCCAATTTGCGTAATCCTAAATAGGTCGACACCCGTTGCTCCCCCCCCCCTCCCCTACACATACAAATGTTATTAAAAAATTACTTGCAGCGATTAAGCAATTGACCTTTTTATTTATACATTGCTGTGCTGTGGTTTATAAGGGTATCTGGGCAGTTTCTGGAACGATGAAGGTGTTGCCAGTTGATTCTTCGATTCTTTGATTGTTCTGTGGGAGTGTCGCCCTGTTTACCTTACTTGAATCTCCAGTTGATTTGCCTGGAGTGATATCATGCAAAAGGAGTTGATTGATCTTAGTTTAAGATTGGTTATCGATACTTGTTATCGCCAACAGTCTCTTAAGCCACTTGAAAGTACTTAGAAACAATCGAAATTTAGGCATTTTCCATGTTAAGATTACATTGGATGCCAACAACCCCAAGACGTGCTCGGAACAAACTCGAATATGAAACAAAAGTACCCAAAAATACGTTGAGGTCCCTTTCGTAGACACGTCTCGCAGGCTTGGATCGGGGATCGTCTCTCTTCAGTTCGTTTTCGGGGCTGATTTCCTGGAGCTCTCCGTGCGCTACTCAAATTTCAAGCGCATTTTCCAGGGCTGCAGCTGCAGCTTGGCAAAAGAGACTTGGCTATTTTTAGAAGAACGCAGCAGAAGAACAAGAACAGTAGAAGGGAAATACATATTTGTATACTCCCCAGCCCAGTTAGTCTCTCTCTTTCTCCCCTTCATCTCTCTGTTGCTCTTTGGCTTTCTTCTAGCAGGTAGTTGACAATTGGAAAAGTGTAAAACGATATGCAAGGCAAATGTTTTCCACGTTTTCTTTCTAACCACGGCCAAATGCATTTTCACATGTCCCAAAAAAACACGAAATGAATCGCGTTCTATTTGCTTGCGGCTTTTGTGGTTCGGTATCGTTGTTTCATTTCATTTCATTTTGTTGTTTATATTTTTCCCAACTTGGTCTTATCAATGTTTGCTTCCGTCCCAGACAGCCTGACAACCTGACCAGACCCAAAGCCAGACCAATAATGGACAGTTTGCATTTCTATTTAATTGCGTAGTTCGTTATACGCTCTCTCTCTCTCTCTTTCGCTTTCTCTCTCTCTGTCTCTGAAATTCCCAGAAATTCCAAATTATTCTTATCAACATATGTGTCTCTATTTTGTTACTTTTGTTATTGGGCAAAGTTGGAATTGTTAGCTGTGAGTTGAGAAGGTTTTTGGTATAAGCTTGGAAGAGGGTTTAGGTCATAGAAGATACATACTATACAGAGTCTGTTCTATTATGTAGATATATATAGAGTGTTTAGTATATATAGTTTATAGTTTAAGGCATCGATGACAAAGAAAATAAGTAGGAAATATTTATAGCTGTGTATCGTATATAGATCGTTATATTATATGCACAATAAGTCTATACATATATCTTTAGGTCTTTTAACTAACTCTTTATAATATTTATTTATCTTTAAACCTATGTAAGGATATATATAGATGTATATTTATCTTAGTATTTTTCATTCTTCTGCATATGCAACAATCTTCTTCGTATATCAATCTTTCCATCTTTATATCATACATATCTATAGATAATACAAATACAAACCTATATATATATATATATTTATTAGCATATATTTTCCTTTATCCATTGCCCTTCAACTAATGCTCTCTCTCTCTTTCTTTATATTTCTCCTCTCTCCTCCCAGGGGCGCCTCTCATGCCAGCGATCTCACGTTGAGCGCCTTTGCGCACAAGTTGCACCTCAGCAACAACAACAACAACAACAATAATAACAACAACAACAACCACAACAACAGCAGCAACAGCATCTTGAGTGGCAGCAAATCAGCCGCTGCCGCTGCCGCCGCCGCTGCTGCGCTGAAGCTGAGCTCATCCTTTGGCGATGCATCGAGTGCCGCGTTGAATCTGTCCAAATACTCAGCCGCAGCTGCAGCTGCTGCCATGAATATCCACAGTGATGACTACTTTGGCTACTACAATGTGAAGCCAGAGCTGGACTTGTCCGCGAGCGCAGCAGCAGCAGCAGCAGCAGCGGCAGCAGCAGCGGGCAACAGCAGCTACAGCGTGGGCAGCATCAGCGGTGGCAGCAGCAATGGCAGTGCCAACGGCAGTGCCACTCAACCGCTGCCCGCCCATCAGCAGGCACAGGCACTGGCGCAGGCCGCAAAGGCGGCAGCGGCGGCGCAGCACAACGACAGTCGCGTCAGTTCGACGCGCAATGACAGCGCGACTGCGCTGCAGCGGAGCTACGATGACATGGATGCCAGTTCGCTGCGCAGCATGGACGATGATGCTGGCAATGCATCGGACGAGGTGGAGGAACTGGAGGCCATCGATGCGGACTTTCCCTATCCCATCATACTCGACTCGAATTCGCCGCACAGTCTGAGCGGAGGCGGTGGCGGTGGCGGCGGCGGTGGAGCCGAGCATGGCCACTCGACGCCCGCGTTGGGCAGCGCAGGAATGCGCTCGAAGCGTCGTCGCAACGGGGAACTGATGGACGAACTGGACGACGAGATGCATGCAGGCGGTGCTGATATGGATGCCGATGATTATGAGGATCAAATGTTGCAGCAGCATCGTCATTTGCGGCAACAGAATGCTGCCGCTGCTGCTGCTGCTGCGGCGGCTGCGGCCGCTGTTGGTGGCATGGAGTTGCCGCCGCCGCAAACGATGCGCGAGGTGCTCAACTCCAAGTTCTGTGGCTTCATCTCGGCCAAGCTGAACAGCATGGAGGACTCGGAGGCGGACAATCTGATGAATCGCATTCTACTGCTGGTCGTGCAGATGCAACAGTGCGAGGGAGCCAAATAGGAGCAGCAGGCTGGGGAACAGTGGGGATTAGGGGATATTTTTCTGGGGTAGGGTTAGCTCGTTATGGATTAATGCAGCTGCTCAAAGCAATAAGAATCTTTTTTCTTGCCACTAAACGTTTTTGCCATAAACTAGAGAGAGAAGGGAATGTTCAAAATTATATCAATGCCAAATTTGTGCCATGCCAAAAAAGCAACAACAAGAAACAACTAAACTAGTACTACCAAATCTGTCGTGATCCCGTCTGGGAACACGCCTCTTTATAGCTGAACCCAAACACACAACGCACACTACGAAACACAAAGCAAAGCAAAGCAAAAGACACAAAGCAAAGACAAAGAAAGTTAGCAATGTATGAGATTTAGTTTATGCATATTGTAAACGTTAATTTAGTTCTAGAACATATTTACCATATCTATAATGTAATTCTGTTCCGATTTCTCGCTGTTTTTGAATTTAAAATGATTTAATGCATTTCAAGTTGCAATTATTGAAAGAATTTCTTTTGTTTTCAAAGGGAAATCGAAACAGTTGCTATATTCATCACAACAAAAACAACAACTCGTATAATTATGTTTAATTTACTTTTGAAGATACTCCTAACTTCGGTACAAAAAGGAGAGGAAGTCCCCCTTTTGAATTCTTGCCTCCTTTCTTTTTTTCATTAAGTATCATTTAGAGTGGCAAATATACTATATATACACATCGATATATACCACACATTTACACACATATATATGATATATATAATCACATTAACGTTTATTTATACTTTCTCGAATCAATCGTAATATTTCGTTGTATATCGTTGTAAATATTCACAAAAAACAAAAAGAAAAACGTTAAATAAAAAAAAAAAAAAAAAAACATTTACAAAAGTTAAATATGTTTTATGTTATTTGTATTTGTAGAGAGATAAATTAAAGATATTTGTATACTATATATATTTATTAGATTATTTAGAATTATATCTGTCAAGAAAGGCATCGCTTTAGCTGTTTGTATCTCATCACTTAGCTGTGTCTTTCCGACTTATCTCTAATGACGATTCACATATCGTTCCAGACTATTAGCATATCTCACACACATGCGCAGCGAGGTGGAGGCAGAGGGAAGGAGGTCGCATTTGGCCAGATGTCTAGCATGAAAACCCTCAGCCGAAAGACGTGGCGTGGTTCGGTAAGGCGTCATAAAAACCAGTCCTACAATGAGACAAAAGATAAGCCCGGCAGGAGCAGCAGCGACGCATGCGCCATGGGACAAACGCCGCGCTGAGGGGCGACCAGATGTGGGCATGCCAAATATGATATAGACCAACTTACGAGCAGGCCGCGGCAGGCATGCACTCATGAATGAAACGGATGGCAAGACAGACGCAGAGATGAGGGCAAGAGAGTGAGAACGAGAGAGAGAGGGAGGAAGGAAGGGAGGTAGAACAATGAAGCTGCTGCCAAGATGAAAACAACCCTTAGAGCGCGGTCCACACGATCTCGACCTTTTTTTCTGGACGATATGCCAACACACAGCAGAGCCGTTATGGTCGGGTCTTCTCTACCTAGCAAAAATGCTTCGCACATGCGCGGAAAATTGCCAAAACCAGGCGACAACAACAACCAGAACCAGAAGATGAACAACAATGAAAACTGGTTCCCTCTGCGCGCTGTTAGCCTTGGTTAGAGAGCGGCGCTTAAGGGATGCTGCTGTGGGTTCAAAGACCTCGTCAATAGAGAGAATTCGTTGGGACTTTATGATGGATTGGATTCCTTTTGGTTGTTTTGTGCCTGCAGTTGGGATGGCAGCCAGATGAAGGACTTTATGGGAGCGAAATCAAGAGGAAGACAACGATGAGGTTGTACGAAATGAATGACTTCCGTCGTGAGTTTGATATACTGATCAGAACTTGTGATTTAATCTACCAATTTGTTTCAGATATCTCAGACTGCGTAGTACTTCTATGGAATATATACCTAAAACCACTAGATGTTAGGCTTTATTGCCAAATCTAATCGAATTGTTGAGCTACAGTTGGCTAAAAATGCGCAATTTATATAGCAAAAACATACTAAATAAATAAAATATATTTATTAAGCTACAAAAGAAATGAGGAGAGTACAGGCATTATATGTATTAATTCCACAAGCAAATCGACTAGAAGGTGAAGAACGAAACTAAATTAAGTCTACAACAATCTCAAGAAGGTATACGCAGCTTAGAGAGTGTTTTAAACGAACTTTAAAGTCGTTCTTCACAATTGAGACTCCTTGATACGCTGTGGTTTATCCACATAAAGATCACTGACATCACTGAGCTCACTGGAACTGCATTTGCTTAGCTGGATGCTTGAGCCGTGTCTAAAGGAAGCTCGACTCTGATTCTTGCAGAGATTACTGGGCTTACCGATGGCATGTGGATAAACCAGAGTTGAAGATGCCGATTTGCGCCTAGAAGAAGAACCTTGGGAACCCTGGGAACCCTGGAAGTACGAGCTGAGTGCCCTCCTAACGGACTTTAATGAGGAATGTCGCCCCTTTGGCTGTAACTGTGTGAAGTTCTTTTCAGGCGTTAAGAAATTCACATTCTTCTTATTTGATTCCTTTTTGGAACTCTTCTTTGATTTTTCCTTTGTGACAGTCTCACTTAGCTTGAGCTCAATGCAGTTGCCAGTTATGGAACACTTGCAATCCTCTTGGCACTTCGGTTCTCCACAAGTCCAGTCTATGAACGAAGGTGACATCTCTATTAAAGGATCGGAGGGAGGCTCCGGATGTGCATCAGAGTTTTCAGTTTTTTTATTATATTTGCTGTTGAACCGAGGATCGTCAACCGATTTCTTCTGTACATCGCTCAAAGAGTAACTGCTCGAGGTGTTTAGATTTTTTTCGCTTCTCTTTTTGGCTGCTCTTCTGGATGATCGAGTCTTGCAAGGACTTAAGGTCGTTGCGCTGGGAAGAAACAAGGGGTCTGGCATCAGATTTCTGAGTATGCAACTTGGATATATATTTTGATTCTTGTAAGGCGATTTCTTATTATTCTTGCTAGATTTCCTGTGACGTTTCTTCTTTGATTTCGACTTGCGTTTGCCTCGTGGCCTGGGCAACTCCTCATCTTCCTCTTCGTCCTCCCTTACCAACCTTGGCTTGTTTGGCTGTTCCGGCCAGACTTCGCATAGATAGCCCTTCTCCAGTGTGGATTTCTCATTGGATTCAGCATTCCGTGGCTGATATTTGCGGCTCTTGTAGCTGCACTCGGCCTCGGGAGGGAAGCAAACATCAGTTACATTCATCAGATTTGATAGGCCACCCCTTAGCTGGCTAATGATCTTCTTTTGTCTGAGTCGCACGTCGCCGAAACTCTGCGAGTCCTCGAGCAGACTGGGCAACTCATTGTTGTCCTTGGTGGCATCAATGCCCTCGCGCGTCATCTTCTCCAGATCACGCAACAGCGAGAGTCGCTCGCAGCCAGTCGAACTGGCGATCTGACGTAGTCGGAATTGGATCTTGGCATAATGCGATGAAATGGAGAACAGGGCATCCTGCAGCCTCTGCACATCATCCTCCAAGCGGCATTCGTAGCTGGTGAGCTTGCGACTTGCAATTTTCCCGTTCTTATCGAGCCAAGTGTATCGACGATCTGTGGAGTGCTCCGTATCGGATTCATCTTCATGATTCATATTTTTCTCCACCGGCTCTTTGGAATTCCTGGATACTGCCATTTCCTTTGGGAATTTGGGTATTGCTTTATGTTTTCTATATTCTGTTAGGAATTTCATTCCAGGGCTGTGTTTGTAATTTTCCTTTCAATATTGCCTGCAAATTTTGAAAATAAACCAAAAGTAGGCCCTGAAAATAAATTGAACAGACAGTTCGATCGGAGCACGGTTGCTTGTGCTGAAATGGAATCCGATGTAACGATTATGGTAAAAATAAAAGAGAATATAAGGTTTTCTATATGTTTCATTCATTTATAAATTTCCAATTAATTAATACTTATAATTATAATTATAATTACATGTTTATATTGTGTAAATATGTTTGCTTAAATTGATATTCATAGAAATTCTTTATTCAATTTTTAATACGTATACAATATCATATTTTTTTTATATTTAGAATACCATATAACGATGAAGTTGTGAATTCATTAACCATAATTCACAATAAGTCATGGTAAAAGTTAAGTTTGCAATAAATTCATTTGAAATATTTATATTAACCTTTTACTTTCATTCATTTTATTCAGTGACTTATTATTTATTGGCTGAATTTCTCCAACAATAATATTGATATTATCAACGAATTGAAAGCAACTTATATATATGATATCATTGCAATTAAATAATTTATTATAGTAGCTATCAAATAACGCATTATATTCATAATTATTTGTTACTATTTGTGCTCTGAATTCCTTTAGCATTAATTAATAAAGTATTCAATTATTCAGTAATGAATTCTTAATAATGCAGACCTGATTTGTTTCGTTTAATTCACAGTAATATGTGATTCACAATTACTTTTGGGTTAATTTAGACCTAATAAGACTTTTATTTGATTGATCGATAATTCGAATTGATCAAAGTACTTCTTAATAATTTAATCATCTATAATATTCTAAACCATATAACTTATAATTTTAAGTAAACATAGATCTCTATTAATATATATACAAGTGTACAACAAATATTTAATTTATTCCGATTATTCGATAACTGATTATAATAATATTAATTAATGATATCCTAAAAATTTAATTATTTGTAACATTCATAGTTTTATTATTCATGATATTCATTGTTTTAGTTAATTAATTACTTAGGTTGCAAGTTCCTTCAGTGCTAAGTATTGAATGTGTTCGATTATTCGATAATGGATGCGTCTCTTCTCTTGCTGGCTCTCTTGCCACATTCACATGCTGCATGCAGCACGCAACGCACGCCGAATGTGCAACAAGCTGAAAAATTGCCAGTTGTAATCAATGCGCGGTACGTACCTCCCTCATAATCCCTTCACTACTCTCTCTTTCCCTCTCTCTCTCTCTCTCTCCATCTCTTTCTCCCCCACTCTCATGCTTTCCCCTCTCGCTCTCTCTTTCTGCAGTTTCACACGGGGCCGCGGGGCGCCAAAGCAGAACACACTAAACAAATTTCGTGTATCCAAAAGATTTAGTCATGTTGCGAGCAATTGATTTGAGTAGGGACTGGCCTCCACTCCCAGCACAGAGGCACACAGGGTAGGGTAGGGAAGGGTAGGAGAGGGGGGCGTGGCAAAGGGGATTGTAGGCCGCGAATGCCACGAAATGGAATGGAACAAAGGCCGCGCTTGGTAAGCGGATGAACATGAAAACTATATAAGACTAGGCGAAACAGGTGTACCATGGCTGCGTCTGTGTGTGTGTGTGTGTGTGTGTGTGATGTGCATGTACGTGCGTGTCTAGTTACAGTTTGAAAGGCAGGCAGGCAGAAGGAGAGGGAGAGGGAAGGGGGCTAAAGGATTTGGAAATGGAAAGCTGATTACCGTTAACAGCAGCACCAGCAACAGCAGCAGCAGCGGCAGCAGAAACAGTTTCAGCTTGCAACAGCGCTGGCAGCTGTTGCTGCTGGCGGGTTTTTTGTTGCATGCCCCGGAGAATCCGTTACAATTTCACATTTTGCCAAATCTCGCAAAATGCTCCCTTTACCTCCCCCCCTCCCCTGCACCCTACCAAGCGAATGGCTTAATTTATTGCCCAAGCGGCCGCTCTGAACTGCGCTCCATAGTCGCCAGCGTCGCCTGCGTCGCCAGTGCGCTCCCATTTCTTGGGGCAGGTTCATCTTTATGAGGTGCTGCCCACTGTCGCCTTCGTCGCCATCGTCGTGGCTTCCGCACTTCGTGTTGTTGGTTGTTCGTGTGCGCTCGGCGTCGTCATCTTGCTCCTCGGTGCAGTTAGAAATGACATCTCCAAAACGTCAGCTGTCAGCAGTTTGTGGCTTTGAAATGTGGAGCACAGCGCTGGCAGCGAGTGCGACAGAGATAGCATAGCATGCAGGAGTGAGTAATGGAGCGGTGTGTGCCGAGAGCACGTCTAATCTGTCTCTCTCTCTCGCTCTCGCTCTGGCGTCGCTGGAACTTTTATAGCAACTTCGGCACAAACACTGGAAGCGACGCTGCTTCCAGGCGAGGCTTAAGAGAGCGCTTTGTTTACTTAAGAGAAAGAAAGAGAAAGAGAGGGGGAAAGGGTATGGGCACTGAAGGCGGCTTAAGCAAGAAGTAAATAAATATATGTGAGATATAAGAAACTTAAATACGATTTGATTTGTTTTTAGACCTGTTAAATGTTGCTATAATTTAAGTAAATATTTTATAATATTTTTTTATTGTTTTTACCTAAATAATTGTTTAAAAGGGTGACAGAAAATATAATTTTAATGAAGTTTTCTTTTACACAATTGTAGACAATATTTTAATAAACAATTAAACAGAGTTTCACAGTTTCTGTATTTTATATTTATTCTTGATCCGCATCAACAGGAGCTGTGTTATTGCAATGTAAACATTTCTCTTAATTCATCAATTCATTCTTGATTAAATTGATTAATAATCAGATAATTTTACTGTGTTATCCATTTGAAAAGTTAAACTAATATTTCTAACTAACAGGGGATATAATATATAAATTATTAAATTAAAATAATAAATAATATATAAATTATTTTTAATTTTCTGGCATTGGAGAAAGTAGTGAGAACAGAAGCTAAAAACGGCAAGGAATAAAATTTTCTTTTTTTAAATTATTTATAAAAATGCTCAACTACCTTTTTTTTTATATTTAAAATACATTTAAATAAAATTCATTAAATATTATTAATTATTTATTTTTATTTGTTCTCTCTTGCTAGCATCCTTCAATGCCGCCCGTTGCCACATGAATGCAAATTGTTTGTTACTCTCCGTCGGAATTGCATTATTCCGGTACTTCCAGCCCTGTTCCAGCCGGCACTTCCAGTGCCATAACCGAATGTGCAACAGCGCGCGAGAGCAGACAAGAGAGCGTGCCATAAAATCTCAAACGCAACCGGCAGAAACTCAGAAGAAAATATAAAAATATTAATTAATTATTAAATAAATATTTATTTGAACATCGAAACTGTTATTTCTTTTGATGGAACTATAAATTGTAATCTACGTGTGCACTTCCTTGTCTCTCACGTGGAACACTTTGGCAATGGAACAGAGAACAGAGGAAACACACACGAACGAATTGCCGGCGTCGCGGCGTGTCTCTGTTTTGTTTGCTTTTCGCCTCTGCCCGATTCGCCTGAGCCTTCGTTCGCCTCGCACTGGAAGCCTTTGGCGCTCGCTGTCGCTGCTTCTGTCGGCGCTGACGTCGCTGTTGCTAGTACTACTACTACTGCTGCTGCTGCTGCTGCTGCTGCTATCTCTGCTGACTGACTGGCTGGCAACGTTCGCGTCCCGAGCGAGTGCAGCGAATTTGGCCAACTGTGTGCAGTTAGTTAGTTTTGCTTTCAGTTGCAAACGAACGATTTAAGCGTCGAGTTCGATATTCTCTCTGTCTCTCTCGCCGCGGCGGCCAACGTAAGCTGCAGCTCCCGTTAGAGCGAAAATCGGCAACGCAACGCAAATATGTGTGCGAAACTTTGGGCGTAAATTAAAACATAAAATAAGCAAAAAACAGAAAACGAAAATAAAAAACAGAACAGAAAAATAACTTATTTCTTTGGCCGGGTAAGTCACAGGCACCATGTACCGTTAGGCAGCCCCAGCTGGTGTGTTGCACTTGGCTCCCATGACAGGCTGGTGCTGCATGCATTTTTTATGCATTTCAAACGGTTTATTACACGTTTTTTTGCACTTGTTTCGCCAAGTTTTTAGTTCCTCTCCAGCCCCGTAAAAGTATGCAATGAAAAATGCAGTTTATTACAATCGCATTCCTTGGATAATCCAAACAAAAATTTCGCAATATCGCACAGACTGGCAAATGCTTTAAGGCACTTCAGTTGAGTGGAGTGGAATTAAAGTTTTATTTTGGTTTTCAGAAAACGTATTCAAAATCGAGCTAGTATTAATTGATTTGTAGAAGGATTTTGAGTAGAAAATTGTATGATGTTAACGAGGTTTAGTTCTTTTTTTTATAAATAAAATGCAGTTAATAAATTGATAAAATAAAGTTAATAAGGTATATTGAAATTTGGGAAAAAACAACGAAAACTTGTTAAAAGAAAAACGAATGTGTGTGCATAAAAATTGAATTGAATTAAATGAAATTAAGCGTAATAAAAATTACTAAGTGCGGCAATTATAAAATATATAATTAATTTACTAACTAAAGTTAACTCTACGATGTATTAAACGCCATAAGGAGATCACAAATTTTGGGTAAGTGCAAATATAAATACTGTATAATTTTAAAATTTACCATATGAAAAAATTAAGTTCCTTATGAAAGTGTTGAGGGAAGTGAAAAAAATTATTTAGGTATTAAGAATGAAAGGAAAATAGTAATAATCATAAAATAGAATACAGTAATGTAAATTATACAAATAGTAATAATGCATTATTTATTTTAATTAACAAAACAATGCTAATTATCTTTACACCTGCTATTGATCTAAGTCAAAGCTAAAACAACTTGAGCTTGGTCCTTATTATGTGTGCCTTATAACTGAGAATATTCATACAAATGAAAGTAATCATAATAATAATAAATAAGTACACATTTAAAATTACATCAATGATAACGATCCTCATTCAATTCTCTTTGTGAGTAATTTGAAGCTCAGCTGAGTGAAAAGAGTATAATAATGATAATCATGCCCTCAAGAAGTGCACTTCAACTCTACTCAACTTTGACCACAAAGGCTTACCTCAATTACTGCAGTCAGAGCTCCGGTGTACAATGAAAATACCCTCCTCCCATTAGGAGGCTGTCGAATGTTTAACGGGATGCCATAAACTATATTAAAATACTTTGGGCCAACTGCGAAGAATGCGAATCGTTTTCAGCTTTTAGTTTCAGTTGCGCAGTGTGCAAAAAAAAAAATAAATAGAACAACAACAAAAAGGGAAGCTGCAGCAAAAGTTTCAACGGTACCAGTCAGTCAGTCAGTCAGTCAATCAGACAAACAAACGAGAATTCTGGCAAAATATGCAATCAACAAGAGATGCAAAGTGCGAAAAGTATTTTAATTAAACACAAATACACTTAAAAATGCCAACGGGCAAAAAGTAGATGAGCAGAAGAAAAAAAAGGAAGCACAACAGCTGCAATTGCAGCATGCTCGACGCGTAGATACCCATTGGCAGTCAGATTGTATAGGTAGCTTCTAAGCATTTATTTGTAATGTCCTGAGAACCGAATATACCTTACCCACTTTTGTAGGGTACACAAAGCGAAGCTCATAAAAACTGTTGCCTACTTTTGGTTGCATTTTTAATTGCGGTTCGGTGTTAGGCAACAATTCCCCGAGGCAATCGGTTCTTTCTCTCTTTCCCTGATCTGTCTGTTAACTGCAGCCAGGAGCTTCGATTGTCATTTATGGCCAGGAAGCCATCGGGCACAGCGTGGCATCGTTGGCATCGCTGGCATCGCGCTAGAGCCGACTGTGCCGACTCTTCAGGTGAAGTGCGAATTGAAGCGCCGCTTGAGTGCGACCAAAGAAAAGCTCGCTGCTCAAGTGGAAAAGCGCTTCAAGTGCGCCACAAGATGGGGTAAAAATGAAAAAAAAAAAAAAAACAAAACCAGAAACAAAACAAAGCAAAAATGATGATGGAAAAGAAGATGCAACCAAGCAGGACAATAAGTAACAGCAACAACAACAATTGCAACTACAACTGGCATCGCTTTTCTCTCTCTCTCTCTCAGTCTTTCCCGTGGGTCCAAAAAATTGTAAGAGGAAAAATACAGAAATTGCTGTTGGGAATTTTCAAACATTATGCGAAGTGGGTGCCGCAAACAAAAGGAGCGAGAAATAACTGTATGCATGAGTCTATGAAAATGAGGCAGAGGTAACTCACTCTCAATATGCAGCATGCAACAAAGCTATCGAAACAATAGAAAATGCATAAGAGGAGAAAAATGCTTTCAGCTTCCTTGGAGTCAATTGCAAAGTGAATATCATAATTATTATGGATGCCAGAGATTTATTTGAAATTTGTTTATTTGGTTTTTATTTGTTTTGTATTGTAAAATTGAAAATAGTTAGCACATTATTTAATTAGCATCGCATGGCAGTTTGCAGCTCTATTTTTAGTCAATATTTGCCCAGAAGATGCATATGCATTGCCACGCCCACACACACAAACACACACACATGGTATAAATGTTTTGAATTTTATTGAATTTTAAATGGCGTCCGCTTAAACCGACAAGCGAAATGACCAAAGCCAATAAATTTAAATAAATAAACTGCAACATTTTGGGCAAAATTGCGACAGGCGAAACTAACGAAAAGCCATAAAAATGTCAACGAGAATTTCAATGAACAAGCTTAAATAGTTAAAAGGCAACAGTTGGCAGACTAGCAGATACCCTGGAAGGGGAAAATTCGAAAAAAAATAAAATAAAGAAAATTTATTGGTAAAATAAAATTCATTTGAATTGTGCCTCATAATTTCTTAATACTTTCAAATGTTTTACAAGTTTGGCAGACACTGTAAATATTTTGATAAATGAATAAAATTCCTGAGCACATTTGCATATTCAACTTTTAAAATGTCCACATAAAAATAATTTGTTAAATACCCTAAATTTAAAAATTGTCTATTAAAGTTACAATGTTTAAAAATGATGTTAAGGCTTTCAAATATTTTAAATATATTTGAGAATTAATTGTTGCGCCCAAATAAATTTAGGTAAAATCTAATGAACAACAAATTAGCAGCGCCTGCCAAGCTCACATTATCACATAGTTTTCTTTTAAATTACAGGGTATCTACTTACACGAAAGGGGCCAAATTTAATACACGCATTGGAGCATTAACAAAATGCATGCGTGCAATTTCTATTTGAAATTTGTTGTAGTAATCTTTGGGTCATTGGACCACGCCCATGGCGTCAATTAAAATAGTTCACAGAATTACAGTGGCAGCTGCAAATCAATTAACGATAATTACACTGCCCGTAGTAGTGTAAACAGCAACAAGAGCGAAAGAAGCAAAAGCAGAAAAATGGGGAATAACTAAAGTAAATAATAATAATAGGCGAATGCAAATATTAACTAAAACTCGTGTGCGGGAGTGTAATAAATATTTCCCGACATTTTGTGGCAGTTTTGCATGTCGATAATATTTATTGTTATTATTTCAAAGGCATTAGCCACGGCATGGTTCGTGCCTGCCAGCCGCCGCAAAGTATGCCACAAAATGTGCAATAATTGTTGATGGCAGCTGAAGGAGGAGGTAATGATGAAGTAGGCGGAGCTGGGGCAGGTAATGGAGGGGGGAGGGGGGTGGTGCTGAAAGGAAATTGGGCTGCTTGTTTTGCGCCTTGTAACGACCAATAATTGTTACAAATCGAAAAGCAGCGCCTCGAAAGTGTTCCATTTACCATTACTCTACTGGGGATTGGGGTACAACTGTACAGGCAACGAGTTGGCAATGTTTATTAGGCTATATAAGCAACTTTGTTTGTTATATTAACTGATTAAGTTTGATTGTATGAACTAATGATGGCCGTTACTCTTGTATATTCCATCAATGATTATACAACTTATTGTATTTTAATTCTCTCTCTTGTTATTTTGTTATTCTCTGTTCTTGTAGAGCATCTAGCCTGCGATTCTTTTGTCCTCCTTCACCTTCTCTGCTTGTTGTCTCATTTTTCTCACTCGTTTTTTATCGTTTCGTAATTTTTCATATTTTGCCAAAAGTTGCTTTTATTTTGTTTCTACTCAAATCGATTTGTGGCGTTTGGCACGCGATCTACGTAAATAGTCGAGGCATGCAACTAAATTGTGCGCCGGCATTTTGAAGAGTGCTTCAATAATATTGAACTTCATTTTTTCCCCTCAGTTTTATCAGTTTCAATCATATATATTTTCAGTTTGAAATACTACAGATGTTTATCGATAAGCTCAAAAGAGGGAGTAAAATATAGAAATGAATTCTCCTTTATCTTCTAAGGATTACTTACGTTAAAATATTTTTTATATATAGTCTTGGCTTTATAATGAAAGAGAGATGTATCTATGCATCTTCTATATTCCTCATCTTTCTTCAATATTCCACTTCATTCTTCCTTTCATCAAAGACTCCAGCGGATACATTTTCTTATTGCGCATATTGCGACATATCTGGTGTCAATATTTTCCGCCTGTGTGCCATGTATATGTGTGTGTGTCTGTGTGTGTTGCCGCAAAAATGTCCTCGAGCTTGTGCCGGCGCTGGCACACTCATTTTGCGAACTGCACTCACTTTGGCGCATTTATGTGGCCCGTAGGCAGATCCAGAAAAGTTTGCCAACTGCCCCAGGGCAGAAGGAGCAAAAGGGTTGCTGTAGGAGGAGGGGGAAAGGGGTGTATGTGGCATACAGCCGTACAAAAGCGCGTAAGCGTATTATTAATGGCGTGCGTAGAGTGCGAGTCTCTCTCCGTGAGCGCGTGTGTATTGGAGAGTGTGTCGACGTTTTCAATTGTGCGGCACGGAGCGCAGTGCACTGGAAACAGGCCAGTTTATATTTACTGCTGTCCCGATTTGGCCAACATTATGGCCAGTTCGGGCTGTTGCAGGTTCGAGCGGAGCCCGAGCCGGCTTGCAGCCATCTATCAGCGGCTTGCAGAAGCAGGACACAAAAAAAAAGAAAGTAAGCCGCTTGCTCGCATTGCATACTTTCGCGCTCAAAATTAAATTTAAGCCTGTCGATGCAACGTGCTCCCTGCACGCAATTCACACTTTTGGCTTTATGGCAAAAAATATTTGCTGAACAAGTGTTTAATTAAATAAATTGCGCGCAAAAACAACAAAAATTTCGGATTTTAAAACTATGAGCGCATGCAAGCTATTAGTGAGTTGTGTGCTCGAAATATACCCTGTAGAAAAAGTAGAATTTTCTAATTGAAATGTTGTTGCTGCAGCATCGAACACACGCTGTTGTTGTTATTGTCCGGTTGCTTTCACGGTGCTGAGGCTTTATTCTCGTGCGCTGGGAAGTATGCTACAATTTGTTGGCCAGTCAAATCGCCCTGCCTGGACTTGCCTGGGCACAGCGCACTCCTTGCCACACTTGCCACAGTTGTTGCGCACACAAATACATGTGTAAATTGTACACTTGTGTATACCACATGTGTATGTTGTGTGTGTGTGCGCCTCCCCATAATTTCCGTTTTGATTAATGAATGTTGAAATGTCGAAAATTGTTTGTTGACGTCGAGAGAGAGCGAGCTCATAGAACTTTGCCAGCGCACGATGTGTGTGTGTGTGTGTGTGTGGGTATCCATGTCGGTTGTTAGTCTTTGGAAATGTGCGCAAATAAACAACAACAAGCAACAACAACAACAACAAGGAGTACAAACAAAGGCAAAGGAGTATAACGAACGTGCCGCATAAATGTCAAATATCAATCAAATTCGCACTTTGCTCAACGGATAACGGACAAGATACGCCCAGTTTTTGAGTCAGGTTAATTGATTGACTCCAGGTGCTGCTTGTTAAAGGTCAATCGGCATTAGCCAGCATTGCAAGAGTTGCTTCAATTGGATTTTATTTGAACTGCAGGAAGTATATCAAGCGAAATAATTATAACTTATAGATTGAACAAGATGAAAGCAACGAAATCCACACTGCCTGATTGATCGCTCTACTTTGTTTTTGGTCTCCTTTTTTATTCGGCCACAACCTGTAATTTGGTTAAACGTGCCTCGCACTGGCAGACAACAACGGAGCGGATCATACAGTGCCCGCCATAAGTATATGTCTGCCAGCATACGCAAATTACAGTGCTTGTGGGCCGCATTGCATGTCAATGCTGAGTATACAACGAGAACAGCCAGAACAACGAGAACAACAACAACAATAACGACAACAATAACAAGAAGAAACTGGCAACATTGGCCTGCTGCCACACGCCCCCCCATGCCCCCCCTTTTGTGTGGGTGCATTGTCTAAAAAACTCGTTGGCATGCCAAAAGTTTAAACTGTTTCGCAAACTTTAATTTTTTCGCTGTTGTCTTTCAAAGTTGTTGCAACTGTTAGTTGTTGCGTTGTTGTTGTTGTTGTTGGGGTTTTGGGTCGAAAGTTAATTGAACTGCATACGCCCTTGCCATTTATTTGCTCCCACACAAACACACAGAGTAGTTTCCTTGACTATCGAGTAGATAGTCGATAGTTATTTTGAGATATTCCTAAAAAGGCAAAGGAGGAGGAATGTATTTTTGATTTGATTTTACTTTGATTAGATACCAATTGAAGTTTAAACATAATAAAGATTTTACAAGAATTCAAAAGGCATAAAAATATATAAAATACATTTAAATCTGTCATTGTTTTAAGCAGTCTTGGGCCTAATCATCATTCTAACATGTTTCAGTGATCTGCGGCTTCTGTCCCAATGAACGCTATTCGGATTCAGCACTTCCTATGCAAAGTATTTGCCATTCAAATTGCTGTAAAGAAAGAAACCTCAATTAAGTATCAATGCGAACCTTTGAAGTTTGCCAAAAAAGACTTACCAAGCGGCACAGTGGTCGTACCACCAGCCATCATGATTGAAGCTGGCGCAATTTTCTTTATGATTGTCATTGTCACGATCATGTGTCGAGAATCTCATACGCTTGTGAGCACGGAATCTATTTGCTGTATTACCACAGAACTTGCCCAACTTAGTGATTCGGTATTGATCGTCTTCACTTGCAACTTCAAAGCTATTGTATCTGGCAAAGATGGTGGTGCCATTGAAGTATTCCATGTGAATGTAAAGTTCGTTGGGTTGCTCGCTGGTTAATTCTGTGTATTTTCTCCAGGCCAAGAAAGAAGTCGCCATCCCAGAAGTCCCCAAAGCCGTTCTTGTATTCGGTCCAATTCTTGTAGAAATCCACTTCACCATTGATTCTTTGTTGTATGACGGTCCAGCCTTTGGTAGAAAGTTCCTTTTTTTTTGGAGAAGATGAAAGTATATAAATTAAAATAAATAACTTATTTGAGTTCCATCACAAATTATTATTGTATGAATTTCTTGCCTACGATTTATTTTTATATCATCTGGAAGCAAAAATAAAGATTTGTTCTCACCTGACATGAGTTAGTTTTCGCTCTAAATCGCCGCTCAAGTATGAGTCCATTCGAGGCCTGCAAAAGTATCAGCCAGAGGAGGAGGAGATAGATGATTCGCATTTTAGTTTCACTTAACAAAAGATTCGCAAGAGATCAAGACGTAGACTGATAGTTTCATTGGCTGTTTGCCGTCTTTTATAGTCGTGATCACGTGGGGTGCGAGTGAGCGAAAGTTGTTACAGATTAAGTAGTTTGTTATCAGTATTTAAAAGTGACCTCGACCTCCACCTAAATATAATCACGAATTTCTTAAATGTCTTGTGATTCCATATGTTTTATTTATATTCTGCATTATCAAGTATTTTTGTTGATCATTTCCTCGTGGATTGATCTCTGACATTGCTCCCTGATTAAAAGACATAGACATTGATGTCAGATTTAGTCAGCCAAAGCTATTAAATATATGAGCATATGAATCTATTACTAATACGTTTTATTCGACTTTGTAAAAGTTGAAACACACACACACAAACACACACTCACACACATGCACACACACACATATTCAAACACACTCAACTGTTTGTCAGGGAAGTTTTAAAAAGTTGCAAGAAATAGAAAACGTAAAACTGAAAAAAATGAAACTTTATCTGTGGCTTTGCATTGTATGCATATTGTTGGCATCGCTTCCCCTCCCTTCTTCTTCTCTCATTCTCTTCGCCTGTCTCAGTCTCTGCGGTTTCCCATGTGTGTCTGTCTCTCCGGCTTTCCGTCTGCCTCGTGTGCTTAGTCATTGTCTTTGCGTACAACTTCCGTCTGCCATTCGCCGCATGTTGACGTTGACTTTGCCAAATGCCCTGCAACCATTGCCCCTGTTCCTTCCCCCTCCTCTCCTCCTACCTAGTGCTACGCAAATGTCTAGCCAAAAAAAAAGAAAAGAAAAAATGTTCCTCGTTGCATACTTTTGCGTGGAATTTCAAACATTCCTCATGTTGCTGCACATTTTTTTTTCAGTGTTTCGTTTGGTTTGGGGTTTTTTTTGTGGCTTTTTTGTTGTTCTTGGAAGCGAGCAAAAACAAAAATATTTTCGGAATGTGCGGCAAATATGTAAAGCGGTGAGAGAGTGGCAGACACTGAGAGAAAGAGAGAGGGAGGAGGGAAAGAGAGAGAGAAAGCCTGAGTGATGCAGAAAATTAGAATAGATTGCCTAGGTGCGAGGAAATTGGACTTGGACTTGGACATGGACATGGATATGTTATGCCAAGCAGGTGTGAATAGATGTATTATTTAGCAAGGTAGAGAGAACTGTGCCTGGGGGATAGAGAGAAAAAAGGAGAAAGTATGAGCCTGGGGGAGCTGGGCAGGGAGACAGAATGTGCGGGAACAGGTTCAGCATTGAAAGACGCTAGATAGAAAGGAAGAGAAAAAGAGAGCAAGCAATCAAGAGTGTGAGGTTGAAGCAGTAATAAAGAAAGGCACGGAGAGTAAGAGGTAACGGGTTAGAAAGGGAGAAAAAGAGAGTAAATGAGAGCCAGAAAGACCAAGAGATCATCTGGAGGAGATGTCGAGTAGGGAAACAAAACATATGCGAACTTACGACCTTACACACTTAGCTATAACTGATAAGCTTATAAGGTTCTATCAGTCAAAAGAATAATTTTGAATTTGCCACGAGGGAAAGTCAATGATATTGCTAAACTGAATAATCATCCGACTAAGAGTACAGCCGTTCCACTATGACGACGATTAAACACTTACAGAGCTGTTGGAAACATAAATGAATAATTGTCGAGCACGCACACAGCTGCAGTTAAACGACTACATGTTTGTCTGTGTGTAAGTGCAAATATGTTTTTGTGTGTATTGTTTTAAATGAATGTTAATGCGCTGCGTATTAATAATAAATTAATTATGCGCGCACGCCTCGAGATCCTCTCCTGATGCGTCTGCGTGCTTTCCCTCTCATGTCCGTCAGGTAATTAACAACAACAACAGGCACAACAACGGGATGAATGCGATGAGAATTGATAGTTAAAACCTGTCGCCGTGTCGAGCTATGTAAATCGTTTGAAATACATTCAAAAAAACATTCACACGCACTTCGTCGATTGTTTTCTGCTTTCTTTCTGCTTTGTTTTATTGCATTGCCACTTAATGAAGAAAAATGCTACAGACAAACGGACAGACTGGCCGAACTGGCATAATTATGTGTCGATCTTGTTGGGCAAACCAACCACACACACAGCCACACACGTAGGAAACTTTTGCTGCTGGCAAAATGGAAAATGGAAAATGTTGCATGCATTTTTTTGCGCGCTCTTTTAAACGGTGTGTTCATAATTAATTAATCGCCGATGGCCCCAGACAAAGGCGGAGTCCAGGGAACTGATATTAATGGTTGCCATTTAGCATTGTTCTCTCCGGGGGCGGGGGCGGTGGGCGTGTATATCAAATTGATGGTTATAATTAAAGTTGAAATTGATTAAATAAAACAATGAAATTAATTCTTGTTTTCAATAATCAATTGCATTTGAAATATAATCGAAATCATGCGAGGGAATTGAATTTCAGTTCGAAATATAAAAAATATTTATTAATTTCATTATTTTATAGAACTGAACTTGTTAAGCAGCCTCAGACTCAAAGAGAAAAGCAAGCGATGTCTTATGGCAGCAATTGCTAAGCATTTTCCGGGGAAAATCTAAACGACAATTTGCTGGGGCACACTTGACAAACCTAATCAAAGTTTTACACATCAATTGCCACTGAGCCGCAATAGGAAAATGTGTGCGATGTACAAGAGAAGGAGGAGGTAGAGGAGAAGAGTAGCAAAAGCAGCGAAGCTGCGGCTGAGTGAATGAACAATAAGTAAAAGAAAAGCGCTTCAGTTTTGGGCCATGGCCAGCAGCCAAAAAAAAAAGAGAAAAAGAAAAAGGTATGAAAGTGGAAAATTGTGAAATCTGTCAATGGAAAATATTTGAATATCGACACGAGGACGAGGCGCACCGCAGCCGCTGACAGAGGAGGATCCTTCAGCATGTGAATGAATGTTGAATGAGCAACAATTCAAGTGTGCAAAGCACACAAACAAACGACAAAGGATTGTTTGTGCAGCGCATGAGGGTTGCCAAAGGTACCAAGGGGAAGGGCAGGGAAGGAGAAGGCTACACGGCAGCAACCTGTGTTGTCTTTGTCTGCTCGACTGTCTGTCGATTTCCGGTTTCGATTTCATTTTCTCGTCGCGCTTTGCACCTTTCTCTGCCGAATGTTGTCTTGCAAAGGCAGTAAATATACAAATACGAATATATATATATATATATAATGTAGGTATATTCTATTTTCATGCACATTTCCTTTTGTTGTTCATAGCCAGGCAAATTGTATCCCTTTGTCTATTTCTGTTTTCTATTTTTTTTTGGCTGTTTACCTGGCTTTGCTTTACTTTAATTGAACTGTTGTTGGTGTGAGTGAAACAAGTTGAAGATATCATTGATAAAAATGTCATTTCTGGTGGGCTAAAAATATATTTGATTGTATTCGATAAGAGTTTGTTGAGTGAAGCAGAACTATTAGTAGAAATATTTATTAAATATTGATGATTGAATACTGATAATAAAAATAATATAATATATATAATATAATAAAAATATATATAATATATTTCTTTGTAGACTATTTCATTAATGACATAAAGATTCTATAATAAAATCCTTTGTTAGTTTTTTTATTTCACAACTTTCAACGTGCTTTCTTCTCATGTGCTTCGCTAATCGTTTCGAAATAAAAAACTCAAGCATTTGCAGCCATTTAAGAGAACAATAATCACAATGGGAAAACGAGGCAGATTAAGAAGCTGAGGCGGAACACAAACTAAACAACTTCTGCGGCTATTTAAACTAATAACGGCCCATTGTCGACTCACTTGAGCAACTTGCTTGGCCCTTGAGCAGATTGTCTGTAAATGTGCGGACTGGAGCAAATGGCAAATTTATGGCCACAAAATGGCCAAATTTACGCTAGTCACGATTTTGTAATTTGCAATTGTTGTTGTTGCTCAGCGAAAGGGAGAGAGAGGGGGGAAGGTAGAGGAAGAAAATGAGAGAAAACTTGATGTAGAAGGTAATAAAAAAGACGCCGAAAAATGATTAAACATAAAAATGCTGCACATATCAAAATGACCCGCACACAGTCACACACACTCACACACGCATATCGTGCTCATTAATGTGAATGCGTTGAAACATGCTGGCAATTACTCATTTTACGATGATCGCACAATGGCCAACGGGGCGTATACGCAACGGTCACGTGAATTGCCCAAATGGCTTTAATAAGCGCCGAACGCAGCGCCGATTGTCATTGTCCGTTGTCCGTCGTCCACTCACAATACACAACACACAACACACAGTCGAACAACGAAATGAATAATGCGGATTTAATGTCCTTAATATCCGAGGCAGCCACAAAAGGAAGCCCGAGCTGAAGCGAACTGAAACCAAAATCCCAGCGACATTTTTTCTCTGTCTGTCTTTGTAGTTCCCTACCAGGCCGGGTATATCAGTTCTTTGACTAAAGAAGAACTAATTCTGTCGGGTTATGTTTGAACTATTCGATTGGGCGTACGCAGCGTATACGTGATTCGTTGTCTTTGCTTTCCCCTTGGCAGCTTGTTTGTTGTAGTGAATTAGGCAACACTTAAGGCAGCTGCGAGACAAGTTTGCACACACACACACACACACCCACACAGGAAGTTTGAATTTAATGGCATCGCCCGTTGTCCGTTGTCGAGGCCACTTTTTGTGGGCGTGGCTGCTGTCGCCGTCGCCGTCGCCGTCGCCCAACGTTGTCGGGGCCCGGAAGTGCGCGCTTAAGTGCTCATTATGTTTAGTTAATGCCGCTATTTATTAGAAAATCTAATGGGTTTTTATCCTCCTCTCTCGCTTTCTCTTTTGTCGCTTTTCTCTTTCTTTCTTTCGTCGCCAATACTTTGGTAAGTTTTGCTGCTCTTTGCTTTGCCATAAAAATGATATTTGTGTCATTTATTTGGTTATTTCTTGATTTATGTTCTGATCATTTGCTGCAAACTCGCCACACAGCAATTTGTAGCAAGGCCACGCAAATGGATGAGGTGGGGGGGAAGTGGGGGCAGGGTCGTGGCTTGAACTTGTGGTTCGCCTTTTGCATAATTTAAATTTATGCACTTTATTAGGCAAATGGCGCGGAATCTCCAAGCTGTTGTTCCGCTGTTTTCGCTCACGGTGTGTAAGGAGAGGGGAAGGGGGGAAGTGTATTGTTTGAGTCTATGTTGTAACTGATTGGCGCATAAATAAATATTAATGGCGGTCGAGTTTATGAATCACAAATTTGGGTGAGCTCAAGGGGTTAACAATCGAAGAAGAGAGTTGTACTCAGGCAACAATATGTCATCGTATATGTCGAGAGGATGCGGGGTATTAGTTAATGGAAGGATGAGTGGGCAATCTTAATAATTCCGATTCTAAGAAGGTTTCTATTTCACTCAAGGTAGGCGATTTAAGATGATGTTTAAGTTTACATTTGTAATTTAAGATATCAATGATATTAATGAGATAAATTTGCATAAACAGAATTGGTTGCCTTGGTTCAACTAAACTAACTAAAGAATTCATAAACAAAAGCAAAACATACATGTATCTAAAGTATTAATATATAATCGGACTTGCCACGTCTCCTACTGTCTGTTAGGTACAGTAAAATTAAGTTAGTGTAGGTAACCCTTTGTGAGCCTTGAGAATAATAGAAGGTTATGCAAATTCATTTCTTTGCACTGACCAAAATTATGGCAAGTTGTTTGGCAGGCAAAATTAGACAACAAAGTGTCAAACTGCGACAAAGATGGAGCTAGAATAGAAAGCGAGATAAAGAGAGAGAGTGACAGACGGAAGTGAGGGCAAGAAAGAAGTGGGAACGCAGATAATTGGATAGTCAAATTGATGCACAGTTTGACATTCCGACATGCCGTGCTGCGGCTTTCCACATGTTGCCGGTTAATGGCGTGGAGAGGCTCAGCCAATGGAGAGGCTGTCCATAAATCAAACCACAGACAGACGGATGGACATATTAGCCAGCGTCAAGAAAGGAGCCTGCGGGAGGAGGGGGAGGTAGATTAGATAAAAAATAAAACTGCTGCTGCACTGCACATGGTGATGGTGAAATTGTAAGCCAAAAAGCCAAATTGACTGAGTGATTGGCCGCCAGTTTGACAGCGGCATCAGCAGCAACATCTGGTGCCCAAGACAGGGAAAGAAACACACACACATACAATATGCATGTATATACATTCATGTGTGTGTGTGTGAAGCAGACCGGAAGCGGGAAATCCCTGGAACACCCGACCTAATGTGCCATGCAAGCCTTGAATAATGGGACGGTGACATGCGGCAGACATACTGTGCACAGTGGGGAAGAGTCTGTTATCTCTTATCTATTATCTATTATCTATTATCTATTATCTATTATCTATTATCTATTATCTATTATCTATTATCTATTATCTATTATCTATTATCTATTATCTATTATCTATTATCTATTATCTATTATCTATTATCTATTATCTATTATCTATTATCTATTATCTATTATCTATTATCTATTATCTATTATCTATTATCTTATTATCTATTATCTATTATCTATTATCTATTATCTATTATCTATTATCTATTATCTATTATCTATTATCTATTATCTATTATCTATTATCTATTATCTATTATCTATTATCTATTATCTATTATCTATTATCTATTATCTATTATCTATTATCTATTATCTATTATCTATTATCTATTATCTATTATCTATTATCTATTATCTATTATCTATTATCTATTATCTATTATCTATTATCTATTATCTATTATCTATTATCTATTATCTATTATCTATTATCTATTATCTATTATCTATTATCTATTATCTATTATCTATTATCTATTATCTATTATCTATTATCTATTATCTATTATCTATTATCTATTATCTATTATCTATTATCTATTATCTATTATCTATTATCTATTATCTATTATCTATTATCTATTATCTATTATCTATTATCTATTATCTATTATCTATTATCTATTATCTATTATCTATTATCTATTATCTATTATCTATTATCTATTATCTATTATCTATTATCTATTATCTATTATCTATTATCTATTATCTATTATCTATTATCTATTATCTATTATCTATTATCTAGTCAACCTTAAATCTATTATCTAGTCAACCTTAAATCTATTATCTAGTCAACCTTAAATCTAGCTTTTTCCTCAACTGCTCGGTCACTGTCAAAACTTTAGCTACACTGCTCTGCGCTAGAGGGCGCCACTTAATCTTTTTCACAGCATGCAAAGGCACGAACTCCGCATGCCACATGCCACACGACGCACAAACAAGAACCGCAACCAATCCACAACGCCAAATAAATCTCAAGTCTTGCGCGCTAAGTTTCTCCAACCACAACGGGCAGTGAGTCCAGAGTTTGGAGCAGGGAGGGAAGGCGCTACGAGGAGGCTGGGGGCACCCAGCTGGGTGCGGGCTAATACGCCGCACGCCTTTTTGTGTGCAGCTGTCAGGTGTCAAAGTGTTGCAGTCAATGAGCTTTCTTTCAGCTTCCTCCCTGCCAGCTCACGTTCCTCTTTTTCTCTCTTATTTTGGGGGCTCTTGGGCTGCTCAACGATGACGATAAGAACGATGGCATCTTCCGCTCTGGGCAGCAGCGGAGCAGCAGAGCAGCAGCATCTGTCCTTTATCGCCATTTTCTCAGCTTCTGGTTTTGCCGTTTCCCTTGCTCACAATCCATAAACGAACAAATTGCCTGAAAATCAATTCCGTTGGCCGTCGCTGGCTACTTTTGTATCAAGTTTTCTTTCGGCTCGTCTCCTGTCGATTTTCCTGCATTGGCTTTTCTTCTTTGTGTGGCTTTGTTGAGGCGTTTGCCTCTCGTTTTATTTCTATTGGCATCTTGGCATTGGCATAAGTAGCCCGCAGTCTGCTTTGTCGAAGCTGTTGAAATTTATGCACATGTTTTGTCCCTGTCTCCCTCTCTCTCTCTCCCTTTCTTTCTTACTGTGTCTGTCTGTCTAGCGGTTGTTCTAAATGCGTCTGGCTGACTGGCCATAAACTACAGTCGAAACTAAATGTGTCGAGTGACGGCAAAGTCAAGAGGTGTCTGGGAGTAAGCGTCGTGCGGCGCTTTGCAACACTGTTGTCAGTGTAAACTTCTTCTGAGAGTGCAAAAATATATATAATAATATATATAGCATACTTTTTGGCTTGTTTAAAGTTAAGCAAGCCTTTTTCTTGCCCCTCACACATCACTGGGCTACCTTATCGAATTATCGATCTTGGTGGCTTATTCACCTCGCTTGACTGCATCTGCATTAGTTATGACTGGACAATTAGTCGAAGACAAGGCCAGTCACAGCTGTTTACCGATTAAGCTCTAAATGTCACTTAAACGTCATTCGATTACACCTTCATGGCCAGCGATGACTCCAGAGATGGCCACAGGAAGAGCAGCAGCAGCAACAGTTGCTCTCGTGGGGTGCAGGGGGCCAAGGTGAGCAATTATCGGCACTTAAGCGTGGCAAACAGTCGGCCAGCCAGTCGAACCGGAAGCGTACATGCAGGGGGGGGAGGGAAGGGGATGCAAGGAGAGGCAGGTGGCAGGAGATGCCGGCATAATTTAGCTGGCGGGCAGCGGAGCGCAGCTTCATTTCCTGCAGCTCCAAATGCAGCTGAGCGTACATAATTAATTATTTGTGCAACTGCATGTGTGTGCAAGTGAGGGAGGGGTGGAGAGGGAGAGGGATAGAGAGAGGGAGGGAGAGCAGCTGGTTGCAGTTGCCTGTGTGTGTGTTTGTGTTTGGCAATGCGATTTACTTTTGCCACACAAACACACTCGGCACAAGCAAGCTCTCTCTGTCTACTGCACACTGGGCTCCCGCTCTCTGCCTCTCTCGCTGTCTCTCTTTCTCTCTCTCTCTTACTCCCTCTCTTTCTCTTGCTGCGTGCTCTTCCTCTTGTGCGGTCAATTAACAAATGTTTGCGGTCAAAATTGCATACAAATTGAATGACTTGGCCCGTCTACTGATTGACTGACTGATTGATTGATCAATCGATTAGTTTCCGTCTGAGTGTGTGCTCCACTGTGCAGTGGGTCTGTGTGTGGGAGAGGGAGAGAGAGAGGAGGGGTACAAAAAATTAATCACTTTCAAATTAGCTGCTCGTCTGACATTTCAATTCACTGGCAAAGTTCGAAGGTCGTTTATCTTGAACTTAATTAAACAGCTAATTGTAATGGCAGCTGCTTGCTGGTTTCTTTATATGTTCTAAATGATAATAATATTATAATATATATATATATTTAAAAATGTATTCAATCTTTGGGATCATCTATTGTATGACAACTTCCTCGATCTAGAGAAGATGCATAGATAAAGCCTCATGAGCTCTTCATTCATATATTTGATTCGAATACAGCACCTTCTTGACCAGATACCACAAGTTCTTCTTTTCAAGTAAAGACTGTCAACATAGACTAGGTAAAGTTAGGTAGTACTTTCTTTCATGCATTGAGCTAAATTGTTGAAATACAATAATGAAAGTTAAAAACTGCATACAAGCATTTACATTTAAAGATCTGCTTGGAACTTTACTTAGTCATCTTGTTTTGTAGTTCCTCATAAGTTGGCGTGACTTGCTGACAAATTCTCGAGTTATTTCTTTTTGTGCTTTGCAACTTATCCATAAATTGTCGCCCCATATAAAACGGATGGATGCCACTGGGCAAATGTTGTACAAGTTGCAATTAATGCGTCTGTGCCCCCTCTCTCTCTCTCTCATACTCCCTCTCTCTCTGTCTCTCTCTCACTATTTGTCTGGCTTTGAATTGTGGTTTGCAGCGAGCGTGCACATAAAATTTTGCAGCACATACGTGACCATAATTACAAAACAAGACAAAACTGACCGTAAAAGACACACACACACACACACACACACAGAGACAGCAGACTGGGGAGAAGCATAAAAAAGAAGGAGTCGAAACTGAAGTGGCAAATGGCAGCGGCAGTGGGGAAGATGGAGGTTGGGGGAACCGCAAGAAATGAGGCTGAGAAGGCGCACATAAACAACGAAATGGCGCAATGCAGCAGGGGGGGCAGGGCAGGGAGAGAGAGAGAGAAGAGGAGAGTGAGTGGGGGATGCATATAAAAATGCAGGCGGCGGCCACATAAAATGAAGGATAACAAGGATTTACATTAATTCAGTGGCGACGTCGTAAAATGCCAAAGACAACTGGCAAACGGACGAAGGAAGTCGAAGGAAGCCGCACGACAATGTGGCGCAAAGTGAAAAGTTTTTTAATTGAAAACTAACGCAACCCTGCGCCTGCTGTTATCTATGGAAGTTGGGGTGGGCGTGGCCTGCGGCATGTATTGTGACCCTGGCAATTAATCAAACGCCTCACACACACACATGCAGATACAAACCACATTCATTTATTAAGCATTCTCAGCTGCCGGATGAGTCAAAGCGACAGCAATCAATCAAAGCTCGCTGGTTTCGAATATTTTTTTGTGTTTTTTCGGGTTTCTCCCCCTTCTTCTGCATCTTAAATTCCCAAATTCTGCCAAAACTGGGTAAAATTTTCAATTTAATAAGTGCTCTGGCTGTTCGCTTCACTCGGTCAGTTCTGTTGGAGCCTTAAGTCGCATCGATTTTCTATTCTTTTCCCAAAAGATGCCGTCGCCTGGCACTGTCCTTCTCCATCTACTTTACCTTCCCCGTCTCCCCTTGGAGTAGAATTTACAACCCCCTGGAGTCGGCTGTCCAACACTCCACTCAAGTGTCACTTGGCATTCAAAGCTTTGGCACGTCCAGTGACTTTTTTCTCGCACTGTGCGTAGAAATCTCTTGCCAGCTGTCCCCCTCTTCCTCCCTTTCTCTCTCTTAGTCTGTCTCTAAACAAGACGAGACACTTAGAAAGCAGTCGTAATGCACTGCAAGAATGCTATGAATCAAAGCAAAACTAGGGCAAGTTTGAAGGAAGAAAGAGTAGAGAATAAGGTATTAGGTGTATTTATTCATTGAGCAAACTAGGCAAGAAACTAAAACGGGTAATTAATATGTTAAAAAATAGATGTATTTATTATTCTATATTTTTATTTCAATCTAAAAACTCCTTTTCCTTTTCTGCCAGTGCACTATGTTTGCATGCTTTTAGGCGCAAAGCAAATGGTCTCGTCTGATTTGTTGTTGTCCGCGTGAAAACTTGACAAAAATTGATGTTACAGATTTTACTGTTTACTCGCCTCCATGTCCGTCTCCATCTCCGTCTCCGTCTCCGTCTTGTCTCGTCTTCTTCCGTTCCGTTTCGTTTCGCTTTGTGGACATCGAATGGTCCAGACGCCTGTTCGATGGCATTGTAATGCTTACAGTTTGTTTAGATCTTGTCGAGTTGATAGAATTTCCTATTCTGATGCTGTGCAAATTGTGTGACTGATGGCAAAGTTGAACGACTTATTGTGCCGCGTTTGAATGCAGAGCAACTCAGGTTGAACTCAAGTGAGGGAAACATCATTAAAGCAACTGCAAATTGTCTGCATTTTTATTATGTATTTTTGATTGTATATTTATATATAAATTATATTTATTTATTATTTATAACTCTTTCTTTTAGTTCTTCTATTTGCACAGAATAGAACACTGCAATTTGAGTGCCTCATGAACTAAGGCAGCTCAGTCACTCAGTAAATTATTGCACAGTTTTTTGGCTATGTTGGTTTGCCTCAAATTCGCTCTATGCACACAGTGGGAGAGGGGGAGAGAGGGGGAGCGAGAGACTGAGCACAGCAATCTCAATTTGCTGGCAAGCACTTTAAGAGAAATCCACTTGAATTGCACCTTGTTGGTTCTTCACTTTGCCCATTTTAATTTCATTTTCCTCATTGCATTTTCTTTCTGTGCAAACTTTCAGCTACTCTACGTTCTCTTTCCACTCCCCTCTTTCTCTCTTTCCTCCTCTTACCACTGACAAAACACAAACGAGGCAAAAGTTTAATTTTCGTGGTTACTTTGGCTGGAGAAACTTGCGGCGTATTTCATTTGTAAATAGCGCAAAATGGCAACAGGATATTGATGCAGCCTGCAGCCTGCGGCCACATTTGCCACACAGCAGCTGCATCCTTTTGCAGCATTGTCTGTCGATTCCCAAACTCTCGACCCTGCCCCGCCCAGCTCCTCTAATGTGTCCGTCCTGGGCAACTTTTCATTAAACACACCTTAAGGCGGCGCAAATGGCGCAAACTTTGTCCGGGCGCACAGGACACATGTGTCCTTTCTTCGGCTCGCCTTTCTCTCTGAATTCTGTTGTTGTTTCTCGCTCTTTTTCCTTTTGTTCCCCCACTAAAGTAACTCAAAAGAAATTCTTTTCTTTACGTCTAGGTATTCGGTGTCCCTTCTCCTTCTGCTCCTCCTCCTGCACTTGCTATTTGCCTTTGGCTTGCAGTGCAAATAGAAGCGGAAATGAAAATTGCCCGCCTTGCAGCGTCATGCCCAAGTTGCTACTCGAAATTGTAAGTTAAAGCAGTTGGTACACCCCCCTCTCCGCCTCCTCGCCATGTGTCGCCCCCTTTTGTTGCTGTTACATTTCATTTGCGTCACGTCGTTTTCCCTTTGACAGTTCTGCAGCAGGTTGCAGAAGCGTGCAAGAAATTGCTCTAAATAGCTGCGAATGTTATTACATTGCTCAAGGAGGGAGTGAGGAAGGGAGGAAGGGGGAGGTCGCAGATTTGTATCTGTGTGTCGCAGCCTTTCGCTTTCTCTCGCAATTGGCCCTGAAGAGGGCATTGATGAAAGCGAAGCGAGTCCCTTATGAAGTCCATTTGCGATGCATGTGCGATACATATATCGTATATCGATATCTATTTCACTCAATCAACACATGTATTCATTCAAAATGACAACCCTAGGGGAGCTTAAGCAGTCACATGCTCAACTACTTAGCATAGTTGGCACTGCAGTCGGGTTATGATAGTCCAATCAAGGACTGTAGAGGAGCTAATTGAAGGAGCTAGAAAGGAAGTAGAAATAAGGCATAAGAAATTCTTTTTTAAGTAATTTCTCTTTTTTTACTCTTCAACCTTAAGTAGAAATGAAATTTCACTCTGCAGTCTCCAAGTCCTTTGTCGATCTGCAGCGTGGAAAACAAATCCATTGTCACATTAAAGTCGAGTTACTGCGCCGCAGAAGTTCAGTTGCTGTTGTCGTTGTCGTTGCTGGCATAACGGGATTTCACGCCATTTGTAATCAATGTCGAAATAATATGGCGGTTTCACTGATTTCCCAAAAGCTGAAGCAGCGCTGCCTCCTCGCGGATAGTTTTCCCGTTGCTCCTTCATTGTTTTCTTTTCGCGCTTGGCATGCAAGGCAAGTTTCCTCCCGAAGACTTCGTGTGCGTGTGTCGAGAGGGGGCTCGCTATGGATTTGCTGGATCTCAAAAAACTTGGTCCTTGCTGGGCTGCTGCTGAATAGAGTCGCGGGAGTTCGCCGTTCGGCATTATCTTTTGGCAATGCCAAACACTTCCGTCGAGCGACAAGAACGATAAATTGTTGCGGAAAAGTGTTAAGCGCGCAAAAGTTCAAGGCGAAGTTTTCGCTCAATGCGAGAGCGCACTTTTATTTAGGGTTCATTATGCTTTCTTATGCTACTTTCCGCTCACACACAAACACACGAACACTTAGAGGCCTTTGTATTGAGAGTAATGATTACACGCTTACGTTTTGCTTTTCTTCTGTGCGCTGCAAAATTATGCCCGGGCCAAAGAAATTGGCCAAACCGAACACTATAAGCCGATTATCAGCAGATTTGCTGCTGCTCTCGGCTCGTCTCCCATTTCTCTTTCCTCTTAGCAAGAGGAGGCAACCAGGCCTCTGCTCCGACATGGCATGTCATCGGAGTTATTAGCGCTAATGCTCTATTAATGGGCCGCATTCTTTGGCAGGTAACAGCAGCAGCAGAGTGTGAAGCAGCCCAACTGGCTTTAATTACCCCGCGAGGTGGCCACGAGGGAGCTCAGCCTGGCTTGGCTATGCAGTTTGAAGTTGCCTTGAATACCTTTCATGTGCAGGCTCTTTAAAGAGCCGCTTCAGTTCGCTCATCAATCATTGGCGGGCTGCATGCGAAATCAGCTCAAGCAGCTCGACAAACAAGCGCGCAGACGTTCATCAATCAATCGTCAAGCTGCTATCAATCAGGCATAGCTGCAGCTGCCTGTGTCTTGTTAATTAATAAATACAGTTTATTTAATAGTTCTTGTTGGGAAAATTAAAGTTGTAGATTTACTATAAAGTACATATATCTTTAATCATCCTCACCTTGGGAACTGGATCTAGCCTTGTCTCTCTGTCTGTCTTCAGTGCCTCAAATGCAGACAGCACTCAATCAATAAGCAACTATTACTTAGCTCATTCTCCTCCCCCTTCACTGCTTAAACAATTCAACTCACTCAGCGCGTTTTAAAGTAAATGACATTACGCATACGCCACGTAAGACATAAAATAAATGCACGTCAGTGAATCGAGTCAAAGCGAGACACGAAACACAATTGAATTGACGTTGCTGCTAGCACAGCTAAGCTCCCTCCCTTCCTCCCTCCCTCCCTCTCTTCCTCCCCCACTCAGCGCTGTCTAAGTGCAACCCTTTTTGTGTGGCAAATCAGAGAGCAGTGGAGACACAATCAGCACAAATCAAATATGCGAGTAATGTAATCGAGCTGCGAGTAAGTATGGCATATCCTTATGGCGCTTACACTATGCACTTGCACGGGGCTAATCTTGAAGCGACCCTCGCTGTGATTTGTCTGCCCACAGAGCGTATAAATAAATAAAAGAGTGAGTTGAGTGAGTCAGAAGTTGTCTGATAAAACACATTCAAATGCTGCCAGCGGGCAACAGGCAGACACACACACAAACAGAGACAGAGAGAGAGAGGGAGGGAGAGAGGGGGAACAGTGGGCGTGGCTAGGGGCAGTGCGGAAAGCGGCAAGGCGTAAAAGCGTTTATTACTATAAATATTAAAATGGGATTATCAAACAGACGTACTTCAGGTTTTTATTACATTCTGCCAGCACTTGAGACCTTCTCGGGAGATTAACTGGAGTGTGGAGGCTGGCACCGCCACGCCCCACTCCAGGGCATAAGCAGTGGCAAGCAGACTGTGTAGAGAGGTGGGGGAGAGGGAGCAGGAAGACGTAGCTGATTCGTTTGCCACGCTAACTGGCGGGTTGCAATTTCTTGTGTTGACTTTGCCGTCACTTTGACTTTTCGGCTGCAGTGGCACGTAATGGCAAAGTTTTTTATTCGCCCCAGAGAGATTTACTTATGAAAAATAAATTTGCGCTCGACTCTGCAGCAGCCACAGCCCGAGCGCCTTGTGCGCTGCTGTCTTTGTTGCAATTCCTTTGGCTGCCGCTGCTCTTCAATAGTTGCGCGCTCTCGCGCTTGTTATTTATGCTCGCGCGCGCGTTAATCTTCAAATGGAGGCAAATTTATGTGCATGCCGTGGCAACTGCGGCATGAGGTTAAAAATTATGTTGCATACCTCTTGCAGGTAATGGGAAAATTTCTCAGCCAAGCTGTTTGCTTCTCTTTAGCAGCAGCACAAAGTGTGATTAAGGTTTGTACATATTTGCCGAGCGGCAGCAGATGCTGCAAGGATATATAGATAAATTGCAAGGGCACGGGGCAAGCAGCAGATAGTGACAGAGATAGAGAGAGACAGAGACAGAGACAGAGCAGAAGCTGGAGTTCTAACAGTGCTTTAATGCGAGGCTGCTGTTAATCAAAGGGAAACTGCTTGGAGAATAGAAAAAGGAAGAAAACCAATGGGAAAGGTGGTCAAGTGTTGCAGGTTGAACTTAATTCAGATATAGCTTTATTTGTGCCTACTTTATAAGTCTTATAAAGATTATGATTATGTATGAATCTTAAAACTTAAAGACAAGTCAATTTAATAAGCCTTTTTGCTTAATCTTCTTCAAGTTTTTCTTCTTGCACTGCGATACTGAGTTGCCTAGCTAGACTATTGGCTTCTGTTGTACTTCATAGCTATCTCCTGTATTCTATCTTCAATTCTAGGCACTCGAGATCGTGTTAAAAAATCAAGGTTCTCATTTAGCAAGCAGCAACTGTGATCTGTCCCAGAAATCATTGTCACTAGGAACAACTTAAGCAAACCTCTTTTAATGCGCATTGAAGTCAAGTTAAACTCAATTCAAACTCTTTATTCATTTAGTGTTCAGCTTCACTCAGGTTGCTAATGTTATTTTATTATGTTTTATGCGGCCTGCAATTCCCAAAGCAATTAGAACGCCTTAAACAAATGTCAGTTTATTGCCTCGACAAGAGCGACGAGGCCAACAATAAAGTCGAAGCAGCCTCTGCACATTTGGACAACTCAATTTAAAATTGCGCCACGTGACACTCGCAGCTCGAAGGCAGAACAAAGGCTGCTAACGTATGCTGGCCGCTAAGGACACCCACGCAGGGCACGTGTGCACACACACACACACCCGCACACACAGTAACAAATTGACCTTGACTAAATAATTGAGATAAAGGAAAAATAACAAATTTACTTAACCACACGAGGGCAAAGGCACAGGTAAGGAGATAGAGAGAGAGATGAAGAGAAACAGAGTGCAAGAACAGAGCGAGAGGTAGCCAGGGGCAACAAAGAGCTGTTGACCAGTGTTAGATAACAGATAAAAGCAACACACACACACACGGGGCAAAGGAAGAGCCAGAGAAAAGCAAAAGAAAAGTTTTTAATTTTAACACATGCGAAAAGTTTCGGGACATGAAAGCGTCGAGCGTAAAGCGTTAAGCGTTGGCGACCGCGACGACGACGACACACGAAATAAGAGGAATAAGTTATATTCGTTGGGGAATTAAGGCAATTTGTAGCATACTTTTTGGGGCTGGGCTGTCCGCAATGCTCTGGTGATGCAAGCGGCAACAATGGGAGCAGCAATGGCAGGAGCAGCAGCTTTATGATACCAACAACCAGAACGGACATCACAAATTAATTTCACCTACGCACACACACACAGAGTTGTAGGCGAACAATAGTGTTGCATACTGTTAGGCAGCAAGTTGAAAAGGCCGCCATGCGAACTGTACAATTGCCATAACCTGTAGTCAAGTGTAATTAAATGCAACTTAACGGTGGAGTGTAATTGTAGTTTAATTAATAATTAGATTAATAATTTATAATTAGAAAGGTTTCCCTAATGTTTTGCCCTTTTATAAACATAATAAATAAATAAATAAATAAACAAATAAAATCAATATATTAATGTGTATATATAAATGTATATAAATAAATGTTAAAATAAATATTCATCCATATAATTATTCCCTTGCATACAGGGCATAACGTAGTCGTGCAACTTTTAGTGTTGCCTGTTCTGGTTTTGTGCCTGAGCTAAGCATTTTGGTGGAACATTTGGTCTGTGCGGGTTCTTGGCTGTGCCGCAAACAATGTGACTGCCAAAGTGTGTGGAATGTGTGTGCGCGTTCCCCTGCGAGTGTGAGGGTGTGTGTGTGTGTGTGTGCACGGCGTGTGTCGTGCAGCTGCCTCATTTTGCTGCTCGTTTTAATTTAAAGCATACTTTCGGGCGCACCTCAACCCCAGCATTGTCCCGCACCGCACCTTGTGTTCTCCTCTCTCTCCTCTCTCTCTCTCTCTCTCGCATGTCGTGTGCTCGCTGCATTTTCAATTTCATTCTCATATTAAATGCAGGCACTCTAATTTAGTTTACATTCGCCTCGAGCGCTCTCGGGCTTCGTGTTCGGCGAACATTTAAATTTAATCATTTTCTTGTGTAAAAATCATTTTAATTGTTGTTCAACACATTAAAAATTTTGTTTCGAAATGTTGTCGTTGTTGCCCCTCTCCTCTATTGTTGTTGTTGTCCTACTAATGCTGTTGCACTTTACATTGTTCGATTGCATCGTAACGAGGCGTAATTGTTTCCCTCGCAGTTTGCTGGTTTATTTTTTTAAGGCCTGATCGAAACATTGTGATAAGAGTTGATGATTAATGTGCCAAAAAGATTTGTGCATGACTTGAAGGGGGGGTGCAAGGGGGATACATATGCATAGGCAGCTCTACTTTATACAGATCGATGGACATTATGTGTAAGTGGAATATAAAGACTGTGTAGAGTAGTAGGAATTCAAGAGGAGTACTTTGTGTTAGAGTAAACTGTAGCTGCAGATTTATAGATTGAATCGTCTGTAGAAGTTAACTGAATTTCAGGAATGAGTAGGTAAGTGTTTCTTTATTTAATATTTAGGCATGAATAGGTTAAAGCCTCTATTTATATTTTTAACTCTATATCGCAAGGTCAAACTATGCTTGCCCTTCTTGGCTGTAAACTAGCTAAGTAGTTGTAGGGAAACTCCTAAAAAATCTATGTGCTTTGCACGAATTGGGCGCGCTTTTATTGCTGTAATCGTTAGGGGGTTGGGGTCGGGTGGTTTCGGCGGGTGACAGGAAGGGGAAACCAAAAAAACCAAGGCGCAAATGTGCAGCCAAAACGGACGCTGCTGTACACAGGATATGACTGTGAGCCACTTCCGCCCACACACACAAACACACACACTCTAATATTTATATACTTAGTCTTTACATACATGCACTCCAACATGGCCGTCAGCCACACCCATCAAGCCCGCTGCGCCGAGTATTAACTGTCTGCCGCCTGCAATTCAAGGCGATTTGCGCGGCCTTTAAAATGAATTCAAATTAGGAACAATATTGAATGAGTTCACGCAATAATGATCAACGTATTGAAAAGAGCAAAGAAATATCAAAATAATAAAAATATAAATTTAATTTACAGTTGATCACCTGATTTAACTTTGAAAAGTCTAATTGAAGTTTTATTTCAAATGAGCATTGCTTCAAATATAATTTAAAATAAATAAAATAATAATAAACTATCTGAATAAAAATGTTACATGAATAATGTGAATGCAAACATATTTAAGACAAGTCATAAAACATCTTCTTAGAAGTTGAAGAGCTCATTGAAATTTAGAACATCCTTATGTTTAATATCTTTCCCAAATCGTATCTTTGCGATATGATTGTTTGAGTTCCTCTTCGCCTTCCTCTCACTGCTCTTTCCAATTGATGTTTTCCCTTCTTCCTATTTTTTAGTTTCCAATTGTTTTGTGCCGCTCTGCAATGGTAAATATGTAGTCAGCTTATTGCAAATCGCTCTGCCACCTTTGCCATTAGTTGCCAGTGTTGTCTCTCCTTCCAAAAGTGGATTGCACTGGCTGCCACGAGCACTTCCGGTTCCTGCTGCTTTTGTGCCAATTGTGCAAAGTTTCTTTTTTATTGCTTTTGAATGCTATCTAATTTGGCGCGCACATGCGAAAATTTGACTGGCAACGCCTAGCAGAACTAACAGAACTAACGGTACGCCCATCGACAACGCCCCCCTGCGCTCCACCTCCTCCTCCCCCACCCCCACACACACACACACCTACACACACTTCCTGACCCCGCAGAACTTGAAGCTTACGAAATCGATTCGTTGTATTTTGGCCCATGGCATTTAGTTAACTCGCCTTTGTAGGCGTGGCAGTAGGGAGTATATATGTGGGTAGGGGCAGGTGACAGGGGAGGGGGAGGGGGAGAGAGGAAGGAGAGTTGGTAGCAAACTTTTTCGACTGATTTCAATGCACGCGTGTCTGAGCTTAGCAGCTGCTTTTGCCATGTGGGCGCTAATGTGGGCGTGTACATTGCCAATTTGGCAATTTAATCAGCTTAACAAGGCGCAACGCAATGCATGCTATAGTGCGGGAGAGTGGCAGAGAGATGGGAAGAAGGAGAAAGGGAGAAATAGAACTAAAGCAGAGACAGAGACAGAGACAGAGACGGAGACTGAGGCCAGTCTTTAAACCTCCATAAACAATTGTCCAGCTAAGTTCTAATGCCGCACACAGTTACATATGTTTGTGTGTGCTTACTTATTAGTATTGTTTGTGCATGGGAGGCGTGGCAGCGCCCACAGCTGACAAAACTTTCAAGCATTAAGATTTTCAATTATTGCCTTAAAAAGTGTCGCCTTGTTTACTCAAATCTTCAGCTGGCCTAGCCTCCTCAACCTCCTGCCGCACTTTACTTCCTCTTTTTCTTTTCTATTTTCTTTTTCCTTTTTTGACAGAAGCACTGCACAAAAGAGATTCGCACAAAGCACAAACTGTACACTGGCGCCGACTGGGCAGCAAGTGAAAAGGCGCGAGTCGATTGATGCTGAACTGTTTGCAGTTTCAGCCTTATATAGTGTACATACATATAGTACATATATTCAAGCATATATAGAAGTATACATGTGATATATTATAGTTGTGTACATATAGTATGCAGTACAATATGTTTACCATAAAGACCTAGTTCGATTTGCAGCTCAATTGGGGCGCAATCGACACGCGTTCATAGAACTAGTGAGACAAATCTCACAATGCCACACAAAATGGCTGTTTTCAACTGAAACTTGTACGCTTATCTGGGCTGTGTCTGCGTGTTTCTCTTTTTATATATGTGTATGTGTGTAAATGTATGTGTGTATATGTGTGTTCGTATGTGTGTGCGTGCGCGTGTCAACGTCAAACACTTCTTGTTAGCAAGTGTTATGTCTGTTCTCGCTGCTTTTCAATTTTGTGTTGTGTTTTCTGCTGCGATAGCATTTTCCTTAGCGGTTTTTTTGTCTGCTGTCGATTTTTAGCGTAATTTCCAAAGCAATTTAACCGCTGTTCCCTCCCCCCACACTCCGTCTGTGTGTGTGTGTGTGTGTGTGTGTGGGTGTATCTGTTTATGTTCCAGTTGAAGCGCGTCAAAGTGTGCTCGAACACCGAACTCCAAGTTGCCCAACTTGAGTCGCAGCCACTCCCCCCTCTTTCCTCACCCCTCCCTCCCTCTTCTTGCTTCACAGCAGCGCGTGGACATCGCGTCCTTTATGGTTATTGTCCTTGGCGGACGCAGCAGCCGACGCGGCGCGAGCTTCTTGTTTGCTGCTCTGCTTCGCTCTAATAGTCGCAATTGTAGCCAAGTGGCGGGGCGTGGCATGACCCCCGCCCCCCACTCCCCTGCTTGCCATGCTGCATTGCCTGCTGAGATTGTTGGCCAGGCCGCTTAGCGGTCAATTGTTCTAGCCTTTTAGCCATAAAAGCTCAGCCATTGCAAGGGGCAAGAAAAGTGGCTAAAGTGTAATTGAAAGGTGCAGAGAGAGAGAGGGGAGGGAGAAGAGGAAGGAGTGTACTCGTGTCTTAAACGATTATTGATTGTTTAAATATGAGAGTGTGGCAATCTTTAACTTGTTTATAAATTAAATTCTTCATCACGATTATCGTGAATATAGTTCCATGAGTAAATTCATTTCAATCTCTTCTTAATTAAATTAATTTAATTCAATTCTTGATTATTCATTTTATTCATTGAACATTCTGTGAATGCTGGAAATCATTTCGCTCTTTTCAGCTTTAATTTATCACTATATTAATTGCTCTGCTGTCTCTCTCTCTCCTTCTCTCTCCCTCTCACTTGCTTTCTTCTTACAAGTTTGCCCACAGAACTTTCCCTCGATTGAAGTGCGCCTCTGGGACACATGCAGCCCACAAATGTTCATTCACAATTGAATATTAATAGACCATAAACACACACACATTCACACACTCCCACACACATACTCACAGACACTCGCACTCCGCCTACGCCTACGCATCTAACCAAAGCAGCCGCATCATTTATGGCCCGCTCTAAACTATTTCATTTAGACGCCACTAAAGTCAAACTTTTACCTCAACATTGTCAGCCCACAGTCTTTTATACACCCCTCCCTCCTCCCCCTTTGCACTTCCCCTGTGGCTGCTGTGCAAATCATTAACGTTGCGCATACGCCGCGTGTGACAGGCGGCAACATTGTGAACATGTTGTCGAAAGTGAGTGCCTTCCTTTGCCGCAGAACCGCTTAACCAAAGGCAGACTCGCACACACCACACACACACACACACACACACACACGTGAATAAACATCAAATGTGCTGTGTAAATGTCACAAGCAATAAAAATCTGCAGGCGATGACAGCCGACGCGAATTGAAACTGAAACTGAAGCCGAAACCGAAACAGAAACTGAATCAGTGACTTGACGAGCAGCATTGACAGCTTGTTGTTCTTTTGATACACTTGCAAAAGGGTATCTTAGTTTTGGCCAGGAGTTTGCAAGGGATTTAAGGAGAACTTTTCCACTACATAAGGTATATTCTTTGGATCGGGTTGAATTCTGAGTCTGAGTCTGGCTGTTGCAATGCAAAGTAGTCTCTTAGTTTTAGAGTTATCTACATGAAACTTGCCAGACTTGCTTCTTGTGGCTGCACGCTGCATATAAGTTGGGATCAGCCTGATGGAACCCATATATCGTAGGGGTGTCATACCAAACTATCGGCTGATTTTTGTTATTTGTCAAGATATTGCAATCGAATTTACTACATCGAACTTTTTCAATATATATAATGTGCATATGAAATTTCATCAAAATCGGAGCACTATAACATATAGCTGCCATAGAAACTATCGGCTGATTTCTGTTATTTGTCAAGATATTGCAACCAAATTCACTTCATCTTATTTTTTCTATATACACAGTTTTCATATAAAATTTCATCGAAATCAGACCACTATAACATATAGTTGCCATAGAAACTATCGGCAACAAAGAAGGTTTTTGTATGAAGACCATTTTTGATTTGAGAAATAACTTAACTTATCAGTAGGAAATCAATGTGAGAAATTATATTGAACATTAATTTAAAATGGCATCTTATATATTATATATCTTTTATTGGAAAAATCGGAGTAGATAAGCGCCTGCAAGAGTATTGAAGCCTTAGCCTACCAAAGTCAATCTTTCCTTCTTGATCTTTGTTGTTGTTCCAGCTGCTGTTGTCAGTCACCTTTGGCAGCACATGGCAGCACTCTCTGCACACTCCTTCCCTCTCCTTCCCCCTCCCCCCCCTCCTCCTCTTCGTGGCCGCCATTTGCAATTGTCGCAGTTCGCATCTAATTGCGAAAATTTTACGGAAAACTGTCAAATTTTGCAGCAATTGCCAAACCGCAGCGCGCTGTTCTCGGTCTGGGACTGGTTTGGGGAGCTGCCTCTCCATTCCTCTCTTATCCTCCCCTTCTCCCCCTTCCTTCTACTTTCTCTCCTTCTCTCTTGCTGCCTCTTTTAGCGCTAACTTTATTACGCGTGCGGTTTACGCAGTGTACGCGACTTTTACTTTTAGCTCGAGCTGCCTTCTCGTTCGGTTTACGTTTAGTTTGTCAATGCGTCAATTCGTCAATGCGTCAACTCGACAGTTCGCCAGCCTTCAGTCACGCTGGCATTTTGTAGTAGTGCTTTTACTGCCGCCTTTTAATGGCGACGCGGTTTAATGGCGCCTCGTACTCTGCGCCTCTCTCAGCTCAGCTTAGCTCGGTTTGGTTCAGGTTTGGTTCAGTTGGGTTCGGTTCGATTTGCAGTGCAAATGGAAATAGTTTTCGCTTTGATTTATGTTGCTCACTTTTATGGCTGTTGCTGTTTAGGTTTATGGCGGCTTTAAACACGTTTTATAGCACGATTCGTGAAAGGTTTTCCTCACAAATTTGAGATTTCTTTTCGTGCAGGAAGTAAGCAGCGTCTGATTAGGTTTAATCAATATAAGTGATTACTCGCTTCAGCTTTCACCTTTTGCAGACAAATCTGGTTGCGGCTTAAAGTTCGCTGCGCTTTCTCCTGCTGCAGTTGGGGTCTTAAAAATTTAATGCAAATGTCTCACTTCGGCGAAGGAGCGAAAGGAGCAAAAGGATTTGCATTCACCTAAGCTCTAGAGACACAAGAGAAGGCCAGAGCCGGAGGGGTGGGGGCAGTTCAGGAAACTGTTGCCCTGGCATCCTGGCGTGGCTTGGCTTTGGCTCAGGGGCTCAGGGGCTCGGGGCGCGTGTCTTGTCGTGTCGTCTAAAACGGAAATGGCAGCCATTACTACGCAGCAAGGACGAAACTTTGACGTCAGCTGCCGTTGCTGCTGCTGCTGCTTCCTTCTTGGCTTACATTTCATCAACGCTAATGATAAGAAAACAATTCGACGAGCAAGGGGGCAGCAAAGGGGGAGGGCCAGAAGTCAAATGGCAGCACAAGGCAAAGCCGAGCCAAGTCGAGAATGTCCCTGGCTGCTTAGCGCGCATAAATATTGTAATAAGCATGAAAATTACAATTTCCAGCGTCTGGACGCGTCTGCACTCGGCTCTGCTGTGTTGCAATGTCGCTTGCTGCTTGCCACTTGCCACTTGGCATTGAAGCATTTTGCAATTTACATTTAATTAGGAGATTTTGTGCTGCAAAAATTGCAGCGCGCCAAAGGAAGTCGCGCCTCTGTCTGTTCTACCTTTACCTCTTTATTCCTCAGTGACTTTGTCACTCTCTCTGTGCCTCTGCCTGTTCCTCTGTCTGTCCCTCTGTCTACCTCTCTGTCTGCCTTTCTGCCCCTCTGTCCGTCTGCCTCTTTGTTGAAGGTGTTTTGTATTTGCATAGAGCAAGGTATATGCCAAAGGATTTGCCGCACAGCCTTGTGCCACGTGTCGTATGAGTAACATTTAATTAAGTGACTTTTGTATGGCGACTTCTTCTTTTTTCCCTGCTCTTCCCTAACGAGTGCCGTCTGGTTATGCCTGCAAACAGGAAATTAAGCACTAAGCCAGCGCTGCCAGTAGAGAGCAGGCTTGAGCTCCCCTCAAAAGGTTTGCATTTGTTGCACACACGCGCAGCTTAGGTGAATTTATTGCAGCAAATGGAAATGGAATCAGAAGCGAACAGGGGCTTAGCTTAATGAAATGACTTGGAAGCAGAGAGCCAAGGGCATAATTGAGAGATTGCCGCAAGCAGATAAGCAAGCCGATAAGCAGCTGCTTTGTGATTGTGCAGCCTGCCACACACGTTCGCATCGTAAGGAGCCCTCATAAACCTGATTGCATCGGTTTATTTACTTCGGGCCTCATCGTCAGCTGTTGCTGCTGCTGTTGTTGCTGCTGCTGCAGGACCTTGCCTGGATTCTATTTTTAGCCGCTCGAGTTGCCTCCGCGCTGCAGCTTTACCTGCAGCAATGTACGTTCGCTCGGCTCCGTTCGCACGCCCGCCCGAGTGCAGCTTGCAGCCGAAGCGTGCCTCGTGCTGGTCGCACACACACAATGCTGGGCAGAAAAAAGGCGCGCAACCGAGCGGGACAGAGATAGGGCGAGCGAGAGAGAGATGAAAATGAGGCGGAGGGAGACAGCGCTCAGGGATCAGGTATTCATTCAGTGCCAACAGCTCGTTAACTACGCACGCAAATAATTCCAAACGGCAGTTCGGGTTTGTCAGCTGGTGAAAAAACATAAATTATACATTTGATTAAGTGTGAATGTGCAGTAAATAAACATATTCAAGCGGGAGCAAAGCAAAGCACACTTGCACTGTGCCACGCTGCGTATGAGCAATGCCAAAAATGTGCACTAGCTGTGCGTGTGTGTGCGTCAGTGTATGTTGGCTTTGCTGGCCACCAAACATTATTAGGCCTTGGGCATTTTGGCCAACGAAATGCCGCAAATACCCAAAGTGACACGCAAAAATTTCTGCCCAAGGACAAAGACTAAACGCATTTGTTTTATCTCTCTCAGCTTCCCCTCTCTGTCTCTCTTTGTCGCTCTCTCGTTCTGTCAAACGCACGCGCAATTGAACAGGTGGTTGAGCTGGCTGAGGGGCTGCAAATTGACATTATTAAAGGCAGCCAAAAGTATCTGTGCGATGCGCTGCTTTAAAAACAGATTCCCCAGCTGCACAACGTGCACCAAATATGCCTAACAGTTGCTTAGCTATGTCTTTGTGCTGCGCGGGTAGCAGTATGTGTGTGTTAGTGTGTGTGTGGGTGTCTAGTCTGTGTGTGAGTGTGTGTGCGTGTTGTCTGTGTGAAGCATCTTGTATGTTCGTAAAACACGAGAACATTGTTCATAAAATTTGCCATGTTCTGCGTGCTTGTGTGCGTGTGTCTGTGTGTGTGTGTGTGTGTGTGGCATGCAAAGTGAGCGTTGTGCTGCAGGCGTGGCTGGCGACCGTGTGCACCTGAAATTCAGTCTTAAATTCAACTTTAAAAGACACGCAAATTCAGCTTAAAACTCTTTTGGCAATGCCAAACACACGCACAAAAATACAGACACACATACAAAACACATACACACACAGTACACACACACACACACACTTGTATTTAGATTATTTGTATAAGAATGTTAAGCTTCGATTTTTAAGCATTACTTACACTCAATTCACCTGCTGCTGCTTTTGACTTACTAAACAAGAAATTCCCTTTCAATTCTTTCTCTTTGCAGCTTCGCTTGGCCACTTGCTTTCTTTGGGGCAACGCACTTGCAACATTTTTGCGGCCAATTCACATTTTCAATTCAGCAAAAGAAGGTAAGATATTATTTTCCAGTCAATTTTACCAATCGAAGAAGGGGAGAGAGGGGCGATTGATTGCTGTTGGGGATGTTTCAGGAAGAACTTTCAATGTTTTATGTGTATTTAATTTGTCATGAAATCGGAATGTTATTGATGTGGATTCTCGGGCTCGGGATGGGTAAGAGGTACTCGGCGATTCTATCATGTTTCAGCTATCGCTATATATTCATAACATACTTATATCTAAGTGCTCTATAACTCTTTATTCTCATGCAGCTTATCATATATAGAAAGAGTTCCCTTTAGATTTATCATCAATTGCTGTGCTTGTAGTCTAAGTTATTTCGACTTTTCTTTTATTTACACTACTTTGAATAAAAAAAAAATATTTATAACATATAAAAAATAAAAAAAACATTTTTTGCATGGCCTGTGCTTGCATAGATGTATTTATCTTTTTGTATTTAGCACCTTGTTCAACTGTAAGTCACAAGTTATTTTATAAATAAAAGAAAACATTTTAAATAAATTTTACATGTTAAGATAAAAATATAAAAATAAAAATACTTATTAAAATTTACATATATAAATAAAAACACAATAAAATAAAGCTAAATGAATAAAACAGTCATTGCAAATAATTTTATAAAATTTCTAATTGTTTTCTCGATGTGAACATAACCTCAAACTCTTGTAAATGATTGTACCGAACTGTGTTTTGCTGTCAATTCAAATTGCCACAGAATCCATCGATAATAACCCAAATTTGTTGTTTCCATTTTGTTTTTTGCATTTGCAGCACAACTAGCTTAGTAAGTAGCCAGAAAGATAAACCCTAGAAAAACTGCACTCTAAACACATTTTAGTCGAATTAACCTCTTTAAGTCTAACAACATTTAGGATAATGTTTAGGGATCGCCTCATGGAGCTGTGTGCCATCCAGGCGCACTACAATGGCCACGACGAGGAGGAGGACGAAGAGGAGGCCGAGGCGGAAGAGCTGCTCAATCTGCTGCACTTCCACATGGACATGGATATGAAAGCGTTCTTCGCATTGGTCGAAGAAATACTGGACATGCTGAAAAAAATGGAGGAGAACATTGCCGAGGTGAAGAGGTTGCACTCGAACATCTTGTCCACCATTTTGCGCAACTCGAATGCCAAGGAGCACTTGAATTTTTTGATGGGCGATATACAGCGAAGTGTGAATAACATCAACGAGAAGATTCGACTTATCGAGCTGGCTATCGATCGGGATGAGAAGCAGCAGAAGACTTCGGCACTTCTGCGAATGCGCAAGATGCAGTACGCTACACTGTCGTACAAGTTCGTCGAGCTGATGGCCGATTACAATCGCATACAGATCGAGTATCGCGAGTGCTGCAAGGCACGCATACAGCGTCAGTTGGAGATCACAGGCAGATCGATTTCACGCGAGCAGTTGGAGAACATGCTGGAGCAGGGCAACCCTCTGATCTTCACCCAGGGCATTATCACCGACTCGCAGCAGACGAAGCAAACTATAGCCGACATCGAGGAAAGACATGCGGACATAATGAAACTGGAGACATCGATTGGCAATCTGCACGGCATGTTCAGCGAGATGACCATGTTGCTGCACTCGCAGGGCGACATGATCGATTGCATCGAGTACAATGTGAAGCATGCCAAGGACTTCGTCCAGTTGGCCATCGAGGAGACCAAGCGGGCCAAGAAGTATCGCAAGAAGAGCCCTCGCAAGAAGCTTTCACTGCTGATTGGCTTTATTCTGCTGCTCATTTTGCTGTTTGGCTTGTATATCATTTAAATCGAATACTCAGAGAGAACCTATCGATTTCAATATTAATCGAACTATTGCGAGCAATCTGTGTGTCAATGAACGTTTTCAACTTTGCGACAAATAAGATGAGAATACACTTACCTAATGATCTAATCTTATGATATATATTTTTTGAAATATATTCAAATATTTCAATCGATATCAATTATTAAAACAAAATGCATATGTATAGTATAAATTTTGAGTCTCCCTGCAAGTAATAATCGAAACTAGTCAATTTTTAGATAACCCACTTTAGAAACGATATTGATTTTTGAAAATTGTATGCTGCATGGCTTAGAGCACAACTCCTGCATATTAAGATATAAAAACATTTGTTTTTAGAAGTAAATCCCGTAATTATTTATTTATTTATTTTGTTTCTTCAAAACATTTGCAAAGAACTTCCTTAGACTTGAGCTGAATAAACACATTTGACTTTACGAATTTATCAGTAGATTACTTTACATAATACAGCAACTATATATATGTGCTGAACTATATAGAGAAAGATATTATATCTACATATACACATTGAGCAGAGAAATCCGGGCTGAGCCGAATATTTTGAATGATAAAAACTCTAAAAACTGAGTGAAAATGTTTAAGAAATCTTGTTGTAAAGCCAAAGAGTTGTCTGTGTCGTTCCAAAGAGTTTCCAATATACAACTATATATATATATATTTAATCTACACCTAATCGATGGACATGTTTACACACACATATACAAAATTGATGATACTGAAAAGAAAAGAGAAGGCGTCAAAATTGAAGACAGTTGGAAGAACTTTGTTTCGAAAAAAAACATTGCTGAAGTTTGCTATTCAAATAAATATATATACACATATATATATATATGGTATCTTTACAGGTATACGAGAATTTTCTAGATATATATATATATATGACTAAAACTGTATATACACACGATTTAATTTTTGGAAATATTTACGCAGTTTTCGAAATCGTAAATGAGCTGATTTTACCTTTTATCTTTTACCTAAACTAAGCTGAAATTCGATTTGGTTTTTGTCACAAAACTTGTTAAAGAAAACTTTCTAAAGTTTCCCATAGACACATCTTTCACACACACACACACACACAGACCCATGCACACACAAATTAACTGAAGAAAGTGAAATAAAATAAAAAGTATCAGAAAAATGTATCTTTTATCTCTAAAGCTAACTTATTCCAGCAAATTACAATAGATTTTATCTAAGGCTGCTAATAACTATGTAGTACATGCACGGGTTATTATCAAACTTTTTCCATTTGCTAAAAGTTTTTTGCATGCAAATGTGAGAGAGAAAGAGACAGAGGAGTGGGAGAGAGAGAGAGGCAGAGCAAGCATAGGCGGCGATCAAAATGTGAAAAACTGACGCAATTTGGGGAAACACGTTCAGCTATTATGGCACTGCAGCCAGCCGGGAGTATCCTCAGGGTCAGGAAGGGGGCGTGGCATGCAGGGCGTGTGGGCAGCTGGCAGGGATCTGCTACTCAAGAAACTAACATGCGAAAGCCAAACTAGTGTTGGGAGTCTTTGGCGAAAGGTTTTTTTGTGAGTCCTTGGCTGCAAAACTTGCAGCAGCAGCATTTGAATTTGAAATTGAAAACAAGTTTATAACGTGAATTGGCAAATATAGCGCTCAATGGGACAAGTAGCTGGAGACAAAGAGAGAGAGGGGGGAGAGAGAGAGAGGAAGGGAGGCAGTTGGGACACGGAGAAAGCGCTGCTCGCTGAAGGGAAAAGCGATTTTGCTGCTGCCATGCACGGATGACATTGTCAAGCAAACTCACACACAGTGGCACAACTACACATGCACACACATACAAATATACACGCACACACTACATACACCTACACACACACACACGTACTACACACGCACACACACACACCTACACATTGGCACACTAAGCTGTTCCATATTGACGCACTTGCTACTCAAGTATCAACTCTCAAAAGGACTTTGGACTCTGGTCCACCAAACTGCATCCAGCTTGCAACCTCGCTCGCCTTCTTCCTACTCCCCTCCCCTCTCTCTCCCACTCTTTGCCTCTCTCTCTGTCTCGGCTTGGACTTGAACGACTTTTGGACGCTGCAGGCATTGCCCGCCTTTGTTGTTGCAAACGAGCTGCGCTGGTAACTGTGTCGTCTTTCAAGCTCAAACGCACACGCACACACACACATACTCACGCATGCACACACTCTCCCACACACACTCCCACACACACACACATATCTTTCATTTGCGTAAGTCGTTTTCAACGTCAACGCCGTGGGGCAAATTGTTTGCTCGCCTCGTTTTCCATTCAAATTGCTTTCTTTTTGCCTTCACAAATATAAATATAAATGCAGCACACACACACATGGAGTGCATGTGCATGTGTGCATGTGTGTGTGTGGGTGTATGCATTGCTGATTTATGTACATTACAGCACTTGCACTGGCTGTTGTTGTTGTTGTTCTCGTGCCCGGCGCATTGTGCTCCATTTACCTAGAGAAATGCAAATGTTGTCGACGCTGCTGCAGCTGCAGCTGCTTTTAACTTGTGGCAAATGCGGGTCAAGTTTCTTTGAAAGTGGGAGCGGGGGAGGGGGACGGACGAAGGTAACAAAAAGAAAATGGGTTTTACTTTGGCAACATTTCGAACAATTCAAAGTGAAATAGTTTATGGAAAAACTTGACAATTTGAGAGCACAAAGGAAGCTTAACTGGAAACTAAAAAGAAACGTAGAGTATGCGATGTTGTAGCTCTCTCTCCTACTCTCTCTCTCTCTCTCTCTCTCTCTCTCTTGGTCAAGCGAGGGGTGACCTTGTGGAGGAGTTTGCTATTGTACTTAATTTATGCAGAATTTCTTATCGACAACAATTGAAGCAACTGCTGAAGCGATTGCTGGAAAACAGCTAAACAGCAGTTATAAATGCCGCCTTTTTACGGCTATAAATAGGCAATGCACTGGCAAAGGCAGTCAGTGTACAGCCAAGGCTCAAACGACAACATGCATGCAATTTACCAGTTTCTTTGCCTCACTGCAGTCGCTGTGGTGTTGGTCCAGGGCGATGCAACCACTGCCAAGCCGGGCGACTTGGTGCAATGGTCCACGGGCAATGGCGGCAAAGGGGAGGCGGTGCTCAGCCGCTCTCCCAGCTATGGCAAGAGGCAGATGGCCAAGATCACCACAACAACTGCTGCAGCACCAGCAGTGGCAGCTGCAGTAGCAGCCGCAGCAGCAGCAGCAGCCGCAGCAGTCCCAGCAGCAGCACCAGCAGCAGCTGCAGTGGCGGCAGCAGCAGCAGCAGCCGCAGCGGCAGCAACACCACCAAAACCAGCACCCGCAGCAGCACCACCAGCACCACCAGCAACAGCAGCAACAGAAGCACCAACAGCAGCAACAACTGAAGCAACTCCAGCTGCCGCTGCCGAGGCAGCAGCACCAACTACGGAGGCTGCAGCTGCTCAGGACAACCAGGAGCCCAAGGAGGCCAAGGATAACAAGGAAGCTAAGGAAGACAAGGATGCCAAGGATGACAAGGAGGCCAGTAACGACAAGGATGCCAAGCTAAAGAGCGCTGCAAAGCTATCGAAAGGTGGCAAGGCCCCAAAGAAACACATCCACTAAGGCAGCAAGAAAAACTAATCGAAACGTGCAACGCGAACTATTGATCATGTGAAACATTTATTGTAGCAAAAAACATTTAAATAGAACGGAATTTATAACTTCAGAGCTTGTTTAAGAACTTCCATTCGCATCTATCAACTCGATAACTCGCTGCAATGACGTCACGTCTTCCTTTAGTCTGCTTGACATGCTGACAAGTGATGTCGCCAGCCTGTGTTGTCTACTCGTACCTGCGCTAGTCGTGGCTACTAAAAATTTAACAAAACCAATTATTTGATTTTAAAATTCCATTAAAAGATAAAAGATCGAGAAACGAGTAGCGAATGGCAACTGAGAAGGCACAAGGCAGAGGGGAGAAGAGAGCATGCGACAAGGACGTTTCGGACGTGCCGCCAGTTGTGACCGCCTGTTGACACGCCCCCCCCCGCCCCTCGCAGTGTCGGGGCCGAGCTCAGTGTCAAGGAGCAACTGGCTCCGTTGTCTTGAGCAAGATAAGCAGCAAGGCAAAAAAGAGCGAGCAGTGCAAAAGGGTTTAACACGTGCCGCAGAAGCCATAAATAAAACTGGCACTAGGTGCAAAAAAGGATGCAGACGAGGGGGGTGTTGGGGGAGCGAGGCTGGCTGGCTGGGCAGGCACGATGACAGCGCCCAAGCATTGAGACAGTAACAGCGACAGGCGAACAGCTAAACAGGCGAACAGCTAAACAGGCGGACATGCGGACAGGCGGACAGCACGATACTCAGATAATGCTGACAGGCAATTGTGGCCCCGTTGGCAGCAGCGCAGTCCTGGTTAGTCAGCGTGTAGATTATCCTGGGCTTACTAGAGGTGTCAACGGGTAGTGCTGAGAGAGTTATATGGTACTATATATATATTGTATGTGGAATATATATTCTGATAGGCTGTGCTGGCTGCAAGTACCAAATTGTTATCAAATTGTTGCCTTAGCTAATTATTCAAATGAGTTGCACTCTCTTTGCTTATCTATCGGTGTCATCTCTTAGTCAGTGTTGGTAAATGCAACTATTTACCAATGTTTATTTCAATTGGGCTTTTAAGCTATTTATGCTTTTACGGAGCGTAAATTTTGTTGGGTATTTCTTGCTTTAAAGTAGAAATACATTTGATATCAAACAAAAATTGATATCTGATTACAGATTGTATTTTATTTGTAATCAGAGCTTAGTCAATACTTGAAAAATGTGTTGCTCACTGCTTTATTTACAGATAATTCCATGTTGACTTCTATTACCTAAAATATATATATCCATCAACTAACTATTATACGAGGGTCGTTTGATAAGTCCGTGACTTTTTGTATTTGCCGCGCACCTGCTCTAAATACAACACTGCTCCTGTGGTTTTTAACAGCTGACTGTAAATTTTGAAAGCTGGTTTTTGGTTTGTTTTATAGGCATTGAAGCGACGATCTCGGCCCTAAATAGTCGTTTGTTTCTGTGTTTCACTTCATTTGACCCGAATCTCTTACCGCCGAGCCATTTCTTCATGTTTGGAAACAAAAATAGTACGGGGGCTAAATCTGAGAATATGCTGGATGGGGTGCGTTCTGAATTTATGAATTTTGATTGCCGAATTTTTTTCTTTTCGTTAAATTCTTCTGTTTCATCCTATAAAACAAACAAAAATTTTGTGTGTTTCTACTGCTGCGGTTTTTTGGGCAATGCACTTTCCGTAATATACAAATGTAGATTATCTCACAGAGAGTTTCATATTGTTGCCTCAGCTAATTATTCAAATGAGCTTCCCTCTCTGTGCTTATCTATCCGTATCATCTCTTTATCAGTGTTGGAAAATGCAACCATAAAAGTAATGTTTATTTAAATTGCGCTTTGAAACTATTTCAGCTTTTATGGAAAATACATTTTGTTGATTATGCGTTGCTTTAAAGCAGAATTACGCTTGAAATTAAACTGAAATCGAACTCTTTTCACAAATTGTATATTATTTGCAATCAAAGCTTAGTCAACACTAGAAAAATGTGTTGCTCACTCAGCTGCTTTCAGGTTACTTCACTCTCAGTTCCATTACCTGTTATACACATCAACTAACTATTGTAACTGGCCTGTTTGCACTGACTAAGCGAGCTTCGCACTTCAGTTGTCACATGACAAATGCTTGAAGCTATCTTTGCACAGTTCTATCTTCCTCTTGCTCCCTCTTCACCTCTCCCTCTCTCTCTGTCTCTCCCTGTTTCTGTCTTCCTTCCCTTGCTTGTCTGTCAGCAACAGCCGGCGTTGGTAGCTGTTGGTAAGATGTCAACAATTTATGTGCTGGCTTCTTGTTTATTAGCAACTGACAAAGGGATAAACGTTGGCAGCTGCGTGCGCGTACAACGGGGCGTATGAGTGCCTGTTTGCTGGACTCCAATTAGAGGACATCAGCCAGAGCTCTCTCTCTCTCTCCCCTCTCTCTCTGTCATTGTCTACATGACATGCTACAATGTGTGTTATGTTCCCCGGCCACGCCCACAGCAGACAAGCTGCACTCGAAGAAGTTCCTCATATCTCTGCCCCTCTCTCTCCCGCCCATGCTCCCTTTATTATTTCTATTTTTTAGTATTTTGCTGGCACTTTGCTTCGCTCGGTTCGACTTCGGCTTCAGCTTCTACTCCGGGGTAAAGTGTAATTGAAATGCACATTGAAACTTTGAGTATAATGCGCTTACAAGTTTCTTTTTTCTTTAACAAAACTATAAAATACATTTTATATGGCCGGAGTAGTAAAGTTCTGATTGGGGCGGGGGCAGGGCAGAGAGGGGGGGCGGGGAGCAAAGTACATAAGTAGAAATTATGTGCGCATGAGGATGAAGCTGATGCGGACGGCATAAAAGTCAGAGCCTGCACAGAGTCGACATATGAAGCAGGCAACAACAATGGGGAGAACAACAGAAATAAGAGCAGAAAATATGATTTAATGGTTGCAAGTGCAACCAGTGCTGCTGCTGCTGCTTCTTCTTGCCACGCTGCATTCGTAACTTTTGCCAAGCTGCTTTCCACACGTAATTCTGTTAGCGAGTCAAGTCGGAGTTGGACTGAAGTTGCTGCGGTGGCCAGCGCAGCAGCAGCTGACAGGCAGCTGTCATGTTGCTGTGGCTTCCACAGAATTTAAATAAATTGATGAACGGGCGGAGAGGCAGAGAAAGAGAGAGACAGAGAGAGACAGAGAGAGAGCCAGGCAGATAGGCTCCACTTGCTTGGCTCACTTTTTTGGTTAGACAGAAGCCTGCCAAACTTGCCACAAATTGTATTAGAGCCAGAGTGAGTTGATGGAACTCCGCTGGCGGCTGCATTCAGTGGCCTCAGTGGCAGCAACAACAACTGCAACAATACTGTGAAATTGCATTACTTGCCTGGCTGCGGCACATGTTCTTGAAATGTGGCAACAGCTGCCAGTTGCCGCATTGTGTGTTACGGCCAAGCTACTCTGCGTGCGGTTAGTCTTGGTCTCCGCTAGCCTGCCTGCCATTTGCAGGTGGATTGAGCAATTCATTGAGAATATATATAGAGCTATACAAATAGTTCTATGCAGTCATGCCTAAGTGCGCTGTAAAAGCTTCACTTGTGATTCATATGCATTGAGTATGTTCGGCAATTAAGGGAATAAGAATATATATAGAATATAGTACAGTATAGTAACAGATGCAGTAGAAGCATTAGTCATGCTCTGCAATTGTGTTTATTTGTTATATGAAGGCTTAGCTCGCTTTGGACATCAATTGATTAAAAGCCTAATGAGTTGATTCCACAATTGAGGGAATAAGAATATATATGGAATATAGTAAAGTAAAGTCAGATGTAAAGTTAAAGTATTAGTCATGTTCTGCAATGAAATGAATACTATGAAGGCTTAATTTGGGCTTCACTGCAATTGATTGAAAGTCTAATGAGTTGGTGCGACAACTGAGGGAACACGAATATATATAGTATAAATATATATAGTAAAAAGTAGAGTAGAGTATTAACACACACAGCAGTATTAGACGATGTTAGTTAGCAATTTAATCAATTTGCCTTGCTGACTTAGTCAACACTTTGCAACATTCGAAACACATTAGAAACTTCCCATTAACGCATTACGTATACGCCTCGTTGTGCCCGCAATAAAACGCCTTTTAATCGAACGTGTCATTAAACTTTCCATCAATTTGTGACGCACACGAGCAAATTCGTTACGCTTCTCCTTCTTTTCTTCCCTTAGCTTTCTTTTTTTTTTTTTCTCACTTTTCAGTTGGACATAAAACTTTTTCCACCCGCTCGCACACACCCACACACACGCACACACACACACGTTTATAAACAACTTAAGTCATACATGTGTTGTTTTTTCAAGCCAAGACAAACAGAACCGAACCGAATCAGCCCCCCTTTCCTTCCCTTGCGTGCAGTTCGCCCCCGCTTAACAGTTTTGTGCAGCCAAAACGTGTTTATGTCTGTTCATTGTCACATTTACTTGTAAACTTGCCCCTGTCACTATCGTTGCCACACTCCCCACCCCCCATGGCATCTACCCTGCACCCTCCTTAGTGTGCCTGCTGCTTGCACTGGCACTGCCACTTTGGGCCAGGCCAAGGATGTGCTCCTTAGACATGTCAGCGACACAGCAGACACTTGCAGGCTGCAGTCGAGGAAAAAATTGAATGCCACATCAGGGCAAAGGGGGAAGATGGGGGGAGGGTGTGTGCAAAACGGAAGCAAATAAGCAGAGAGCGCTGAGCGCTGAGCGCAGACGAGGACGATTAAAAGTGCAGACATCGCTGGGACATAAACAAGGCAGGAAGTTGTAAAAAACACATAAACAAAGTTGGCAGGCAAAAACTAAAACAAAAGAGCGCCACACACAGCTCCCCCCCCCCCCTTCTCCTACTCTTGCCATATACTAAAGAATTTTTTCTCGTTGTTAACTTTGTGCCAAGCAGGGAAGAAATCTCAACGCTAACAGGATACGCCGAGGCGTCTGTCGATTTGCAGTTCAAGGACCAATAACAAAGCCAAAGAAGGCGCCAGAGTTGGCAGTGCAGAGTTGAAGGTTATTGGGGATTGCATTCATTTATATTTAGAGTATTTTTGACAGGAATTAAATACAAATTAAAATAATAGTATATGTTAAATATATTTTATATATATTATATATTATTTATAATAGTTTATTCCTTTCTTTGTGCTGCAGTGCATCGGCAGTTCGTCTCGTTTGCACATTTTCGTTTGTTGGCAGCCGGAAAATGTCTGCTTAGCGGTTGCATTTCCGCGAGGACTTCCTGTCGCACAACGAGGCATGCACCCACACACACACACCAGTCACACACACACACACACACACACATGCTCGGGCACACAAGGAGTGTTGCCAATACAAATATAAATATGCATACGTGCGCAGAGAAATGCCTTTGCCAGGCTCGCGCTGCTCCCTCGCCAGCACCCTCTACACTCCCCCCTCCCTTGCTTGCAACCCCCCTTCCCCCTTGGGCTCTGCACTTAATGCGCTCTCTTGCAGGCTCTTCAAGCACTTCTCCCGCTCGAGAAACAAGGATTACAATTTCATTTCAATTTCCTGCTTCTCTGCTTGTTATGCACACAAACAAAATGCAGCAGCAGCAGTAGCAGCATCCTCAGCTACTTGCCACGCCCCGCAAAAGTGGGCACCACTTGTCTGCAAGTGTGTGTGCCACTGTGTGTGTGTGCATGTACGTGTGCGTGTTGTTTACTCAAGGCTTAAGGTTTAAAATGGATTTGTTTGACTGGCAGCAAGCCGACTTGAGCACGAGCACACACACTGAGCAGATACACCCCTCTCTCCCTCTCTCTCACTCTCCATGTGGCATCTCTGTTCCACTGCTTGCCATGCTGAACACATGTCGTACACGCTCAACGCCATTTAAGCTATTTAACAGCTTCCTTGAGCTGCAGTTTTTCCCAATGCTTGCCTAGTTTTCAATTTGCCTTAGTTTTTCCCCCTGCTGTCTATCTCCCCCTCTATCTCTCTCTCTTTCACGCTCTGTCTCCGTCCCTGTTCGTGTCGTTGCCTTTGTCTAGGCCATGGCTTAATTAGCTTTTGTTGGCTGGGGCAAAAACTTTTGTATTTCTTTCTGTTGCTCATTCCCTTTTTTTTGCTGCACTCTTTGCACTTTGTTTTGTCTGCCTTTGGCCTTTATTATTATTTTCAAGCGTTTTTTAATTTGTAAATTTTATGCCTCGTCTTTTCCCTTATTTGCCTTATCATCATCATCGCCATCGTCGTCGTATCTTTCGCTTAAGCGGCTTCTACTTAAGCTGCAATTGAGTTGGGAGTATAATGGGCAAAGTTTAATGAGAATTGGCTGTAGTTAGCTGGCTTTTAAGTCGCTTACGGCTTTTGGCCAACTGAAATCGCTCGTTGTGGCTCTTACATATTTATAGGTTTTTATATTCGCAAATCTTGTGCGCATAATTGGCAAACAGCTCAAAGAAAAGTAGCAGAATAAGGAAAATAGTTCTATCAAAAGTGAATGAATAAATTTAGAGAAAGCAAAAGAGGGAAGAAAGATTACCAAGTGACAATCAACTTCAATTCGAAGAAAGCATAAAGACTTCGAAGTGTTATATAATATACCATATAAATATATGTTCAACAAGGTTCAACACATTATATATTCAGCAAGGTTCTAATCTCTATTACTGTTTACTTTTCATTCTTTCGAGACTTCACAACTGTTTAAGGCAACAAGTGTTTTCTTATCTTTCAATCACTGCTTGCAAGCAGCACTTGATAATCTTTCAAGAACAGTCTATTTATATTATTTTTCTTGGAAATTTCCATATAAACCCGGAAGAATTTGTTCTTGGTCTCAGTGCAAGTCTACAGATGTCTTGGAAGTCATTGCTCAAAATTTGTGTGCTGCTTACTTTGGGTCTGCAGACCCTTCAGCTCACACCTGAAGTTCACGATGTGACTGCTTTGCCGGGAACAAATCTCATGGCTCCAGTTATGTTTGTAATCAAGGCTGCTGATGTTTATACGGCGTATTCTCCCGAGACCAAAACCAACTGTAAAAAAAATTATAAAAACAACACCGAAATATAAAAACATAAAAGGCAAAAAAATGAGAGCTACAACCGCGAGAATGAGTTTATTCCCTCGCAAAGAGCCACCACCATCCACTCCCGAGCCGGTTGTTGTAAGAAACCCCTACACAATGTCATATCGCTCCACCGATCCTCCAGAAATCGCTCAAATGGGATACAGATCAAACATGAAGCAACTTTCGTATCCAACAAATAAAACAACGCCAAGCGTTAATTAAAGGGATCGGATAAATGATATGTAATGAAAAGGTTTATGAAAAGTCTATTCGGAATGTATTTGCAAGAATTTTAGTTATAATCAGTATGTTTTAATAATATTGAAATACTTATGTATGCTTAAGGGCTTAGTATTTGTTTTCAATAAATCAAATCTTTTGCAATAAATTTATTCTTCATTTAAGTTGCCGATACTTTTTTATTTCATTAAAAATAAATGAAAGATTTCCTTTGCAGAATTTACTAAGAAAAATGTGCCTTATAATTAGGGATCTCATCAGTTCTGGATATCTTCAGTTTTCTGCTGATTCTAGAAGTCATCAATACTCTCTTTTGGAAATTCTTTACCCTTTCTCACCGCACTTCTCGCCCAGGTGCAAATGCAATGAATAAAAGTTGCACATTCAATATCGTTTTTCTAGTTCGATGGCAGCGAGAGAAGGAAGCTCCCAACTGTAGCTGTGACTGTAACAGTAACTGTAAATTTTATTCTATATAACGTATGTGCTGGCCACTTGATTTTTATGCCATCGTTTATTTGTCTCGCAGCAACTGCAGCTGAGAACTGGAGGAGTTGCTGCTGGAGTCGGGTTGCTCCCACAGCAATCTGCGTCATGTATTTATTACCAGTAACACACACACACACTCAAAGAGATGCGCACACACGCAGAGATACACACACACACATATAGAGCTAGACACACACAGACACATGCATATATGACGGCACTATTTCATAAATATTCATTGATAACAGTCGAAAGAATCAACAAAACAAAAAAGAGAAGTTAGATTAAACAATAAATTAAATAACCAACGTTGCTTTACTCTGTAATAAGTGAATTATGACAGTTTGAAGTATGCAGGGTATATGCGTAAATTATTTTTGAAGTGCATTATATGGGATCACTTTTAATTTTAACATATAAAATCAATTTTAGGTAAAGTTTATCATTTGAAATCTTTTCTTTAAGCGTATGAAGGTTTTTGTTATTTTGTCAAGTATTTATCGTCTTAAGTCTCCTAGAGGTTAGATTTATCGTATAAAGTCTCTTTGAGATTAGGTTAATCGTACAAAATCTCATTGGAGATTAGGTTTATCATCTAAAGTCTCTTTGAGGTTATTTTTGTTTTTCAAAGTCTCTTTGAGGTTAGGTTTATTGTATGAAATCGATTGAGAAAACTCGCTGATGCACTTCTTTCCTCTTTTGCCCTACATGAATTGTATATACCTCAAGAATTTTCCTCTGCTTACAGGGTATAAAAGTCGCAGCGACAAATTCTAAACAAAAGACAAGCGATAGAGTGAATTGTTGCATGGCATAGGGCAACATGTTGTGCCATGTGGCATGCAGCCGTGTAGCATGTATCGAAATGGAACACATTTTTATGCAACAAATATGAATACTGCTACCATTTCGATGGGGAGTTGCAACTCTAGTCGAAGGGGCAGGCAGGAAGGAGGGAAGGGGTAGGGGGTATAGCTGATGCTGCCGCAGTATTTTGTGGTGCTGAAAATCGGGCATTAGCGTTTTTTTGATTTAGGTCAGCGCGCGACTTTGTTGTTGACCACGCCCAGTTGCGCCTTTGCACAGAGGGAGAGAAAGTGTGAGAGAGAGAGGTAGCATGAGTCTCTGTGCTGGCAGGCAAGGCCTGGGCAGGGGGGTTTATTCTAACGAATGTGTGGCTGTGTTTCATTTAAATTTAAATGAACAACGTTGTATTGTGTTTTGAGGCATTGCATTTTGTTTGCTGTAGCTGTAGCTGCTGTTGTTGTTGTTATTGTTTCCTTTTGTTGTTGTTGCTGTGCTTTTAATCTGTGTCAAAGCATTTTCCATGTGTGTGTGTGTGCGGGACAGGCCAGTTGTGTTGCTCCTGCTGCATTTTAACGCTAGGGGAAATGTTTTTCGACATCCATAAAATATATGCGCATACATGCATTTGCATACATGTGTGTATGCGTGTGTGTGTGTGTGTGTGTGTGCGATTGTGCTATAAATTTGTTTGTGCACATTCTGCTAACTCTTCTTTTTAGCTCGCAAATTTATTTATGTCGGGAGTTTTACGTTCACAATATTTTGCTTTTGCATTTCGTTTTGTTTTTCAATATTTCAGCAATTGTTGGCGCTTCTGTGATTTGTATGTGTGTGCGTTTCTGTGTGTGTGCGTGTGTGTGTTTTGTTTCTAGGGATTAGTTGGCTGGCAGTGCCAAAATATGAATTGCTTGCATTAAATTGCCGAAGCGCTCGTTGAGAGCTCACAGGCTTTGCTCGCGATTTATTGGCGGGTGAAATTTGAATGCGCCCATAACGAATTTCACGACACCATCGAAGGGATCTTGCGGTATATTTTCAAAGGTTGCGAGTTATTAAGCAAAGTTTAATTGGCTTCGGGAATGTTCCATGAATGAACTTTCTTCTACACTTCATTGATTGTCTTCTACATTGACTGTCTTTCACATTCATTGTCTTATACATTGACTGTCTCCTTCTTGGACTTTATTATACATTGATTGTCTATAACATTAACTATCTTTTATACCGACTTTCTTCTATATTGACTGTCTTCTACTTGGACATTTTTCTAAATTAAATATCTTGTACAATACATTGACTGTCTTCTTCATTGACTGTGTTCTACATTGAATATCAAATACATTGATTAAATGTTTACTACGTTCATTGTCTTCTACTTAACTGTCTTCTACATTGACTGTCTTATACGATGATCATTCCATTTCCTTTCTATACTTGTCTTAGCTAGATTATTATTTTATTTTTTCTCTTCTCAGAATTCTTTACAATATGCATATTATCTTCTCCTTCAAATTGAATTTGTGCAGCAAACTGCATTTAAAAAATACTCTACAAACATTTTTATGAATTCAAACATTTAAAATGGCCAACTGCAATACTATATTTCGCCATGCTGGACGTTATCTGTGCCCTCAGTGTGTGTGTGCACTGCATGCGAGGTTTTTGCTGCTGTTGCTGCTGTGTTTACGATTTGTTGTGCGACAACAACATTATTTATGGCTAAAATAGTTAATGAATTGAAAGAACAGCATGTGTCAGCAGAGCACATGAAATGTTTTTTATACAAATGCGCAGCCTGCGGTGCCTGGTGGTCGTCCTGCCTGACTGCCTACCCCCTTTGCCTACTTCCCCCTCCGCCTAACTATTGTAGTGAGTGCTCTACTGTCACTCGACTGCCTCGCAGATTGACATTTGCACTGATAAATGCCACAGGCATTTGCTCGGTGAGCTGCACTCGTCGCGGTACTGGCTGAGTACCTGCTCACAACTGGTTTCTTGTCTCCACTTTGCTGTGACTAACTGACGGCTGCTTTGCAGTGATTAATTTGCCACTGTTTTTTAGTTGCTATAAAAGCGGCAGGTGTTTTACATTTGCATTTCACTTGGCCACAAGCCTTTCAATTAAGCAGAATGCAAATCCCTCAACTGCTGTGCATGCTCTCGCTCTGGCAGATATGCCCGGCGGTGGAGTCCATCGCCAATCGGCAGACTCGCGAGACGGGCTTCCCTCAGGCATTGCTCTACATCAATCGAAACATGTACAAGCCAAGCGGCAGCAGCAGCAGCACCACCACCAAGATTGCGCTATCGACCACCAATGTGTACGATCTGTTTCGCACCAAGTTGCGCACCACGACAACTTTGAGTACGAGCACGAACAGCACCACAAGCAGCACTCTGGCCACAACGACGAAGGCATACACTACAGCAGCAACAAGTGCCAGGACTAGCACCCTACCAATGTCCACAACAACAGCGATAACTTCAACACCGGCGACAACAACAACTGCAGCAGCAGCAACAAGCACAACAGCAACTTCTACAGAGGAAGCAACTTCAGTGGAATCAACTACAGCAGCAACAACAACTGCAGCAGGCACAACTGCAACAGCAACAACAGCAGCAGCAACAACTGCGACAACAACAACAGCAACTGTAGCAACTGCAACAACAACAACTGCAGCAGCAGCAACAACTGCAGTAGAAGAAACTTCAGCAACTACAACAACAGTAGAAACAACAGGAACAACAACTGCAGCAGAAACAGCTGAACCAACAACAACTACAGCAGAAACAACAATACAAACCATTAAAGCAACAACAACAACAACAACTGCAGACAGCAGCAAGCGACAGTTCAAAGTGAACTCAACGAAACTGATCAAATCGCACACATTATATCATCACCAGAGCAACAAAACATTCAACGCAGGCACCTCAATCAATGATGATCCGCTGCCTTTGTCATTGCTGTTCGTGATGATTCTATGCTGTTGCCAGGCACTGTGACAGGCAGTCAACAATAAATATATACTATAATATATATAAAATATAATAGATATTACTGCACTTGTAGAATTGCATTCATTGCACTTAGAATTAGTTGAAATAATCTTGGAATAAAGTAAATAATTTACATAAAAAACTCTTAAAATTGCTGCCACATTGTATGAATTAATTTTTTTGACATATTTGGTAAATATATGCTTAATATCTGCACTTCATTTTCGTGGCATTTGCATGAATCCTCAGCTTATAAAGAGTTCTACTGTTCTTTTTCATTTCCACTTACGAAAATCGCAAACAAAACAGTTCAACATCGATTAAAATCAATGCAAAAAATTAGCTGAAAAAGAGCTAGAAAACACACGCTGACACTTTTTGTGTGCCAGCAACAACAACAACAACAACGGAACTATAGTCAATATATAGTTGTGTGCATGCAGATTGGGAGAAAATATGTCACAAACTGTTCATAAATTCATTTAGCGCTGGCGCAGCCGTGTGCAATTGCCGGTGAATTATTTAACATTTAAAAGTGCATTTCATATTTGTTTCGGCGCGACAGACCAGAAACATAAAACCAATCTACGATTTACGAATTTATGTGTGCACACACACACATACACACACGCACGCAGCGTCGCATCTGCATATTGTATGCATATCCTCTTGATATGTATTTTATGCACGTTCGCCATTAGTGGGCGCGTGACGTCATCGATGGGACGTATAAAGTTTTTGCGGTTGAGTGTCAAGTTCAGGGCAAGTTGCCTGGCCAAGCGTTGTGCAACATTTGACAGGCTGCGACACGTGGCATGGCAAGCACTTTGTGGACTGTTCATTCCTCTGGCAGATCGGTCGTGAGACACCTTTGGGTACCCTGTTGAAGAACTTTAATAATATATTGCCTGAGAGAGATAATTACAAACTGAAATTGAAGAAATTTAGTTAGCATTTTCATTGATATGTATTTCTAATAAATCCCTTACAAAGATCTCTTTAAAATCTTATATCGCATTTCTCTGCTCATGATACACTTCACAGCGAAGTCGTTATGCTCCTTGCACCTTCTAGATATCGATTAAGAACGTGCGCCAGCTGTTGCCATTTTCACCTTGTGAAAGTTTGCATTTTTGCTGGCATTGCGACGCGTCAAGTTCACACGTCTCGACTTTGGCTTTGGCCATGTTGACACAGCTGGCGAGCCAATGAGATGCCAAGAAACAAGTAGAGAGCAAGAGCAAAAGAAACAGCGACAATCGCAACTGCTGCAGGTGCAGGCATGAGGCTGCAACACGAGTTGCCAAAAGAAAGTTGTGCGAGAACTTTGCATAACACGCGGCGCCAAAAACTTCAGGTCAGGCCAAGACTTTAAGTGTTTTGTGAATTGAGAAGAGCAAAAAATGAGAAGATAATATAATACTTATGCCTTTCGAATTTGCTACATTTATGGAATATGCTTCTATGTTAGGTATATTTTCTGTTGCATACTTTGCAGGGCTTGATTCAGTATTCCTTTCAAAATATTTTATGAGTTACTTCTAAGTTAATTATCCGGTTGCGACATAATTTTCAGATATAATTTGTGCGATCCCAGTAGTTATTGTATTTACTCCAATAATTTAACAGTTCTTCATCTGAATTCTTATATTTGTCAATGACTTTTTACTGTGATAATCTTTGTGTATATTGTATTAAAATATATAAAACACTTATGTTTTCCTTAAAACAAAGCAGCAATATTATATTTTTTATTTAATATTGAGTTATGTGTGTGAAGTTCGAGTTCTGTGTGCACTGCATCTCTCCTTTAGAGGGGAACCGATCTCTCCTTTTGTTGTTAGCCTTTAAGCTTGATTGCAGTGGGTGTAGCTGGGCTGCTCTCGGCTGAGGTGGTGCTCTTCGTGTCATCTGTGGTTGTGGCTGGGCCGTCAGTTGTGCTAGTCTCCAATGAACTGGGCTCCTCACTGCTCTTGGCAGCGGGGGTGAGGGCTTCGTGCATGAGGCCTTCGTAGGCGGTGTCGTCGATGCTCACAAGAGGCACATTGATGGGCAGCCGGAGCTCTCCACCCGAAGGCTTTAGCATGAATGCCATGTGAGACCATTTAGGATCTGTGATGGCACAAGCAGTCGATAAGCTCAAGGCGATGAACAGGCAAATCGTTTGAGGCTTCATCGTTGTGTCTATGAAGATTCAAAGCGAACTGTCTGGTTGTGGATAAATCATTCTTTTTATAAAGTCTTATCAGCAGCTGTTTTTTAGCCGTGTCTGCTGCAAAGCTGCATTGATTCAGCTTGACTAAGCAGCGCAGCAAAACAGTTGCACATTCATAAGCGATAGATGAGTCAAGTGATTTGGCGCTTCGAGCTGTTATGCCACTATAAAAGCCGCCTGGCAAGCAATTAAAATTCAGTTTACTTCGAACAGTTCTTGGTAAAGTAACAAAATGCGTTTCTGGACAATTCTCGGTATTTTCACAGTGCTCGTAGTGGCTGCAACAGGTGTTGCCAGTCCGGGCAAGGCTAGCGATGTTAAGAAAAAGTCCTCGACCACAATGTCACCCAAGGATCTGTTCCTCATGCACGCTCAGCACTCGACCAAAAATCTGCCGGGCAAAAAGAAGTCGAAGGCAACCACAGTGACTCCGAAAACAACAAAGGCAACAGTGCCTCCCACAACGCCAACTACGCCAGCGACACCAGCAACTCCTGCCAGCGCGGCGGCACCAGCAGCTCCGGCAGCTGGCACTGTGACCAGCACAAGTGTGCCAGCGGTGGCGACTACACCCAAGGTTACCCCAACTACAGCCAAGCCCAAGGCTAAGGGCAAGTCAAAGGGAAAGGGCAAAGGCAAGGGCAAGGGCAAGGACAAGGCCCAGACCAAGACAAGAGCCCTTGCCCAGTCCAACGAGGCACAGGAGAACTGCAAGAAGATCGGAGGCCGTCAAAGCCGTGCCGACTGCCTGAACAACAAAACCGATGGCCAAGGCAAGAACAGCAAGACAGCTGTCACCCCAACGAGCACAACCAGCCAGACAACCAGCTCGGCAACAACTCCAGCAGCAGGTGCTGCTGCTGCTCCCACTGCCACTGCCACTGTCCCTGCAGATAGCTCTGCTGCTACCACTGCCACCGCTGGCACTGCTGCAGTCACTGCTGCCCCTACTGCCTCGGGCGAGACTGTTGCCACAGCTACCGCTGCTCCAGTCACTGATAAGACCAGTGCCAAGCCAGAAGCAGCCACCAATGCTGACAAGTTGAACCAAATGACAGTGGCCTCATTCAACGCAGATGTGCCGGACATGGAAATGGAGGGAAATGCACCACAGCCCATGATTGCTGCCAGCCCAGAGAAGGCCAAGCCCGACGCTGCAACTGAGATCAAGACCAAGGCTGACCTGATGGCTCGCGATATCATTAACGGAACACACGAAGAGCACAACATCGAACCCTGAATCGAAGTGAGCCCGCGATGAACACATGCAGCAACACGTGCGCAAATATACTTTATAATTTATACGAGAACCTATAGAAATGCAATAAAAGGAAATATTTATTATAATATAAAAACTAATAAGAACTGATTTTATTCTGATTTAAGATTTCATATTAAGTTTCCTTAACATTTGCAGCACAATTTCTATTGGGTAATCTTTTGATTGATAGTGTATATGTAAAGTATAAAGACTTTCACATGAACAGCTGCGAACTTATTGTAGAGCACTGCGCATTAGCATAAAACTGCAATTCGGGTCAATTAAAGCACTTGAAGGGACTAATGTGGTATTCATATATATGCTAAAAAATGGGAATATACATTGATAATGGACATGCAACGGCCTCGACATGGATGCGAAACGCAAAACTCCATTATGCACAAGTTCTGATTTCAATTTGAATTTAGATATCATAAGTTAGGCAACAGGGACATAACGAACACTTGGATACTCTTGCTTTTTAAGGTATTCTTGTCATGGAATACAGAATATGATATTTTCTAAGTTTTTATAATGAAATAAAAAGCAGATGCTGAAGGAGAAAGCAATTGTATAAGGTTGTTACAAGTTATAAAAAATAAACGGACATATTAATTATGAAAATATAAAAAATTGCTAAACAATTGTAGCCAAAAGTTCCTGAAACTAAAATCTACATCTTTGAACCTAAAGCCTCGTTATTTTTTTAATGCTTTATATTTTTCTGTTTCTTTTTCATATGATCGTTTAAACTTTCTTTAACTTTTTATTAGAAGTTTCATTCACCTTAGCTAGTTAAAATATTATTGTTTGTACTTTCTTTATATAAATTATTTTTCTCATAGTAAAGATTTAGTTACAGAATTCTTGATTTTTAATATTATTATTTTTATTTTATTTATTTTCAATGGATTGAATCCGTTGCTGTCATTGTTTTAACTTTCTTCTCTCTGAAGTCAATGTTGATGAAGTGACAACATGCTCTCACAGTTTTAAATCCTTTTTTTCTTATACGTGTTCGTACATATTACATTTACATACTGCTAGAATGTTTCACCAACCCTGTAAGAAACTAACAATTCTCTGTTGGAGAGCGCATAAAAAGAAACTTAATGAATGCCGAAACGTGGCCATAATTTCCAGTTACTTTTCTAATCTGCTGATAATATTTGGGGCCATAAATTTTCGCATGCTTTCATAAATTGTTCGTGCATAAATTCTTGCGCGCAAATCTCTGCTGTTATTTGCCCCCCTTCGCACGCCCTTTTCCCTTACTCCATTCCCCCCACACATCCCTTCTTTGCTCTGCTGGCCCTTTCAATTTTTTTCGGAGCTATGAAAATATTGTTGGGCGTCCTGCAGCAGCTTTTCAAATATTCATTCATGCAAATTCATTAACGTATTTGTTGTTGTTGCTGTTGCTGTTGGTGTTGGTGTTGTTGCGCGACGGCGACGCCGTGGCGTTATGAATGCAAAGGCTGCACAGTGGACAGACAGCAAAAAGAATGCTACGTACGTATACGTATTGTACACTACGTATACGCCACCGCAATGGGCTATGTAAAGTGGTTCGGTTTTTTTTGTGTGTGTGCTCGCTGCAGACGATTGAGTTTTCTTCACTTTTTTTTGTTTCTGTAGACACAGTTGAAGAGCGCGAGGGGGTGGGGAGGGAGAAGAAAAGGGTGCCTGCATGCATTTCTTTTGGTCGACCGCCATTTTCCACGTAGGCAAGTTTCAAGCATCGCGGAAAATCCTCACAAAATGAGTGTGTGCATGTGCTGAGGGTGTGTGTGTGTGTGTGTGTGTGGTGGAAATAAATAAAAAAGCAGCTGCTGCAGCGAGAACGTCTTCTGCCGTTATTAAAAATACAACGTAGTAAATTAAAAAAGTGCCGAGCAAAAAGCGAAAAAGTATTTGAAAAACGCAACAAAAGGCGGTGAAAAACTTTCGTCTGGACCGACGCCGTCTTGACTGCGGTTTTCCCTCATGCTTCGCTCTGTTTCTCTCTCCTCCTTCTGGCATCTCACTTTTATTTGCATTACGCTTCGTTTCGGTTTCATTTTCATTTACATTCTCGTGTTCGTTTTCGTTGCTGCTGTTGTTTTGTTTTCTTTCGCTCCTCTCGCGCATTTGCCGCTTTTTTAATTTCTCAACAAGCCTTTTGACGTCAAAATAAGCGTAATATTTAGTTGTACAAGGCGAGGCGGGCAAGAAAATGAAAACATGGCGCCAGCAGAAGGAAAATTATGTTTAGCAATGCGGAAGTAAGCATATTATTTCGCTATTTTTCCCAGACTTCCTCTCTTTCTCTCTCTCTCCCCGTTTCTCATGCTGTGTTTCCTCATTTCTTGTGGCTGCACTTTTAATTATGCAAGTGAAAATGTAAATTTGCGTGAAGTAAAGCAAACACAGTGGAAATTTGCATCTTTGTTTGCGTGCTGCAGTCAGACTTGTTTGAATGTAAATAAATAAACTGCCAGATATTAACTAACTTCTTCCTTCTCTTTCTCTCTTTGCAGGTGAGTCTCTGTTCGCCAGTTGTGGGTAAGCCGAAAGTATTTCCATCTTCATAGACAAACAAAACTTCTCAAAGTTTTTGTCGCAGTTTCAAGTTTTCTATCGATTTCAACTTTAATTTCCCAGTAGAAAACTTATATTTATTCGATGCTATCTTGAGACATAAATAAACGATTATTGTGCCAAGTCGCGACAATAATTCCCTGTTTTATAGTTCGAATTGCTTGTAAATGTATCAAGGAACCTTTTCCAATATATTAACTGAGTGAAGCAAAAGCAGCGATTGAGATAAATATCATGCATAAATATCATAAAAGAAAGTGCCATAAAAACACGCAGATTATCTCCGAATGTGCTGGATAAGAGCAAAGGAAGCGAAGCGGCGGACTAACTTTGAACGTAGATATCAGCGACAGTTTATCTAAGGGCGGTTCTGTGGCGAGGCATTATGAAAAATGTGGCACGGCTCGAAAATATGTTCGCTGCGAAAATGCAAAGCAATTTAGCGGAAAAAGGCAGACGAAGAAGGGAGGAGGAGGAGGAGGAGGAGAACGGAGCAGGAGGCAAATTTCAAGCCAGCCTGCTGGAAATGTTGATTGTTGGCTCTGTGGAATGCCTTTGTGGCTGCGTGAAGGCTTTCAAATCAAATGAGTGGGCACAATGTGGGCCCACATGAGGCAGCTCAGAGAGGAGAGCGGGAGGTGTGTGTGTGCAGTGCATAGGTACAGGGAGGGGAGGGGGTGACTATCTGCAGATTGTCATGTCGAGGCACGACGCACGCCCGAACTAATTTATTACTTTAATTCGCGCTCAAAGTGCCTGCCGTTTGTCTGCTCCTGTTTTACAATTTCTGCTGAGTGCCGAGTTATAAATGATGCGTCATTGTGAGGTCTCCTTCCCCCCCCTTCCCCCCCTTCCCCCTTGCCACAGCTACTGCCCTTATATCATATTATGCGCAAGCATGGTGTCGTAAATCGCTTTTCGAATGCTGCATCTATTGGCATTTGTGTGTATTTTGGGCAGGGGGAGAAGGAGCATGGGGAAGGAGAGTGGGGCATTTGATTTTTATCAGGCTTTTGTGGCATCATCTAACCCAGTTTCCATTCTGTTGAACTAACCTTGTAAGCGAACACAAATTTATGTGTATGCAAGATGAAGGCTAGAGTCGAACAGTGCCGGCCACGCCCCTGCCCCAGCCTTTGCCTTCGGCTTTGCTTTCCTCGCCACTGTCTGCTGCGTTTGCTGTGATTTATTGCATACTTCTTGGCGGATTTTGCTGTTTTGTACAACAGTTTTTTGCCATTCTGTTTCGCCCTTTTTTTTTTGGTTTGTTCGTTCTCTCGACTTTCTATTTTATTTGTATTTCTTGTGCCGCAAACTGACTTGGCAAGCTGCACGGCTTAAAGAGATTCTTAGTTTGCAGCATGTGTCTACGTGTGTGTGAGCGACTTTGCTCTTGATTTACTGTTTGTTGTGATTTAAAAGTTTTGCGTAGGAGCTGCCCCCGAATAAAGTTGTCTTTTCATGGTCAGAGCAGAGCAAAGAAAAAAAAGGAAATCGAATAGAAAACTGATGGAGAAACATGCGAAAAGAGGATGTGCATTGTGAAATAGATTACAAAAGTTAGTCAAGGGCTGATGGAGAGATCAAGCGAGCCTTCCTTATGATCTAATTGGGTTGAACCAGAAACTATGTTCAGATCAACTTATTTGATATTATGTAAAACTTTAAAAGTAAGAAATCATAAATAATAATATAAGAAATAAAATATATAAAATACGTTTAAGACTTTAAACGGTTGACTTGTCTTCATCCTTCATCGCTCTTCGTATGCGCAATATCTGTATAAACAACATCCAATGCAAATATCACTTGAACTAAGCCTCGACAAACACATACTCCCACACACACACACACACATATGCAAGCACTTTGGCAGGCCATGCTAGACCAATAACCACTTAACACGTACACGACATCATCGTCCTCTCGTGGCGTCAAAAGCGCAAACAGCGCCATCTTCGACGCTCCAATAACAATCATACGCCCCATTGTGCAGCTGCGAAGCGCCAGCAAAGCGTAGCACAAAAAAAAAAGAATAGCGAACGAGCAAAACTGAAATCAAATTTTCAACCTTCATTAAACGCTTTGTCGACACCGGCACAGCGGCTTTAAGCAGCTCGCCTTGTGGTTCTCCCGTGCTGCCTGTGCTGCCGCTGCTGCTGCCGTTGCTGCTGCTGCTTAACACTTTTTATCATTTAATCCTGCGGCCGCAGCGGGACAATGGCAAAGCAGCAGCAGCATAGCAGCAGCAGCAGGCCACGAGGCAGTCAGGTAGTCAGCCAGGCAGCGAGGTAATAAATTTTAAGGACATTAAATTTGTTAACAGCAATTTAACTATTAACGACGGCCAAAGTGCAAAAGGGCAAAAGGGCAAAGCGGCAATGCTCTGCTCCAGCGCTCTAACGGATCAGGCTGCACTGCAAACAAAAACTAGTAGAGAATGCACAGAAGATAATGTAAACATATGAGTGACTTCTCTCTTCATTCCCTTTCTTTTTTCGTTCTCTGCTTTCTGTCTTCTAGTATCTCTACATTTCCATGACTCTCTCTTCTTTCTTTCCCTCCACAATATGCAAAACTCTTTCTGTTTATTTAAACTTTGTCATTTGCCTCAAAAATGTGCTGCCAAACTTTTGTTAAATCTTGCACAAATTTCTCTGCGTGTACTGGCTCATCCATTAACAAGGATTACCCCCATCAGCAGGCAGCATCAGCAGCAGCGACGTCTGCTCTGTCGCTTTTGCGCTTTCTTTTACTTTGGCCTGGCCAAGAAAGGCGCGTGCGAGGCGCGTATGTGGAATTTTAATTCGAAGCAGACCGAGTGCGCCCTGGACGGAAGTGGGTTAAAAGCAGCGCACACAAGCCCAGACACGCATATGCAGATGTTTGTCTTCTGGCTAGCCCCCGCCCTTCTCCCTTCCTCCTTCATTCCCCTCTCTGCTGCTGCTTCCGCTTGGTCTGCTTTGCGGCTGCTGCTGCCATCTTGTAAGCCATAATATCGATTAAGGATTATGATAATGATTGTGTGCTTAAGTTGTAATTGCAAAACTCAAACAGCTACCGATGCATACAAGCAGAGGTTAAACACACACACACACACAGAGTGTGGAGTATATGTGTGTGTCTTTGTGGGGCTTGTTGTCGCGCAGGTTTGTGTGCATGAATAAGTCGTGAAGATTGATTAGGAATTTGTTTCATGGTATTAGTGCGCCTCTTGTTGCTGTTGTTGTCGCACATAATTGCTCAATGTCGCGTTGTCGTTGTCAGCCACACACACATAAACACACATATGCTGCATGCACACAGAGCAGCAAAGCCGCCTTTTGGTTAATTTGACAGCAGCTCAACTTGCGCTTAACTCGCGCGCTCTCTCTCTTTGTCTCTCCCTCTCTCTCTGTCTGTCGCTTGCTCATTTCGTTTGTTTCTTGTTAATAATGCATACCTAATTAACTGTTGACTAAATAAAGATTAGCGCGAAAGTCGTGCATAAACATAATAGTGAAGCAGTAACCAAACAGTCTCAATCTATAATCGAAGAGAATTCCGCTTAAATTCTCCACTTATTTCATTGACTTTGACTGCCCTTCTTCGGTATTAATTTCATTTAACTCATTTCACACCTTCTTCTCCCTCTTTTCTCTTTCTTAGTGTTGGTGTGACCAATTAGGGTTGTCAGCTTGCAAACAGTCGCCGGATTGCCACGCTCTTCTTCGCACAATTCTCAACATGTTTTCAGCATTTATGTAACTTTTTCTTGACTCTTCAAAGGCTTTTAGTGCGCTTCTCTTTCGTTTCTCCCACCACAATCCACTCTGACAGCTTCTTTTGTCGCTTGTTCTCTGGTGCGAAGCGGCAACCACACAGGCAAAAAGAAAAAAACCGGAAACTTTGTTGCTAAACAGTCAACAAATAGATATGAATATACGTGAGCAACCCTGCAACTCTTCCTCCTCCTTCCCCCTCTACTATTTTATAGTTTTTATATCATTTTTCCACCAACTGTTTTTAGAACAAATATTCTAGCTTTTTTTTGCTTCTTCATTCAGCTTGCTGCATTGTTTTTCATTAGGCATTAGAAATTGTTTTCCCTGCTTTGTCGACTTAACGCGGCTCCTGTTTGCATTCAAGCGCATTTTTGCACCATTTTTGCCAGAACGTGCGAGAAAGACAGACACAGAGAGAGACAGAAATAGAGAGGGGAAACGTAGCACAAGCAGAGCTCTCTGGATGCATGTCGGGGTAATGCATGCCATGCGCTCGTTGAAGTTTTTCTTTCGTCCTCCGTCCCCCAACGCCATAGTCTGCCCTGTCTGTCTGGCCGGGCTTATGATGCTGCCAGAAGCTCTTAGCGGTAATTAGATGCAGGATAAGGCATGTAAATTTTGTTAACAGCCCGTTGCGCTAATTTCCACACAAGAGTTGCCACATGTGCAGATCTCCCAAGCGATTAGGAAATTATAAACTTATCTCTTCACCGAATATGCTTCAGCAAAATGCGAAGCTGCTTTATTTCGCTGAATTCAGAACTCTCCGCTGTAGACGCACTCGAAACTTGCTTAAAGTCGTGTTCGCTGTCAACCAAACTCAACGTGCGACCTTGGTGCAGACTCCCTAATTTAACATATAAATTACCAAATAAAGGAAGGAGGGAGGGAGGGAGGTTGCCCGAGGTGCCCAGCTGTCCACGAGGCGTTGAGTCATTTAAAAAATGGTTACAGCTTCCTCTTCTTCTTCTCTCGGCTTTCCTAAATGCCAGCACGTGCTCGACATACGGCGAATTATATCGATTGCCAAGCTAAGCAAGCACCACTGGAGCATGAGAAGGTAGCTAGCTCTGCTCGACAAAGAACACCTTGGAGCTTTAAGAGCCCAAGCAGATTGCGGTGCGCGCTTAAATAAATAAAATTCTCGGCGCAAAGGAAAATCCGAGAAATTCATTTTGTATGCCAGCAAGCGCGTCGCATTCTAAAGATGAGAAAATATTGCTGCAAAAAAAAATCATAATAATAAAGGAATATTTGCGCCGAAAAATGTTCCCACTTGATGTTCACTTTTTGGCGACGCGTCGCGAGAATTTAGTGGGCTCTGCACAGGTAGAGGCAGTCAGACTCTGTTCTACCCTCCTTCCTCCTGCCTTCCTTCTTCCTGTTTGCCATTTGTCAGGCAGCTAAGTGGAGGCGGCTTTCGAGGTAGCTGAGTGCGCAAATATTATGCTATTTCCGGCCAAAGTGGTTTCTGATAGTCATTCAACTTCTATTCCCTCCTCCTGACTCCCCCTCTGCTGCTGCACTCCAAAATTATCGATGTGTATCTGCGCGATTAAGTCACCTCACTCCTGCATCGATTGATAGCTCCACCTTCTTTCTCTTTCCTTTTTTCGAACCCCTTCTTTGACTCAGCTGCTGCAGCACGTAATGCGCTACAGCCGCTGCTAATTTGCTCAATATTCCTATGGCTTTGCGAGTGCATCGGGGCCTGCATTTCGGCCACTGCAGATGCCAGGCACGTGTCGACTTAGCAAGAACTTTGCTATGGCCAAATGGCCGACAAAATGGCCCGAAAAGAATTAAGCACGAAGTGCGCCAATGAAGCTCGTAAAATACTCTAAGAACTTCAATATATCACAGCAGTAGCCAGGCACCTATGGCGAGTTGGGGAATATATGTGATACACTCTACACTCTACACTCTACACTCTACACTCTACACTCTACACTCTACACTCTACACTCTACACTCTACACTCTACACTCTACACTCTACACTCTACACTCTACACTCTACACTCTACACTCTACACTCTACACTCTACACTCTACACTCGTTTCAACGATTTGTCCCACTCCACATATACCCCAAGGAAAAGATGAGGAGGAAGGGGAAGCAAAAGAAGAAGCAGAAGCTGTGGAATGGGGACAACAAACGATGATTTTGTTCTGCACATTTTTCTCACGTATTTCTAATTAGCACATGAAATGCGCCACAGAGGATGGAACCTCGCATCCTTCCCCCTACACTGCACAAACCGGAAGCAGCTGCATATGGGGTAGGGAGAGAGAGAGAGAGAGAGAGAGAGAGAGAGGAAGGAGTAGCAAGTGCAACTTTCAGCTGCAGCGCAACTGCGGCACACGCCAAATAATATCAACGTCATTTTGCAATTTTTGACATTAAACTGCAAAAGTGAAGGGGAAGAAGGAGAGTGGAATGGGTAGGGGTAGAGGGAAAGTGTGGAGGGGAGGCAGCTGAGGCAGTTGAAGTGAATGAACCGCTGGCTATGACTGCCGCTGCCCGGGACGTGCCCCAACGCGTGTCTTGCAGCTTTCAAGTTTGTTTAACCCGTGCCCGGAGTCGTCGACTCTGTTTGCCGACAGAGGATCAAGTTGAGTTCCGCAAGCCGTGGCACGTGTCTGCTCCGCTCTCGACACTCTTCGACTCTCGACTCTCTCTCTCTCAAGGCAATGCCCCAGGCTACTAGGCAGAGCCAGGCTACATTGCTGTTTCGACTTTAAAGCATCACTTGCTTCCGGGCAGCTTAATTGCTTGCGAAATTGACCCACCAAATGCGCCACTTTCACATCTCCCTCCACCCCTTTGCCCTCTGCCATGGAACAAGCGGCTTTCCATTGATTTTTATTTAACAAATAGCATAAATAAATAAGCGAATTGGTTAACTCGCGCTTTATTTGCCCCATTTGCCGCGGCAGCAAGGAAAACAATTTGCTTTTTACATAAATCAATTATTTTCGCACAAAATTGTGACTGCCTGTCACGCATTGTTGTTGTTGTTGTTGTTGATGTTGTTGTTGTGTTGTAACTGTCAGAGATGATGTCATATGTGTCTGTTCAGCCCACACAAAACTTACAAAAGTGCAAATGAAATTCAGTTTGTTTTTTAAAACTCTTATGCAAATGGCAATATGAGGCAAATGAAATCTGCCAGACTGGCAGTTACCCAGCAAAGCTGTTTATTTTGGGCAGGGTTACTTAGTTCTCTAGCATCAAATTATGAGATCTTCATGAGGTTCTCATCACACTCCTCCTTCCGTCATTGACTGTCTTTCTCTTACCTCTTCCAAACTGGTATACCCTCTTCGCTTAGTACGTTCATTGCTAGGCTTCAATAAGGATTAACTATATGTCGACCAATTGCAATTCGGGTGTTTAATGAAATTTCAAAAATTTCCCGCTAACTTGGCATAATTTCATGAAGAAGTACTTTCTGCTTGGCCAAGCTGGCGTCTTTCCGCCACTCATGCTGCACTCCTCTTTCCACACCATCAATTCCGAATCAATCAATGTCGTTTCCCTATAAATCATGCACATAAATAAAGGTGTACGACAACTTTTTGTAAGCCCTGCTAGCACACACTCGTGCAACAACAGCAGCTGCTGCATTATATATTATTAATAATAATGTGTTCCCACTGTGTGTGTGTGTGTGTCTATGTGTGTGCGTGTGTGCAGCACGTTTCCATTTTAAAAGCAGCAAAACTTTGTCTTCCAAGATTTTCGACGAGTTTTTCATAGTTGCCGGAGAACTGCTGTGTGTGTGTGTTTGTTTGTGTGTGTGTGTGTGGCGCATTTTCAATTAGTTTCAATGGCACTCAACACGTGGCGCCTGCTGGCGAATGTATCAACGTCACGAGGAAGGTAAAGCGGCTGCGGCTGTCGTGGCTGCAGGTGGAGCAGCATGAGGCAGCGGAGATGGTGACGAGAGGCAGAGCAGGGGTGTCTGATAGTCGGCAAATAGATTGGCAATAAATGCACCATTAAATCGCTTCCATTTGTGGCAATAACCTGTAAGATGCCTCGAGAGTGCGGAGGGGTAAGGGAAGTAGTGCGAGTGTATACTCAGGTGTGCGAGCGAGTGCTCGTGTCGTTTCATTGCAATCTTCTGCATGAATAATGGGCTCGACATGGAGACATGTCTGGGCAAGACTGTCTAGCAAGTGCATGCGCGATGCATTCCATTTGTTATAAGATCTGCGATTGTTTCTGGAATTCAAAATGGAGAAACCTTATATTTTTAGCTCATGTAGGTGAAAAATACTTGTTTTCTTATTAGCCAGATGTGATTACAGTCGTCTCTTTCCTTTCTCATTCTCTGTCTTACTCTTTTTTAGTCTATATGTCTATCTTATTATATCTGTCTTGCTACCTTTAACGTTGACATGCTTCTTTCTTTCATTGCCTTTGCATTCACATATAATTTTTAAATTTACTATATAATATTCATCTATAACTAGCCCTCATCCATTGCCGTTTTTTGTTTACTGAGCGAGTAAAAATCAGCCAGTAAGAGACCGACAGAAAGAAAGAAAGTATACACTCATGTGCAGATTATAGTAATTGCTGTTTACCATGGCGTATACATAATATGCAGGCAGCGAGAGCTGTTTAAATCCAATTTGGCCCACATTTTTTAAAATGCAGATTTCATGAGTTTTTTAAATGTTTAAAATGTGCTTTTAATTAAATTTGGTTGTCAGTAGGAACTAAAAAATAATATCACTGTGTGCACGTGTGCTAACGAGCGAGAGAGAGAGAAGGGAAGGGGGAGAAGGAGAGCGGGAGTGTGAGCATATTTGCCTAAGGGCAGTTTCAGCGTAATGAAAGGCGCATTTGTTTATTTTCCGCTTTTTATACCCTTTGGCCACTGAAATTTGGTCAAAAAAGAACATACAATGTTTGTGCAAATGTATAAAAAAGGCAGAAAGAGGCGCAGTCTCTTATATTATATATACATATCATATATACATAATCACTAGCATGGCGCAGTTACCTATGTCAGTCGACCCGGATCAACGTGCCAATCTCAGCAAGAGATAGAGATACTAACTTTGACATAAGGGTTTCTATATTCCATATGCAAATTACAATCGAATCGCACAGTGAGGACAAAAGTTATTCAATCAAACAAAAATCTGAATAACAAATTCAAAAACCTTTTTAACCATTTATTTAGTTGCCGCACAGAACTAGCAGTGCTACCGGACTCAGTACAGAATATGAAGCAAGCAAGAAACCGCTAGTACACCCAAAAAAAGTATGCAATAAAATAATGAAAATCTAAGCAAAACTTTTTGCAATTAAGGGACATTTTTATTGCTTCCTCAACGCTCCCAAGAAAGAGAGAGTGAAAGAGAGAGAGAGTGAGAAAGAGCGAGAAAGGGACAAGGGGCAATGTGGATGGCGTTACAAATTTTTATTACATTTTTCTTGGCATTTCGCAGAGCTTTTCATTGACAAGCGGCAAAAGGGAGCGAAGCCGAAAACTTTTGTCCTTTACTGATACCCAACAGATACAGCGCATGTGGGGTATTTTGTTTGTTAAAGTTTAACTTCATGGGAAATGCACAATGGGTATTTGCGTGCCGAGCAACATTGGCTTAGGCCTTTGCTCTCTGGTTTCCCTTTTGTGATGCTGCCTGTCCTTTGCTCTGGCTCTTGTTGTTGTTGTTCCTCTCATCCCGTCATGCCAACTAGTTGAGCCTTTTGACAGTGTGCGAATCTGTCCGGAACATCCTTTTTTTCTGCGTTGCCGACAACATTGTATCCTGTGCATTTCATTTGCCCTAAGTGCTCATTAAATGCCAACCAGACAGAAGACTCCTCTGCATGTCACTCATCTAATTCCACTTTCCTCTGATGTACCACCTACGATTGCAATTGCCTGCCTTATTAATTAAATTACTTTACAAAATATTCTCCTCCTTTTTGCTTGCTTGTTTCGTGTTGCGATTGTTTTAGGGTCAGCTGTCAATGTTGATTGAGAGACTCACAGGGTTCAAGGTTGCTGGGAAAATAAAACTTTGCGTCGGGACTTTTAAAAAGAATTTCAATATTGAACGGCGAAACAAAATTTGTTAACAATTAAGGCAAATAAAAAGGTTCATAAAAAAAAAACAATAAGAAAATGTTTCGTTCTTGTTAAAGAATGTTTTCAAAAAAAGTGTTACACAATTCAATGAACCTTTTAATAAATTAGAGCAGATAGAAGAAGTTTATATGCTAGGAATCACAATTCGAAGAACTCTTTATTTTAAAGCTACGGAAACTCTTCGATGAAATCAGTTCAAGCTTAAAATCAATGGCTACAGAGTTAAAGGAGAAACGGAAGAGAAGCAGGAACAAGCGAGAAGGCAGCCTGAGTGCGGGAAAGAGAAATGAGAGTCTTTGAACGGCAGCGTACATAAATATAATTTGGTCGTTGTCGTCGGGGTCGTTACTTCAGTGTAAGAACAGAACAGGGCACAACACACACAAAAACTGCGCTTTCACTTCCGCTTCCGGTGTTTAGCCACACTTTGGCGAACACCGAACGCCGAACGAAGAACTGCGCGGCGAGCCACTGCGTTGGTGAATGTGTCTGTCAGGGACAGGGAGCTCTAAGCGATTATCAGCTGAATGAAATGAACGGTACACGGAATGCCGTTAGTTTGGTTAGTGCACACGCACACGCGCACACAAAGGAGCGAGGGCAACAACAGCAACAACAAAGTGACCAAAAAGGGTTACAAAACAGAAGCCAAAACAAAGGGCATAAAAACGTCTGAAATAACTTCCGTTTGCTGTGGCACGCACACACACACACACACACACACACAGGGACACACTCGTGGCTGCAGTGTTGCAGAACTAATACACTCACACGCACAGCAAAGACCATTAGGCGGCACCTTATCTGATGCACAAAGTGCAACAGCCTAGAAGTATGCAACACGCGTTGCCCACAACGCGCCCCGCTTAAAGCTCTGCGGTCTTTGCTGCAATAAATCCCGTCGGGCACGAAAGTCCAGCAAAATAATCCCTATTTGCCACCATGACTACGATTAAAGAGCTTGCCACGCTACAGCAAACACTAAGGCATAACGCATACGCCCCGTTGTCTCTTTAACATTCGTTTCTGTTGTAATTTTCGTGTTTTCGGCTGCTCTTCCCTCCACAAGCCACACTAATTATACAAATTGTCACTCATTTCGGGCTCCATTTTAATTTTCATAAATGCTTTGCTCTAAAAAGAACCGTAATTGAAAGGGATGACAACAACAGCCTGAAGGTGGGGGAGCAGTAAGACATACAAAGAGAGAGGGAGGAAGTAGGAGGCAGAGCGGGTTGGTGAGTAAATTAATAAACTCATCACGCACACACGCAAGAGGAACGGACCTCACGGCCAAGCAAGAAGAAGTAGCCAAGCGGGGCAAATTACAAGGGTAAAAACGTGTAACAAACCCGTCAAAGGTCGCAACTAAACGACGTAATTCATGAAAATGCACGGGAAAATAAATAAAAAAGGTGTACAGGAGGTGTACGTCCCGAAATGGGCGTATCGCACACGCCTCCCGTCGCAGCGAATATTATTTATTGATGCGGTCTATGCTGGGAGGGAGGACTGTGAAGGCTTCTAGCGATGAATTTCTCAAACTCAAAGGTTAATAAAGTTATTGAGCAGTCGAGAAGTCATAAGAAATGCTCCACATACCAATAATAATGATGTCATAACAATACTTATGAAGTTCTCATCATTAAATATTATTTTGAGAACTGTTCAAATTACATAGAATTTGATTCCATTGATTTAGTTGTCTCTCTCTCTCACCATAACGCTTTTCTTTTGCCTACATATTATCAATTTCCGTTTTCGTTATTAATTAATTGCGAATTTTCCAGCTGAACGCGATTCTGTTTGGAATTCGAATCGAACTAGATACGATTTGAAATCAATTTCATTTTGCCTGCAAATGGCCTTCTGCATTATTGATGTGCTCTCCTCTCTCATTCCTTCTCTCTCGCTCTCTCTCTTTTCTACCTTTCCCTCGTCTCTATCTCTCCCATTTCATCTGCCTCTGTTTACTGGTGTGCACTGAAGTATGCGCATTGAAATTAATTGCGCAACTGTGAATAATGCTCGCCCGTTCCAATTAATTTTTAATTAAATTGGCAAATTATTGAAAAAATCCCACGACTCTCATTCTCTTATTGCTAATGTTAAGCAGACCTAATCAAATATGCAGTTTTTTCTGCTTGTCTGTTAATCTTTTTGCCATCCAAAGCCCAGAAAAACTTTTGCTATTTATGAAATTGGCTAAATTAGCCGTGGGGCTAAGCAGCAAATGGCAATGTGAAAGCTCACGTAGCACGCCCCAAAAAGTAGGCAACACAAATCAAAGAGATGTCAGAAGCAGAGCGAAACGGAGCACTCTTTCTCACTATCTCTCTCATTCTCTCCATTTATTTCTCTCTAAGTCTTTCCCTTTCAGTCTATCTCTCTCTTTTTCCCTCTCTTTCTCCTCTTGTCAGCAAACTCATGAGGTGCATACGAAATTATGTTGATGCCTCAAAGTGTGTCATGAAATTAAAATGCCACAACATGAAATGCTGGTCAAGAGTCGCGCACACACACACACACTCACTCATACACATGCAAGTTCTGTCTCGTGCGCAGCCACTTGAAATAAATTACGTTAAATTTTGTTGTTGCCTCTGCTGCTGCTGTAGGTGAGTAGCGCAAAAGTTTTCACCAAAGTCTTCGGCACTAGGCCAAACATCGCAGTAGACCACGTTGTTCCCCCCTGCAGCCACGCCTCCCTCCACCCCACTAGCTTTCGCTCATTACAAGCGCCTCTTGCTGCACATATGCACATGCATAATCCACTTAATTATGTGCCACATGGCAAAGATTGCGAGAGTCCGCTAACGATTTTAAATACTGCCTGCTGCTTCCCCCTCCCCCTCCCTCCTCCATCACAAACCTCTTCCTTTACTTCTTTCAAATTAAATTCAAGAGCAGCAGCTGCTCTAGTGAAAAAATCTAATTTTAATTTCAAAGCGGCGCTCATTTAGAAATACTTAATGATGTTCAACTAAAAACCAAGCGCCATGAAGTGCGTGCAGTCTACAGAGGAAACCCCTCCTCCTTCCCCCTTCCCCTCGTTCCCTTTCATCACCAGCTCCCAGTGAGTTCAACATTTGAGGTAAATTTTGCACGAATCTTGCATTTTTTGGTATGAAAAGCACGTACACGAAATACCGCAAAGCGCCGCAGGGCAAAGTTGAGGTGACTGTGGCAAGGGAAGACAGGAGTGGAGGTCGGGGTAGGGAGGACAGCAACAAACTTCCAAGACGCAAGATTTTGCGATAGAAACTAGTAAAGCGCACAGACTGCACTGCACTCTAGCTAAGCGATGCGGGGCAGGAGAGGCGGCGGAAGGCGGGTGTGGCACTTGGCATAAGGTCGGGTCATTGCTTTTAGCGCGGTGATTATTTTTGCAGCAACTTCCCTTACCGAAAACAGGCGAGTGAAACTTCAATAGGAAAGTGACCGAGCAAAAACAATGCGCAAAAGAAAGCGCTTTGTTGCCCTTTGAAGTTCTTCCCCGACCCCCTCTCCGCACCACATCTATCTTCAGCTGTAGGTGCTAATGGATTTGCTGTCTGGAAACTCAATTGGAGGCCAAAATTCGAAGGAGCTGAGCTTCAACCTTAACTACACAATTTGTTGATAAACACGGAACTTGTTTCATTTTGATTTGATGTTAGTTTAGCCATGGAAATGAGCTGAGTATATAATATATATCTAATATATATATATGTATTCAGATTTACATTAATGAGACTGAAACACTTTTCTCCAACTACGTGCCAGGCCTGGCGTTGTGGGGATTAGCAGCCTCCTGCCCCGTTTGCTTAAGCAGCTAAATTATAACTTTTCTGGCAGCCCTCGCTTGAGTCACAAGAGCAACAAGAATTATGAAAGACAAAGGCCATGAGTAGGGAAAGCTGTGCTAGATTATGTGTTCATGAACAAACTCAAACTTGAGCTTAACAAATGTTCGGAATAAACCAAAAGAGAACAGGCAGATGTGGTTCATTCAGTTTATGATTTAATTTACTTGGGCATATTCTAACTAAGTTTAAAACATATCAAAAAGCATAAAAAAATTTAACTGCTTCTTTTTCTATTTGCGCTTTATTCTTTTTAATCTTCTGATTGATCTGTTCAAATTATTAATAGTTTTATTTCCAAAATACTCCACACACACTGCAGAGGTTTTAAGCTAAACGCTTCGCTAAAAAATTTAAAGCAATTTAAGGCGAAGTTCGATACTTGAAACAATTTCAAGTGCTTCAAGTGCGACGGACGATAGCTTACGAGTTCAATCGATTTTCCCTCATAACTGTGTGTTTGGGAGGCGGAGCTGCTGCCACGCCTCATTTGATTTATGCCCAACTTTCCCCGGCCACCGATGAGAAATAAAACGAGTAAAACCAAAAACTATGCCACGATGTTTATCGTCGTTCGCCTTTTCGTTTGCAGCTCAAACTAATTTTGACCGCAAAATCTATAAAAAGCAGTCGAAGTGGAAAGGGGACTCTACCTTGCTGCCCCAAAGTAAAAGGGTTTTTGACCCCAAATCCTTTTTTGTTCAACTTTTTCACTTTATTTATTTATTCTTTTTGGGGGTCGAGGGAAATTGAAATATTCGCTTATGCCATGCAGTTTAACGGCGAGTGCGCGTGACGTTTAAAAAGTTTTCAATATTGTGCAAACAAAACGGTACAACAACAAACATTCACACACACATTTATACACTGCAAATGAACAGCTGTTTGTATTAATTACCTGTGCCCGTGAAGTAAAAAAGTGGCAAAAAAAAAGTGAAGCGTTTTTAGTAATTCATGAGGAGTGTGAATGGGAAATCAAATGTGGAATTAAGCTTAAAGGATTCTGGGGCTTGTTAAGTTGCTATATATATAATATATTGTATAATTTATAAACTTTCAGTTAGTACTTTATTTATTTACTTTCAATTGTTGCTCCCCTTAGCGCACTCACACTTCTCTGCGACCTTTTCATTCTCGACAACAATCATTAATCAGTTCGCAAAGTAGACAAATGATTTACGGCCTGGCCGATGCGACAACGCGTCCAATTAACGAGTTACGATGAGCTAAATATGCCGCTTACACGCCAATTTCATTATGCACTTGCCAACGCTAGATGGCGCTGCAGTGCCAGTGGGACGCAGGCCAGGCTAGAGACAGTTCAAGAGACTATGCTAATTATGTAACAGTCTGTATTAATCGCTGCCCTAGAAGACTTTTCGAGCACACTCCTCTTTCTGTCTCTCTCCCTCTCTTCTCTCTCTCCCACTCCCAATGCTTTGCTGCGCTGCTTCCTCCATGACGCACAAAGTTGCGTGCTGTGGGGCCATAAATTATCAACAAGCGTCTTCATTAGTTCTCAAGCGACTGACGATAGAAGTTTCTCCCAGCCCTTGGCCCTCCCTTCCTCTGCCCTCTCCTTGCCACTCCCACTCGACGTTTAAAAAGTTAAATGCCACAAAATGTAGCTACTTGATGGAGACGCTTGATGGCTTAGCTGCTGCCAGGTGAAGTCTCTCCTCCAAACCCCCCTCCCCGCCCTCGAGCGTTGCTCCATTGCGTGTCCTTTGTTGTGGGCATATCTGAAGCAGGCCAAGCAACAGTTTTAGTCCTCCAGCCGCGTCTTTCCTGCGCGTCCTCGTCTTAAGTGTGCCGCATAATTTTTGATAATTCAATTAAGATAAGTTTATGTTGCCCCTCGCTTTACACGGCCATTCGCCTTTGTGCGAACATCGCATTCAATTTCTCGAGTCCAGCCCAGTCGAGCCAAGCCGAGACTTTAAGTTGTGACACCCAAGTTGAGACATTAAATTTCATGTTCATTTGCCTCCTTAGCATATTAACAACCTGCGCACCTCGAGCCTCGGGCAGACTTTTCCCTCTTTTGCCTGTTTAATCTTTTTTTGCATCAAATGAAAATAAATTCTGCATTTTTCCCTCATCTGTTTAGTTTTGTTTTGCAGTAGTTTGTAGTTTTTCCTCTCTGCCTGCAAGCCCAACGAGGCAGTGAAAATTAAATTAGCCTAATTAAATTAGATGATTTTGATCGCTTCAGTTCACATTTCCCCGTTCGGAATCAAGTCAAATGCAAATGCCGCAACCGGAGTCTAATTACGAATGCGTCGATAAAAGCCGCAAAACGACCGGGTCACCCCTTGGCCAACCCTCCCTTGGCGGCTCAACCAAATAGTTTTTCCAGCCTTTAAGCATTTTTGTTACAGATTTTTGTGGTTGCTTCACATATTTACCGCAAATTCACACACACACACACACACACGCACACTTGCACAGGGTCTAGTGCTCTGCATATCAAGTTGCGAACGGGGGCCGTAAGCCAGGTTAAGCCTTTCGTCGGAGCTAAGCTAATAAAGTGTTAATTAAGCGCTCCAAAGTGGCCCCCAGAAACGCTTTTAACTAATGCGGCGACGTTGGCCTAGCTGCCTTTCTCTCTGCTTCTCACATAGCACACAAGTTTTTGTCAGTAGGAGGCGTGCCAGAGGAGAGAGAGAGAGAGAGGAGGTGCAGGTGCGCTCTTGTAGGCATATCTAAATATTTGCTGCATACTTTGCGGCTGACGCATAAGCCCCAAACTCGACTCACCCAGGTGTGTGTGTGTGTGTGTGTGACGGCAGGCAAAGTTTCGGTATGCTCCAAAGTTTCGTCATCGTGCTGCCAAACCCCTCAACTACACACACACACACACACACACACACACACACACTTGCACGCACAAAGGCAAACACAAACTGCCCCCTGGCGGTAATTAATGGAAGGTAAACTATTTGATTTCCTTGTTCCCTTTTTTTTACAGCTTTTCGAGTTTTCTAGCTACGGTTTTGTTGTTGTTGTTGTTTTTGACTAATGGCATGTTAGATGAGGCAACGTGTTAATGCAGACATTTGCATAGCTTCAGCTGGAGTGAGAGGGAGCGAGAGCATGAAGAGTGCAAGTTGAAAATTCTATCTCGGCTTGGGGTCATTGCACAGACTTCAACCACAATTCTAAAAACTTAATTGCGGCAAATGACTCTGGCATACTTCATTCGTTTTCCAAAGATCCAGACATAGAAAAATAATGTTTACAGACTTAGACAGTGAAAAGAATGAGCTGAAATAATCTAAGTTGAACTGACTGAACATATGTTGTAAAGGATTGGGCATAATGCAAAAACTCAAGTGACCAGAAAGAGAACTTGATGGACAATATGAATTCAACAACTTAAATTGAATTTATGGTATTGGTTTTATGCAGACAATCTGTACAATCTACACATTTATAACGAACAGCTGAGCAATGCCGATTGACTCTTCAGTACTCTTAACAATTAGTCCAGAAACAATCAGCTCAGACCCAATCAAAAGTTGCCAGAGTATCGATCCTCGACAAGTCAATAGTCCCCATTCTATATAGTATATCTTTTACAATTCGCAATGCGAAATATTCTCAGTGGAATCCTTTGCCCTGATTTGCCTTCACTTGCGGCACGTGCCAACTGCAAAACGGCAATGAGGCCGCATTGGCAAATCTATTGAGGCGCATTTCTGCGATTTTTCGCCATTTTCCATCGCCAACAAAAGGACACTAATCACGTGTGCAGTTGCAGAGCGTGTTGGGCATAGGAATATGATAATTATGACTTACTAGCAGCATCTGTGTGTGTGTGTGTGTGTGTGCATGGCATAGATTACGGTTCATATCAACGTATAATGTGAGCAAGAATAATGCAGCGAATCTCTTCTTCTAATCAAAATGATTTCCCAGTTAGCTTAGCTGGCAAATGCACAAGTAAACCAATGTGGCATACACAGCAGTAACTGTTATACGGCTGTTATATGTATATAATTCATTGTTATATTTTACATCTAATGAGTCTTGTTCATCTTTTCTCTTTGAAAGTAGCTTTGAAAGTTTTAACTGTTCATAAAGCTCTTCAAACATCTCTCTTGCTCTGGCGAAATGAGTTAACAGTTTTTTTGCACTCTCCCACCAACTAATTGTTTAGTTATTAATTTTTGCTGACACTCTACACACACACATTTACACACAGAGATACACTCGTGGTCAGCGTGGAGTAGCCGCTAGTGATATCTAGCTAATTAGTGGACAAGGGGAAGCAGCCCAAGCAATCTCGTCAGTTTTATGTACGCTTCGCTGGGGCTTCCCTTATCACACACACACTTCACACACACACACACACACACACATCACACACACACATGTCTAGCTAACACAAAAGTGCTTTTAAGTGCGCCGCACAACAATTTCGAGTTTAATTAACAGTAATTTGTTTGCGCTGCACTAAGTATGTACGAGTAATCCTCGCCAGGGACTAGCGCTATCTGGGCAGGGCGATCATTATGGCAGCACACACACACACACACACTCACACACACAGACATGCATGCTAGTTGCTTGCTATTTCGTTCTTTTTTATGACGAACTTAACGATGATATTTATATGTCTATAAAAAGTCGCTATAATAACGTTTAAAGCGAAGCGAAGAAAGTCGCTCAAGAGCGCCATTAAAAAAAGTAAAAAATACATATAAACAGCTGTATATATATATGTATTATGTATGTGTATTTATGCATAAGTATGTGTGCGTGCACCTATGTAAGTTGCAGGAACTAGTCGACGTGTGTAAACAAGCCTCGGCCTGGAACAAACTATAGAAAGTCGCGTCGAGTGGCAGCAGCAGGAAGTTGCCAGTCAAAAGTGCTCGGTTCATCCCCTACCCCCCCCTCCACACACACACACACCCCTCTTCCACACTCCTCAGTTGTACAGTACTCAGTCTCAGTCTCAGTCAGGCTGCCGGCAGTTAGACACTCGAGCACATGCACACCGCGTCTCGACAGGACATTGACTTGCCACCGAGTGCCCGCAAGTTTAGGCCTGCTTTTGAGTAATGACAAGGAGTGTGGGGGGAGGGGAGGAGTGTAGCTGGGAAAACTTTTTGACGGCTCTCGAGTCGCATAATTTGCACAATTGGAAATGCAACCGGGCTGCCACAGTCAGAGCGAAGTTCAAGGACATGGCCAGCTGCTGTGCATAGCTCGCACAATTTATGGCACATTCTGAAATTAAGTTTAGAACTTAAAGCCGCAGTCTGACTCCCACTGTCAGTGACAGCAGCTGGCCCCACTGCGTATACGCAATGTGGCTGGCTGTTGCTTTATTTCGCTCCAAGCAGATAACTCACCATCATCGTCATTATCATCGTCATTCTAATTATCATGCTCACTGCCTCCCCATCATCGTCATCGTGCGCTGTGCTGTGCGTGCCCCCGGGGAGAATGGGGAACACTCGAAAATAATAAGCATGAAATTAAGTTTGTAAACAAATGCGAAACGATGTGACAGCACCGGGACTAGATCTCTTTAATGAAAGATGCCCTTTATCCGAAGCCGACTGCAGGCGAAGGGCAATGAGAGGCATTAAGGACACATCAAGGACTTGTTGGCTAGACTTTGCATTGCCAGTGTTCTTGCTATGCATCTAAAAAATATTGTATTTTATTTAATTTTAATATTTGGTCATCAATTTGCAATAGATCCCAAGCTGTTGTAAGTGTATTTCCCATCATATAATACCAAAATAAATTATACTATGGCGTGTTTAATCCAGGCCACACCATACTTAACTTTAACACAACAACACTGCCTTCTATGGTATGCTAATTTATTCTTTTCCATTCCATACCATACCATACAACACCTTACCATATCACACTTGAATGTGCCATACCACACCATATCATATCAAACATACATATGTACCATACCATACTACACCATACCATACATTTATATGTACTATACCATACGATACCATACCATGCCATACCACACCATATCATACCATACCATTTCATACATACGTATGTACCATACTATATCATACCATACCATACTTTTCCATACCATGACATACCAGAACATACCATACCATACATGTGTACATATTTACCATACCACACCCCACCATACCATACCGTGCCATACCATACCATACCATACCATACCATACCATACCATACATCCATACCATACCATACCATACCATACCATACCATACCATACCACACCACACCATACCACACCATGCCATGCAATACCGTACCACCCCATACAATACCATACCATGCCATTCCATGCATAAATATGTACCATACTATACCATACCGTACCATACCATACCAGACCTTGCCATACCACTCCATACTATACATATGTTACATACCGCACCATACCATACCATACATACATATGAACCAGACCATACCACACCATACCACACCATACCAAACCACTCTAGACCACCATATGTGTCATACCATTACATACTACACCACATCTATAACTCAACCACACCACAGCACACACCAAGTCTAACTATACCTTACTATATGTCAACATAACTCTACCTCACTATATTCAATTGAAATCCTTTGACTAACTCCCTGGCATATCATAGACCGCGCTGCTGACCATATCAGAATCAATAGCAACCGCTTCAATGGCGGATGTATGGCTAAGTTGACAAAAGCCGCTGACACATGTCAGCCAATTAAAAGATAATGTGGAATAAGTTAGCAGCGATAGAAGTGCAGAGTCCACAGTGCAGTCGATTCGTTTGCCTGACCTCGTCTACGTGACCCAGGGCAAGTCAGGACTAGTTGTAGTGGGATTCGAAGTTGTTGCCTAAGCGAGTCCCGGCAACATGTTAATTGAGTCGAAACTTTATAGCTTCAAGTCGATGCGGCACGTGAGTGTGTATTTATCTATCTGTGTGTGTGTGTGTGTTTGAGTGTTGATATCTTCAAGTTGGCCCTTCACTACTCGTGTGCCTGCCTTCTTGGCCAGCTTACGTGATACAACGTCGCGTTTGCCGTTAATTGGACATGTGAGAATGAGCTGGCGCTCCTCGTTGGAGACAGAGCTCGGCACAGCAGCAGGAGCGGGAGGAGCGGGAGGAGCAGCTGGGGACTAGATGTCTCATTAATAAAATCATAAAAGTGTACGACACCTTTGCGCTTATTACCAGCTTAATAAATATTAGCGCAAGACATGTAATTACGTTGGGCTACATAAAAATTATAATAAACATTGTGTAACATTGCATAATTGACAGTTTCGAGTGCTCACACAGGTGGATGCATGTGTGTGTGTGTGTGTGTGTATGTCTGTGTGTATGTTTGTGTCTCTACCTTCCTGTTGGCTCAAGTTGTGTTTATTTTTATGCCACACCGCACCCCGTGCCGTGGCATCACTCGACTCGACTCGACTTAGTGCCGACACCTTGCCTTATCCCTTCGGCAGCAGCAGCGCTGGCAACTTGCCACGACGCGACGCAAGGCGACGCTGGCGTCATCATCCTTAACGCTCTTCTTCGTCGTCGTCGTCTTCGCTTTTAATGTCTGTTGATTTCTTTTTACTGATTTTTAATGCGCACCCTGCTACTGTGGCACAGTGGGACGCAGCTGATAATCGAGTTTGAAATGCAGTTTGTTAAATAAACGTAGGAAATATGAAAGTTAAAGTTGATGTGCTCCAATGTTATGTATAAATGTTATTATATGACCATCAGACTTGATCAAAAAGTTTTCTTTAGTATATATGGTACAGTTACTTATAGTCTTCGCTCATTTTATGTTGCATACTTTGTGGGCTGCGGCTTCAGTACCATTGAAAAACATTACTTCATGTTTATTACCCGATTGCAATCAATTTATAGAAATCAGTAATTAAACTAAACTGAATCGAGATGAAATATTATATTATATATTTTATAAAATTAGATTATAATTACACATAAGATTAAATTGAGATTCATGTTTTAAATGGATTCAATTTGATTGATTCATTTCATTGCCTTGTCCCACTGTGCCTTGTTTGCTGTTGCCACACGTCTGTAATGCCACAAGAAGCAGTGTCTCGTTATGGCGACTTTGCGCATATGCACACACACTCACACACACACATCACACACACACACACTCACCCTTGTACGTGTATGTTTACCGTTATCTGTGGCAAGTTGTAAGTACGCCATAATTTGCTCAAGTGTTTATGCTGGGGTATCGAGCTTTTATTATACGTTCTTATTGCATTGCAAGTTTAATTAATGTTTATGGCAAGTCGTATTAGTTTCGCTCCCTCCCTCTCTCTCTGTTTCTTTCCCTCTCTTTCTGCCTGTTTCTGTTTCTGTGATGACTTCTGTGGTTTGTTTGCACACCCATTGATTGCTATGGCCAAATAAATTCCTTCAATTGATTATAAAACAGATTTACGAACTTATCTCACTGATTTGGAATTGAAGTGAGTGAAGGAAAGAGATAGAAATAAAGTAAAATTGCTGAATATAACCGTTACAATAGAAAACTTTAGGCTTAAAGTATCGATGCTTTAATCTGAGTAATATTTGGCTTGGTTTGCGGCCTCATGAGATGCCTAGAGAGGAGTCCGTTGGCGGGTTGTCTGAAATTAATTATGGCAAACAACGAAAAATTTTTGAAGCTTGCAATCTCGCGGCGTTCACTGCAGTTCCTCCCTCTCCTCCTCCTATCCCCTCTCTGTGTCTCCCCCTTGGAAAACCAAACATTTTGCGTGTAATTAGCAAAGTTTTCCGCTCAAAAGTTTCCATCCGACATTTTTCGCTGTTGTCGCCTTTTTCGCCAAAATATTTTTGTGCATAACAATACCGAAAAATGAGAAGCAGCACAGCACACAGAGAGAAGAGCAGAGAGAAATGTGAAATGTGCAAGAGAAATGAAATAAATGGAATAAAAATATGACGCCAGGCGGGGCCGCGAGAAAGTCAAGCGATCCGACGCGATGGGGTGTCTAGCAGTGGCTTGTTTCTATGGTGTTCCCTCGGGTGTGTTGGGGTGATACCCTGTAATGATGCATAATTATGTTGCTTATATTTTCTCCCTTTCTGGGTGATAAACAACAGTTCTTAGAGAAGTAGATTAACTCAGTAAATATCAAGGTATTTACAGGGTATTTTCATATTCAGCATGCCTGCAAGTTATCATACTTGCTGCTGCTATTGTTGTTGTTGTCTCCTGCCGCCCACAACTCAGCGTATTCTGCGGTTCCAAAGAGTTTCCGCTCTGTGGCCTCGTCTGGTCACGCTTCCTCTCTCCATCTCTCTCCATCTCCTTCCCTCTCTGTCTCAGTCTCTCTCCTTCCTTCTGCTCGTTCGTAGTTTCTCATTCTGCAGTCGGCACTTTGTCATTTGCAGCAACTGCGGCGGCCGCTGCTGCGTTGACTGCGCGTTTGTCATGTTCCGCATTCCTGGTTGCCCTTTGCCCCCATCGACGCACTGCAATTGTTGTTGTTCTCGTTGCTGTGGTCACTTAAAGTACAGTTATGTTATTTTGATAGTATTTTAAGTTTACTTTGCAGCTAATTGAAATTATTTCTTTTTCTGGCTTTGCTTTATCTTCAATCGTCTTCTTCACAAGCAGCGAGAGCAACTGAGTATGTTATTGCTTTTGATCAAGTAAAATAAAACTATCATTTTCATATATATATATATTTACAAAATAATTGTTTACCCAACGTTGAATTCAGTGCAACTTTAATGCCTGCGTAGGCAAATCCAACATTGTCATCTGCAGCGGGACATGCAAGAAGTGATGTCAGAACAAGGCAACATGGAATCAGCTCCAAATCGGGGACACTGTCATAAAACAAATGAGACACACACACACAGACGCACACAAACACACACGAGAGAACAACCAAAAGCACTCACAAACTGTCGCAGTGCAAGGTGCGTGTGTGTGGCTGATGCGGTGAGGTGAAAAGTGACCGCAAAAATGTTGAAATTTCGTTGCAGCTGAAATTGTGTTTTGTGCGGGAAAAGCAGCTAACGCCAAATGAAAGTAAAAACCGATGGAAAAACCTTGGTGGGAAAAACGAAATGCATTTGGGTAAATGACATAGAAAAGTCGCGAAAGGGGGAGTGGGAGAGTGTCAGCTTTACTTACAGTGTAAATGTTCTAGATACCCTGTGGATGCTTGAGATCAGTCTCTCATCCCCAGCTCCCTTTAACTGCGAGGTATTCTAGTTAGTGTTGTGGCTGCACACCTGCATTCGCTGTTTTCTCTCGCCATTTGGCAGCGCAGTATATTGACTTTTCTTGTAAGCACTGCGTATGAGTAATACGTATTACGTATACGTACAGCGTAGAGGGAAAAACAACACAAACGTAAATCAGCAGAGCATGCGAGATGTTGATAAGCATGGAGAGCGTGTTTTGCGTCTACATGGAGGTCAATTGAGGCGGACATTGAGAGATGACGGGAATAAGAAGAGAGTGCTAAGCTGCAAATAGTCGAAATTAATAATGCAAATTGTGAAACATAAATTCATAAGAATTTTGTAATCTGCGGACATTTGAATTGGGTGCTTAAGCCAAAGCCACGGGAATTTCGTTGTCTGTGTAGTTCTTACAACGAATTAAATTTCTTAGTGCAACACACACACACAGTCACAGATACTGCGTAGCAGACAGAGAAGGGGAGGGAGAAGGGAACGAGGCACAAAGTCGGAAAGCTCAGCTGCAAAATTATGCTTGTAAGCTTTCGAAATTACCATAAAATGCGTTGACCTCTCGAACTTGCAAACTAAGGCAGAGCGGGAGAGAGAGAGTGTCTGGCAGACAGAGTGGGCAATAGAGAATGAGTGGGAGAGAGAGAGAGAGGGAAGGGGCAAGTTGTGTGTGCAACTGTTGTCTGCATCTTTGTTTTGATTTGGCTGCTCTTCGTGTTGCATTCGCTCGTTCGCCCTAATCCTGACTTGTTACTCAACTGACATGTAGTGCACGTGTGTGTGTGCATGTACATGTCTGTGTGTGTGTGTGTGTGCCTCTGTGTAGCTACTGCTGTTGTTGCAGCCAACATCTTTGGCTTGTAATGAAAATAATGGCCAGAGGCGAGTGGGATGACAAGCAGCTCCTTGTCCGGCATGCAATGCTAGGAATGCGACACGCACACACACACACATATACACACACATACATAGGCCACACACTGGCACACACGCACATTGGCACTCAGACATTCCCTGACTGCAGGTAGCCTCAGCTCTTTGTTTGTGCTCGGCCAGCAGCTTTCACTGCTCAACGCTTTGTTTGCTCATTTAGCATAACTGTTAATTTGCATGTGTGTGTGTGTGTGTGTGCGTGTGTGTGTGAGGGTAACTTTTACTGCTTTGCTCATTATTTTGGACTGCCATAAATTTAAATTTACGCTCGCAAGGACAAAACACTCGTGCATACGAGTATATGGCACCATTCTCAGTGCCGAGTCGTAAACCCAAAAATGTTTACAGTTTCCATTCGCATAACTTTGTAACTTTCCCCTCCCCCTCCCCCCCTACATCCCTCACATATGGTTATGGCTTTTTTCTATGAAAACAAATAAAACTGTAGAAAATTGTAACCGAGACAAAGCTGCAGCGAAACTATGGCAAAACCCCAAGCTGAACACACAGCAAACAATTTCGGAAAAATTAGAAAATATTTTTATTTATATTTTTTCGTTTATTTTTTCATTTATTTTTTATATCATTTTATTAGTTTCAGTTTCGTTTATGCTTTCAGTTGCAGTTCTTGCATTTTTTCATGGCATTTATTGAGTTTGCCTGTGGCAAGAGAGAGGAAGAGAGAAGCAGCGAAAGGAGAGAGAGAACGAAATGTTTGCGGTTGCAGTTCTGTAAATTCTTGAGCTACCTGTTGTTGTGCGAGTGTGTGTTTGCAGTCTGATTGCATTAAAGTTCCATCTTGATTTAAAGTAAAAAAATAAAACAGTCTTTTTCATTTGTTAGCCTTTTTTTTTTAGCCTTTTTTGGCATTCGCTTTTAGTTTAATTATGAATGCAATTTCTTTTTGATTTCTGTTTGTGCAACGCGCAATAATTTGTTGCCATTTTTGGGCCACTAGTGAAGTGGAAGCAGCCCTTTCTCTCTCTATCTTTCTTTCCCCTCTCTTCCCTTATCCCTTCTAGTCTCTGTTGTTTCCAAGTGGCACACTGAGACAACGACGTTGGCGGCGACCTACAAAAAATATTTATTGCTCCCACAGCCGCAAATATTTACCACACTCTGCTTTGTGTGTGTGCGTGTGTGTGTGTGTGTGTAATGGTTTGTGTGTATTGTGCCTCCTTGCCGGCCATTATTTATACTCTGCTAATCTTCCACCATGCGACTACTGCGGCTGGTTGCCTTTTTGGCTGCTCCTTCTACAGATTTGCACGCCTTTTACTCTCTTTCTCTGTCTCTCTCTGTCTCTGTCTCTCTCCGTCCCTCTCTCTCTTCTTCTCACTCTCCAACTCACACTGTCACACTCTCTCTTTCTGCTGGTGGCACTCGAGCTGCACTTTTGCACTGGCCTCGTGTGCCCCGCAAACTGTGCTACACTTTATTGTTTATTGCGGTTGCCCAACACGGCTCGCTCCCTGTCTGTGTCTGCCTGGCATTCCCCGACGTGGCATTGTTCGCCGCCAGCTCCGGCTTTGGCTGCTGCTGACCCAACCCTTCTACAACTGCAGTTTGCTGCATTGCGCCGCTCTACCCCCTCCCTCCCTCTCTCTATTCCTCTCTGTTTGTGCCTCTGTGAGAATGACCGCAAAATGCTAAGCGTCTTTTCAGTTACAGTTTAAGTTTGCCGCATTTCAGCTAAAGTGCAGCAGCTCCCCCGCCCCGCCCCGGCATTGCCATTTCTTTCTCGCCGCTGTGTCAATTACGGCAATTGCTCTGTACACTTTGCCACAAAATGTTGCCATTTGTGTGCCTCCACACAAGATATGTTTACACATACAGAGGGTGCATTGTTTGCTTATGTCAGGGCATAATTTCAATGCACTCTCGTTCCACTCTTCCTTCTCTCTTTCTTTCTTTGCTCTCTCTCTTTGTTCTATCAAATGTCAGTGTGTAAGCATCTTCCACAAACCACATTCATTTCTTTCTGCATTGATCACTTTGCTGCTGTTTGTGTTTTTCTGTAACTGACCTAGGCAACTCTGCTCAATATATTCCAGCAAAGCTGATTATACTCTGCAAACTGGGTCAATGCTTGCTGCTATCGCTTTAAGCTGTCACTGAGATCGTCGCGAGCAAGTTCTTATCTTGAGCTCAAGTTGGTTTGATTTATGTTAGACAAATTGATTCCCAAACCCAGCACAGCACGTGCCGAACAGTGGTGGGAGCCGATTATGTTTGAATCAGCATTCAGATTACACTGCAAATGTATTTGCGTATGAGAAATGTTCTTCATTACTTCAGCACCTGCTCACTGCCACAGACAAAGGGTTTGCCTTCGTATGAGTAATATATCAGGCAAGGTATATTCATTTACACATAGCTAGGCAGGCGACGGAGGGCAGAGGATGCGACTCTTGGCTTTGAATATGAATGCCAAAAGGTCAACAAACAATCACGGCAAAGAGGCCTCAGACTCAGACTGGGGAGAAAGGAACAACAACAGGAGAGAGAGAGAGCAAAACAATAAAAGGCTGTGCCTGGCTGGCAACTGATGACAGCCAGACAGGCGGACACAAGGAGCAGGCGAAGAGTAGAGGGGGGGGCAGGCAGCTCGAGAGTCTTTTCGCCGGGCGGGCGCTGCACTTGACTGAAATGAATTGCTCGGCCAGATCCTACCGACTCCGCTCGGTCTCGTCTACGGCCTGTTAACGATTACGTGATGAATTTGCATTGCCACAGCCCCCTCTGCCCCTTGCTTGCCCTCTTCCCCCCCGCTGCCTGCGCTGCTCCTCTCGCACTCTTACAAACAATATGCCCAGCTTTGACTTGTGCCAATCGCAGTGGCAGAAGGAGAGGGGGGAACCAGCTGCGTGCCAAGTAATTTAACGCCAATTTTACGGCAGAACTGCCTTCCCTCTTTCTCTCTCTCGCTCCCCCCTCTCCCTGTGCTAGTTCCTGCACCTTCGCACGGCAGCCGCAAAGCTTCCTCGACTGGTTTTTTGTTTTTTATGCCTGCTGCTTGGTGTGAAAATGATTTTATAATACAAATCAACGAGTTGCTTATTGCCCTGGGCGGGTATGGAAGGGGCTGGGTGCATGATGTGGCAATCAAAGTGCCAACAATTACAACTACAGCGGCCAGAATTGGCATAAAACAGCAAATTGCGAGCTGCAAGTTGAACTTCAATGCGTGCCAGGGCACAAGTAGCGGGTTTAGGGCCTGGCAAATGCACTTTATGCACACGGTGAAAAGGTTGCTGAAGGCATAAAAACATTCTAATTGGATGCCCCGAGGTGTTAACGTGAGCCAAGCCAAGTAATGAGGTGCTAGACACGTGTAGTTGCAGGCCCTAAAAGGGCCATGAATAAGTTTTCATTCATTAATAAACCTAGTTCAACCAAAGCGCATTTGAACCTTAACAAATAAAGAATTTGAAGAATTAAACTGTTGAAGTTTTATTAGGTTAGTTATTGAATAGTAAAGAAAACAATGAATGTGTAAGTAATTTAAAGAACAAGTAAGATCGCAGGGACTTCTTTGGCTTACTACGATGGAGCTACGAATCGTGGACGAATCATCATCTGCACAAACTTCAGAGCCTTGCGACCTTCCCAGTGCACACTGCCGCAAGTCATCCACTGCTCGCTGTAGATAATTTCCATTCAAGTTACTTAAAAGATAAATAAATAAATAATATTAAGTAAATATTAACTTTACTCCTGTGCAACACTCACCAATAGGCACATTGCTTGTACCACCAGCCACCAGCGAAATACTTCAGACAGTCTGCTAGGCTATTGTCACGATCGTGGGTCGAGAATCGCCTATTGATGTGATAGTTCAGCAAATCCGAAGTATTGCCAGTAAACTTACCCAGTTGGGCAAGTCTGTACTGATCATCTTCTCCAGTGAGAGCGAACTTCTCGTAGCGGGCATAGTAAGAGCTGCCATCGAATCTGCCCATTTGAATGTAGAGCTCATGAGGTTGTTCGCTGGTCAATCGGTAAATGTTCTCGAGCCCCAGAAAGAAGTCGCCCTCAAAGGAGCCAAATCCATTTCTGTATGTGGTCCAATTCCTGTCAAAGCTCTCTGCCCCATTGATTCTCTGCTGTACCACTGTCCATCCAGGGCCAGCGATCTTGGAGTTACACAGCACATTCAGAGTATAATCATTCGATAGCGTGAGTGCGTGTACACCCGAGGAGTTTCCAAAGGAAAGGCAACTGCTTCTCTTTTCAGAACTTTCCCCTCCGGGTTGCAGCTTGTTTGATATTCTCCTCATTTCCCTTTCGTATTCATTTAGTTTTTGAGCATCTGACAAAGCTTTCGCCCTGAGCTGCGATATCTCCTTGATTTGTCTCTCACAAATGTTGTTCGTCTGCTGCTCCATTATGTTCTTCATGTTTCTCAGCTCGTCAAGTATTGCCTTATTGGAATCTTCCCTCGATTTGTAGCTGCTGTTTTCCAGTTGAAGCTTACTCACCTTCTCCTCCAATTGCCTTATCTGACTATTCTTACTCTCCATTTGCTCTTCATTCTTGTCGATCTTCTGCTTCATTTGATGAAAGTATTCCAGCATTGGTCTCATTATCTTGTGTGTATAGCCCCCACAGGTTGCCTCCAATTGGCGCTCCGCATCACAGGACTAATTGAAAAGTAAACTTAGGCATTCAATCGTTTCAAAGATCTCTTGCTCACCTCTTGATGCTCTTCGCCTGTGGCGGATGCTGCCAAGGCCTGGCAGAGAAGAACAACCATAAGTAGCTTCATTTCTGAAAGTAAACTGTGCAATAATATTTCGAGCGCAGCTTGCAATGCATTACACCTCGGTTGAAGAGGCCTGAGCTGATAAAGAGGTTAACTGAGGGTTCACTGTACATTGAAAGCTGGGTCAACGATTCCTACTATCACACTTTGGCTATTGCTCCCCCAGGTTTGCGACCTTAACATTGAGATTCAGACGATTTCTTATCTTGAGCTCAGTGGCAAACCAGACTCGCTGAGTTATGTGTTTGATTAGATTATGTATATATAGTACTGTATATATGTTTGTGTATTATAAACATGTCTTACTTATTTCTATTAATTGTTTTTCCCTGTTTCTGCACTTGCAATTGATTGAGGGCCAACAACATTTGCAGACCTGCTCAGAGTGCTTTTAGAACTGATTGAAAGCATTAACTAGTTTAAGATAATGTGGCATTAACTGTGCAGATTTCACTAATCACTAATCGGCCACCAAAGCAGCTCAGCTCGCAATACACACAGACATTGGCAGTCTGTCAATGTTTTAATGTGGATGGGAAATATCAATGAGTAGTCGAAAGAAATCAGCACTCAATTAATGCTAATCGGGTCATTGCGGGGACAGTGGGAGGGGCAAGGGGAGCTGCTGAAACGAAGTAAACAAGCGACTAAAAGCGGGCAAACAATTGGCAGATCGAAAGGGGAACTGAAGACTGACTGCGATGAGAGAGTGAAACAAAACATTGACAAAGGATGAACAACGGATGGGGCTGATGTAAAAGGAACCCCAGGGAGGGCAAATGAAGGGACAAAGGGGAGAGAGGGAAGGGGGAGAGAGTGGCAGACAGTCTGACTATGCAATGTGGCACAGTGTGCACACTGTGCATTTCAGCGCTAATTCAATTATCGCTTATTGACATCAATTTGCGAGTGGCAAAGCAGAGGAATGTTGGACGTGGAGTGGGGGGTGGGGGGCGTGGCATGAAGAAGGCACACCCGGCACTGGCTGCATTGAAATATGCGCAATACGATAGCCGGGGAAACTCCAACACGTCGTGCAGCTCAAGTGCAATTGACACTTTTTGTGATTTGGTCGAGAACATTTCAGATTACCAAATGCACAACAACAGTGATTGCACCCCCCTCCCCTCTCCTCTCCCTATTCTCTGCTCCCCCTGCCAGGCAAATGACATTTGCTAATGCAAACAAAGCAGAAAACAACAGCAACTACAGCAGGTGCAAACAACACTGCGTGGGTCAGAACAAGCACTCCCCTTCCCCCCCCCTCCTCACTTGTAGTAAATAATTCAAAAGTGCTCGAGTGGCTTCTGTTTTCATTTCCCTTTCCATTCCCCATTTGCATATACCCCCCTCCCCCCTGCATTGACAAGTGCTTAGGTCTAATTGCATTAGCTGCGATTTACTCGCCCTCTCACGCATCGCATCGCATCGCATTCGTTGCCTTTGTTTGCCACTGCAGCAATTGAGTTGTGCATCGCACCCCAGAAGGATTAGCAATTCAATTAACATAGAGATGCAGCACAAAGAGCAACTACTTTACAGTTCAAACTGAGTTCTATTAGATTGAAACATGTATCGTTTATTTGTCATACTTTTTGTAGCACGAATTTGATTGTTTTTTGAAGACAAGTTACGTAGAAGAGACTGGAAACAAGCTCAAGCAAGAACCTCTTAGGCTGCTACAATTTCAAGAGGTTTAAACTGATAATAAAGCTGATTGAGAACCTGGTGAGAGTCCTCGAAAGGTTACTTAGAGGCCACTGTAGGTCAGATCTAGATCACATCTAGAAACAGAGAGTAATGCGCTCTGATGGTTCTTCAAGTTGAAGTTCTAAAGAAAGGAGCACTTATTGATAGTCTATCCAGCTCTCTCAAAAGAATCACTAGGCGAGCATTTTAACGGGTTGAACAAGATAAGATCGAGCAGCTCAGCCAAATAAAGGCATTCCTTAAAATAACTAGGCTGCTTTAATCCCAGAGAAGGGTACACAGGATCTAGAAGGTGTATATCTCCCCTTACTAACCTCATCCTAACCTTCTTGTTTGTTCTGATTATTGTAGTACTGTACTTCTCTTTACACCAAGTAAACGTTCCCAGCCCTGCAGCATAACCTCAATTCAATATCCGTAAACAACTGACGAGGCTGGTATGCACTCTGACCTGCCAAGTTGCAGTAGCAACAAGGTCTCCCGCTGGCCAGATCCGAGCTAACCAAGCCGTCAGTCAGTTTGTCAGTCCGTCCATCAGACTATCTGTCAGTCAGTTTGCTCATCCGTCAGCTGGCAGAGGCTAAGGTGGAGGTGAAGCTGGGGATGGAGGCTGTAGCTGAGGTGATGGCGAAGGTGCAACGGTAGAGTTGAAGGCACAGACTGAGGCAGAGGCACAGACTGAGGTAGAGGCACAGACAGAGGCACAGACTGAGGCAGAGGCAGAGAAGTAAACGTTGCGGCTGAGACAGTCGCTCATGCAGCCACAAGCACGGGCATTTATGCATGTGTTGGTTGGGTGTCTATCCAGCTGGCGCGGATCCATGGCCGCCTCCTGGCGTGCCTTCAGCTTGACGGAGGCTGCCACAGGAGCAACAGGAGAAGCGAAACCCGATTGCGATACATGCACGCGGTTTTCGAACTGACAGATTTTTATATGTCTTTCGCTTGGCGTTGCATTTCTCTTTCCCTTTCCCTTCCCTTCCCTTCCCCCTGTCGAAATTCGCAGTGTGCCCTGCCGGAGTACTTCAGGTGCTCGCACAGACGTGCGGAATGTTTGTCTACACTGCGCGAAAGAAGCGCTTGGATTGCACCCAAGGCAGCAGCAATCAATAGTTAATTGTGTTCATTCAGTGCTCAATATCGGACATACTAAGATCTCGTAGATCGTTAAAAAGTATAGACTTCTGATCTCAAATCGTCACTCATTCGATGCAGCACTTTGTTGCTTTTGTTTTTCTCAGTGTAGCTGGCTGTTTTTCTGCCTTTGCACTGCATTGAAATTTCTTTGCTCTCTTTTTCGGGTGATTTTGTGGGTTACGCCTCGCCTGGCTACGTTACGGCAATTGCAGCGTTTTATAACCCACCCCACCCTTCCTCCCCTCCTCCCTGTTCTCCTCTCTTTGCCCCCCTTGCTGTGCACGTTGACTGCTTCACGCCTCCACGCCCAGCAGTCCGACGTCCCTTGGCTTGTTTGTTTGCTTGTTGCAACAAAATTTCAATGCAAATATGCTTTGAGTGTGTGTGCAACTGTGTGTGCAGCTGTGTGTGTGTGTGTGTGTGTGTGTGTGTGCGAGTCCTGCGTCGGGCAATGCGTTTATCCTTTTGGGGCAGACACAAAACGTTTGCAGCTCTGTGGAATTTGTGTCGATTCCACTTTGTTTATGTCGGTGAAAGAGCGGAGAGAGGGGAAAGGGAAGAGGGGTGAAGAGGTGGGGGGAAAATAAAAATGAAATTCATTTATTTGCCTTTGCTGCTCAGGGTGTGCGTAGCAGCAGAAGAAGAGGGGAGGGGAGGGGGCACAACTTGCTTAGACGAATTAACATCATTCGAGCGGCAAATAGGAAAATTTCCCCACTCTGCAGGCACCTCCCTCTCCCCCCCTGGGAGATGCATCAAATGTCAAGTGCAGCCGAGCAAAGTGAGCAGCCTTTTTTTGGCTTGAAGTTGAAGTTTTGGCTTTAATTAAGCGACTTCTCTGGCCATTGAATTGCCGATAGGCAAACCTGTCATAAAGTCGAGGGAGGCCCACAGATTGTGCCTGCGCCTGCCAACTGTGGTTCAATCACAACTCCGCCGCTTCGCATGTCACTGACAAATGTCAGTTGTGTAAGAGATATGTAACTGATTTATCAGAGCGCGCCCACGCACTGAGCACGCACTGAGCACGCACACACTGCGTATACGCAATTGAAATATGAGCAAAGAATTTAAATTGAATTTTTAAAATTATCAGCATCGCTCGCAGAGCCTCCCTCTCTCCTCTCTCTCTCTGTCTCTTTCCATCACCTTGCTAAAGTTTTGCTCCTTCCCTTTGCGCTTCTTTCTGTTTGTTTCTTTTAATCAGATGCAAATGACGCGCGCCCCTTGCAGACTTCCTTCTAATGATTGTTATTTGTTCGGCACAAAGTTGTTTCGAAATTATTGAAAATTGAATTTCATGTAATGCGTTTTGTTTGAGATCTCCATCTATTGCGCACAGCAATAATTACTTTCAAGCTGAAGTCTGTACTGGAAGTGCAGAAGGTTCTACTTGGAGTGTAAACATGTTGTCTGAACCTCTCCATGGCAGGTGAATGCTTTGCTTAGCACTCCTCCACGCCTGCCAGGTTACTCGGCTGCAACAACAGTCGCACTTCACTCTCAATTAACCGACTTTATTTCAATCGGCCGGAGAGTCTTGAACGGGGATTGTCGCCATTGTCAATTAGTTTGACAGTTTAATGCAAATAAACCTTTAGCTGCGCAACGATACCCGAACGAGGAGGGCGGCCAGGCGGGAGTTGACGCGACGTGAGGACACATTAATTGGGCTAATTAAATGGGCTGCCTGGGCAGAGCAGGCCAGTCGGGGAGCTGCCTTGCCGGCTTGCTGGCTTGCCGGCTTTAAGTTAAGTTTCAATCGCCCGCAGCTGATGCTGCTGCTGCTCAATTAGGGAGCAGAAATTCACAAGCAAATGCGGCGTTGACAAAGTGAAAGTCGAGGCCAGACGGCGACACAGAAATGCCATCAGTCTGACACTGAAATATTTCAAAAATGCCTCCAACTTGGCCAGCTGACGTGGCGGCGCATACCCTCCATTGCTGCCACGAAGGGGTAGCCAAGCCAAATGAAAAACTCAAGTTGAAATAGAAATGAAGAAAGGAAAAATAAGAAGGTAAAGCAATTTGCAGTACAAGGTATCTTCGAGTCGTTAGGCTGCTGCATGTTTGCACTGTCTACGTCTTAGGAGTAGATGAAAAATGTATATAGACATTAATGCTCAGCCTGAGAGCAGCTGTAGCTGCGCCTCTGCGAAGAACACCCCCCTAAACGGGGCGTGGCAGCAGCAGGGGCGATTTATTGAGACAGCTTTCGGTGCTCGGTGCTCGGTGCAACTACACAGCGGCAGCTGCTTTTGTGACCAAAAATTGTTTGCCCAAGTTTATTGAATTGAAAATGCATTTTGGCCATAAATGAAGACGGGAATTGAATTGAACTGGACGACAGCAGAACGTATGAGAGCGATCAATATTCTCATAATGGAAGGCAGTGAAGAGCATAAAGTATATGTTCAAAGCTCTTTAAGAGACCTCAAATCTTTAAAACAGTATAAACAATTTTAGCTGCAATTCTATATTAACAGTTTCTGTTTTTTTATTGTAATTTTTAATTTGAAATTTATACAGTTGTGCCCTCTAATATTTTAATTATGTTTACAATTTTTTTTTTAGGCAAAAACATTTGAAATTTACTTGGAAACTGCTTTGGGCCGAATCATCATCTTGGCCTGCTTCAGAGATTTGGACCTGTCCCAATGAAAACTCTTGTCTTCATCCACTTGGGAATTGATGTACACTCCGTTCAAGTTGCTGTAACGAAAGAGACCCCAAATAAAACTATGAAATTCATGTCATCGAAGACACTCACCTGTTGTAACAATCTTCATTCCACCATCCGTTTTCATAATATTCAGCGCAGTTGCCATTGTATAAATCGTTGTCACGATCATAAGTCGAGAATTTCATATTGAACTGTCGAGCTAAGCTGTCTAGCAAGCCATGGCTACCAAAGAACTTACCCAACTTGCTAAGTCGGTAGTCATCGCCTTCTCCCGAAATGACAAAGTCGTCATATCTGGCAAAGATGGTGCTGTTATCAAAGTATTGCATGTGAATATAAAGCTCGTGGGGTTCTTGGTTCGTTAACCGATATATTTTCTCCAATCCAAGGAAGAAATCTCCATCCCAAAAGTCCCCGAAGCCGTTGCGGTATGTGGTCCAATTCCTGAAGAAGTTAACGCCGCCCCTGATCCTCTGCTGTATTACGGTCCAGCCAGGCCCAACGATATCAGAGTTACAGAGCACCTCAAAAGTCAAACCGCTGCCCATGGTGACATTGTAAACACCCGTAGACTCTCTGGCTGTGCAACCCTTTGAATTTTTCTTTTCGACCTCTACTTGCAATTGGCGAATTCTTTGCTCATTCGCATCGTTAATGGCCTTTTGATTTTCCAATTCCTCTTCACATTTGATCGCTTTATCTGAACTCAGGCTGACCTTTGCACGCAACTCTTTTATTTCTCGTTCTAACTGTTGCCTTAAGTTCTTGGCTTCTGACTGTGTCTCGAATGATTTTGTTAAGAATTGAATCTCCTGCTTGAGGGATTTAATATGATCAGCGGTAGATTCGTCTTTGTCTTCAAGTAACTTTATGAATTTGTCCTTGAATGCAATTTCTAATCTGAGCTGAGTCACTTCGAGTTGAAGCTTAATCTCTTTCTCTTCTAGTTGTCTGATTCGGTTGTTCTTGCCCTCCGTTTCCGCGATCTTCTGATTGACCTGATCGAAGTATGCCATCATTGGCTTCACTATTGTGTGTGCATATGGCCCGCACTTTTCGTCCATTTGACTAGACTCAAAACAAGACTGACGAGAGACAAACATTTCGTTGTGGTCACATGCAGATTTCACTTAAGACATATATTTTCTCACCTCATTGGGTTCCTCTGCTCCTTTCGAGGCCTGCAACTGATGGAGGCAAATAATGAGAACATAAATTAGTCTCATTTTTCTTAAGGACTTGCAAAGATTTCACGTTCAAACCAAAGCGAGGCATACTGTGATATTTCCGGCGCGGATTCGCGTCTTTTATAGCGCCAAGAGAGTGAACAGCGCTGATAAGGCGGCAGCTGCTGACAGCGTCGTGCCGACCTTGACCTGCACTGGCTTTAGGAATTTTGTAATGATAATAAAATTATATTTAGCTGAAGATGAACTTTGATCTGGTTTTTTCCCACCTGACGCAGTCTATAAATGCCTGAGACTCACATATAAAATATATATAGTGTACATGATTTATATAGATTTTCATATTTATTATTCACATTCAAGTAGTTATCAGTGTAAATATGAACTGAGCATTCGTCTCTGGGTATTTTCCAATGAGAACACTTTGTTGTTTGTGAATTAAAATAAATTACTAACTCGTCAAATATCTATGTTAGCTATATATATATATATATATTCAGTTGACTTTGACGTGTATCAATGTAAATTCAATTTACCTTGACAGACCTTATTTCCGCGCTTGTTTAATTGAATTTGCAAATCAATAAAGGGATTTTCATAAACATGTAATTCCCTTTTTGTTTCATTCAACCTTAGCGTGAAATTCACTTTATGTGTGTGTGTGTTTCTTTTTTTTTTAATATAATTTTAAGCTCTGCTTGCCAGTGCGTGGCAGGGGGAAGTTGTGACATTTGCCTAGGGCCAGACAGGACATACGGGATATGCAGGACACGAGTCCGGGCATATCGCTTGAGTCCTTTTCAATTATATGTCGCACTAATTACACGCTTTAAGCCGCCGCCGGGGCTGAGGCCGTAATTAAATTCAAGCGTCAGCCAGAGAGGACATTCAGTGCCGTCGCCAGAGCCAGAGCCAGAACCAGAGCCAGAGCCCGGACAACATTGTAAATTTCTATTAAGCGAAAATTCCCTAAGCTGATTTTGATGTCTGGCTGTCAGTCAAGCGTCGAGCGGCAGCAACAACAAATAAAAGAAAACCGCAGGCATGGCAGCCAGAAATAAAAGAGAGATATATGCAGCAGAGCATTAGTAGGGGGAGCGAGGGGTAGGGGGGGTGCTCAACAAATGGGGGTAAACGCATAAAATTTGTATAATGTTTTCAAAAATCCAACACGAGGTCTACGTACAAATTTTTGGGGCAAGCTTTTAATGCGCGCAAAAAGGATTAAGTTGCCGGGAGAGAGGTGGAGAGAGGTGGAGGTGGGGAGCGGGGTCCGTTTAACATATGTATGTACAGCTCTTGTATGCAAATGAGGCGGCGCCAGAGACGTAGGCGTGGCAACAGCGACAGCAAGTGCGCCGCGAGAAGCATACGATTTACATACATTGAAATTTGCATGCCAGCACACGAGCAGGGAGGCTGGGAAGGGGGTGTGTAAAGTGTAAGGCAAGGGGAAGTATAGTCGAGTGTGGGGATGAGGGGAAAGGGGAAGAGGAAGGGATGTGCTAGGCGTGGGTTGCAGCATTTCAAGCAGTCACACGTATTCCAATTTACACGCGCATTCGACAGGCGACAAACATCATTAAGCGGCGAGGGTGGAAGGCCCCTCCCCCTGCCCACTCCTGCTCCTGCCTTTACCTGCCTCTCTGTCCTCTCTGCCCTCTCTCAGCCTGCAGTAGAAATCTGTATCCCGCCATGTCCTGCCAACTGTTTGATTTGTTGGCAAAAGAAAAAAAAAAAAAACGGGCGAGAAGAAATCATCGCACACAAATTGATTTGCGTATTGCAGAGCTGCGAGGAGGGCGTGGCACAAGGGGGCTGCAGTTGACAGCCCGGGTAACGCACGTAGCTGCTGAGCAGTTTAGCACTGCTCTCTCTCTGGCTCTCCATCCCCACGTTCTCGTCTCCAGCTTTGCTTAAACAAGCAAACACAATTGTCATTTCTCTCCTCCGCTTCCCCCCTCCTCCTTCCCTTCCACCATTTAAGTGGCTGCCACTGCCAATGCATTTCGTCTGCAAATTGATTTGATGTGCACATGATATGACAGCGCAGTCGGCGCAAGCAGTGCAAGCAGTGCGCGCTGCTAAGTATGCTACGATTTATGTCTTCCCTTCTTTCTGGCCAGACAATTCTACTTTATTCTTTACTTGTGTGCAGACTCGCAACTAATTAGATTCTAATGATGATTTAGCCCAGTCGCATTGGAATATTTCACCTGTTGGCAACCACTCTTCCACTCTGCACTCCGCGTGCTTATTCACACCTTCCAGTGCTGATCAGACTCCTTGGGGTTTCCGTCGATACAAGCGTATTATAATTAGGCCATTAGCTGGCATCGTTAACCCTCCCACTGCTGTGCCCTTCAATGCCTCGGCTCATTATAACACATTTCGCTGACCGATGCTGCCACGCCCGCAGCGCTGCCTTCCTTTGCCAACTGAGCAGCCCCGAAATTCCAAAAAAGGAACTTGAACTTTTGCTATTGTTTTGTGCTTTTGGGCAACTTCAAAAACAATACACACCCACAACAACAACAACAGCAGCAACAACATTTGTAGCTTGTTTTCTTTGCTAGCAACACCTGCACCCTGCCCGACACCCTTATGCCCTGCACCTACTCCCGCACACCTCGTGGCATGTTTCTTTTGTCTGCATTTTGAGAGGCCGACGGGCATTTAACTCGCCTTTTGCCGAAACTTTCCTTTCGCTTGTCAACGGAAGACGCGCCCGAAGGGGAAAAGGGCGAAAAGTGATGTGGAAAAAGGAAAGGAAAAGCGTCTGCTTGAACCCTCGAAATGGTCTGCAGAGTTAGCGCGAGGGGCGCGGGGCAGAAAAGGAAACTCGACAACGTCCGGTGCTCTCGACTACATCAAACGTGGCCGATGCCAGGGACATGTTGTCAACCATTCGAGCAACCAATTTGCCTGCAGCTACGCTCCTTCTCTCACTCTTTCTTTCTTCTCTCTCTCTCTCTCTCTCTCTCTATCCCTTCTATGCCTTGTCTGCAATTACGTTTATTGTACTTGTATTAAATTTCAAATTAATGTGCTTGTTTTTCCTGCTGACGAATTAGGATAATGCGCTGGCAAGAAATGTAAATTTATTAAATAAATACCCTTTTAATTTTTTTATTAATTTTAATATATCTGACTGCACTTCCAGCACTACATATGCAAGACTGTTAAGTACTCTATAGAGCCTTATTGCTGATTTTTTTATACCTTAAATTACCTTTTATTTCCACACTTATTTCCACATGTTTTCCTTCATTTAGCGTATTCCTCTCTGCATCATAATTTTCACATGTTTTCCCTCACTTGGCATATTCTTTTCTGCATCACATAACTCACTGTAAGATATCTCGTAGTCGGGCCGTTTAATTTATGACAATTATTAAGTACTTCCTCTGCTGCTTCAGTTTCTTCACTTGCTTTCTTGCGATGTTTCTTTCGCTGCTGCTGCTTTTGTTGTGTGCAAAGTTTATAAAATTTTTGCACTACATAAAACTTTATCAGCCGTATGCAACAGCAACAACAACAATAGCAGCAGCAACAACAACAACAGCAGCGGCAACAACAAGTTTTGATTAACTTTCGTGCTCGCCGTAGCAGCTTTTGCTCATTTCCTGCCCACCCCCAAGACACGCATCCCTCACGGCGCCATGCCCAATGTACCTGCCTCTGCCCCGCCCACTTGCCTGCCGCTTGGCTCGTGCAACAATACAAATATCCCTCGAGTTATGATGCTTAATTATATCAGACTGAACCGTTGCTCCCACTGCACGGCGAGCTCCGCCTTGCCGCACGTGCGTTTTAAGTTGCCAGTTGGCGCGCTCGCTCTGATTTATGTTGGCCAGCTACAGCTCCTGATTCGCCCCTGCCCCACCCTCCCCGTTGGCGCTTGAAACAAACATAAATATGCTCGTTCGGAGGGTGCATATAATGAGCTCGTTTCTCTTGCTGTCTCTTCTTTTAGGCATTTTTAATGTATTCAACTGAAAACTAGCCCGCAGCATGGATTTGGTCAGCTCTTGGTCAGGCGAGTAGGGGGAGGGAGAGGAGGGCTGGCTCATGTGCCTCCTGGCGACGGCGGCTTTGAGAGCATTAAAGTTGTTTATAGCCACAGTCGCAGTTCGCAAATAGATGCTGCCCACGTCACAAGACTCGGGACTCTGCTCGAGATTTGTATTAACAATTTGTTTGCCTCTCGATCCTTTCCCACGCTGCAAGACACAAAGAAACAAATAAAAGAAAACGGAAAACGGAAAACAGAAAGAGCAAAAGAACAAATACATTGAGCATGTTCCTTAGCTTTGATTGCGACTGACGTCTTTGCCCGCGGACAAAGTACTAAATATGGTACATAACAGTTATTTGTGTGACAGTCTGTGTGTGTGTGGGAGTGAGTGTGTGGGTGTGGGTGTGTGTCGCAGCAGCAAAGCATTATTTAGAGATATTCTTTCCTTTACAAATTGTAGTTTGGAGTATACGAAACATTTCACTGATTTTTAAACTTTTTCTTCTAATTTCAGGTAAGCCAAGTTACATACGATATGAAGACACTTAATGAGGTAAACTCTATATATATTTTCTTATAAATTCTCCACTTTCTACCTTTAGTTATACGGTATTTCTTCCTCATCTTCCTCTTACTAGAGCATCGCTCAATTAACTCACACGCCTCTACTCCTTTCTCACTCCACTCCTTCTTCTGCCTGGAAATATTCTTGCCATGGCAACTCATAAAACCAACAAGCGTTCATTTCGCACACACACACAGACAGTGTGTCGAAAAGTTTTCGGACAACCCTCTCGTTCGGTAGGCCGCTGCATAATTTCAACAATTAAGGCGCACAAATGTGCAATTTCAACAATTACTTCAACTTCCGAATGGCATAAGGAGGCGCACTTCAGCCAGCTACAGCTACAGCTGCCACGCCCACTGCTTACAAAGTTTCACCCGACCATCCCACTGCAGAGCGGAGAGAACTTTAATCCTTTTTACATTCAAATGAGGCAGTCAAGGCAAGGGGGTGGGGGGAGAGGGTTGTTAGGGTGTTCTTCCGTTATGTGGGAAGCGCAAGAAATTATTTACAAACCGCACAACAGATTTGCATAATTTGTTCGAGCAAGTCGTCATATAAGTGCAAAAATGTAAAAGACTCTTTAAGGAACACAAGTAGGAAAAGCTACAGGCGCGTGTGCTCGACTGTTATATACCCAGTTATCAAATGAGCGATTAACAACACTGACTAATTCACCTCAACAGACTAGCGCGTGGATCAAATAATTTTGATCATTCGTTACAGCAAGAAACTTTGGAACTAAAGTACATTAATTACCAAAGCATTTAGTGGAGAAGTGAACTGATTATTATGAATAGAAAATCCTTCTAAGTATGGAGAAAGATAAGCATTCCAATTACACTTGACTTTTAACCAACATACATGGGTGTGGTGGAAACTGTTTGTTTAAAAAAGTACTGATGTTGTATTCTTTTAATATTATTTAATTTTTTTTTTCTTTAGGTTTTTTTAAAACTAGTTAGTTCTTTAGTTTAGTCTTAGTATTAAGGATCGTCGCAGCTAGGCTTTTAATTCTTTAATATGAACTTCCTTTCTCAGTTGATTGAGCGCCAGACTTGCTCCTTTACGTTATCACTCTTTTCCTCGTCATCTAGAACTCTCTGCTCTGCTTCTTCTACATTGACATTGTTGCCAGTCCATCGACTGTTACTTAGGCATTGCCAGATCATTCCCCCATATATACTTTATACTATCCAGTAATCTATTAATATTACCACAGTTAACAGTTTGGAAAACAGTATGAAAATATATTGTAGGATTAGCAAGTTCTTTGTAGAATTGCAGAAAATTGAGCCATGCAAATGTGAATGTGTGATTGGGAAGGGAACGGGGGAAGGGAGGGAGGGAGGGAGGTAGGTACGGAGGGTGTCAGGCAAGGGCTATGCACATTGTTTTCATTTTTAATTAAATAAACAACAAGTCGACAACGAGGGAATTTTCTGTTGCTGCTGTCGAGTTATTTTTCCGGCAACAAGAGCCGGACGCAGCGCATCCGTTGCAGCGTGCCAGGCGGGGTAAAACAAGGGAGAGCGGGAGTGAGGGAGGGGGGAGACGTGGCGACGTTGCAACGCGGTAAAATAGAAAATAATATGAAAAGGTCGCCAAAGAGTTGGCTAAGGAAACGGAGGCGGGACGCGGTGAGCGACCGCAAAAACAAGTGCAAAGAGAGGGTGAGGGAGGGAGGGGGAACACGCCAGCAACAACAGCGTAACAAAGAGGGAAGAGGGGAAGGGGGAGAGAGAGAGGGGGAGGGAGCACAACAAGCGTAAGAACAACAGCGACAGCAGCTCGAACCCGACTCCATTGAACGTGAACTGACATTAGGGATTAAAAGCGCAGTATTTTTTCCGGCTATGTTAGCGGGTTTTACGCTCCCCCCCCCCCCCCCTCCCCCTGTTCCCCTGCTGCTACTGCTGCTGTTGTCCCTTTTTGCAGCAGACTCTGGCAACTCTGGCAACTGGGCAACTGGCAACAATTTCATTTGCCATTCATTCGTGCCCCGCTTTGCGGCATGCGCGCATGCAACTGCGCCGCGACGAGTTGCTGCTAAAAACATTCACCGGATTCATTAGTGATTTCTGTTGCTGTTGCTGTTGTTGCTGCTGTTGTTGTCCGGGATTGCTGCAGGATATGCCAGGGCTGGGCAGACAGTCGGGCATTGTTATTGTTGCCTTTATTTGTTTTATTATTTATTTGTATTTGTTCTCTGGCTCCCTTTCCCTGCTCCTCCTCCTCCTCCACCTCCTCACTGCGTATTTGTTTGCTCATTACACACGTCATCATGTCAACCGCCAGTGGCCATGTCTCTCTGTGTCCCCTCCCCCCTTCCCACTCTCCCCCCTCTCGTTGTGGCACTTGTTACGAAGTGAACAATCGCAGGCGATGGAACAATTGGTTTAGATTGAAGACTAACGAACGTGGCATGGAGCAGAGGGAAGTGCAGTGGAGTAAAGGGTTAAGGGAAGAAGAGGGGGGGGGAGGGAAGTTGCTGAGAAGCCAGGCGAAGCGAAGTGGCACAAATGAAACATATGCAACAAAAGGAATTGCATGTTATGCCATGTTGCTGGCGTTGTTATGCACAGAGAATAGCAAAGGGATCTGCCGGTGCCCCGTCTCTCCCTCTCTCTCCCTCTCTCTTTCTACTTCCCTCTCTCTACATTCCTCTCTCTCTCTCTCTACTCCCCTCTCTCTGCACTTTGATTACATGTTGCATGACAGAAAGAAAGTTAAAATAAATAACAAATACCGCTTCAATTAGAGAAGTCAAGAGAAGTTTGGCATTAGAGAAATCTTGTTGGGAGTATTTGGAATATCTGCTAGGCTTATACTATATATGGTATATATACTATACTGAGGTTGCTCTGCTGATTCTCTGTTAATCTGGCTGTCATCTCTTTAGCTTCTTTTGGCATCTGCAGCTTGCCACATGCAACATAAGCTTGGCTTGGCTCCTCTCGATTCGATTTTCCTCTGACCCAATTTGCTGAGGGGAAACAGTTCCTTATCCGCTGCTGGGTAGCAATATTTGCCCAGCAGTTCGCGCAAAACACGAGCTACAAACTCGTTAGGAATCACACGCACACGCACACACACACACGCACACACACACCGCACACACACGCACACTCTCGAGCTGGCAACGACTGCCGCAACGGCAGCGGCAACGGCAGCTCTGATGTGTGTGCCGGAAAAGGAAGACATGGAAACGGAAATCCAGCTTTTTAGCAAATTCGTACACTTCATTATGCCTGGCGAGGAGGCAAGGGGGATGCATGGGGCAAGGGGGCTGCAGGGGTAAGCAGGCAAAGAAGGAAACAAAACGCGGCTGGCAGGCAGAAATGAAAAGCTTTCAAATGAAACGAAATTCGCATTCGAATTCAGTCAGACACCAAGTGAGTGAGCGAAGGAGATAGCAACAGAGGGGAGAGGGAAGATGCGAGAAAGAGAGGGCATGCAGCCATGGCAGTCTAAGGCAAGTCCTGCGAGTTTTGTGCAGCTCATGGAAAATGTAAATAAAATTCCGAGGCAAAACATTTTGCAATTACAGCGCACTACACAAGCGGAGCCAGTTGAAGCCAGTTGAAGCACGCCTGCCCAACTGCCCCGCCCCCCTTACACGGGCAACATCGAGTCGACTCGACTCCACTGGTCATTAAATATTAAGCGGCAGCAGGGCAGGCGTAGAATGAGAATGGAAAGGGGAATGAGAGGCGGAGCAAGCAGGCAATCTGCAATGTTGCTGCTTGAGAGCGAAAGTTCTCAGGCAAGGCAACCACCTTCCCCTCCCTCCCCCTCTTGATGTAGTGGGTGCTTGTGCTGCTTTCCTTGTTGCGTCTTGATTCGTGAAAATGTCGCGACGCTGTCGCTTCACTTTTGTTTTAACGGCTCGTCTGGTCGCCTTGCGGGGCAACAGAATCGTCGCTGCAAATTGCTGGAATTAAAGCTAACGAAGCGCGAACATTGCCAACATTTCGCGACGACAACTCGCCAGACATATTCCACACGCACATACAAGAAACACACACAACACTCACCAAACATTCATTTACTCCTACTAAGCATTCGTAGCAAAAGTCTCTAGCTCGCCGAATCACAGTTTATCTTAATTTTCACGGCATTTTCTATGGCTTTGGTGCAGAAAGTGGTCCAATAGTGAAAGGGGTTCACATTTTGTGGCCATGGAATGCGATGTACCGCAATCTTAGTACAGAACAACCTCTGCTAGGGCAACACTGTTTGCCCCATTGGCAACTCTAAGCTGGGAAAGATTTCGGAAGATCTCTTGTTGTTCTAATCAAGCAATGAACTATATAAATTCAATAGCACTTGTGTATGGATCTGTTAATTTAATATATTTATTCGACTAATGGCACTCGACTTGGAAAAAAATTTACATTAACATTAAGAATAATTAGGAAAAAAAGTAAGTTCATTTGCAGAACCTAATATTATTTTTTTAAAATTGCGTTCATGAATTAAAAAAGTTTGAATACTGTAACAATAATTTCTTTGATTAAAATTAAAAATAAAATTTAAAAATTACAATTTGCATAAGTAACGATTTCAAGATACCCTTTTTTGAACCGATTATTGAACACACTAAAAAATTATTATTTAAGTTTGTGAACAATGCCTGCAAATCTATTTCAACGCACGACGAAGGCGGAAAAGGGCGTGGCTAGATCTTTACCTGCTATGCAAACAAGTGTTATCACCGATTTTTGTGCCTCTAGCTTTTATAGTCTCTGTGAACTACGCGTCCATACAGACAGACATAGCTGACTTATGACAAGTTTAATACTGATAAAGAATATACATACTCTATGTGGTCTGCCACGCCTTTTATGCCTGTAAGATACCTTTGCACAAAGGTTTGCCGTTGGGTTTAAAAATATGTTCTTTTATGAAGACTTAAATTTGAAGAGTATTGCACGTGTCTTATATTTAGAACACTGTGTCAACGACTCCTGCTAACACATTCTACTTCTTTCAAAGCATCCAAACTTTACCTTGAAATAAAGTTACTCTCAGATGATCATCGCGAGTTCTAATCACATGCTGGAAGACAGTGCAAAGTCATGTATGGGACTCGTTTCAATTGTAACTTTGTTTTACAGATGTTCTCAAATGTGCCATCAATAGTTGAGTTGATTCTGATTCCACCTTTGCTGTTGCACGACACCTGTTCCGCTCTACAGGTGAACTGAGTGGAAAGAGTGGGAAAAGAGTGGAGTGGGGCAGGGTTCAGAACAGGAGTCTGAACAGGTGTGCAGCTGATAAAGAGCAGGGTCAACTCAAGCACGCGGCATCTGCTTTGCTTGGCCAGTTGCCAAACGGAAGGAAGATGAAGAGCTGAGAGGGGGATGCAGAATAGGGAAGGAGAGAAGAGGAGAGGGGAGAGGATTGAATAAAAGAAAATACATAAATAATAAAACGGTCGGGCACACACTCAATTAGCGACGGATCGCAGTGGAGTCGATACCTGAGTTGTTGCTGCTGCTGTTGTTATTGTTGTTGCTGCTACCTGTGCAGCCAGCTGGCTACAGAGCGCGAGGGCGCGTGGCAGCAAAGGCAGCAAAGGCAGCCGCATGCCTCACGCCACTTGCCTCATTAATAAACGAGTCGCTGAGAGAGGCAGAGCAGGCGAGCGAGTGAGAGGGAGAGAGGCAGGGAGGGGAAGAAGAAGAGGCAGAGCACGCACACACACCCTCACACACACACACACACGCACAGGTGTCAGACGCCAGTTCTGTAACACAAGAAGCAGCGTCTCTTTTGCCGCCTTTGTTTTGCTACGCTCATTCGCCTGCCTTCGCTGCTGTCTCTGCTGCTGCTGCCGTCGCTGCCTCTGTTAGCGCTGGCAGCGACGCACTCTCTGCTGCCTCTCTGGTGTGCGCTCTCTCCCTCTCTTTCTCTCTCTCTCTCTCTTGTCGTTGTAGACTTTTCACTTGTGTAGAGTATCTACGAGTTTATCTGTGTGCGCACTTTTGTTTTGGCCGCCGGCCAAAGAGTTTCTGCCTTGCGCTTTGTCTGCTCTTTCGCTTTGTCCTTTTTGGAGGTTTCGCTGCGTTTTGTCAAGCGCCAAAAATAAATGGCAAGCAGAGAGAAATTCGCCAAGAGAGAAGAGTAGAGGGAGAAACCATTTCACCTCTCTCTCTTCCCCCTCCTCAAGTTCGAATTTGCCATTGTGCATTGTGCGTTGCGCTGCTTTTTTCTCATTTTCCGCATTTTCCAGCCTTTTCGGCTAATTAATGTGCGTCTATGTCGCTGTCTTTCCCTCTGTCTCTCCCTCTTTCTACCTCTCTGTCTCCTCCCCCTTCTTCTTCTCAGTCTGTGACCCAAATATCGCCTAGAACTTTTGATGTCAATCGCAACATTAGCGTTGGTATTTTTGTCTGAACTTGAAATCTTTCGTTCACTCTCTGCCTCTCTCTCTCTCTTCTCCTCTCCCTCCCCTTCTCATTCATTCTGCACTAAACATCTGTAAATTATCTGTGGTGTCTAAGAGGGGGAGGGGCAAGGGGTGTCCACAAGTCAATTTGTAGTTAATTGTCTGAGGTTTTGTTTGCTGTAAAAGTTTTCCCATTCTACATTGTAAATCTGTTTATCACAGTCTGGCCTAGTTCGAATATTACGTGATATTTTGACATGGAAAAACAAATTGAATTCAAATTCGAAATATAATCAAAATACACGCAAATACAGCGTGAAGTCACGCACATACTACGTAGTATTCTATCGTTGTCTGAAGTCAATTAGACAGCGGATTCTCGATCGTCTTGTATAAACGAATTGTCTGTTTGTTTATCTGCTTTTTCAAGCTAAAAGAATTAATGTGGAAACTGACCCTGACCAGATAATCCATTTAAATCGATATTTATGCATATTTTTGTAGATTAAAGATAGATATTGTGTATAGAGTGATAAATGAAGGAAATGAGAATTCTCAATAAGTTTAAATATAAATTAAAATATTAAATGTTAATTTGTATGTTGTAATGTTAAGTCTTCGTTATATTCCGTATTACACCTACTGTTCCCACGCACTGTTCCCACCCACTGTTCCCACGCACTGTTCCCACTGTCACCTCTAAATGCGTCAAAGATCTTTCACCTCTCAAGTTGTTTTGCGGCTTGTTTTTGGCCAATTGCGTCATGTAACAAGTGTCTCGAGCTGTTTCTGGCCATTTCACGCTAAAGAAAACTGCTGTCCGTTGTCTCTGTGTATTTCACTAGCCAACAATTAAGTTCTGGCCGTAAAAGCAAACATATTTCGGCACCAAGACGAAAGATCAAGTAATCAAATTATGCACAGCAACAACAACAGCAGCAGCATCTAGAAAACAGAGAGGAAACGTTGCTCGCAGCAGCTGCCAAAGTCAACTTTATGGCAACAACAGCAGCAGCAACAACAGTGGCAGCAACAACAGTGGCAACAACAACAACAGTGGCAGCAACAGAAAAAGTCTACAAACGACGGGAAACATGTGGCTTGCCTCTCTGCGGCTGCCGCTGCTCGATTGCGCCCAAAACACTTGACCAGCGCACGCGAGACGTTCGCAGCGTGGCAGCGCAGCAGCAGCGACGTCGCCGGCCTCGTCGGCAGAGCAAATAACGACGACGCCGTCAGCTGTAAGACAAGGCGAAGGCAAAGCCGACAGCGGCAGCAACGGCAGCAGCAACGCCAACGCAGCCGGCAACATTTCGCGCGTTGCCACTTAGGGGTGACTCTGCCTCTGCCACTGCCTCTGCTGCTGCCACTGCCTCTGTCTCTGTCTCTGCTGCTGTCTCTGCCACTGCCTCTGCTGCTGCTTGTGGCGCTTTCAGCTTGGGCTGCCTTTGCAGGCATCAAGTGGATTTCAGTTTCATTTTGAACGTCGTGCGTCGAGTACGTGGACGATTCCCCCCTCAATAAAGCGCGCGCGCTCTCGACCGAACTCAACCTGACGTTGTTGCCACTTCTTTCCTGGCCCGGCCAAGTGCGAGCCATCCACAACAATTGGCCATAATCAGCAGCGCGCGTGTGAAAATCGAAAAAGAAATACACAGAGAGAATCGAGTTATATTATGTTTCCGAGTTATGCATCGCGAAGAGATCCGTGAATCGAAAGCTATGTGAAAGTAAGCATTGATAAAGATGAGAAACGAGTAATCGAAGCAAAAGTTTATGACAAAGCTGCGAAATATATGAAATACTTAGCTCATTAAAGTAAATTATGCCAATGTTGACTTTGATGTACGATGAATAAATGAAAATGAAATAAAAATATATGAATAAGACAAACAATTAAATCAAATTCAATGAATTTTAAATGAGAAAAAGTGAGGAGCAGATAAAGAAGCTATAAATTAATGAGTAAATTAATTAAAAAAAAATAATTATAATACATATCAAAATAAAATATATGATGAATAAATATTTATAAATATATAAAAAAAAATAAATCAATTTATAAATAAATAAATAATTAAATACAAAAGAAAGATTAAACTTTCGAATGTTTAAAAAATAAATGCAATTATTATAAAATAATATCAAAATATTTTATAAATTCCTTATGATATTAATCGAAATATAATGAAAAAAAAAAATAAATAAATAAAATGTACAAATTTAATTTAATTCCAAAAAGAGTTTCCATTTGCAAATAAAATTATAAGTTAAAATAAAATCACAAATAATATGAAGAAATACCCGTAAAATATAACCACAATAAATTACTAAAATACAGAAATTAATAAATAACCTTTATGCAATAAATTAAGCAACAAATAAATTAGCAGAAATATTTCCCAACATTTATATATAGTTCCAAACTGAATAGATCTGCCCTTGAAAATAGTTTCCGGTGATGCTTCGAATTCGAATTCAAATGGAAAAGTCGGACGACCTTTCCCATTATGCTCGCCTTGTAATATCTACAGATAAAATTAAACATACTATATATTGTATATTTATGTCACAGCCAAAAGTAAATCGATGGCTAACAACAACAATAACAAAAACAATAAAAAGATGAAAACGAAAAGCAAAGCAAAGGCAATTTTTCTTTGGCTTTTTCGTAAATGAGCAAATGTTGAAAATATTTTCTGTGTGCTAAAAGCGAAAACGAAAATAAAATGTTTACACACAAATGCGCAAAGTTGCCGTCTGTGTTAGATATATATACATATATATATGCACAATATAGAATATATATAAATCGCCGGCTAAGAAGAAAATCGGCAAAATTATATCATAGCGGCAACTGATTTTATAAATAGCGCGAAACGATTTTTATTTTGCAGCACAAGAAATGTGTCATGCCTGGCAAAGGTATATATGTATGTGCGAGTATAGTATGTTCGTGTGTGGATCGGCCAGGCACATATAGTTCTATATAGTAGAGAGATTTAACTGACTGGCAGATGAAAACGAAACGAACCGAGCTAAGCTGTTGCATGTGTTGTCACAGTGCTGAGCATATGTGGCATATATACGACGCATATTCCGCCATAAATCTAGCTACTATATGTCACGGCGACATGTGACATTCATTTCATCGAACCGAGAACTGGAAATACATGCAGAGATGAATAATCGAGTGATAAATATGAGTTGTTTATGGAAATTATCATTCCTCTTTCTACATCAAATTGAAGGTTGAAGGTTGTTCTTAGAAGAGACATGTGGCAAACCGTTTCAAAGTGCATTTCCCACATTTCCTACCCTGTAAATTTCAAAGCCACCTGTGCGGTTCCCCCCTCCCCCGCCAGGGGTCAACCTGCATAACAGTCCAGGCTACTTTGTTTTTTTTCGTTCGTTATTATTTCGAGCAAACGAAACACATTTTTGTCCAGCTGCATTTTGCTGACAGAGAGAGGGGCAGAGAGGGGAAGAGGGGGAGATGGTCACATTTGGTGGGTGTGCAACTGCCTGTGTGTGTGTGTGTGTGTGTGTGAGAGCACATTTTAATTCACGGTTCGATGACCACAACGGAAATTCCTTTAATGACCGCACATGCGACGACGCGGACAATGACGACGGCCGGGAGCTGCTGTGGCAGAGACAGAGAATGAGAGAGAGGGGGATAGGCAGATGACCAGCAGAGAGAGAGAAAGAGACACAAGTGCACGTGCGCCGCAAGGTAACCTGAACTGTGGCCAGACCAGTTGTTGTTCCTGCTGCTCTTGATGTTCTTCTTGTTGTTGTTGGCTCGTCCTAAATGGTTGAGCCTGGCCTTGTAGGGTGCAAAGGGCAACGTTGCATTTCCTTCTGGCTTAACGTCATTTTAACGGCCTTTTTCATGTTTCCATTTATTTTACTCTCATTTTTTGAACATTTAAATATTTAAATGCAGACGCTGACGACGGCAGCAACAACAACAAGCGACATTATTTTGAAAATTTAAATTGCGAATTATTCGCGCCGTTGCACATGTTAAAAGGGGGAGGAGGGCAAGGCAATGGCGTCTGTTGAGGTGCGTGTAATGTGTGCGACGTGCAAAGGGCAGCAAGTAGCAGAGGAACAGGTAGAGAGGGGGAGGTGGGAGATGGGAGGAGGAAGGTAGCAGGGCAACGGCCATTTGCCTGGGAAATAATTCAAATGTGAAATGTGAAAAGATGAAGAAGAAGTAAATATAAAGAAAAATTTAAGAAAGAAAAATAATACCAATAAAATTAAAAATAAAACATAATATATTTAACCATATAAAACACAACTAATCAAATATTATAATTGAACAAAACTCATTAGAAAATGTGCCCAGAAATGAAATAAATAAAATTGCAATTTGAAATTGGAAAACAAAAACAACGATGACAATAATTTAAACTAAAGCGAAGCCTTCAGTCATCAATGAGTGAAATAAATAATATTTATGCATAATGCATAATTTATGCAAGTTGAACAAATATACACAAATATATATAATGCAATTTATTGCGCAGATCTATAATGAAATAGCGAATTATTAATCACGAGCCAAGGGGAAATTCGTTCTGTTCATGGATTTATGCAAATGCGATTGAAGGAATGTAAGTAAAATGCAATTAAATTGAATATAATACACAATCAGCCAACCTAGCCACGCCCCACCGCCCCCCACCGTCCAACTAACCCTACATTTGCTGCATACGAGTCGGGCCAATTGAAGCGCAAACCAGGCAAATCGAATCATCAGACAGACAACTTGAAAACTCAATGGCGACTTCATTACACAGCCACAGACAGTGGGCAGGGGAAGAGAGAGAGAGGGAGAAGGGGGCACAACTTGCTTGGTTTTTGCAGGACTCGGACTACTCGCTTCATTTGTTACAATTACAAAAGCTCTCGGAGCAAGCTGGGCAACTTGAGTTGCAGCTAAGTTGATTTTTGATTGCGAATTGTTGGCAAGTAAATTTGGAAGCATTTCTTCAGGTGCTTTCCACTTACCTGTGCGCTCACTCCTTCTCAGCAACGTCTGTGCAATCAATCAAGCGCATGACTAAGGTCAAATACCAGGGGTCAAGTATCCCAATGCTTGTTTGTGTGTGTGTGTGTGTGCAGGAAGCATTTTTGGCCTGACTGCACAGCTAGAGTTTGCCACAGAGAAACTGAAAATCAAATTCACCGAATTCACTCAAGAAGCCTTTGACGTGCGTCGTCTTCACCTGCCGCGAAACAAAAACATTTACCCCCCACCATCCCTTCCCCCACTTAAAAGAGGAACAAATTGAACAGCACATTTCTTATGCAAAGGTAAAACAACAACAAAGAAGAAAAACAAAATAAAACACTTGAGAGACGCGCACACAAAGCAGAGAAAACACTTTTCCCAGGCCTCCATTAGGAATTAACATTAGAAGAAGAAGCAGAAGAAGAGGCAAAAAAAAGCGCGCATTTTGATTTCTTTTCGCGTTTTTTGTGGGTTTTCTTTTCACTGATCCCCCCGCTCCCCCCTCACTGCTCTTGCCATAAATACTTCTCTTTTGTTTGCCCTTTGATTGTTGGGAATATTTTCTTTATCAAAGTGGTTGCCACAGCTGACGCGGCGTGGGTTTCCCTTTCAATTCAGCCCAAGCAGAAGCAGAAGCTGCAGAGGTACCCCAAGCATAATGATTGGCAAATTATAACGGCAGTTGCCATATACATTCTCAGACCTTAAGCATAAGTTGGGTAATTGTAAAGCAAATGATATGTTGAGAACACTTTGATGTAGTGCGAGAAGCACAGGGAATATACTTTAAAAATATAAATATAAAAAGAAATATATATTTATATATATATGTCTCTTTATATCAGACATTTCTCTGCCTCAACTCCCCTTCAGTTCTTCTGGCTTTACTTCATATTGATTTTAATTGGTTGGACTTCATATCGAGCCAGCCCTGAATCGATTCAGTGGCGACCCCAGCTGAATGTTTGATCGCAGATAAACAAGCAAATAAAAAAGCAATTAATGCGCTTGTCACAATCAATGTCCTGTCTGTGTGTATGTGTGTGTGTTTGTGTTGGTCGTGTAACTAATTAAACAACAACAGCAAAAGAGTGTGAAAGAAAGACAGAGAGATGGAGCACAGACATATGTACGGCGTACGCAGTGGTTACAACGTTCCCAGTAAACCTAATAAAAATATTAATGGCTTTGACACCACATAACCTCCCCCCCCCCTCACTCTGACCAAGCAGCAGCATGTTGTAGGTTGTGAAGGACCCGCGGGTCCTGTTTCCATCAAATGCCCAACCGCATAAATATTTGCTCTGCGTATTACCGAGTGCTCGCTCATGTTTGGCTCCTCTGTCCTCGTGTCCTTGTGTCATATGTTTGCTTCTGCTTTGCATGTCATAAATTGCTGCATAAACAAAGGCGCAGGGACCACAAAACACGCCCCAGTCCACTTGCAAAACACACACACACACACACACACACAATGGAAATATGTGTTTCTGTAGCTTGCCTTATAGTAATATTATAATCAAGATATGTATATGCAATATCTAATATGAAATCATAATGGTTTGATGAAAGACTGAACTGCAAAACGGGTGCCCTCTTCACTTGCTTGAGTTATTTGCCGACTGTCTGGCTCACTGTCTGGTGACAGTAGCTGCAACTGTGTCTGCAGAGTATGCATCATCTTTGTCTCTATTTTTTTGGCTTCAGTTTCTTTGAGCTGTTGTTGTACTGACTGCGCACGCATTGCTCTTGGGCCTGACATCACATATGTCGTCTTTAGAGGCGGAGTTCAAGAAACTCAGCACGAAATTTGTGACTTTGGAAACTAGTAAGGAGAAGAACAGACCGAAAATCAGCGTGAAGTACTTTACAATATACTCTATAAGGTATTATATGTTTATTATTCCAGTAATAAAACTCCGTATTAATTTTCAAACTTTAGCATATCTATTTGTCAAACGCTTTCTACTTAGCGAATGCATATAAATTGGGCCTGAATTATTTTCTAATGATTGTAGTATTTCATCAAAATAATAAGTAATCCTTTTCAAAATAAAATTCTAGAAAATCAACTAGTAAGTTCTAGTAAGTGTTGACTAGTTGAATAAAATGATGTTTAAGTGTCTCATTAGAATATCTTTTCATATCATAGCGCATCTTTTAGTCCTTTACTTCCCTATATCTATATAAAATTCCCTACAATTTCTTTACCCCTTTTTTATACTGTTGTGACGCGACATGTTGGCAATGCCACAACAAAAAAAGGCAAGAAAAAAAGAAGGAAAGCACAACAAGAGCTACGAATTGAAATTATTTTAGCGTGAAATATGATATAACAGCAGTGTTGGTTGGCGAGTACCAGAGTTGCCAACTTCTCTGCCTGTATGTGTGTGTGTTCGTGTGTTTATTATCCTGGCAAGCGGCAAATAAAGGATAAGCGCAACGAGTCGCATAAGTAGAAAACACGCAAATTGTTAACCGCACACGAAACATTTTTCTCGCTTGGTTTATTTATTTGTTTTGCTTTCAGCTTGATTTTCCTTTTGTTTTTCCTTTTCCGCTGATGGTGTGTGTTGATATTTGGTGATGAATTTACGGCAGGCATGCAGTCCACACATGAGAGTGCTACCTGGCTCAGTCTCTCCCTCCTGCCCAGTCTCTCGCTCTCCCCTTCTCTAATCTAAATTTATGTGCAACTAACCGAAAGTCACACCACGCCTCACTGCCCCACACTGCTGTGCCGCGTTGCCCAACACTCTTTGCGCTGCTTGGAGAATCGCAAAGAATTTTAGCAAATTAATTATTCAAAGTTCTATCTACTTTGTCCCAATTAGCCGCGAGTCGATTGCGACATCTCAGTGGGGAGAAATTACATTAAAATCCCGAATCCCGAATAATGAAATTGCCAGCGCAATAAAATGATTTTATGATTATGACTAGCTGTGTTCCTTCACTCTCCAGTGTTGGGCAAGGAGGGAGGAGTGTGCGTGCACACACATTCCGTTGCTGGCGACGCGCTGTAAATTAATAATATCAACTTTGGCAGCAAATGTCAGCAAAAGGGCAGGCAAATAGCCTAAGCCACCCCACCTCACCCCCCGTGACATGTGTCTCTCAGGGTGTGTGCGTGACTTGGCGACTCTCAGGCATCCTTGGCTACCCTCCCTGCCTGCCTGCCTGCCAGTGTGTGTGCGTGCGTGTGTGACATGTGACTTTGAGGCTGAAGAAGTCGTGGCTTGCGGGTCGCGACTGCTGGGAACCCTCTTTATGTATGCCACGTAAATGGGCTCTAAGTGCGTTCAACATTAAAATTAAAGGCACCACAATCTATGCTGCTGCTGCTGCTGCTGCTGCTGATATCGATGGCAGGTGAGCCGCGATGAGGTGGCGTTTATATTATGCCCGCACACATTTTGGACAGCGCAATGCATAATTCATATGATTCGATTGCGAACTTCAGTTCACTTGCCTAGTTTCTTATTTATGTTGCCTGCTTTGATTGCATTTGCAATTGTTTATGGCGGAATACCCTGTAAGTGGCGAGGGAAGTGGGAAAGTGGCTGTGAAAGCTCTTTGTGCCGTCTTCTTCTGTGCCAAACAGTCCCTTTTAGCAGCCTCTCTCTGCAGCACATTCCCCTGTTACAGGGCATTTCAATTTACACTTGAGCCTGGCCAAAGAATTACGAATTCGTCGAGTGTTTTCGGTTGGGCGCATGATTTGCGCTTTATAAAGGGGTGCGTTGGGCAAAGGATGCTCAAAGAAGGCGCTGAAGTTTGGGGAAATTAGAAATTAGGAATTGTAATTAATTGAACAGCTTGAAAGGGTTGAAGAGCTGCAGCCAAAGTGCCTTTCATGTGAGTGGAACAAGTGTTGAGGTGGAGAGAAGGAGAGTGAGAGAGATTGTGTGAAAGAGAGGTAGAGAAAAAAGGGGCACAGCTAGAGGTGATGAAACATCGATGTTTTTGCTGTGGATTTTCATATGAAACATCGATGTTTTTCGTTTATCAGTTTGCTTGCCAGGCAACAAGACAATTCGCTGCCTCGAATTGAATGAATGATTTTGTAAACAATTTCCCAGCACTGGCTACGTAATGAATTTTTTCCACTGCACAATACATATGCGTATGCAAATGTGTGTGTGTGTGTGGGGAACATTTTTATTTAGTGCCCACTGCAGCAGCTTGTCGCCTGCATTGAGACCGCAGCAGTCTCTGGTCGGACAGCAAAAACAGAACCTCGCACAGAAGACAAGCCACGGCAATCAGCAGCGAACAGTGGGTACAAAAAATAGTGCTACACACTGCAGTAGAGCATGCACGACTGCCAGATGCGCTGTAGCAGAGCTTAATGGCATTTGAGTTCTACTTTGATCGCGCAGTTAATAAGTAATATAATATAAACTGGCTCTAAATATAATTTATGCCATATGCAGAGCAGTAAACTGCGGACACTGTGCGTGTGTGTGCGCGTGTGTGTGTGTGTGTGTGTGCATCTACTTTATGGCTTAAAAATTGCCAGCTGTTTCCTTTTATATACAACTTTATTGCACGCTCCTTTTTGTTAAACCTTTTTATGCACAAAGAGAGAGAGAATATAAAATAAAAAAGGAAGAAGAGCTGAAACAACATGCAACAAACTGTAAAGTCGAGCGGCGAGTAGATTGACTGGAAGCGCCCGAAAAAGTCACTCCAGGGTAGCACTGGCTGCTCCTCTTCCCTCTCCACACTCGCTCTATCTCTCTCTCGCTCTCTCTCTGCGGAGCTGTGGCAGAGAGTGTTGTGTGTAAAGTGTTGCACATCAGGCCACAATGGCGCTAAGCCAATAAATTAAATCAAACAAGCGCGATAACCATTTCACTTTTGCCATGTCTCTCTCCCCCCTCTCTCCCTCGCTCTCCCTCTCTCAGGCACTGCCACGCAGGCAACACTGTTGGCCACACACACACAGCAAACAATAATAACAACAACAATAAAGTTAAAATGGCGTAAACAGCATGAAAAACTGAAATGCACGAGCTTTTCACAATGGCAGCCCGCAACGACAACCGGCGAGAAAGAATGTAGAAAAAACGCGCCAAAACACAAAAAACAAATGCAAAAAAAAAGGACGTTGAAGAAGAGCAGCTATAAATGCATTTAATAAAAATCCAAAAGAGACAGCAACAGCAGCGGAGCGAGGGAGAAGGGGCACGGGAGGGGGGGCCTGGGGGCAGCTTGAAAGCGGGTTGAAATTTTTTAAAAGCTTTTCTGACACTTTGCTGCTCCTGTTGCTGCCCCCATTGTTGTTGCTGCTGCCCCTGTTGTTGTTGTTGTTGTTGACTCGCTCCATCGATATATAAAAATATTGTTAATTTGTGTCAACACAACGACGCCATTTTGTTTTTGGACTAGGGCACACAGCTCGGGCAAATTGTTTAAGTTGCTCTCATTGCAGTTGCTGCTGTTGTTGTTGTTGCTGTTGTTGTTCCTGCTGTTGATGTTGCTGTTGTTGTTGCTGTTGATTATGAGCCGAGTTGCCTCGGTTCGGTTAATTGTTGGCAAGTCAATTAAAACTTTTGAATTTATGACGCATGCTGCGCATAAAGCAGCCAAATGGGAGCTCTTTGTCCCACACACACACACACACACACACACACGTTCATATTCTATGCCTGAGTTAGGCATTATATATAGCTCATATATATCCCACTTAGCGGCGCACAATTTGTCAGTCTGCAGTTTAAAACGCCCTTAAGAGGCTGATGAACCCAATTTATGTTGTTACACTAAGAGAAATTGTTGGCAAGAAAGCCTTAAAAGTGACTCAAGGCAACTATTGAGTAATTTGAATTATCCATAAAAAAAAGTTATTAAGGCGTTAAAAAAATATCCATCATCAAAAATATTGCGTATTTTTCATTCAACAAAATTTCATTCAACATTCGAAAGCCTTAGAGGGTTAAAAAATGTGCCCGACTTCCTCTACATCCTCCACTCTCTATACTCCAACAGCTGCTCCCCTATTCTCTGTGAAATGTTTCTTCAAAACGTTTCTTCCTCTTCAAATTATGACTTCCCACTCAAATTGGCATTGCCATCATTTAGCAGAAGTCTTTCTATAGAAGTCCTACGCACTGTCCACGCTCACTCTTAATTATTCATTGTAAATCTCGTTGTTATTCTGAGAGATCTTAATTCATGAGGCTGGCTAAAATATTTAACGAGTTGAAAGCACGCCATGAAGTATGCAACAGAAAATGGCGACTCAAGGCAGACTCCCACATAGTTTTGAGCTATTATTAGCACAGTTGGCAAGCGAACAGCGCAAACAGAGTCAACTAAAGAGGTTGAAGTTAAGCACTCTCAATTTCTTTAGTCTTTCCCAGATTACAGGGTATTTTACTGTGCGTAACGCCCAGCAAATTATCCATTTTGGCAGCCCAAAACCTCGTCAGCCACTTGCCAAAAAACGCGCTGAGGTCACGCTAAAAGCGCTCAAAAATTGTTGCGAAAAAAGGCCAGAAAAAATAGCCAAATACATCTAGATACATACAAAAAAAAGGAGAAAGGACACAGCCTTGTCCACCTTCCCCCCTTGGACGTTATAAAATACGAAACTACTTAGCGGCCTTGATGAATTGTGACATTTTTATGGGTTTGTCTCTTGCCTGGCAGGCAGCGTACAGCTGGCTCTAGCTTAGCCACTCGTCCCAGCCATAAACAATGCGGTCTACTGCCAGCTAAACTGGCCAGCTGGACTCGCTGAACTGGCTGGACTGGCCAGTTGCTGATCCTGTCTCGTGCAAATTATGAAAGTGCCAACTGCTCGCGCCGCGACGACACTTTTAATGCGCAACTCACGTGTCGGCGACCCGTTCGACGCTTTCCTAAGCCATAAACATAACTCAGGGCATATTTATAGGTACACCCACCTAGCGACTTTCCCACAAATGATTTATATGGCCAGTTACCCTTTAATTAAAAAAGAAAACATCAAAATAGTCGCACAAACTTCGCCATGGAAGTCATTTAATTGCCTCTCCTCATTCCTCATTGCTCGTCGCTTTGTTCGCTTTCCCAGCACTTTAATGAACCGTTTAATGTCGGCAAAGAGGCATCTAAATGGGCCTGATAACAAAATAACTGAGTGCGAAAGCGGCAACAGCAGCAGCAAGTGAAGTGCTTAAGATGCTTGCAAAGAAAGCAAGTGATTTGCCGTGTGAAGCAAAGCAAAGGAGTCTCAGTGAAGTGCGAGGAATGCGTGAATGTCAACCGATTCAGCTCTCGATTTGCATTTCTCCCCATTGTCGAGGCGAGTGTCTCTGCCATTTCCCGTCAATTCAAGTTCTCAACCGTTGATTGGCTAATAAATTTGTGTCTTTTTGTGAATGTTATGGAGGCAAACACTTACAGTTTATTGAAATTTAGCTCAGTAAAGGCCTCCCATTGCGAGTGCGTATACTTGATATGCGGACAGTTCCATGTGCAGCGCCCCGCTGAGCCAAGCAGCAACCCGCAACCAGCAGGGCAGTGTCTCTGACTTGCTGACTGTGTTCGTCGTCACGGGGCCAAGATAAACAGCAAACCATTAAACGATATCTCATCAAGAAAATCGCCTTAAATATGTTTCTGCCTAATTTCCCACGATTCTGTGTGCCAGTCTGATACATGTATGTGTGTCTGTGTGTGTGTGGGCAACGTACGTCCATCCATCGTCCATCCATCCAAGCATCCGGCATATGCATACAAAAGCAATTTAGCCAGAGGTTCCTTGCCCCTCCCTTCCTTCCTCGCGACCAATGTCAGGAAAAAAAGTATAAGAGAAATCTAATAATTTTTTATGTATTTTCCTCATTCTCTTTCTCATTCTCTCTCTCTCTGTTTCTTGCTATTCTTACAGTTGAATGACCACAAGGCCAAGCGAGAAGCTGACATGAAACCAGAGGAACGCTGAGCAGAAGGTAGAAGGCAGGCCAAGCAAGAGAAATCGACAAAAAGCGATGGCGAAACAAAGCGAAACCAAACAAGAAATGTCGCAAAGAAATGAGAAATGAAATAAATGAGAGACCACAACAACAACAACAACAAGGAGAAGAGCACGGGAAATTATGTGGTACACAAGCCATAAAAAATGGAGGCAAAGGATCACAAGGACACACACACACACGTGGCAAACGAGATTAGTAAACTGGCAAAGATGAAATGAAAATCGAAGGCAGTGAATGCAAATAAGCGTAGAAGAATTTACAGCTGAGTCTTCTTTGCCGTGGCTAATCTATTTCTACTTACGTAGAATTCTTCGCCACTTCATTTGGCTTTCAGATATTTTAATTTCGCACGCGCCAGCTGCTTAAGCTGATTAATGGCAGCCAGCAACGGAAGCGGCTGTCAATCAAGCACTTCCAGCAGCAGGCACAGAGAGAGAAAGCATCATAAAGAGTGCAGAGAGAGAGAGAGGCAGAGAGAGAAAGGAAGCTGGCATAGACAGCTAGTCAGCTAGTTAGTTGGCTGTCGCTTCTTGACGGCCATTTAAGGCAAATGGCTTTAAGATTAGTTACCAGAAGTAACAAATTTTGACAACAGACTTTGCAGACAGGCAATTTGACAGACAACTTGGTAGACAGGTGCAGCTGGGAAATGGAAAAATCAAGAGAAATAGAATGGAAACTCGAGGGAAAAGCTTTCTCAACTATTATATCACATTTCCCATTGAATATTTCATTTAATTGGAACAACTTTTGTTCCTTCTCGAGCAACAAATCAAAAGTTGTAATTCGATTTAAATTATATTCCAATATTGCCTTGATATGTCTTATTCAAATTAAGTATACGCTCCGTCAGCCTTACGAATTTTCCATATGACATAAGACAACTTTTATGACAGCTGTGGGGGCGGGACTGAGGCAATATCCGTCTGTACGATTCATATGCTGTCGACTTTAATTACGCGACGCGACAGTGGGGAAAATTAAACAAACACAGTGTGAGGAGGAGGTGTGGACGGGAATAGGTTTTCAATAAAACATCAAAAACTAAATAGCAAAAGGAAGGAAAGAAAACTTGAGCAAACTCACGAAATGAGAAAATACTCGTCCATATATATGTATATATGGATATATAAATATAGTGCCAGTTGACTCTCGTTGCCAGAGAATTGACCAAGTTCCATTTACACACACACACACACACACGTATTTATGTTTGTGTTTGTGTTTGCTGTGCGGGTCCACTCAATGTGTCCAGTCACGTTTTCATCAACAACATTTTGGCTTAGTTTTTGGTTAATATTATTTTGTTTGTTGTTGCTCGGGTGTGTGTGTGTGTGTGTGCTCTGCCTCGCTCTGGCTCACTCATTCTGCTGCTATTTATTTATTTTGCCTGCTTCGTTCGGTTCGCAAGTGCCAAAAGGCAAATATTGCGCATACGCCGCGTGTGTGCGGCCTTCAGCGAAATCAATAAGCGACTGCCCCACAAACACAATGTATATACAAATGCGTGTGTGTGTGTGTGAGCAGTCCAGTTAGAACTGGACAAACAGAGTCAGCGGTAACAGTAACAAGAAGTTGCACAATATTTTGAAGCATACTTTCAGGAAATGAAGCCCCGATTCGCCCCGAAAGCAAAAACCAACAAACCCATCGTTGATTTCGTTTGTTTGTCCATGTCCCGGAAAGGAAATAAATACGTTTTTCGTTTCTTGCAAATTCAATTCAACATTTCTATCTCTCTCTCCCGCACTCCCTGCGATCGTCTTGTGTTTCGCAGCTTATCGCAATGTATCCATTTCAAGGTTGCAAAATTCTATTGTACAATCCAAACGACATGACACAAATTCGTGTAATCAAATCCATCAGCTGCGCCTCGTCAGGCACAACTGCTGAAAATTTCAATAAATAATTGAAAAGTGAAATTATTTCAAAGCAACGCCCTGAAATCGTCTCGATTGCGAATGGGGACACGTGTGAAATTCGACAAGGACCCTCAATAACACATCACATTACCCGAAATTCAAAGAAGGAAGGTGTGCCAGCAAATTGGGCCAGGTGTCAATTGCAATCGAAGCTGTTCTGCGTGTTTATATCAATTGCAAATGGAAAGCGAAGGGAGATGAAATATTGAGATGAAACAGGCGGAGGAACTTTTTAAAAATATGAAAGAAATTAATACGGAAGTTGAAAATAAATATTATTAAATTAACGGTCGATATAATGCAGTGAATATAAATAAAATGTATATAATTTAATAAAATAAATAGAATAAAACTACAAAAATAAAACAATACTAAAGAATATAAAGAAAAATATACAAATAAATAAATAAATACGTATAAATAAAATTACAAAGCAACTACAAAAGTGGAAAAATATAGAAATTAAATTAACGGTCAAATATAATAAATATAAAACAAAAAAAAATAAAATGAGCCTAAATTTTATATAATAGTTATGACAAAAAAATAAATAAGATATACAAGGAAATAATGCATATAATAAAATAGATAGACAACAAGAGACATGCAAACAATGATATAAAAATTCAAAACACTCAATTAGCAAACAAATTTCTTAAAATTCATTTATTATATATTTATGTATACAGCTTTTATCATAAACTTTTCAAGTTAAGGAAATACTCTTTGCGAGACTCCAAAAATATATTGATTATTTTCCTATGAATCTGTGAACCTTTTTAATTTCCTCTCTGTCTTCTTCCACTTTTCAGCACAATTGCAAAATGTTCAATCACTGAAATCTAATACCAAAGTTATAAAAACCAACAACAACAAGCATCAGCAAGTGTAAGACAGTGCAAAGCAAATGAAATTGTTAACAACAACTGCAACAACAACAGCAACAGCAAGGGCAAAGCAAATACGAAAATAAAAGAAAAGTCAAAGAAGAAAAAAATCTATCAAACAAACCATAAAAATCAACTAAATGCCAAAGCGACGCAATAAAAGCAACAACAACAACAACAACAAGAACGAGAACGAGAACAACACAACTGAAATCTGACAACGACGAGACGAAAACAACAGAACTGACAAACGAAAACGAACCTGCCCGACCCGAACCACGCCTACCAACAGCCCCACAGTCCCGCCCCCCGCCTGCATGTGCGTAAGTGTGGCAAGGCAACGAGCGAAGGAGACGAACTAGGCAAAGTCAAATTATAACAGCAAGTGCTACAACAACAACAACAACAATAAGAACAAGAACATTTTGTGCGTCGAGCTGGCAACATTCGCAACAACACTGGCAACATGTTGCTGAGGCGCTTACAACACAGCGACAGTGGCAGCAACAACACGCCCGCCTCAGCGCCCCGCTCGCCCTCAAACCCAACGCTAATCGGATTTACGAGACAACCAACAAAAGCAACAGTAACAACAACAACAAGAACAGGAACAACAACAGCAACGCGAGCTTGGCTCTTGCCACTGCTCCTGTTGGCAATTGTTGCTCATGTCAGCGCCCAAATAGGTAAGTGAAGCCTCACTCTCGTAATCATTTTCAAAATATAAACACATATACAGATAATTAGGGACTAAGCAGGGGGAGGGGAAGGAAAAGGGGAGGGGAAGGAGAAGGAGAAGGGGGAGGATTGATATCTAGGGCTGGTGGCATTTAGGTAGATTACGTTCCTACGACCCGAGCCCGAAACTCATTAAAAAGTGAAATATCATTAACAAAATTATACAATGTGATGAGGGGGCTGTCACCCTTCTCCACCCCCTTGCATGCTTTACGCAGCTGCGATTGATAACTGCAATTGAATTTGTTCGTTTGCAGAACTATCGAGTAATCGAATTTAATTATACGTTTTACAAATTAACGTTGAACATTGAATGGAAATTAGTTCAACTGCATCTAATGATATGTTCGTGGGGGAGGAACCCTTTATGCCCTACAATATTAAGGACTCCTCCCACCCATACGCCCAATGCAGCCACGCCCCTTGACAAAGTGCGTAATTGTAGCTCATTATATTCATTTCGTTTGTAGTCCATTTGCGAGTAACTTCAATTGCAGTGGCGTGTTTTTGTAATTTCCAAACTGTTCCATTGGAAATGTTCAAAAAAGGTTGAATTAACTTTGTGCAAATGTCTGTAACAGGCAGAAGGAGGCGTGGCAGAGCGCATAAAGTATGTATATGCTTACACAGGATCATTGAGAGACTCAATTGAACCATGTTTGCCTGCCTCTGCTTCTGACTGTCTGTATGAATACACAGATCTCAGCTGTTTTAAAAGATAGAGCTATTAAATTTAGTATGATGGTTCCTGTATACTTTGCGCTGATAACGTTTTTTTGAAATATTGACTGCCACGCCCACCGCCTCCGCAAATCAATAATTAAATTTTTAAAGTCGATGTGTAAGCGATATAGCACTTTTGAACTTTGACATGTATTTAGCTGATTAAGTTTTCTACCTTTCCTATAAGTTTTAATTTGATCGGACAATAAATACAGAAGTTATTCAAGTCAGTTCAGTGCGCTCAGTTCCGAGCACATGCTTCATGTGCCAGAGTGAGAGAGAAGACTCTGATTTTGGATATGTAAGTGTATTTGTTATGATTAATCTTGCAAATTGTTTCTTATTTTGCGCCCGACTGTACTCTGGTTTGCCATTTTCCTTTCGTTTTCTATGCTCCTAATAAGGTAGAAGAGCATATTTTATGCAGTACATCCTTGTTTATTTTCTCTTGCACTCCCTTTTTCAGTTTATTTAAGACTCTGTTGTATATTCTTTAACTTTGCTTTAGCTACAAGAAACAAAATCATGTAGATGCAAGCGGACAGTGATTGGAATACCCCAAAAGAGGTAGCCAGAAAATTAAGTTAGTTCATTCTCTCGCTGCCTTTGTTTCCACCACGCCCATTCTCTCTGCCAGACTCCCCCATTTTTCAACTAACAACACACAACAAGCTCATCAACAAGCCAAACAAGAACAACAACAACAACTGTGGGGAATAAAAACGTTGTTAGACAGGGCAAAGCGAAAGAGATGAGCTTCGACCGAAGATGAGATGAGAAACGAAACCAAACATGCAAAAACTATGCAATTTTTTCAGCTACTGCTGCGTTGTAAAGCCAAGTGGGAGAGAGAGAAGGGTAGTGGGAGGGAGCAGTGACTACGGAAGTAGAAGTAGAAACAGCAGACGCTGATGTCCAACAAATGCTAATGAAGAGCGAGAACAAAAAAGAAGGCGCAGTCGAAGGAGGGGAAGAAGCCAACTCGGCAGACACGATTCTACTGCTACTTCTACTTCGTTTTTTTTCCGCTCTTTTCTTTATTGCCTTTTCTATCGTCTCCGCTAAATTAATAATAATAAAAATGTTGAGCGCAAGTGCATAATTAATTAAATAATAAGCCAGACGACGCTGAAATAGAAAAATGCAAAATATATGAACTGGCTTAAAGAAACTTCCAAGACAATAAACACTGTAATTGTCTGAAAGTCCCTTTAAAACTTACAGATATATTATAGATCAGATCATAATACACAAGTCAACTATAGTTATGGTAGAATTATCTGCAGAGAACGAAAAGATTGATGGAAGTAGAATTGAACCAACGCAGAATGCCCTCATCCCTGTTCTAATATAATTCTATTATTCTCTTTTCTTTTCTATTATTCTCTATTACTGCCACCAACTTGCAGGGTATCTTGCAGTTGCCCATGCCCCATTCAATTTGCATTGCTCGCATGTTTTGTGGAATGTTTCAATGTGACTCGTTACGATTTCATAGCCGCATAAATTTCGGCATTTTGGCCAGACAAAGGCAACTCATTTGTGTGTGTGTTTGGGCCAAAAAACACTAGCAAAACATTTGTAACAACTTTGTTGCTCGGCCACGCCCCTGCATTCTACACATTTCCCACCGCCCCTCGCCATCGTCTACATAATTAAAACAGCGGCAGCTGCTGTAGGCCAAGCGAACAAAGGCAACAAAGTGCACTAACTGCATTTTGTTCATTAGCGATCCACACAAATACAAACACAAAACACACACATAGACATAATGCAAACACTCGCACACACATGTAGATGCAACTCACACACACACACACACTTGTGTATAAAATGCTCAGAGTGCATAATATTCGAATTCTATCCGCATATGCAACATGTAAATGCATAATTAATGCAGCTGACGGGGGTGTCAGCAAAGGGGGCAGGTGAGGGGGAGGGGTAGCGACATCTACTGAATATGTTGCAGTTGCCATAAGCGACAAATGTCGCCATTAAACGCTTTTGCAGTAGAGGGAACACTGCGAAATGGAATAATTTAAAGAGATCTCATTAGTTGCTGCGCTGAACGCGCGTGTGGGAACCACTTGCCGAACTTGAGCTTGCACAGAGAAGTGTCTACGGAGCTAGTTGATAAGGAAAGAGGTTTAGAGTATATATCATATCATATGAGAATATATAGTTCATATTATTACATTAAATTATAACTCACTTTATGTTCGGCAGCTGAAAGGAATCTTCTTCAAATTGAAGAGAAAAGATCCAGGGAAACCCGTAGAATAAGTAAGGAACATTTGTCGCTTAATAAAATGTATGCAGGGGTAGGACAGATCTGATTCAAAGATTTCAAAAAAAATTATATTAATATTTTATATATTGTAATATTAATATATTTATATATACAATACATACAATGTGTTATGTAGGTACTACAATTCTTTCTTTTCTTCCTTTCTTCCATCACTCTCCCAAACGATTTGATACAATTCTATTTCATATATTAATCCATTCCAAAGAAAAACTCAATTAAAATAAATCAAAAATTCTGAAAGAATTCTCTGTCTAAAAACCTGTTCTAAGAACTCAGGGAACTTCTGCTAAACACGAACTCAAAAAGTCTCAACAAAACTCAGAAAATAATCAAGTTTCTGAGTAAAAATTCACACGCCAAAATTCAATTGCAGAGACGGAACTACAGCATAAGGTGGGGAATGGTTGGGGGAGGAGAGAGGTGTGCAGAGGAAAATGAGCAAGAAAATCAGTGACCCTTGAAAATAAATAATAATTACAAAGAGCTGGGGGGAAGGCAAGCACATGAAGAAGAAGCAGAAGAAGAGGCAAAGAGTTGACGAAGAAAGAGAGAAATGAGAAGAGACGAAAAAAATCACACCATTAATTACAACAGCAAAAAGTGCTAAGCGTTAATGTGGCGACTGCTATGAAGAAAAAGCAGAGCAGAGAGAGAGAGAGAGAGAGAGAGAGAGAGAGAGAGAGAAGAGAGTGGGAGAAAGGGTGCTGGCACTTAGGCGCGGGCAGCACTGTGGGCAATGTGGAACAAACTTATTAAAATTATTGAAGAATGGGAAAGATGCCGCTGCAAAAGGAACGAAAAAGGGATGAGCCAGCGGGACGGGAAGGGGGATGGGGCAAAGCAATTGAAGTGAAATGTGACACGCAAGGCAACAATAAACACAGCAAAACAGAAAAGAGAACTACAGGTGTGTGAGAAAGTGAACGTGTGCCATGGGCAAGAGGGAAGGGAGGGAGGGGAAAACATTCTTTTTTACTCGATTTAATTAAATTAAAATTGCGCCCAGTTCGCGGCTGTTGTTGCTGTTGTTGTTGTTGCTTTGTTGCCTGCACTCGCCTTAAATATGCATTTCCGCGAAGGGGTTTTTCTTAAATGTGCATGGAAATGTGCATGGGAAATGCATTTGCGGAATGTTTCCCGTCGTCGTCGTCGTCGTCGCCGTTGCACCACAAAGACTTTTCCCAGCTTTGTTCTTGGTCGCGGCTTCTCTTTGGCCACCCACTGATGCATGCTTCGCTGCATGGGAAAAACTAAATGAAGATCGCTCTGAAGTTGGCCCATTCACATGTCGGATATATCAGAACTCCCCCCAACCCCCTCTTGCTACACCCCCTCCTAGTCATGTTTGCTTTATGAGGCAAAGTTTTCATTATACATTTTTATAGCAAATGAGGAAAATGGAAAGAAGAATCCTGCACGAAGAAAAGAAAAGATATAAAAGTATTCTAAGCGCATAAAGTGGGCATAAAGAAGTTCAAGGCGTGGGGGCGTGGCAAGGCGGCGAATTCTTCACACGTTTAGCGTAAAGGCGAATTTTATGTGCAAACTTTTGGCGCCGCTTTTAATGAAAATGTTTTAGCGACCAGTTTTTCTTTTCCTCGTAGTATACCCTGCCATGGGGTATGATGAACTATGAATGGGAGAGATTAAAAATATTTATAAGAACTCTAGAGTAGAATGGTTTACTATAGTTATAAATATATTGTTTGTTAGATTGTCTTTCATATTTCCCTGAAATAAGATTGATAAAAGTTGTTTTGAATATATAGAATTTGTTTACAAAAATATATGAATATCCATTTTTATATGAATTATCTTTGTATATCAATTTTACTACCTGCGCCTAGTTAGGGTATTCATTGTTCGTGCATTAGTTTTACTTTTTATTTCTTATTTTCGCAATTCATTGTTTTATTACTTTTCCAGCCTGCTGCATGGAGTGCAAATTCGCGAAATTCATTTCATTTTAT